>OX387240.1:108141489-110541489 GCA_947561735.1 Cenchrus americanus
ATTCTAGGCAAGATTTGCTCCGAATGGCTGCAAGTGTGTGCTGAAAAACCCTAAGGGTTTCTGCTTCTATTTATAAGTCAACAGGCAGCTCTTCAACGGCCGGATGGATAAGTCTCAACACGGTTGACTCGTCGGCAGCGCCTGACCCTTCAACTTCCAGTAGTCGATGCGCCTTCTCTCGGGGGCTCAACTACATCTAATCGATTCCCTGGGTAGCGACAAGATTCAAGAGCAACTCAGGACACCTTCTACATACAAGATGACCCTTCAATTCGAGAGGAAGTACTCGACTCAAGGCTCGGGGGCTCCGTGCCATGTGTCCTTCAGTTTTTTCTCCGGATTTTGCGGGATAATCTTGCCAGAACTTCAGATGGACCCTCAGCCAGAGCTACAACTCAACCTAAGGCTCGGGGGCTACTCCATATGGAGTGCGATTTTGCAATCGCACTTCCATATCAATTTCGGCTTCAAGACAACATGGGTATTGTTGAAGACCTTCAAGAGCAGCACTCGAGGACGCTTGTGACTACTCGAGAAGACTTCAGGATTACTCAAATATCAGCTGGAGTACCTTCCAGCCTCGGGATGCTTCAAGTATTCTTGAGGACTTTCGACTTGTAGTACTCGGGGACGCTTGGGGACTACTCGTCAAGGCCGTCAAGACTACTCGAAGCTATCCTGCTCGACTACAAAGTACTCGGGGGCTTGTCGTATGGACCTCCCTAGGCCCACTACCTCAGTGGGTACCAGGACCGACTACTCGGTGGGCCCCTGGGACTACCCGACTTGTGCCGCACGGTACCTGATGGCGTGAGGCGCAAGGACTACGGTGGAGAAGTACTCGGATAGGAAGCTATACATACCATGTACTGTGTAAAGAACTTCTAGACATACACGACTAGTACTCTCTCCGTAAACCAACCTGTAACCCTGCCTCCCCGACTATATAAGGCGAGACAGGGACCCTTCTCTCAAAGATTACGCATCATCTTGTAATCACATCCAATCAATCCAGAGCTACGCAGCATACAAGACGTAGGGTATTACGCACCTCGCGGCCCGAACCTGACCAAATTGTGTGCTACATGTCTCTTCCTTCGAGTTACCGATCTCGGCTAGGCGACATTCATCTACCTCGGGTACTCCCCTTGGTAGGTTGCCGGTCTAAAACACCGACAGAGGGGATTAGATCGATTTTAGGGAAACGACTGCTTGAAGCACCTGGATCAGCACCTTCGTGCGCTTCTGCCCCTGCTGTTAACACCAAAAATTGGTACAGGAAAGGGACTGACTTGTGGGCCGAGTTTGGTAAAGAAATGCCATTCGGCAGGAAAAATCTCCTCAGAGGATTCGGTAAAGATGCTTGCGGTCGGTAATACGCTATCATTCGGCAGAAGGACTGTTTGCACTTTTAAAAGGAAGTTTTCGGGAATGCGTGATGACGTGGCCTGGATATAAGGAAGGGACGAATTGATGACGGGTACGAGATGGACATTGGCACCAGAGAATTAATTTAGGTATTAAATGTTGTACTCGTATCAACCAGGAGTCGTGTTAGGACAAGGGTATAAATATAAACCCTTGATGTCTGTAATAGGGATCGAACATCTACACAACAAAGCTGGCCCCGTGCCAAACTTCGAGTCCTTTAGTCGAGTCGTCGAGTTCTTCGAGAGGAGCCATCGATCCATCGACCTCCGTAAGTACCGACCACCTTGTATCATGTCTAGTATCATGCGGTGGATTTAGACTGTGATGCAAGTAGTCTTGTTACCTTGCTTAGTATCATGCGGTGGATTTAAGCTTGATTCAAGAGGGTTTCCTGTTAGATCATGAGCCATGCGGTAGGCTAAGATCTAGCTCGAAGCTAGTTATCGGCTCTATTAGATTTGGCAAGATCTAATAGATTCATTAAGTTACCACGTGTTGCTTTGGATTTTGCTTTATGTTTAAATTCATGTAACACTCTTTTGCCCAATCTAGATCGATTAGTTTCGGCTTTACCTCTTTGAGATCCATGTGATGTGCTTTCAAGTCTTTGTTTATTATAAAGGATCAAGTACTCTCAATAGCCGAATTTAGATCAATCTAGATTGTCACGTGTTGTGGGTTCAAACTTTTGACTTCTCAAATGTTTGTTCCTTCTTCACGGAACCCGGATCGGTTGTACAGCCGTATTCGGCAATTGTACCACGAGTGAAACGTGTTCATAAGTTTGTTTTAAATAATGTATGCTTTTAGCCTTCCATATTTAGATCGTATCATGTGGTGGATTAATCTATTTGTGGTTGGTGGCTTGGTTTCAAACAAGTCGTATCATGCGGTGGATTAACTTGTTTGATGTCATGCTCGATGGGTTTGAAAGTGCCTAGACATGTGGTAGACTAGTGCTTTTAGCCTATGCATGCTTGTTTATTTCATATTTATAATCATGCGTTCACCTTATTTATTTTTATTGTTATTTATCCTCGAAAATCGGTCATGTCCATGTGCGAGCAATATTGTTTAAACAAAGACCGATGTTTTGTCATGCTTACATCATGCATTCGGCTATATCATGGTTTCACGCTTTAAAGCTCCCGAATGATATTTAACTTGCTGACAGATAGCTTGTTGTAGCTATATGTCTTTTTACTTGGCTCTTTAGCCGTAAATACGGAACTGTCTGGTACCACCCGGCAAGTTCCAGGTTTTATCTAACTCGTTTTCATCCTTTGTCAGTTTCAGCAAAAATTGACTGGCACGCTTCGGATCCGGCACGTGTGTTAAGCCAACTTCGTTCGGCTTGCTGTGTGCTTGGCGCGAGGTGCTGATTTTGCGTCAACACACTTTTTAGCACGCTTGGTGGGACAAATCTAGCTGATTCAAGATGCCTGATATTCATGATGTCATGGATGTCACCATGGATGACTTATCTCCAGAACAACAGATACAATTGAAGGATGCCATTGACCAGTTTCAACAAAAATGTTTAATGTCATTTGGCAAGAACAGAAGTGGTGTCCCGTATCTCAAATCTGACAGGCCAAGGGTTCTACTACGAGGGGAACCTGATACCATGTCTGCTGAGGAGAAACAGGAGGCTATGAATGCTTTTCGGCAAACTATGGAGAACATAATGGCCAAACATCATACTACCTTCTTGACTATGTTCAAAGAGATGGTGGTTGGAGTCTTTGGCCCAGGTATGGAAAGGATGCTTGGTCGAGTATCACCTCAAGCATCTACTGTAGAGGTTAGGGAGACTAGTGCTGCTGTCAATAGCCAACCAGCTCGAGATGCAAGTGCTCAGCCGCCTTTGCAAAGTACAGGAGGACAACCAATCCAGCCTCCTCTACAAAGTATGGGAAGTCAACCAATCCAGCCACCTCTACAAAGTGCTGGGGGTCGTCCAGTCCAACAGCAGAACCCTTATCAGGCAATGCCTAACATGCCTACTTATGGAGATTTGGCATTCGGTTCTTCTGGAGTTCGACCCAACTCTACTTACAGAATAGCCCCAGCAAACAATAGGCTACAGAAGAATATGTATGGAGAGGGGTATTCAGAATTCATGGATTACAGCGCCATTGACGCTTTTCCAAACCCTGGATATGGTGCGGCCACACGAATGCCTACTGGGCCTACTGGAAGGCCAGGGGATCAAGATGCTAATGTTGACCTTATGATGCAGAAAATGGCCGATGTATTACAAAATTAATTCGGCCTGAAACCTAAGATGCAAGGGCAAGTTTATACACCTCCTTTCCTAGAATGGTACCACAGGGTGGCTTTGCCACACAGGGTGAATCCTCTATCAGATTTCACAAAGTTCTCTAGGCAAGATGATACTAGCACCGTGGAGCACATAGCTCGATATTTGATGCAGCTTGGAGAAGCTTCAGCTGATGAAGTATTCAGGATCAGATACTTTCCCTTATCATTGACAGGTCCAGCTTTCACATGGTTCGCTTTTTTACCTGCTCAATCAATCTGTTCCTGGAAGGATTTGGAACAGAAGTTCCATGCTCATTACTTCATTGGCAGTAATGAGAAAAAGCTAATTGATCTAACCACCCTGAGACAGAGGCACAATGAAACGCCCATGGAATTCCTCAGGAGGTTCAGAGAGACTAAGAGCATGTGCTACTCTTTGAATCTGCCAGACGATCAATTGGCTGATATGGCTGTTGCGGGTATGTTGCCAGCTATTCAGGAAGAGTTATTCGGCATGGAGTTTGAGAATCTTGGCCAACTGTCACACAGGTTGTCATTAATGAGCAATCAAGCTTATGGGTTCAAGAAAGACTCCAGGTTTGCCAAACACAATGATATAGCTGACATCTACAACCAATTCCTCGAAAGAGCTGATCAAGGGGAAGAAGTTGATGATGATGAGGAGATAGCCGCAACTGAGATGGTGTGGGGCAAAGAGCCTTTGACAGTGAACTAGAGATGGATCAACAAATCCAAGGGCACATATGACTTTGATGTGACCAAGGCTGATAAGCTCTTTGAGTTCCTTATAAAAGAAGGCCGAATCAAGTTGCCAGAAGGGCATTCTATGCTTCGGCCTGATGGAGTTAAAGAGAAAAGATATTGTGGATTTCACGACAGGAACTCTCACTCCATCAATGATTGCAGGGTTTTCAGGATGAGGATTCAGAAGGCTATCCAGGAGGGTCACTTGAAATTTTACAATAAAATGAAGTTGGATGGCAACCCTTTTCCTCAAAACATGGTTGGGTTCTCGGCCAACATGGTGATAGCTGAGGAAAAAGGGAAAGTGAAGGTCTTAACTTCAGCAAGAGCAAAGTAGGATGGATCAGTTGATCCTGCTCAACAAGTAACAATGGAATAAATCCACAAAGAAGTGCCTCGCATCTTGAGAAGTCAAATTGAAGTGGGGCCATCTTCCAAATCCAAACCCAGGGTGACCTCTCGTATTCTCCTTAACAAGTGGCAGCGTCAACAAGAGAAGGAATGCTACCAGAAACAAAAGTACGAGGAGGAGAAGTGAAGGTTTGAAGAAGAAGCACAAAGGAGAGAACGAGAAGAACATGCACGAGAGCAGGAGTGTGCGCATTGGGGATGTGCGTTCTTCAAGCACTGCTGGAATGAGGGTTTGAAGCTCCCCACGTTGAACAATTGTTCTGAATGCAGTGACAAATACACTGAGTATAGGCAGGATACTGTCAATCGCCGATCTATCCATGAAAGAATTGGAAGGATATATCCTAGTGTCGGTCGGCGTGTAAAAATAAATGAAGTTGATGATCGCCTAAGGAAAAGATATGTTGATCAAAAGTGGGTTAATCATGAAGAGTAGGAGCGTGAATATGTCTGGCAGGAAGGACAATGGTGCCCACCTGGATTGAGGAGAAGCCAAAAGAGAAGAGTTCAACGCTTGAGAAATCAGGAGTTGAAACAAGCAGGGATCAAGAGGAAGCAGATGTGGCGTCCAAAGGATAAACCTGATGGATCTGGTCGTTCGGCTCCAACATGCATGGTATGCTTCTTGCCGAATGAGTTCATGGCTCCAGAATCAGGTTGTGCAGGAAGAGGCGTCCCCAGACATCAATGAGGATGAGCAACTTGGGTTGATGGCGCAGCTGGTGTTGGCCAAGCAAGCAACCTTTGACAGGCCGGCCAAGAATCGACATATGAGGCCGCTGTACTTGAGAGGGTACGTCAATGGCAAGCCATTGACCAAGGTGTTTGTTGATAGTGGAGCTGCGGTCAATGTGATGCCATACACCACGTTCAGGAAGCTTGGCATGGGCCCTGGGGATTTGACGCCAACAAGTATAATTCTGAATGATTTCACTGGGAATCCTTCAGACACCAAGGGTTGTATACATGTGGACCTGATGATCGGGTCTAAGACTTTGCTCACGACCTTCTTTGTGATTGAGGGCAAAGGGGCATATAGCTTGCTGCTTGGACGGAACTGGATCCATGCAAATTGCTGCATCCCATCTACCATGCACCAACAGCTTGTTCAATGGGTAGATGATGATATAGAGGTGGTCCAAGCAGATGATTCAGTGAGCGCGGCTAACATGGAACCAGCCTTCTGGGAGTATCAAGGTATAGATTGCTTCTCAGGCAAGGACTGGGGCGAAGGTCCTGTTGAACCAGTGAGCAGTGATCAACAGCCGATTCAAGTAGTCGGCTCTTATAGCAATTTTTAATGGATAATCCAATTGATGGAGCTGATGGAAAGTTAAGAAGTGGATTCATGTCGGCTGACAAATTGGAAGAAATTGATATTGGAGATGGTGATAAGCCAAGACCGACATTTATCAGTGCTAACTTAGATTCAAGTTTCAGAGAAGGATTGAAGCTACTAAAAGAGTATAAAGATTGCTTCGCCTGGGATTATTCAGAGATGCCTGGTTTGGATCGTTCCATTGTTGAGCATCGGTTGCCAATCAAGTCTGGTTTTAAACCTTACAAGCAACCTCCCCGAAAGATCTACAAGGATGAATTATTGGCCGACGTGAAGAAAGAAGTTGAGAGATTGATTGAAGCAAATTTCATTCAGCCATGCAGATATGCGGAGTGGATCTCTAATATTGTCCCTGTTTACAAGAAGAACGGGAAGATGAGGGTTTGCATAGACTTTAGAGATCTAAACAGAGCTACTCCCATGATGGATATCCAATGCCTGTTGCTGATTTGTTGGTTGATGCCGCTGCTGGACATAAAGTTATTAGTTTCATGGATGGCAATGCAGGGTACAATCAAATTTTTATGGCAATAAAAGATATATCGAAGACAACCTTCAGATGTCCTGGACATATAGGCCTTTTTGAGTGGATTGTCATGACATTTGGGTTGAAAATGCCGGTGCAACTTATCAAAGAGCCATGAATTATATTTTTCATGAGTTGATCGACAAAATTGTTGAGATATACATTGATGATGTCGTGATCAAATCTTTGAATCATGAATAACACTTGGATGATGTGAGGAAAACTCTAGAGTGCACTCGAAAGCATGGGCTAAAGATGAACCCGAACAAGTGTGCCTTTGGGGTTTTAGCTGGAGAATTCTTGGGATTTTTGGTGCATGAAGGAGGAATAGAAGTTGGCAAGAAAAGTATGAAAGATATTGATGAAGTTGTTCCTCCAACTAATCTCAAGGAGTTGCAATCACTGCTTGGCAAGATCAATTTTGTGAGAAGATTCATTTAAAATTTGTCACAAAAGGTGTTGCCTTTCTCTCCACTGTTGAAGGTCAAGAAGGATCAGAAATTTGTATGGGGTGACGAACAACAAAAGGCTTTCGATGAGATTAAGCAGTACATGAAGGAACCACCAGTGTTGGTGCCTCCACAATTGAACAAGTCTTTCAAGTTGTACGTGGCGGCCGATGCCCAAACCATTGGATCGGCCCTTATACAAGAATTTGAGGGAAAGGAACGGATAGTCGCGTATGTTATCCAAAAATTACTTGATCCCGAAACAAGATATTTGGCTGCAGATAAGCTTTGCTTGTGTGTTTATTACTCATGTACGAAGTTTCGGCACTATTTGTTGAATGCTGAATGCGTTGTATATTCAAAGTTTGATGTAATTAAACACATGTTATCTATGCCAATTTTGAATGGAAGGATTGGCAACTGGATTTTAGCTTTGTCTGAGTTTGAATTGAAGTTTGAATCGGCAAAAGCTATTAAAGGTCAGATTATTGCTGATTTCATTACTCAGCATCGTGATCCATCGATGGATTTGCTTGAAATCACTCCTTGGGCTTTATTCTTTGATGGATCCTCATGTGGCAAAGGTGGTGGAGTAGGAATTTTATTAATTTCACCCAGAGGTGAAATGTTTGAGTTTGCTATCCCTATTCAACCTACTGTCACAAATAATCAAGCTGAGTATGAGGCATTGCTTAGAGGGCTTCAATATTCGAAAGAAGCAAAGGCTATTTCAGTTGAAATTTATGGAGATTCAGAGCTGGTTATAAAACAATTGAATGGTCAATATGAATGTAGAAATGATATCCTGAGGAATTACTATGAGGAGTGCAAAGAAATCTTGAAAAGTTTTCAGTTAGTAATTCTACAGCATATTCCTAGGGAACACAATGAAGAGGCAAACAGGTTGGCTCAAAGTGCTTCAGGTTACAGAGAAAACCAAGAAGTGTTTGCTAGTGATGTGTGTGCTTTCGGGAGTGATCTAGCAGAAGATGATTGGAGAAAAGAAATTGTCGATTATCTGAAAAATCCATCCTGAAAGGTTTCTAGGAATCTCAGGTATAAATCTATAAAGTTTGTTCTTCTTGATGGGTGTTTATTTTACAAATCATTAGATGGGGTGTTGCTACAATGCTTGGGTCAAGAAGAAGCAAAGAAAATGATGAGTGAAGTGCATGATGGGCTGTGTGGAGCGCATCAATCAGCTTATCGAATGAAATAGGTTATCAGGCACACTGGATGTTATTGGCCGACGATGCTGGAGGATTGCTTTGAGTATTACAAAGGTTGGCAAGATTGTCAGAAGTTCAGGAATATCCAAAAGGTTCCAGCATCAGCTTTGAATCCTATTATCAAGCCATGTCCATTCAAAGGATGGGGTATAGATTTGATTGGCCAAATAAATCCTTCATCTAGCAAGGGGCATAAGTTTGTGCTTTTGGCAACAAATTATTTCACCAAATGGGTTGAGGAAATTCCATTGAAGAAAGTAACATCAGAAAACATGGTTGAGTTTGTTAAAGAACACATCATCTACAGATTTGGAGTTCCTCAGACATTACAACTGATCAAGGAGCTCAATTTGTATCTTTAGAGTTCAGGGAATTTGCTAAAAGCATGGGAATCAAATTGTTGAATTCTTCTCCTTATTATGCCCAAGCTAATGGTCAGGCCGAGGCTTCTAACAAAATCATGATCAAGATTATACAGAAGAAGATTGATCAGAAGCCAAAGAGGTGGCATTCGGTACTCAATGAGGCCTTGTAGGCTTACCGAATGACCCCTCATGGAGCCACAAAAACATCTCCTTATGAGTTGGTTTATGGGCATTGTGCTGTTTTGCCTTGGGAAATACAATCAGATTCAAGGAGAATGATTTTGCAAAAGGATTTAAGATCCAAAGATTATAGTGGCTTAATGATGGACGAGTTAGAAGATTTGCATATGTTTCGTCTTAGGGCCCTGGAAAATATTGAAAAGAACAAGATGCGAGTTGCTAAGTATTACAACAAGAGAGTAAAGGTCAAGCAATTTGCAGAAGGAGATTTGGTTTGGAAAGCATTACTGCTGATTGGAACTAAGTATAGTACGTTCGGCAAATGGTCCCCGAATTGGGAAGGTCCTTTTCAGGCAGTCAGATGTACGCCTGGAAATGCATATATCTTGAAAACTTTACTAGGAGAGGAGTTTACTGCTGATATAAATGGAAGATATTTGAAGAAATATTATCCTAGTATTGAAGTTGATTGTTGATTACAAGCACCAGGATTACAAGCATCAGAAATACAAAAACAGCCGGCGTTCGGGAAAGAAGCCTCCTTTAGAACAAAAAAATCCTAACAGAGGAGATAGCCAATACTGAAGTGTATTGCCCTTAGCACAAAAATATTCTACATTACAAAGGTTTCTTGCAGGCTTTTATTTGACAACCCAGCTACTTAAGATTACAAGAGGGTGGAAAGCAGAAGGCCTGGAGGAAGAAGCGAAAGTATGCTTCATTCCTTTGATTCCGCGTTTTTCCTCTTCAGCTCTTCCCTCTTCAACTGTTCCAGGACCACTGTAACAGCAACCTGGAAGCTTCGGGGGTTGCCATGACTTGCAGCTTCCATTAGGCTATCCCAGGAAGCCTTCAAGTTGTTGTACCTATCAGAAACATCTGAAGAAGGGAGCAGTTTATTGAATGTGAGATTTGAAACTTAAACGTGGGAGTCGGACAAGGATGAAGATCTTACCCCCTATCAACGCCTCCAAGCTCATGCGGCGTTCACGTTCGGCACTGCAGCGGGCGGTGATCTCTCGCAGGTTGTGTTCTAGATGCCGAATGCGGCGGCGGTTGGTGGTTGGTCCTCTGTTCCGGCGTGGCGTTTTCTTCTTCAGTGGAGGAATCGGAGAGGATGTACTCGGGAACCTCTTCAGTTCCAAAGATCTCCTCAGGGAGCAGGTCAAGGCTGAAAACAAAGAGGGGTGAACCATGAGATTGCAATCGAGAGCAAGAGAAAGGATGACAGAAAACTTACTCTCGAATGGTGCGCTTCTTTGGTGGAGCGCTGCTCTCCTTGATGGTCTGCTTTCCCTTGTCCGCCATAGCTTTGGGGTTTTTTCCTCTGGAATAGGGGGAGAAGATGTGAGGTGATGGAAGTGTATGCGAGTGGATTTGCAGGGCACCAAGGGGGCTATTTTATTAGCTGAGAGGATGCATTGGGAGTGATGACTAGTTGGCGTACATTATGAGAATACCAAACGGTAGGGTTTTCTCTCCGAATGCGAAGGGTTTTCATTGAACAGTGTTTATGGTTCTCGGATTGAGGATTTTCTGCAGATTCTGTGCCAAGGGGCAGGAGTTTTTGCGTGTTCGGCTAAGATAAAGTTTCTAAATTCGTTCAAAAATAGTAAGGATTCACATCCACAAGCAAAAGCAGGAATTAAAATTTCATTATTTATTGCCGAAATTCCAAACATCCCTAGTACAAACTAGTCAAAAAGCCTGTTCAGCACAGATTGGGGATGGATGGAGTCGGCAATGGCGTTGTCGTGGCCGTCGAGGCGCTCCAGGATGACCTCGATGTCATCGATGTCTTCTGGTGCGCCGCCATGGAAGCCGCGCGGCTGCGTGGAGTAGTCGACGCCGGTGTGGTCGCCATGGCGGCCAGGCCTAGGGTGGTGCCCAGAAGGACGCCATGGAGGGCCACCTCATCGACACGGTCTTCCACCGCGGCAATGCGGGCTGCCGGCGTGTCCCTGGGGGCGTTCACCTTGTCCGCCAATTGCTTCACCAGCGTCTTCAGCCAGTTGAGCTCAGCGTCACGGTCTGCAGCATTGCGGGGCAATGGCGGTTAGTTCAAAGTTGAGTTAAATTAAAACAATTCAAAAGATTTACCGTCGATGGTCTCCAGCAGCTACTTGCGCTGGTGCTCCCATTTGAGCTCGGCGATTCTGGCCTTCTTGGAGACATCTTCCAGCTCGCGCCGGGTTTCATCGCGCTCCGCCTTGAACCGGAGGGCGTCGCGCTCGTTGTAGCGCGAAGGAGAGAAAGGGTAGCTGGAAGATCCCGAGGAGTCGCCCGGCATGGCCGGAGTTGTGGCCGGCGCAAGAGTAGGGTTCCATTGGATGAGACTGGAAACACGAAGAGAGTTGTCAGTGACAGAAGAAAATCTAGATAAAGCTATAAAAGAAGTTGATGATCACCGCCTCCGACGAGCGCCAGCGCGGCTTCCCTCAGCTTCGTCGCTGGCCCGGCGCCTGTTGCTGCTGCCTACCATTGAGTTTTTGGGCGTACTAGTGCTGGAGAAAGGAAGTTTAGATTGGCAAAGGCTTGAAGACAGAGGACTTGGTGAAAGGCTAGGGGCACCCACGGTTCTTATTTATGGGACCGACAAAGAGATCGTGGTGCATATCCCGAGAAATTTGGGAGGTGGAGAGACTTCCTTAACCGAATCGTCATCGAGTCGTTTGGAATTCAAGCTGAGTCATATTCGGTTGACTGGCTTGGTTGAGTTGCGGTCGGATCGCTGATCGGGTCTAATACTGTTTGACCAGAGTTGTCAAATGAATCGTCTAAAGTTACTCGCAAGGCAAGACAGAAAGTGGAAAGTGAAATTTATGGTAAACAAAATTACAAGGACAATAAATCATTCGGTTACAAATTGTTTGACACAATCAAATGTTCAAGTACTTTGAGATTACACTAGAAGCATCTGATATCATTTTGCTGATATTCTCCAGTAGTTTCTGATCGGCTTCCTGAGTGTTAGACAGAGCGAAAAGTTTTGTCTTGAGCTGGTTTGATTCAATCAGGGCTGTTGAAGCTTCCTTTTGGATTTTCTCTGTTAATCCAGGGAGTTTGGCTATCTTTTTCTTATTAGCCTCGATTTCAGATGTCAAGTTCTTCAATTCAGCTTCTAGTGCAGCTTTCCCGGCAACCTTCAATTCAAGTGCAGGCTGCAGTTCAGCCAACAATTCCTTGTTGCTCTGGATTTGAGCCTGTGTCCCTTTCACGAATTGCTTGGCTTTAGCTCTCTTTTGTTCCAGGACTGGTCGGGAGGATTGGTTCTTCAAGGCTCTCCTCACTGCTGCAAAGTGATTGTCCAGTTGGGAGATAGGCTCCAGGGAGGCTTTGATATCATCATGAAGCTCTTGATTGATGGATTCAAGCACTTCTTCTAGAAGATCAACATCCCTGACTTGGTCCTGGATATCTCTTTGCAGCAAGGAGAGGATTTCTTTTAGTTTTGCCTGGTTTTCCTCTGATAAAGCTTGGCTTGAAGATCCTTCATCACCTTTTTCAGCAGCTAAATCATCCATAGTGAATGAAAAGCTTGGTGGTGATGCAGCCCGATCCTGAAAAGAAAGGCTTGTCGAATTGAGTATGATTTGTTGAGAGAGAATAACAGAATTGAATGCCCATACTTACCTCATTCCTGGCCTCCTGAATTGGAGAAGGGATTTTTTCAGGCTCAAGAGGAACTTCCTGGATGATCAGCTGGGGAGGAGCTTGAGGGGTCCCTGGTAAAGTTGAAGCTTCTAACTGAGGAGAAGCTGGTGGAGTCCTTGGCAGATTTGAAGTTTCTGGCTGAGGTGAGGATGGATCCATCCCTGATGAAGCTGGAACTTCTACTTGAGTAGGGGACATTTGAATTCTTGGTGAAGTTGAAGTTTCTGCTTGAGGAGAAGATGGTTGATTCCTTGGTGAAGGTGGATTTGAAGCATGTTGAGGAGAAGAACTCCCCACATGTTGGTTCACAAATGTTTCCTCTACAAATAACAAGTAGAGAATGAGTGCCAATGAAAAGAATGGTCTTTGAAAAGAAGTAAAATGGTGAAGACTTTACCAGCAGATGGGGCATTGGCAGATTCTGTAGTAGTTGATGGTTGCTGAACTCTGGTCTGAAATTATACAAGATGAAATTATCAGAAGAAAGAGTGGTTTTATGCTAAGGAAGAGAAAGATGTTAACCTCAATAAGAACTCTTTTGGATGTTCTTTTCTTCTTGGCAGCTGGAGGAGAAACCAGGGATGGAGCTTTCCTCTTATCAGAAGCTGAACAGATAAGAGTTGGGTCTGATCTGGCATATCTGGACATCAGTTGAGCCAAAGTTGTGGATTTAAATCCCAAGGCAGAGATTGGGCCTGCAGCATTGTAAGAAATTGTCCTAGCTCGAGGGGCAGGCATTGTATTCTGCAAGAAGTAGCAAAGAATCATGATCAGTAAGGAAGGACATGCTTGAGAAAAGGAGAAAATAAGTGCATTACCTCTGAAATTGGCAGGAAGTCAGGCATTAGCTCAAGACAAAAAGAATGTACTGGCTCACTGAAGATGTGATCATGGAGTTCTTGCCACCAGGAAATAAAAGAGGGATGCACTATTGATGTTGGTACAAAGGGCCAAGTATAAACAGTTGGGCTGCATTGATACTCAAAGACTCTTCTGGCTTGCATGTTTTCCTTGATTTCCTCTCTGGGCTTGAGGAATTCGTGAAGGAATAGACTTGGAGGCACTTGGCCACATCCTAGCTGTCAGGCCATCATGTTTGGTTGATAGTATTCAAAGGTGCTTTGATTTTGCCTTCCTCCACTGAATTCTGCTGGCAGGATGCATGGATGGATGAAGATGTTGAAAATTTCTATGGATCTTACATCATTACATCCATTCTCGAAATTGAATTCGTAAGGGAGGGTCAAGTTGTCATTGTTTAGATAAGGAAGCCAAAGGGGATTGGTGAATCCTTTGAAGAAAAGCTCAAAGAGTTGGCTGATGTTCTGGTCAATGGATATGGTTGAGGCAGCTTCTCCATAAGTTTGGCATCCTTTGGTAATCTTAACTTCTCCTTTCTTATAGTTGGATGAAGGAAAATGTCGGTTGTTGAGATGAATACCAACGATCTGGTGCATGTATAGCTGCAGCCACATTTGAACAAACCACCAGGGGCCATTAACACAAGAAATCTTTTGGCTGGTGTGCATCAAGAAGGTGGTCTGATGAAGCATATGGTATACACTCCCTAGGATGTACTTTCCAAGAGGAATGAGATGACCAGCAGCCAAATCTTCAGCCATTGCAATATGGTTTAGGGTTGGCTCATTGGCTTTGCCACAGAAGACAAATTCGCATAGCCACATGTTCAGGAAGGCCCTGTACTCAACTTCAGACAAAGGGCCATCAGACATATGATTCTGGATATACATCTTATATCCAACTCCTGTTTTCACTCCTCTTTGCCTGGTGGAGCCTTTGTATTTGTAAGGATACATGGATCCTGTAATATCAAAGTCGGTCATCATATATACATCGGCCAGAGTAGGAGACATTGGTCCATGACCAAAGAGGAAAGCATTGACAACATTTGACCAGAAATGACTGGCTGCAATCAAGAGATTCTCATTCTTGGGAGTTTCGGCCAAAG
This sequence comes from Cenchrus americanus, assembly GCA_947561735.1. Lineage (NCBI taxonomy): Eukaryota > Viridiplantae > Streptophyta > Magnoliopsida > Poales > Poaceae > Cenchrus > Cenchrus americanus. The sequence goes on from OX387240.1 coordinate 108,156,073, forward strand.
ATAACTCCGAACACTGGGCAATGCGGAGGCTATCCCAATTGCCGGTTTTTGCACTGTCATCATCAAGTATCCTCTTATACCAATTTCTCCAACCTACAATTGGGGGCAGGGGCCAGTGCTTGAAGGTGTCTTGCCACTCATGGGGTCTCGATAAAGCTGCTTTAAAGGGGATTCTCTGAGATTCGGCTTCAATGAACTCGAGAGGGTCAGAGGTTCCCACAGGTGAGGACCAGGAGCGTCCCGGTGGTGGATGGATGACTGCTCCTCAGTGATGAGTGATTGACAATGGGTGTTGGACTGACTCTTGGCTCAGTGTGCAGGTGTAGGCTGCGGCCTAGTTCGTGTTGTTGCAGGTGAAGAACGGGCGCGAAAGGTCTTCAGCCTTGAGGGGCCTCCGGGAGATGGAGAGACAAGTAGGCTCGGTTCGAGGGACCCGGTGGACGGCGGGACTAGGTGCGGGCCACATGGTGGCGAGACGAGCAAGACGAAGTCATGGACGATCAAGCCGGTGCACGGTGGCGGTCGAGTCAAGAGGCTTAGCAGGAGGCTGGGCCGAGCACGCGGCGTTTGGTGGTTTGCCCACAAAACCATCGGAGGACGGTTTCTTGGTTTGGGCCTCAAAACCAAGTCCGAAGGCTCAACACGACGGAGACGGGATCCGAGCGTGTCGGGAAGCTTCGAAGCGGAGGACACGCAGCGGGATCGCATGGCTTGCGTCAGGAGGATGCGGGGTGCGGCGAAGGCGTGGCCGTCAGATGGCAAGACCCACAAACATTACAAAAATGCCCCTGCATGGATTGTATCGCCAGTAGTTGAGTTAGGGGTAGTCGAGTCATTTCCCACACCGGCGGGACCCGATATATAAGCCATGAGTGTGTGTGGATGGCTCGCTCTCTCCGCGACTTAGGGTTTCATTTCCCCCCTTCCATTTATCTTTTTCCTGGACTATTTTCTTCTCCTTTTTCTCTAGGCTAGCACGAGAGCTTCATGAGAGATTTGTTGAGAGGGATGGATGCTAGGGCGGCATGCTAGACCTTGTGAATCTTTCCTGGTTTGTATAGAAGATTCGGCGTTGTGAATTTCGTGGTCTTTTCGTGCTTGTTTTTGGTGCCTTTATTCTTGGTGTGGTTCCACGGATTTGAGTGGGTTTCTCCCCAGATTTCTTTGAGGGAAACATGGATGGATGTCTTGTGCATCTTTGGGATTGATCTTGTGCCCTCAAACGCCGGGAAACCACTTCGATTCAAGGATTTTCGGTCGGAGCTCTAGCTTTTGGTGGTGTTCAAAGGATCCGCGATTCCCGGTGATTTAGGGAGTTAGGAGGCAAAAGTTTTGGGGTATAGCATCCTTGTTTGACTCTTATCATGTCCCCAAACCCTTGTCTCAACAGCTTCTACCGTTTGGGAGATCCGATGATGGATTGGAGGAGTTGACCTTCGGGGTCGAGCAGTTTTCAGCTCTGTCCGTAAGGGGCGGACAGTCCGCGTGCCTGTGGCGGACGGTCCGCGACTTGTGAGTTCTTCGTGTGTTCTTCGTGGTCTTGCTCGTCTTCGTTTTCGATCTATTGTGTTTTCGAGTTTTGGTTGGGCGAGGTTTCGGACGGTCCGCGTGTGCCGGACGGGCGATCCGCGGTGCACGGCGGACGGTCCGCGTGCTCCCCGCGGACGGTCCGTTTTTCGGGCTTCGCTCCGGAGGTTCTCGGTGGCTTTAACGGACGGTCCGCGGCCCGGCGCCGGACGATCGCCGTGCCGTGCGGACGGGACGTCCCGCGTACGCAGCCGGACGGTCCGCGTGGCCCGTGCGGACAGTCCGCCCCTCCTGGTCGGACGGTCCGCCAGAGCCTGGCTGCTTTGTTTCTTGGTTCGATTCCTCTCTCCTTTCTTTCGTGCTTCCGCGTGTGCTTCAAGGAATCATTCCTAATACTTGAGGTTGATCCATAACCTTGTTGTCTTGGCGGTTGGTGTGTGATTCGATCCATCGCTCCTGTGTGACCGGGATTTGTCTAGGGTATAGGCTGGGTTCTTTGAGAAGAATTTTTACCGGCTCCTATTCACTCCCCCCTCTCTAGTCGCCATCCGATCCTTCAATAGGTTCGAGGAAGTAGGATGGTGATTTGTCCTCAATGGGAATCAAAATCTCGGTGGCTAGAGCCTATCAAAGAAAAGGCAGAAGAAAAAAATCTAAGATGGGAATAGAAAAAGTAATACCGAATGGACCTTAAGGGAATGAGATTTACCTGGAAAGCTTGATCTTGGTCCGCCATTTGAAGATTTGAGCTTGGGGGATTGATGACCTAGGGTTTGGATCTGAGCGGAGACTCCAACGGATTGCAAGAGAAAAGAATGGGTGTTGAACAGATTTAGCTCGGAGACGTTGAGCATTTATGGTCAATTCCGAAATAAAATCACTTTTATCCCGTAATTGAAGGGGCATATGTTAACACCAAAAATTGGTACAGGAAAGGGACTGACTTGTGGGCCGAGTTTGGTAACCAAATGCCATTCGGCAGGAAAAATCTCCTCAGAGGATTCGGTAAAAATGCTTGCGGTCGGTAATACGCTATCATTCGGCAGAAGGACTGTTTGCGCTTTTAAAAGGAAGTTTTCGGGAATGCGTGATGACGTGGCCTGGATATAAGGAAGGGACGAATTGATGACGGGTACGAGATGGACATTGGCGCCGGAGCATTAATTTAGGTATTAAATGTTGTACTCGTAGTCGACCAGGAGTCGTGTTAGGACAAGGGTATAAATATAAACCCATGATGTCTGTAATAGGGATCGAACATCTACACAACAAAACTGGCCCCGTGCCAAACTTCGAGTCCTTTAGTCGAGTCGTCGAGTTCTTCGAGAGGAGCCATCGATCCGTCGACCTCCGTAAGTACCGGCAACCTTGTATCATGTCTAGTATCATGCGGTGAATTTAGACCGTGATGCAAGTAGTCTTGTTACCTTGCTTAGTATCATGCGGTGGATTTAAGCTTGGTTCAAGAGGGTTTCCTGTTAGATCATGAGCTATGCGGTAAGCTAAGATCTAGCTCGAAGCTAGTTATCGGCTCTATTAGATTTGGCAAAATCTAATAGATTCATTAAGTTACCACGTGTTGCTTTGGATTTTGCTTTATGTTTAAATTCATGTAACACTCTTTTGCCCAATCTAGATCGATTAGTTTCGGCTTTACCTCTTTGAGTTCCATGTGATGTGCTTTCAAGTCTTTGTTTATTATAAAGGATCAAGTACTCTCAATAGCCGAATTTAGATCAATCTAGATTGTCACGTGTTGTGGGTTCAAGCTTTTGACTTCTCAAATGTTTGTTCCTTCTTCACGGATCCCGGATCGGCTGTACAGTCGTATTCGGCAATTCTACCACGAGTGAAACGTGTTCATAAGTTTGTTTTGAATAATGTATGCTTTTAGCCTTCCATATTTAGATCGTATCATGCGGTGGATTAATCTATTTGTGGTTGGTGGCTTGGTTTCAAACAAGTCGTATCATGCGGTGGATTAACTTGTTTGATGTCATGCTCGATGGGTTTGAAAGTGCCTAGACATGCGGTAGACTAGTGCTTTTGGCCTATGCATGCTTGTTTATTTCATATTTATAATCATGCTTTCACCTTATTTATTTTTATTGTTATTTATCCTCGAAAATCGGTCATGTCCATGTGCGAGCAATATTGTTTAAACAAAGACCGATCTTTTGTCATGCTTACATCATGCATTCGGCTATATCATGGTTTCACGCTTTAAAGCTCCCGAATGATATTTAACTTGCTGACAGATAGCTTGTTGTAGCTATATGTCTTTTTACTTGGCTCTTTAGCTGTAAATACGAAACTGTCTGGTACCACCCGGCAAGTTCCAGGTTTTATCTAATTCGTGTTCATCCTTTGTCAGTTTCAGGAAATATTGACCGGCACGCTTCGGATCCGGCACGTGTGTTAAGCCAGCTTCATTTGGCTTGCTGTGTGCTTGGCGCGAGGTGCTGATTTTGCGTCAACACCTGCCAATCTGCTCTTCTTCCCCTGCCAATCCATCCTCTGCCACGAACCAAGAAAGCGACATCTGGGTGAGATGGGGTGTTCCACGAACCCTAAATCCCTCAATTATTCTTGCAAGAACAATCAGGATCTAATATTTTTGCGGAACTGAGACGCATCCAGGGAGGGATTAGTTACTGAGGGAAGGGAGATGCTTCGTTGATCCGGTTATTAGATGAACCCTAAGCTGTTAGACGCAGACAAATCGAGGGCCGTGGGGAGATCAGGCGACGGCCGCGGGGAGATCCGGCGGCGGCCGCGGGGGAGCAAACGGAGTTTAGGGCAACTCCAACCCACCCCGCAGCCCCGACGGGATGGCGTGGGGAGGGAGCTCCGGTGTCGATGGAGGCAGCAGAGGCGTCGGGAGGAGGCTCCGGCCGTCGATGGAGGCGTGGGGAGGGAGCTCCAGCGCTCCGTCGAGGAGGTGTTACGGTGGAGGCGGCGGCGGCTAATCCACCGGTGCGAGAGAGAGAGAGAGAGAGAGAGAGAGAGAGAGAGATCGGGTTGGGAACGGGTAGGAGGCGGAGTGGGTGGACCGGTGAAGACGGGGTGGTTAAAAGGATAGGACCCGCTGACATGTGGGTCCATGTGTAAGAAGGGAATAAAAAAGGCATTGGGTAGAAGTAAGGAGGTAAATGAGAGTTGGGTTGGAGTTGAAAGAAAATAAAAGCCTCAAAACTAGATGAGAGGTCCTCATATGGATAGATGAGGGCTCAGATTTAAGAGGCCGGTTGGAGTTGCGCTTAGGGTTTGGGTGAAGGGGAGGCTGTCGGTGTTTTAGACCGGCAACCTACTACGGGGAGTACCTGAAGTAGACGAATGTGACTCGCCGAGATCGGTAACTCGAAGGAAGAGACACGTGGCACACAATTTAGACAGGTTCGGGCCGCGAGGTGCGTAATACCCTACGTCCTGTATGCTGCGTAGCTCTGGATTGATAGGGCACAATTACAAGATGGTGCAATAGTGCGCCGTGAGTTGTAGAAGATTGGATGAGATGATCCTGAGATCGGTCCCTGCCTCGCCTTATATAGTCCAGGAGGCAGGGTTACAAGTCGAAGTAGGGAGAGAGTACTAGTCGAGTACGTCTAGGAGTCCTCTATACAGTGCGGAACATGTACAGCTCCCTAACCGAGTACTACTCCTGTATAGTCCTTGTGCTCCATGCCTTCAGGTGCCGTGTAGCGCAAGCCGGGTAATCCCAGGGGCCCACCGAGTAGTCGGTCCTGGTACCCACCGAGGTAGTGGGCCCAGGGAGGTCCATACGACAAGCCCCCGAGTACTTTGTAGTCGAGAAGGATAGCTGCAAGTAGTCTTGACGGCCTTAACGAGTAGTCCTCAAGCGTCCCTGAGTGCTACAAGTCAAAAAGTCCTCAAGAGTAGTCGAAGCATCCCGAGGCTGGAATGTACTCCAGCTGATGTTTGAGCAATCTTGAAGTCTTCTCGAGTAGTCCCAAGCGTCCTCGAAAACTGCCTTCGAAGGTCTTCAAAAAATGCCTGTCTTGTCTTGAAGTCGGAGCTGATATGGAGGTGCGACTTGCAAAACTGCACTCCACATGGAGTAGCCCCCGAGCCCTGAACCGCGGGCTCTGGCTGAGGATCCATCTGAAGTCTTGGCAAGAAAATCCCGAGAAATCCGGAGAGAAAAAACCGAAGGACACGTGGCACGGAGCCCTCGAGCCTTGAGTCGAGTACTTCCTCTCGAATTGAAGGGTCTTCTTGAAGAATGTGTCCTGAGATGCTCTTGAGACTAGCCGCTTCCCAGGTAGTCGAGTAGAAGTAGCCGAGCCCCCGAGGTGAGGCGCGTCGACTAGTAAACTACGAAGGGTCGCGCACGGCCGCTGAGTCAGCCGCGCGCGGACTTATCCAGCGCCCGTTGCGGAGCCGGTTTGGCTTATAAATAGAAGCCAAAAGCCTTAGGTTTTTTCACCCATTCGAGCTGCAGCCATTCCGTTTGCATCTGAAGCGAATCCACTCCCAGCGCTTGTTGCCGCCGTAGTAGATCCAAGTGCGCCGCCACCCAAGTCCTTTAGGGTAGCCCCCGAGCGGATGCGAGTGAAGACGCCCTACACTTGGAGGATGAAGCCGTCGCCGTCCAAGACGTCCAAGGCCGCCGGGAAGAAGAGGGGCCGCGAAGAGGCCGCTGCGGCTGCCACCGGAGCGGGGCCGCCAATGTCTCTACCGCGGGCTGATCCGAGCCGCGAGTGGAAGAAATCCAAAGTGAAGACGGGGGACTCCGCCGACCCTCCCGAACAAAGGGGTTCATCGGGGAGAAGGAAGTCGACATGTGGAGATCCGCCGCGGGAGATCCATATCCGATGGAGAAAGCCGAAGACGAGATCCCGATGTTCTCGCGGTTCATGGAGCGCGGTCTTGCGCTCCCGGCCAGCGATTTCTTCAAGGGGCTGCTCGGGTACTACGGGATCGAGTACCTGAACCTGAACCCCAACGGCATCTTCCACACGTCGGTCTTCGTCCACTTCTGCGAAGCATTCCTCGGGATCAAGCCGCATTGGGCGCTTTTCCGGAAGTTCTTCCGCGTCAAGCCGCAGCCCAGTGCCACCAATCCTAGAGTAGTCGGAGGAGCCGGTATCCAGCTGAGGGAGGACGCCGCGGAGCAGTACCTGGCGTACAAGCTCGTTGACTCCAACACCGATTGGAAGACCAGGTGGTTCTACATCACGAACCACCACCCCGGCCTGCCGAAGCTGAGCGGACGGCAGCCCAGGCACCGTGAATGGTGGAACACGGAGCCCACCATGCAAGAAGGGATCCAGCTCCCCGAGCTGCTAGCACGAATCAAGGTGCTCAGGGAGGCGGGACTGAGGGCCGAGCACGTGGCCTTCAGCTTCATGAAGCGCAGGATCTAGCCGTTGATGGCTCGGGAGACCCTGGGCTTCGAATACACCGGCGACGACGACGCGTCGCGGATGCCAGGAGGCAAGCTGGACAACAACGACATCATCGAGAGGTTGTCGCAGATCTTCAAGGACATGCCATCGTACACGGCGTGCCCTGTCGAGGATTACTCCGCCGCGCGCCCACCGAAAGAAGTGAGTAGTCGAACCACCCTAGTCGAGTAGCGACTACTTGAAGTAGAGTTGCTGACGTCTTGTGTCTTGCGCAGGATGATGTGAAGAGGTTCATCTCCGAGCCGCAGCCACCTCCGAGCGGAATCGAGGTCTCGAAGGAAGGCAAGGCGAAAGAGCGGCGTGAAGTCGGTGAAGGTGACGACACCGTTGTCGTGGAAGATACCTCCGACGACGACGACGAAGACGAGGAGACGCTGCAAGACCGCTTCCAGCTGCGGTCGAGGTTTAGCCGCCCGGGCTTGCCTCACGTTCCTCTGGTACAAGACCCCCCGGCTAGCCTGGAGGCTAGCCTTGCTGCGCCGCCGCGGAGGCCGCGCAACCCCGCCAGGAAGCGGGTGGCGAAGAAGCTGAAGGTCTCAGAGACCACGCCTCAGGAGGTAGGTTGTCTTGAGTAGAGTAGTCGAGTATCCGTTGTTCGAGTACATTTGCTGACGAGTAGTCTTCCTTGTGTGCAGGAGGTGCCAGGAGCGGGGCCCGTCGAAGAGGGCGACGAGGGCGTGTGGGACCCGGTGGGGGAGCCAGCCGGAGGTCGTAGTCCAGCCCCCACTGTTGAAGAGATCCTGGCGCAACTGGAGCGCCAGCCCCCAGCTCCGCAAGGGAGCGTGGGACCTGTGGCCGCCGCCATTGAAGAGGTGGTGGCCTCAAGAGCGCAGGATACCGCTGCGCCGGCCGCCGCTGCTGTGGAGGATACGGTAGCGGCAGGGGCGCAGGAGGAGGAGGCGCCCGCCGAGGGTGGACTGGTCGATATCTCCAGCATCCTTGGTGCTCCGGCCGTGACCATTGTCCGGTCGAACTTGTAAGTACCATATCCTTGCGAGTAGTACTTTGTTGTAGTAGTTGATGTTTGCCTGACGACCATCTGTGTGTGCTTCTGCAGAAAATCCACAGATTTGACCTGGGATAGGGATGAGCCCTCATCAGCGGTGGCGGAAGAAGTCGCGCCGCCCGCCGAGGAAGCCGTGCCCGCTACCCAAGCTGCGGTTGATCCACCGGTTGCCGAGGCGCCGCTGCCAGAGGCCAGCGTAGTCGAAGGTGAGTACCCTTTGAAGCTACAGGGCTTCACGAGGAGTAGTCGTAGGCACTGATGCACTTGTTTCTCTTTGAGAGGCGCTGAAGGTGGTGACATCCCTGCAGGGGTGCCCATGCAGAGGTTGACACCAGAGGTCCCGGAGGCTGCGGAAGGAGCCCCCGAGCCCGCGGAGGAGGTCGTCGAGAAGACCGCCGAGGGAGAGGCGGTCACCACGTCGCCAGGGATTGCCCTGGAGGTGGCTATCCGCTCCCCCGAGATCCAAGACGCAGAGCCCATCCGCGCCGCACCGATGACGGAGGCCACCGCGAGTAGCCGCGGCGGTATAGAGCTGCTCGCAGATGACCTTATCGAGCCGGCGACGGTGGCCAAGCATCTGGAGGCGATCCGTCAGGAGGAGCAGTGGATGAAGGTAAGTAGCCGTAGCCTTTGAGTAGTCAATCCTTTGTCGTTGAGTACTCTTCTTGAATTGAGTTGTCTTGTGCAGGACGTTGCGGAGCGGTCCCGCGACAAGTCGAACCTGTTGCAGGGCTACGGCGACACGGTTCTCCGAGCCGAGGCGCTTGAGGAGCAACTTGTGAAGTCGCGCAGGCATGCTGCTGCTATGCAGTCGAAGCTCGACGCCGCCTTCGCCAAGTACCACAACGACGTCATGGAGTTGCAGGCGAAGGGCGACGACTTGGTGCGGAAGAACAAAGGCCTCCGCAACAAGAACAAAGGTATACCCCTGAACTTGTCGTGTACTTGTTGGAAGTCGAGAAGCATCTGACCCGCTGTTGCGTTGCTGTGTTGCAGAGCTCGAAGGCCAGGTGGAGCAGCTGAAGGCCTCGGAGACGAGCATGAAGAACCTCTTCTACCGGGAGCAGGAAGCCCGCCAGGTACTTGAGCTCGACTACAAGGAACTCGCCTTCGAGTGCGAGAAGCATATGGAGCTTCGGATTGCTTCTGACAGGGATCTCGTCAACTGCTACAAATCCTTGCAGAAGTTGAACGAAGACTGCGAGGCATTGCGGGCCCAGTTGAAGGAGTTGGAAGAAGCCGCGTTGCCGATCGCGAGACTCCTGGTGCCGCACCCGGGCGGCCCCAAGATAGCTCCTCTGGTGGATCGCCTTCGGGAAGCTCCAAGCCGGGCCGGCCGCCTACGTGAAGCACATGGCCGGTCGATCCCAAGACAAGTCTTGGCCTTCATGAAGTCGTACTTCCCGAAGGCCCCAGGGGGGGTAGTCGCCGGCGGGGTAGCCGCCAACCGCTCCGATGAGCAAGATGCGTAGCCGCCGGAGCAGATGGCTCCCATCGCGGAGCAGGTAGCTGAGAAGCTGAACCTCCAGTAGCCCTGTAATAGGTAGCTAGTAGCCATAGTTGTACAAGAAAACAATTGTAATGAATTGTATCAAGTATCAATGAAAGAAAATTTTCCAGCAATGAGTACTCGTAGTCGCGATCTCAGAGTGCGGAGCGCCCATCGTGGAGTGGATGCGAGTAGTAGTACTCGGCTTTGGTAGTCCCGATGTAGGGAGTAGACAGTAAAGAAGTTGATAAACAATCAATCTTTATTACTGAAGAAGTACACCTGGGTGGCCAGGGCCGTAGTTACAAAGTAGTCGCTTGGACCCGGAGGCCGCTTACAGCTGAGTAGAGCTGGAGCGGGTGGCCGCTTGCGCAGCTTGATCCGTAGGTAGCCGTGTGGGCCGGATCGTAGATCCGTAGGTAGCCGTGCGGGCTGGATCTTGGATTGTGGTCTCTTAGTAGACCGCTGCTAGAGTCCTTGACGCTCGTCGCAACCCAGGGTCCGTAGGTAGCCGTACGGGCTGGACCCTGGAGAGGAGTAGTCCGGAGACTGGAGCCGGGACCCGGGGGGTCGCTTGCGGCGAGGGGTGTTGGCGTAGTCGTGTAGACTTGAACCCCAGAGTAGTCGTGTAGACTAGGCGTAGAATCGACAGAGTTGGTCGACGTTCCACGAGTTGTTGATGTCTTCGCCTTCAAGTGTTTGGAGGCGTAGGAGCCCGGCCCTGTCACCTTTGCAACGGTGAAGGGACCTTCCCAGGGGGAGCTGAGCTTGTGAAGTCCCTCCGTGTTCTGGATACGGCGGAGGACGAGATCTCCAACATTGAAGGAGCGTTCCTTAACGTTGCGATCATGGTAGCGTCGGATACCCTCTAGGTACCTTGCTGACTGAACGAGGGCAGCGCAGCGAGCTTCTTCGAGGCTGTCGATATCAACTCGTCTGCTGTCTTCTGAGATGCCTTCGTCGTAGTGCTCCACTGCTGGCGAGTTCCATATGACGTCGGCAGGGAGGATTGCTTCGGAGCCGTAGACCAGGAAGTAGGGGGATTGCCCCGTTGGCTTGGATGGTTGAGTCCGTAGCCCCCAGAGTGCGTTGGGTAGTTCCTTGATCCACTTGCCCCCTTTAGAGTTCGCGGCGTCGTGTAGCCGCTTCTTGAGAGCGTCAAGCACCATCCCATTGGCACGCTCGACTTGTCCGTTGGCCCGTGGATGGGCGACTGAGACGTATCTGACGTCGATCCCGCTGTTCTCGCAGTACTCCCAGAACTGGTGGTTGTTGAAATTGGATCCCAGGTCTGTGATGATGCGGTGGGGTAGCCCATAGCGGTGTACGAGTTCATCCAAGAAGTCGAGTACTCTGTCACCCTTGGGGCATGTGACCGGCTTGACCTCGATCCACTTGGTGAACTTGTCGATAGCCACCGCACCTCGTTGAATCCTCCCGGCGCGGTTGGCGGTGGCCCAATCATGTCGAGCCCCCGGCGAGGCAAAGGGCCGGGTTGGCGGTATGGTGACTAGCTTGTAGGCCGGAACGTGTTGCTGCGCTTGGCGAAGTACCGACATCCTTGGCACCTTCGACGAGTTCTTCGGCGTCGCCCAAGGCCGTGGGGCCGCAGAAAGCTCGCCGGAAGGCCTTGCCGACCCGCCGTGCGTGAGGACGCATGGTTGCCGCAGACGCCCTTGTGGATCTCCTCCAAGATGTCCTTGCCTTCTTCGCGAGGGACGCACTTCATGAGTACTCCAGAAGATGCGCCCCGCTTGTAAAGCTTGTCTCCGACGAGGACATAAGACTTGGCGCGGCGGACGAGTTGTTCGGTTGCGTTCTTGTCGGAGGGGACCTTCTGCTCGCTAAGGTAGTCGATGAAGGGTTGCCTCCAGTCCACGTCGATCATCATGACCTCCTGCCCGGCCGTTGGATGGGCTGGGGCAGTGGTCGGTGGCGCCGGCTCCGGGATGGATGGCGCGCGAAGCTCGTGAACGAAGACACCCGCTGGCACTTGGGCGTGGGTGGATCCGAGCTTGGAGAGGACGTCCGCTGCGACGTTGTTGTCACGGACGATGTGATGGAACTCGAGACCGTAGAACTTGTTCTCGAGCTTGCGGACCTCTAGGCAGTAGGCATCCATGTTCTCCTTGTTGCGGTCCCAGGACTTGTTGACTTGGTTGATGACCACTGCGGAGTCGCCGTAGACTAGTAGCCGCTTGATGCCCAGTGAAGTCGCGAGGCGGAGCCCGTGTAGGAGGGCTTCGTACTCGGCTTCATTGTTTGAGACCTTACAGAAGATCTGCAGGACGTACTTGAGTTGTTCGCCCGTTGGAGAGATCAGGAGTACTCCTGCACCTGCGCCCTCGAGGTTGAGCGAGCCATCAAAGTACATCACCCAATGCTCTGGTCGCACGGTGGGAGTAGGTAGCTGGTTCTCCCGCCACTCTGCCATGAAGTCAACTAGCGCCTGCGACTTGATGGCTGTGAGTGGCTTGAAGTCGATAGTTAGGGCGCCGAGCTCGACGGCCCACTTGGAGATTCTTCCAGTAGCATCTTGGTTCCGTAGGATGTCGCCAAGCGGGTAGTCGGTGACGACGGAGACCGAGTACTGCTGGAAGTAGTGTCGTAGCTTCCGCGAGGTGATGAGTAGAGCGTACAGGAGCTTCTGCACGGGCTGATAGCGGGCCTTGGACTCTGATAGAACCTCGCTGACGAAGTAGACTGGACGCTGGACCGGGTAGGCGTGGCCGTCTTCCTGCCGCTCGACAACGATGGCAGTACTGACCACGTGGGTAGTCGCAGCGAGGTAGAGCAGCAGCTGCTCTCCCTTGTGAGGAGCCGTGAGGATCGGTGGCTTTGATAGGAAGTCCTTGAGCTGGGCAAGGGCTTGATCCGCCTCTGGAGTCCACATGAACTTCTCTTGATGCTTGATTAGTTTGAAGAAGGGGAGGCCCCGTTCTCCTAGCCTCGAGATGAATCTGTTCAGCGCCGCCATGCACCCCGTCAGCTTCTGGACGTCTTTGATGCTCGTGGGAGCTTTCATGCTGGTGATGGCGGAGATCTTCTCGGGGTTGGCTTCGATGCCGCGCCGGGGCCGATGATGAAGCCGAGTAGTTTGCCCGAAGGGACGCCGAAGACGCACTTGTTCGGGTTGAGCTTCCCAGCGGTACTCACGCGAAAGGATGCGAAGGTCTCTTCAAGGTCGTTGATGAGGGTACCGGAGTCCCCGGTTTTGACAACCACGTCATCCACGTAGGCCTCGACGTTCTTGTTGAGTTGCCGCTTGAAGCAGCCCGGATGGCCCGTTGGTAGGTAGCGCCGCCGTTCTTCAACCCGAATCACATTGTCGTGTAGCAAACGCGCCAAACGGGGTGATGAACGCGGTCTTCTCCTCGGTCTTCTTCCTTGATCGCGATCCGGTGGTACCGGAGTAGCGCCGAGGAAGCAGAAAGCGGTCGCGCTCGCCGTGGAGTCGATGACTTGATCAATCCGCGGCAACCCGAAGGGGTCCTTGGGGCAGTGCTTGTTGAGGTCAGTGTAGTCGACGCACATCCTCCACTCGTTCGAGTTCTTCTTGCGGACGAGGACGGGGTTGGCGAGCCACTCAGGATGGAAGACTTCTCTGATGAAGCCAGCTGCGAGTAGCTTGGCGAGTTCCTTCTTGATGGTGTCCCGCCTGTCGTCGGCAAAGCGTCGGAGGTGTTGTCGCTTGGGGGTGGCCTTAGGATCGACGTTAAGGGCGTGCTCGATCAGCTCCCTGGGCACTCCTGGCATGTCCGCTGGCTTCCACGCGAAGATGTCGCGGTTAGCCCGAAGAAAGCTGATGAGCGCGTCTTCCTATTTGGGGTCGAGGCCGGCCCCGATGGTGGTGGTTTTGCTGGGGTCGCCTGTGCCAAGGTCGACCGGCTTGACGAGTACCTCCTCAGGTGGCTGAGGCTTGTTGGTGTCGTCGGACTTCTCCGGGATGTCGAGTTCACTTGTAGCAAGCTTCTTCGACGCAGCCTTAGACCTCCATCATTGCGTTGGGTACTTGGTTTGTAGAAGCGATCTCCACGGCTTCGTGTCGCGATCGTGGGAGATCTTCAAGTCCCCCCCGGAGGGAGAGTACACCGGGCCGGACTTGGAATTTTGAGTACCAAGTAGGTGTAGTGGGGCACCGCCATGAACTTGGCGATGGCCGGTCGCCGAGGATGGCGTGGTAGGAGGTCTCGAAGTCCGCGACCTCGAACTTGATGTACTCGTACGGTAGTTGTCCCGAGATGCCCCGAAGGTAACCGCGGCGACCACCGAGCCCGGTGGAATAGCCGCGTTGCCGGGACGATGCCGTAGAAGGGCATGCTTTGCTCTTGGTGAGCATGGGGGTGATGTCGAGCTTCATCTTCTTCAAGGTCTTGGTGAAGAGGACATTGAGCCCGCTTCCACCGTCGATGAGTACCTTGTTGAGCTTGGAGCCCGCCACCGTTGGCTTCAGGACGAGAGGGAACCGTCCTGGTTCAGAGAAGCTGGTCCATTGATCCGCGCGGGAGAAGGTGATGGGTACCTCCGACCAACGGAGAGGGGTCAGGACCGCTGGTTCAATGGACATTACTTCACGGCGGGTAGCCTTCGCTCCCGCTGCCGGGCGCCCCACCGAAGAGGACGTTGACGGTCTTGTCCGGCTCCTGGAAGTCGTTGTTGTCGCCGTCCTTCTTCTTGGCCTTCTGATCGTGAGGGTGTGGTGGCTCTGGCGTGTCCTTGAGTGCATGCCTGAGCTGGTAGCACTGTTCGGTAGTATGGTTGCCGTTTGGATGCCACGGGCACTTCTCCTTCGACCGGGTCTTTAAAGCCGCCGGAGTTCTTCTTCGAGTTCCCTTTCGCGGGGCGCTGGATAGCCGCGACAGTGTTGTCTGGCTTGCGCTTGCGGTTGGGACCCGAGTAGTTGTTGTTGTTGTTTTTGTTGCGGCCGCCTTGGTTCGCATTGCTGCCGCTGCCGCCGCCCTGGTTCTGCTTGGTCTTGCCACGGATGGCGTCGTATTTGGCGTTGGCCTTGTCCTCTTCATCCGCCCAGGACGTGATCATGTCCTTGAGGTGGGGGATGGACCTGGGACGGCGACGACCGAAGTCTTCGAAGGTGCGGCGATGGTAGAGACCGTCCTGGGAAGAGGTCGATGACCTCCTTGTCGGTGACGTCGACGACGGTGGCGCGCTTGTCGAAAAGCGGCGCATGTACTTGCGGAGGGTCTCGCCTTGTTCTCGCTTGATCATCGCCAGGTCCATGCGAGTACCCGACCGGCCCATGGCGCCCGCGAAGTTGCTTGTGAACCGCTCCTTCAGCTGGTCCCACTTGTCGATCGAGTGCTTGTCCAGCGACTCGAGCCATGTGAGTGGTGCTTGGTCCAGGCAGAAGGGGAAGTAGAGGCACTTGGTGTCGCTGTTGCCGCCAGCGTTCTCGATGGGGAGAGCGTAGCATCGGAGCCACTGGATGGGATCCTGCTTCGCGTCGTACTTGGTGATCCCCAAAGGCTTGACCTTATCGGGGAGGAGCAAGTTGCGAAGTCGAGGTGAGAAGGCGGGGAAGCCGTCGCCTTCAGCGGCAGTGGTCGACTTCTTCCGCCGCAGCTCCTCAATCTTCTGGCGAGCGTCGTACCCGCCTTGTGAGGCACCGAGGCGTGGGCGTTTGCGTGGCCTCGGCCGCCGCGACCGCCGCCGCCTCTAGCTCTCCCCGTTGGCCCCATGGTTGGAGCCGCCGCCGCCGCCGCCGCCGCCATCGGGGTCGTTGCCGCCGCCACCCGCCGGAGCGCGGTGGGGGACAACATCCCGGTTGCCGCGGTCTTGTAGTGAAGGTCCGCCGGCGTTGGAGCGGCGACGGCTTGGCTCGGCCGGGAGGTCGGCTCGAGTACGGTTGGGACCGTTGTTGGCGCCGCGACTAGTAGCTTTGTTGTCGCGGGGCTTAGCCGGAAGAGGCCGGTTGACTCCGTTGTCGACCCGCATGAAGTAGGCTTCTTCGCCGAGCTTGGCGATGACCTCTCCCGGCGCGTATGCCCCGAGCCCCGTCGTGCGATCGCCGTGATCGACATGAGGCATTGCTCGGGTGTGGTGTGTACTCTTGCTCTCGACCGCCTCGAGAGCTTCCGCAAGGTTGCGGATGGGGAGGTTGTCGCGGATGCGTCGACGACGTTCGTTGCGCTTCCGATTGCGTTCACGTCGAGCGTCTCTGTCTGCCGGAGTCTCGTTGGGTGGAGCATTAGCAGAGAGCTCGTCGGCGGAGATGTCCTCCGTGCATCGGGTCCCGAGCCGTGCCTCGAAGGCCCCCGGGGTGTCGCCGGCAGCCATGAAGACTTGGCGATCGGGGGTGCCAAGGCCGGACTCGCAGGGTGCCACCTCGCTTGGTGTGTTTGAGTCGGCCCGGGCTAACGGTGTTCCCTCCTGGAACGGTAGCGAGTCGATGTAGGCGACGTAGCGTGAGTCTCCCTTTGCCAGGTCAGCAGGCTTGCGGTCTGGCTAGTAGACGTATCTCCCGGCCGGCTTGGATTTTATAACCGGCCCCGCAGGCCGGCCCCCGACAAGGGAAGCTCAATGGAGTCGTCTTCGGACTCGGGCTCCTCGTGGTCCGACCCGAAGTCGAACTCGTAGTCCGGGTTCGAGTAGAACTCGGAGAGAGGGTCGGAGTCCGAGCGTGATCGGGGGCGGCGTCGGAGTCCGAGTTGTACTCGGGTACGGGCTCCTTGCCGGCCGGCGCGAAGTGGGGAGACCCCGTGCGGGCCCGCCCGAGGATGCGGGGCCGCGCGCGGGAGAGCTCGAGTGGTGAGGGGACCGCTCGCGATGGCCGAGCAGCCGGCTCGCATGCGATGGCCAATGGCGATGTCGAGTTCGAGTTGGAGACGCGACTCGAGCTCGAAGTCGCCGTGGTGGTTGAAGAGTGAAATTTCGCCGAACTTGCGGCGGGCGAGTTCGCCCGTGACGGCTTCGGGAAGCGGCCACGAGGCCTCGTCTTCGGGTTGGGCCGCATGGTCGGCGGCGTTGGAAGGAGCTCGCGCCATCGGCCGTGCGGACCCGTGCGCCAAAGACGAAGGTGTCGCCACGGTTGAAGGCGACGGTTGGCTTGAAGAGGACGGAAGCCGTCGAGTTCGCCATGTGATCTCGAGCGAGATCCCCTACCTGGCGCGCCAGCCGTCGGTGTTTTAGACCGGCAACCTACTACGGGGAGTACCCGAAGTAGACGAATGTGACTCGCCGAGATCGGTAACTCGAAGGAAGAGACACGTGGCACACAATTTAGACAGGTTCGGGCCGCGAGGTGCGTAATACCCTACGTCCTGTATGCTGCGTAGCTCTGGATTGATAGGGCACAATTACAAGATGGTGCAATAGTGCGCCGTGAGTTGTAGAAGATTGGATGAGATGATCCTGAGATCGGTCCCTACCTCGCCTTATATAGTCCAGGAGGCAGGGTTACAAGTCGAAGTAGGGAGAGAGTACTAGTCGAGTACGTCTAGGAGTCCTCTATACAGTGCGGAACATGTACAGCTCCCTAACCGAGTACTACTCCTGTATAGTCCTTGTGCTCCACGCCTTCAGGTGCCGTGTAGCGCAAGCCGGGTAATCCCAGGGGCCCACCGAGTAGTCGGTCCTGGTACCCACCGAGGTAGTGGGCCCAGGGAGGTCCATACGACAGAGGCGGAATGAGCGAGCGGGAGGGAGAATGCAGAGAAACGTGAGGCGAGAGGTGGGGGATGCGTACGCGCGGGTGGCGGGGACAGGGCACTGTCGCACCGGCGGACGTACGGGAGAGCGGAGAAAGACGTACTAAATTTTTATCGTACTTTCATTTTTTCGTACAAAACTTGTAATCTTGCTTAAAAATCTGAAATTCTGTTGGAGCTTCTCTTTTTGGTACAATATGTTGTCAAAAAAGTTTCAAGTGATTCTGAGAAAGTGATGATGTACTTCCCCACTGAATCATACATGTCTCACACATGTCATTGTGAGTCACCAAGAGATGTTCATCCCTATGTGGGACGTGTGGTACAAGTTGCTATCGTATGGACCTCCCTGGGCCCACTACCTCGGTGGGTACCAGGACCGACTACTCGGTGGGCCCCTGGGATTACCCGGCTTGTGCTACACGGCACCTGAAGGCGTGGATCACAAGGACTATACAGGAGTAGTACTCGGTTAGGGAGCTGTACATGTTCCGCACTGTATAGAGGACTCCTAGACGTACTCGACTAGTACTCTCTCCCTACTTCGACTTGTAACCCTGCCTCCTGGACTATATAAGGCGAGGCAGGGACCGATCTCAGGATCATCTCATCCAATCTTCTACAACTCACGGCGCACTATTGCACCATCTTGTAATTGTGCCCTATCAATCCAGAGCTACGCAGCATACAGGACGTAGGGTATTACGCACCTCGCGGCCCGAACCTGTCTAAATTGTGTGCCACGTGTCTCTTCCTTCGAGTTACCGATCTTGGCGAGTCACATTCGTCTACTTCGGGTACTCCCCGTAGTAGGTTGCCGGTCTAAAACACCGACGGCTGGCGCGCCAGGTAGGGGATCTCGCTCGAGATCACATGGCGAACTCGACGGCTTCCATCCTCTTCAAGCCAACCGTCGCCTTCAACCGTGGCGACACCTTCGTCTTTGGCGCCTGGGTCTGCACGGCTGATGGCGCAGGCTCCTTCCAACGCCGCCTGACCATGCAGCCCAACCCGAAGACAGGCCTCGTGACGCTTCCCGAAGCCGTCACAGGCGAACTCGCCGGCAAGTTCGGCGAAATTTCACTCTTCAACCACCACGCTGACTTCGAGCTCGAGTCCGTCTCCAACTCGAACTCGACATCGCCATTGGCCATCGCATGCGAGCCGGCTGCTCAGCCATCGCAGGCGGTCCCCTCACCACTCGAGCTCTCCGCGCGCGGCCCCCGCATCCTCAGCCGGGCCCGCACGGGGGCTCCCACTTCGCGCCGGGCCGGCAAGGAGCCCGTACCCGAGTACAACTCGGACTCCGACGCCGCCCCCGATCACGCTCCGGACTCCAGCCCTCTCTCCGAGTTCTACTCGAACCCGGACTACGAGTTCGACTTCGGGTCGGACCCTGAGGAGCCCGAGTCCGAAGACGACTCCATTGAGCTTCCCTTGTCAGGGCCAGCCTCTGGGCTGGTTATAAAATCCAAGCCGGCCGGGAGATACGTCTACTAGCCAGACCGCAAGCCTGCTGACCTGGCAAAGGGAGACTCACGCTACGTCGCCTACATCGACTCGCTACCGTTCCAGGAGGGAACACCGTTAGCCCGGGCTGACTCAAACACACCAACTAAGGTGGCACCCTCTGAGTCCAGCCTTGGCACCCCCGATCGCCAAGTCTTCATGGCTGCCGGCGACACCCCGGGGCCTTCAGGCACGGCTCAGAACCAGTACCTGGAGGACATCTCCACCGACGAGCTCTCTGCTAATGCTCCACCCAACGAGACTCCGGCAGACAGAGACGCTCGACGTGAACACAACCGGAAGCACAACGTACGTCGTCGACGCATCCGCGACAACCTCCCCATCCGCAACCTTGCGGAAGCTCTCGAGGCGGTCGAGAGCAGAGTACACACCACACCTGAGCAATGCCTCATGTCGATCACAGCGATCGCACGACAGGCTCAGGGCATACGCGCTGGAGAGGTCATCGCCAAGCTCGCTGAAGAAGCCTACTTCATGCGGGTCGACAACAGAGTCAACCAGCCTCTTCCAGCTAAGCCCCGCGACAACGAAGCTACTAGTCGCAGCGCCAACAACGGTCCCAACCGTACTCGAGCTGACCTCCCAGCCGAGCCAAACCGTCGCCGCTCCAACGCCGGCGGACCTTCACTACAAGACCGCGGCAACCGGGATGTTGTCCCCCACCGCGCTCCGGCAGGTGGCGGCGGCAACGACCCCGATGGCGGCGGCAGCGACGGCGGCAGCTCCAACCATGGGGCCAACAGGAGAGCTGGAGGCGGCGGCAGTCGCGGCGGCCGAGGCCACGCAAACAGCCACGCCTCCGGTGCCTCACAAGGCGGGTACGACGCTCGCCAGAAGATTGAGGAGCTGCGGCGGAAGAAGTCGACCACTGCCGCTGAAGGCGACGGCTTCCCCGCCTTCTCACCTCGACTTCGCAACTTGCTCCTCCCCGATAAGTTCAAGCCTTTGGGGATCACCAAGTACGACGCGAGCGAGGATCCCATCCAATGGCTCCGATGCTACGCTCTCCCCCATCGAGAACGCTGGCGGCAACAGCGACACCAAGTGCCTCTACTTCCCCTTCTGCCTGGACCAAGCACCACTCACATGGCTCGAGTCGCTGGACAAGCACTCGATCGACAAGTGGGACCAGCTGAAGGAGCAGTTCACAAGCAACTTCGCGGGCGCCATGGGCCGGTCGGGTACTCGCATGGACCTGGCGATGATCAAGCAGGAACAAGGCGAGACCCTCCGCAAGTACATGCGCCGCTTTTTCGACAAGCGCGCCACCGTCGTCGACGTCACCGACAAGGAGGTCATCGACCTCTTCCGTAACGGTCTCTACCGCCCGCACCTTCGAAGACTTCGGTCGTTGCCGTCCCAGTCCATCCCCCACCTCAAGGACATGATCACGTCCCGGGCGGATGAAGAGGACAAGGCCAACGCCAAATACGACGCCATCCGTGGCAAGACCAAGCGAGAACCGGGCGGCGGCGGCGCGCAATGCGAACCAAGGCGGCCGCAACAACAACAACAACAACTACTACTCGGGTCCCAACCGCAAGCGCAAGCCGTACAACACTGTCGCGGCTATCCAGCGCCCCGCGAAAGGGAACTCGAAGAAGAACTCCGGCGGCTTTAAAGACCTGCTGAAGGAGAAGTGCCCGTGGCATCCAAACGGCAACCATACTACCGAACAGTGCTACCAGCTTAGGCATGCACTCAAGGACACGCCAGAGCCACCGCACCCTCACGATCAGAAGGCCAAGAAGAAGGACGGCGACAACAACGACTTCCGGGGAGCCGGACAAGACCGTCAACGTCCTCTTCGGTGGGCTGCCCAGCAGGCGGGAGCAGAAGGCTACCCGCCGTGAAGTAATGTCCATTGAACCAGCGGTCCTGACCCCTCTCAGGTGGTCGGAGGTACCCATCACCTTCTCCCGCGCGGATCAATGGACCAGCTTCTCTGAACCAGGACGGTCCCCTCTCGTCCTGAAGCCAACGGTGGCGGGTGTTAACACCAAAATTTGGTAAGGAGTCTGACTCGTGGGTCCGGTTCGATAAAGAGTCCGTCTGGTGGAAGGAAGGGTCTTTTTAGAGATATTCGGCAAAGAGATCTGCGGTCGGCTATCTGCTCCGGTTCGGCAAAGGAACAGTAGGGCTGATTTTGCGGGATTGGACGGACGTGGCTCAATCAGGTGAGACGAATGGATGGATAGGCGATCAAGCTTAAAGATAAGTTAGGCAACGAATCCATTCGAAGTTGTACTCAACAGGGTATAAATATGACCCCTGAATGTATGTAAAAAGAATCAATCATTCTTCAATACACACCGGCCTTACGCCA
This sequence comes from Cenchrus americanus, assembly GCA_947561735.1. Taxonomy (NCBI): domain Eukaryota; kingdom Viridiplantae; phylum Streptophyta; class Magnoliopsida; order Poales; family Poaceae; genus Cenchrus; species Cenchrus americanus. The sequence goes on from OX387240.1 coordinate 108,177,044, forward strand.
AACCCTAGAGTCCTTGTCGTGTCGTCGAGTTCTTCGAGAGGGCCAATCGATCCGTCGACCTCCGTGAGTACCGGCAACCTTGTATCATGTCTAGTATCATGCGGTGGATTTAGATCTGATGCAAGTAGTCTTGTTACCATGCTTCGTGTCATGCGGTAGATTCAAGCTTGGTTCAAGAGGGTTTCTTGTTAGATCATGAGTCATGCGGTAGGCTAAGATCTAGCTTGAAGCTAGTTATCGGCTCTATTGGATTTTGGCAAGATCCAATAGATTCATTAACTTACCCCGTGTTATCTTGAGTTTTACTTTATGTTTTAATTCATGTAGCACACCTTTGCCCAATCTAGATGGGTTTGAATCGGCTTTATCTCTTTTATGATCCTTGTTCAAGTAGATTTCATATTTTAACACGTGGATCTTATGCTTTCCGATAGCCGAAACCGAATCGATCTAGGTTGTTACGTGTTGCGGGTTCAAGCTTGCTAATGTTCGTATAAATCTTGAAAGAGCCGGGTATCATGCGGTAGATGCAGGTTTTTGGGTTGCTTTGGAGCTAATCATCCGGTGGATTAGATTCCCAAATCAATCTGATAGATTTATTCGCTTGGTAATGTTTGTTCCTTCTTCATGGATCCCGAATCGGCTGTTCAGCCGTATTCGGTTATGTTTCTTCACGAGTAGAACACGTGCGTTATTCATGCTTTGAATAATGTATGCTTTTAGCTTTCCATATTTAGATTGTATCATGCGGTGGATAGATCTATTTGTAGAAAGTGGTACGGTTTTTCATGCAAGTTGTATCATGCGGTGGATAGATTTGCTTGATATCGTACTCGACGGGTTTTAAAGTAACTAGACATGCGGTAGACTAGTGCTTTGGATCTATGCATACTTGTTTAATACATGATCACGTTCGTGCTTTGCTTTATTTACTTATTTAATGCTAATTTTCATGAGGATCGGTCATGGCCTCGTGTGTACGCACTCTTATTTAAACAAAGGCCGATCGCCGTCCCGTACCTAAAGAACGAGATGCCCAGGGTATTGCTGCCAGGGGAGAGTGACACCACATCCCAGCAGGAAAAGGAGGAGTGCATGCGGGTGTTCCAGGAATCCGTAGATTACATGCTTAGCAAGCACAACAAGGCTTTCCTCGGTGCGCTCCAGCAGATGATGGTGGCTGTCTTCGGCCCTGGCATGGAACAAGCGTTCAGCAAAGCGCCCGTCCAGGGAGGCACTGTGGAACTGGGCGAATCAAGCTCTCAGCCGCCACTTCGGAGCCCGCCGGTGCAGCCTCCTCCCCAAAGCGCTGGAAGTCAAGCTTTCCGGCCTCCGCCACAAAGCCGCCGGGAAACGGCTCGGTTCAACCTCCACCGCAGGCCTCGGGACGGCCCAATCCGCCCACCACCGCGGGCGGCACAGAAGTCAACCCCGTGCAACGGCCGAATCCGTACCGGCCCACGTACGGAGACTTAGCATTCGGCTCGACCGGCGCCCCGCTCACTTCCGGCCAGAGGATTGCTCCGGCGACTAACTGGCTGCAGAGAAACTTGTACGGCGGTGGCTATCATGAGGTGGGGAACTACGGGGCGTTTGATGCTTTCCCACATCCAGGATACGCGCCAGCTGCGGGCGCGCAGGAGGATGACGCCCTGGCGCGGAAAATGGCCGAATTGATGCAAAATCAGTTCGACCTCAAGCCAAAAATGCAAGGACCCGCCTATAAGCCGCCATTCCCAGAATGGTACTACAATGTGCTCTTGCCGCCAAGGGTGAAGCCGCCAACGGAGTTCATAAAATTTTCGGGGCAAGACGGCACGAGCACGGTCGAGCACATTGCTCGTTACCTCATGCAGCTCGGGGAGTGTTCGGCTGAGGAGACTTTCAGGGTCCGCTACTTCGCCGCATCGGCGACGGGTCCCGGCGTTACGCGTGGTTCTCGTCCCCCGCCCCCCCGAATCGGTTGCCGGATGGAAGGACTTGGAGCGGAAGTTCCACGCTCATTACTTCGGCGGCGGCTCGGAGAAGAAGCCGATTGACCTTGCGACCATGAAGCGAGAGGCATAGCGAGACACCACTAGAGTTTCTCGGAGGTTCGGGGAGGTCAAAGGCATGTGCTTCTCGCTTAACTTGCCGGATGACCACCGTGCGGACATGGTCAGCCACCGGGATGCTACCGGCCGTACGCGAAAAGTTGTTCGGGATGGAGTTTGAGAATCTGGGTCAGCTATCACAGAAGCTATCATTGATGAGCAATCAGGCGTATGGCTTTAAGAAGGACGCCAAATTTGGCAAGCAGCATGACGTCGCTGACGTCTACAACCAGTTCTTGGACAAGGCTGATCTTTTCGAGGATTCTGATGATGAATTAGATGTAGCCGCAGCAGAGATCATGTGGGGCAATGAGCCTTTGACAATGAATCAGCGCTGGGTCAAGTAGACCAAGGGAACTTATGATTTTGATATCACGAAAGCTGATAAATTGTTCGAGCTCTTAGTGAAGGAAGGCCGAATCAAGCTGCCCGAGGGGCATTCCATGCTTCGGCCCGATGGAGTTAAAGCAAAACGTTACTGTGGTTTCCACGACAGGGATTCACACTCCATCAATGATTGCAGGGTCTTCAGGATGAGGATCCAAAAGGCCATCCAGGAAGGTCACCTTAAGTTCGACAACAAAATGAAGCTGGATGGCCACCCCTTTCCTCAGAACATGGTGGGCTTTTCTATCAACGTGATAACTGCCGAGGAGAAGGGAAAAGTCAAGGTCTTGACCTCAGCCAGGTCTAGACAAGGTGGAGCAAGGGGACCCGAGAGCGCCAAGTGACTCGGAACAGATGCAAGGCGACGCCCCCCGTATTCTTAAGAGTCACATCGAAATTGGGGAGTCATCCAGAGCCAAGCCCAGGGTGACATCGCGCATCCTCCTCAACAAGTGGTAGCGCCAGATTGAGAAAGAGCGCTACCAGAAGAGGCGCTACGAGGAGGAGCAACGCAGAGCCAAAAAAGAGGCGCGCAGAAGGGACCAGGGAGCGATACACGCGCGAGCGGCGCGCGCACACGCGGGGATGCGCCTTCTTCGAGCACCGCCGGAATGAGGGTTTGAAGTTGCCCACGGCCGAAGAACCCGTCCGAATGCGGTGACGGGTATGTTGAGTACGGGCGAGGAAACCGCCAATCGCCGGTCCGTCCACGAAAGAATTGGAAGGATCCACCCTAACGGGGATCGGCGCCAAAAAATTGAAGTCATCGATCATCCCGGGAAGCGCCAAGGCCGACCTCGGATGGGCCGATCAAGAGGAGGATGAAGATGACTACGTCGGCGAAGGGGCAATGGTGCCCGCCCGGCCGAGGAGAAGCCGAAGAGACGGGTCCGGCGCTTGAGGAACCGCGAGATGAGGGCGGGCGGGATCCGGACGAGTCGGGTGTGGCGCCCCAAAGACCAACCGGAGGGATCGAAGCGTTCGGCTCCAGCATGCATGGTATACTTTCTGCCGAACGAGTTCATGGCTCCTCGCTAACCGGGTTATGCGGGGAGGAAGCTTCCTTCGATGATGAGCAGACCGAGGGGATGATGGCACAACTGGTGTTGGCCAAGCAGGCCATCTTCGATAAGCCGGCCAAGAATCATCATATGAGGCCGCTGTACTTGAAGGGATACGTCAATGGCAAGCCATTGACCAAGATGTTCGTCGACGGTGGAGCGGCAGTCAACGTAATGCCGTACACCACCTTCAGGAAGCTTGTCATGGGCCCGAGCGATTTGACGCCTACAAGCATCATCTTGAACGATTTCGCCGGGAACCCCTCAGACACCAAGGGTTGCGCTCACGTGGACTTGATGATCAGGTCCAAGACGCTGCTTACCACCTTCTTTGTCATCGAAGGCAAAGGAGCCTACGACTGCTTTGCTTGGGTGGGGCCGGATTCATGCTAAGCTGCTCGCGTCCCATCCACCATGCATCAACGACTTATCCGGTGGGTGGACGATGAGATCGAGGTCGTCCAAGCGGATGACTCCGTGAGCGTGGCCAACATGGAACCGGCCTTCGGGAATACCAAGGCATCGATTGTTTCTCGGGGAAAAGGCGGGGAGAAGGTCTGTTGAACTCCGTCGGCGGTGATCAACGGCCGATTCAAGCGATCGGCTCTTATAGCAATTTTTAATGGAGAACCCCGTAGATGGCACCGATGGCAAATTAGGGCGAGGATTCATGTCGGGCGATAAACCTGGAAGAAGTTGACATTGGAAGCGGTGATAAGCCAAGGCCGACGTTCATCGGTGCAAATTTGCAACCCGGACTTCGGGGGGAATTTGATTGAGCTTCTTAAAGAATACAAGGATTGCTTCGCACGGGATTATTCGAGATGCACCGGATTGGATCGTTCCATCGTCGAGCATCGGTTGCCAATCAAGCCTGGTTTCAAACCATATAAGCAACCACCCCGGAAAATCTACAAGGATGAGGTATTGGCCGATGTGAAGAAGGAAGTTGAAAGATTACTTGATGCGAACTTCGTTCGGCCATGCAGATATGCGGAGTGGATATCTAACATCGTCCCTGTATACAAGAAGAATGGAAAAATGAGGGTTTGCATAGATTTCAGGGACCTAAACAGAGCTACTCCGATGGATGGATACCCAATGCCTATTGCCGATTTGTTGATTGACGCCGCCGCTGGACACAAGGTGATCAGCTTCATGGATGGCAATGCGGGATGCAATCAGATCTTCATGGCAATAGAAGACATTTCAAAGACGGCCTTTAGATGCCCCGGTCATATAGGCCTATTCGAGTGGATCGTCATGACATTTGGATTGAAAAATGCCGGTGCAACCTATCAGCGAGCCATGAATTACATTTTTCATGAGTTGATCGGTAAAATTGTGGAGATCTACATTGATGATGTGGTAATCAAGTCCCTAAGTCGTGACACCCATTTGGAAGATGTGAAAAGGACCTTGGAGTGCACCCGGAAACACGGTTTGAAGATGAATCCAAACAAATGCGCTTTTGGGGTTTCAGCTGGAGAATTCTTGGGGTTTTTGGTCCACGAAGGAGGGATTGAGGTTGGCAAAAAGAGCATGAAGGCCATTGATGAAGTTGTTCCTCCAACTAACCTCAAGGAGTTGCAGTCACTGCTCGGCAAAATCAATTTCGTAAGAAGATTCATATCAAATTTGTCACAGAAGGTCTTGCCGTTTTCTCCGCTTGTTAAAGTTAAAGAAAGATCGAAGTTTATTTGGGGCGACGAACAACAAAAGGCTTTCGATGAGATTAAGCAGTACATGAAGGAGCCACCGAGCTTGGTTCCTCCCCTGTGGACAAGCCTTTCAAGTTGTACGTGGCGGCCGATACCCAAACCATTGGATCGGCCCTTATTCAAGAATTTGAAGGAAAGGAGCGGGTAGTAGCATATCTTAGCCGAAAATTACTTGATCCTGAAACCAGGTATTCGGCTGTAGAGAAACTATGTCTTTGTGTGTACTACTCGTGTACAAAATTTCGGCACTACCTGTTGAATGCCGAATGCACTGTGTATTCCAAGTTCGATGTGATAAAACATATGTTATCTATGCCAATTTTGAACGGCAGGATTGGCAAGTGGATTTTAGCTTTATCGGAATTCGAGCTGAAGTTCGAATCGGCAAAAGCCATCAAAGGTCAGATCATTGCCGATTTTATAACTGAACATCGCGATCCGTCAATTGATTTGCTTGAGATCACCCCTTGGACTTTGTTTTTCGATGGATCATCATGTGGTAAAGGTGGGGGAGTAGGGATCCTACTGATTTCGCCTAGAGGTGAAATGTTCGAATTCGCCATCCCTATACAGCCCACTGTCACAAATAATCAAGCAGAATACGAGGCGTTACTTCGAGGGCTTCAGTACTTGAGAGAAGCAGGGGCCGTTTCGGTTGAAGTTTATGGAGATTCAGAGCTGGTAATCAAGCAATTGAACGGCCAATATGAATGCAAAAGTGAAGCGCTGAGGAGTTACTACGAAGAGTGCAGGGAAATCTTGAAAAGCTTCCCACTGGTAACTCTGCAGCACATTCCTAGAGAACATAATGAAGAAGCAAACAGGCTGGCTCAGAGCGCTTCTGGTTACAAATAAAGTCAAGAAGCGTTTGCTGCAGAAGTGTGTGCACTAGGGGCGGATCTTGCAGGAGATGATTGGAGGAAAGAGATCGTTGATTACTTGAAGGATCCTTCTCGTAAAGTCTCTAGGAAGCTCAGGTACAAGGCCATAAAGTTCGTTCTTCTGGATGATAATTTGTTCTATAAATCGTTGGATGGGGTATTACTACGATGCCTGGGTCCAGAAGAAGCCAAGAATATGATGAGCGAAGTGCATGATGGGATATGCGGAGCGCACCAATCGGCCTACCGTATGAAGTGGGTTATTAGACAAGCTGGATGCTTTTGGCCGACGATATTAGAGGACTGCTTTGAGTATTACAAAGGATGTCAGGATTGCCAAAGGTTTGGGAATATTCAAAGGGTCCCTGCATCAGCATTGAATCCCATCATCAAGCCATGGCCATTCAGGGGTTGGGGCATCGACTTGATTGGCCAAATTAATCCACCATCTAGCAAGGGGCATAAGTTCGTGCTTTTGGCTACAGATTATTTCACTAAATGGGTTGAGGCGATCCCACTGAAGAAGGTGACGTCAGAAAACATGATTGAATTCGTCAAGGAGCACATCATCTACCGATTTTGAATCCCTCAGACAATTACCACTGATCAAGGGGCACAATTCGTGTCACTGGAGTTCAGAGAATTTGCCGAAAGCATGGGGATCAAATTGTTTAATTCCTCTCCCTATTATGCCCAGGCTAATGGTCAAGCAGAAGCTTCTAATAAGATCATGATCAAGTTGATACAAAAGAAGATCGATCAGAAGCCAAGAAGGTGGCATTCGGTTCTCAGCGAAGCACTGTGGGCTTACCGAATGGCCCCCCATGGAGCCACGAAGACTTCTCCTTACGAGTTGGTTTACGGGCATCACGCAATTCTGCCTTGGGAGATGCAATCAGATTCGAGGAGAGTGGTGCTGGAAGGATTTAAGCTCCAAAGATTACAGTGGCCTAATGATGGACGAGCTGGAGGATTTACATATGATCCGTCTTAGAGCCCTGGAAAACATCGAGAAAAACAAACTGCGGATTGCCAAGTACTACAATAAGAAGGTAAAAGTAAGGCAATTTGCAGAAGGCGATCTAGTGTGGAAAGCATTATTGCTGATTGGAACTAAATACAGCGAATTCGACAAATGGTCCCCTAACTGGGAAGGACCTTTTCGTGTGGTCAGATGCGTCCCTGGTAATGCATATATATTGAAAACTTTGCTAAGAGAAGAATTTTCCGCTGCAATAAATGGAAGATATCTGAAGAAATATTATCCTAGCATTGAGATCGATCGGTGATTACACACATCTGGCACAGAGATAGCCGGCACTCAAGAATGAGGCCGCCTTCAGAACAAAAAATCCATGAACAGGAGAAATGGCCAATGTCCAGATGCATTGCCCTTAGCACGAAAACTACATTACAACTGCTTCTTGCAGGATTACATCTAACAACCTTGATGGTCAGATCCACAAAGAGGTGGGAAGCAGAAGGCGTGGAGGAAGAAGCGAAAGTATGATTCGATCTTTTCTTTACTTCTTCGGCTGCTCCTTCTTCAGTTGTTCCAGGACCACCGTGACGGCAACTTGGAACGCACGGGGGTGACCATGGTTAGCGGCCTCTACCAAGCTATCCCAGGCCGTTTTCAGGTTGTTGTACCTGTCAGAGACATCTGAAGCAGAGGAATCAAGGTTAGGGGCAAGAAATCCAGATGCAAGCATAAAGAAGTCAGAAGCGTTTACCCCCTACTAGTGCTTCCAGAGCCATGCGACGTTCGCGCTCGGCTTGGCAATGGGCGGTGATGTCCCTGAGACCGTGCTCCAGATGCCGAACGCGGCGGCGCAGCTGATGGTTGGCCTTCTGTTCAGGCGTGGCCTCCTCTGCCTCGAGGGAGGAATCGGAGGAAATGTACTCCGGCACATCTTCGGTCCCAATGATCTCTTCAGGGAGCAAATCAAGACTGAAAAAGGAAAAAAAAGGAGAACATGAAGCACGAGATCATGCGGAAGAACGAGGAGTAGATCAAGGGAAAACTCACTCCCGAATCGTGCGCTTCTTTGATGAGCTGCTCTCCCGGGGCTGCTTGCCCTTGTCCATGGCTTTGGGGTTTTCTCCTCCACGGACGGGGGAGGAGATGAGAAATGATGGATGAGTGTGCGAGTGGATTTGCAGGGCATCCCGGCAGGCTATTTTATTGACCGAAGCGGTGCATTGGGAGTGATGACCGGCTAGTACACACTGTTGGAATACCAAACGGCAGGGTTTTCTCCCAAGTGCGAGGGGTTTTGCTTGAACAGTGTTTATGGATTGCCGAATCGGGATCTTCTGTGGATTTTGCGCCAAGGGGCAGTTGTTCTCGTGCATTCGGCTCAAGATAGTTCCCGGATGCATTCAAAGAAAACAAGATTCACGGATGCAAAGTGCAAAAAGAATCATCACAAAACAGGCACAGAATTCAAAAGCTCTTCATTTATTGCCGATATTTACACATCCCTAATACAATCTAGTCGAAGAGTCTGTTCAACACAGATTGGGGATGAGTAATTTCGGCAATGGCGTCGCCATGGCCGTCGAGGCGCTCCAAGATGAGCTCGATCTCGTCAATGTCCTCCGGCGCGCCGCCCCGGAAGCTGCGCGGCCTGGTGGAGTAGTCGACGTCCGTATGCGTCGCCATGGCAGCCAGGCCCAAGGTGGTGCCCAGACGAACGCCATGGGTGGCCACCTCGTCGACGCGGTGCTCCACCGCGGCAAGGCGCTCCGCCGGCGTGTCACCGCGGGCATTCACCTTCTCGGCCAGCTGCTCTACCAGCGCCTTTAGCTGGTTGAGCTCAGCGTCGCGGGCTGCAAAGAGCAAGAAGAAAAGATTAGCATCAAAAGCCGGGTTGGATCAAGAACTGCTTTCAGAGCCGTACCATCGATGGCTTCCAGCAGCTGTTTGCGCTGGTCCTCCCATTCCAGCTCGGCTATGCCCGCCTTCTTGGAGACATCCTCTAGCTCACGCCGGGACGCCTCCAGCTCCTCCTTGAAGCGGAGGGCATCGACTTCCCCGTACGGCACGGGGGAGTGGCCATCGGACTCCGAGGAGTCGTCCGGAAGGGGTTGATTGGCCGGCGCAGGAGACGGATTCCACTGAATTAATCTGAAAAAGGGATGATCGTCAAGGCAAGAAGAATATCAAAAAGTCGAATCAAAGAGGAGGGATCGACGATCATTGCCTCCGGCGCGCGTTGGCGCTGCTCCCCTCTGCCTCGTCGGAGGCGCGGCGGCGGTTGAGGCGGCGCACCATAATGGTTTGGGATATGCACTGTTTGCAGAAGGGCTAAGGTTGGCAAAGATTCGAGAGCTAGAAAGCCTGGTGGAAAGCTAGGGGCACCTATGGTTGCATTTATAGGCCTAGCAGGATGAATCGTGGCTTCGAGTCGTGGTGTTGGATCGTGGCGCATATCCCAAGAAAATCGGAAGGTGGAAAGGTTTCCTTGGCCGACCCGCCGACGGGTCGCTTGGAGTTCTAGGCTGAGCCGCATTCAGTTGATTGGTTCGGCTAAAGAAAATCAAAGTGCCATTCGGGAGTTGGCGTTTCATTTCCGAATGGGTCGTTCAGCATTATATTTGAAGGTGCGCAGAAAAAAGGAAACAAATTGCAAGACAATATTACAAGAACGACCAATTCGGCTATACATCAATAAGGGCATTCAGATGTTCAGATGTTTTGCAATCACACCACGAGCATTGGATGTTGTCAGACGAAAATTGTCCAGCAGCTCCTGGCAATCTTTTTGAGTACCCGACAAGTCGATGAGTTCTACATCGCATTGCTTTATCTTGGTGATAGCCGATTTTGCTTCCACTTGGGTCTTTTCTATCAATCCAGGGAGCTCGGCTATTTTCTCCTTGTCAGCCTCTATCTCCGCTGACAGGCTTCTCAGTTCTGCTTCTAGAGCAGCTTTCCTGGCAATTTTCAGATCATAAGAAGCCTGCAGGTTAGTCAATGTATCCTTGTGGCTCTCTGCTCGGGATTGTGCCCCGGTCATGGCATGTTCAGCATCGGCTTTCTTCTTTTCAATAGCCGGGCGGGAGCGCAATTTCCACAAAGCATGCTTTATGGGTGCATAAAGGGTGTCTAAGCCATAGACAGATGATAGAGGAGTTCTGATGTCTTCAGGAAGTTCTTGGCTGATGGATTCAAACATCTCCTCGAAGTGATCAAGATCTTTGAACTGATCTTGTGCATCCCTTTCTAGCCAGGCAACTATTTCTTTAAGCCTTGATAACACTTCATCTGACAGAGGCTGGTGTACTCTTTCCATCACCTCGGCACCTGGATTGCTCTCTGACGGCGGGCTTGATAATGATAGAGCCTGATCCTGAGGAGCAGTATTGCCGAGTTAAGAGTGCTAAACGTGGAGGTAGCAGAGTTAAGTGCAGATGGATACCTCATGGCTGGTTTCTTGAGCAGGGGCAATCACAGGTGAAGGAGGTGCTCCAGGTAGAGCCGAAGCTTCCGAGCTGGGAGGTGTCGATGCAGCTGCTGGTAGCTCGTGGGTTTTCGGGCCGATGAGGAGTAGGGTCTACCTCTCGTTGGGATTGTTGTCTCCGCATGACCAACGGTGATTGTGCCCTTGGAGGACTTGATGGCTCCTACGAATTGGGAGACTCATCTCTGGAGAATTTATTGCTTCTGCAGAAGGTGATGAAGATGAGATCTCCACTGGGATAGGCAATTCAACCCTGGATGGACTTGCTTGTTGAGCCACTGGAACATCAACCAGTTGTTCTTCCACTGTTTCTTCTGTAAATATCAAGTCACAAGGGTAAGTGCCAGTGTTCATCCTTAAAAGAGGACAATAAAGGTCATACCTGTGGATGGGGCATTGGCAGGCTCTAACACTGAAGGTTGTTGGGCTCTGGTCTGAAAATGCACAACGATATGATTCATCAAGAACAGGGTAACCTTGTAATCAAGAGGGTAAAGGATTTTACCTCAACAAGCACTTTCTTGACAGTTCTTCTCCTCTTGGCATTTGGAGGAGCAATCAGATGCAGACCTTGCCTCCTGTCAGCAGCAAGGCTAGATAGGCTGGGATCTGTTGTAGCATACCTGGACATTAGTTGAGCCAGAGTTATGGATTTGAATCCCGTCTTTGAAATTGGGCCTTCGGCATTATAAGCAATATCCCCCGGCTCGAGGGGCGTGCAATCGTGTTCTGTGGAATCAAAAGAATGAGGTCGAAATCATAATTGAGAGGAGAGATGTCTGATCCAAAGGTTCATTATGTTACCTCTGAAGTTGGCAGGAAATCAGGCATCAACTCTGCACAGAACACATGTACGGGCTCACTGAAGATGTGATCATGGAGTTCTTGCCACCAAGAGTTAAAGGAGGGATGAGCTATGACTGTGGGCACAAAAGGACAGGTGTAGATAGTAGGACTACACACATATTGGAAGACCCTACTGCTGTGTATGCTCTCTTTGACTTCCTCCCTAGGCTTAAGGAATTCATGCAGAAATAGCCGTGGGGGCATCTGTCCACACCCAATTTGCCTGGCCGTTACATTGGGCTGGTAATATTCATAAGTGCTAGCATTCAGCCTTCCTCCATTGAACTCGGCCGGCAGTATGCATGGGCGGATTATGATGTTGAGGATCTCTAAGAATCTCCCATCTTGATGGCCGGGCTCAAAGGAAAATTCAACAGGGAAGGTCAAGGTGTCATTATCCAGATAAGGGAGCCAGAGAGGATTGGGGAAATCTTTGAAGAATAACTCGAAGAGCTGGCTAATGTTCTGCTGAACAAGAACAGTTGAAGCCGCTTCTCCATAATTCTGGCATCCTCTAGTAGCTTGGGGCTCTCCTTCAGGGTAATTGGATAAGGAGAAGAACCTGGAGTTCAAATCGACACCAATGATCTGATGCATGTGGAGCTGCAGCCACATTTGAATAAACCACCAAGGGTCGTTGACACACGCTATCCTTTGGCTGGTATACATCTGGGTGACAGTCTGGTGAAGCATATGATATACGCTGCCCAAGAAGAATTTTCCCAGGGGAAGGCGGTTGCCACTGGCCAAATGGGACGCCATTGCGATGTGGTTCAGGGTAGGCTCGTTGGCCTTACCACAGAAGACAAATCTGCACAGCCACATATTCAGAAATGCTCTGTATTCAACGGCACCCAGAGGATTGTCTTTCATGTGTTTCAAGATGTAATTCTTGTATCCATTCCCTGGCTTCACCCCTGTTTGCCGTGAGGAATTTTTGAAGTTCCAAGGCTGAACAGACCCTGTGATGTCAAGGCCGGTGATCATATATACATCGGCCAAGGTAGGAGACATTGGGCCGTGGCCAAAGAGGAAGGCGTTGACACCATTTGACCAGAAGTGGCAGGCGGCTATCAGGAGGTCTTCGTTCTTAGGGGTCTCAGCCACAGATAGCTCCAGGCACTGGGAGATACGGAGGGTGTCCAGATTGGTCAATCCACTCTTGTCTGCGAGAATCCTCCGATACCAAGTTTTCCAGCCTGCAATTGGAGGTAAAGGCCAGTTCTTGAAAGCGTCTTGCCATTGAGGCGGTGGAGACAGAGCTGCTTTGAAGGGGATTCTTCGAGATTCGACCGCGATGAAATCTCGAGGGTCGGAGTTCCCCACAGGACCAAGATAATAAGATCTCGAATTGGCCTCGGTGCGGATCAGAAGCTCAGTAGAAGGCTCCTGGAAGGAAAGCGGAAAAGGAAATCTCAGGTAAAATTGAAAACCTAAATGCCGAACGGAGCTTACGGGGGATGAGTTTACCTGAGCATCTTGGTTTTGAGCTGCCATTGGAAGTTTGAGCTCGGAACGAGAGGATTTAGGGTTGGATTTGGATGAAGATTCCGGCGGATTGCGAAGAACAGGTGTTGACGGATTTGATCTGAAGATTCGTGGCTGGAGTCAATTGTGGAACAAAATTACTTTTATCCCACAATTGAAGGGGCATGTGTTAACACCAAAATTTGGTAAGGAGTCTGACTCGTGGGTCCGGTTTGATAAAGAGTCCGTCTGGTGGAAGGAAGGGTCTTTTTAGAGATATTCGGCAAAGAGATCTGCGGTCGGCTATCTGCTCCGGTTCGGCAAAGGAACAGTAGGGCTGATTTTGCGGGATTGGACGGTGACGTGGCTCAATCAGGGGAGACGAATGGATGGATAGGCGATCAAGCTTAAAGATAAGTTAGGCAACGAATCCATTCGAAGTTGTACTCAACAGGGTATAAATATGACCCCTGAATGTATGTAAAAAGAATCAATCATTCTTCAATACACACCGGCCTTACGCCAAACCCTAGAGTCCTTGTCGTGTCGTCGAGTTCTTCGAGAGGGCCAATCGATCCGTCGACCTCCATGAGTACCGGCAACCTTGTACCATGTCTAGTATCATGCGGTGGATTTAGATCTGATGCAAGTAGTCTTGTTACCATGCTTCGTGTCATGCGGTAGATTCAAGCTTGGTTCAAAAGGGTTTCTTGTTAGATCATGAGTCATGCGGTAGGCTAAGATCTAGCTTGAAGCTAGTTATCGGCTCTATTGGATTTTGGCAAGATCCAATAGATTCATTAACTTACCCCGTGTTATCTTGAGTTTTACTTTATGTTTTAATTCATGTAGCACACCTTTGCCCAATCTAGATGGGTTTGGATCGGCTTTATCTCTTTTATGATCCTTGTTCGAGTAGATTTCATATTTTAACACGTGGATCTTATGCTTTCCGATAGCCGAAACCGAATCGATCTAGGTTGTTACGTGTTGCGGGTTCAAGCTTGTTAATATTCGTATAAATCTTGAAAGAGCCGGGTATCATGCGGTAGATGCAAATATTTGGGTTGCTTTGGAGCTAATCATCCGGTGGATTAGATTCCCAAATCGATCTGATAGATTTATTCGCTTGGTAATGTTTGTTCCTTCTTCATGGACCCCGAATCGGCTGTTCAGCCGTATTCGGTTATGTTTCTTCACGAGTAGAACACGTGCGTTATTCATGCTTTGAATAATGTATGCTTTTAGCTTTCCATATTTAGATTGTATCATGCGGTGGATAGATCTATTTGTAGAAAGTGGTACGGTTTTTCATGCAAGTTGTATCATGCGGTGGATAGATTTGCTTGATATCGTACTCGACGGGTTTTAAAGTAACTAGACATGCGGTAGACTAGTGCTTTGGATCTATGCATACTTGTTTAATACATGATCACGTTCGTGCTTTGCTTTATTTACTTATTTAATGCTAATTTTCATGAGGATCGGTCATGGCCTCATGTGTACGCACTCTTATTTAAACAAAGGCCGATCGCCGTCATGCTCACGTCATCCATTCGGCAGTGTTGCTTTTTCCCTTTGCGGTTTCCCGAATGGTTGTAGTTCGTTGGCAGATAGCTCCCTATAGCTATGTGTCATCTCGTTTGGCTTCTTAGCCGTAAATATGGAATTGTCTGGTACCACCCGGCAAGTTCCAAGCTTTGGTATTTAACTGCTTTATCTTTTGTTAATTTTCAGGAAAAATTGACTGGCACGTCTTTCGCTCTCTGCGCGTGTGAAGCCAGCTTTGTTCGGCTTGCTGTGTGTTTGGCGTTGAGTGCACTTTTCGCGTCAACAGCGGGCTCCAAGCTCAACAAGGTACTCATCGACGGTGGAAGTGGGCTCAATGTCCTCTTCACCAAGACCTTGAAGAAGATGAAGCTCGACATCACCCCCATGCTCACCAAGAGCAGCATGCCCTTCTACGGCATCATCCCTGGCAACGCGGCTATTCCACTGGGCTCAGTGGTCCTGCCAGTTACCTTCGGGGCATCTCGGGACAACTACCGTACCGAGTACATCAAGTTCGAGGTCGCGGACTTCGAGACCTCCTACCACGCCATCCTCGGCAGACCGGCCATCGCCAAGTTCATGGCGGTGCCCCACTACACCTACTTGGTACTCAAAATGCCAAGTCCAGCCGGTGTACTCTCCCTCCAGGGGGACTTGAAGATCTCCCACGACTGCGACACAGAAGCCGTGGAGATCGCTTCTACAAACCAAGTACCCAACGCAATGATGGAGGTCTACGCTGCGTCGAAGAAGCTTGCTACAAGTGAACTCGACATCCCAGAGAAGTCCGACAACACCAACAAGCCTCAGCCACCTGAGGAGGTACTTGTCAAGCCGGTCGACCTTGGCACAGGCGACCCCAGCAAAACCACCACCATCGGGGCCGGCCTCGACCCCAAATAGGAAGACGCGCTCATCAGCTTTCTTCGGGCTAACCGCGACATCTTCGCGTGGAAGCCAGCGGACATGCCAGGAGTGCCCAGGGAGCTGATCGAGCACGCCCTTAACGTTGATCCTAAGGCCACCCCCAAGCGACAACACCACCGACGCTTTGCCGACGACAGGCGGGATGCCATCAAGAAGGAACTCGCCAAGCTACTCGCAGCTGGCTTCATCAGAGAAGTCTTCCATCCTGAGTGGCTCGCCAACCCCGTCCTCGTCCGCAAGAAGAACTCGAACGAGTGGAGGATGTGCGTCGACTACACTGACCTCAACAAGCACTGCCCCAAGGACCCCTTCGGGTTGCCGCGGATTGATCAAGTCATTGACTCCACGGCGGCCGCGACCTGCTCTCGCTTCCTCGGCGCTACTCCGGGTACCACCGGATCGCGATCAAGGAAGAAGACCAGGAGAAGACCGTGTTCATCACCCCCGTTTGGCGCGTACTGCTACACGACAATGTCATTCGGGTTGAAGAACGCTGGCGCTACCTACCAACGGGCCATCCAGGCCTGCTTCAAGCGGCAACTCAACAAGAACGTCGAGGCCTACGTGGATGACGTGGTTGTCAAAACCAGGAACTCCAGTACCCTCATCAACGACCTTGAAGAGACCTTCGCATCCTGCGCGAGTACCACTGGAAGCTCAACCCAAACAAGTGCGTCTTCGGCGTCCCTTCGGGCAAACTACTCGGCTTCATCATCAGCCAGCGCGGCATCGAAGCCAACCCCGAGAAGATCTCCGCCATCACCAGCATGAAAGCTCCCACGAGCATCAAAGACGTCCAGAAGCTGACGGGGTGCATGGCGGCGCTGAACAGATTCATCTCGAGGCTAGGAGAACGGGGCCTCCCCTTCTTCAAACTACTCAAGCATCAAGAGAAGTTCGTGTGGACTCCAGAGGCGGATCAAGCCCTTGCCCAGCTCAAGGACTTCCTATCAAAGCCACCGATCCTCACGGCTCCTCACAAGGGAGAGCAGCTGCTGCTCTACCTCGGTGCGACTACCCACGTGGTCAGTACTGCCATCGTTGTCGAGCGGCAGGAAGACGGCCACGCCTACCCGGTCCAGCGTTCAGTCTACTTCGTTAGCGAGGTTCTATCAGAGTCCAAGGCCCGCTATCAGCCCGTGCAGAAGCTCCTGTATGCTCTACTCATCACCTCGCGGAAGCTACGACACTACTTCCAGCAGTACTTGGTCTCCGTCGTCACCGACTACCCGCTTGGCGACATCCTACGGAACGAAGATGCTACTGGAAGAATCCCCAAGTGGGCCGTCGAGCTCGGCACCCTAACTATCGACTTCAAGCCACGCACAGCCATCAAGTCACAGGCGCTAGTCGACTTCATGGCAGAGTGGCGGGAGAACCAGCTACCTACTCCCACCGTGCGACCAGAGCATTGGGTGATGTACTTTGATGGCTCACTCAACCTCAAGGGCGCAGGTGCAGGAGTACTCCTGATCTCTCCAACGGGCGAACAACTCAAGTACATCCTGCAGATCTTCTGGAAGGTCTCAAACAACGAAGCCGAGTACGAAGCCCTCCTACACGGGCTCCGCCTCACGGCTTCACTGGGCATCAAGCGGCTACTAGTCTACGGCGACTCCGCAGTGGTCATCAACCAAGTCAACAAGTCCTGGGACCGCAACAAGGAGAACATGGACGCCTACTGCCTAGAGGTCCGCAAGCTCGAGAACAAGTTCTACGGTCTCGAGCTCCATCACATCGTCTGTGACAACAACGTCGCAGCGGACGTCCTCTCCAAGCTCGGATCCACCCGCGCCCAAGTGCCAGCGGGTGTCTTCGTTCACGAGCTTCGCGCGCCATCCATCCCGGAGCCGGCACCACCGACCACTGCCCCAGCCCATCCAACGGCCGGGCCGGAGGTCATGATGATCGACGTCGACTGGAGGCAACCCTTCATCGACTACCTCAGCGAGCAGAAGGTCCCCTCCAACAAGAACGCAGACGAACAACTCGTCTGCCGCGCCAAGTCTTACGTCCTCGTCGGAGACAAGCTTTACAAGCGGGGCGCATCTTCTGGAGTACTCATGAAGTGCGTCCCTCGGGAAGAAGGCAAGGACATCCTGGAGGAGATCCACAAGGGCATCTGCGGCAATCATGCGTCCTCACGCACGCTGGTCAGCAAGGCCTTCCGGCGAGCTTTCTCCGGCCCACGCCCTTGGGCGACGCCGAAGAACTCGTCGAAGGTGCCAAGGATGTCGGTGCACTTTTCGCCAAGCGAAGAACACGTCCCGGCCTACAAGCTAGTCACCATACCGCCAACCCGGCCCTTTGCCCGCCGGGGGCTCGACATGATTGGGCCACCGCCAACCGCGCCGGGAGGATTCAACGGGGTGCCGGTGGCTACCGACAAGTTCACCAAGTGGATCGAGGTCAAGCCGGTCACATGCCCCAAGGCTGACAGAGTACTTGACTTCTTGGATGAACTCGTACACCGCTATGGGCTACCCCACCGCATCATCACAGACCTGGGATCCAATTTCAACAACCACCAGTTCTGGGAGTACTGCGAGAACAGCGGGATCGACATCAGATACGTCTCAGTCGCCCATCCACGGGCCAACGGACAAGTCGAGCGCGCCAATGGGATGGTGCTTGACGCTCTCAAGAAGCGGCTACACGACGCCGCGAACTCTAAAGGGGGCAAGTGGATCAAGGAACTACCCAACGCACTCTGGGGGCTACGGACTCAACCATCCAAGCCAACGGGGCAATCCCCCTACTTCCTGGTCTACGGCTCCGAAGCAATCCTCCCTGCCGACGTCATATGGAACTCGCCGAGCGGTGGAGCACTACGACGAAGGCGTCTCGGAAGACGACGGACGAGTTGATATCGACGGCCTCGAAGAAGCTCGCTGCGCTGCCCTCGTCCAGTCAGCAAGGTACCTAGAGGGTATCCGACGCTACCATGATCGCAACGTCAAGGAACGCTCCTTCAATGTTGGAGATCTCGTCCTCCGCCGTTTCCAGAACACGGAGGGACTTCACAAGCTCAGCTCCCCCTGGGAAGGTCCCTTCACCGTTGCAAAGGTGATAGGGCCGGGCTCCTACCGCCTCCAAACACTTGAAGGTGAAGACATCAACAACTCGTGGAACGTCGACCAACTCTGTCGATTCTACGCCTAGTCTACACGACTACTCTGGGGTTCAAGTCTACACGACTACGCCAACACCCCTCGCCGCAAGCGACCCCCTGGGTCCCGGCTCCAGTCTCCGGACTACTCCTCTCCAGGATCCAGCCCGTACGGCTACCTACGGACCCTGGGCTGCGACGAGCGTCAAGGACTCTAGCAGCGGTCTACTAAGAGACCACAATCCAAGATCCAGCCCGCACGGCTACCTACGGATCTACGATCCAGCCCACAAGGCTACCTACGGATCAACTGCTGCAAGCGGCCACCCGCTCCAGCTCTACTCAGCTGTAAGCGGCCTCCGGGTCCAAGCGACTACTTTGTAACTACGGCCACGGCCACCCGTGTGTACTTCTTCGATAATAAAGATTGATTGTTTATCAACTTCTTTACTGTCTACTCCCTACATCGGGACTACCAAAGCCGAGTACTACTACTCGCATCCACTCCACGATGGGCGCTCCACACTCTGAGATCGCGACTACGAGTACTCATTGCTGGAAAATTTTCTTTCATTGATACTTGATACAATTCATTACAATTGTTTTCTTGTACAACTATGGCTACTAGCTACCTATTATAGGGCTACTGGAGGTTCAGCTTCTTAGCTACCTGCTCCGCGATGGGAGCCATCTGCTCCAGCAGCTCTGCATACTGCTAATCAGAGCAGTTGGCGGCTACCCCGCCGGCGACTACCTCCACTGGGGCCTTCGGGAAGTACGACTTCATGAAGGCCAAGACTTGTCTTGGGATCGACCTGGCCATGTGCTTCACGTAGGCGGCCAGCCGGCTTGGAGCTTCCCGAAGGCGATCCACCAGAGGAGCTATCTTGGGGCCGCCCGGGTGCGGCACCAGGAGTCTCGCGATCGGGAACACGGCTTCTTCCAACTCCTTCAACTGGGCCCGCAATGCCTCGCAATCTTCGTTCAACTTCTGCAAGGATTTGTAGCAGTTGACAAGATCCCTGTCAGAAGCAATCCGAAGCTCCATATGCTTCTCGCACTCGAAGGCGAGTTCCTTGTAGTCGAGCTCAAGTACCTGGCGGGCTTCCTGCTCCCGTTAGAAGAGGTTCTTCATGCTCGTCTCCGAGGCCTTCAGCTGCTCCACCTGGCCTTCGAGCTCTGCAACACAGCAACGCAACAGCGGGTCAGATGCTTCTCGACTTCCAACAAGTACACGACAAGTTCAGGGGTATACCTTTGTTCTTGTTGCGGAGGCCTTTGTTCTTCCGCACCAAGTCGTCGCCCTTCGCCTGCAACTCCATGACGTCGTTGTGGTTACTTGGCGAAGGCGGCGTCGAGCTTCGACTGCATAGCAGCAGCATGCCTGCGCGACTTCACAAGTTGCTCCTCAAGCGCCTCGGCTCGGAGCACCGTGTCGCCGTAGCCCTGCAACAGGTTCGACTTGTCGCGGGACCTCTCCGCAACGTCCTGCACAAGACAACTCAATTCAAGAAGAGTACTCAACGACAAAGGATTGACTACTCAAAGGCTACGGGTACTTACCTTCATCCACTGCTCCGCATGACGGATCGCCTCCAGATGCTTGGCCATCGTCGCCGGCTCGATAAGGTCATCTGCGAGCAGCTCTATACCGCCGCAGCTACTCGCGGTGGCCTCCGTCATCGGCGCAACGCGGATGGGCTCTGCGTCTTGGATCTTGGGGGAGCGGATAGCCACCTCCAGGGCAATCCCTGGCGACGTGGTGACCGCCTCTCCCCCGGCGGTCTTCTCGACGATCTCCTCCACGGGCTGGGGGGCTCCTTCCGCGGCCCTCCGGACCTCTCGGTGTCAACCTCTGCATGGGCACCCCCGCAGGGATGTCACCACCTTCGCCGCCCTGTCAAAGAGAAACAAGTGCATCGGTGCCTACGACTACTCCTCGTGAAGCCCCGTAGCTTCAAAGGGTACTCACCTTCGACTACGCCGGCCTCTCGGCGCGGCGCCTCGGCAACCGGGGTGGATCAACCGCGGCTTGGGTAGCGGGCACGCGCTTCCTCGGCGGGCGGCGCGACTTCTTCCGCCACCGCCGATGAGGGCTCATCCCCATCCCGGGTCAAATCCCGTGGATTTTCTCGCGAAGCACACACAGATGGTCGTCAGGCAAACATCAACTACTACAACAAAGTACTACTCGCAAGGATATGGTACTTACAAGTTCGACCGGACAATGGTCACGGCCGGAGCACCGAGGATGCCGGCGATATCGACCGGTCCACCCTCGGTGGGCGCCTCCCTCCTCCTCGCGCCCTCGCCGCTACCGTCTCCTCCACGGTAGCGGCGGGCCGGCGCGGCGGTATCCTCGCGCTCCCCGAGGCCACCACCTCTTCAACGGCGGCGGCCACGGGTCCCACGCTCTCTTGCGGAGGGCGGGGGCCGGCGCTCCGCTTGCGCCGGGATCTCTTCAACGGTGGGGGGCCCCGGACTACGACCTCCGCCGGCTCCCCCACCGGTCCCACACGCCCTCGTCGCCCTCTTCGACGGCCCCCGCTCCCCGGCACCTCCCGCACACAAGGAAGACTACTCGTCGGCAAATGTACTCGAACAACGGATACTCGACTACTCTACTCAAGACAACCTACCTCCTGAGGCGTGGTCTCTGAGACCTTCAGCTTCTTCGCCACCCGCTTCCTGGCGGGGTTGCGCGGCCTCCGCGGCGGCGCAGCAAGGCTAGCCTCCAGGCTAGCTAGGGGTCTTGTACCAGAGGAACGTGAGGCAAGCCCGGGCGGCTAAACCTCGATCGCAGCTGGAAGCGGTCTTGCAGCGTCTCCTCGTCTTCATCGTCGTCGTCGGAGGTATCTTCCACGACGACGGTGTCGTCGCCTTCACCGACTTCACACCGCTCTTTCGCCTTGCCTTCCTTCGGGACCTCGATTCCGCTCGGAGGTGGCTGCGGCTCGGAGATCAACCTCTTCACATCATCCTGCGCAAGACACAAGACGTCAACAACTCTACTTCAAGTAGTCGCTACTCGACTAGGGTGGTTCGACTACTCACTTCTTTCGGTGGGCGCGCGGTGGAGTACTCCTCGACAGGGCACGCCGTGTACGATGGCATGTCCTTGAAGATCCTCGACAACCTCTCGATGATGTCGTTGTCGTCCAGCTCGCCTCCTGGCATCTGCGACGCGTCGTCGTTGCCGGTGTATTCGAAGCCCAGGGTCTCCCGAGCCATCAACGGCTGGATGCTGCGCTTCATGAAGCTGAAGGCCACGTGCTCGGCCCTCAGTCCCGCCTCCCTGAGCACCTTGATTCGTGCTAGCAGCTCGGGAAGCTGGATCCCTTCTTGCATGGTGGGCTCCGTGTTCCACCATTCACGGTGCCTGGGCTGCCGTCCGCTCGGCTTCGGCAGGCCGGGGTGGTGGTTCGTGATGTAGAACCACCTGGTCTTCCAATCGGTGTTGGAGTCAACGAGCTTGTACGCCAGGTACTGCTCCGCGGCGTCCTCCCTCAGCTGGATGCCGGCTCCTCCGACTACTCTGGGATTGGTGGCACTGGGCTGCGGCTTGACGCGGAAGAACTTCCGGAAAAGCGCCCAATGCGGCTTGATCCCGAGGAATGCTTCACGGAAGTGGACGAAGACCGACGTGTGGAAGATGCCGTTGGGGTTCAGGTTCAGGTACTCGATCCCGTAGTACCCGAGCAGCCCCTTGTAGAAATCGCTGGCCGGGAGCGCAAGACCGCGCTCCACGAACCGCGAGAACATCGGGATCTCATCTTCGGCTTTCTCCATCGGATATGGATCTCCCGCGGCGGATCTCCACATGTCGACTTCCTTCTCCCTGATGAACCCACTGTTCAGGAGGGTCAGCAGGTCCTCCGTCTTCACTTTGGATTTCTTCCACTCGCGGCTCGGATCAGCCCGCGGTGGAGACATTGGCGGCCCCGCTCCGGTGGCAGCCGCGGCGGCCTCTTCGCGGCCCCTCTTCTTCCCGGCGGCCTTGGACGTCTTGGACGGCGACGGCTTCATCCTCCAAGTGCAGGGCGTCTTCACTCGCATCCGCTCGGGGGCTACCCTAAAGGACTTGGGTGGCGGCGCACTTGGATCTACTACGGCGGCAGCAAGCGCTGGGAGTGGATTCGCTTCAGATGCAAACGGAATGGCTGCAGCTCGAATGGGTGAAAAACCCTCAGGCTTTTGGCTTCTATTTATAAGCCAAACCGGCTCCGCAACGGGCGCTGGATAAGTCCGCGCGCGGCTGACTCAGCGGCCGCGCGTGACCCTTCGTATTTTACTAGTCGACGCGCCTCACCTCGGGGGCTCGGCTACTTCTACTCGACTACCTGGGAAGCGGCTAGTCTCAAGAGCATCTCAGGACACATTCTTCAAGAAGACCCTTCAATTCGAGAGGAAGTACTCGACTCAAGGCTCGGGGGCTCCGTGCCACGTGTCCTTCGGTTTTTTCTCTCCGGATTTCTTGGGATTTTCTTGCCAAGACTTCAGATGGATCCTCAGCCAGAGCCCGCGGTTCAGGGCTCGGGGGCTACTCCATGTGGAGTGCGGTTTTTCAAGTCGCACCTCCATATCAGCTCCGGCTTCAAGACAAGACAGGCATTTTTTGAAGACCTTCGAAGGCAGTTTTCGAGGACGCTTGGGACTACTCGAGAAGACTTCAAGATTGCTCAAACATCAGCTGGAGTACATTCCAGCCTCGGGATGCTTCGACTACTCTTGAGGACTTTTTGACTTGTAGCACTCAGGGACGCTTGAGGACTACTCGTTAAGGCGGTCAAGACTACTTGCAGCTATCCTTCTCGACTACAAAGTACTCGGGGGCTTGTCGTATGGAACTCCCTGGGCCCACTACCTCGGTGGGTACCAGGACCGACTACTCGGTGGGCCCCTGGGATTACCCGGCTTGCGCTACACGGCACCTGAAGGCGTGGAGCACAAGGACTATACAGGAGTAGTACTCGGTTAGGGAGCTGTACATGTTCCGCACTGTATAGAGGACTCCTAGACGTACTTGACTAGTACTCTCTCTCTACTTTGACTTGTAACCCTGCCTCCTGGACTATATAAGGCGAGGCAGGGACCGATCTCAGGATCATCTCATCCAATCTTCTACAACTCACGGCGCACTATTGCACCATCTTGTAATTGTGCCCTATCAATCCAGAGCTACGCAGCATACAGGACGTAGGGTATTACACACCTCGCGGCCCGAACCTGTCTAAATTGTGTGCCACGTGTCTCTTCCTTTGAGTTACCGATCTCGGCGAGTCACATTCGTCTACTTCGGGTACTCCCCGTAGTAGGTTGCCGGTCTAAAACACCGATAGTTGCTTAAAATCATGTGAAACTTTTTTGGGATGCTAATGTATGCAATATAAGATGTTGGGTGAAGTTTTGGAATTTTCTGACCAAGTTTGCCTATTATTGTAAATATTTGTTGATTTAATAAGGAATATATGTAAAAAAACTTGTAATCTTGCTTAAAAAATCTGAAATTTTGCTAGAGCTCCTCCTTTTGGTACGGTATGTTGTCAAAAAAGTTTCGAGTGATTCTGAGAAAGTGATGATGCACTTCCCCACTGAAACATACATGTCTCACACATGTCACTGTGAGTCACAAGAGATGTTCATCCCTATGTGCGACGTGTAGTACAAGTTGCTTAAAATCATGTGAAACTTTTTTTTGGATGCTAATGGATGCAATCTAAGATGTTGGGTGAAGTTTCGGAATTTTCTGACCAAGTTTGCCTGTTATTGTAAATATTTGTTGATTTAATAAGGAATAAATATAAAAAACTTGTAACCTTGCTTAAAAAATCTGAAATTTTGCTTGAGCTCCTCCTTTTGGAATAGTATGTTGTCAAAAACATTTCATGTGATTCTGAGAAAGTGATGATGCACTTTCCCACTGAAGCATACATGTCTCACACATGTCACTGTGAGTCACCAAGAGATGTTCATCCCTATGTGGGACGTGTTGTACAAGTTGCTTGAAATCATGTGAAACTTTTTTGGGATGCTAATGGATGCAATATAAGATGTTGGGTGAAGTTTTGGAATTTTCTGACCAAGTTTGCCTATTATTGTAATATTTGTTGATATAATAAGGAATAAATGTAAAACAACTAGTAATCTTGCTTAAAAAATCTGAAATTTTGCTAGAGCTCCTCCTTTTGGTACGGTATGTTGTCAAAAAAGTTTCGAGTGATTCTGAGAAAGTGATGATGCACTTCCCCACTGAAGCATACATGTCTCACACATGTCACTGTGAGTCACAAGAGATGTTCATCCCTATGTGGGACGTGTAGTACAAGTTGCTTAAAATCGTGTGAAACTTTTTTTGATGTTAATGGATGAAATCTAAGATGTTGGGTGAAGTTTCAGAATTTTCTGACCAAGTTTGCCTGTTATTGTAAATATTTGTTGATTTAATAAGGAATAAATGTAAAAAACTTGTAACCTTGCTTAAAAAATCTGAAATTTTGCTGGAGCTCCTCCTTTTGGAAAAGTATGTTGTCAAAAACGTTTCAAGTGATTCTGAGAAAGTGATGATGCACTTCGCCACTGAAGCATACATGTCTCACACAGGTCACTGTGAGTCACCAAGAGATGTTCATCCTATGCGGGACGTGTTGTACAAGTTGCTTGAAATCATGTGAAACTTTTTTGGGATGCTAATGGATGCAGTATAAGATGTTGGGTGAAGTTTTGGAATTTTCTGACCAAGTTTGCCTATTATTGTAATATTTGTTGATATAATAAGGAATAAATGTAAAACAACTAGTAATCTTGCTTAAAAAATCTGAAATTTTGCTAGAGCTCCTCCTTTTGGTACGGTATGTTGTCAAAAAATTTGGAGTGATTCTGAGAAAGTGATGATGCACTTTCCCACTGAAGCATACATGTCTCACACATGTCCCTGTGAGTCACCAAGAGATGTTCATCCCTATGTGGGACGTGTTGTACAAGTTGCTTGAAATCATGTGAAACTTTTTTGGGATGCTAATGGATGCAATATAAGATGTTGGGTGAAGTTTTGGAATTTTCTGACCAAGTTTGCCTATTATTGTAATATTTGTTGATATAATAAGGAATAAATGTAAAACAACTAGTAATCTTGCTTAAAAAATCTGAAATTTTGCTAGAGCTCCTCCTTTTGGTACGGTATGTTGTCAAAAAAGTTTCGAGTGATTCGAGAAAGTGATGATGCACTTCCCCACCTTGAAGCATACATGTCTCACACATGTCACCGTGAGTCACAAGAGATGTTCATCCCTATGTGGGACGTGTAGTACAAGTTGCTTAAAATCGTGTGAAACTTTTTTTTGATGTTAATGGATGAAATCTAAGATGTTGGGTGAAGTTTCGAATTTTCTCGACCAAGTTTGCTTCGTTATTGTAAATATTTGTTGATTTAATAAGGAATAAATGTAAAAAACTTGTAACCTTGCTTAAAAAATCTGAAATTTTGCTTGGAGCTCCTCCTTTTGGAAAAGTATGTTGTCAAAAACGTTTCAAGTGATTCGAGAAAGTGATGATGCACTTCGCCACTGAAGCATACATGTCTCACACAGGTCACTGTGAGTCACCAAGAGATGTTCATCCTATGCGGGACGTGTTGTACAAGTTGCTTGAAATCATGTGAAACTTTTTTGGGATGCTAATGGATGCAGTATAAGATGTTGGGTGAAGTTTTGGAATTTTCTGACCAAGTTTGCCTATTATTGTAATATTTGTTGATATAATAAGGAATAAATGTAAAACAACTAGTAATCTTGCTTAAAAAATCTGAAATTTTGCTAGAGCTCCTCCTTTTGGTACGGTATGTTGTCAAAAAATTTGGAGTGATTCTGAGAAAGTGATGATGCACTTCCCCACTGAAGCATACATGTCTCACACATGTCACTGTGAGTCACAAGAGATGTTCATCCCTATGTGGGACGTGTAGTACAAGTTGCTTAAAATCGTGTGAAACTTTTTTTGATGCTAATGGATGCAATCTAAGATGTTGGGTGAAGTTTCGGAAATTTCTGACCAAGTTTGCCTGTTATTGTAAATATTTGTTGATTTAATAAGGAATAAATGTAAAAAACTTGTAACCTTGCTTAAAAAATCTGAAATTTTGCTGGAGCTGCTCCTTTTGGAACAGTATTGTCGGGGACAGCCCTAGGGGTCCCCTTAAACAACGGGGAAATCCTCACTTAAAACCCACAACAAGGCCAAAACACGGTTTGCCTAACCATGCAGGGAACAGCCCACGCCGCAAGGACTCCGACGGCCCATCGAGGCGGCCCTCTTAGAGATCCCCTCGAGCAGGTTCCGCCTCGCTCGAGGGTACGCGCTCCCTTCGGGCGGGCTCCGCCCCGTTCGAGGGGCAGCACTTCCCTCGAGTGGGCTCCGCCTCGCTCGAGGGCTCACTCCCCCTCGAGCAGGTTCCGCCTCGCTCGAGGGTACGCCCCGCCCTCGGCCGGGGTCCGCCACGCTCGAGGGTGCCCCTCACACGTGCGCCGGCCCCCGTACACGGGCATTTAACGCCCCGACGCCGGCGGACGGCGCCATCATGCGCCGGGGGCTCGCGCCCGGTGCGCCGCACCAACTCCCCGGGGAGGATCCCATCCCCATCACCGTGGGGAGGGACCGTGCGCGCGGCGGTGTCGGTCCCGTGACGCCGTGCGCCCTCGCTCCCAAGACGGCTAACGCGCCGAGCCCTCGAAAGGGGGCCGGACGCACCCTCGATTCACTTTCTCGTGACCCTACAGGGTTAGGTGGAGGCGCTAGGCCGGTGGAACGCCATCCCCGCCACCGCACGGCGCGGCGGACATCCCCGCGCGTGCAGGCGCACGCCGGACACTGTAGCAACCACTCCGGCACTGTGGAGCGCGTTGGGAAGGAACGTCGTTCTGCCTACTCCTGTACTCCGTACGAGCCAACGTCAGCACCTCCCTCGAGCCTATCAGAAGACTTCGCCACCATCCGCCGCCCTTCTACCCTCGAACCGCCACTGTTCGGGTACAAGGTAGGCCATGATGGCCAGATCGCCGCAAGGATCGTCCGGACGGCCGCCCATTCTACAGCGTAGCACGTCGCACTCCCCCACGTAGCTAGATAGCGCGGCGTGCATGTAATTCGCCTCCCCCTTGATCTATAAAAGGGGGGGCGAACCCCCCAGCCGCAGGGGACGGACGGACAGACAGATTCATTCAGGCCCGAACTCACAACGCACCACGCACTCATTCTCCAATTCTCCCACAATATCTTCAGCCACTCCACCAGGGACTTGGAAGCCACGCTTCCTCTCCCGCCTTGCTTGTAGCAGCCCCACTACAGGCACCCCCGGTGCTGAGCAATATAGTGCCTTGAGCACACCACTGCTGGACGTACGGCCCCCTCGGCCGGAACCAGGATAAATCCCGTGTCTCTTATTGCTTAGCATCGACCATTGAGGGACAGACCTCGGCGCTATCTACTGGTTAGTGTCGGGACCATATTCCGCACCGACAGTTGGCGCCCACCGTGGGGCAAGCGAGCGCTTAAGGTCACTCCGTCAACTCCCTTCATGGTGATCCGCACTGAGTACCGTGCTACACGCTACTGCATGGGTAGCTCGGACCCCCTCCCAGCCGGGTTCGAAATTCGCTTCGGGGACCTGAACTTTCAGGCCACGGGGAACGGCTATCTCATGCGCCTCACCAACCGTGAGGAGCTCCGCGCGCAGCGCCAGGCCACGTCAAGCCTTGGTCCCCGCCGCGCGCACCACCACGGCGCGGCGCCGCGCAGCACGGATGCCGCGGGCCCGTCGGCGCCACGACGCCACCGTCGCTCGGGCGGCGTTCGCGTCGGGCGCGGTCCGAGCGGCGGCGGCCGAGCGCGCCACCGCCCGGCGCGGTGCGCCCGCCATCACGACCGCCACCGCCCCGGCGGGGCCGGCGCACGGTCTCGGACCGCGCATCCCCATCGGGCTGCGTGGCGCTACGTCGGCCTACAACGCCAACATCAACACGACGATGCGCGAGGTTCCGCCCGGCCGCCACGTCCTCGTCGCCGGGGACCCCGCGCCTCGGCCAGGGGATGAGTCATCCCTGGGCTCCGTCGACACGTTGCCACCCGCCAACCGCCACGGATACGCGGAGTGGGACTTCTCCGGCGTGCCGGACCCAGTTGCGTTCCGGCGTTTCCTCGACGCCACGGACTACTGGTTTGGCTGCTCCGACGACTCCAGCACCGGGAGCTACGGTCCCGCGCGGGAGTGCTGCGCCGTCATCACCAATGACCCGCCCAATGCCGCCGTGCGGTGGGTGCGGGGAGACGGGGAAGTCACGCTCGCCCCGAGGATCGCCGCGCGCCCGGCCGCGGGGCCAAGCGCTCCCCGCCGGGGCCGACGCCGACGCGCGGCTAGCCCAAGCCCGCGAGCTCGAGGCCAAGCCGGCGGAGGAATACCGAACGGTGCGGTTGCTCCGCGCCTCAATGGCGGGGGGAAGCCTCCGCGCGCGGCGAACGCGCACGGGAGCCGGGCCGACGGTGTCCGCGACCGCATCAACACCGTCCCCGGCGTCGACAACGCGGACGCACCCCCGCGCGGCGAGCCGGAAGCTCGTCGTCGCCGCGACGCCGCCGCGGGGCCATGCCGGCACCCTCGACCCCCGAGGCTCGAGACATGCACCGCGAGGTGCAAACTCTCATCGAGCAAGCGGCCGTCCGGCGAGGCCGAGAGCTCGGCCTCACGCATCCGCCAACGGGGGGGATGCGTGGGACGATGAAGCCGCGCCGGGGGCGAACCCTCGGTGCACGCGGGGAGACCGGCGGAGCGGCCCGCCGACCAAGGGCGCACGCCGGCCGGGGAGCGACTCCCTGACGCACGCAGGCGGCGGATGGCGACGCCCGCAACGTCATCAACGCCAGGCGCACCAGCAAGGCGGACGCACGAGCAGCAAGAGGCTACCACCCTCGACGGGGTGGGCGCTACGACAGCGGCGAAGACCGCTCCCCGACGCCGGAGCCCCTAGGCACCCGTGTGTTCAGCCGGGAGATCCGCGCGGCAGCGTTCCCCCAACGCTTCCGCCAACCCTCGACGATCGTCAAGTACAACGGGGAGACGGACCCCCTCATGTGGCTCAACGACTACCGCTTGGCTTGCCAGCTGGGCGGGGCCACCAGCGACGAGGTCATCATCCACAACTTGCCCCTGCATCTTGGCGACGCGGCCCGGACATGGCTCGAGCACTTGCCCGCCGGCCCGCATCCACAACCGGGACGACCGGTCCACACGTTCGTGGGCAACTTCCAGGGCACATACGTGCGCCCTGGAAATTCATGGGACCTACGCTCCTGCACGCAGAAGCCCGGCGAGTCGCTGCGAGACTTCATACGGCGCTTCTCCAAGCGCTGCACGGAGCTCCCCAGCGTGGCGCAGTCCGAGATCGTGCACGCCTTCCTCGAGGGCACCACGTGCCGGGACCTCGTGCGGGAGCTGGGACGCAGCCCGCCCGCGGACTCCAACGAGCTGTTCGACATCGCCACCAGCTTCGCCTCCGGAGAGGAGGCCGTGGGGGCAATCTTCGACGGCAAGAAGGGCAAGCGCTCAGAGGACGCACCCGCGGAGGGCAGCAAGTCCAAGGAGCCCCACCGCAACGACAAGCGGGGCAAGAAGGGGAAGAAGCCGCGCCGCGAGGCGCGCGAGCAGGGGCGTGACGGCGGCAACGCCGAGGCCCTCGGCCGTCGACCCGGCTCGACGGGGCCCTCGACCGGCCCCTCGAGGCCCGGGGTGTTCGATGACATGCCGAAAAAGCCATGTCCTTATCACAAGACCCCGATGAACCACACCCTTGAGCAAAGGCGATATGCTCAAGAAGTTCTATGGCCGTGCCGCCGCGAAGGAGGCAGAGGCCAAGAAAGACGGAGGCGATGGCGACGCAGGCGGCTTCCCCGCCGTCGAAAATGTGTTCCTCATCTTTGGGGGACCAACTGTCAACATGTCGACACGCCAACGCAAAAAGGAGCGGCACGAGGTTCTCGCCGCGGAGAGGGCGCCTCCGTCCTTCCTCAATTGGTCGGAGGACGCCATCACATTCAGCCGGGAGGACCACCCAAACCGCGTCCCCAACCCGGCCGCATCCCGCCGGTGGTCGACCCCATCATCGGGAACGCCCGGTTCTCAAAGGTCCTCATGGACGGAGGCGGCCCGGCCTCAACATCCTCTACGCACATACGCCGCGCCCGATGGGGATCGGATTGGACCGAGTGCGGCCCAAAGCACGAAGCCGTTCCATGGCATCGCGCCGGCAAGCGGGGTCCAACCCCTCGGGCATCGACCTCGCCGCTTGGTTTGGCACCCCAAAGAATTTCCGCAAGGAGACCCTCACCTTCGAGGTGGTGGGATTTAAGGGGGCCTACCATGCTATACTTGGGCGACCCTGTTACGCCAAATTAATGGCGGTCCCCAATTATACCAACCTAAAGATGAAGATGCCCGGCCCAAACGGCATCATCACCGTCGGCTCATCGATTGAGCACGCATTCGACTGCGATGTCGAGTGCGTGGAGCACGCAGAGGCACTAGCGCTGGATGAAGCGCTAGTGAACACGCTGGAGAAGATGGTCAACGAAGACCTCAACTCCGCTGCCAAGCACGCCGGCACCTTCGAGGCCGCGGAGCAGACCAAGGGGGTCCCCCTCGACCCTTCAACCCCCGAGGGCAAGGCGTTGAGGGTCAGCTCCACCCTCGACCCCAAATAGGAAGTGGTGCTCGTCGACTTCCTCCGCGCCAACGCCGACATCTTCGCGTGGAGCCCCTCGGACATGCCAGGCATCCCAAGGGAAGTCGCCGAGCACTCCCGTGACATCCTGCCAAACGCCCGCGTCGTGCAGCAACGGCTCCGCCGCTTCGACGAGGAGCGGCGACGGGCAATCGGAGCGGAGCTGCGGAAGCTTCTCGAGGCTGGATTCATCAAGGAGGTGTTCCACCCAACATGGCTAGCAAACCCCGTGCTTGTAAAGAAAAAGAATGGGAAGTGGCGGATGTGTATAGACTACACTAGTCTCAATAAAGCATGTCCTAAAGTTCCTTTTCCTTTACCACGCATTGATCAAATCGTTGATTCAACAGCTGGGTGCGAATTGCTCTGTTTCCTTGATGCCTATTCCGGGTACCACCAAATAAAGATGAAAGAGTCCGACCAGCTCGCGACCTCGTTCATCACACCGTTCGGGACGTTCTACTACGTCACGATGCCATTTGGCCTCAGAAACGCGGGTGCAACATACCAGCGCTGCATGCAGCACGTTTTTGGGGATCACATCGGGCGGACGGTCGAAGCATACGTGGACGACATCGTCGTAAAGACCAGGAAGGCGGACGACCTGGTTGGCGACCTTGGCGTTGCGTTCAACTGCCTACGGGCCAATGGGGTCAAATTAAACCCCGAAAACTGTGTCTTTGGAGTGCCGCGAGGCATGCTCCTGGGATACATCGTCTCCCAGCGGGAAATCGAGGCCAACCCTGAAAAGGTCGCGGCCCTCGAACGGATGGGTCCGATCCGGGACCTCAAAGGGGTACAGAAGGTGTTGGGGTGCCTTGCCGCCTTGAACCGCTTCATCTCGCGGCTCGGTGAGAAGGGCCTGCCCCTCTACCGCCTACTCAAGAAGCACGAGCGCTTCTCCTGGACCACCGAGGCCCAGGATGCGCTCGACAAGCTGAAGGTGTCTCTAACGCACGCCCCGATCCTCACGCCGCCGCAGGACGGCGAGCCCCTGCAGCTCTACATGGCCGCAACCACCAAGGTGGTGAGCGCCGTGATCGTCGTGGAGCGCATGGAGGAAGGGCATGCCTTGCCTGTGCAGCGGCCGGTCTACTACATCAGTGAGGTCCTCTCAGACACAAAGACGCGCTACCCCCAGGTCCAGAAGTTGTTGTACGCAGTGGTTCTTGCGCGGCGCAAACTCCGCCACTACTTCGAGGCCCACCCCGTCACGGTGGTTTCCTCCTTCCCATTAGGAGAAATCATCCGCAACCCCGACGCCGCGGGCAGGATCGCCAAGTGGTCCGTGGAGCTGATGGGCGAGACGCTCGCCTACGCCCCGCGCAAGGCTATCAAGTCCCAAATCTTGGCGGATTTCATCGCCGAATGGACGGACACGCAGCTGCCGCCGCCACAGATCCAAGCGGAGGCTGGACTCTGTTCTTCGACGGCTCGGTGATGAAAACAGGGGCGGGCGAGGGCCTGCTCTTCGTGTCACCCCGCGGGGAACACGTGCGGTACGCGGTGCGCCTCCACTTCCCCGCGTCTAACAACATGGCTGAATACGAGGCCCTCCTCTGCGGCCTCAAAATTGCCATTGAGTTAGGCGTCAAGCGCCTTGACGTGCGCGGCGACTCGCAGCTCGTGATCGATCAGGTCATGAAGAACGCGAGCTGCCACGACGACAAGATGGAGGCCTACTGCAAGGCCGTGCGAGCCCTCGAGGACAAGTTCTACGGCATCGAGCTCAACCATGTGCCCCGCCGGTACAACGAAGAGGCGGACGAGCTCGCCAAGATCGCGTCCGGGCGGATCACCGTCCCCCCGAACGTTTTCGCACGCGACTTCGCTCAACCCTCGGTCGCTTTCGAGCCCTACCCCTCGAATCACGATGAACCCTCGGGGGCTCCTTCGAATCCAGCGGGTGCGGAGCCCATGGACGAGGACCCCTCGAACGAGGCGTACGTGCTCTCCCTTCTCGAGGGGTACGGCTCCCACGAGGCCGACGTAATGGACATCGAGCCGGCCCCTGTCCAAGCGGACTGGCGGGAAAAATACATTGCCTGGATCGCTCGAGGGGAACTCCCCGCGGACCGGGCCGCGGCCAGGCGCATCGCTAGGATGGCTAAGTCTTTTGCCCTCGTCGACGACGAGCTGTACAAGCGCGCCGCCTCCGGCATCCTACGCCGATGCGTGCCCATTCCCGAGGGGCGCGAGCTCCTCGCGGGACATCCACGCGGGGATGCGTGGCCACCACGCCGCGCCCCGCACCCTCGTCGGCAACGCGTTCCGCCGGGGGCTTTTACCGGCCCACCGCGGTCGCGGACGCCGCCGAGATCGTGCGCACCTGCGAAGGGTGCCAGTTCTACGCCCGCAAGTCCAACTTGCCCGCCCATGCCTTACAGACCATCCCCGTAACATGGCCGTTCGCCGTGTGGGGGCTGGACATCGTCGGGCCCCTGCGGAAGGCGCCCGGGGGCTTCACCCACTTGTTGGTCGTGATCGACAAGTTCTCCAAGTGGGTGGAGGTGCGCCCCATCACGAATCTAAGGGCAGAGCAGGCGGTGACATTCTTCACCGACATTGTCTACCGCTTTGGAGTGCCAAACTCCATCATCACCGACAATGGGTCCCAGTTCACGGGCAAGAAGTTCTTGGAGTTCTGCGACAAGTTCCACATCCGTGTGGATTGGGCGGCTGTGGCGCACCCACAGACCAACGGCCAAGTAGAACGTGCCAATGGCATGATCTTACAAGGCCTAAAGCCCGAGATTTTCGACCGCTGAACAAATGCGGGGGCGGAAATGGCTCCAAGAACTACCAGCGGTTGTGTGGAGCCTAAGGACCACCCCAAGCAGAGCCACTGGGTTCACCCCATTTTTCCTAGTCCACGGCACGGAGGCCGTCCTCCCCACGGACTTAGAATACGGTTCGCCCAGGGTTAGAGGCTATGACGAGGATGCCAGCCAGCGAGCCCGCGAGGACTCATTGGATCAGCTGGACGAAGCACGCCTTGTGGCCCTGATGCATTCCGCGAGGTACCAGCAGTCCCTCAGGCGCTATCAAGCACGCAAGATACGCCGGCGGGATTTCAGCGAAGGGGATCTGGTCCTAAGGCTACGCCAAGACAACCGAGGGCGCCACAAGCTGTCGCCCCCATGGGAGGGACCCTATGTCGTGGTGAAGGTACTCAAGCCCGGCACATACAAGCTGGCCAACGAGGACGGTGAAGAGCTCACAAACGCTTGGAACATCCAACAGCTACGTCGTTTCTACCCCTAGCTAGGATTCCCAAGCATTTTTTCTATTGTAAAAATCACACGGCCAACACCCCAGTTGGTGGCAACTATGTAAACATCTCAAGTTTAATAGAAAGGGCAACTCGGCTTTCCCCTGAAACCCAAGTTACCCTCGGGGGCTCTACCGGGGGGCATCCCCCCCCCCCCCCCCAAAAATGGTCCTATTTTTCGCGCAAAAATAAAAACAACTCACACGCGCTAAGTTTGTTTCCTACTTCAACCTCGAGCAACGATTCGAACAGGGTGCAGGTGGCACAGCGGAAGGAGCGTGCGAGCCAGAGATAGCCTACGCCGCGTGGATACGGCCCTTCTCTCTCGCCTCCAACCCAGCAGGCCCCCTGCGAAAATCGAACTCCCCTAACTAGAATCTACTCAGGAAGAAGGAGAAACAAAAAGCGTGATAAACAAATGACTTCATTACAGCAAATGTTTATGAAACAACTTGTTCATTTACAAAAGGCCACAAGGCCAGAGTACTGATACACATCAAAAACGGGCCTAGCGCCCAACTGCTTTCAGGCGGGACGAGCGGCAGCGTCAGCGGCATCCGGGAAGAGGAACTCCTCGAAGGCTTCGGCGAGCGACCCGGCGGCGTCGGCGGCGAGCGCATCCACACGCTCCATGGCCACCTCGTCCTCGACGCCCTCGGGAACGATGTAGCCCTCCGCCGCCCTCGAAGTTAACCTCGTAGTGGGACCGCACCACTTCGAGGGGCCTTCGGACGCCCCGCTGCCCGCCCCGGCGCATCCGCTCGGTGACATGGCCACCAAGGGCACGCAGCGGCGGCCGGCCGGGAGCCGCCGGCCCGTGCCTCGCCCTCCTCGACGGCGCGGCGGTCTCGAGGGCCGCATCATGCGCCCTCCCGCAGCTCCCCGCTCGGAGGAGTTGTAGGAAGCCTGCAGCGCCTCGGCCCGCTCAGCCGCGTGCCCCAGGGCGGTGCGCAAGCCTGGAATCGCCAAGACAAGAAAGAAATCAGAAAGGGTGATGCGAGCCCTCTAACAGAAAAACCAACAAGGCAAGAGTCGAACAGTGGCTCACCTTCGACCTGCTTCCTCTCCATCTCGAGAGCGCGACGCTCGGCCTCGACCGCCAGCTCGAGGCGCTTGACGGTCTCGCTCTGCTCCTGGAGGGCTATCTCCTGGTTTGCGCTCGCAATACTGAGCACAATGAGCTTGCCCTCGGCCTTGGAGAGCTTGGCGTCCCGATCCGCCAAGGACTTCTGCGACACCTCGTGGGCGGCGCGCTCCTCGCTCCCGGCGCACGGGGCGTCGGCGAGGGCGGCTCTGCTCTCGCCGGAGCCGCCCCTCGGCCCCTTGGTGGGCGGTGCTCTCTTGCAAGAGCCGCTCCCTCGGGGCCGACGACGAGGGCCGCGGCCTTGGCGTCGAGGGCGGCCTTCGGTGTCGTCGGCCTCCTTGGCCCGCTCGCTCCCGGCCCGCGCGCCCGCTCCTCGGCCCCCGGCGCGGGGCGCGCCGCGCCCCCTCAAGCGACGAGCGAAGCTCCCGGGTTCCGGCGCGGACGGTGGCCACCTCCGCCTCCCGCTTGGCGGCCGGCGTCCGCGTCTTCTCCAAGTCCGAGCGCGCGTGCCACGGCGCCTCATCACGGTCGATGAGGGCCGCGCGGACCCGCTCGAGGCTCGAGCGGCGCGCCGTGTCCGCCTCGAGCTCTCGGGGAGCTCGTCGGGCCGGTGCCGGGGCCGTACGCCGGCCCACCGTCCGGGGACCTGAGAGCGTCGGCAAGCGCGTCGAAAGAGCTGCACCGCTCCCGGAGCTGGTGGACCTCGGCGTTCACCCGGTCGAAGGCATCGTATTTGTCGTGGGCGCGGCGCTCGAGCTCCTGGCACCCACACACCAAAATCCGTAAGCGCTACGGCACAGAAACAGCACACGAAGATGAGAAGAAGAAGAAAACGAGCGACGACGCCCTACCTGGAAGACGCGCCATGCAGGGCCGCCATGAACCCGCAACGCCTCGTTCAGCGCGCGGTTGAGCGTGGCGCCGTGGCTTCGGAGCTCGTCCCAGAGCTCCTGCTCCACCCGGGCGTCAGCAAACGCCGGGGGATCATCGATGGCCCCCTCCACCTGGGCGGAGTGGCCGGCGCGGGAGGACGAGGCCTCGGCACCGTGTTCTCGGTCCCCCGCCACCATGTGCCCCTCGTGCCGCCTCACGAGGGCCCCCCTCCCCGGGGCTCGGGGGAACGCGTGGGGAAGCTAGCCCACCGGTCCCACCCGGCGGCGGGGAGTCGTCATCCGGGACCTCCACCACCTCCGCCGGGGACCGCCGGCGGGCACCGACCCTTGCGCCACCTCCACCGGCGCCTCCACTCGCGCCTCCTTGGCCGCGGGCGCCCGACGCGGCGCCACGGTCACCACCTGCGGGCCGAGCCTCCGCAACCACGGGCGCCGCCGCGAGCCGCGTCCGCCCCGCCTCTTCGGCGGTGGCGCCGCGACCGCGCCTCCACGGCGACGGCCCTCGCGGACCGCGCCTCCGCCGCGACCGCCGCCGCGACCTGCGCCCCCACGACGGCCGGTGCTAGTCTCTCTTCGGGGACCGCCGGCCGCGCCGCGGCGGAGCGATCCGCCGGCCGAGGCCTCGGGGGCCCCGGCCACGCCTGCGAGCTCTCGCCCGCCGCCGCCATGCTTGCCCCCGCTCGCGACACCCTCGACGAGCGCCGCCGGGTGGGGATGGACGTCTCCGTCCTCAGCACCTTGGCCGGTGCAAGGGGAGGCACGGTTGGCACCACCCTGCGCAGGCACGAACAGAGGGTTAGAGCGCCTGGTCATCAGAAATCAAACCAAAGCAGAAGATCGAGCCCCTTACCTCGAGGAGGAAAAGGCACGCTTCCTTTTTCCTCGAAGCCTCAGCGGATGAGGCCGGCACGGCCGGCGCGCCCGCCGCCGCGCCCCCCCGACGACACCGCCGCGCGCGCGGTCTCCCACCCCGCGTGCATGCTCGCCGCGCGCGCACGGTCACGCTCGCCACGCGCGCCCCCGAGGTGTGTGCGGCGCCTCGGCGGCGCGCGCCGCCCCCGATGTCGATTGCTCGGCGACGGGCGCCGTTGCGCCCGCCCCGTGCGCACGCCGCCCTTGCCGCCGGAGCCGGCTCCGGTGGCGGGGGCGACGGCTCCCACCTATCTGAGGGGCCTCCCCCCTCAGCCTCTTCCTCTTCGTCATCCCCCAAGGACGAGGGCTCCTCAGTCCCCGGGGAGGAGAGCCCCAGCTCTTCGCGCCGCCGGTACTCCGCGTTCCGGCGCTCACGGCGCTCATTACGCCGCCTCGCGCGCTCCCTCTCCGCGCGCCGCCCGCTCCTCGCTCCCCCGGCCGCCGCGCCGCCCGACCAAGCGCGCGGGGAGTCGGGGGGTGGGCGGAACGTACTTGGAGGCGGTGAAGCTCACCACCGCATACACGAACACCAAGGACGCGTTAGGTGGCAAAGGCAACACAAAGAACTAAAACGAAATCAAGAACCACACTCACCAATGGGCCGGTGGGGAGCATCTCGAGGTCCCACGGGGACCAGTCCGACGCGCGGCATCCGGTGTCGACGGCGTTCCGCGCCCGCGTGAGCGCGTACGCCCGCCCGAGCGGGGTCGGGAGCATCCGCGACCTCACCAGATAGACGGGGTTGGCCGCCTCCGTCATCTCGAAGATGTAGAGCGGCCTCTCCATCAGCGGCACGATCCGCCGGTGATGGAGGAACGCGAGGACGCCCAACGCGTTCAGCCCTTGCGCCGACAGGCTCTTCAGGGTGCCCAGGACCGAGTCCTGCCGCCTCCGGTGCTGGGCCGTGGACACCCCGTAGCTCCACGAGCTGGGCTTCTCCTTGAACACCCGACCGGTGTAGGGGGGGAGGCCGGGCTCGGCGTTGCGCAAGTAGAACCATCCCCGCTCCCAGCCGGCGTTGTTCGTCGTCATGGTGCAGGGGATTTAGTCATTCTTGAATTGCCCCCGCAGGGCAAGCGACATCCCGCCGGCGCGCACCACGCGGCGGGTCCTCGGCTCCGTCGTGGGCTGCGTGAAGAGCTCCGCACGGAAAAGGTGTACCCAGAGCTCCCAATTGACTGGGATCCCCAGGTACCCTTCGCAGACGCCCACGAACGTGGCCGCCTGCGAAATCGCGTTGGGCGCGAAGTTGTGCAACTCCACTACGTAGTAGTGGCACATTGCCCGCATGAAGCGGCTCGCCGGCGCGTTGAAGCTCCGCTCGTGGTAGCGAATAAAGCTGACCACGTAGCCCTCCGGCGGGTTGGGCGCGCGGTCCGCCACCGGCGGCACAATCCACTCCGCCGGGCGGCCATCCTCGTTCGCCGACAGCTGGCCGGCGGCGACCAGCTCGCCAAGAGCTAGCCGGGTCACCGTCGACCTCTCCCAGGCATACGGCTCCAGGATCGTGAGAGGCTGAGGCGGCGCCATGAGGAAGGACGAAGGAAAGCAAGAGCGGATGACGAGAAACGGAGGAAGAGCTCTAATGGCGACACTGCGCGGTGGCAAGAGCGAGGCGAAGACGAAGGCGCAGGGGGGTGAAATGGTGAGGTGCTAAGGTAAAAAACCGCCGTCTCCCCCCATCCCCTCGCATTTATAAGCCGCGGGGCGAGCTCTCCCGGAAGCGTATGTCCCGCGCGCATTAACTGCAGGGAATCTTCCCCTCACGCCGACGAACGGGCCCCACCACGACTGCCGCGGCCACATCACCGCGGGCGGGCAATCATCACGGTGAAGACTAGCAGGGACTGAGGCAAGCGGTCACATCCGCCTGCCACGCCGCCCACTACGCGCGCGCGCGCGGCCGCAACGCCTAAAAAGGCGCGCACGCGTTGCAGAGCCGCGGCCTCGACTGCAAGGCATTTAATGACCCGTTCCCTTGCCAAGCAAGGAGGACCCTCGAGCGGGGCGGACCCCTGACTCGAGACAAAAATGGCCCTCGAAGGGACATCGGCGTGAGAGGGTCGCCCAGGGCCTGCTTGAAGTAAAGCAGGCTCCGCGGGCACCCATGCCACGTAAAACCCTCGAGCGGTACGAGCCCTCGGCTCAAGACGATTTCAGCCATCGAGGGACATCGACGCGACAAGGCAGCCCGGAGCCTGCTTGAAGTAAAGCAGGCACCACGGGTGCCCATGCCGCGCAAAACCCTCGAGCGGCGCGAGCCCCCGGCTCGAAACGATATCAACTCTCTAAAAAGGGGCACGTGCGTGAGAAGGTCGCCCGGTGCCCGCTTGAAGAAAAGCAGGCTCTGCGAGCACTGATGCCACGCAGTGCTACCAACCAGCGCCTCGAGGGCTGGCTCGCCCAGACCCCTCGACGGCCGCGAACGCAAAAGACGGGGCCGCCCAGACGCCGCC
This sequence comes from Cenchrus americanus, assembly GCA_947561735.1. Taxonomy (NCBI): domain Eukaryota; kingdom Viridiplantae; phylum Streptophyta; class Magnoliopsida; order Poales; family Poaceae; genus Cenchrus; species Cenchrus americanus. The sequence continues at coordinate 108,216,933 of OX387240.1, forward strand.
CCGCACGGCCCTACCGATCGAGGTTCGAAGCCCGACCCTCGACGGGTTCGAACAGTGCCCCGCATCGCGAGTCGGGGACGACGAGGGCACGCGCATTCGAGCCGTTCCTCGAGCCCGTCGACTCGAGGGTGCCCCACATGTCGTGTTCGAGAGCCGGCCGAGGGCGCTAGCGGGGGATCCCACCGAGGGAGAGCTTCCGCGCCCTCGGTCCCTATCGAACGAGACCGAGCCCCACCTAGCAAACCCACGCAAGCGCTTCCATGGACGTGTCTCCGACCACGCAGCCCTACCCTTATCGAACGGGGCATGGGCGTCCACTCGAATCACCCACTAACAGCTCGAAGAGGAATCCGCAATTCGCGACCCGCCCGATGGGGGTTGCGGAAACCTCACCCTCCGTCCCGCGGAGGGACGGCGAGGGCGCGTTAAAAAACAAGTCGTAAGGCTCTACCCGATCGCCTCGAACGGGCCCAGGCTCGGGGGCTTAACGCACGGTTACACCTCCTTGACCTGCACCCGCCGGAGACAGCGCCAGCAGCGCGTGCGCCACCGAAGCCGGCTGAAACACCGCCGATGCCGGTTGAAACATGTGCCACGCCCTCCGACCCGCCTCTCGCGGTTAACCCCTCGCAGAGCACCCACGCTCCCCGTAGGGCTTCGGGGGCTAGACCCGCGGGTCCGCTGACGCGGCCCCACGGAAAGCGTTCGCAAAACAAGGAGGGAAGAACGTCCTAACAGTAGGTTCCAGCATCTGCGGGAGCCTCAATGGCAGACCCGCAGATGCTCGGGGGCTACTGTCGGGGACAGCCCTAGGGGTCCCCTTAAACAACGGGGAAATCCTCACTTAAAACCCACAAGGCCAAAACACGGTTTGCCTAACCATGCAGGGAACAGCCCACGCCGCAAGGACTCCGACGGCCCATCGAGGCGGCCCTCTTAGAGATCCCCTCGAGCAGGTTCCGCCTCGCTCGAGGGTACGCGCTCCCTTCAGGCGGGCTCCACCCCATTCGAGGGGCAGCACTTCCCTCGAGTGGGCTCTGCCTCGCTCGAGGGCTCACTCCCCCTCGAGCAGGTTCCGCCTCGCTCGAGGGTACGCTCCGCCCTCGGCCGGGGTCCGCCACGCTCGAGGGTGCCCCTCACGCATGCGCCGGCCCCCGTACACGGGCATTTAACGCCCTGACGCCGGCAAGACGGTGCCATCATGCGCCCGGGGCTCGCGCCCCGTGTCGCCGCACCAACTCCCCAGGGAGGAGCCCATCCCCATCACTGTGGGGAGGGACTGTGCAGCGCGGCCGGTTCCCGTGACGCCGTGCGCCTGCTCCAGTACGGCTAACGCGCCGAGCCCTCGAAAGGGGGCCGGACGCACCCTCGATTCACTTTCTCGTGACCCTACAGGGTTAGGTGGAGGCGCTAGGCCGGTGGAACGCCATCCCCGCCACTGTAACAGCGCGGCAGACATCCCCGCGCGTGCAGGCGCACGCCGGACACTGTAGCAACCACTCCGGCACTGTGGAGCGCGTTGGGAAGGAACGCCGTTCTGCCTACTCCTGTACTCCGTACGGGCCAACGTCAGCACCTCCCTCGAGCCTATCAGAAGACTTCGCCACCATCCGCCGCCCTTCTACCCTCGAACCGCCACTGTTCGGGTACAAGGTAGGCCATGATGGCCAGATCGCCGCAAGGATCGTCCGACGGCCGCCCATTCTACGGCGTAGCACGTCGCACTCCCCCACGTAGCTAGATAGCATGGCGTGCATGTAATTCGCCTCCCCCTTGATCTATAAAAGGGGGGGGCGAACCCCCCGGCCCGCCAGGGGACGGACGGACGCACGGATTCATTCGGGCCCGAACTCACAACGCACCACGCACTCATTCTCCAATTCTCCCACAACATCTTCAGCCACTCCACCAGGGACTTGGAAGCCACGCTTCCTCTCCCGCCTTGCTTGTAGCAGCCCCACTACAGGCACCCCCGGTGCTGAGCAATATAGTGCCTTGAGCACACCACTGCTGGACGTACGACCCCCTCGGCCGGAACCAGGATAAATCTCGTGTCTCTTATTGCTTAGCATCGACCATTGAGGGACAGACCTCGGCGCTATCTACTGGTTAGTGTCGGGACCATATTCCGCACCGACAGTTGTTGTCAAAAACGTTTCAAGTGATTCTGAGAAAGTGATAATGCACTTCCCCACTGAAGCATACATGTCTCACACATGTCACTGTGAGTCACAAGAGATGTTCATCCCTGTGTCGGACGTGTTGTACAAGTTGTTTGAAATCATGTGAAACTTTTTTGGGATGCTAATGGATGCAATATAAGATGTTGGGTGAAGTTTTGGAATTTTCCGACCAAGTTTGCCTATTATTGTAAATATTTGTTGATTTAATAAGGAATAAATGTAAAAAAAAACTTGTAATCTTGCTTAAAAAATCTGAAATTTTGCTAGAGCTCCTCCTTTTGGTACGGTATGTTGTCAAAAAAGTTTCGAGTGATTCTGAGAAAGTGATGATGCACTTCCCCACTGAAGCATACATGTCTCACACATGTCACTGTGAGTCACAAGAGATGTTCATCCCTATGTGGGACGTGTAGTACAAGTTGCTTAAAATCGTGTGAAACTTTTTTTGATGCTAATGGATGCAATCTAACATGTTGGGTGAAGTTTCGGAATTTTCTGACCAAGTTTGCCTGTTATTGTAAATATTTGTTGATTTAATAAGGAATAAATGTAAAAAACTGGTAACCTTGCTTAAAAAATCTGAAATTTTGCTGGAGCTCCTCCTTTTGGAAAAGTATGTTGTCAAAAACGTTTCAAGTGATTCTGAGAAAGTGATGATGCACTTCGCCACTGAAGCATACATGTCTCACACAGGTCACTGTGAGTCACCAAGAGATGTTCATCCTATGTGGGACGTGTTGTACAAGTTGCTTGAAATCATGTGAAACTTTTTTGGGATGCTAATGGATGCAATATAAGATGTTGGGTGAAGTTTTGAAATTTTCTGACCAAGTTTGCCTATTATTGTAATATTTGTTGATATAATAAAGAATAAATGTAAAAAAACTAGTAATCTTGCTTAAAAAATCTGAAATTTTGCTAGAGCTCCTCCTTTTGGTACGGTATGTTGTCAAAAAATTTGGAGTGATTCTGAGAAAGTGATGATGCACTTCCCCACTGAAGCATACATGTCTCACACATGTCACAGTGAGTCACAAGAGATGTTCATCCCTATGTGGGACGTGTAGTACAAGTTGCTTAAAATCGTGTGAAACTTTTTTTGATGCTAATGGATGCAATCTAAGATGTTGGGTGAAGTTTCGAAATTTCGACCAAGTTTGCCCGTTATTGTAAATAATTGTTGATTTAATAAGGAATAAATATAAAAAACTTGTAACCTTGCTTAAAAAATCTGAAATTTTGCCGGAGCCGCTCCTTTTGGAACAACATGTTGTCAAAAACGTTTCATGTGATTCTCGAGAAAGTGATGATGCACTTCCCCACTTAAGCATACATGTCTCACACGAGTCACCGTGAGTCACCAAGAGATGTTCATCCTATGTGGGACGTGTTGTACAAGTTGCTTGAAATCATGTGAAACTTTTTTGGGATGCTAATGGATGCAATATAAGATGTAGGGTGAAGTTTTGGAATTTTCCCGACCAAGTTTGCCTATTATTGTAATATTTGTTGATTTAATAAGGAATAAATGTAAAAAAACTAGTAATCTTGCTTAAAAATCTGAAATTTTGCTAGAGCTCCTCCTTTTGGTACGGTATGTTGTCAAAAAAGTTTCGAGTGATTCTGAGAAAGTGATGATGCACTTCCCCACTGAAGCATACATGTCTCACACATGTCACTGTGAGTCACAAGAGATGTTCATCCCTATGTGGGACGTGTAGTACAAGTTGCTTAAAATCGTGTGAAACTTTTTTTGATGCTAATGGATGCAATCTAAGATGTTGGGTGAAGTTTCGGAAATTTCTGACCAAGTTTGCGTGTTATTGTAAATATTTGTTGATTTAATAAGGAATAAATGTAAAAAACTTGTAACCTTGCTTAAAAAATCTGAAATTTTGCCGGAGCCGCTCCTTTTGGAACAAGTATGTTGTCAAAAACGTTTCAAGTGATTGTGAGAAAGTGATAATGCACTTCCCCACCGAAGCATACATGTCTCACACTTGTCACCGTGAGTCACAAGAGATGTTCATCCCCGTGTCGACGTGTTGTACAAGTTGTTTGAAATCATGTGAAACTTTTTTGGGATGCTAATGGATGCAATATAAGATGTTGGGTGAAGTTTTTGAATTTTCTGACCAAGTTTGCCTATTATTGTAAATATTTGTTGATTTAATAAGGAATAAATGTAAAAAACTTTTAATCTTGCTTAAAAAATCTGAAATTTAACTGGAGCTCCTCCTTTTGGTACGGTATGTTGTCAAAAAAGTTTCAAGTGATTCTGAGAAAGTGATGATGCACTTCCCCACTGAAGCATACATATCTCACACATGTCACTTTGAGTCACCAAGAGATGTTCATCCCTATGTGGGACATGTAGTACAAGTTGCTTAAAATCGTGTGAAACTTTTTTTGATGCTAATGGATGCAATCTAAGATGTTGGGTGAAGTTTCGGAATTTTCTCGACCAAGTTTGCTCGTTATTGTAAATATTTGTTGATTTAATAAGGAATAAATGTAAAAAACTTGTAACCTTGCTTAAAAAATCCGAAAGTTTGCTGGAGCTCCTCCTTTTGGAACAGTATGTTGTCAAAAACGTTTCAAGTGATTCTGAGAAAGTGATGATGCACTTCGCCACTGAAGCATACATGTCTCACACAGGTCACTGTGAGTCACCAAGAGATGTTCATCCTATGTGGGACGTGTTGTACAAGTTGCTTGAAATCATGTGAAACTTTTTTGGGATGCTAATGGATGCAATATAAGATGTTGGGTGAAGTTTTGGAATTTTCTCGACCAAGTTTGCCTATTATTGTAATATTTGTTGATATAATAAGGAATAAATGTAAAAAAACTAGTAATCTTGCTTAAAAAATCTGAAATTTTGCGAGAGCTCCTCCTTTTGGTACGGTGTGTTGTCAAAAAAGTTTCGAGTGATTCTCGTAAAGTGATGATGCACTTCCCCACCGAAGCATACATGTCTCACACATGTCACCGAGTCACAAGAGATGTTCATCCCTATGTGGGACGTGTAGTACAAGTTGCTTAAAATCGTGTGAAACTTTTTTTGATGCTAATGGATGCAATCTAAGATGTTGGGTGAAGTTTCGGAAATTCCTGACCAAGCTTGCCTGTTATTGTAAATATTTGTTGATTTAATAAGGAATAAATGTAAAAAACTTGTAACCTTGCTTAAAAAATCTGAAATTTTGCTGGAGCTGCTCCTTTTGGAACAAGTATGTTGTCAAAAACGTTTCAAGTGATTCTGAGAAAGTGATAATGCACTTCCCCACTGAAGCATACATGTCTCACACATGTCACTGTGAGTCACAAGAGATGTTCATCCCTGTGTCGGACGTGTTGTACAAGTTGTTTGAAATCATGTGAAACTTTTTTGGGATGCTAATGGATGCAATATAAGATGTTGGGTGAAGTTTTGGAATTTTCTGACCAAGTTTGCCTATTATTGTAAATATTTGTTGATTTAATAAGGAATAAATGTAAAAAAAACTTGTAATCTTGCTTAAAAAATCTGAAATTTTGCTAGAGCTCCTCCTTTTGGTACGGTATGTTGTCAAAAAAGTTTCGAGTGATTCTGAGAAAGTGATGATGCACTTCCCCACTGAAGCATACATGTCTCACACATGTCACTGTGAGTCACAAGAGATGTTCATCCCTATGTGGGACGTGTAGTACAAGTTGCTTAAAATCGTGTGAAACTTTTTTTGATGCTAATGGATGAATCTAACATGTTGGGTGAAGTTTCGGAATTTTCCGACCAAGTTTGCTCGTTATTGTAAATATTTGTTGATTTAATAAGGAATAAATGTAAAAAACTTGTAACTTTGCTTAAAAAATCTGAAATTTTGCCGGAGCACCTCCTTTTGGAAAAGTATGTTGTCAAAAACGTTTCAAGTGATTCGAGAAAGTGATGATGCACTTCGCCACCGAAGCATACATGTCTCACACAGGTCACTGTGAGTCACCAAGAGATGTTCATCTTATGTGGGACGTGTTGTACAAGTTGCTTGAAATCATGTGAAACGTTTTTGGGATGCTAATGGATGCAATTTAAGATGTTGGGTGAAGTTTTGGAATTTTCTGACCAAGTTTGCCTATTATTGTAATATTTGTTGATATAATGAGGAATAAATGTAAAAAAACTAGTAATCTTGTTTAAAAAATCTGAAATTTTGCTAGAGCTCCTCCTTTGGTACGGTATGTTGTCAAAAAAGTTTCGAGTGATTCTCGAGAAAATGATGATGCACTTCCCCACCGAAGCATACATGTCTCACACATGTCACTTTGAGTCACAAGAGATGTTCATCCCTATGTGGGGTGTGTAGTACAAGTTGCTTAAAATCGTGTGAAACTTTTTTTGATGCTAATGGATGCAATCTAAGATGTTGGGTGAAATTTCGGAATTTTCTGACCAAGCTTGCCTGTTATTGTAAATATTTGTTGATTTAATAAAGAATAAATGTAACAAACTTGTAACCTTGCTTAAAAAATCTGAAATTTTGCTGGAGCTCCTCCTTTTGAAAAAGTATGTTGTCAAAAACGTTTCAAGTGATTCTGAGAAAGTGATGATGCACTTCGCCACTGAAGCATACATGTCTCACACATGTCACTGTGAGTCACAAGAGATGTTCATCCCTATGTCGGACGTGTTGTACAAGTTGTTTGAAATCATGTGAAACTTTTTTGGGATGCTAATGGATGCAATATAAGATGTTGGGTGAAGTTTCGGAATTTTCTGACCAAGTTTGCCTGTTAATGTAAATATTTGTTGATTTAATAAGGAATACATGTAAAAAACTTGTAACCTTGCTTAAAAAATCTGAAATTTTGCTTGAGCTCCTCCTTTTGGAAAAGTATGTTGTCAAAAACGTTTCATGTGATTCTGAGAAAGTGATAATGCACTTCCCCACTGAAGCATACATGTCTCACACAGGTCACTGTGAGTCACCAAGAGATGTTCATCTTATGTGGGACGTGTTGTACAAGTTGCTTGAAATCATGTGAAACGTTTTTGGGATGCTAATGGATGCAATTTAAGATGTTGGGTGAAGTTTTGGAATTTTCTGACCAAGTTTGCCTATTATTGTAATATTTGTTGATATAATAAGGAATAAATGTAAAAAAACTAGTAATCTTGCTTAAAAATCTGAAATTTTGCTAGAGCTCCTCCTTTGGTACGGTATGTTGTCAACAAAGTTTCGAGTGATTCTGAGAAAGTGATGATGCACTTCCCCACTGAAGCATACATGTCTCACACATGTCACTGTGAGTCACAAGAGATGTTCATCCCTATGTCGGACGTGTTGTACAAGTTGTTTGAAATCATGTGAAACTTTTTTTGATGCTAATGGCTGCAATCTAAGATGTTGGGTGAAATTTCGGAATTTTCCGACCAAGCTTGCTCGTTATTGTAAATATTTGTTGATTTAATAAAGAATAAATGTAAAAAACTTGTAACCTTGCTTAAAAAATCTGAAATTTTGCGGGAGCTCCTCCTTTTGAAAAAGTATGTTGTCAAAAACGTTTCAAGTGATTCGAGAAAGTGATGATGCACTTCGCCACCGAAGCATACATGTCTCACACATGTCACTGTGAGTCACAAGAGATGTTCATCCCTATGTCGACGTGTTGTACAAGTTGTTTGAAATCATGTGAAACTTTTTTGGGATGCTAATGGATGCAATATAAGATGTTGGGTGAAGTTTCGGAATTTTCTGACCAAGTTTGCCTGTTAATGTAAATATTTGTTGATTTAATAAGGAATACATGTAAAAAACTTGTAACCTTGCTTAAAAAATCTGAAATTTTGCTTGAGCTCCTCCTTTTGGAACAATATGTTGTCAAAAACGTTTCATGTGATTCTGAGAAAGTGATAATGCACTTCCCCACTGAAGCATACATGTCTCACACATGTCACTGTGAGTCACAAGAGATGTTCATCCCTATGTCGGACGTGTTGTACAAGTTGTTTGAAATCATGTGAAACTTTTTTGGGATGCTAATGGATGCAATATAAGATGTTGGGTGAAGTTTTGGAATTTTCTGACCAAGTTTGCCTATTATTGTAATTATTTGTTGATTTAATAAGGAATAAATGTAAAAAAACTTGTAATCTTGCTTAAAAAATATGACATTTTGCTAGAGCTCCTCCTTTTGGTACGGTATGTTGTCAAAAAAGTTTCGAGTGATTCTGAGAAAGTGATGACGCACTTCCCCACTGAAGCATACATGTCTCACACATGTTACTGTGAGTCACAAGAGATGTTCATACCTATGTGGGACGTGTAGTACAAGTTGCTTAAACTCGTGTGAAACTTTTTTTGATGCTAATGGATGCAATCTAAGATGTTGGGTGAAGTTTCGGAAATTTCTCACCAAGTTTGCCTGTTATTGTAAATATTTGTTGATTTAATAAGGAATAAATGTAAAACAACTAGTAATCTTGCTTAAAAAATCTGAAATTTTGCTAGAGCTCCTCCTTTTGGTACGGTATGTTGTCAAAAAATTTGGAGTGATTCTGAGAAAGTGATGATGCACTTCCCCACTGAAGCATACATGTCTCACACATGTCACTGTGAGTCACAAGAGATGTTCATCCCTATGTGGGACGTGTAGTACAAGTTGCATAAAATCGTGTGAAACTTTTTTTGATGCTAATGGATGCTGTATAAGATGTTGGGTGAAGTTTTGGAATTTTCTAACCAAGTTTGCCTATTATTGTAATATTTGTTGATATAATAAGGAATAAATGTAAAACAACTAGTAATCTTGCTTAAAAAATCTGAAATTTTGCTAGAGCTCCTCCTTTTGGTACGGTATGTTGTCAAAAAATTTGGAGTGATTCTGAGAAAGTGATGATGCACTTCCCCACTGAAGCATACATGTCTCACACATGTCACTGTGAGTCACAAGAGATGTTCATCCCTATGTGGGACGTGTAGTACAAGTTGCTTAAAATCGTGTGAAACTTTTTTTGATGCTAATGGATGAATCTAACATGTTGTGTGAAGTTTCGGAATTTTCTGACCAAGTTTGCCTGTTATTGTAAATATTTGTTGATTTAATAAGGAATAAATGTAAAAAACTTGTAACTTTGCTTAAAAAATCTGAAATTTTGCTGGAGCTCCTCCTTTTGGAAAAGTATGTTGTCAAAAACGTTTGAAGTGATTCTGAGAAAGTGATGATGCACTTCGCCACTGAAGCATACATGTCTCACACAGGTCACTGTGAGTCACCAAGAGATGTTCATCTTATGTGGGACGTGTTGTACAAGTTGCTTGAAATCGTGTGAAACGTTTTTGGGATGCTAATGGATGCAATTTAAGATGTTGGGTGAAGTTTTGGAATTTTCTGACCAAGTTTGCCTATTATTGTAATATTTGTTGATATAATAAGGAATAAATGTAAAAAAACTAGTAATCTTGCTTAAAAAATCTGAAATTTTGTTAGAGCTCCTCCTTTGGTACGATATGTTGTCAAAAAAGTTTCGAGTGATTCTGAGAAAGTGATGATGCACTTCCCCACTGAAGCATACATGTCTCACACATGTCACTTTGAGTCACAAGAGATGTTCATCCCTATGTGTGATGTGTAGTACAAGTTGCTTAAAATCGTGTGAAACTTTTTTTGATGCTAATGGATGCAATCTAAGATGTTGGGTGAAATTTCGGAATTTTCTGACCAAGCTTGCCTGTTATTGTAAATATTTGTTGATTTAATAAAGAATAAATGTAAAAAACTTGTAACCTTGCTTAAAAATTCTGAAATTTTGCTGGAGCTCCTCCTTTTGAAAAAGTATGTTGTCAAAAACGTTTCAAGTGATTCTGAGAAAGTGATGATGCACTTCGCCACTGAAGCATACATGTCTCACACATGTCACTGTGAGTCACAAGAGATGTTCATCCCTATGTCGGACGTGTTGTACAAGTTGTTTGAAATCATGTGAAACTTTTTTGGGATGCTAATGGATGCAATATAAGATGTTGGGTGAAGTTTCGGAATTTTCTGACCAAGTTTGCCTGTTAATGTAAATATTTGTTGATTTAATAAGGAATACATGTAAAAAACTTGAAACCTTGCTTAAAAAATCTGAAATTTTGCTTGAGCTCCTCCTTTTGGAACAGTATGTTGTCAAAAACGTTTCATGTGATTCTGAGAAGTGATAATGCACTTCCCCACTGAAGCATACATGTCTCACACAGGTCACTGTGAGTCACCAAGAGATGTTCATCTTATGTGGGACGTGTTGTACAAGTTGCTTGAAATCGTGTGAAACGTTTTTGCGATGCTAATGGATGCAATTTAAGATGTTGGGTGAAGTTTTGGAATTTTCTGACCAAGTTTGCCTATTATTGTAATATTTGTTGATATAATAAGGAATAAATGTAAAAAACTAGTAATCTTGCTTAAAAAATCTGAAATTTTGCTAGAGCTCCTCCTTTGGTACGGTATGTTGTCAAAAAAGTTTCGAGTGATTCTGAGAAAGTGATGATGCACTTCCCCACTGAAGCATACATGTCTCACACATGTCACTTTGAGTCACAAGAGATGTTCATCCCTATGTGGGATGTGTAGTACAAGTTGCTTAAAATCGTGTGAAACTTTTTTTGATGCTAATGGATGCAATCTAAGATGTTGGGTGAAATTTCGGAATTTTCTGACCAAGCTTGCCTGTTATTGTAAATATTTGTTGATTTAATAAAGAATAAATGTAAAAAACTTGTAACCTTGCTTAAAAAATCTGAAATTTTGCTGGAGCTCCTCCTTTTGAAAAAGTATGTTGTCAAAAACGTTTCAAGTGATTCTGATAAAGTGATGATGCACTTCGCCACTGAAGCATACATGTCTCACACATGTCACTGTGAGTCACAAGAGATGATCATCCCTATGTCGGACGTGTTGTACAAGTTGTTTGAAATCATGTGAAACTTTTTTGGGATGCTAATGGATGCAATATAAGATGTTGGGTGAAGTTTCGGAATTTTCTGACCAAGTTTGCCTGTTAATGTAAATATTTGTTGATTTAATAAGGAATACATGTAAAAAACTTGTAACCTTGCTTAAAAAATCTGAAATTTTGCTAGAGCTCCTCCTTTTGGTACGGTATGTTGTCAAAAAAGTTTCGAGTGATTCTGAGAAAGTGATGATGCACTTCCCCACTGAAGCATACATGTCTCACACATGTCACTGTGAGTCACAAGAGATGTTCATCCCTATGTGGGACGTGTAGTACAAGTTGCTTAAAATCGTGTGAAACTTTTTTTGATGCTAATGGATGCAATCTAAGATGTTGGGTGAAGTTTCGGAAATTTCTCACCAAGTTTGCCTGTTATTGTAAATATTTGTTGATTTAATAAGGAATAAATGTAAAAAACTTGTAACCTTGCTTAAAAAATCTGAAATTTTGCTGAAGCTCCTCCTTTTGGAACAGTATGTTGTCAAAAACGTTTCAAGTGATTCTGAGAAAGTGATGATGCACTTCGCCACTGAAGCATACATGTCTCACACAGGTCACTGTGAGTCACCAAGAGATGTTCATCCTATGTGGGACGTGTTGTACAAGTTGCTTGAAATCATGTGAAACTTTTTTGGGATGCTCATGGATGTAGTATAAGATGTTGGGTGAAGTTTTGGAATTTTCTGACCAAGTTTGCCTATTATTGTAATATTTGTTGATATAATAAGGAATAAATGTAAAACAACTAGTAATCTTGCTTAAAAAATCTGAAATTTTGCTAGAGCTCCTCCTTTTGGTACGGTATGTTGTCAAAAAATTTGGAGTGATTTTGAGAAAGTGATGATGCACTTCCCCACTGAAGCATACATGTCTCACACATGTCACTGTGAGTCACAAGAGATGTTCATCCCTATGTGGGACGTGTAGTACAAGTTGCTTAAAATCGTGTGAAACTTTTTTTGATGCTAATGGATGCAATCTAAGATGTTGGGTGAAGTTTCGGAATTTTCTGACCAAGTTTGCCTGTTATTGTAAATATTTGTTGATTTAATAAGGAATAAATGTAAAAAACTTGTAACCTTGCTTAAAAAATCTGAAATTTTGCTGGAGCTCCTCCTTTTGGAACGGTATGTTGTCAAAAATTTGGAGTGATTCTGAGAAAGTGATGATGCACTTCCCCACTGAAGCATACATGTCTCACACAGGTCACTGTGAGTCACCAAGAGATGTTCATCCCTATGTGGGACGTGTTGTACAAGTTGCTTGAAATCATGTGAAACTTTTTTGGGATGCTAATGGATGCAATATAAGATGGTGGGTGAAGTTTTGGAATTTTCTGACCAAGTTTGCCTATTATTGTAATATTTGTTTATATAATAAGGTATAAATGTAAAAAAACTAGTAATCTTGCTTAAAAAATCTGAAATTTTGCTAGAGCTCCTCCTTTTGGTACGGTATGTTGTCAAAAAAGTTTCGAGTGATTCTGAGAAAGTGATGATGCACTTCCCCACTGAAGCATACATGTCTCACACATGTCACTGTGAGTCACAAGAGATGTTCATCCCTATGTGGGACGTGTAGTACAAGTTGCTTAAAGTCGTGTGAAACTTTTTTTGATGGTAATGGATGCAATCTAAGATGTTGGGTGAAGTTTCGGAATTTTCTGACCAAGTTTGCCTGTTATTGTAAATATTTGTTGATTTAATAAGAAATAAATGTAAAAAACTTGTAACCTTGCTTAAAAAATCTGAAATTTTGCTTTAGCTGCTCCTTTTGGAACAGCATGTTGTCAAAAACGTTTCATGTGATTCTGAGAAAGTGATGATGCACTTCCCCACTGAAGCATACATGTCTCACACATGTCACTGTGAGTCACCAAGAGATGTTCATCCTATGTGGGACGTGTTGTACAAGTTACTTGAAATCATGTGAAACTTTTTTGGGATGCTAATGGATGCAATATAAGATGTTGGGTGAAGTTTTGGAATTTTCTGACCAAGTTTGCCTATTATTGTAATATTTGTTGATATAATAAGGAATAAATGTAAAACAACTAGTAATCTTGCTTAAAAAATCTGAAATTTTGCTAGAGCTCCTCCTTTTGGTACGGTATGTTGTCAAAAAATTTGGAGTGATTCTGAGAAAATGATGATGCACTTCCCCACTGAAGCATACATGTCTCACACATGTCACTGTGAGTCACAAGACATGTTCATCCCTATGTGGGACGTGTAGTACAAGTTGCTTAAAATCGTGTGAAACTTTTTTTGATGCTAATGGATGCAATCTAAGATGTTGGGTGAAGTTTCAGAATTTTCTGACCAAGTTTGCCTGTTATTGTAAATATTTGTTGATTTAATAAGGAATAAATATAAAAAACTTGTAACCTTGCTTAAAAAATCTGAAATTTTGCTGTAGCTCCTCCTTTTGGAACAGTATGTTGTCAAAAATGTTTCAAGTAATTCTGAGAAAGTGATGATGCACTTCCCCACTGAAGCATACATGTCTCACACAGGTCACTGTGAGTCACCAAGAGATGTTCATCCCTATGTGGGACGTGTTGTACAAGTTGCTTGAAATCATGTGAAACTTTTTTGGGATGCTAATGGATGCAATATAAGATGGTGGGTGAAGTTTTGGAATTTTCTGACCAAGTTTGCCTATTATTGTAATATTTGTTGATATAATAAGGTATAAATGTAAAAAAACTAGTAATCTTGCTTAAAAAATCTGAAATTTTGCTAGAGCTCCTCCTTTTGGTACGGTATGTTGTCAAAAAAGTTTCGAGTGATTCTGAGAAAGTGATGATGCACTTCCCCACTGAAGCATACATGTCTCACACATGTCACTGTGAGTCACACGAGATGTTTATCCCTATGTGGGAGGTGTAGTACAAGTTGCTTAAAATCGTGTGAAACTTTTTTTGATGCTAATGGATGCAATCTAAGATGTTGGGTGAAGTTTCGGAATTTTCTGACCAAGTTTGCCTGTTATTGTAAATATTTGTTGATTTAATAAGGAATAAATGTAAAAAACTTGTAACCTTGCTTAAAAAATCTGAAATTTTGCTTGAGCTGCTCCTTTTGGAACAGCATGTTGTCAAAAACGTTTCATGTGATTCTGAGAAAATGATGATGCACTTCCCCACTGAAGCATACATGTCTCACACATGTCACTGTGAGTCACAAGAGATGTTCATCCCTATGTCGGACGTGTTGTACAAGTTGTTTGAAATCATGTGAAACTTTTTTGGGATGCTAATGGATGCAATATAAGATGTTGGTTGAAGTTTTGGAATTTTCTGACCAAGTTTGCCTATTATTGTAAATATTTGTTGATTTAATAAGGAATAAATGTAAAAAACTTGTAATCTTGCTTAAAAAATCTGAAATTTTGCTAGAGCTCCTCCTTTTGGTACGGTATGTTGTCAAAAAAAGTTTCGAGTGATTCTGAGAAAGTGATGATGCACTTCCCCACTTAAGCATACATGTCTCACACATGTCACTGTGAGTCACAAGAGATGTTCATCCCTACGTGGGACATGTAGTACAAGTTGCTTAAAATCGTGTGAAACTTTTTTTGATGCTAATGGATGCAATCTAAGATGTTGGGTGAAGTTTCGGAATTTTCTGACCAAGTTTGCCTGTTATTGTAAATATTTGTTGATTTAATAAGGAATAAATGTAAAAAACTTGTAACCTTGCTTAAAAAATCTGAAATTTTGCTTGAGCTCCTCCTTTTGGAACAGTATGTTGTCAAAAACGTTTCATGTGATTCTGAGAAAGTGATGATGCACTTTCCCACTGAAGCATACATGTCTCACACATGTCACTGTGAGTCACCAAGAGATGTTCATCCCTATGTGAGACGTGTTGTACAAGTTGCTTGAAATCATGTGAAACTTTTTTGGGATGCTAATGGATGCAATATAAGATGTTGGGTGAAGTTTTGGAATTTTCTGACCAAGTTTGCCTATTATTGTAATATTTGTTGATATAATAAGGAATAAATGTAAAACAACTAGTAATCTTGCTTAAAAAATCTGAAATTTCGCTAGAGCTCCTTTTTGGTACGGTATGTTGTCAAAAAATTTGGGGTGATTCTGAGAAAGTGATGATGCACTTCCCCACTGAAGCATACATGTCTCACACATGTCATTGTGAGTCACAAGAGATGTTCATCCCTATGTGGGACGTGTAGTACAAGTTGCTTAAAATCGTGTGAAACTTTTTTTGATGGTAATGGATGCAATCTAAGATGTTGGGTGAAGTTTCGGAATTTTCTGACCAAGTTTGCCTGTTATTGTAAATATTTGTTGATTTAATAAGGAATAAATGTAAAAAACTTGTAACCTTGCTTAAAAAATCTGAAATTTTGCTGGAGCTCCTCCTTTTGGAACAGTATGTTGTCAAAAACGTTTCAAGTGATTCTGAGAAAGTGATGATGCACTTCCCCACTGAAGCATACATGTCTCACACATGTCACTGTGAGTCACAAGAGATGTTCATCCCTATGTCGGACGTGTTGTACCAGTTGTTTGAAATCATGTGAAACTTTTTTGGGATGCTAATGGATGCAATATAAGATGTTTGTTGAAGTTTTGGAATTTTCTGACCAAGTTTGCCTATTATTGTAAATATTTGTTGATTTAATAAGGAATAAATGTAAAAAACTTGTAATCTTGCTTAAAAAATCTGAAATTTTGCTAGAGCTCCTCCTTTTGGAACAGTATGTTGTCAAAAATGTTTCAAGTGATTCTGAGAAAGTGATGATGCACTTCCCCACTGAAGCATACATGTCTCACACAGGTCACTGTGAGTCACCAAGAGATGTTCATCCCTATGGGGGACGTGTTGTACAAGTTGCTTGAAATCATGTGAAACTTTTTTGGGATGCTAATGGATGCAATATAAGATGGTGGGTGAAGTTTTGAAATTTTCTGACCAAGTTTGCCTATTATTGTAATATTTGTTGATATAATAAGGTATAAATGTAAAAAAACTAGTAATCTTGCTTAAAAAATCTGAAATTTTGCTAGAGCTCCTCCTTTTGGTACGGTATTTTGTCAAAAAAGTTTCGAGTGATTCTGAGAAAGTGATGATGCACTTCCCCACTGAAGCATACATGTCTCACACATGTCACTGTGAGTCACAAGAGATGTTCATCCCTATGTGGGACGTGTAGTACAAGTTGCTTAAAATCGTGTGAAACTTTTTTTGGATGCTAATGGATGCAATCTAAGATGTTGGGTGAAGTTTCGGAATTTTCTGACCAAGTTTGCCTGTTATTGTAAATATTTGTTGATTTAATAAGGAATAAATGTAAAAAACTTGTAACCTTGCTTAAAAAATCTGCAATTTTGCTTGAGCTGCTCCTTTTGGAACAGCATGTTGTCAAAAACGTTTCATGTGATTCTGAGAAAGTGATGATGCACTTCCCCACTGAAGCATACATGTCTCACACATGTCACTGTGAGTCAAAAGAGATGTTCATCCCTATGTCGGACGTGTTGTACAAGTTGTTTGAAATCATGTGAAACTTTTTTGGGATGCTAATGGATGCAATATAAGATGTTGGGTGAAGTTTTGGAATTTTCTGACCAAGTTTGCCTATTATTGTAAATATTTGTTGATTTAATAAGGAATAAATGTAAAAAAACTTGTAATCTTGCTTAAAAAATCTGAAATTTTGCTAGAGCTCCTCCTTTTGGTACGGTATGTTGTCAAAAAAGTTTCGAGTGATTCTGAGAAAGTGATGATACACTTCCCCACTGAAGCATACATGTCTCACACATGTCACTGTGAGTCACAAGAGATGTTCATCCCTATGTGGGACGTGTAGTACAAGTTGCTTAAGATCGTGTGAAACTTTTTTTGATGCTAATGGATGCAATCTAAGATGTTGGGTGAAGTTTCGGAATTTTCTGACCAAGTTTGCCTGTTATTGTAAACATTTGTAGATTTAATAAGGAATAAACGTAAAAAACTTGTAACCTTGCTTAAAAAATCTGTAATTTTGCTGGAGCTCCTCCTTTTGGAACAGTATGTTGTCAAAAACGTTTCAAGTGATTCTGAGAAAGTGATGATGCACTTCCCCACTGAAGCATACATGTCTCACACATGTCACTGTGAGTAACCAAGAGATGTTCATCCCTATGTGGGACGTGTTGTACAAGTTGCTTGAATCGTGTGAAACTTTTTTTGGATGCTAATGGATGCAATCTAAGATGTTGGGTGTAGTTTCGGAATTTTCTGACCAAGTTTGCCTATTATTGTAAATATTTGTTGATTTAATAAGGAATAAATGTAAACAAAACTTGTAACATTTCTTAAAAAATCTGAAATTTTGCTAGAGCTCCTCCTTTTGGTACAGTATGTAGTCAAAAAAGTTGCAAGTGATTCTGAGAAAGTGATGATGCACTTCCCCACTAAAGCATACATGTCTCACACATGTCACTGTGAGTCACCAAGATATGTTCATCCCTATGTGGGACGTGTAGTACAAGTTGCTTGAAATCGTGTGAAACTTTTTTGGGATGCTAATGGATGCAATTTAAGATGTTGGGTGAAGTTTTGGAATTTTCTGACCAAGTTTGCCGATTATTGTAAATATTTGTTGATTTAATAAGGAATAAATGTAAAAAACTTGTAATACTGCTTAAAAACTTTGAAATTTTGCAGGAGCTCCTTCTTTTGGTACGGTATGTTGTCAAAAAATTTGGAGTGATTCTGAGAAAGTGATGATGCACTTCCCCACTGAAGCATACATGTCTCAAACATGTCACTGTGAGTCACAAGAGATGTTCATCCCTATGTGGGACGTGTAGTACAAGTTGCTTAAAATCGTGTGAAACTTTTTTTGATGCTAATGGATGCAATCTAAGATGTTGGGTGAAGTTTCGGAATTTTCTGACCAAGTTTGCCTGTTATTGTAAATATTTGTTGATTTAATAAGGAATAAATGTAAAAAACTTGTAACCTTGCTTAAAAAATCTGAAATTTTGCTTGAGCTCCTCCTTTTGGAACAGTATGTTGTCAAAAACGTTTCATGTGATTCTGAGAAAGTGATGATGTACTTTCCCACTGAAGCATACATGTCTCACACATGTCACTGTGAGTCACCAAGAGATGTTCATCCCTATGTGGGACGTGTTGTACAAGTTGCTTGAAATCATGTGAAACTTTTTTGGATGCTAATGGATGCAATATAAGATGTTGGGTGAAGTTTTGGAATTTTCTAACCAAGTTTGCCTATTATTGTAAATATTTGTTGATTTAATAAGGAATAAATGTAAAAAAACTAGTAATCTTGCTTAAAAAATCTGAAACTTTGCGAGAGCTCCTCCTTTTGGTACGGTATGTTGTCAAAAAAGTTTTGAGTGATTCTGAGAAAGTGATGATGCACTTCCCCACTGAAACATACATGTCTCACACATGTCACTGTGAGTCACAAGAGATGTTCATCCCTATGTGCGACGTGTAGTACAAGTTGCTTAAAATCATGTGAAACTTTTTTTGGATGTTAATGGATGCAATCTAAGATGTTGGGTGAAGTTTCGGAATTTTCTGACCAAGTTTGCCTGTTATTGTAAATATTTGTTGATTTAATAAGGAATAAATGTAAAAAACTTGTACCCTTGCTTAAAAAATCTGAAATTTTGCTTGAGCTCCTCCTTTTGGAACAGTATGTTGTCAAAAACGTTTCATGTGATTCTGAGAAAGTGATGATGCACTTTTCCACTGAAGCATACATGTCTCACACATGTCACTGTGAGTCACCAAGAGATGTTCATCCCTATGTGGGACGTGTTGTACAAGTTGCTTGAAATCATGTGAAACTTTTTTGGGATGCTAATGGATGCAATATAAGATGTTGGGTGAAGTTTTGGAATTTTCTAACCAAGTTTGCCTATTATTGTAAATATTTGTTGATTTAATAAGGAATAAATGTAAAAAACTAGTAATCTTGCTTAAAAAATCTGAAATTTTGCGAGAGCTCCTCCTTTTGGTACGGTATGTTGTCAAAAAAGTTTTGAGTGATTCTGAGAAAGTGATGATGCACTTCCCTACTGAAACATACATGTCTCACACATGTCACTGTGAGTCACAAGAGATGTTCATCCCTATGTGGGACGTGTAGTACAAGTTGCTTAAAATCGTGTGAAACTTTTTTTGATGCTAATGGATGCAATCTAAGATGTTGGGTGAAGTTTCGGAATTTTCTGACCAAGTTTGCCTGTTATTGTAAATATTTGTTGATTTAATAAGGAATAAATGTAAAAAACTTGTAACCTTGCTTAAAAAATCTGAAATTTTGCTTGAGCTCCTCCTTTTGGAACAGTATGTTGTCAAAAACGTTTCATGTGATCCTGAGAAAGTGATGATGCACTTTCCCACTGAAGCATACATGTCTCACACATGTCACTGTGAGTCACCAAGAGATGTTCATCCCTATGTGAGACGTGTTGTACAAGTTGCTTGAAATCATGTGAAACTTTTTTGGGATGCTAATGGATGCAATATAAGATGGTGGGTGAAGTTTTGGAATTTTCTAACCAAGTTTGCCTATTATTGTAAATATTTGTTGATTTAATAAGGAATAAATGTAAAAAAACTAGTAATCTTGCTTAAAAAATCTGAAATTTTGCGAGAGCTCCTCCTTTTGGTACGGTATGTTGTCAAAAAAGTTTTGAGTGATTCTGAGAAAGTGATGATGCACTTCCCCACTGAAACATACATGTCTCACACATGTCACTGTGAGTCACAGGAGATGTTCATCCCTATGTGCGACGTGTAGTACAAGTTGCTTAAAATCATGTGAAACTTTTTTTGGATGCTAATGGATGCAATCTAAGATGTTGGGTGAAGTTTCGGAATTTTCTGACCAAGTTTGCCTGTTATTGTAAATATTTGTTGATTTAATAAGGAATAAATGTAAAAAAACTTGTAACCTTACTTAAAAAATCTGAAATTTTGCTGAAACTCCTCCTTTTGGAACAGTATGTTGTCAAAAACGTTTCAAGTGATTCTGAGAAAGTGATGATGCACTTCCCCACTGAAGCATACATGTCTCACACATGTCACTGTGAGTCACGAAGAGATGTTCATCCCTATGTGGGACGTATTGTACGAGTTGCTTGAAATCATGTGAAACTTTTTTGGGATGCTAATGGATGCAATATAAGATGTTGGGTGAAGTTTTGGAATTTTCTGACAAGGTTTGCCTATTATTGTAAATATTTGTTGATTTAATAAGGAATAAATGTAAAAAAACTAGTAATCTTGCTTAAAAAATCTGAAATTTTGCTAGAGCTCCTCCTTTTGGTACGGTATGCTGTCAAAAAAGTTTCGAGTGATTCTGAAAAAGTGATGATGCACTTCCCTACTGAAGCATACATGTCTCACACATGTCACTGTGAGTCACAAGAGATGTTCATCCCTATGTGGGACGTGTAGTACAAGTTGCTTAAAATCGTATGAAACTTTTTTTGGATGCTAATGGATGCAATCTAAGATGTTGGGTGAAGTTTCGGAATTTTCTGACCAAGTTTGCCTGTTATTGTAAACATTTGTAGATTTAATAAGGAATAAACGTAAAAAACTTGTAACCTTGCTTAAAAAATCTGTAATTTTGCCGGAGCTCCTCCTTTTGGAACAAGATGTTGTCAAAAACGTTTCAAGTGATTCGAGAAAGTGATGATGCACTTCCCCACTGAAGCATACATGTCTCACACATGTCACTGTGAGTAACCAAGAGATGTTCATCCCTATGTGGGACGTGTTGTACAAGTTGCTTGAATCGTGTGAAACTTTTTTTGGATGCTAATGGATGCAATCTAAGATGTTGGGTGTAGTTTCGGAATTTTCTGACCAAGTTTGCCTATTATTGTAAATATTTGTTGATTTAATAAGGAATAAATGTAAACAAAACTTGTAACCTTTCTTAAAAAATCTGAAATTTTGCTAGAGCTCCTCCTTTTGGTACAGTATGTAGTCAAAAAAGTTGCAAGTGATTCTGAGAAAGTGATGATGCACTTCCCCACTAAAGCATATATGTCTCACACATGTCACTGTGAGTCACCAAGATATGTTCATCCCTATGTGGGACGTGTAGTACAAGTTGCTTGAAATCGTGTGAAACTTTTTTGGGATGCTAATGGATGCAATTTAAGATGTTGGGTGAAGTTTTGGAATTTTCTGACCAAGTTTGCCGATTATTGTAAATATTTGTTGATTTAATAAGGAATAAATGTAAAAAAACTTGTAATACTGCTTAAAAACTTTGAAATTTTGCAGGAGCTCCTCCTTTTGGTACGGTATGTTGTCAAAAACGTTTCAAGTGATTCTGAGAAAGTGATGATGCACTTCCCCACTAAAGCATACATGTCTCACACATGTCACGGTGAGTCAGCAAGAGATGTTCATCCCTATGTGGGACGTGTTGTACAAGTTGCTTGAAATCGTGTGAAACATTTTTTGGATGCTAATAGATGCAATCTAAGATGTTGGGTGAAGTTTCGGAATTTTCTGACCAAGTTTGCCTATTATTGTAAATATTTGTGGATTTAATAAGGAATAAATTTAAAAAACTTGTAACCTTGCTTAAAAAATCTGAAATTTTGCTGCAGCTTCTCCTTTTGGTACAGTATATTGTAAAAAAGTTTCAAGTGATTCTGAGAAAGTGATGATGCACTTCCCCACTGAAGCATAAATGTCTCACACACATCATTGTGAGTCACAAGAGATGTTCATCCCTATGTGGGACGTATAGTACAAGTTGCTTCAAATCGTGTGAAACTTTTTTTGGATGCTAATGGATGCAATCTAAGATGTTGGGTGAAGTTTTGGAATTTTCTGACCATGTTTGCCTATTATTGTAAATATTTGTTGATTTAATAAGGAATAAATGTAAAAAAACTTGTAATCTTGCTTAAAAAATCTGAAATTTTGCTAGAGCTCCTCCTTTTGGTACGGTATGTTTTCAAAAAAGTTTCGAGTGATTCTGAGAAAGTGATGATGCACTTCCCCACTGAAGCATACATGTCTCACACATGTCACTGTGAGTCACAAGAGATGTTCATCCCTATGTGGGACGTGTAGTACAAGTTGCTTAAAATCGTGTGAAACTTTTTTTGATGCTAATGGATGCAATATAAGATGTTGGGTGAAGTTTCGGAATTTTCTAACCAAGTTTGCCTGTTATTGTAAATATTTGTTGATTTAATAAGGAATAAATGTAAAAAACTTGTAACCTTACTTAAACAATCTGAAATTTTGCTGGAGCTCCTCCTTTTGGAACAGTATGTTGTCAAAAACGTTTCAAGTGATTCTGAGAAAGTGATGATGCACTTCCCCACTGAAGCATACATGTCTCACACATGTCACTGTGAGTCACCAAGAGATGTTCATTCCTATGTGGGACGTGTTGTACAAGTTGCTTGAAATCATGTGAAACTTTTTTGGGATGCTAATGGATGCAATATAAGATGTTTGGTGAAGTTTTGGAATTTTCTGACCAAGTTTGCCTATTATTGTAAATATTTGTTGATTTAATATGGAATAAATGTAAAAAAACTAGTAATCTTGCTTAAAAAATCTGAAATTTTGCTAGAGCTCCTCCTTTTGGTACGGTATGTTGTCAAAAATGTTTCGAGTGATTCTGAGAAAGCGATGATGCACTTCCCCACTGAAGCATACATGTCTCACACATGTCACTATGAGTCACAAGAGATGTTCATCCCTATGTGGGACGTGTAGTACAAGTTGCTTAAAATCGTGTGAAACTTTTTTTGGATGCTAATGGATGCAATCTAAGATGTTGGGTGAAGTTTCGGAATTTTCTGACCAAGTTTGCCTGTTATTGTAAATATTTGTTGATTTAATAAGGAATAAATGTAAAAAACTTGTAACCTTGCTTAAAAATTTTGAAAAATTTGAAATTTTTCTGGAGCTCCTCCTTTTGGAACACTATGTTGTCAAAAACATTTCAAGTGATTCTGATAAAGTGATGATGCACTTCCCCACTGAAGCATACATGTCTCACACATGTCACTGTGAGTCACCAAGAGATGTTCATCCCTATGTGGGACGTGTTGTACAAGTTGCTTGAAATCGTGTGAAACTTTTTTGGATGCTAATGGATGCAATCTAAGATGTTGGGTGAAGTTTCGGAATTTTCTGACCAAGTTTGCCTGTTATTGTAAATATTTGTTGATTTAATAAGGAATAAATGTAAAAAACTTGTAACCTTGCTTAAAAAATCTGAAATTTTGCTATAGCTCCTCCTTTTGGAACAGTATGTTGTCAAAAAAGTTTCAAGTGATTCTGAGAAAGTGATGATGCACTTCCCCACTGAAGCATACATGTCTCACACATGTCACTGTGAGTCACCAAGAGATGTTCATCCCTATGTGGGACGTGTAGTACAAGTTGCTTGAAATTGTGTGGAACTTTTTTGGATGCTAATGGATGCAATATAAGATGTTGGGTGAAGTTTTAGAATTTTCTGACCAAGTTTGCCTATTATTGTAAATATTTGTTGATTTAATAAGGAATAAATGTAAAAAAAACTTGTAATCCTACTTAAAAAATCTGAAATTTTGCTGGAGCTCCTCTTTTTGGTACGGTATGTTGTCAAAAAAGTTTCAAGTGATTCTGAGAAAGTGATGATGCACTTCCCCACTGAAGCGTACATGTCTCACACATGGCACGGTGAGTCACCAAGAGATGTTCATCCCTATGTGGGACGTGTTGTACAAGTTGCTTGAAATCGTATGAAACTTTTTTTGGATGCTAATAGATGCAACCTAAGATGTTGGTTGAAGTTTCGGAATTTTCTGACCAAGTTTGCCTATTATTGTAAATATTTGTCTATTTAATAAGGAATAAATGTAAAAAACTTGTAACCTTGCTTAAAAAATCTGAAATTTTGCTGGAGCTCCTCCTTTTGGTACAGTATGTTGTCAAAAAAGTTTCAAGTGATTCTGAGAAAGTGATGATGCACTTCCCCACTAAAGCATACATGTCTCACACATGTCACTGTGAGTCACCAAGAGATGTTCATCCCTATGTGGGACGTGTAGTATAAGTTGCTTGAAATCGTGTGAAAGTTTTTTTGATGCTAATGGATGCAATATTAGATGTTGGGTGAAGTTTCGGAATTTTCTGACCAAGTTTTCCTATCCATGTCATTGTGAGTCACCAAGATAACCTACCCTTGATAACCTGGAGGCCTACTGCCGCCAGAGACGATCTGGAGGCGACGATCACAATTGCGACACAATAGAAACCTGGACGTGACGACCTGGGCGTGATCGCTACGAAGGGCTAAATGCGATCAACGTTATTAGCCCAACTTCTGATCCATTCAGGTAAATGCCCATTATTCATTAATAAAGTGACAAATAAAAAAACAGCATACTTACAACACGAATGACCACATAGCGCTGTGGTAGAAATCCTTCCTTTGTATCACAAGGTCCCTGGTTCGATACTCCGGGACAGCCTTTTGTTTTTGTTTAACACTATTAAAAATGGGCCGACACATTAAACAAGATGATGGGCCACACGATCATGGGCCTTGTGGCAGACACATCCCACGTCGTTAGTGCACTACTAATTTGTGACCAATTTGATTCTTCATTAGTTGTGCCTAATGATTCTAATAAATTAGGATTCTAATAAATTATGACGATATCCAATCTAATCTGTGACCACTAGGTTTCATCATTATTATACGTCATACCAAAACATAATCTATGACGATCTCCTCAATATGTTTTCTGATGTAAATTATATTTTCGTCATTATTCTTTCACCTATTTCATCGTCACATGCAACTTATGACGAAAATGGACATTTCGTCATGGAATACGTACCATTCTGTGACCAAAGTTTGCAGCGTCACGAGAAAATCGTCACTGATAAACACTTCTCTAGTAGTGAATATGTCATTGCTATTTTATTATGTGCTAACTTGTCTTTGAAAAAAGACTCCACCTCCTCTCTGTGATTTTATGCAGTGGCTAGATTGTGAGCAGTCCGAACAAGACAAGCGTTACGTCGAGGAGATGGGTCGTTCAGCACGTGAGAAGTGGCAAAGGATGGTTGAGGCAGAAAAACAAGAAAAAAACGTAATGAGCAGAAGGAGGAAATTCGCATTCGCTGGGAGATCAAAGAACGTGAAGTGGCCGCGGCCCGTGAAGTAGATAGAGAGAGGAAGAGGGAGAGAGCTTGCCGGACTAAGGAAGCTGGGCCGGATGCTATGAGGAAGGGGAAATACCCCTGTTGTACCCAGTAGACGTAGAGTACTCGACACCAAGTGCTATTATATCCATAAAAAATTATGATTTCATTTCATCATTCTCTAGAGTCAGGTTGTATCTTTAAGAACTTGATTTAAGATGCATTTCAGATGCAAATATTAAAACTCGTACTAGGGTGTGTTTTCTGTGAACTGCACCAAACAGTGAACACATAGGGTGTGTTTTCTGTGAGTCACTGCACCAAACAGTGTACCTAGTACTAGGGTGTGTTTCCTCTAACTCACTGCTCGTTTTCTTGCCCCAGATCGAATGACCCACCGTGCAGTCTGCTTTATTGCCTACATATATGTGAGCACTCTTCTCCAGTCTCACTTCACAATACAACAAGCACCAATGAGTTCCTGGACTGGGGATGATGATGATGACTCCCTCGGTCCAGCACCGTGGAGCCAGCAAGATCCAGAGTTCAACAACAATTTTCCAGTGTTAGACAAGAGATATTTAAAATCCATGCGTGATGTTAGAAAGTACACACCAAATCAAATGGTGAACTGGCCATGGTGTGCACACGGTGAGTTCTGTGTGATGCAGGTTTATCAGGGATGGGACAACTCTGGTCGACACTTCTGGCATTGTTCACGAGCATGGGTAAGAAAAACTCCTTGCCCTCTATCCTTCATCATTATATGATTTACTAATGTAATCACGGTTTCTACAGTACTCCGAACAACCAGATAACTGCGGTTTCATGCAATGGGTGGATCCCCCAGCTATTGACCCGTATCAACAGTACATCAACTACCTCGAGGATGTTGTCATTTTCAACCTGAGGCAAGAACTCGTGTCGGCATTGGCTTCTCCAGATCCGACATCTACCAACGACGACGACGGACCGGTGACCGGACCAATGGTGGTGAAGACGAACACCTGGTGTGAGGACGAGTTCTGCTATTGTCCGTGCCACGAGAAGAAGGACAACACTCCTCCAGCAACTCCACCCCGCCACCGTCTGATCCAACTCCACCCCCGTCGGGTACTACATGCCCTCCCAACACTCCTGCGGGTCTATGATGTCCGGGTTCTTCAGCTACTATTCGTACAACTAGACTACAAATGTTTTAATCATTTATCTAAATTCCCAAAGGCACGTTAGGACTAGCAGCGACACAAAGTTAAGGTAATTGTGTTGCACGTGCCATTGCTTGTTTCTGTAATTCGTCGTTAAGTATTATTGGTTCGTCGTTTCATCAATGCTTCAAAATTGTAATTCAACAAAAAATCCTACCGCAGCCCACGGCGGTAGGTCCATACATACCGCCGTGGCCTGCGGTGCTACCTGGGGGCCACGCTGTCGCCTGGCGGCAGGCTCCTAACGTCGTGCGCCACGGCATCAGGGACCTAACGCCGTGGCCCACGGCGGTATGTGCCCTTGCCAGTGGGCCACGGCCCAAGCCGCCTTACAGCGCGGCGTTAGGACCCCTGACGCCATGTGCCACGGCGACAGATGTATAGTTTTGCAAAATTTCAGGCAGACCATATATTTTTGCAAAATAGAGATAAAAAAAATTCTCTTGTAGGACACGTGCGGTGGCCTTTTGTGCTTTTTAAGGAAAGAGACAAGCCCAGACTTGTGCAAATTCTAGCTGGGCTGATCGGCTGTCTAATTTATCCATTTTTTGAATGCAAAGTTGAAAACTTTATTCGATTCAATTTGGCTGATTATCCTTAATTTAATCATGTACGGACACACTTTTGCAAATCTGAATATCCCATCATTCACAGATATTTCTTACGATCCGCATTACAAGTTCCCGGGAATGTTTCAGTCAGGCGCCACCTCTGTCTGTTCATTTTCGGTCAGCCACGGAATTGAGGCAAAATAAACAGTCACATCATAGTGAATGGAACTCGAATCAAGTGAACACTGAAAACATGTCGCCCCACTACAATTGGTACCCCGAGCAGCAAACTTGCGTGTGCACTAGCTCACCAAACGGCTATAGAAGACTAGGCTCGTTTTGCGGATCTTGTGTTGATTTGTAGATCAATTTTGTTCTGAAAAAAATATTGTTGACTGATTTGTACGACAGATTTATTCTGAAAGAAAAAAAATATACAATAAGCAAGCCGATCAGAGCTTAAAATTTCAGATATTCAATCAGGGACCAACACGTGGAAGAGAATGATGAACCGACACAAGGTCGGTTCAGCCGAACCCTTGTGGCCTCCCCTCACACTGTGTTTTCTTTGGTAGACTGGCATGTGGGCCTTAAAGTGGTTCTAAGTGTACATTGTGTTTTGAGGTGGTTTGGATCCTTCAATCCTCGTGTCATTGTACGATGTCTGATTGTTAGTGGTTGCTTCACTTGGATTGATGATATGTCATGGACACATGGCAGAACACCGTCACGTGGCTGGGTGTGGGTCCCACAGGGCTCACATTATATGAACGGTGTGGTTTTATCTTGTGCGTATCTCTTCCATCTGAGCTCCAAAGTATTAAAAAGATATATTTATTTTGATTGTCTCGACGACCTTGTCACAATGTTGAATCCAATTTGACATTTAAGATTGTTTACGATGATGTCATATTCATACCATTGTTCACTTGCCCTTAACTATATCATTTCATGCGTATTTTGGTGTGTTCTACAACAAAATAGAGAAACACCTACACTCGGAATTTGTCAGTCTAACGCCCTGTTCGTTTGGCTTATCAGCCACCAGCCAACAGTACTTTTCTCTCAGAACAAATCAGCCACCGGCAATCAGCCAACAGTACTTTTCTCTCAGAACAAATCAGCACCAGCCCCCAGCCAATCGAACAGGCACCTCTATTTTAGTGTTGATACTCACTTTTCATATATTTTACGCAGGAGTTGATGGCTTAAAAGTGGTACATAACAATCATCAATAGGGTTGTACCATGAGAAACGTAAGTGGATACCCTAAAGAAAACTTATAAAGACCTTGCTAATGAGCACGTGACCTACTGTAATGAAATCCATATAATCATCTTGCTCCGGTTTGCGAAAAGGTCTGTAAACTACTTGTGGGCTTTAGTACAACTCCTGCCCTTACAACATTAAGGACATGTGTATTGGTCAGCTATTTAAATGGTTGTCTGATAGCATTGGTTCCCTTGCTTCGGGCGGACGCTCATCCGGTGAATTGGGCGCTGCTGTATCTGTGCCGCTGTGCGCACTCTCGCACATTCTGTCTGCTCTCTCTTGAGCACATTTCGGACGGCGCGGAACCGTAACCACGTCTGATCTTTTTTTTTTTTTTTTTGTCTCCGCGACATTTCCTTCGCGCGACTAGGCCAAACTTTGGATGGTTGTACTAAGACGTTTGCGATTATGCGCAGGTGCCGGAGATGTGCCCTGCACAGGTTGCCGAAAATGTGGTTCCTGTAACTATGAATCGTAGCGACTATTTTATGTCTAGTTCCATCTGACGAAAGTTTTACTCTAAATTTCCTGTTGTTTTTTTATTGATGATTTTTGGTCGCACGAGATAGAGAAATACGGTGAACGTAATAAAGACAAACTTAACCAATCCAAGTCTTCCTTTACTTGCATTGATCTCCCGGATGACATGTCCATAGTTGTTCTCATGCCGGCCCCTTGGAGACTCTTGACGACGCTAGCACAATCACTCGACGGCCTGAACTTCTCACAACCACCCGTATAAGTTTATCATGTGGCAGTACCTCCATTATATCCTTCAGCCAACCTCGTGCGTCTTGATTCTGAGCTTGACGCCTTGACCCAATAATACTTGAATGTTAAAAGAAGCCACCACGTTCGCCGAGAGGGTATAGAAATTCTCATGTTAATCAAAAAGAAGAATATACACCGTTGGATTTTATGAAGATATGAAGGTCTAGATTAACATAAATTCGGAATTAAAATAAGGAAATACAAAAAATTCCATATTCAATACAAATACAATTAATAAACACATAAATTCGGAATTAAAAATAAGAAAAATAGTAGTTAATCTATACCAATCTATTAATTTCGGTGGCGTCGTTCACTCCCCTAATCCGTCGCCCTCCTCTGGTCCCACCTACAGTGGCGCCCGCGGCAGAGGAGGCAGAGACCGCGCCGCCCCGTCGTGCTCGAGGTCCGAGCCCCCACCACCGGAACGGAAGGGAGTGTCGTCGAGCCTCGCACCTCGCGCCTAAGACCCCGCCCACCTGCTCGCTGTACCACCACGACAACACTGCCACCACCTCCACCTCTGCCTTCGCCTCCTCGGGCTCCCGCGATTGGGAGGGAATACCACCACCATGCCGGGCCTCAGGGCATGTACAGCCTGTCGCTTGGGGGCGTCGCCTGAACGGCATATTCGCCGCGCTCAGATCTTGCGCGAGGAGATTTTCGCGTCAACTATGCGGGCGTGGTCGCAAGAAGCAGAGGATGCAGGAGGGGGTGAGAGCGGCGGAGGTTGGGGAAGACGTCGGAGCTCTGCCGCCGCATGGGATCTAGCCGCGACCCAGTGCTGCCGCTCCCCCCCCCCCCCTCGCCGTCGCCAGATCTGCCACCGCTAGCCCGATTTCGAGCTCCAGGACGGCGAGGAGGGCCTCTGCTTCCCGCCCGCGCTACCGCCACGGCGGGCTACTCCACAAATGGACAAAGTGAATAGGCGAGGTCGTAAATTGAACCTTTTCCTATCATTAAATGAAATCATACAAAACTTAATAAGAGCACTCCACTAGATGACTTTTCTCCCTCCTCAACGTGCCACATCGGCATATGATGTCATCATCCCTCAATTCCCAGCGCCCCTCCCCCCGCGAATCCGCACCAAACCATGCCTTCCGATCCTGTGCTGCCTCCCCATGTCATCATTCCATCGTCCCCTAGCACGACCCCACTCCCCGCGGCATCCCTCACGCTTCATCCACTTGCGCATCAACCCCACGCCACCCCCTCGCCTCCTCCAGCTGTTGTGCTTCACCGCTGCCCCCTCGCCTCCCTGCCGCGGCACCGCTTCGCCTCCCCATCGTTGCCCGTGTCCTTAAAATTGCCCCAGGCTGGCCCGTGCATCCCCTCCAGAGACATGGCTACCTCACCTCAAAAGTTGTCGATGACGTTCCTCAACCTCCCCCGATCCTGCGGCCATGGCAGTGTTCCTCCACTTCCCCCATCCTACGGCCATGAAAATCGAGCCAGTGGACCACCTGCTCCACCTCCTCTGCAAGTTGACTACCTTCTGCTTCCTGATCTACACGCCGACGACCTCCTCTTCCCGATTTGCACACTGGGTGGCCATCTCGAAGCCGTACACCTTGGGGTCATCAACGAAGTTGTTGTGGATCCTCTGCGTGTTCATGTTGCTATACCCTGCGTTGAGGTTCGCAAGTAGCGCCATCAGCCGCGGGTTGTACATCTGCGTCGCACGCTGCAGCTACCGGTCACAACTCGCATTCAAGCTATGCAACGCGAGCTCTGCTAGGACGCAGCCAATCAAGCCCATTCCTTGCACCAGCTTGCACCACATACCCAGGTCATACAACTATAGTATTCCAAATGGGCCAGGCACGATTGACAGCATGAGGCACGACCCTAAAAAGCACGACTCTAGCCCGGCTCGAGGCACGATTTATAGTGCTTAGTGTCGGCCCGGCCCGATGGCCTTTTAGTGCTTGGGCCGCTTGTCGGGCATACTCCCCTGGTACTCATGCAAGGAAGGAGGAAGAGTAGAAGATGGACTCCTACTAGAATTCCCCTGTACTCCTACTAGGACTCGCTCTGTGTAATCCTACTAGGACTCCTGCCTTGTAACCGACTAGGAACCCGCCCCCTGGACTATATAAAGGAGGGCCGGGTACCTAGGAGGACATCCACAATCCCTCCGGGGAACAACCCAAGCGCAGGGCGCAATACTACTCCAAACAGGACGTAGGGTAGCTACTCTGGCTACCCGAACCTGTATAAATCTTGTGTCTTGTGTCCTCGCGCGTACCTTCAGGTTCCAGATCATGGCGATCCCCACCTTCTACCTTGCTGCGGGTACCTCCCATGGAGGTCGAGAGGTTTAAACACCGACAGCTGGCGCCCACCGTGGGGCGATCATCACGATCATCAGGCGAATTCGAAGGACCAAATCCAGATCAATCTACTCGGCGCAAACGGATTCCAATTCGCCGAGTTTGAAGTTCTCCACGTCAACTCGCCGTATCCGAGAGAAGCACATGAACCAAGCGGAAACAGTGCCAATTCCTTTTTTCCGCCTCAGTTCCCAAGTCGTCGGATTGGAGATCAAGATGGACACATCACTGTCCAAATCCGAATCAAAGTGGAGCGATCCGGCGGTACCGTCACGCATCCAGGCCAAGATTCCAAGCTACCAAGGATTCTCCGAGTTCTTTGCTCCATGCACCTGGAAGACGTACGCAGCTATGACTACGTCAACTACGTCGTACCGGCTCTACATCAACTTCACCGTGCACTACGACTACTCGTCACCCGGCCGCACGGCTCTACGTCAACCTTGCCGTGCGCCGCGAGTACTCGTCTCTCGGCCGCAGCGGCTCTACATCGACTACGTCGTACACTGCCGCGACGTCGTCTTCTGGGCGTACGACTACCTCGACTACTTATCTCGACTAGTTTCAACTCGAAAACTAGTCGAGGACGGCTCCCGCGGCATCAACAACTAGTCCGGATCCACCTCCAACTAGTCGACTTCAGCTCCAACCGTCGCGGCTCCATCACTGACTGCCGTGGCTTCGTCGACACTCGTTCACGAATCAAGCTAAGTCACTTATTTCAATAATTATTTTTTCTTTGGCTTGCTCTCCACATACAGGAACCAACGCCAAAGACTACTCCGTGTACGCCTCTCAACGGCTACCGCGCGCGGGGCGAGCTACACCGTGCCGCCTATTCCTTGGGGAGCGTTGACCGACCGTCACGGTGCTTGGTACACCAAATTAGGAGGCTCTTGCCATGACGTTTCGTGTACTGAGTGCTGGAGGTGCACAACGGCTACACCCTGAGGAGGCACTGCGCAATCCTGCTCTCCGCCATGCGGAACAACGAGCAATCGCGCTCTCTCTTGTCGCCATGTCGACTACTTTCGTCTACCTCTTAATGGTCTCGCTACAGTAGCACACGCCTTGATCCGCGCAAAGCCTCGGCTCTCTGTCATGCCTCCACGCCCCCCGGCGGCTATGGCTAAACGGGCTCCTCGCAGACCGGCGCTTAAACCGGCTCTCTCCCGTCATGCCTTCACGCCCCCCGGCGGCTATGGCTAAACAGCGATCACGAGACGGGCGCTAAACCGCATCGAGCTAACTACTCGACGCCTAACGACCACAACAAGAGCATGACACATGACATTTACATCTATATTCATATTTGTATTTGTCATTTGTAGATTCAATTTCTACAAAAATGCTACATAATGTATGCATCTCTACTTTCGAGTCAAGCTTCGGCGACGACTTCCGGTACGCTCCGCGTACCTCCACCGGCGCGGCTAGTTCCCAAACTCGGGGGCTACGCACCAAATTACTACTCGATGACAACTCGAGTAGTCTCTGCTAGCTCTCTAGCTCGGGGGCTCAGCACCAACAACTACTTGACGTGGCTCCTACGGCTCTCTTGGCGACGAGCTCGGGGGCTGAACGCTACAAGAGTACTCAGATGATGGCTTTCGCGAACACTGAAGACCCTTGGATTGATTACCTAATCATTTCAAGGCTCGGGGGCTGCTATGCTACACCCATCATTCAAATTTTTCAAGACGGAAGATTTGGAATCAAGATTGACCCTCAGCTAGAGTCCGCAACTCAAACTAAGGCTCGAGGGCTACTCCATATGGAGTGCGATTTTGCAACCGCACTTCCATATAATCTCGACTTCAAGACTGATGAGCTGGACCACCTTCCAGCCTCGCGGCAGTTCAAGTACTATTGAAGGCTTCTCCAAGCAGTACTCGAGGACGCTCAAGAACTACTCGCAGAGGCTTCAAGACTACTCGAACTACTACTCTCGACTACAATGTGCTCGGGGGCTTGTCGGGCATACTCCCTGGTACTCATGCAAGGAAGGAGGAAGAGTAGAAGATGGACTCCTACTAGAATTCCCCTCGTACTCCTACTAGGACTCGCTCGTGTAATCCTACTAGGACTCCTGCCTTGTAACCGACTAGGAACCCGCCCCCTAGACTATATAAAGGAGGGCCGGGTACCTAGGAGGACATCCACAATCCCTCCGGGGAACAACCCAAGCGCAGGGCGCAATACTACTCCAAACAGGACGTAGGGTAGCTACTCTGGCTACCCGAACCTGTATAAATCTTGTGTCTTGTGTCCTCACGCGTACCTTCGGGTTCCAGATCATGGCGATCCCCACCTTCTACCTTGCTGCGGGTACCTCCCATGGAGGTCGAGAGGTTTAAACACCGACACCGCTACCATGGCACGACGGGCCGGCTCGAGGCACGACCCGATTTTTGGAGGCCCGATAATAATTCTCAATCACATATAAATGTCTGAAACCCTAGTTACTCAGCACCCTCCCTAACCTTCCTCTGCTGCTCCTCTCCTCCCGGTCTCCCTCCCCAACCCGCCGCCACACCCTGCCTCGCCCCCCTGCAAATCCCGTCGCTGCCCCTAGCCGCGCCCTGCAGATCCCACCAGCACCCCTGACTCGCCACCTCCTGTAGATCTCGCGCGCCGGCCCTTGCTCCTCCCTGAACCGTCGTGCTGC
The DNA here is from genome assembly GCA_947561735.1 of Cenchrus americanus. Taxonomy (NCBI): domain Eukaryota; kingdom Viridiplantae; phylum Streptophyta; class Magnoliopsida; order Poales; family Poaceae; genus Cenchrus; species Cenchrus americanus. Next base: position 108,251,079 of record OX387240.1, read on the forward strand.
CACAGGGCCGAAGATCTGGCCACGCCGGCATGCGTCGCGGGGTGCTAGAACTCCCCCGCCGCGCCGGCCTCCGCCTCCACGACTCCACGCACCGCCGGCCTTCGCCTCCACACGTCACCGGCGCCGAGCCTCCGCGGCTGCGCTCCTCGCGCCGCTACGGGGATGGAGCTCCGGCCGCCCTCCGTCCGGATGCGCGCGCGGGGTTGGAATATTGGCCGCGCCGCTTGCACCGTGGGGCGCCGGAGCTCCGCCCACGCCGACCTCCACACGCCTCCGGTGTCGCGGCCTCTGCCTCCACACCGCCGACGATAGTGCCGTACCGGGTCGCGGCCAATCGGACCGTCCTCGGCGTCATGCTGGCCCGGCCCGAAAAATCGGCCATAGGGCCGTGCCCGGGCCGCCAATTAGGCACGACGCCCGACACGGCCCGCACGAAAAAGCCATCGGGCCGCATAGGGCCGGGCCAAATCGGGCTCGGGCCGGGCTCGGGCCGGGCGGCCCGTTTGGAATACTATACATACAACTTTAATCCCATCGAAGCATGTCAAGTTTGTGACAACCCCACCCGAGATAATTCCGTACTGTCGCCTAAACCACTCCTTTTGGTCATTAGGCGATAATAAAGAAGCATCCCGTTGAGTGTTACCGGGTTTACACCCGGTAAATCACTTGGAAACACAGAGAGGATCGAACGAATGCATTAAAACTCCCATGAAGAAGAGTCCAGAGTGCCTTACAAATTATCCATCACATCCCCATAGGGGTCATTATTACAAACATAGTTCTTTGACATGAAAGTAAATGGTTCAGAGGTTATTGCAAACAGCGGAAGATAACTAAATGATACAGTCACATCATAGGAGGCCTGTCCATGATGCAACCATTCTTCGTCATCCACCCATTCCAGCTCCCAGCCGGGTGGAAGTTCTCCGGGCCACACATCAGATGCATTACCTGGAACAACATTTATGAAGCAAGGCTGAGTATACTAATACTCAGCAAGACTTACCCGTCTAAAAGAAAAGACTTTACCTCTAGTCATGCAAGGCTTTTGGCTAGTGGGTTTGTTTGCCAAAGAGCTACTAAGTAGTGAATCCTTACTTTAACATTTTAGCTCCAGTTCTAGTAGAAGTAATCATTACTAGGTAAGCAACTATTGCAACCAAGTTGTACAAACAATTAATCAAAGTAATAATCTTCACAAAGTTCCATCATAAAGGGATATCATGGCCAGTCGGGTAAGTAGTCTCAGATGACGGTGAGAGGCCGACAATCGATTGATTCAAAACCTTGCAAGGTGGACCTAAACACACGGGAGGTGCCCTCACTAAGAGTTCACCAACCAGGCGGTTCCCGTCATTCCTCGGTTTGGGGATGATAGCTCACAGTTTTAAGTACAAGGTTTATCTGGGCTACGCCACTAAGGTCCCCCAGCCTCACGCATGCACTCGGGTGGCGAGCCCGGGGCCGCAACCCTAAGAGTAGTGATAGTAAAACCCCGTACCGCCTCATTTGGGTACTAGGCTTACCGTACCCTTTTCCGACAAGTGTTTAGTACTTTCAAACACTTAGCCCACGAAGCCATTGGACCGGAGCCCAAATCCCATGCTCTTACCACATGAGCAATCCATTTAAACATATGGTAATTCCATAAAGAAGATCCTATTCTCGCGGGTGACGAACATCACTCGACTTGTACCGGATCCTTAAGCATAGCAACTAGCGACCTAACATGCTAGTATGAGATAATGGGTACTTATGGATCATGCAACTAGGGTTTCATTGCAACTCCTGAACGTAAATGCACATACAATAACAAGAAGTAAATTCAGAAGCTTTAAAGAACACTGGGGTTAATGAATAAACCGGGGCTTGCCTTCGTCAGCACAAGCAGACACACAAACTTCCGGACTTTGGCCCGGGTCTTGCTCTACGGTCACGTAGTGCACGTCTCCTCCAGCTCCCTCGTCCTCGTCAGCCGGCACAAGCGTATAGCTACCGTCGGGGACTTCTACACGGGGAATGCAATGCAGTGGTTAGGGGTGCAATTATTTTAATTTAATTCAAAACAGTAGCAAACAACCACTAGGAGTATATCGTTGGCCATATTCACCTTAACAAAAGTATTTACACATTCTTCCTTTTAAAAGAATTAAACCAAGGCCTATTTAGCCTACCCTTTTAAGGTGATTGTGTGCACATCTATTAAAGAATTAATTAATTTAATGACAACAGCAAGGCCATTATATTCCTAACACCATGTTACTTTTCCTAACACTTATTCTTAAGGCCTGCACTAGAGAGGTGACTTTTTCCTAGTTTCCCTCTTTTGGATTATTCTAGTTTTGAGCTTCTCATGCATAATCAAGACATACAAACTGATCCAGCAACCCCCCACTGGTCCTACTGACCAGGAGGCATACATGGACAGCAACAAAAGGGTTTTAGCACCAATGGTTTTAATACACCAAAATAGAGCATTCCTATTTGGTATAAAAGGGATAATGCATATGAAAATAAATAGCACAGGAATGAGCCCCATATTTCTCCTACACATACTCTGGTCCAAAACAAGCTTAAAGAACTAACAAACAAACCTATAGACTTCATGAAACATGCTACACATATTTATGATTAAAAACAAGCATAAATGAGGAAATAATATTTCTAACAGAGATAAAATCATGGTAAATTCACCAAAGGTGCTTTTTAACATAACAAGACTATAGCCAGAAGTTGGGCTCAGAAATAATTATATTTGGAGCTACAAAAAGCAACTAAGCAGATTTGCCAATATCACAAAATAATTTATTCAGGAAGATCCCTTCCGTAACTTTGTGCACATTTTGGCACAGAGGCTAGGCATACTAGTGATCACAACATATCTATAATCCAGCTCAAAAGCTTGGGTGGATTTTGCAGAAACACCAATCTAAGCATTTTACTTTCCTATTTTCAAGCAAAAACTAAATCTCAAAAGTATATACATATTTGGACAAAGTTGTAGTTCTTTTCACAATGAGCACGGAAAAATTGGGTTTGCTATTTTTGGATTTTTCTACGATTTTTAATCAATTTTACAAGGTGCTGGACTCAAACACAAAACTGGGAACAATCTTTTTACGCCGGGGACCTTAGAACTTTTGAAAACTTCACAAATCTGCCCTCGGTTCTTCCGCCTCGGGCCCGACGGCGGGAACCGGCTCGCCGGCGGCGAGGTAGGGCTCGGCCACGCAAACAAGCAAGGGGGATCGTCGATTGGGCTTACCAGCTACCGATTGGCGGCGGTGGATCGGCCGGTGGGGACTCCGGCGAGCGGCGGCGGCGGAGCGGCGGCGGCGTGCCCGCGGAGAGCTCGACGGCGGTGAGGGGATGGCTCGGGCTCAACCACGTGCTGCACGGGGAGCTTCCATGTGACCCGGGGAAGGTGCCGGGCGGTCACGGGGCGTGGAGAAGCGGCGGAGGAGCGAGCTCGACGGCAGCGGTCCGGCGGCGGCCGCGGGGGCTCGGACTCCGACGAAAGGGTGGCTCAGCTTGATCAACACGTGGCTCGGGGAGGTGTTGTGGTTCACAGGGAAGGGCTGAGGCTCATGGGTGCGCGAGGAAATCGACTGGAGCACGGTGCTCACCGAGCGGCAGCAATGGCGGACGGCGGCGGCTCGGGCAGGCACGTATGCGCGCGAGGGACGGCGAGGACCAGCTTATAAACGCGTGGGAAGGTCGGTTGGGGTAAGTAGGAACGTGCTGGTGCCACTAGACCGCGTAGGGGAGGCGAGGGCATGGCCGCCGACGTGCGCCGCTCCGGCGGCCAATGGCACGCCGCGGACGGTGCGCCGGCCCGTTGGATTCGCGCCACCCGGCCCCGCCACTTGCCACGGACGGCACGCACGGGTGCTCGCCGGCGGCCGCGCGGTGACCCGGCGGTCACTCCGGCGCCTCGGCGTGCGCGCCCGAAGCGGGTACGGCGCGTACGGTGGTGGCCAACGTGGCCACGCGCGACGTCGCGCCCTGGACGCGTTCTGGCGCTCTGGGTGCAAAAGTATTTCATGGTTCGATTTTCAAAATTGTTTTTCTCCAGTTTTCCAAACTAAACTGCACCTTAGCATCTGAAGCAAAGTTGGAGATTAGGGATCCCTCTACAACTTTCACAAAGGCTTGCAGGGGTTTTGTCCAAGAAATGAAGCAGGAACGCCACGCCAACATGGCTAAAAACTCGGCGCCAGTGAACAGGAGCAGGACACCTTCCAAGGCTTGTTTCACCAAGAATTCTTTTAAATTTCAAATGCCACTCAACAGCAAAGTTGTGTCCCCCAACATTCTGCACATTTTTCCCTTTGGGTGGTTTTGAAGTGTTTAGGGAAATTTTGGAGAACGCGCCAAAGTTCTAGAATGGCATCAGGGGGGTTAAGGGAAAAAAAGGGGTTTTGAGCTAGGGTTTTGACCAAGGGTTGACCTATGGTCATCAAGGTGATTTATAGAGGTGATTAAGTGGATTGTGAGCACAATTTGACAATGAGAAAAAACACGGGGTGTTACAGAGTTCATCTAATTCCATTATTCCAAAGATTCTGCGGTGAGGCATGGGACCTGTCAGCGCATCCTTATAGCCACCATGTCATTTAGCGGCCTGTTCGTTTGGCTGGTGGCTGATGGCTGGTGCTGATTTGTTCTGAGAGAAAAGTATTGTTGGCTAGTTGCTGATGGCTGGTTTGTTCTGAGAGAAAAGTACTGCTGACTGGTGGCTGATAAGCCAAGCGAACAGGGCGCAGGTTTCTCATTGGTATACCATCAATTTTTTTATCACCACATGGCTCATTCTACAGAGTTTTGAGTTGCGTGTGCTCATCATGTTCTCGCAAAGTGTTGACCTTCTAAAAGAGGTCGGAGATCCATCACACAGCGACGGCGGAGAGCGTCCGGTTTGCTTGCCGTTTGCTGATTTTCTTAATTAACAACTTTTAGATGTAAATCATTACCATATATGTAGCATAATTGTCATGAAATTGTCATTCCAACAAACAATATCCTATATCATCACAAGTAGTCTTCACATTGGTTCATAATTTATCAAAATGCTCTCTCAAATCAAGTAGCATTATTCATAGTTTATAAAAATCTCTCAAACCCCGTAGCAACACGTGGGGTATCATCTAGTTATTTTGTTTTGAAACCCAATCACGCACACCAGAGAGCCACATGACTCTTTGCAAATCTGAATATCCCCGGTCATACCCAAAATTTTCTTACGGTTCCATTGGTTTGCATTTCACTATGAGTTTATAATACGATAAGAGTAAAATTCATTAGCGGTCCCTAAACTTGCTCGGATGTGTCATCTGGGTCCCAAACTCAGGATTTTTTATATTTGGGTCCCTAAACTTGCACGGTTGTATCATCTAGGTCCCAAACTCATTTGCGTCCCTAAACTTGCATGGTAGTGTCATCTAGGTCCCAAACTCAAAATTTTTTATTGGAAAAGGTTTGATTTACACCTAATTTATGAAACTTTAAAGAAAACTATGTTAATCTAAAAGTCATAACTATTTTTTAATAACAAAAATACGGTACTAAATTTCTTATAAAAATGTCATTGGGTGTTCTATTTGAAGTTTTTTAGTTATTATATGTTCGAGTTACTATTTTTATTACTCTTTTAAAAATAATGCGGTGAAAATTTAACCTTTTATTCTATATTAATGCTGAAATTTGGGGCCTAGGTGACATTATCGTGCAAGTTTAAGGATCAAATATCAGACATTTTGAGTTTGAGACCTAGATGACACAACCCTCCAAGTTGAGAGACCCAAATTTCAAAAATCCTAAGTTTGGGACCTAGATGACACAACCGTACAAGTTTATGGACCGCCATTGAATTTTACTCATACGATAAAGAGTAATTAATCCAGAGAGAAATTAAGAAAATGGCCTCTACAATCTTCTCTTCAACGGAGTCTATGCTGGCCTATCATGCCCCATCCGCGCGTTCACGGAGTAGTAGCTCCTCATGATCTTGCTCCCGTCATCGGCGTCCACCTCGACGGCGAACACGCCGCAGACCGGCCGGTGGTCGGAGAACCTCGACTCGCCGCGCAGGTACTGCAGCTGCTCGACGCCGTCACCGTGCCACAGTATCCGGTCGCACCTACACTGACAATCATGGCCTGCGGTAACGTATATATACATGATCGAGCTGCGGAGTCAGAACGTTGGGATGATCGAATACCACGCCGGCGTTCTCCGCTTCTTCTTGGACTTGGCCGTCTCGCCGGCGTAGGCGTCGGAGTTCTGCGTGTACTTGTACGTCGGCGCGAAGCAGATCTTGCCTTCCTTCCACCCTCGGAACACCCTTCCAGCTTCCCTCTCGATCAGAAGCTACACGAAATTGCTGTGTTTACGGTGGAAATTCAGCCAAATAGCTGATCAAAATGGCTGTTCGTTGTTCATAAATCGTACCTGATCTTTCTCCAATAGAGTGTCCCAATCATTCTCCTCCAGCAACGTTCTCGTCTCCTCGTAGCTCAGCGACACTCGATAGTTCAGGTCGCCGAGCCATATCATCCGGCTGCTTGAAATCCAATTCAAATCAATCCGAGATTGCAATTTGCAAACTGCATCAGCACACCGCGAGATTCTTCAGACTTCAGAGGCGGTAGCTAGTGAAGCTTACTCGTGCTCAAGAATCCTCTCGGGGACCCGATGGCTGCCCGGCGCCTTGCACGGGCGCGGGAAATGCGCGCTCCGGAGGATCTCGGCGACGTCGGCGTTCCGGCGGAGCTCGTCGCCCTCTTTCTCCCCGGAGGCCAGGTGGCTACAGACGAAGCAGAGGCTGGAGCGGTGCAGCGTCATGCTGATGGCGATGCAGCCCTTGTTGCCGAGCCACCCCATGATGCCCCTGCCGACGCAGTCCACGCGGAGGTGGCCGATGTGCTCCACCATCTCTCTCTTCACCCACACCGACAGGAACAGCCCCACCATCTGCTTGCTCGCGATCAGGCAGTAGTTCATGCCGCCGCCGCCGCAGCCGGGCTCGCACTGCGCCGTCGGCGTGCCGTCGGCGTTGTCCGCTTCGACGTCGCTGCACCCGTTGGTGGACGCCTCGGCGGCTGCGGCGGCGCTCGTGGACGGCGCGTCGACCTCAGTCTCTGCGCGGTACACGGACGCGCGGATATCCGCCGCCCGGCGGCGCATGGAGGACGGCTCGACGGAGCAGTTGCAGGTCTTGACGAGCGCGCTGTCGACGCGGTAGCTGTTGCTGAGCACCTTGAGCGACGGCGTCTGGAAGAAGAGGGACGAGGAGTCGCGGCGGCGGTGGCGGCGGCGCCGCGCGTCGGGCGGCGGCTCCGGCGGCGGCGGCTCGTCGTCGTCGCCGTCATTGGTCTGCTTCTGGGGCTCGTTGAGGGCCTGGTGGATGAGCGCCAGCCACCTGGATGCCGGCTCGTTGTCCTCCAGGACCAGCACGTTGCTGGCGGTCAGGGGAACTATCTCCTGAAACCTACTCTTGTAGCATCAGATTCAGAGATAGGCGAACTTACCATAGGTGAAAACCCAGCAAATTCAAATTTATGGTGTGCGAAATGTGGCCTTACCCCAAGACGTAAATATCAGGGGATTCTTCAACCTGAAGAAAATCCTGCAGGTTGAGCTGATTATTCGGTGTCTTTCCTCCAACATTCCAGGTAGCAACGAACATCCTGCATCCAGAGGTCATTGCCGTAACATCCCTTTTACAGGAATCGATCAAACAACTTCATAAAATGTTCAAATTCAAAAAGAAACTAATTGGTCAATGTAAATTACTGGTACTGGCACGTATCATCGTTTTGCCTATTGGGCCTGTCCACGTAGTTCAGGCTCGCGCTCTTCAGCCGCGCCCTTGCTGCACTCAAACTCTGAGGATCTGAAATATCAAATCGTAGAAAAGCAAAATGAGAATTAGCACACCATAATATTTCTCTTTGGAATAATTCTTATATTTCTCATATTGAACTGTGGTGCTTGAAGTCTCTGAGAGATATATCTTACGGCGATGAGAGATTCAAAATATATTAGCACATATCATGAAGAGGACGCGAAAGCGGGTGCGAATGCGAATGACATCACTTAGATTTTGTAAATGAAAGAATATGCGCAAGCAACTCACATGGAGAATGACTAACCTGGACCATTCAAGTCCATCCCTTTCACGGCGAAGTCGTTGGACATGGCGCCCTGGAAAATGACAAGCAAATTCAGAAATGCAATTGAGCTCCACCATGGTTGCAACGGTAGGGGATCCTGCTCACCTGTTTCCTCGTAGTTTACGTGATCTGTTGCTTGAGGAGGAACGCGGCGATTTCCGGCATTTCTGCCGCTCCGAGTTCGGCGTGAAGGAAGAATTAGCTCTGTTCATCCAAGCGATCGAGAGAGAAACGTGGGGAGGTAGCAGGTGGTCAATGGAGAAGGGGGGCAGGGGGGGAATGGTTGGTTATTGGGTGGCTGGGAGGAACTTGTGTGAAAGGCTGCCTGAAATGCCACCAAAGCAGCAGGGCATGTGTTCCTTAGCCCGGTTGACCTCTTTCTCCCTTCTTTCTCATGCTCTCGAGGCTTCTTATTTACAATTTTTCAATCCAGCTTACCTTCAACAAATATTAAATCAGAACTCAATCATTTTAAGTGATCCAATATACGAAGTATTATACCACTTAAGTACGAAAATTACAACACGTAAAGTGGTTAAAATTATATCATACCAAACTAATAAAATAATTTTTTATAGTACTAGCGTAGATGCACGTGGGACACACAAGTTTTTATCAAATAATCCAAGATTTGAGAAATTTTCAAATAAAAAATTAAGAAGATATTTGAAGTAGACGATCGTGCCATCATCTTGACCCTCATGGACGATGGGTAGTTTTTATATGTGTTGTTGTCGGGTCATTCACTCCAATAATATCAAACTTAGACAATGTGTGACGTTCAACGACGAAGTGCCAACTCTACAAACACTAAAAATTCGCAAATACATTGAGAGTCATGTTAAAAACCACGTTTATCTCATGAAAACCGATCCCACTGCCAAATCAATCATGTGCGTCAACAACAAGCAAAGCTTACCAGAAAATTTTTTAGAGGTTACCAAATCCTTGTACCTCAACAACACTAAACTTAACGATCTTACTCAGGCTCAGTTTCTTCTTAAAAATTCACTGCACTATTTAGTGGAATTAGTTATAGATGTGTTTAAAGAGAGTATTTAGGAATTGACCGGACATGAGCTAGCAGGAACTCAAAAGGTATTCTTTGTGCTTGACTGGTGCTCATGATAATTGTGGCTCAGATGCATGCATGACGCAGGAAGTATTAGGCGTCCTCCCTCCCTTTGGCCAAGTGCATCTTTCCTCCCTCTAGATTAAGATGATCAGACAGGAAAGTAGGCAGGCCTCAGTACTGGAGGAGGTGGCGCTTTCGGAACGAAGCGAGGGTGCTGTGGTGGATTTGGTAGGTCCATTGTCACAAAGTTCCCGGTACGACGGGGTCGAGCAACGGGTACATGGGACGTGGATCGATACTTTCAAAGTTACTAGTTCTAGGGGTATACTTCTTGGGAATGATAGTTCAAATTTTGGGAATGGGAACCAACTATTTTCTGGACGCTAGTTTGGAACAATCCCTTCGAATGATGTTAACAAATTTAATACTATGTTAGTATATCATAATATTCTCTCAAAAAACTATCATTAATTTTCTATATACACATTTTTGTTCGTGATACTGGGCGACAAGTTCGATTGTGCAAGAATAGAGAATTAATCTTCCAAACTAGAATGTAGTAAAACCATCAATGACTCGATTAACAGGCAAATCCGCAACAACTGTACCAAAGGAAGGATTTGGATTTGGTTGTTCCAATCAAGCAATAGTGGCCCAGTGCCACCCACCGACTGGGACGGGACGACGTCCCTACTACGGTTCCCGATATTGATCCCAGGATCATTTCCTGGTAAGGAGGATCATGGGTATATAGGTACCCCCGGACACGCGTGTTCCGTGTGAGACTGGGTAGGACATGGGTATAAACATGGGTAAGGAGGATCTCCATCAGTTGACTTTTATACGGAAGGAAAAAAACAACCCGCTCGGGCCGCTCTCGCGTGGAGCGGCGCGGGCGGCAAAACCTAGCGCCGCCGCCCCTCCTCCCGTCCCCGCCCTCCCGCCGCGTCACCGCCCGAGCGAGTCGCCGAGATGTCGCGTGGCCCGTGAGGATGGCGGCGGCGGGGCCCCTCTCCTCTTCTCCGGTAGTTCGGGCAGGCGCGAATGCCCGTGTTCCTGGAGGGAGCTCGTCGGCGCGGGCTGCTCTCGTGGTGGCGGTGGCTACTACCTTTAGATCCGGTGTTGCCTCAGACGGATCTGAGGGTTGCGCGGTGGAGGAGCGCGAAGGTGCGTGGGGGGCGCGCCTCACCCGAGTGGCGGTGGCGGCGGCCATGGCTAGCACGGGCCGCATCGGCGGCGGCGGCGGCCGGCCCGGGTCGACGGCGGCAATCAGTGTTGGTGGTGCAGGGGAGGCAACTGCGGTCGGTGTGGTCGCAACGGCGGTGGCTGCGGCCGAGAACCACGGCTCTATCATTCCGGGTCAAGCGACCGAGAGACGGAGAAGCCGGGGGCGTTACTGCGTGCGAGCGACGGATGCTGCAAAGGATGGCAGGTTCTCCCCTTCTTCTCCTCGATTGTGTTACTGGTATGGCACCGCTGTGGTAGTGGGGTCAAGAGCTGCCTGGTGCTTGTTGGTGGTTCCATGGTGGTGCCTTGGGCAAAGCCGAGCTTCTTCCGGTATAGGTGGTGGTTGCGACGGGGGCAGACTACTTGCAGGGCCGAGGGTGTGTGGTGGGCAAGAGATAGGCGAAAGCCTCCATTGACGCTTTGTCAGTGGCAATGGTGGCAGCACCCTTGGGGTGTCGTCGTCCCTGTTGGGGGCACCACTGTGTTCTCTTGTCCTATTGCATGGGGTTCTCATGGTGAAAACCTTGTCCTTCTGTGGACGTGCGATGACGATGCCATTGGTGGTGTGCCCTTCTTGGAGGCATCGCATCTGAGACCCATCTCAACTTGTGATAGTAGTAGTGGTGGTTGGTGGTGTTGCCCGCTCGCAGCGGCAGAGGAGGTGCACTTGGTTCGTGTTGGCGGGGAGGTGCAGAGGACCCATGGGGGTGTAGTCTCGAGTGGGCTCGCTTGGTTTAGTGGTGATCTTGGTGATGGCTGAGCGGAGGTGGTTCTTTCTTAGCAGTCTCAGATATCCGAGTCCTTGGCAGTGGAGTGAGGCGGTGGATGAGGCGAGGCCCCCACGCAGAGTGGCCAGGTTCGGTGGCCTCATTGGTGCTGCGACGGAAGTGTTCTGACAAAGCAACGTTGGAGCAGAGAGATCGACGACCATGTGTGTGCAACTTGATGGTGATAGCTCATGGTGGAGGAGTTCAGGTGGCCACTTGAGCTTGCAGCGGGTTACGGCTTTGGCCGTGGTACAGCGTTGGCGACGACGGCGCAAGGTTGTGGTGGCTTCTTTGACTCTTCTCCCAGTTTGTGGTGGTGTAGTGTCTTGTTGTGTGCGTTGTTTGTGTGTGGTGGCGTTCGCTTCGGCGCGTGATGTAATTTGCTACTTCTTCTTAAATGATATGGCAGCGCTCCTACCTTTAATTTCAAAAAAAAAAGGATCATGGGTGAGAAAAACATTTTGTTTTTAACAGAAACACTCTCCAAATAGCGATTCCATGAGTCTTCCACCCTATTCACTCCTCTAAATATATGACGGGTGAGTCCGGCGTGAGGGTAAGATGGACCCAAATTGAGTGAGAAAGGTGTTTCAAATAATTCTTTCTTTATAATATAGATAGATAAATATTAGATAATTTTAAATATTGATTGGATACCAATAACGTTCTGACAGCAATTACTGTAATAGAATCATCATTTTTGGATCAAGATACTTTAATATATAGTCGGAAAACACAATGAGATCACAATCTCAATATATAGGAAGATGCACTTTCTTTGTTTTGGGAAGGTCGATCCATGGATGGCTACGATCATCGTTCTGACAACAATTACTTTTCTGCATCCTAAAAACCATTCATAAGTATTTTTTAAGAATTACACAGTACATCTCGAAATAAATCCAGGAAAAGGTGCGAGCACCAGGATTTGAATTCTGGTAGGTAGCGTCCCACTGGACCGTCCTACCATTGGACTACAAGCCCATTTACACCTTTCATAAGTACGAGTAAAATGTACGTGCGGCACGCACGTATTTTTTTGAAAAAAAAATATTCAACACACTCACACAGCATAATCTTTCTTCGAGAGTTCTGTGATCTTAATCTAATAATTGAGATAAACTATACGCAGTAATATATAGTTAACACAGAATGTTCACTAAGGACACCATGTGGAGCAGATATTTCATGATTTGTTCTTGCAACTTGTATTAAGATTTTTTTGGTTATTGTAAGTGAGACAAGTTCGGGAAATAATAGATTGATTGAAGATTAATATAAAAAGTCAGACAAGGCAAACAAATATACTAATTATCTAGTATGAATTGAAGAAACACTGATCCTAGAAGCAAATGTATTTGAGGGCAGCTGTAGATAGAATTCTGAAGCACAACGAGGAACACTTACTACTAACATCAAGAAACGATTTTGATCTTGATAATGGACTGAAGAATAATGAATCAGACGAGTGGCAACTCATGTTTTGATGTAACAAATAAACATAGCAAGATAAGGCATATATATAATAAAGGCAGAACTAAGAAGAACAAAAGTTGGTCCTGCTGAAATTCTAGATGAGAGCGATTACTGGAGCAACTCCAGCATTGAATTAAATGTGGCTTCTCAGCATTTGACATTACTGCATGCGTCTTAATCCTTTCTCAAGGCATACTCACATTTAACATGACCTCAGTTTCGAAAATAATATATTGGCTCGCAATAACAAATAATGTGTTCACAATTAATCCCATAGATAACTTCAGGAGAAGTCATGTTTAAACTAACCACATCTCCTAAATTTCACCCCGAAAGCAACATTTAAAGGCTCTAATAAATTATACCCTCTAAATCCATCTCTTTCCATTGCAACCGTACCCTTAAACCTCACCGTCCAAAGGAATACTCTTAAAAAAGCATCTAATCTATTTCGGGTGCGTTTGGTACAACTTGCATGCGGCAGTGGCAGCTCCGGTTGTGACTGTGCTGGTGGAGTTGATTCTAGGATGGAGCTGAAACCATTTTAATAAAATGTTTGGCCAAATAGCTTTTCCACTAGCCTGCGCCTGCTGCCTCCAACCTCCCCCAGTGACGCTGCTCTCCCTCGCGTTGTCATCCTCTCTCGTGCGCTATCGGGCCCGTCAAGCTTCCGCTGCCTAGCTTCCTCCGCCAATGGCGCCATCGAACGCCTCCACCGCTGCCACTATGGAATTCACTGGAGTCTTCACATCTGATTCCAACCGTGGGTGCCTCAAGAAGTTCACCCGCCAGGGACAGGCTCCTCTATTTGTCTAGGGGCCACCGGCCACAGCCACTCCCGTGCCTGTGGCAATGCAGAAGACGTGTGAGGACTCACCGAGGAGGCGCATCCGGCAGAGCGGGGCGAAAGCGGTCACGAAAGTGGCCGCTCACCAAGAGGTTCAGCACCCCTAGAACCCAGTCGAAGGCGTCTATCTCCTATGACCCAGCGTCACCTCCATAAGAGGTAATACATCAACCAATCAAGTCTCTAAAAGTTCTAACAACAGTCATCGAATCAAAATTAATTGTGCATGCTCAAGTTTAGAACCATTCGTTTGTTTCCAAATCAATATCATGAAAGACAAATTCGCACAACTCACCGCTAGGCACCAGCATCTCGCTAGCCACCCGTTGTCGTAGGCCTCCATGGCCCATAAGCTCGCCGACGAGCAGAAGTGTGGAGACGCAGCCCAGTGCCCACGACAACGATAGTGATGGCTTGTCCGAGGTTGTTGGTTGTTGCGCCACGAATTGACCTCACCGCGGAAGTTGCTGCGTAGCTCTTTCTCAATCTGCCTGTGTGCGCTCGCAACCACCGAGGAGCTCCTCCCTGTCGCCGCGGCAGGGTTCTTGGTCAGTTTGTCTGCCGGTGCATTGTCCTCTTCGTCTCTCGCCATCAACAGCGCCTTGCAGCCTCCGGCGGAGCATCACCAGAATGGAGGAGGATAAGGGTCAACTCCATCCGCATTGACCTTGCCGACCCGGATCTCACCGTCGATCGGGCTCCACGCTCTGGGTCAAAGATCTACCGCCTCTCTCTGTGGCTCCATCTCTCTCCGTCTGCTGCGTGGAGGCCAACTGCTCGGGCCTGGCCTGGCGTGGTGGTGGGGGCATCACTGTTGTTGTTAGTCTAGTCATGACGCTTCTTGCTGGGTCGAGATGTGGTGCCACGTCAAAGCATAGCGGGCGGTAGGTAGGGAGGCCTGGAGGCTGGGTGATTGATGGAAACTTGGGGATTTGGGAGACGTGATCGGCAGGGACGGAGAGCGGGTCAGCGGGTACGGCGGGCGTAGTGGAATCGGTGTGATTGTGCAACGCGAGTACACCAAGTGGGTAAGACCGAACGTGGGTGAGAAAAGAATTACTTTTTTTTTTGGCAGAAACGCTCTCCAAATTGCGATTTCTATGGTTGTTCCACCTTTTTGGTCATCATGCAACTTGACGGGTGTGTCCAGCGTGAGGGGTAAGGCGGGACCAAATTGGGTGAGAAAAGTTTTCAATTATCTTCGCTCCTTATAGTATAGATTATATTGCAATCATCGATCAACTTGCTACCTTTGGTCTTGATTATTTGGACTTTGTATGATCGTAAGGTTGTAGGATTCCTATCAAAATCATGTCAACTTTTCTCAAGAGCGACATAATATGAGCATCTCCAAGTGTGTCTAATCTTTTTCTCCTAAAAACATAAAGTTTTAAAACTCTTAAAAATATCAAAAAAATAAGGAAGTTCGTCTTCTTCAAGACTTCCTAATAATCAACTCCTAAATTATAGAAAATAATTTTACATCAGGAATCATATACTATTTCTAAAGTATTCTAACCAACTATATATATTCTTTCTCTCTTGGACATTTACATCAGGAACATTTACCTATTCTTTAATCTTTTTGTACCCTTCTACCATTGGTTTAGCCGATTAGGCACGACTCACGTAAAGTTACGCAGAATGAGGAAATTTTTTCGGAAT
Source organism: Cenchrus americanus (assembly GCA_947561735.1). NCBI lineage: Eukaryota > Viridiplantae > Streptophyta > Magnoliopsida > Poales > Poaceae > Cenchrus > Cenchrus americanus. Next base: position 108,266,313 of record OX387240.1, read on the forward strand.
CCTAAAAGATTAGGAGGATATATTAGAAGTTGTTAGAGAGAGATCTTCTCTCATGTTACTGAAAACAATGATTAGAAAGGAGTTTAGGATATTCTTAAGATGCTTTAGCATACTCCCTCTGTCCCATAAAAGAGTGTAATTTTAGTTTTTTTAAGGACAAATTAGTGGAGGATGAAACGACTCTAATACCCTTATTTGTTTGTCAAATGTAGTAAGTTTTTCCATGCAAATCAGATCTGACCACTTAATTAAGAAGGTAATTAGATCTATTTTCTAGGATTGCATTCTTTGTGGGATTTTTTTTCAAACGGTAGGATTGCACATTTATGAAACGGAGGGAGTACGTCATTCCATCCAACAATGAAGTTTTAGGTAAGTGTTCTACTTCTGTATGGATACAAATTAGATGGCAAAATCTATGTTGGCCTTTTTTTGAATCAACATGTGCAAACCAACCCTGTTGATTGTTACAAAGCCCAAACAGTAAAAGGGACTGTTGAGTTGTACGGAAAGGCTCAGAAGAGCTACTAAGGGATTGAGTGACTAGTGTAATGATTTTATTACAACTAAACTGTAATACATGGGGGCGACTCCCCTTTTATAGGCATGCAGAACCCCCTCCGGTACAATGCCCGTTTTACCCCCAGTATGGACACATGACCCTTTCTTAAGCCCCCAGAGGGTAACCTAGTCTCCCTACTACGCGACACCCTATCATGTGCGCCTACAGTGCCTTTCAGCATGTGCCTTCAGCAGTCCACGTGGGTTTCCTTTCCTTCGGAGGCATCCTATTCTTCCTCCCGCCCAAGACCTCCCGCCCTGCGGCGGGCTTCCGGGACCTCCTATCATGAGGGTGGGGTTTGTTCCTTGCGGGGGTTGTCTGCTTCCCTTCTCTTGGGAGCCCTTGCCGCAACCTATGTCTCGGTCCCTGGTGGTGGCCGCGATCGAGGGGACCCACTTGGTCGAGGGAGGGGCCCTCCACGATCCCCAACAAACCCTTCTTCGTGCAAACAATTACATAAACGTCGTCTAAATTCACTAAAAAAATAACATATGTAGATGATACATAACCTTGTAAAATATCTTATCCAAACTCGACGGTTGGTGAGATACAAAAATAACAAATCTAAACAACTTTCTAGCTTGAATTTTTTTATTTTTATATCTCACAAATGAGGTCAGATTTGGATAAGATATCTTATAATTTGTGTATCATCATATCATCTACTCCATGTGTCCTAAATGATTCTGTAGAGAACCGTGTTTCCGTCACAAACACACTTCCTGGACGACCATCATTTATGGACGGAGTGGTACATGTATAATTTTTTTGGTAACTTAGATGATTTTTTATCTGGGTTTACATAGCGTTCCACAGAGGAGTTGATTTAATGATTTGCACCTGATATGTTGCCTTTTTTTCACACATGTATGTCCTTATTAAGAGTCATTTCTAAATGATAATTGAGGATAATTGTCATGTGAGTTCCATCACAATAGCAAAATAACTACTCCGAACAAGTCAACCCTGAGAATACAAAAGTGATTTTCTAAAAAAGAAACGTGATTCTGAACGGTTGATAGCTGTGAATTGTGACATCGCTTCCCTAGCAGTTTTGGCTGGCTGTATGAAGGAAAATTTCCTCATCTCAACGCCAACGGGGTGGTGGCGCAGTTGGCTAGCGCGTAGGTCTCATAGCTTGTTGAGAAATCCTGAGGTCGAGAGTTCGAGCCTCTCTCACCCCAAATTCACCGAGTAATGATGAAATGCTCTCGTGACAACTTGGGTCGTCACGTTCATCTATCCCATAATAGATGGTTGGAGCCCTAACTGAACTTGGTCTTTTTTAATTATTTATTTTGATTAATTACCTTAATGTTTCTTCGTTTTTCTTTCCTCCTTTCAAAAGAGGCAAAACCCTGCCGGGCTCCGGCGTGCATCGCCGGTGGTGCGGCGGAAGCAGCGCCGTCCGATGCGCTCCCTCCAGCCCATCGCTGGCGGTTGGTCAGCAAATGGTTACAGTCTCCGTTCCGGGGGGGCTCCCGAAGTCTGGGTCGGACACACGACGTCGGATCAGTCCACCTCTCGGACTCAATCGGACTCGGCCGCGTTCCAGCCCCCTTCGCCGCCGCGCACCCCTCACGCAGAGATCGCCCAGCGGCATCATCGTCGCAGGATAAAAACGAGATTACGAGAGCAAGAGACGCCCCGCCCCGCGCTCGCAACACACGTCGAGCGGTTCGATCGCCACCGCGCCGGCGCCGATGAGTTTCCAGGACGTCGTCCACCACGACCTGGAGGCAGCCCTCCCGCCTCGCCCGCCGCCGCCGCCGCCGCAGGCCGTGGTGGCGCACTGCGTGTTCCAGATCAACACCAAGGTGTCCGCGCTCCGCCGCCTCGCGGACGAGCTCGCCGCCGCCGGGGGCCACGGGGACACCCGCGACGTCCGGGAGCGCATCCGCAGGGCGCGCGCCGAGGCCACGCGCCTGGCGCGGAACACGGCGCGGAGGCTGGCCGACCCCGCCGCCGCGGCCGCCGTCGGGCCAAGGCTGGCCGCGGACTTCCAGGCCGCGCTCGGGGAGCTCCAGTGGGTCCAGGGCCGGGTCATCGAGGCCGACCGCCAGGAAACCGCCGCCGCCGCCCGTTGCGCGTTCCGTCCTCCGCCGCCGCCGACGTACGGTCCTCTCTCGAACTCGCAACCGAGCAATGCCGCTGCCGACGGCTTCGGCACGCGCGGCGCCGATCTGCAGCAATCCGGCATTCAGATGCAGCAGCTGGTGGAATCGAGGCGGAGGCAGGAGCTGTCCCTGCTGGACAACGAGATCGCCTACAACAATGCTCTGGCCGAGGAGCGGGAGCGGGAGATATGCAAGATTGAGCAGGAGATCAACGAGATAAACGAGATCTTCAGTGACCTCAACAAGCTCGTCCGTGGCCAGCAGGAGGCCATCGACGTCGTCGAGTCCAACATCGAGACGGCCGGCATGGAGACGAGCAAGGGGGAGGAGCAGCTCCCGAGGGCCGCGCTGACGCAGGAGTCCAGCTCGTCCATGAAGTGCTTGCTGCTCACAGTTTTCGGGCTCGTCATGATGATCTTTGCGTTAATGCATGTAGCGTAGTATCATAGCTAAGCTTAGGCTCGATGATTCTTGATGTCCAGAAAACTGCCTGAAGTTAGCTCCTACTCACATCTTCTATGTGCAAAAATGAAAATAATGCAAAAAAAAAAAAGATCAATAAACGAGCTGTATTGAATCAGTATTGTGTATTCTGTCTCTAGAAGAACAGATAGCGAAACCTTATAAAACATTTGGGAAAAAAATCGACCAGCCAAAGAAAGATTTGATAAGTTTTTTGTTTTCTAGAGATCAGTAAAGAGAACAAAATAAGCATATCCTTTTCCATAGCCTCAGAATATTATTTTTTCTTGAAATTGTATCTTCTACAATATATATGCATGGGTATAAATGTGTTATGCACAATGAGTACAAACATGTCTGGGGAAACAAAATTTGGGAAAAAAACGGTGTACATTGCTCCTCTCTTTCCACTCTAAATCAATAACATGGGCTTTAAAAGAATCACCCAGTTGACAAATTCTCCCCTAGTCCAAAGAAAAAATGCTGCTGATGCCAAGAGTCCTTTTTAATAATTTCTTCGGAAAATAAAGTCATAGTCGACAGATATTTGCTTAAGGAACTGGAAAGTCTGAAAAATAAAGAGAGAAAAAATGAGTTTTTACTACATAAAATATTTGTTGGAACCAGAAAATTGCTGTGTTTTGCACTGACCTTTTACTGAACCATACTATCAAGCTTTTGTCTGTATTTAGCCAATGTCTGCACGCAAGTTAAAACAAACTCATAAATTAACAAATAGTGAAAGCTAAAAAATGATTTAACATGTGCATGTCATCCAACTTAGAGCAGCATCTGTAGTGTTTAAAACAAACAAGACGCTCATGAAAATTAAACAAAGGATAATATGTGCATGTTATCCACTATCATCTGTAACATGATTTACTATGAAGTAAAAATAATAGCAACATTTTGGTGCAGTAATTTACGATGTGAAAGCAAAAGTTACAATGTAAAGACTAATGGCTACCTTAGATCAGCAAAACTATTGACAATTTGACATAAAACATGCATAACTTATTACGAAAGTGAAATAATTCTATGTTCATTTCTACATATTACAAAGATTTAGTACAAATTATCACTGTTACAATGCAAATGTATTCAAATAATTGGCGGTACATGAAATGGCTCATCAGTGCCAATCATGTACAATCACAGATATATGAGCTTTCTGAGCATGTGGATAGAACAGTTGATTTTGTTTTGACATAGAGTTTCCTAGTTGAGTGCTTTCTTTGGAAAAGACTAAAATGGTGACTTACCCTGGTATAAGCATAAACGCTTGCCTCAGAAGGTCCTACTGGGCTCCCCCGTCTAATAAATTTATCTTCCTTGAATATGTAAAGCATAGGAATGCCCGTAGACAGCTCGAGGCTTATCACCTGAAGCGACAAAGTCTCATTCCCACATTCAACATAATGCAACACACTTTTCTTTGGGTTTTATTTTTTTTAAAAAAGAACAAAAGAAGACAAAGCCAGTACCTCCTGAGAAGTTAATTTGTCCAGATGCATTATAATTGAACGAAGTGAGTTCCCATGTGCAGCAACCATTACATGCTTTCCAGCCACAAGATGAGGAACAATCTATAGGAAATGATGTTCAGGTCCCAAATTTGATGAGCTACCACAATAGAAACAAAAGTAAACATATACAATGTACAATGAAGCATTTAATTAAGTTTTTTTGGTGATCTTGCTCCTACTTTCAAGTGCAATTGTGCTTTTTACCCCCATTTTTTTGAACTTTGTGATTTTGCCCTCGTCTATTCACAAGTCAATATGATTTTTAACTTAGTCTTTGCGTATTTGCCCCTATTTTGACCATTGACTTGGTGCAAAAGCGCATTTACTTGTGAGTAGTTGAGGGTAAAATCACAAAGCTGAAAAAATGAGGGTAATATCACAATTAGTTCAGTATGTATAACCCTCATAATAGCTTTAGAAACTCATGATAAGGAAGCTCTTCATAGTATGGTAACATAAATAATTAGTACCAAAGAGGATATAGTAACCCAAGTAAATATTGCATCATTGAATTAATGTTGGCATAAGTTTATGGCATCACCTGCTCTTTGAAATAAGCAACAGCTCTCTCAGCACACATTTCTAGGCTTTCACCATTTGGGGGAGGAATATCATAACTGCGCCGCCACTCATGAACTTGATGTTGGCCAAATAGATCTGCAGTTTCTTGTTTATTAAGGCCTTGCAATTCACCATACCTAGAAAGTGTCATGGAAAGTTTCAAGGAAAAAACTATGAAACAACTGTTATGAATTATAAAAATGCTAATTTAAGGATAAGCAGGAGAAACTATTACATCCTTTCATTCAATTGCCAAGCTGTTATAACAGGAATCGACTGTTTCTTTGTTTCTTCACTGTATATCTGACTCCATCTGTGAGCTTGTTCACTCTCATTATGCATGATGATTGGAATCTATAAATAAATTTATATCAATACAATTTGTCAGTGTAATTGGCACACTAGGTGGAAGAGGAAGACTATCAAAACGTTTATCAAGGAAAATGATTCACAACCTTCTTGCGCCGATGCTGCATCATGGCAAGCATTGCTGTCATCTGAGCACGAATCAGTGATGAAGTATATATCACATCGATTGGGATATTGCAAATCCTTTTGCCTGCCTCAATCGCCTCCTCAACACCCTTTGGTGTCAGGGGCACATCGACGCAGCCAGTAAACAGATTTTTCTCGTTCCACAGGGATTCACCATGCCGAATCAATATAAGAGCACTTTCACCTGCAATGACAGAGATAACAGCTTTACATACTTATGCTCCAAAGAAACTACTAATAGCCAAAAGGTAACTACTGCAAGAGTTGATTCTAAATAAATCTGCAAGAGTTAATAGGTAATTACTTGATTTCTTGGGGGTGTGGCCATTGTTGCCATCCGATGGTAGCTGAACCGGCTCAACCACAGATGACTGCGAGCCCGAGGCGTAAACTGAACTCAGTTTCCGGTGGCCAGAGGGGCAACTTCCTTCATAAACCAAGCGCACATTGCCCATCCTCTTCTCGAATCTAGATTTCTGAGCACTCCACAGGTGGGATTGCATAGATGCTAGAGCATGATGAGATACAGACCCAGCCATTCTATATTAAGAAGAAACAAGATCAGTTAGTCACTAGTCAACTGGTTGTCCTCGTGTAAGGAATTCAGGGAAAATGTTGAGCAGTTTTTTTAGTTCCATCATGGAAAGATTGAAGATTGCACTAGCCCCTCGATTCGACCCTTTAGCCATGGACCAAACTATTCCTGAAACCCAACTAAGTCTGACGAACTATCTTCACCACAGTCCACAGACCTTCCCTGCATTTGTCCCCATGATAAACAGAGCAATAACGAAACATACATGACCAACAGAAGAAGCGAGTACTTCAAGAAGCGCACCTCAAGAACTCAATGCGGCACGAGGCAGATGGAGCCGGATCCCCCTCTTATATAGATATATGGTTCTTGGAGACCTGGACTCCAAGGACTCGGCGAAACCAAGTCCGGAGCACGTCGGAGAGATCTAGGGTGGAGGGGATCGCCGGGAGCACCGAGGAAACCGAGGAAGAAGACAATGAGAAAAAAGCTGTTGCTCTCAAGCTGGTCCTTTTCCCAAGCTCTTCGGCAGGTGTGCGTGTTTGTTTGTTTGATTGTTTGGCCGGTGGAGGCTGCTGCTGCTGTTCTATTTGAAGTGGAAAGCCCTCGTAAGATCTGGTTGGAAACTTGGAAAAGATACTGGGTCGGTGGCAAGAAGAAAGATGAGTGCGGCCATTATTTTTGGTGTGCGAAACGTGGTTTTCAGGCCCGGAGATGGAACAGTTTTAGCTGTGTTCTTCGGAGAATCTTGCATTCCAAACATTCATTCAACCATCGTGAGGGGAGGATGCTGTGTAGAAGGGGCCGATGTGTATATGGCCTTGGTCAATATGGCTGTTGACAACCATGGGGCCATGGTTACGAATTGCAGCAGGTTTGTTGGACCGATGCAGCACTAGCACACCTCGAGGAAGACGGCGACCAACTGACCAAGCAAGAGCACATGTCCACACCTGGAAAAGAGAATATACCTTGAGATTCTCTACTTAGTTCATAGGACCACATTCACGAGTATGTATTAAAATAGCTCAGTTAGGGAAATTCCAACTCTTGATTAACTCCAAAAGACTAGCTAAATTCACCCTCTAAATTCCCATTTACCATTTAACTATCCATTTAGCTAAGATTAGATTTTATTTCCATATTTTGGTACACTCAAACAGACTAGTCAATCGCGAACTCCTCCTAGATGATTTGTGAAGGAACTTTCAATTTCTTCATAGCTCCTATGATAAATAATCGCATGATAAATTAGTTTCCATTGAACCATGAATTTTTGTAATATTTTATAAATTTATTGAGGTCATTCAAAAGCTGTCTCTGGAGAATTTTATTTCAAATTTGTGCCAATATAAATAAAATGGGTTGCTCATAGTGCACCTATTCTCATAAAAAATTCATAACTTTTGGATACTTTAAAATATTTTTATCAGATTTATCAAAGAGAGGGCGGAAACACGTGCGCGATGGCGGCATGCTACCTATGGCGAGCTAGAGCGCCAAACAAAGATGGCTAGCTGCTGGAGAGGGATACCTAAGCATATAGATTAGCCAATACGATACGGAGTCTGCCCACACTCACGCACTCCCACCGCCGGTGCCGACTAATATATTTGGGAACATAACACGTGATACGGTGCATACATCAACGAATTTAATTGATAAAAAGATAAATGATAATTGTTAACTAATTAATAGTCTAACAAAGCATCAGATTTTTTTTTGTTAGTTATCAATATTAAGTTACCATTCACAAACAATGTACTATTTTACATGTTTATCACATATTGTAGACGGGTTTATTTTACCCACGGGTATGCGGGTATGGGTAGTATGTACCCACACCCTCACTCGCTTACCCGATGGGTACATGATGTTGCCCATTTATGTACCCGCAGGTAGAAATATAATTCCATATCCGTCTCCTTATCGGGTAAAACCCGTCAGGTACCTGGGTTTCGGGTACCCATTGCCATCTCTAGTGCCAACCGAGTAAGGGTCAGCAAGTCCTTCACGGGGCCTCCTATCTAGGTTGCGGAAGGTGGATAAGCAAGCGAACTATAAAGTTCACGAAACCCAAAACAGCCCACTTAACAGATTGAGGTCCAAAAACCCCACACGCTTTGACTTTTTTTATTTTTTTAATAATTTTTGAACTATTGTCAGTATTTTTTCATCAACATTTTTTTGAAATGTTGCGAACATTTTTTCCAACATTTTTTAAGTGATGTCAACATTTTTTCAACATTTTTAAGAGTGTATTGGTCAGCATTTTTTTCAACATTTTTAAGTGATGTCAACATTTTTTTCAACATTTTCAACATTTTTTAGAGTAGCCCACATTTTTTGTCAAAATTTTATAAATGTTCCAACATTTTCTAGTCAAAATTTTTCTGAAGGCTTCTTCCAACATTTTTCTAGAGGCTTCTTCCAACATTTTTCGTAAATGTTCCAACATTTTTGCAAAACATTTTTAAAATTTTGGACAACATTTTTCTCCTTTTTACACTTCTTCCAACGTTTTTCCAGAAATGTTACAACAAACATGTTGGTTTCGTTAACTATTTTTCCAATATTTTTCGAAATGTTTCAAATATTATTCAGAAATGTTGAAAAAAATCAACAATTTTTTTGGGGCGCGGGCGGGCACTGTGAGGCGGTGGCCTAGCGACCTCCCGGCGCCGGCGGCCACGGATGGGGGCGCGCGGCGGAGCGAGCCACCCCCGGGGGTACCGCGCGCGGAGCTCGCCGGCGGGGGAGGCCGCGGCGTCGCGCATGCCCTCGGCGCGCGGCCATGGCCGCGATGCCCGAGCTCGGCCGCGGGGTCTCGCGTGCCGCGGTGGCCGGCGTCGGCGGCGGCCGGCGGACGGATCTCGCGGCGGGCCGACGTCGAGCGGGGCCCGACGAGCGGTGCAGGGCGGAGTGTAGCCGACGGCGCTCGGGATCGGGGGTGGCGGCGCCATGGATGAGGCACGGGAGGGAGAAGAGAGAAAGGAGAGAGAGGGTGAGGCTAGGGTTACCAGCGGGATCCAAGGGTTCTGGTGGGCTGCACGAATCTTAAACACTGGAAGGTGGGATGAAAAAAAACTTCCGGAAGATATATAGGATTCCTAGTCCTGAACCCATGGTGGCTTTGACGATGTCCTAGCCTTTTGGGATCCCGTGCATTGTATTTTTTATGATTTTGCAAAAATAATAGAGAGAAACTTTTGCAAAACTAGCATACTCCCTCTGGTTCCATATTAGAAGTCGTTTAGTACAGCGACACGGTCACCAAAGCACAACTTTGATTTCTCTTTTCTATAAAAATCTTTATTGGAAATTTATATTTGTATATTCTTATGAAAGTAATTTTTAAGACAAATCTATTTATATGATTTTCACATTTTCAAACTCAACAACTTAAAAGTTATTCATGATTTATATTCCCAATGTTTGACTCAAACCTTATCCAAAACGATTTCTAATGGTGAACCGGAGGGAGTACAACACAACGCGCAGTTTTGTTGGATGAAATAGCGGAGCAAGCCATACAGATTGCGTCAATTCAAATGTAAGAAAAAATATCGTATGAACCCGCGGGTTCAGTTTTAAAAAGGTAGATGATCTTTTTACTGTTGTGTCGACGCCATGTCAGACACACGGTGGGAAAAATTTGAAACTTCTATTTGAACTCGCGGTTGCCATTGTCGTGTGGACCCCGCAGGAAAGAAACCAACGTATGGAATGATGACAACATGTTGGCACTTGAGCCCCACGCAAGCACCTGCCCGCAGTTGGATTCAACCATATCTTTTACCACCATTCATCAGGTGTTAAGAGTTCTGTTCGAGAGTTAGGGAAAAACCTTACACCCTCGAAAAGTCGGGTTTGCTGAAATTCGTGAGATAAGTTCGCGAATCATCCTCGAGATGAGGACTCCAGTTTCGTGAAAGTGGAACATTCATGAAGGGATCCTGATAAGTCTCAAGTATTTTTCAGGCTTTCCAGTAATATGCAAAAAATAATAGCCGAATCTGGCTTCTACGCGTGAATTTACTGTCTATTTCAGGGTGGTTGAATCTGTGAAGCCCTGGAACCAGGAACCTGCAAAATTCTGGAAGCTGGAACCTGCGAAGTTCGGGAATTGGTTGAAGTCCTGATTCGGAAATTACAATGAGCGGTGTTCTTCACGAATAAGAGATTCGGAGATCATGTAGAAGCCAAGTCAAAGACGTCATCTCAAAAAGTCCAGGTTTCGAGTGTGAACTAGTGGCAGACTTGTAAATATATGAAGTTAGCCCTGTAAATCACGGAATGTAAAAGACATTCATGTACATGTTCACACTAGGAATATTCTCTAGATTCGAGGGTAATCTCGGAATGTAAAAGTCCCTTCGTCTCCCTATAAAAGGGGGCGCACGGGCACGTGTAAAGGGGTTTACAACTTTTGAGGTGAGAGCAGTCTTTTGGAGATTCTTTGTCTCCCTGTCTTTCGTGAATTGCACACTGAATCTTGTTGTTCTTGTATTCTAGTGTTCGGGGACTCCCACCGATTTTTCGGACGCCAACAAGTTCCACCTCTATAAAAAGGCCAAAAATTAGTCGGAAATGTCATAAAAAATAGAGGAGGCAAAGGGAGGGGTGGAAGAAGCAATGAAACGCTGTCGGATTTGCATTTTGTTTCTGGTATATTATTCAAACTATGATATGTTTACTATTCAAACTACTACATAGTGATACTAGATTTTGATAGTAGATGAAACTAGATGGATACTAGATTTTGATACAAGATGACATTAGATGTATTGATAGTAGATGAAACAAGATGTTAATTTTGGATATAGTGATACTTATTATAAAATGTAGTGATATTTACGATTGTTTTTAAATGGATACCAAATTTTATTTTGGAATATTGTTTTTGGAGATTTTAGATAAGGGATGCTAGATTGGTAATATTACTATATGACCATTTCTTTTAGTTGCTTTAGGATTTGATATTAATACATTTAGGACAACTTTTATTATGGATACTACATTTTATTTAGACATGTTTTTTAGATTTTAGATGACTTTTTAGGAATACTAGATTGGTAAGAGCATCTCCAAGAGTACCTAATATTTTCTTCATAAAAGTGTGAAGTTTTACAAATTCTAAAAAAAATTATTGGAAGGAATACAGAAGATATAGAAGGCAATTTCACATTAGGTATCCTATACTATTAATAAATTATTCTAATATTTTTTAATATATTCTTTCTCTTGTACATTTGCATTAGGAACCCTTATCTACTATTTATTCATTGTGCGCCCTTCCAGCTCTAGACTATGAGGTGGTTTTTCTATAGTCCTAAAAGATTAGGAGGATGAATTAGGAGTTGTTGGATAATGATTTTTTCTCATCTCAATAAAATCAAGAATTGGGAACAAATTTAGAATACTCTTGAAGATACTCTTAAATATTACTCATTTAAAGTTGACGGTTGGTTAGGAATGAGGGTGTAGCAGCAAAGGAGATTGAAGGTTTCTGAAAAAAGCTAGAGAAAATTCCTTGTATGCCACAAGAAAGTATAGCTAATGAGCTCTATGCCATAAGAAATGCAAATTTGAGCTCTATGCCATAACTTGTATTTTTTCGTGTGCTCTAGGTCATTTCCGTTACACTTCACTAACTGAGCTATAACTAAGTTGTTAAATAGAGGGTGAAATGACAAAATACCCTGGCTGGAAGTTTAAAATATTTATAATTCTTTGTAAATAATATGTCACTGCAACTATGAAAACAACTATACAAGCCGGGTTGAGATGAAAAACCAACCATAGAGATGAAATATTTAATATTCATTGCAAACTGGTAATGATGTTTATACAACCACTTTTAGGTCTTCAAGCATACATCATTGCAAAGCCATACATGCCAAAATCAAAATATGACACATCAAGTTGTTGCATATACATAATGATTTGCATTAACTATATATCCAAATCTGGAAGTGAAATCTTCCTTTTGCTTCTGGTATGGGCTGCAGGGCTATGCTTGTGGGGGGTTGTCTTGCTTCTAGTACCCATAGCTGGACTATCATGTGGCATTGCAACTTGTTTCTTCTTCTTCTTTGGGTTGCTCTTCTTCTTTCCTGCTGCCTTTGCTTCCCCTTTAGCCTTTTTCTCTCCCGGAGGTTTGGCGATAAGAGGTGGTGGTGTGTTTTCACGTGTAAGCAGCATGGAGTACTCAACAGAAAGTAGCTCTGGTTGGTTTGAGCCACTTCCAGACCTGCACATGAGTTTCATATATGAGGACAAATTAGATCAACAAATTATGGTTGTGAATTAATATTAATAATGTGAAAATATGAAGTGTTGCAGGTATACCTTAAATAGAGTCCGAATCCTAAACTAGTTGAAGCACTAGCTGAAGCATTTTGGCTGTCATACAACATGTGTAATCAGGAAATGGTTGTCATATTAAGTGATGCAGAAAAATATTTTTAGTGTACAAATTCATACCTTGGAGGAAATTGCATTGTTTTTTGTGTTGAGCCAATAGGTGCAATGCTGCTCTCACTTGATGGTTCAATTGTTTTCTTCTTTTTCTTTGGAGAACCCTTGTCAAAAAGATAATAAATAAATGTAATTATAGACAATATATGCAATAGTGGTTACATGTTAAAATGCTTACTTTTCAGCTAGAAGAGCTGTTGTGTCATCAGGATCACCATCCTTGTAATTCCACCAACGATGACCATATTTCTTACAAACATTGCACTGATGTTTACCTTTCGGCCTTGTGCCACCACTAGTTTATGTATAATCTTTGAACCTCTCATTTTGTCTTCTACCCGTTGTGACTTTGATGAGTGGTGGATGCATGAAAAAAATCATGGTCAGATTCTGGCCATTGTGCTTTGTCAGGCATGGCAGGGATTAGAGCCTCATATGCAGCTTTGAATTTCTCAACTGAGTAATGCATGTCAACATACTTTTCTAATGGTTCTCTAAGAGATGTGATAAACACAATGGCATGTTTGCAAGCAATGCCCGTGACATCCCATTTTATGCAAGAACATGTCCTTTCTTGTAAGTTGACAACACACTTGTAGCCACTACCACCTTTCACAGAAACCTCTCCTAGAGTGTGACACCACAGATTTTTAATTAGCATTATTAGTGCTAATGACCTAGTCAACCAAGTCAAAACATGTTGACTTTGGTCAAACCTTGGTCAACCTGGGTCATCACCTTGAAAACCTAGCATACAATCACTAACGACCATCTTAATCAACTCAACACACACTTTTGGTCAAACCTTGGTCAAAAATCTAGACAAACCCTCTTCAACACCCTTGAAACCCTTGAACCTCTCTAGAACTTTTGCCGCGTTATCCAAATTTCACTTAAACACTTCAAAATCGGCCAATACAAAAGTTGTTCGTCTTTTTGAGAGACACACTTTTCATAATTGGCGTCATTTGAATTTTTGAGTGGAAATTGTGTAAAAACGCGGTCAACGCCAGCCTATACATTTTGACGAGCCGAGAAAAACATCAACTTTGCCAACATTTTGTGCTCAAATCATTCATCAAAACATAGGTCAACCTTTTCAAAAGTTTCTCTCCTGTAGCTACTCTACAACTTTGCTATTGGGCGATTTTGAACTTACATTCGAAAACATAGGTCAGCATTAGATTCTACACACTTTGGAGTACTTTTACAATTTTTTTCAATTTTTTTAATATAAATTTGAAAACATGCCAAATTATTTCTTGATTCGCGACCGACCGGCTAATCGGTATTACCGACAGGTCAACCGATGGCTACCGATTGAATTAGCCTTTTCATTTGAAAATTTGAACTCGATCGGTTTTTACCTGTAACCACTCCTACCGGTCTGGTTAACCACTACTTCCAGCAAGAAAGCACCACATGAGGCAAATACAGAGATAACTACAAGGAGGGGCAGAGCGGTCGTGTTAAAGCATGTGGGAGCATTTAGTGGTTTGCATCATATTTATTTTGTGTGCGTGAGTACTGATTTATGTAGGGCTGGACATTTTTCACCGAAATCGAGAAAACCCCAAACCGAAATGAACTGAAATGTCAGTTTTAGGTTTGTTCGGTACGACTTCTGCTTTGCTTTTAGGTCAGCAGAGTTCGGTCTTCGGTTTCGGTGTCGGTTTTAGGAGTACACCGAACCGAACCATCGAACAACTGATAAAAACCACCTTCTACCGTTCAATTAGGCCCAAGGCCCATCTATCTCTGCTCTCCTCCCCATCAGCACCAAGGCCTCCAAGAGATTTTCTTGACGTGCCTTCTTGAGAGTTTACATGCATGTCATTAGACAAGTTGCTCTGTACCTGTGTACCACTGGAAAGTTTGTTCGCACATGTATGCCACTGACTCAAACTTTTAAGACCTGAGCGACATTCTGTCCATTTCTTCAGCTAACGGTGTGAAATATATAGGAAATAACCATTTTACCCCTACGAGTCACACCAAACTTCTCCTTCCTCCTCCCCTTCACGCTCCATTGTTACACACGCCACTCGCATCCCTCGTGCTCTCTGACTAGTGCGGGGGAGCTCTGTCTCAGCTGCTACGTGTGCGGGTGGGCACTGCCTCGGCTGCCGCGGGAGAGCTCGACCTCGGCCGCCTCCGGCACAGGAGAGCTTGATTCCAAGGGGGCGGCTAGCCGACGGTGCGGGGCGGTCGGGCTGCTAGGGGCGGCGGAAGCACCATGGAGAGGGAGAGGAGTGACATGAGAGGGAGAGGGAGAGGGGTGAGGGCATAAGGGGGAGATATTTTGGTGGCCTGCCGATTAGGCCTAAATGTGCCTTAATGGGCCAGTTGTTTGTTTGCTTTTCTTTTGTGTTGAATTTCTAATGTTCGCAAACATACTAAATGCACTGATATTTGAGAAATTTTGACAGCATTAAATTCTACACACCGTGGAATATTTTAAAAAACATTTCATTTTTAATTTTCTGAATTCAAATTTAATTTTATGAATTTGAGCGGTTAGCCCGGGTAAAAGATAACGTGGGGCAAAAAGGTTCTATTGGGCAGCATCTTCACCCGCCACGGGGCCCGTCTGCGCACACCCGAATACGGTGTACTCGTATAGTGGAGTCGTATCACATGTACAAATTCCGTACACCACAGGCTACTCCTGCTGCTACTGCGCCGGCCGGTTTGTTGGTCGCGGTTACAGGCTGACCGGTCAGCCCCACCCGACAAACTCTCCCCGCCTCCCAAACCCACCGACCTCTCCTCTCATACGCACTCAACTCCCGGCGGCCTCATCCTCCCGCGCCTCGTCGGTCGCCGCTCCTCCCCTCCATCTCCGACCATTCCGCGATCCATCCATCCGGCGCCATGGGGCGCGTGAAACTGCAGATCAAGAGGATCGAGAACACCACCAACCGGCAGGTGACCTTCTCCAAGCGCCGGAACGGCCTCATCAAGAAGGCCTACGAGCTCTCCGTCCTCTGCGACATCGACATCGCCCTCATCATGTTCTCCCCCTCCAACCGCCTCAGCCACTTCTCCGGACGCCGCAGGTTATCCTCCGCCCCGCCGTCGTCGTCGTCGCCGCCGCCGCCGCTTGTTCTTCTCTCCTCCTCCTTGTTCGTTCGCTCCGGTCGGATTCACCGTGACGTGCTCCCGGTTTGGTTTTTGTAGGATCGAGGACGTGATCACCAAGTACATCAATCTCCCGGAGCACGACAGAGGAGGGTACGTACGTCCGTGCGCATGCATTGCCAATTGCTATGAACTAGTACTTACTATACTTATTCTCTGATTTCTGTACCTCAGAATAGTTCGGAACAGAGAGGTGAGATACCAACCAATCTCTTCATTTCGTGCTGTTTCATTCTGACGATGTATGCGAGCTGCAAGATTAAACTGACCAATATTTCTGGATTGCCGTCTCGAACATGCACTTCGTCGTCATAAAATTCAGTACCTGATCAAGATGCTCACGCAACTCAAGTGCGAGAGTGACATAGCCGAGCAACTCACGCCCAAGTATGCATGGCACCCGTTCTTCGTCCTCTTTCCGTTTCGATTCGTGTCGTATGAAATAGTTTTGGAGATTTTCTTGATGCTAAAAATCACTTCGAATTCCTCATTTTCGATTCTCATTAATTGCTTCTTTCTCTGCTGCGCTGCTCATCTTGTTGGGGAGCAGTAAAGGGCCAGTGAACTCCAACATAGAGGTAAACCTACACACCATCTGAAATGATCTATGATATATCGGACGGCTTCAGGTATTCAGGTGTTCTTGCACATGTAATCCTGTGCACAGGAGCTTCAGCACGAGATCAGGAAACACCAGCACCAGGTGCAGGCCCTGGAGGAGCGCATCAGGTTTTTTTAATTTGCATTCTTCGATAACCATCACCGCCCAAACAATGGCCCGTTTCCTCATCGTTTCGTCTCAGGATGTTCGAGCCAGACCCGGCGTCGCTGGCGTCCATGAACGAGGTCGAGGCGGCCGAGAAGTTCCTCATGGAGACCCTCGCCCGCGTCGAGGAGCGCAAGGTCAGTGTTCACCTCGTCGACCTCGATCATCGTCCTTGTTTGATTCTCCAGCTCGATCGATCGCCATCATCGCCGCCGCAAAATCTTAACCCGGATCTCTCGCGCATTCACTGCAGAAATATTTGCTGTGCAACCACATGGGCCCCTGCTTCGACCCCTCTCCCTCCGACATGCAGCACGTACGTGTGTGGGCGTAATTACTGGTGCTGATCCGGTTTAACGAGCGGTAATTACTCACTGATGCAACGGACACGGGCTGCAGGTGTTCGGCCTGCCGCCAACGGCGCCGGCGCTGCCGCAGCACGAGCAGCCAGGGGACATGGTGGGCATCGGCGGCGGCGCGTTCGGGGGCGACGTCTCCTCGTGGTTCGCCGACGGGGGCCCGTCCATCTTCGCCGGGCCGGACCCGATCCTGACCTTCAGGTGGGCCGCCGCCACAGCTAGCTGCTGCTTGCTTGCTAACAGACACGGAGTGCTGACGCTGGCTGGCCTTTTGTCTGTTTCAGAGAGCAGGTGATGTTCGACTCGATGCGTCGGGACGCGGCGGCGGGGGTGGTGGATCCGACGACAGGGGGGATGGCGGCGATGTGCCACGTGGACCAGCACGGCGGGCCCAGCGAGGACTGGCAGCAGGCGTACAGCAACTCGGCGGCGGATTTCTTCTCGTCGTTCATCCCCTCCACGCCCTTGCCTTTCCCGCTGGACGACGACGCGTCGCGGGACGACGAGCTCGACAAACCCTCCTCCACGGCGAGGTTCAGCGTGCACGAGCTCGACGCGGTGATCCAGGACGTCATGGTGGACCCCGTGCTGATGGCGTCGTCCCCTCCGCCGATGGTGCCGCCGCCGCAGCAACACGTGCACGAACCGCCGGTGGAGGCGGCGGGGAGCTGCTCCGACCCGCCGGTCGGGGACGACTGTGCCGCCGTCGCCACCGCCACCGCCCAGGAGCACGGCGGCCTGCACGGCGACGCGGTCAACATGGGATAGCTTACCAGTCCATGCTATGCGTGGCAAGCCGATGTATCTGTCCCTGCAAGGATAGCCCTGCGATGTCTTTCTTGAGATCGTGCGCGGTGTTTTTTATCTCTTCTAGCTTCACATGGACGGTGTGTGTAGAAGGCTATATAAAGTTTTCTCATGAAATAAGAATAAATACTTGAATTCAGTATGTATCTGAGGAGTTTTTTTTGGATGAGCTGACCAGCTATCACCTGAAGAGGGTGCTTAAGCAACTCCAAGAGAATAGCTATCTTGGCTTAAAAAGCTAAAAAATGAAAATTTTGTAAAAAAAAAAACTCAATCCAACAGACTAGTTAAAATTGCCCTCGCTATCCTTGACTAGCTAAACCCGGGGCTTCGCTAGCCATCTTTGGCTAGCCAATCCCGCTAGCTACCCCTCGTACATGAGTATGGCAGACGGGACCCACTAGAGGTGGAGCATATGAAGAGTTGATTTTAGCTAATCTGTTAGATTTAATCAACTTTTTACTAGCTATTTCGTTTTACATACCAGCCAAATCAGGATTTTACCTAATGAGTCTTCCGGAGTTGCTCACATGCAGCCTATCAGATCAACTTAATTTTGCTTGTCATCTCAGCCTTTTTCAAAACCCAACCTTAAGGGATCTATGCCTTGGCTACCACCATGCTTGTCCCATGAGGCGCAAAGTCAAGTCCGGTTGCTTATATCATTATAATAGGGGTTTTCGTAGTCCGACCAAATATTTAGAGCATTTCCAGTCCTCAGTAAGACCACGGAAACCAGCAGCAAATCGTTGCAAATTGACCACTAGATATCAATCATATATATTTTGGGTTTCAAAAAAATCATATATATATATATATATATATATATATATATGACACCCACAATGTTAACAAATATTACTCCATCCATCCCCAAAAAAAACTGTTCATTTTATTTCTGAACACATTAGTAGTTGTAACAAATGATCATGCTATCCCTAACTAATATTAGTTGATGTTGAAAGTTGTGGTTTTATGAATTCTCAAATAAACACATGTGCATTGGAACCTAAAAAAAAGCATCAATTGATCATTTCTTGACTCTATGCATTTGTCAGTGCACCTTTTATTTTCAATATTGCTTTAACTAGATTAGTTTTACTCGGAGCTAAATGACCACTCTAATTGTGGAACAACATTTTAAATCTAATGAACAATCTTTATGGGACAGAGGAAGTAGAAGTAACTCAAAAGTCCATAGCACTGCAGTTCATATACCAATTAAAGTAGCTATGGGTTGCAAACCTTAATTCAACGGATGCTGGTGATGCCAGCCATCAATACTGGGTTTTCTACAAGAATAAAATCGGGCTGGTTGGTCTTAACAGGAGCTGCTGTAGGATAATTTTTTAATTTTAACCTTTTTTTAAATTTATTTTAGAAATAACACATCAAAAACATTATTTGCAGATCTAACCCGTTTGCCCGCGCCGGCCCACGTGGCGCGGCAGGCCCACTTTGCCGCGCCACATGCGGCGGCGCGGCGGCGCCCGCCACGCCGGCACGGTGGGGCGATGTGTAAGATGGTCGGCGCGGCGGGCCCGCCGCGCCGCCGCATGTGGCGGCGCGGCTAAGTGGGCTCGCCGCGCGCGCGCGCATGGGGCGCGGCAACGTTATCCTGCCGCGCCACGCGGGCCGGCGCGGCCAAAAGGGTTAGATCTGCAAATAATGTTTTCTTGGTGTTATTTTTAAAAATAATTTTGAAAAAAGGTTAAAATTAAAAAATTATCCGCTGCTGTACAGACTAAGTCGTTGCAAAGCTATATTACTCTTCATGGGATAGAGGGACGAGGGAGTGGTTGTCTACTTTTTGAAGAAAGATAATTGTACCAATGGAAAATTAGCGTGCCTAGATGTCATAATGCTGGCATGCATTCAACTACAAATGTCATTGTACAACCACTAAAATTTTGACGGTTGGTCATAACAGGAGCAGGTAACTAAACAGTACACTATGAAGAGCATATTCATACATCATTCTCAGGTGATGCCTAAAGACTAGTCAACACAAGAAAAATACAATACATCACTTTCTCCAAAAATCACTTTCTCCCCAAAAAAATGCACTTTTTTTCGAAAGGGCAGGAGAGCTGCGTTTCATTTCATTAGAGAGAAAAAATAGTCCCCATACAAATCCCATCTCTCATACGGGGACAATATGAGAGATAGGTTCAAATACACTTTTTCATTCAGGCAGACTTATTCTATGCTGCATGGAACACCTAGAGAACCTCAGCCGGTTCATACATAACATGACAAACAGCCGCTGGTGGTGGTAAAGACATTTCAGTTCATCAGAAAACACTCTGCAACAATTGACAACACTCAGTGAGCCGAAATTAACCTTGGCAGACAGAGATCTACAGGTGTATGTGAAAGAGAGGCAGCTCCTATTGTGTTGATAGTGGGGCATTGTGCACATAAGGCATATAAGCTCAGAAATTAAAATGCTGTGTGAAGGCAGAAAATGACAAAGGTTCTCAAGATATTCCATGAGTATGAATCAATATTACATCACATCCAATGTTTTGTTCATACTATTTGTACACAATGCTAGGAAAGTGGTAGGAGTACTCTGGTCAATACAATTTTAAGTTCTGTTCGTAGATCATCTGCCAGTTTCAAGTAAATTCGATTTCTCTACACATTTTCTTCAGAATTTCTACAACTTTACAGACAAACAACATGCATCATCAAAAACTTACAGAGCATTTAAATAACAAAACTTGTGTCAAGAGTCTTAACAGAATATAACTAGTGAGATGAACATTCCCTATCTTAGTCACATTTTAAAAGGACGCTTTCAAGTAGGCAAAATTTGCCGACGGACACCATACAAAGGTGGCTTTTGCTCCATGCCACTAAAAAAACTTGTCTTTGCAACAGCCACCTTTGAACGATGTCCACCAATAAATTTATCCTTTCAAGTAACAACTGAACATGAATATAGAAATAATATGGGAGATCATAATGCAGTATTCTAATAGTAGTACTTACACGGAAAAATGTTCTATGTTTCAAGTTTAAGTTTGAAAGAAAGACCAGCGTCGATAATATATATGTTATGGATTCTCCAACTCCTAGATTTTGCCAAGTGGGATATATTATCAGCCCAAGAGTACAATCAAAGATGATCCAAATCAGATTTGACAGTTAAAACGTAGGGAACATAAAGCAGCCACCACTAATTCCCAGGTCTTGTGAGTTTTGGTTCGGCCACGAGAACGTAAATATGAACAATCTAACACCAAATTCCAATTTAATGGAAGGAACTAAAATATTATCCCTCAATTGGAATGTATATCATACCAATATACCATAATCATCACACAGCCTCAATGCAGAAGCATAGCACATGAACTCCAAAGTCATAAGAATTGCAGGAAATCAAACCATAGCATTTTTTATTAGTACTTCGACATATTAGATGTACTAACCTTGTAATGACAATTATGGACCAATTCATTATTTATGGGGTTGATTATTTAGCCAAAGGAACCTCTGCACTTGCGAGACCAACAAAAGCATTTTCTTGCCTTTCGACAGCCAGAATTGGATCCCAGTTGTTCATTACCTTGGCTCTGACCATAATCATATGTGAGTTCAGTCATTGGAGGAATATGCTTAATTGCAAAGAAAGCAATGTGTGGGTATCCCTCATCACCATGATTGTACAAAACTGGTTGCCAAAAAACATTAGGAGAGCAGCTGTGGTTCATAAAGCGAGCTACATTGCCAGTTCGTTTTGCACTAATGGTGATTGGCAATTGCCTAGGAGTCTCCTTTGAGTCGGACAGATTAGGTTCACCCAGTAATTCTGGCGCATAGTTCCATTTTAAGTTCTGCTCGGAAGGAGGGGCCTCAAAGATGTACTCATCTTCTCCATCCAGACTATTTTTGTCAACAATTTCACCTGCGTATTCACAGATAAATGTTCCAGCTCGAATCGGGTCCCAACTACGAAGGCCCCAACCACGATCTCCTGTCTTAAACA
Organism: Cenchrus americanus; assembly: GCA_947561735.1. Taxonomy (NCBI): domain Eukaryota; kingdom Viridiplantae; phylum Streptophyta; class Magnoliopsida; order Poales; family Poaceae; genus Cenchrus; species Cenchrus americanus. The sequence continues at coordinate 108,288,118 of OX387240.1, forward strand.
CTTCAAAATGGATCTGGGTACCTTTCTGTACAACTCGGTTGCGGCAGTTATGTGAACAAGTGCAGGAATCGTTACACTCATATAACATAGGCATGCGGCTAACAAGTATGCCTGAAGCACTGTAAGGAAGGTCACCAGCATTTCGGTGTGTACAAGTGCAGTTGTTATCACCAGGGAGGCATACACTTGCACAATTGCATCCTTGCATCTTTTGCATTGAGCTTAGCAAGTTCCCATAGTTCAATTTAGTCATATAGGTGAAGTGGATAGGACCCTTCTCATCATCAACCTCATTTACAAGGCAAACAGGGTTACTTTCCACACCGTATGATATGTCGGGCAATATAACATGATCTCTAGATGATGAATTTTCCCTCCATTTTTCAGTTTTCTTCCACATCGCAATGCCATCAGGTTGGTTAGGTTCCCTGTGTAACTTGTGCTTAAAAACATTGAAACCAGATTTTGCTTTCTCGACCCAAGCTTCTTTGATCTTGTAAAGACCATCATATATGTATATCTTGCCAGTTGGACAAGTTAAGTCTCTTATGCTGCGAATGACTCTAATTGGATTACCTCTATGCAAACTCCTCTCCAATGCAAGGTTACCCCTCTCGAGTTTTTGATCATCCTTACCAGACATGCCCTGTCCAGTGTAAACTAGAATGTCTGGATCATCTTCGGTATTATCATACACACCAGCTGACACGATACTAATAGCCACAGGATCCTCCTCATTACCAAATTTGGCAGACATGTAATCAATACCTGCCATGCTCTGACTATTCAGCCCCACCAGGCACATCTCGATTCTGAAGTAGAACATGTCACCAACATTAACACCAGGAACCTCTCCAATCCGTTTATTCTTATTGACACGAAGTTCAGCATTAATCATGATGCTCCCAGCCTTCAAGTTATGTTGCTGCTTTGCAGCTTGATTCACCTCATCCAGCTGCATAAGCCTCCGCCGTAATGAGTCAAACATCATGAGTACATCATCTGTAGATTCCCGAGGATCATCTGAAGACAATGATGGAAGCTGCAACAGGGTGGTATTAATTTTTCTAGGTCGTACACATTTTTTTGCATCAACAGTGTCATCCTCTATTGAACTTGGAGTCACTGAACTATCTGGCACACGCCTTGGACGTCCCCTCTTCCTTTTTCCACTTTCAGGTGAGGTGGTTGCAGTTGTCTCAAAGGTGGGCTCATTATCTTTTGAGTGAATTGGAGTTGAAGTATCTGAACTATCCTGCAAACGTTTGGGGCGCCCTCTTTTCCTCGTACCAGATTCATGTACAGTGGGTGCAGGAAGTGTCTGGAGAACAGGTGTATTATCTGCTTGAGGTGCTAATGGAGTTGACAGAACAGGAACATCTTGCACACGCTTGGGCCGTCCCCTCTTCCTCTTGCCACCTTCCTGTGAGATGACTGCAGAAGGCATTGGGGAAAGAACATTCCCACCTTCTTGAGGAGCTGAAGGAACCGAAGGAAGTGAAGGAACTGAAGGAGCTAAAGAAACAGTGGTATCTGGCACACGCTTGGGCCTGCCCCTCTTCCTCTTACTGGATTCCGGTGTGGCAGCTGGCAGAGGAGTTTGCATGCAAGGAGCGGCAGCTGATGGAGAAGTTAACGAGGGAGTGACCAAACTGTTTATTGCAGTGCCATTAGCTTGAGAAGCTCCATTCATATTAACCCTTTGAGGCTGCCCCTGACTGGGTTCTGCAGGAGTAGCAGGTGGCACAAACATTGGTGGAACCCCAGCCAGCATCCCCAGCTCCTTGCCTCCAGCATGTGGTCCAAATGGGGTCACGCAGACAAATGAAGATGAGTTTTGAGGGGTGAATGTGTGGAGCCCTAGTGGTGCAGGGAACATGGGGGTCAATGTACGCAAGGGTTTGGCATTAACTGCTGAATTACTCAACAGAATTGAAGCCTTCTGCTGAGCCATTGTAAGCCACCAATTGACCTTTTACCAAAGCAAGCTTTATGTCACTAGTTCACTATTTTCTTTGTACTTTCCTCCATAATTGCTTGCAACTCGTGTTTCAAAGAAAGCTGGAAAAGGGTGGGAAAGATCAATTAGTATCATTAAAAAGGATAACAGCTTAAAGTTTTAAACATATGATGGAATATTATAAAATGCATCATTTTTGGCAGTTTTAAATTGCTACCCAGGAGGAAATATCAGTTTAGGAAATACTGAACCTTGACTGCTATTCCAGGTTTCTAATAAGCATAAGCAAGTTCACGATGGAATTTACAATTATAAGTACCATCTTAAAGTCATGGTACCATAATAACTGCTTGCCAATGGAAACAAGTGTCGCACATGTCTAGCATTTTCAGAAGTAGGGGCAAACAAAACTATTAACTAAGTACTCCTTCCAGTATAAAAAACTGAATGCTGATTCGGTACATGCATTTGTCAAACTATTTTAACTCAGACAATTGGTTTATTTGTGAGTATTGTGTACATGAGAAACAGGCACAAGTACAAGATCATAAAAATACTTTCATAATGTTATTTCCTAATTATAACAACAAAATAACACTTGCAAGGAGCAGCAACTTCTTACAGATATTATACTGTTCTTTTAGGACCTACAGTGCATTAAAGGTGAAAAGCAAAGGTAAAAGGCGGATGGTAATAACCGGAGGGGAGCAGTTAGTATTACTTCATTGTTAAAATTGAGAAAAGGTGTGGTTGGGTAGTTAATTTTCGTTACCTCCATATTTGCCGTGCGATGAATTCCATGATCTTCTGCATCATTGTTCACATGACGTGGCACTTAGTGGAAACATTATTTCTTTACAACAAGTTGGTATCCTGATGGTCAAAAAAAAAAGTTGGTATCCTTTCTGCAACTGACAAGTGCAAGAATAAGCGGTCATGTTGTGCCAATAGGAGTATATTATAATAATATGTTATGAGTAAACAAGTTATGAGATCATTTAAGGAGAACCCATCGAGATGGCCAGCAAAATCATGTTTTGTGGAAATAAATGCATGAGCAGAAACTGATACTACACTCAAAGAGTGGACTGATCCTGATGATGCTATTTTTGGGAGGAAACGAGTGAAAACAAGAGTGTGCGATTTAGAGCTTTTCTGATTTTGACGTTTTTTAGCAAGGCAAAAATCGAAGGTCATACAGTACCAACGCGCGGGGATGAAAGGGATAGGATGAGACTTGAGTACCTGGACGGCGCGCCCGGTGCCGATCTGCTCGCCGCCGACCAGGAGCGGGCGCGGGTGCGGCAGCTGCGCCGCCGAGATCCAGATGCGCCGACCCGGCGGCCCGTCTCGCCTCGCGAACGGGAGAAAATTAAAAACGAGGGGAGGACTGAGGGAGGGCGTGACGAACTGACGATGGGGGGCAACAGCGCCTGCGCGAGGGGAGGTGAGACAACACGAGTCGCACGCGCAGCTCACGTGCCGCGCGAGGGGAGAAGAATTTCGGTGCAGGCGCGCCCGATGACCGACGCGTCGCGGCCTGGCGGAATCGACCGGACCGCTCCGGCGAGTCCACACGCGCCGGTTCAAGGTGCATCAAATCACGCGCACAGCGCACCGGTGGCTCGTCCGCGCCGCCGCCAATGGACCTCGCGGTTGGGTTGTCGCCGGCCTCGCGAGAAAGAAGCGTCATGCTTGCTGCCGACGACTCAACCTCGGCCGCTGCCGTCGCTATCGCCGCACGCTGGGCCTGCGGCGTCGCGGCGAGGACTACGGCGGCCGTGGCGAAGAAGGCGCTCTGCCCCGGTGCCGCCATGGGGTGCTCATATCATCATCCTCGGCGGCTGCTTAATGATCAAGAGCATCCTGAGTCGTGATTTGTGCGTTCTTTGGTCCCACCGTGATTCGTGGAGAGCCGTACATCGGGGTTGTATGATAGTTCGTCTCATGCATTGACACGTAATTGTGGTCGACTCAACAGAAAACTTGTACAGTGAGTTGTCATATAAATCATTTGGTAGAGCAATAAAATCTCTTAATTTGTGCATGTAAAAAAGAAATATTATGAGTTGCGTGACAACAACAACAACTCATACAATGGTTGTGAAGTTGTCTTATAAGGTTGTTGTTTCGCGAAGCAAACGGCCCCTTTCTCTCTCCTCCACATCAGCAAAAAATTTTACGTGGTGTTACATGGAACGACCCGCTGACGTGTACCAATGTACTTACTCTGAGACCTGAGTCTCCGGCCTGCGCAGCCCACGACTTGCTCGTCGGAACGCCTGACCGTTGCTTTTCATTTCTGCAATGGCCAATGCCTGTCAAAGGAGTACAAGTAATGGTAGGATTGAGGGAATCAATCCATATTTTGGAGAAAACAGCATCTGAAAAAATGTTCATAACATGTTCATCACATTTTTTACAATATACATGAGGGATCAGTTAATTAGCAAAACTGTAAATCATGGGAGGCACGGGACCACCCATGATGTGCCCACGGGAAGTTTAACCATCACCGGAAAGTGGGTTACATTCATATGGATGATGAGAACATGAGAATGTAACCATGCATGGAAAGAAGTAACTCGTCATCCGTTAAGCAAAATAGTCATGGGTTACACAAGATGGACTTGCAGCAACATTTTTATGTTTTGTTCATTTCTGGTATTTCTCTAGTTGGTTTCAGCATTCATACGATACATCCTTGGAAAGTACTATAAGTTTCCAACCCAACAAATGAGGAAGCAAATCCTCTGCAGTAAATGAAGAAGGACTCACCCACTGCCACGTGGACCCGGTGGCCATCAAGGCCACATGGCAATGACAGTCTCTTTGCAGCTACTGCAGAGGAGACTCATAGACAAATGACACATCTTTTCAACTTTTGAGTCAAGAGTAACGATCATTTAAGTGGAAGATGTGCAGGGGTGTTAGGAGGTTGCACGGAAGTCCAAAACTTTTCAGTTGCTTCATTATATCTTTGTTTCCCAAGAGCCGTATGCATAGAGTCTAAGGGCAGTCTGTCACACCCGATTTTCCGTAGAAAACCGAATGCATCTCATATGTGTGCCAGGATCACAATTTCACACATATGGTAGACTCATGAGTGTAATATCACAAGACATTGCTCAAAACGTACAGAAAAGGTTTATTAACTTTTATTACACTCACGATGGTAGACACGAAGGTCTTTACACGAACAACGATAACTATGAAGACGCGACTCCATCTTCATCATCCACAGGCTTCTGACTGGTTGATCGCATCCTCAACTCCTCGTAGTCGGTGAAGTACTCCACTCCAGGGTTCTTCTCTGAAAAGCGTAAGCAAGGATGAGTACACTTATGGTTGGTACTCAGCAAGGCCACAGGAATAACCGGAAAGCAATATTAATCCATCTTTAAGTTCAATTAATCATGTGAGGGTCCAGGCCGCTCTTGACCGTGAGCACGGGCGATCGATCGCTTTACACTGCGCAGAGGATGCACACTTTTCCCACGGTTCGCGTAAAAGTTTCAAAGAACTTTGAACCCAACCACGCATGTGCCGATCGGGCACAATACCACACTTCCGAGGTGTGATTGCATAGGGACGCTACGAAGCCTTTACAAAGATATGCAAAAGCATTAACAACCCACGACGATTCTGACTCGGGGCGGACCATAACCCTCCCTAGTGGTCGCACCTTAACAAAGGCTGCTACCCCAAAAGAACCGGCTATACCCCCGCAACCCGGAGCCCCCCCGTGTTCCTTTCGGATAGGGTCGTCAATACAATCGCACACCTAATTAATTGGCTAAGCCAGAGCCATATGGACTGTGGTTGCACTGTTTTCCTGGGTGGTTCTCCATGTTCCGATTAATTTATAGTGTTCTTGATTAAAGAATAGGTAGAAGGGTGGTTAGGGTCACTTGCCTTTCTCCAACAATAAGCTACTCTCTTTTACTGCAAAGCTCTGCTCTTGTTCTTCCTCGAACGGCGTGTTGGCTACGATCATGCAAGAAAACATACAATAAATAAAACAATACATCAAACATTACCAAAAGACTAAAACAAGCTTTTAGAAATGACGGGCTCGGAGAGACGATCGCGTGGACACCAAGAACGCGTAAAACGGAGCTAGGATGAAAAAGATATGGCTGAAACAAGGTTCAGGGACTAAATTGTGATTATCTGAAAGTTTATGGAGTTTTCTGCAAGATTTCAGGGACCTAAACATATTTATGTGTGAAACTAGGAGGTCTAACATGTAAAAGGTCAAAGGGTAGGCTATTAAACAGAAAACCTAAGAGATCAGGGGCTTAGACATAAAAATCAGGACTGAATTGTAAGAGTTCTAATATGTGGAAGGGCCGACTTGTAATATTAGAAACTGCAAGGTCTTTTGCGCAAAATGGCGGCGGAGGACTTGGGTTGACCGGTACAAAGAACTTTGACCTGGGGAGTGCGGGCTGATCTGAGCCGTTGGCTCAAGATCAGACGGTCGGCGGCAACAGCGGGGGGCGGCCGCGGCGCAGAAGCGGGCCCCGGCGCGGTGGCGCCGGCGGCGGCGAGCTCGCCGGAGAAGGATGAACCGGAGCTCCCGGGCACGATTTTGAGAACGGTTAGGCTCAACGTGAAGAGGAGAAGAAGGGGAACTCACTGGGGAACTTGAACAGTAGGGAGCCGCGCCGTAGGAGGAGATCAGCGGCGAGGGGCGGCGGTGCTCCGCGACGGCGGCGCTGTGGAGAGCGAAGAGAGGAAGGGAGGGGTGCGGGAGATGCAGGAGCTCGAGGGGACGCTTTATAGGTGAAGAGGGGAGGGGAGGGGGCACGACCGAGGCGGTGGGCGGCGGCGTTCCGGTGGCCGCCATTGATGGCGGTGCGGTGGTGGCGGGTAGGGGAAGGGGATGGGGCCGGGGAGGTGGTGGGTGAGTGGGGGCGGCGCCTTGATGGCGTAGTGGAGGAGGCGGACGGGCGCGGGGAGCCGGGGAGGCGGCGGGCGGTGCGGGAGGCCGGCGGCCGGCGCGGGGAAGGGGAAGGGAGGGCGGCGGCCGGAGGTTGAAGATGCCTGACGTGTGGGCCCCACACGTCAGCAAGTGAGAGAGGGAGAGACGAGTGCTGGGCCGCTGGGGCAGCCGGGCCGCGCGGTGATGGGCCGGAGAACTGGGCCGCGGCGGGGAAAAATAAGAATAGGAAAAAGAAAGAGGGGAGGTGGGCTGGGCCGGAAAGAGGGAGAGGGTAGGGAGTTTGTTTTGTTTTTTTCTTTTTTTCAAATCCTTTTTCAAACCAATATTTTCAACACTTTTAAATTCAAACTTTCATTCTTTTTTTTAATTCAAACTTTTACACTAATTTTCACAATTATTTTTAAGGACTTTTTCACAAAATTTTTTTAAGACTTTTAAAATCACACCACAACCAAAACTCATGCATTTCAACATGATGCACAAACACTTGTTTGATTCTAATTATTAAATGTTGTTTAATTTAATTAAAGGCAAATTTATTTATTCAAATTTATTAAATCCTTAGAAAATAAAACTAAACCATGTTTCTAGCAATATTTTATTGTGATGGAATTTTCGGGTGTTACACAGTCCCAATGGGACATTAATGGTGGTTTCCATCTTCATTAAATGAGGCGCCGCCTCAGCAAAAAGATGACATGGCAGGCAAATTAATGAAGAAAGAGAAACAAAATCGTAGAAATCGTTTCTTCTACAGGAAACGACGTCTACCCTAGCCCCGATGCGCGAGGAAACGAGTAAATCCCCGTTGGGGAGAAACGGCCCACTTTCCGAGCATTCCAGCGGATCCTGTGTGCGGCAGCCGCCGTGTCACACCTGATTTCCCGAAGAAAACCAAATGCATCTCATATGTGCGCCAGGATCAAGTTTACACACATATGATAGACGTCATGAGTGAAATATCAATAAACAGCAATAAAAACGTACAAGAGTTAAACCATTACATTATCTCTTTATTACACTCAGACGTTAGACTCGAAGGTCTTTACAACGAACAAACGATAACTATGAAGACGCAGCACCGTCTTCATCTTCCACAGGCATTTGACTGGGGGCACGCAAGCCTCAGAACTCCTCGTAGTCACTGAAGTACTCTTCTCCAGTGTTCTCTTCTGAACAGCGGGTAAGCAAGGGTGAGCACACTTATGGTTGGAGCTCAGCAAGTGGGGGAAAGATGCAAGGCCGTCAAGGATAGGCTAAGAGTTTTGTCTTTGCGAGCTTAGCATTTTAATGTTGGTCAAGTTTTATTAGCAAGCACCTAATTACTAGATGTAAGTTTATACCAACCCACTTAAGCATTTAGGAAAGCATCTTCTCTCAAAACCCACAAGAAACCACGATTTAGTTCCATCTTCAAGTTTATTAATCATGTGAGGGTCCAGGCCGCTCATGACCGTAAGCACGATTGATCAATCAGTTTTACACTCTGCAGAGGTTTTACACTTTACCCACAGTTCGTGTTCCCCATGTTGCCCGGGTTGATCAGACCCTTAAACACTTCCGAGGTGAGTGGCTAGGGGTCCACTACGAAGCCTTTACAAAGGAAAGAAGAGAAACCAACGACCCCGCAACATTCTGAATGGCGGAGCGGACCATAACCCTCCCTAATGGTCGGCACCTTAGCCAAGGTCGCTACCCAAAAGAACCGGGCTATACCCCTTCAACTCCGGCCCCCTGTGCCCCTCTCGGAAAAGAGCTATCAGCTAACCCACTCTCCTAATTAATCGGCTAAGCCAGAGCCATATGGACTGTGGTTGCACTGTTTTCCTGGGTGGTTCTCCATGTTCCAATTAAACCATATGACCTTGTTATTAACCATAAGCACACACATATATATCACCCAAGTTATCATGATCAACATTCATCATATTGCATAGGATTCATTTTAACCATCCCAAGTTATAGCAACTAAGCATTTCTACCCAAAACATTTATTTAAAAAGGGTTGTCCAAGGTAATGAAGGTAAAAGTCTAGTCATGTCCTTAGAAAGGTGATTTCCCATCAAGTTTATGCAATACAACATTTAAAAGTAAACTTAGTTATCATGCAATTGTTTAGGACAAAGAAGAATATGCGAGAGGGAGAAGTCCACTTGCCTTCCTTGCTTAAACACCGGGGTTCTTCTTCTTCAAACACTTGCTCTTGATCCGCTTCAACCCGGTTGCTCACTTGAAATCGGCACGGTGTCTACGAGCACACAAGAAAGCATACAATAAACAAAACAATACACCAAGCAAAGGTAAACGATCGACATAAGAAACGAGATAACAAGGTAGCTTTAAAGAAAGGTGGCTAGGAAAGATTAGGTGTAAGAACATAGTTGATTCACCAAGAGAGAACAAGGGTTGGCTCTAGGAAAGCGAACACAAAAGCACTAGGAACTATCGAGAGCTTCGGATGATCACAAACAAGAGCTAGCTATGTGCTTGGTATATTTTAATTAAGTAAAATCATGTGTATAGGTTATTTCAAAGAAATACCCTATTAATAATTAAGCGAGTTATATTTGTATTTAAAAGACGATGTAAACCTTGCCCAATTTTATTTATAAATATTCAAGTATGATTTATGCAAATTAAACATTTTAATTCAAAACAAGCATGTAAAAGCATCTAGGCGCTTATCTTTATATTTCGAGTTATTCTAATCAAATTACAACTTAAAAACACATTGATATTCATATTAATCAAATTAACAATTTAATTAAGAAAACTCGAGATAAACCTATATTGCTTTTATTTAGGAAGCAAATTGCATAAACATTACTCAAATTAATTTTGATTATAAAAACCGAGGTACACATCTATCTAGCTTTTAATTATAAGAAGTATTTAACTAGTATTAGGCATATTAGCTTTCTTATGAAAACACGTATTAAACTTATAATTAGATTTTAATTAGAAAAGCATGTGATATAATTATTAATCAAATTAACATTAATTATGAAAACGGTGTGTGGCACTATATTGCTTTTAGTTATAAAAAGCATGTATAATTAACCATTAATCAAATTAATATTAATTTCATTTTTTCAGGAAATAAAACATGGTGAAAACTCATCACTAACGCGTGCTTTACATCATTATGGACCTAACGCAACTTGAACGGATTAAATCAGAGCTAAAACGAAAAAGATATGAGCAAAACAAGATTGAAAGAACCTAGTCGTGATTAACCGTAGATTTCAGGGGCTAGCAAAAAAGATTCGCAAGACACATCAAATAGTGCTTGCAAAAAGGATACAACTCAGGGTAGTTCCATAAAAGTGCTTGGGATGGATCTGGGTGTGAAGATCCGGGAAGTTCTAGGGGTTACATGCAAGATCTAAAAGATACATAAAAACGAAACAAGATTATAGGGTTACTCAGGGGGTCATGTGCAAAAACTCCTTCTCCTTCGTCTGGACCGCGAGCAGAGCATGGACAGGGGGCGGTGGCGCTGGGGGGTGGCGGCGCTCCGGTGACCTGGAGCGGCGACGGGCTCAAGTGAGTAAGGGGAAAGCGAAGAGGAGCTCAAGGGGAACGGGATGGAGCCTTCACCTTGGACAGAGAAGGACGAAGAGATGGCCGACGACGGCATCCATGGCGGCCGGCTCGGGCACCCATGGGCGGCGGCGCTCCGGTGGGTTCCCGCGGCGGGAAGCGGCGAAATGGGCGAGCTCGGCGCGTGGATGCCTCGGTGGGGTCGGTTCGCCCGGGGATGCTCCAATCCGGCGAATCGACGAGCGGTCCCGGCGACACCTTGCGACCCCGGCGGCGGCGGCGGCGTCCGGTCGCGGCGGCGGCGCGCTTCGCGTGGCGCGCGGGCGCGGGCGGCGGCGGCGGCGTAGGAGGCGGCCTAGGGTTCGCGCGCGCGGGGTCGGCCTCGGGCGCCGCCTTTATAGGGCGCGAGGCCCGGGGGCCCGTGCGCGCACGCACGCCAAGGCCGGCGGCGGCGGCGCGCGCCACGGCCATGAGGCCGGGCCTCGCGATGGGCCTTGGCGAGCCCGAGGTCGGGTCAGGGCGGGCGGACCGGGTCGGGCCTCTGGGCTCGGCCCGTTAGGAATAGGATAGGTTTTCTTTTTTTTCCGAAATATTTTCCAGTGCGAAAGTAATTCCAGAAAAAGTCCAGAAAATACTTTAAAGCACGAAAAATAGTCAGAAAATTTTAAAAATTCCAGGTAACTTCCTAGAGATAGGTTAGGTCATGAACAATCCAAATAAAGCATTTGGTGCTCATGATAAAGATTTTAGAGCCTTCTCATAAATATAAATAGCTCAAGGAAAATGAGAATAAATCCCAGAAAAATCCGGAAAATTCTCTGGAGAATTAGAACGACTCCTAATCGCATTTTTGAAACCTTTTTGCACTCAAGAACCACTAGATGCATCGGCATGAATGCAACACTCATAACTTTTATTTAATTTAGAAAATCAGACAAAGGATTTTTCCTATACTATATTTCCTGTAAAGAAAATAAATGTGGGAAAAATTTTAAAATTATGAGAAAATCATTATTTAATTATTCTCTCTATTCACATCCTGAAATTGGAAGTTTCAGGGTGTGACACGCCGGCCGCGCGCCAAGGCCGCCGAGCGCGCGAGCGCCCCGCCCCGCCCGCCGGCCGCGAGCGCCCGCCGCCTTGCCCGCCGAGCTCGTCGGGTTCGCCGCCACCGGGATTCGGCTCGGAGGAGCTCGCGGGTCATGGATGCGACCAAGGCGGGGGCTGATCCGAGCACGCACCCGAACGCCACCGCGCGCACGTCGGCCGCGGGCACCCTCACGTCGCCGTGCTCGCGTCGATCGCCGCCGTCCAGCACATTGTCGCGCCGCTGAGCAGAGGAGGCCTACCTCGCCGTGCCTCCGAGGCGGGAAGGAGCTCCGCGCCGAGGTGGCTGGACCACCTCGCTGGATCTGCGGGAGGAGGTAGACGGCGCCCGTCTGGAGGGGGGCGTCAGGGGCGGAGCGGATTGGAGAGGAAAGAGAAGGGGAAAGAGAGGAGGTGGCGGCGAGCTCACCTGGCGGCCGGTCCAGCGTTACCGCTCGCTGCGGGGACCCGACCTGCAGCTCCCCCATGGAGGATTGGGGAGAAAAGAGAATGGGAAAGAGGGGAGGTGGCGGCAGAGAATGGGAAAGAGAGGCGCCGGGGCATGCGAGATTGCCACAGAAGAATTGTCTTATTTCCATAGTACATTTAATTTTTTCGCTGTACAATGATTAGTATAGAAACCATGGTTGGAAAGGATGATTTCTATTAGCAATAACTCTTTTTGGAATTTGTTTCAGGAACCCTGCCATTGGGACTGCCCTAAGAATATTAATTAGGGATCCATTTTCTACTTACCTTTTAGTTTATCCAAGAGTTAAAGTATTAAGTGTGTGCATCTCTCCCTCTCAGGGATGATTTGTAATCAGTTGAGCAGAGTAGATGAATTGATATGATTTGAGAATTGAGCGTTGCTCTTCCTTGTGAAACACGTAGAGTAACCTCCGGAGCTAGTCGATCTCATCGAGTTATCTTTGAGTTATCCTAGTTGAGAAATCCGTCGAGTAATCTCCTAGTTGATCTTGTTGAGTGATCTCCGAGTGATTTTAGTTTTATCTAATCCACCCACCACCACACTTTATTGTTTCCATTCCCCTCATTTTGTTACTGGAGAGGGAGAGAGTTCCTGTGAACTCAGGAAATCCTTCACGGCAGATTGGTTCCTCCTCATCAAATCCCTTTTGGATGCAGTTTCAATTTTGATGTCAGGTCCTAATCTTTCTTTGTCCACTTTTCAGATGATGCAAATAATCTGAATATGGAGCTAAAGATTCTTCGGAGGATCATAAGACCTAACCATGTGAACTAATTTGCTTAGCAAGCGGGCAATCCGTGAGGACAATTTCTTATAAAGAGGTTCTAACTGCTTGTTATGTCATTCTTATGCCATCTTTGTATCCTGTTACCATTTACCATTTTTGCAGGGATCCATGAACCAAATACTCCTAGTTGACACAGGATTTAGAAATCATTTTTTTTGCAGTTCTGGAAGGACCACAACAAGGGCATGATTCTGTTCTTATCTGACACATTCCTTTTGCTGTTGTGAGTGATAAGCTGACATTGGCAATTTGAGAATGTAAAGTCTATTCAAACAATTGCACTGGATTGATTGTGTTTCCTCATGGCATTACAGGTTCCCAGTTTGTAGTCATGTCATTGGAAGGAGTAGTCCATACTGTAAATGCGCCTAAAGAGGATAGTGTTAATAGGATTGAAATATGATGATTGCTTTATTTGTTTGTATAATATGAGTATGTTTTTTGTGCGGGTAGTATAATATTAGTATGTAAGTGGTAAGGATTGAAAAGGGGGAAAATCTGGTGTATACCTGTAGTCATACAATGCAAATACATATGACAAGTACAATGTTTTGAAACATGCAATGTGTTATGTGGGGTTTGGCCTACAGCCGGCGCAAGAAGCACCAGGAAGGCCAGGCACCCAAAGTTTGAGTCCAATAAGAGATATAGTTTTGTTAGAGATAGATTCAATTACAAATTTGGTGTGTTAATTTAGGCATTAAGTTAGCTAGAGTTTGTTAGTAGTTGGAGAGCTCCCTAGGCGCCATATAAGCCAGGGATTAGAGAGAGGAGAGGTAGGCTTTTTAGATTGATCTCATATGTAAGTTGTGCCCCTGCCTTCCTGGTGCGACGTCGAGCTCCACGGCTCCGATGCGCCGGCGAGGTCCAGGGCCACGTCCTGTAACCTCGTTTGAGTATAATCTTCGCCGCAATCCCCCCTTCCAACCTCATCACCCATAACAACTTGGTATCAGCTGAGCCAGTTTCCGTGCCCATGGCGGAAGAACTGAAGCCGCATATGAAGGTGTCGGACACGCTGCGCGATCTCGCGGCCAACGTCAACAACCTCACCACCAAGTTCGACAAGATGACGGTCAAGGTCGACCGACTCGCTCCGCTCGCGCTAGTGGCGACCCAGCTCGCCGCCCTGCCGGAGAAGGTCGTCTCCCTCCAAGCGAGCTCCTTCGAGCAAGCCCAGAAAGTGTGTGCCCTCAACCTCGCGCTCATCCGCGTAGAGAAGAAGCAGTGCGACGGCAAGGCCCCCGCGACAGACGGCGATGACCCCTCGCTCCAGTCCTTCAACGGACCGCCCCATCTGGTACCCAAACCGGCACCGCGGTAGGACTTTACGGCTGAGCCGCCGCCACCCTTCCCGGAGCGGTCGTACTTTCGCTCACCATCCCAGCCGTACCGCCACGACCCGAGGGAGCAGTGGCGCGAGAAGGAAGACGACTTCACAGACTCCCGCTTCCACCCGCGCGTCTGCCTGGAGTTCCCAACCTACGACAGCAAAGAAGATCCCCTGTCCTGGCTCAATCGGTGCGAAACGTTCTTTCACAGCCAGTGCACACCAGAGCGCCGTCGCGTCTGGTACGCACTGATGCACCTCGCTGGTGCCGCAAAGCTCTGGTATTACTGGCTGGAACTCACCGCGGGCACGTCGTCGTGGCGACGCTTCGCACAACTCTCGCAGTAGCGCTTCGGACCGCCCATGACGGACAGCCCCGTGGGCTAGCTCATGCTGCTTCGCCGCACCGCCTCGGTTGAAGATTACACCGACAAGTTCTTGGCCTTGGCGTGCCGCGACGCCGACCTCACCGTGCAGCAACTCATCCAGATGTTCACGTCGGGCCTGGTGAATCCCCTCAAGATCGATGTGGCCCTCCGACACCCACAGACCTTGGATGACGCCATCATGCTCGCGCGTGCATACGAGCAGCGCCATCAGCTATCCCCGTCGAATCCGGGACACAGCCGCAGCTCTCACGCCGCCCACGCTCACGCCGCGTCGACCGCGCCAAAGGGAGACACCGTCGCTCCCTCTCCTGCATCAGCGTCCTCTGCACCCCCGGGCTCCGGCAAGACGACGCCCCTGTCATCCACCCTGCCACGCCGCCGTCTCTCGCCAAGCGAGATGGCCCAACACCGAGCAGATGGATTGTGTTATAACTGCGACGAGAAATTCATCATCGGGCACTGCTGCAAGAAGTTGTTCATCATGGAGGTCACCCCGGACGAAGATGACGAGGAGGTCGATGAAGTGATTGAGTGCGCCGCGCTCACCTGTGTGCCCTCGCCGCCGGAGATTTCGCTCCACGCCATCACCGGGGTGCGCGCCAAGGGCTTCCAGACCATGAAGGTCTACGTCTCCATGGGTGACACAGTCGCGGTGGCCTTGCTGGACTCTGGCTCATCGCATAATTTCATCGACATCGACATGGCGTGTCGCATGGGCATCATGATCCGACCCAGCTCTGGACTTTCGGTGGCGGTGGCAAACGGGGAGCGCTTCGCGTCGCCGGGCAAGACGACCGCCCAGACGGTGTTCATCGGGGGTGAAGCGTTCCACATCAACCTATATGCCCTGCCCCTCGGCGAGTACGACATGGTGCTTGGCATCCAGTGGCTCACCACCCTCGGGCCCGTGCTCTGGGACTTTGCGAAGCATAAGATGGCATTCGCTCGACATGGCAAGCGCGTTCTCTGGCGTGGGATCGACACAACGCAGGGCCTGGCGACAGCGACCCTGACTGGGCGTTCGGAGGCTGCACTACTGGAGGAGTTCGCGTCGCTCTTCATGGAACCGCAGGGCCTGCCGCCGCCTGGCCATCTCAGCCATCGTATCCGCCTGAAGCCAGGCATAGGCGCCGTCGCGGTCTGCCCCTACAGATATGCGCACGCCCAGAAGAATGAGCTCGAGTGTCAATGCGACGACATGCTGCGCCTGGGCATTATCCGACCGAGCTCATCTTCTTTCTCTTCGCCTGTGCTCCTCATCTGCAAGCATGATGCCACATGGCGCCTCTGTGTCGATTACATAGCTCTCAACGACGCTACTGTCAAGGACAAGTTCCCAATTCCAGTGGTGGAGGAGTTCCTTGATGAGCTGCAGGGCGCACGTTTCTTCACCAACCTCGACATGTGATCCGACTACCACCAAGTGTTGATGCATCCGGACGACGTGGAGAAGACCGCGTTCCGCACGCACCAGGGCCTGTTCGAGTTCCTTGTGCTGCCTTTCGGCCTCTCCAATGCCCCGACGACATTCCAGGTGATGATTAATGACATCCTGCTACCTTTTCTCCGTCGGTTCGTCCTTGTGTTCTTCAATGACATACTCATATACAGCTCGTCGTGGTCAAAGCACATCCGCCATGTCCGCACCATTTTTTGCACCTTGCGGGATCATTAGCTCTTCCTGAAAAAGTCCAAGTGCGCGTTTGGTCGGCCGTCCGTTGCATATCTGGGCCATATCATCTCAGCAGGCGGCATGGCAATGGATGGCCAGAAGGTGCATGTCGTGCTGGAGTGGCCGCGTCCAAAATCCGTACGCGCTGTGTGGGGCTTCCTTGGCCTGGCGGGCTACTACAGACGCTTCATCCGCAACTTCGGCGTCATTGCGGCGCCGCTCACAGCCCTGCTCCGCAAGGAGGGCTTCTGCTGGAACGATGATGCCAAGCGCGCGTTCGGTGCCCTCTAGCGGGCATTGACGATGGTGCCAGTTCTTTAGCGCCCAGACTTCGAGGGGCCATTCATCATCGAGTGCGACGCATCCGGTTCCGGCTTCGGTGCGGTGTTGCATCAGGGAGCCGGGCCAATTGCGTTCTTCAACAGGCTAATTGCGCCACGCCACACCAAGCTCGTAGCCTACGAGCGCGAATTGATCGGTCTGGTGCAGTCCGTGCGCCACCGGAGGCCGTACTTGTGGGGGCGCCGATTCGTCGTCCGCACCGACCAACGAAGCCTCCGCTTCCTCTTGGACCAACGCCTGACGATGATCCTGCAATACCAATGGGCCAGCAAGTTGCTGGGCTACGACTTCGTAGTCGAGTACAAGCTGAGCGCGCTCAATGTTGTCGCTGACGCACTGTCCTGCCGCGACGAGGAGATCTCCGAGCTGTCCGCCCTCATGGCCCCACAATTC
Source organism: Cenchrus americanus (assembly GCA_947561735.1). Lineage (NCBI taxonomy): Eukaryota > Viridiplantae > Streptophyta > Magnoliopsida > Poales > Poaceae > Cenchrus > Cenchrus americanus. The sequence continues at coordinate 108,305,061 of OX387240.1, forward strand.
ACCCTCTTCAATGACATCCGACAGGAAATCAATGGCGACACAACTCTCTCATCGATGTGGGATGCCATACGAGGTGGCGCTAAGCCGGCGGCGTGGTTTGTAGTGGATGGGTTGTTCCTCTTCAAGGGGCGCGTGGTCATCGGCTCTTCGTCCAGCACTCGCCACACCATCCTGGAGCTAGTACACGGTGCGGGCCATGAAGGCGTCCACAAGACTCTGCATCGCCTGCGCGCGGATTTCCACTTCCCCAATGATCGGGTGATGGTCCAAGACTTCGTGTGCACATGTGAAGTGTGCCAGCGCAACAAGGGCGAACATCTCCAGCCTGGGGGCTTGCTGCAGCTGCTCGGCGTGCCCACGGCCATTTGGGAGGACGTCGCCATGTACTTCGTCGAAGCTCTGCCCAAGGTTCATGGGAAGTCAGTAATCCTCACGGTGGTGGATCGCCTATCCAAAGCGGCGCACTTCGTTCCCTTGGGTCATCCGTACACGGCTACTACGGTGGCGCACGTGTTCTTCGCCGAGGTGGTGCGTCTGCACAACATACCGGCAACCATTGTCAGTGATCGTGACCCATGTTCATCAGTGAGTTTTGGAGGGAGTTGTTCCGTCTCGCCGGCGTGAAGCTACACATGTCATCGGCGTTCCACCCGCAGTCCGATGGGCAGTCAGAGGCAACGAAAAAGATCATCGATATGTATCTCCAGTGCTTGACTGGGGACAGACCGAGAAATTGGTTGGAATGGTTGTCCTGGGCGGAGTTCTGCTATAACTCCTCCTACCAGCAATCCTTGAAGACATCGTCGTTTGAGCTGGTGTATGGTCGCCCTCCGCCGTCCATTCGCACTTATGCTCCAGGAGATGCCCATCTGCCAGCGGTAGACAGGGCCATGCGCGACCGTGATGAGTTTTTGGACGAGGTTCGGGACCGCTTGGAGCAGGCCCAACAATACTACAAGGTGGTGTACGACCGCCGGCATCGGCTGGTAACATTTGCTCTTGGCGAGTGGGTTTGGCTCTGTCTTCTACACAGGCCCGTGGCGTCTCTCAACGTGCAGGGCAGGGGCAAACTAGGGCCTAAGTTTTTTGGTCCCTATCAAGTGTTGGAGCAAATTGGCGAGGTGGCTTATCGCTTGGTCCTGCCGGCTGGAGCACGCATTCATGATGTATTCCATGTCGGGTTGCTCAAGCTGTTCCATGGTGATCCTCCTGCTCAGGTGCCAGCGTTGCCACCAGTGGAGCATGGTCGGGTGGTAGTGCAGCCAGAGAAGGTGTTAAAGGCGTGTGTGGAAAGGGGACGACGTGAGCTTCTGGTAAGCTGGACAGGAGCTCCAGTAGCGGAGACGAAGTGGGTCGACTTGGAGGAGTTTGTGTAGCACTTTCCAGATTATCAGCTTGAGAACGAGCTGCTTCTCTAGGGAGGGAGAGATGTTATGTGGGGTTTGGCCTACAGCCGGTGCAAGAAGAACCAGGAAGGCCAGGCGCCCAAAGTTTGAGTCCAATAAGAGATATAGTTTTGTTAGAGATAGATTCAATTACAGATTTGGTTTGTTAATTTAAGCATTAAGTTGGCTACAGTTTGTTAGTAGTTGGAGAGCTCCCTAGGTGCCATATAAGCCATGGATTAGAGAGAGGAGAGGTAGGCTTTAGGTTGATCTCATCTGTAAGCCGTGCCCCTGCCTTCCTGGTGCGACGTTGTGACAACCCGCCCAGGAAAATACCGTACTATCGCCTAAGACCGATCCACTTGGGTCGTTAAGCAATAGTAAAGTATCATCCCGTCGTTGGTTGCCGGGTTAACGCCCGGTAAATCACTTGGACATCGAACAGAGGATCGACACATGCATTAAAACTCACGCGAAGGCGAGTCCAGAGTACAACATGCATTAAACATTTTATTACAAACCATTGTTCCTGGCATGGAGTAAAGGTTCAGAGTTCGAAAATACAGCAGAAATAATTTAAACTAGCGCAACGGTAGACATCACAGGAGGCCATCCATGATGTTCTTACTTGTCGTCACCCTTCCGATCAATCATACCTGCAACAACAGTTTTAAAGCAAGGCTGAGTATACTAATACTCAGCAAGACTTAACCGTCGGGTGATGACTACATCACCAACCTCTAGACATGAAAGGCTTTTGGCCGGTGGAGTTTCTTTTGCTAAACAGCTGCTAAGAGTAGATCCTTACTTTCAATCTTTTAGCACAAGTTCTAGTTGATTACCATTTCTAAGTGTGCCATCTAATCCAATCAAGAATTGGACAAGCAATTAATTCATACAACAATATTTCTCGAGTTCCATCATTATGGGATATCATGGCCAGTTGATTAAGCAGTCTCGGATAACGGTGAGAGGCCGACAATCGATTGATTTAAACCTTGCAAGGTAAACTCAAACACACGGTAGGCTGCCCCGAAGGGACAACTTTCCCAGGCCGTCCCCAAAAATCCTCGGGTTGGGATCGAATCTTACAGTCCTTGGTGCAGGCTATCCGACATACCCCGCGAGATACCCGGAGTCACCATACACCACCCTTCCCGGTAGCTAGCCGGTTAGGAGATTTCTCAAGAGTAGTACCGGTAGGATCCCATGCCGCCTCATTAAGGTACTAGGCTTACCGGCCCCATAACCGGCGAATGTTTAGTACGTTCAAAAGCTTAGCCCACATGACCACTGGACCGGAGCCCAATCCCATGCTCTTACCACATGAGCAATCCATTTAAGGATATCTTATGATTCCTATCTAGGAACCTATTCTCGCGAGTGACGAACATCACTCGACTTCTATCGGGTCCTATAGCATAGCAGCTATCGACCTGGCATACTAGTGATAGAGCATAGGTACCTAAAGGTCATGCATCTAGGGTTTCAAATCAATTCCTGAAACGTAAATGCACAATCGTAGCAAACATAATTGCATAATTTTAAAAGACGGGGTTAATGATCCGGGGCTTGCCTTCGCTGGCAAGGTTGGCCTTGGGCCCTTCTGGACTTGGGTCCAGGTCTTGAGCTACGTTCACGCTCGACAGCTCTTTGTCGGCACCTTCGTCTCCTCCTTCCGGCACGAGCGTACGTCTACTGGCGGAAAGATCTACACGAAGATGCAAATGCAAGATTTATTCTACGGTTTTTACTTTAATCACTTACAAACCATATTGACAATCAAGGGGTGTATTTGTTGGGCACATTCACCTAGATAAGAATACATTCAGCATACTCTTCCATAAAGGAACAATATGCAACTCTTTATTAATCATTCTTTTTGATTGTGATTGTGTACATATATATGTAAATAATTTAATTTAAATTCACCAACAGTAGTGGGTAGGTATATTTAACCTTTTTAACATGATTTGCAACCACCCTCAGGTTAACATGGGTGGTTTGGTGATTTCTCTTTTCGGAAGGTTATTGGTTGTACATGGGTTATTCTTTTATTGCACAATTGAATAAAGGTTTCTTTGTACTTGTCATTTCATGTGAAAGCTTTAATCCTTTTCCTTTCACAAGCAAAGATATGAATAATATTTTTATCCTTGAATTAATCCCTTATCAGCAATGAGAATTAATTATCTTTTAAATAAATTAGATAATACTTTCAAAAAGGAAAAAGAATTAAATAAGGGCTTTTCTTTATTTAATTTCTCTTTAATATTAAAAAGGGCTTTTAAGCTTTTTATTAAGCAATTAAATTACCAAAAATTAAAGTAGTGTTTCTTAAGCCTACTAGCACCTATCCTGGTCCATTGGACCCACATGTAAGTGTTGGATGGTAGGAAATTAAATATTATGGAAATATCAAAGGCTAGCTAGAGGTTCCATTTAAATGCATATAAAAATAAATGAGCATCAAAAGGATCCAAACTTTCCCATGAATTCCCTCTGGTCCTAAACAAGCCTAAAGAACCAGCACATCCACATGAAATCTCTACTGATCTTAGCTTATTAATTTACAAAGGAAAACATGCATAATTAGAGGATAAATATTTCTGGAAAGCCAAAAATCATTATTAATTCACAAGATGTGTATTTTGGTATTACAAGACAGTGTGCACAAGTTGAGTTCAAAAACATAAATATATTTAGCAAGAAAAATCATTTATGCAGATCTGCCAGAAATGGAAAAATATTTTTATAAAAAGATTTACATCATAACGTTATGTAATTTTTGGCACAGGAGCTAGTCATGACCTAACACACAACATATCCAAAAATTAGCTACAGAGGATATATGGTTTTTGAGATATTGCAGATCTAGGTTTTTCACATTTGTATTTTTCATGCAAGAACTAGCAGGAATTAGCTCAGGCCAGAATAACAAAAGTTGTGGGATAATTCACCATGAAGCTAACAAAATTGGTTTTACATTTTTCCGATTTTTTTGTGATTTTCCACGCAATTTACAAGAATCAGGAAATCACTTTTACTATTGGAGTTCACCATTTGCAGCAGGGACCCTGGAAAGAAATGTTTCTTTGCAATGTGGCCCCTGGGCGGCCGGGCAGTGGCGGTCCGGCCAAATTCCGGTGAGCTGCCGCCGGGCTTGGCCAGGGAAGGGCGTGGGGAGGGCCTAGGGGTCACTGGGGCGTGATTTGGGGGCTCGGCCGGGGGGGGGGAGAGGGCCGGTGGAGGGGCGGCGCCGGCGGCCGGGCCCGGTGGCCGCCGCGGCCGCCGTGCGGGTGGTGTGACAGGGCTGCGGGGGAGACGGCGAGCCGGCGAGCTTATGCAGGTGCAAGGGAAGGTGGCAAAAGTATTTAATTGGACTTCCGGCCGGCCGGCCTTGGAGTTCACCGCGGCTGCCATCCATGGCACCGGCGCGGCTCGGCCCTGGGTAGGCGTGGGGTGAGCAGGGCGGTGCCCCTTTATGGGCGTCCGGGGAGCCTGCAAGCGACCAAAAGGGACCCACGACGCGTCTAGGAACTCGCGCTGGCCTCGGGAGGGGCGAACCGTAGGGGACAGCACGGAACGGACCCGCGGTTCGTTGGGGGCGTTCGCCGGCAGGTCGGCGCGCGCGCGCGAGGAGGGGGGGGGGGGGGGGGGTTGACTCCGAGGATGCCTCGGTGTGCGTGTGGCCCGGGGGAAGGAGCGGCGTGTGGCCCGAAGCCGAGGCGCGGGCGGTCGGCGCGCGGCGGCGCGGGCGGTGTGCGGCGGGGGCGCGGCGTGCGCGTGGCGCGCGTCGCGGCCGGCCCGAAAAGGTGTCGCTGCACCCCTGTTTGAACTAACTTTGCTCCAAATTTTTGTATAGAACTTGACCAAGCGGTGAACATGAAAGTTGTAGATCTAGTCACCCTCTACAACTTCTAAAAAGGCTCTAGGGTGTTTTTCTCAACGGATTTTGCAGGAACGTCGTGCCAACATTGAATGCCGCCCTCGTTCGGAAAACAGAGGTACCGTCGCCGATCAAGTTTTTCACCAATTTCTACTCAAAATTTGAAATGCCAATCTACATGTAAGTTGTGTCCCTCAACAAGATGGACAACTTTCATAAAGGTAGATTTTGAAGTGTTTAAGTGAATTTTGGAGAACGCGGCAAAAGTTCCGGACGACATTCGCTGACGTCAACGGTTAAGCCGGTTTTGACCATGTCTTTGACCAAGGGTCGACTACGGGTGTGTGCAAAATTGGTCAAGGGGTTCATTAGGGTTCATTGGCGAGGTTTTTGGGGTGATGACCCAGGTTGATCTAGGTTTGACCGGGGTTTGACTGGTTTGACTCGGCTGATCCGGTCATTAGCGTTAATGACGGTAATTAAAAACCTGGGGCGTCACAGTCTACCCCCTTAAGAAGAATCTCGCCCCGAGATTCGAAATTACAAGAGGAATTGGGGAAATGGCTCTAGGATAGAGGTGTTACCCATAGAGTTAATCTGATCCGGCTTTCCTTGAAAACTCGGGTGCTTGTCTTGAGCACACTTAGGTGCTCTGAGGTTCTGATCCTGATGTTGGTGATTTGGACAATTACGTCTGTAATGCCCGGGTTGTCTACATTTGTGACACAAATACGGTGAAAGCTCTCCGTGCTTGGAGATTTGTTGCTGGGCTTTTTTGATAAGGCGGAGCCTCTTCCTCTCCTTTTTCCTTGCTGACTTCATGGCTCGCGAAGGTGTTTTACCCACGGGGAGTTGAGTGGCCTTGCTAGGGTTACAGCTTCGTTTTCCTTCACATGGACAAGTCTCCGTACAGGTAATTTCCCACTTACTGACATCTATCTCGGATAAGGCTCGTTTGTCGCCTCGATTCGCCCTCTCTTCTGCTCTAAGATCCATTGGTAGTCGAGAAGGTGGTAATATTGAGTCGGAGGCTTGGGGTTGGTCTTGATTAACATACTCCTCCAACAGATTGAACAAATGGGCTTGTTCGACCATAGAGGCAGATAAGGACTGAGAGAGACTGTCTGTCAAATTATTTTGATATGTTTCCCCATAACGTCCTTGGATAACATCGTACACCATCTGGCTTAGCACAGAATTCTGCCCTTCCAAAAGTTGAGTGGCGCCGACAATGGCATTTATGTCCCTCTGGGTAGGTACTTCGGGTGAATAGGGCTTGGAAGGTGGAAGCTTCGATTGCATCGGTGGCATTTGTTGTAGTTGTTGAGCCATTTGCTGTTGTGTCTGCAGGAGCTGGCACAACACTTTGGTATGTGCTGCTACGAAAGCTTCGGTCAACATCGTAGGCGGCGGTAGCGTAAGATCACCACTACCCGATGCATCAAAAACATTGGGGTTATTCCATGCCGGTCGGAACATCTGAAAATTTAAGTCCCTAATTAGCACATGTTCGGAATCTCACCCATAAGCTTATAATTCGAACATATTCTACGAGACTCGTTCATGGTAAGCAATGCAAACCGGACATCCCAACAGTCACAAATATCAAATTGGTAAGGCCTTGTCTACACACCCCATGATCGGGAATGCATGTAACAACCCAGGAATTTAGGTGTGTAAATTTTTGCAAAAATTAAAAACTTTTTGACTGAAATTGAGTGCTATCAAATTTCGAGCCAAAGTGCTAGCCCTCTTCTGAATTCTCCACCAGATTAACCCATTTATAAAAACATATATTCAAATTATGGTAAATAAGTGATTTGGACTTTTCTGGTTTTATTGGATTTTATTGTGTGCGGTTTGAATTTGAAAGTAATTCAAATTCAAACTTGATCTCTAGCTTTAATCCAAAAATCTTTTCACAATGTTTTGAACCCCTAGCTGGGCCGGCCAACGCAGGAGCCTGCTGCAAACCCACCTAACCCGCCGGCCCAGCAGCAAATGCAGCCCACCAGCACCACCCGCAGCATCTACCCAGCCGCTCTCACTGCCGTGTAGGGCCCGCATGGCAGCCACCGCACCTCTTCCCTTTCTTCTCCTTTTTCCCCTTCGCTTTTCCCCGGCGCTGGTCAACCGTGCCGCATCGCGCCGGGCGCGCGATGGGACGCGCCGCGCCGGCCGGGCGGTCCGCACGCCGAGGGCCGGTGCGTGCGCGCGGGGTTGGATTCGACCGCAGGGGAGGTAAAAGACCCTACTACCCTCTCCACCGAGCATCCGAGGCGCACCCGAGCACCGGCCTCGAGCGCCACCTGCCCCGCCCGGCGAACGGCCAGGGGTACGGGGGGCATTTCCCCTCGGGCTGCTCGCTGCCCCGATTCAAAAGGATGCTAGGCCGGCGTGGCACGGACGCCAAGCCACCAACCCTCCTTGGGGTTTTCCATTCGCCACCGCCCTGCTTGCGCCGGCTTGGAGGAAGGAGGAGGCGTGCCGCCACCGCGTCGCGCCGGGCAAGGGAGGAGCCGGGAGCCGGACCGGAGCAGGGACAACTACGCCGCCAGGAACGCCGTCGACCCGCCAAGGACATCGCCTTCAACCGCCGCTCGTGGGAAGGAGAGAAGGTCGTTCATGTCGGAGAAGGGAGCCGGACCGGAGCAGGGACTCGTACGTCGCCGGGAACGCCTACTTCACCACGCCACCGCCGTTCTCGACCCGGCTACGACTACACCGCCGCCCCAACGTGAGCACCACCGCAGACACCTTCTCCCTTTCCTCCCACCTTGAACCCTGCTCTGTTTAGCGCCGATGGCGTTGGGGTGCGCCGTCGTGTCGCCATGCCTGGTTGCCGGCCTTCGAGCCGCAGAACTGCCGCATCTCGTTCTTGTGGAGCTCTCGGGCCACTCATGCCCCCGGGCCCGCCGACACCATGCGAGGACCACCTGTGGACGCTGGCCTTAGAGCCGAGCGCGCCGTGCAAGTGATGTTGCGCGCCGTCCTGACGTCTCGTGTCGCGCCTTGGTTACCAGGCGGCCGCGCCGAGCGGAAAGGCAGGGACGCGCGGGCGCCGTGCGCACCTTTGGCCCACGCGCGTCCGGCGAGCTCCATGCCGTGCCACCGGCCGCCCGAGCCGCCGGGACGCCGCCGCGCGCCGAGATCACGGGACGCTTCGACTCGTGCTCGCCGCCGACGCGCGCGTGGCACGTATGATTGAGCCGGCTTCGACCCGTGTATGTGTGTGGTGTGATGCGAGGCGCCGCGCGGACGCGCCGGGCGGCGGTAGCATCGAGCCCGGCCACCGGTCGACGGGCCGCTCGCCGCGCGCGAGACCACGGACGCGGGCGCTCGTCCGGCCGGTGCACCCCAGTGCCGAGCCGCGACGTGAGCATCATTCAGTTAGTGATGACTGGACGAAGGCCACCCGGACCGAATGCCGGCGGCGCGCCGCGCGGCCGCTGTACCGCCTGGACATATCGTGGAGCACCTGGTGTGCAAGTTTCCCCTGAGCACGTGTTAACTTGAGGGATTGGGCCGCCGGCCGTATCTGGGCCTTAAGCTCAACTATTTTCTTAGCAGGCCGTCGGCCCACTGCAGGAGGAAGATGGAGGGTGAGATCCAGACTTCCGACGTTTTAAAGGAGGGCTGTGACGCCTGGTCCTTTTTGGGCCGAAACTCACAATCGATCTGGAGCGAGTCCACTGGGCCACCCATGGCCCAGTAACGCTTCTGGCCCCTTTTCGGCCTGTTAGCCGCAGGCCGCCGACGTCATGCTGACGTCAGCGGCGTCTTTTCCTAAAAATCCTTTTCTTTTCCTGGGTTAATTCCCAGAAATGTTTAATAAATGGTTTTAACCTTTAAAAATTCATAACTATTTCTAGGAAGCTCAGAAAAATATAAACTAATTTCTATAAATCCGTAATTTCGAAACCTTGCTGTTTGTAGGTAGTTTGGGTTCTTTTTGATCTTCTAAATTGGTTCTTATTTGGAGTTATTGCTTAGATGTGCACCGTATTCTTATTTTCGCGTCGAATCTCGTGCCGCGTACACCGAGCTTCGACCAGAGGACGCGGAGGACCCCGAGTACATCGCTCCCGACAGCCGATCGCTTCAACGGCAACGAAGGTGTCATGTCACTCCCAACCATGTAGATCCCATGTTGTTAAGTAGCTGCTAGTGCTTTACTTTAATGCATTGATCTGATGAATTGCATAACCAGTTTAATAGCCATGCCTTGATGCTTTGTTATACCATGTTTCCTTGTTTTACTCCCTGTGGGACTAGCTACAGACCCCTAGCTAGTCCCTTACCTCAACTATCCATACTTTTGTTGCTTGATTATCGATGGTACTCTGGGCTTGGACTGGGATGTGGATATCTCGGTGTGTTTCTAGCGTGCGTTCTGGGTGCGTATCTCCTTGCTGTGTTTTGGCGGGAGCGAGCCGCTTGGTTACTTGAGAACGTCTGCCGAGGGAAGATGCGATCTGGCCTCTCACCCGAGGGTCGTGTCGTGTGGGATGGAGATGTTGAGTGCTCGCTCTCGGCCCCTTAAGGACCGATCGTCAGTTGACCTTGTTTCAAATGACTATTTCCGTACAGACCGCCCGCCCTGTATTGGGCGCGGGTGCGGGGTGAGACTTGTAGTGGATAGCACCCCTCCTGTAGGCGGATCAGTGTGATCGTGTCGGGAGTGGTCTTTCCCTCCTTAGTAGACTTTGCCCCGGCGAGGCCGGGGAAGGGTTCCACAGCTTCGAGGGACCTCTCGCGGTAGTACGAGCTCGCCGCGGAGGCCGGGCCAGGCTCGGAGACGCAGGAGGGTACTATCCACTTACTTGGCCTTCAGCCGTATGGTAGGGTCGGGCACCGGTGACGGCCGGCTCGGCTCTATTCGGGCGGTACGCTTGTACAACCTCTCGCAGTGTCAAACCTATAGCTATAGTCCGTGTCCACTGGTTATGGACAGTCTTTCGATCTCTCACCTAACTAGCTACACTTCTCTTGTGTTTCTTCTCTCCCCCGAGTGTGTGAGCCCGGCTTCGGCCGTTGAGATGTGGGGATAGGAGCAGGTGGGCCCCACATCGCAGATGAGAGTTGGGATCCGGATCGTGGTTGAGATCCGGAGTTTTGGTGTGGTTTTCCTTGAGCGGGGTGTGGACCCCAGAGGTGTGGACCTCGGAAGCGGGTGCTTCTCCGAGGTGTGGACCTCTCAGCTGAATTCTGCTTACCTTGTACGTTGCTATGCTGCTTTGCTTAAGCTTTCTACAGCCAGAATAGGGATAACTCATGCATAGTAGAATATACACCGCTTTTGCCTCTTTGTTGGGAAGCTGACATGACCTACCCGCTTATCGAGTAGACTCTGGTGCCTCTGACGCAGAGCCGGACTACGACTTCGACAACGACGAATGGGTGGACTAGAGCTCTTCCTACACTCGAGCTGCCTGCGGTTATGGAGTTTCCCGCACTTTCATGGAGTCGCTGCTAGACGTTTTATTTATGTTTGATTCAGTCCCGATGGACTTGTACCCGGCATGTGCCGAAGAGATGTACTCTGATTAATGTAATAAAATAAATGTTGTACTCTGCTTTTCTGTTTTTACCTTTCTGTATGGATTATGGCATCGCTGAGACAGGGATTGCACGTGGTAGTCCTCCTGGGACTACCACCGAGGTGCTAAGAGTCGGGTTTCCGTCCGCGGAAATCAGGGTCGTTTCAGTTGGTACCAGAGCCATGCTTGACTGTAGGACGAGCCCCAGGAATGGTCGATAGCATAGGAAGCCGTTTTTGAACCTTGAAACTTTATATAAACCCCTTGGCTTCCGTATATATATATCTATACTTATATATATGCATTATCTTGATTAATTTTCACTAACTACCTTACTAAATACGCTCTAACAATGTTGTGCAGATGGCAGAAGAAGCGTGGATCCCTCTGGAGTCGGACGGCAGGTGGGCCGGAGGCTTCTGCCACTTGCTGAGGGAGTGCCTGGAGGCAGCTGGAGTGGGGACCGACCGGGTCAGCTACAAGGGGAGGACCGTGGGGCCCCTGGACCAGTCTGCCACTTTCCTGACCGTCACGGTACCGGTGGACCCACGGGTGCCGGAGTTCAAGGAGGTTAAGGTGCACTATTTTGAGAGTTCGACCATGGAGGCACACCAGACTTGCGCACGCCGAGCTCTCAAGGAGGTTTGTGTCCAGCTTGGGGAGAAGCTTAATGACACCCCGTTCAGCGTGCTTCCGACAGGGGTCTACGACCCGAGTCGCTGGGACACCAGCTCAGAGGCACCTCAGAGTACCTAGTGATGAGAGTAGAGATCTAGCAGTAGATTCTGAGTCGATGTAATGAGTTAGATGTAATGATGCCGCTTATGTTGTCATGCCCGTAGTAGCTACCCCATGATGTACCATGTGTTAGCGTGATGTGTTGCTGTGTACCCTCGAAGGTCGTTGGAGTAAACCTCGAGGTGCACCCCTTTTGTATGATGGCATTGATTGAGTGACATGGATCTTCATGGTTTTTCTCGGATTTCATGCTTCTTTATGTCTGTATGAATTCTTTGATTGCTAGCAGGATTACTCCTTTATAGTTAATAACCTTAATAATATTCTCCCTACCACTACTGACTCTTGCAACTGGAACAGATGTCGGGTGCAAGGAGGTCCGGGCGACTCCTGGCCCGTTTCGAGGAGGTCGCTAGGGACACCGGGGGGGATGACGCCGCTAAACCAGCAGGAGCGAGAGGCCGCGGACGCCGAGGAGGTAACGCGCCACGAGGAGGGCTCCGCGGAGGCCTGGCAGGCCGCGGAGACCGAGGAGGCCGAGTTGGCGGTCGAGGAACCGCGCACGACAACGAGGGAGCTCAGGAGCAGGAGCTCGAGCACGAGCAGGTACCCCAGCCCGAGGGAGGAGCAGGCCAGGCTCAGGGTCACGAGGTGCCACCACCGCCACCTCCCCCAAACTTGGCCGACGTGATGGCGAGACTGCACCTAGCCGATGCGTACGATCACCCAGTTGCTAGCTCAGAACAACAACAACAACCACAGGGGTCAGCACCGCAACGCGCCAGAGGGCTTCCAGAAGAAGGTTGAGAACTTCAACAAGCTGCGACCGCCTACTTTCGACCACTCAACAGACCCGATGGACGCAGACAACTGGCTACGGGAGATTGAGAAGAAGCTGGAGTTGACTGAGCTCATTGAGGAGGAGTGTGTGACCGTGGCAGCACACCAGCTGATCGGCACAGCCAGTGCGTGGTGGGACAGCTACTGTGACTCGCACCCGGACCCGCTGCACATCGGGTGGGACGAGTTTGTGGAGGCCTTCAGGAGCCACCACATTCCGCAGGCAAGTGATGGACAGGAAGGCTGACGAGTTCAGGCACCTCAAGATGGGAAGTATGTCAGTGCAGGAGTACGCCAACCGCTACCAAGAGCTGATAAGGTACGTGCCAGACGACACCGACACAGAGAAGAAGAAAGTCTACTGGTTCAGGAAGGGGCTGCACAAGGGGATGGCACACCACTTGTCCGCACACGACTGCCCGACACTTCGCTCCATTATCGACAAAGCACTGATCGTTGAGAGGTCAAGGCTCGAGTACATGGAGGTTCGTGGAAGCAAGTCCAAGCGCACAGACCAGCGCAGACGCTCGGGTCCATCTCGGAGGCAAGAGGACGGAGTTACGCTCGGGGCCACCACGGCACAAACAGAGGCACCACGTCACTCGGGCTCGGCCCGCGAGAGCAGCCAACCCGTGCGAGAGTGGAGGACGAACAACTGGAGACCGAGACCACCACCGCGCTAGCGGACGACGGAGCCAAGGTGACTTGCTTCAACTGCCGTCAGGTTGGGCACAAGTCGTTCGAGTGTCCACAGCAGGCGCCACCAGGGAGTCAGAACCGCAGCTCTCAGTTCCAGACCCCAGCTAAGCCACCAACGACCGGGAGGACGGCCACCCCGTACACAAGCGAGGACCGGCCGGCCGCCGCCTACCCGTGGTCGTCTGAACCACCTCTCCATCGAGGATGCAACAGCCGCACCCGACGTCACACTTGGTGAGTTCCTTGTTGACTCAGTTTTGGCAACTGTTTTGTTCTATACTGGAGCTCAGTTTTCGTATATTTCTACCAAGTTTGTTAAAGAAAGGTCTTTACCAACTAAGCCTTGACCAAGGCCTATCTTGACTAGCTCTCCGCTAGGAGAGAAGAGGAGTACGTTAGAGTGCAGTGGAGTGAGGATGGTGTTTGAGGGGCAACTGTTCACGGCAGACTTGACAGTCTTGGAGTCTACCGGGATAGACGTGATCCTAGGGATGGATTGGTTGGCAAAGCACAACGGGGTAGTCTCTTGCAACCCCAGAGTTATACAGCTAGAACACCCCAGTGGAACTAAAGTACGGATCGAACCACAGAGTCCGAAGGCTGCTACAATGATGTGCAACATGAGTGGAAAAGAGATTGAAGAGATCCCAGTGGTCTATGAGTTTTAAGACGTGTTTCCAGAAGAGCTTACGGAGTTACCCCTAGACCGAGACGTGGAGTTTGTGATTGAGCTGATGCCGGGGGCGGGGCCCGTTGCAAAGAGTCCGTACCGGATGTCGTCCGACGAGCTGGACGAGTTGAAGAAACAGCTCAAGAAGCTGCTCGAGCAAGGGTTTGTTCGGCCGAGTGCCTCACCGTGGGGTTCGCTAGTGCTCTTCGTGGAGAAGAAAGACGACACCAAGAGGATGTGCATAGACGACTGCACGCTCAACTCGATGACAATCAAGAATAAGTACCCGCTACCCAGAATCGAGGACCTGCTGGATAGGCTCATAAAGGCAAAGTTCTTCTCCAAGATCGATCTGAGGTCAGGTTACCACCACATGAAGATCCGAGAGCAGGATATTCCCAAGACAGCCTTCACCACACTTTACGGCTTGTACGAGTTCGTGGTGGTTTCTTTCGGGCTGACCAACGCCCCTGCTTATTTCATGAACTTGATGAACAAGGTCTTCATGGAAGAGTTGGACAGGTTTGTGGTGGTGTTCATCGATGATATCTTGATTTACTCTGAGACCACGGAGGAGCACGAGGAGCACCTGAGGGTCGTACTAGAGAGGTTGAGGCAGCAGAAACTGTACGCCAAGTTCAGCAAGTGCGAGTTCTGGATGGAGAAGGTCGCGTTTTTGGGGCACGTGTTGTCAGCAGAGGGGATAGCCGTGGATCCGTCCAAGGTGGAGTCAGTGACCAAGCGGGAGCAGCCGCTGAACGTGACAGATGTCAGAAGCATACTTGGGTTGGCAGGTTACTACCGAAGGTTCATTGAGAACTTCTCCAAGATCGCAAAGCCAATGACAGAGTTGCTCAAGAACAACACAAAGTTCGAGTGGACAGAAGCATGTGAGAAGAGCTTCCAGGAGCTGAAAAAGAGACTCGCCACAGCCCCGGTGCTTACCTTGCCAGATATCAAGAAAGACTTCGTGGTCTATTGCGACGCTTCGAAGCAAGGACTCGGTTGTGTGCTGATGCAGGAAGGGAAAGTTGTGGCTTATGCTTCCAGGCAGCTGAAGAAACACGAGGAGAACTACCCGACACACGACTTGGAGTTGGCGACAATGTTGTGCATGCACTCAAGATCCGGAGACACTACCGATAGGGAACAAGTGTGAGCCGTTTTTCCGACCACAAGAGCCCGAAGTACTTCTTTACCCGGACGGAGTTGAACATGAGGCGGAGGAGGTGGTTAGAGCCGATCAAGGACTACGACGTCGAGATCAACTACCACCCAGGCAAAGCCAACGTCGTGGCAGATGCACTGAGCCGGAAAACTTATTGCAACAACCTCATGGTAAGAGAAGAGCAACCTGCTCTGCATGAAGAGCTAGAAAAGCTGAGAATTGAAATTGTGGACCAAGGCCAAGCCAACGAGATGCAAGTGACCTATGACCTGGAGGAACGAATCCGTACAGCCCAGAAGTCGTGTGTAGAAATCAAAGCTTTGCGAGAACTGATGAAGCAGGGTAAAGCAGAGGACTACCGGGTAGATGAACAAGGCACCGTGTGGTTGAAAGAACGGATCTATGTACCACAAGACAAGGCACTGTTAGAGCAGATCATGAGAGAAGCTCACGACTCGAGGTACTCGATCCACCCAGGCAGCACCAAGATGTACAAAGATCTAAAGATCAGATACTGGTGGAAGGACATGAAGAAGGATATAGCACACTACGTGGCCTGTTGCGACACCTGTAGCAGAGTAAAGATCGAACATCAGAAACCTGCTGGTTTGTTGAAGCCGTTGGCTATTCCGCTTTGGAAGTGGGAGGACATTTCCATGGACTTTGTGGTGGGACTTCCTCGAACACCAAAAGGAAATGACTCGGTTTGGGTCATAGTGGACAGGCTGACCAAAGTGGCTCACTTTGTGCCGGTGAAGACCCGGTACGCAACCGAGAAGTTGGCAGAACTGTACGTAGAGCACATACTCAGGCTGCACGGGGCACCCAGAAGCATTGTATCCGACCGAGGACCACAGTTCGTCTCCAAGTTTTGGCAGAGCTTCCATAAACTTATGGGCACCACTCTCAACTACAGCACAGCCTTTCACCCACAGACAGATGGTCAGACAGAGAGGGTCAACCAGGTGCTGGAGGATATGCTACGAGCGTGTGCACTCACCTATGGTACCGATTGGGAGAGCAGTTTGCCGTTTGCAGAGTTCTCGTACAACAACAGCTTTCAAGCGAGCCTTCGGATGGCTCCCTTTGAGGCCCTTTACGGGCGGAAGTGCAGGACCCCGCTAGCTTGGTCAGAGGTGGGAGAACGAGCACTGTTTGGGCCAGCAATCATTGAGGAAGCAGAGGAGAAAGTTGAGAAAGTTCGTGAGAACTTGAGGGTCGCACAAAGCCGTCAGAAGAGCTATGCCGACAGAAGAAGAAGGGAGTTGACTTTTGCAGTTGGCGACCGAGTGTACTTGAAAGTCTCACCGCTCCGAGGAACTAAAAGGTTCTTGGTGAAAGGAAAGCTTGCACCAAGGTACGTGGGACCGTACCCTATCACCCGAAGGATTGGAAGTCTGGCCTACCAGCTTGCGCTACCCGAGACAATGGCAGGAGTACACCCAGTGTTTCACGTGTCATAGCTGAAAAAGAGCGAGAAGGCAGTGGAAGCTAAGCAAGTGCCCATGGAGTTGCTTGACCTGCAAGACAACCTTAAGTATGCAGAATATCCCGAGAAAATCTTGGACCGAGCCGTCAAGGAGACAAGGAGAACAACCATTCCCTTCTGTAGAGTGTTGTGGAGCAACCATACAGAGCGAGAAGCGACGTGGGAGAAGGAAGCTGATCTCAGAAAAGAGTATCCTCACTTGTTCAAGGAGGAGGTCGAGGACTAAATCTCGAGGACGAGATTCTCGGTGGTGGGGGAGAATGTAACAACCCAGGAATTTAGGTGTGTAAATTTTTGCAAAAATTAAAAACTTTTTGACTGAAATTGAGTGCTATCAATTTTCGAGCCAAAGTGCTAGCCCTCTTCTGAATTCTCCACCAGATTAGCCCATTTATAAAAACATATATTCAAATTATGGTAAATAAGTGATTTGGACTTTTCTGGTTTTATTGGATTTTATTGTGTGCGGTTTGAATTTGAAAGTAATTCAAATTCAAACTTGATCTCTAGCTTTAATCCAAAAATCTTTTCACAATGTTTTGAACCCCTAGCTGGGCCGGCCAACGCAGGAGCCTGCTGCAAACCCACCTAACCCGCCGGCCCAGCAGCAAATGCAGCCCACCAGCACCACCCGCAGCATCTACCCAGCCGCTCTCACTGCCGTGTAGGGCCCGCATGGCAGCCACCGCACCTCTCCCCTTTCTTCTCCTTTTCCCCTTCGCTTTTCCCCGGCGCTGGTCAACCGTGCCGCATCGCGCCGGGGCGCGCGATGGGACGGCCGCGCCGGCCCGGGGCGGTCCGCACGCCGAGGGCCGTGCGTGCGCGCGGGGTTGGATTCGACCGCAGGGGAGGTAAAAGACCCTACTACCCTCTCCACCGAGCATCCGAAGCGCACCCGAGCACCGGCCTCGAGCGCCACCTGCCCCGCCCGGCGAACGGCCAGGGGTACGGGGGGCATTTCCCCTCGGGCTGCTCGCTGCCCCAATTCAAAAGGATGCTAGGCCGGCGTGGCACGGACGCCAAGCCACCAACCCCCCCTTGGGGTTTTCCATTCGCCACCGCCCTGCTTGCGCCGGCTTGGAGGAAGGAGGAGGCGCGCCGCCACCGCGTCGCGCCGGCAAGGGAGGAGCCGGGAGCCGACCGGAGCGAGGGACAACTACGCCGCCAGGAACGCCGTCGACCCGCCAAGGACATCGCCTTCAACCGCCGCTCGTGGGAAGGAGAGAAGGCCGTTCACGTCGGAGAAGGGAGCCGGACCGGAGCAGGGACCCGTACGTCGCCGGGAACGCCTACTCACCACGCCACTGCCGTTCTCGACCCGGCTACAACTACACCGCCGCCCCAACGTGAGCACCACCGCAGACACCTTCTCCCTTTCCTCCCACCTTGAACTCTGCTCTGTTTAGCGCCGATGGCGTTGGGGTGCGCCGTCGTGTCGCCATGCCTGGTTGCCGGCCTTCGAGCCGCAGAACTGCCGCATCTCGTTCGTGTGGAGCTCTCGGGCCACTCATGCCCCCGGGCCCGCCGACGCCATGCGAGGACCACCTGTGGACGCTGGCCTTAGAGCCGAGCGCGCCGTGCAAGTGATGCTGCGCGCCGTCCTGACGTCTCGTGTCGCGCCTTGGTTACCAGGCGGCCGCGCCGCCGGCGGACGGCGAGGGACGTGCGGGCGCCGTGCGCGCCTTGGCCCACGCGCGTCCGGCGAGCTCCATGCCGTGCCACCGGCCGCCCGAGCCGCCGGGGACGCGCCGCGCGCGCGCCGAGATCACGGGACGCTTCGACCCGTGCTCGCCGCCGACGCGCGTGGCACATATGATTGAGCCGGGCTTCGACCCGTGTATGTGTGCGCGTGTGTGATGCGAGGCACCGCGCCGGGACGCGCCGGCGGCGGTAGCATCGAGCCGGCCACGGTCGACGCGCGCGCCGCCGCGCGCGAGACCACGGACACGGGCGCCTGTCCGGCCAGTGCACCCCAGTGCCGAGCCGCGACATGAGCATCATTTAGTTAGTGACGACTGGACGAAGGCCACCCGGACCGAACGCCGGCGGCGTGCCGCGCGGCCGCTGTACCGCCTGGACATATCGTCGAGCACCTGGTGTGCAAGTTTCCCCTGAGCACGTGTTAACTTGAGGGATTGGGCCGCCGGCCGTATCTGGGCCTTAAGCTCAACTATTTTCCTAGCAGGCCGTCGGCCCAGTGCAGGAGGAAGATGGAGGGTGAGATCCAGACTTCCGACGTTTTAAAGGAGGGCTGTGACGCCTGGTCCTTTTTGGGCCGAAACTCACAATCGATCTGGAGCGAGTCCACTGGGCCACCCACGGCCCAGTAACGCTTCTGGCCCCTTTTCGGCCTGTCAGCCGCGGGCCGCCGACGTCATGCTGACGTCAGCGGCGTCTTTTCCTAAAAATCCTTTTCTTTTCCTGGGTTAATTCCCAGAAATGTTTAATAAATGGTTTTAACCTTTAAAAATTCATAACTATTTCTAGGAAGCTCAGAAAAATATAAAACTAATTTCTATAAATCCGTAATTTCGAAACCTTGCTGTTTGTAGGTAGTTTGGGTTCTTTTTGATCTTCTAAATTGGTTCTTATTTGGAGTTATTGCTTAGATGTGCACCGTATTCTTATTTTCGCGTCAAATCTCGTGCCGCAGACCCGAGCTTCGACCAGGAGGACGCGGAGGACCCCGAGTACACTGCTCCCGACAGCGACTGCTTCAACGGCAACGAAGGTGTCATGTCACTCCCAACCATGTAGATCCCATGTTGTTAAGTAGCTGCTAGTGCTTTACTTTAATGCATTGATCTGATGAATTGCATAACCAGTTTAATAGCCATGCCTTGATGCTTTGTTATACCCTGTTTCCTTGTTTTACTCCCTGCGGGACTAGCTACAGACCCCTAGCTAGTCCCTTACCTCAACTATCCATACTTTTGTTGCTTGATTATGGATGGTACTCTGGGCTTGGACTGGGATGTGGATATCTCGGTGTGTTTCTAGCGTGCGTTCTGGGTGCGTATCTCCTTGTTGTGTTTTGGCGGGAGCGAGCCGCTTGGTTACTTGAGAACGTCTGCCGAGGGAAGATGCGATCTGGCCTCTTACCCGAGGGTCGTGTCGTGTGGGATGGAGATGTTGAGTGCTCGCTCTCGGCCCCTTAAGGACCAATCGTCAGTTGACCTTGTTTCGAATGACTATTTCCGTACAGACCGCCCGCCCTGTATTGGGCGGGGGTGCGGGGTGAGACTTGTAGTGGATAACACCCCTCCTGTGGGCGGATCGGTGTGATCGTGTCGGGAGTGGTCTTTCCCTCCTTAGTAGACTTTGCCCCGGCGAGGCCGGGGAAGGGTTCCACAGCTTCGAGGGACCTCTCGCGGGTAGTACGAGCTCTGCCGCGGAGGCTGGGCCAGGCTCGGAGACGCAGGAGGGTACTATCCACTTACTTGGCCTTCAGCCGTATGGTAGGGTCGGGCACCCAGTGACGGCGGTTCGGCTCTATTCGGGCGGGTACGGTTGTACAACCTCTCGCAGTGTCAAACCTATAGCTATAGTCCGTGTCCACTGGTTATGGACAGTCTTTCGATCTCTCACCTGACTAGCTACACTTCTCTTGTGCTTCTTCTCTCCCCCGAGTGTGTGAGCCCGGCTTCGGCCGTTGAGATGTGGGGATAGGAGCAGGTGGGCCCCACATCGCAGATGAGAGTTGGGATCCGGATCATGGATGAGATCCGGAGTTTTGGTGTGATTTTCCTTGAGCGGGGTGTGGACCCCAGAGGTGTGGACCTCGGAAGCGGGTGCTTCTCCGAGGTGTGGACCTCTCAGCTGAATTCTGCTTACCTTGTACGTTGCTATGCTGCTTTGCTTAAGCTTTCTACAGCCAGAATAGGGATAACTCATGCATAGTAGAATATACACCGCTTTTGCCTCTTTGTTGGGAAGCTGACATGACCTACCCGCTTATCGGGTAGACCCTGGTGCCTCTGACGCAGAGCCGGACTACGACTTCGACAACGACGGATGGGTGGACTAGAGCTCTTCCTACACTCGAGCTGCCTGCGGTTATGGAGTTTCCCGCGCTTTCATGGAGTCGCTGCTAGACGTTTTATTTATGTTTGATTCAGTCCCGATGGACTTGTACCCGGCATGTGCCGAAGAGATGTACTCTGATTAATGTAATAAAATAAATGTTGTACTCTGCTTTTCTGTTTTTACCTTTCTGTATGGATTATGGCATCGCTGAGACAGGGATTGCACGTGGTAGTCCTCCTGGGACTACCACCGAGGTGCTAAGAGTCGGGTTTCCGTCCGCGGAAATCCGGGTCATTTCAGTTGGTACCAGAGCCATGCTTGACTGTAGGACGAGCCCCAGGAATGGTCGATAGCATAGGAAGCCGTTTTTGAACCTTGAAACTTTATATAAACCCCTTGGCTTCTGTATATATATATATATATCTATACTTATATATATGCATTATCTTGATTAATTTTCACTAACTACCTTACTAACTACGCTCTAACAACGTTGTGCAGATGGCGGAAGAAGCGTGGATCCCTCTGGAGTCGGACGGCAGGTGGGCCGGAGGCTTCTGCCACTTGCTGAGGGAGTGCCTGGAGGCAGCTGGAGTGGGGACCGACCGGGTCAGCTACAAGGGGAGGACCGTGGGGCCCCTGGACCAGTCTGCCCCTGGACCAGGATGGAAAATGAGCTTTCGTATCGGCGGTTCCGGTTAAACGGTTCCATTTTATAACCGCTGCAGGGCTGTAACGGTCAGTTGACCCAGTCGGGTATCGGGTGTAGACAACACGGAGCTCAACAAGGTCAGCTCACGCGATCTCATTGTCGTGAATATGGTTGCGGAAATCGAGAGTAGAGCGACGTCATGGCGTCGTATGATCGTGACACTGATGACGATGGGGCTCAACGGTCTAGAGAATCGGCGTGGTGAGAAAAGATCAGTGTACCACGCTTTGCGTTCGTGATAACAACAAGAGAAGCATAGCAAAAAGCTTCGATCGATCCTGGGCGTACTTCCTTGTTCGATTCTGAGGATTTGAAGCACGGACCAAGAACGAATACACGATCGGTGACTTCTCCTCATTGACTATTCGAGAACCTTGACTGCTCAAGAGAAAAGTTTCTACTTCTACTGTTTCCACTTGGCTAGCAGGAAAAGGAATCGATGCTACAAGGTCATTGAGATTCACGGCAAGGGACCAATTCGACAGAGATTTCCAATAGACCATTACAAAGAAAAGAAGGCTAATGACAGAGTTCCATAACCTCTTGTACGAAAGATGACTTCAAGTGGGAACTTCAAAGATTAATCTTGCTCACACCTTTACTTATTTCGCAAATTTTGGGGTTTTGACAACTCATTGTTTTGAAAGTGCGATACTTTTCAAGTTGATGCGATGCATATGCTTGTGAAGACACTATGCATATGCTCGTGCGGTATGGTGCTCACGATGCACGTTAGAATGACTCGGTTACCCATATGCGTTAATGATTGGAAGGGCAATCAATAGTAGGGAGAGGATCTGTGTGACGAATTGCTATCTCACAACCAAGATACCTAGCGCGCTCCTAGTGGCAGTCGTGTGGCTGCAGCACACACGATACCCTAGGTTCCGCCGCGGCACCCTTGGTTATGGGATAACAACATCACCATCAAGAGAAGCAAAGTAGGGTATGAGTAGGGGTACGGAGTTTCATGCGGATGCATGTTAGTATACCCATGTTTCCCAAATGCATGTGCTATGCAGTGCATGCTCAAAGCAACATTTTTAATTTAAAACCACAAGGTCGTGAGCAAGACCCAAAGAACAAGTTCAGTACTGAGGAATCGATTGGATCTTTGATTGGCACGAAATTTGTGGAGCACAGAACTTGATTGATCACAACTACCATAAGTAATGCTTACAAAGATCAGTACGGAAAGGGATGTTTAATCTAGGCATTGCATCGATGAGGGTTTTCAGGATTACCAAACAACATTTGGAAAAATACAATGCAGACTAGCTGCAATGACAAGGTTCCTAGTTCAACCGACAGCAATAGATAACCCAACGTGATTATTGCGCACGAGGGTTCCTTATAACTACTACACTCTTACGACTCAGAGCTTTTATTTCCAATGGACCAACTTCCGAGGGTGGGATCTTCCATGCTAAAGGACTACGGTGACTCGGGTCCAGACTCAATTCTAGATTCACCTTGGGTATCCTCAACATCTTCTTCTTGCGCTGGTCCAGGAATGACAGGTTCTGGGGGTGGAACGGCTAGAGCTTCCAGTTGATTTTCTAGTTCAAGCATATATTGATCGTTATGCTGCAACAAGAAATTCTGCTCATGTATGATCTCGGTTAACTCTTGTATCTTGGCCTTATCCTTTCGTCTTTCCTTCTTGAGAGTAGCGATCATTGCTCGGGCTTCCTTCAACGCTTGAGCTGAACACTCCACCTCCTTAACTTTGTATCTATAGGTCTGATGTCTATAGAATACGCTTTCTCCCACCATTCGTTGGTAGGTGTCGTACATGACTTCCGAAAAGCGGACTGAGGTGACAAGGTCAGGACTATAGTGCGAGTTGTTCTGGGCTGGGAGGATAGTTTCTCGTTCACCACCCGGTGCAATGTGTCGCTCGGGTACCGGAATTACTTTGGCTGCAGAGTTGGCTATCTCGGCAGGGTGTTTTCCACACAAAGTTGTGAGTGCTTCGAGAGCAGCCTTTTGCACCGTGTCGGACAAGTTTCTTCCGTGTGCCGTACACTCCCACTCATCCCAAGCAGGATTGGTTGGGCACACTGAAATCTTCACCTTTACTTCACAACGAAGGAGTTGGCCTGTGGTCATGACCTCACGTGTCAAGTACTCTGGGTAAGTGGTGTATCCAAAGTCCTTCAGGGTGTCCCACAAAAGTGCAGGAAAACCACCCTCCTCGAGGTAGTCCACGAGAGTCCATGATTCCACATCAGCCGACGTAGAGCCAGCATTGTCCATCTGGACACACGACAAAAGTGAGAACCAGTCGAGTGCGAGTGTACAAAGATAACTCGATCCACGAATACGGGTAGGGTTAAGGTATGGGGTAATTATGCATACTAAGACCCAATGTATGCTGGACTCGAACGAGCAGGCATACCAAATGGTACCAGGTCTGGCAACCAGAAACTGGACTTCCTAATCTTGAACCAACGTCCAACACTTCTTAATTTTTGCGCAGCAACTTAGCAATGTTTCGAGACTCACGGTTGGGTACGCAAAGTTGAGCCAGAGGATTAGGAAGGTGCTTAACCAAGCAAGGTTTCAAAAGGTTCTAGGAAGATAGCAAGACAAGGGTTGAATGACCGAGCATAACTTGCGGTAAACCTAACTTGTGATCATGAACTTTGGCGAGCAGAACTGGATTAGATTTAAGCGACCTAGGTTAAGATCACCTAGACGAAAGGTTCTTGGACAAGAACAACAATTTAAGCAACAACTCTATTAAATTTAAGCATGACAACACATCTACACCTAAAGAGGCTAAACAGGGCCAAACACGCTATCACTAATTTACCTCAGGGAGCACGGAAACAGACGTGAGTTTAGTTTAGGTTCTTTCATGACTTTTAACATGATGCAAGACGTCCTAATCGTCCTCACAAGGCATCCAAGCCGAAACTCGGAGTTAGCGCCGGTGGCATGGCACATACACGTATCTCCCTATAATAACTAGTCTAGATCTAGTCGAGGCTCACTTAGCGACTTACGAATCGAGGTTAGTGTACCTGCAGAAGATCACAGAACACAACGAACCTTTCATGCCAGCACTCATGAAAGCATCCACATACATTACCGTTCACTATAGAAACGGCGTCCATGCGTTAAGGCACTGCATGGACAGCGTCCAACCTCGGACATTCTCCGTTTGAACGGAGTATATCCTTGCCTCGCATGAGCGACATGCGGAATGCTCACGTATGAAACACGTGGCGAGACACAACTTACAACCAGACGCGAAGATGGGATCCGTGGAAGGGATCACTCCATCAACCCTCGCAATTCCCGTGATGCGGAACAACACACGTATAAAACACGTGGCTCATCTAGTTTGGTTGTGCAGGAAAGTAAGTCTGACATAAAGTAATGTGCTGGGAGTTAGCAAAATAAACCATAGATTAATAAGCCACCTGAAAGAACCCAAAATTCCCTCTAGGGCCTCTCGTTCTAGTTTATCCTTAACGGACCAACGTGTTTTGCAATTCAAGCAATCCTGGCAAATTTTATTCGAAAATCATGTGATTAGAGTTGTTAATTAAACTCTGGTGCATGCAGTCGCTCTGATACCAGCTGTGACAACCCGCCCAGGAAAATACCGTACTATCGCCTAAGACCGATCCACTTGGGTCGTTAAGCAATAGTAAAGTATCATCCCGTCGTTGGTTGCCGGGTTAACGCCCGATAAATCACTTGGGCATCGAACAGAGGATCGACACATGCATTAAAACTCACGCGAAGGCGAGTCCAGAGTACAACATGCATTAAACATTTTATTACAAACCATTGTTCCTGGCATGGAGTAAAGGTTCAGAGTTCGAAAATACAGCGGAAATAATTTAAACTAGCGCAACGGTAGACATCACAGGAGGCCATCCGTGATGTTCTTACTTGTCGTCACCCTTCTGATCAATCATACCTGCAACAACAGTTTTAAAGCAAGGCTGAGTATACTAATACTCAGCAAGACTTAACCGTCGGGTGATGACTACATCACCAACCTCTAGACATGAAAGGCTTTTGGCCGGTGGAGTTTCTTTTGCTAAACAGCTGCTAAGAGTAGATCCTTACTTTCAATCTTTTAGCACAAGTTCTAGTTGATTACCATTTCTAAGTGTGCCATCTAATCCAATCAAGAATTGGACAAGCAATTAATTCATACAACAATATTTCTCGAGTTCCATCATTATGGGATATCATGGCCAGTTAACTAAGCAGTCTCGGATAACGGTGAGAGGCCGACAATCGATTGATTTAAACCTTGCAAGGTAAACTCAAACACACGGTAGGCTGCCCCGAAGGGACAACTTTCCCAGGCCGTCCCCAAAAATCCTCGGGTTGGGATCGAATCTTACAGTCCTTGGCGCAGGCTATCCGGCATACCCCGCGAGATACCCGGAGTCACCATACACCACCCTTCCCGGTAGCTAGCCGGTTAGGAGATTTCTCAAGAGTAGTACCGGTAGGATCCCGTGCCGCCTCATTAAGGTACTAGGCTTACCGGCCCCATAACCGGCGAATGTTTAGTACGTTCAAAAGCTTAGCCCACATGACCACTGGACCGGAGCCCAATCCCATGCTCTTACCACATGAGCAATCCATTTAAGGATATCTTATGATTCCTATCTAGGAACCTATTCTCGCGAGTGACGAACATCACTCGACTTCTATCGGGTCCTATAGCATAGCAGCTATCGACCTGGCATACTAGTGATAGAGCATAGGTACCTAAAGGTCATGCATCTAGGGTTTCAAATCAATTCCTGAAACGTAAATGCACAATCGTAGCAAACATAATTGCATAATTTTAAAAGACGGGGTTAATGATCCGGGGCTTGCCTTCGATGGCAAGGTTGGCCTTGGGCCCTTCTGGACTTGGGTCCAGGTCTTGAGCTACGTTCACGCTCGACAGCTCTTTGTCGGCACCTTCGTCTCCTCCTTCCGGCACGAGCGTACGTCTACTGGCGGAAAGATCTACACGAAGATGCAAATGCAAGATTTATTCTACGGTTTTTACTTTAATCACTTACAAACCATATTGACAATCAAGGGGTGTATTTGTTGGGCACATTCACCTAGATAAGAATACATTCAGCATACTCTTCCATAAAGGAACAATATGCAACTCTTTATTAATCATTCTTTTTGATGGTGATTGTGTACATATATATGTAAATAATTTAATTTAAATTCACCAACAGTAGTGGGTAGGTATATTTAACCTTTTTAACATGATTTGCAACCACCCTCAAGTTAACATGGGTGGTTTGGTGATTTCTCTTTTCGGAAGGTTATTGGTTGTACATGGGTTATTCTTTTATTGCACAATTGAATAAAGGTTTCTTTGTACTTGTCATTTCATGTGAAAGCTTTAATCCTTTTCCTTTCACAAGCAAAGATATGAATAATATTTTTATCCTTGAATTAATCCCTTATCAGCAATGAGAATTAATTGTCGGTGTTTTAGACCGGCAACCTACTACGGGGAGTACCCGAAGTAGATGATTGTGACTCGCCGAGATCGGTAACTCGAAGGAAGAGACACGTGGCACACAATTTAGACAGGTTCGGGCCGCGAGGTGCGTAATACCCTACGTCCTGTATGCTGCGTAGCTCTGGATTGATAGGGCACAATTACAAGATGGTGCAATAGTGCGCCGTGAGTTGTAGGGGATTGGATGAGATGATCCTGAGATCGGTCCCTGCCTCGCCTTATATAGTCCGGGAGGCAGGGTTACAGGTCGGAGTAGGGAGAGAGTACTAGTCGAGTACGTCTAGGAGTCCTCTATGCAGTGCGGAACACGTACAGCTCCCTAACCGAGTACTACTCCTGAGTAGTTCTTGTGCTCCACGCCTTCAGGTGCCGTGTAGCGCAAGCCGGGTAGTCCCAGGGGCCCACCGAGTAGTCGGTCCTGGCACCCACCGAGGTAGTGGACCCAGGGAGGTCCATACGACAAGCCCCCGAGTACTTTGTAGTCGAGAAGGATAGCTTCAAGTAGTCTTGACGGCCTTAACGAGTAGTCCTCAAGCGTCCCTGAGCGCTACAAGTCAAAAGTCCTCAAGAGTAGTCGAAGCATCCCGAGGCTGGAATGTACTCCAACTGATGTTTGAGCAATCTTGAAGTCTTCTCGAGTATTCCCAAGCGTCCTCGAAAACTGCCTTCGAAGGTCTTCAAAAAATGCCTGTCTTGTCTTGAAGCCGGAGCTAATTTGGAGGTGCGACTTGCAAAACCGCACCCCACATGGAGTAGCCCCCGAGCCTTGAGCCGCGGGCTCTGGCTGAGGATCCATCTGAAGTCTTGGCAAGAAAATCCCGAAAAATCCGGAGAGAAAAAACCGAAGGACACGTGGCACGGAGCCCCCGAGCCTTGAGTCGAGTACTTCCTCTCGAATTGAAGGGTCTTCTTGAAGAATGTGTCCTGAGATGCTCTTGAGACTAGCCGCGTCCCAGGTAGTCGAGTAGAAGTAGCCAAGCCCCCGAGGTGAGGCGCGTCGACTAGTAGAATACGAAGGGTCGCGCGCGGCCGCTGAGTCAGCCGCACGTGGACTTATCCAGCGCCCGTTGCGGAGCCGGTTTGGCTTATAAATAGAAGCCAAAAGCCTTATGGTTTTTCACCCATTCGAGCTGCAGCCATTCCGTTTGCATCTGAAGCGAATCCACTCCCAGCGCTTGCTGCCGCCGTAGTAGATCCAAGCGCGCCGCCACCCAAGTCCTTTAGGGTAGCCCCCGAGCGGATGCGAGTGAAGACGCCCTGCACTTGGAGGATGAAGCCGTCGCCGTCCAAGACGTCCAAGGCCGCCGGGAAGAAGAGGGGCCGCGAAGAGGCCGCCGCGGCTGCCACCGGAGCGGGGCCGCCAATGTCTCCACCGCGGGCTGATCCGAGCCGCCAGTGGAAAAATCCAAAGTGAAGACGGAGGACACCGCGACCCTCCCCGAACAGGGGGTTCATCGGGGAGAAGGAAGTCGACATGTGGAGATCCGCCGCGGGAGATCCATATCCGATGGAGAAAGCCGAAGACGAGATCCCGATGTTCTCGCGGTTCGTGGAGCGCGGTCTTGCGCTCCCGGCCAGCCGATTTCTTCAAGGGGCTGCTCGGGTACTACGGGATCGAGTACCTGAACCTGAACCCCAACGGCATCTTCCACACGTCGGTCTTCGTCCACTTCTGCGAAGCATTCCTCGGGATCAAGCCGCATTGGGCGCTTTTCCGGAAGTTCTTCCGCGTCAAGCCGCAGCCCAGTGCCACCAATCCCAGAGTAGTCGGAGGAGCCGGCATCCAGCTGAGGGAGGACGCCGCGGAGCAGTACCTGGCGTACAAGCTCGTTGACTCCAACACCGATTGGAAGACCAGGTGGTTCTACATCACGAACCACCACCCCGGCCTGCCGAAGCCGAGCGGACGGCAGTCCAGGCACCGTGAATGGTGGAACACGGAGCCCACCATGCAAGAAGGGATCCAGCTCCCCGAGCTGCTAGCACGCATCAAGGTGCTCAGGGAGGCGGGACTGAGGGCCGAGCACGTGGCCTTCAGCTTCATGAAGCGCAGGATCCAGCCATTGATGGCTCGGGAGACCCTGGGCTTCGAGTACACCGGCGACGACGACGTGTCACGGATGCCAGGAGGCGAGCTGGACGACAACGACATCATCGAGAGGTTGTCACGGATCTTCAAGGACATGCCGTCGTACACGGCGTGCCCTGTCAAGGAGTACTCCGCCGCGCGCCCACCGAAAGAAGTGAGTAGTCGAACCACCCTAGACGAGTAGCAACTACTTGAAGTAGAGTTGCTGACGTCTTGTGTCTTGCGCAGGATGATGTGAAGAGGTTCATCTCCGAGCCGCAGCCGCCTCCAAGCGGAATCGAGGTCCCGAAGGAAGGCAAGGCGAAGGAGCGGCGTGAAGTCGGTGAAGGCGACGACACCGTCGTCGTGGAGGATACCTCCGACGATGACGACGAAGACGAGGAGACGCTGCAAGACCGCTTCCAGCTGCGGTCGAGGTTTAGCCGCCCGGGCTTGCCTTACGTTCCACTGGTACAAGACCCTCCGGCTAGCTTGGAGGCTAGCCTTGCTGCGCCGCCGCGGAGGCCGCGCAACCCCGCCAGGAAGCGGGTGGCGAAGAAGCTGAAGGTCTCGGAGACCACGCCTCAGGAGGTAGTTTGTCTTGAGTAGAGTAGTCGAGTACCCTTTGTTCGAGTACGTTTGCTGATGAGTTGCCTTCCTTGTGTGCAGGAGGTACCGCCAGCGGAGCCCGTTGAAGAGGGTGACGAGGGCGTGTGGGACCCGGTGGGGGAGCCAGCTGGAAGTCGTAGCCCAGCCCCCACTGTCGAAGAGATCCTGGCGCAACTGGAGCGCCAGCCCCCAGCTCCGCAAGGGAGCGTGGGACCCGTGGCCGCCGCCGTTGAAGAGGTGGTGGCCTCAGGAGCGCAGGATGCCGCCGCGCCGCCGCCGCCGGCCGTGGAGGAGACGCGTAGCCGCGGGGCGCGAGGAGGAGGAGGCGCCCGCCGAGGGTGGACTGGTCGACATCGCCAGCATCCTCGGTGCTCCGGCCGTGACCATTGTCCGGTCGAACTTGTAAGTACCATATCCTTGCGAGTAGTACTTGATGTAGTAGTCGATGTTTGCCTGACGACCATCTGTGTGTGCTTCTACAGAAAATCCACAGATTTGACCTGGGATGGGGATGAGCCCTCATCAGCGGTGGCGGAAGAAGTCGCGCCGCCCACCGAAGAAGCCGTGTTCGCTACCCAAGCTGCGGTTGAGCCACCGGTTGCCGAGGCGCCGCTGCCGGAGGCCAGTGTAGTCGAAGGTGAGTACCCTTCTTGAAGCTACAGGGCTTCACGAGGAGTAGTCGTAGGCACTGATGCACTTGTCTCTCTTTGACAGGCGCTGAAGGTGGCGACATCCCTGCAGGGGTGCCGATGGAGAGGTTGACACCAGAGGCCCCAGAGGCTGCGGAAGGAGCCCCCGAGCCCATGGAGGAAGTCGTCGAGAAGACCGCCGGGGGAGAGGCGGTCACCACGTCGCCAGAGATTGCTCTGGAGGTGGCTATCCACTCCCCCGAGATCCAAGACGCAGAGCCCATCCGTGCTGCGCCGATGACGGAGGCCACCACGAGTAGTCGCGGCGGGATAGAACTGCTCGCGGACGATCTCATCGAGCCGGCGACGGTGGCCAAGCATCTGGAGGCGATCTGTCAAGCCGAGCAATGGATGAAGGTGAGTAGCCGTAGCCTTTGAGTAGCCAATCCTTTGTCGTTGAGTACTCTTCTTGACTTGAGTTGTCTTGTGCAGGACGTTGCGGAGCGGTCCCGCGACAAGTCGAACCTGTTGCAGGGCTACGGCGACACGGTGCTCCGAGCTGAGGCGCTTGAGTAGCAACTTGTGAAGTCGCGCAGGCATGCTGCTGCTATGCAGTCGAAGCTCGACGCCGCCTTCGCCAAGTACCACAACGACGTCATGGAGTTGCAGGCGAAGGGCGACAACTTGGTGCGGAAGAACAAAGGCCTCCGCAACAAGAACAAAGATATACCCCTGATCTTGTCGTGTACTTGTTGGAAGTCGAGAAGCATCTGACCCGCTGTTGCGTTGCTGTGTTGCAGAGCTCGAAGGCCAGGTGGAGCAGCTGAAGGCCTCGGAGGCGAGCATGAAGAACCTCTTCTACCGGGAGCAGGAAGCCCGCCAGGTACTTGAGCTCGACTACAAGGAACTCGCCTTCGAGTGCGAGAAGCATATGGAGCTTCGGATTGCTTCGACAGGGATCTCGTCAACCGCTACAAATCCTTGCGAGTTGAACGAGGACCGCGAGGCATTGCGGGCCCGCTGAAGGAGTTGGAAGAAGCCGCGTTGCCGATCGCGAGACTCCTGGTGCCGCACCCGGGCGACCCCAAGATAGCTCCTCTGGTGGATCGCCTTCGGGAAGCTCCAAGCCGGCTGGCCACCTACGTGAAGCACATGGCCAGGTCGATCCCAAGACAAGTCTTGGCCTTCATGAAGTCGTACTTCCCGAAGGCCCCAGTGGAGGTAGTCGTCGGCGGGGGTAGCCGCCACCGCTTCCGATGAGCAAGATGCGCAGCCGCTCGGAGCGAGATGGCTCCCATCGCGGAGCAGGTAGCTGAGAAGCTGAACCTACAGTAGCCCCGTAATAGGTAGCTAGTAGCCATAGTTGTACAAGAAAACAATTGTAATGAATTGTATCAAGTATCAATGAAAGAAAAATTTCCAGCAATGAGTACTCGTAGTCGCGATCTCAAAGTGCGGAGCGCCCATCGTGGAGTGGATGCGAGTAGTAGTACTCGGCGTTGGTAGTCCCGTTGTAGGGAGTAGTTAGTAAAGAAGTTGATGAACAATCAAACTTTATTACTGAAGGAGTACACCTGGGTGGTCAGGACCGTAGTTACAAAGTAGTCGCTTGGACCCGGAGGCCGCTTACAGCTGAGTAGAGCTGGAGCGGGTAGCCGCTTGGAGCAGTTGATCCGTAGGTAGCCGTGTAGGCTGGATCGTAGACCCGTAGGTAGCCGTGCGGGCTGGGTCTTGGAGTGTGGTCTCTTAGTGGATCGCTGCTAGAGTCCTTGACGCTCGTCGCAACCCAGGGTCCATAGGTAGCCGCACGGGCTGGACCCTGGAGAGGAGTAGTCCGGAGACTGGAGCCAGGACCCGGGGGGTCGCTTGCGGCGAGGGGTGTTGGCGTAGTCGTGTAGACTTGAACCCCAGAGTAGTCATGTATACTAGGCGTAGAATCGACAGAGTTGGTCGACGTTCCACGAGTTGTTGATGTCTTCGCCTTCAAGTGTTTGGAGGCGGTAGGAGCCCGGCCCTGACACCTTTGTGACGGTGAAGGGACCTTCCCAGGGGGAGCTGAGCTTGTGAAGTCCCTCCGTGTTCTGGATACGGCGGAGGACGATATCTCCAACGTTGAAGGAGCGTTCCTTGACGTTGCGATCATGGTAGCGTCGGATACCCTCTAGGTACCTTGCTGACTGGACGAGGGCAGCGCAGCGAGCTTCTTCGAGGCTGTCGATATCAACTCGTCTGCTGTCTTCTGAGACGCCTTCGTCGTAGTGCTCCACTGCTGGCGAGTTCCATATGACGTCGGCAGGGAGGATTGCTTCGGAGCCGTAGACCAGGAAGTAGGGGGGATTGCCCCCGTTGGCTTGGATGGTTGTGTCCGTAGCCCCCAGAGTGCGTTGGGTAGTTCCTTGATCCACTTGCCCCCTTTAGAGTTCGCGGCATCGTGTAGCCGCTTCTTGAGAGCGTCGAGCACCATCCCATTGGCGCGCTCGACTTGTCCGTTGGCCCGTGGATGGGCGATTGAGACGTATCTGACGTCGATCCCGCTGTTCTCGCAGTACTCCCAGAACAGGTGGTTGTTGAATTTGGATCCCAGGTCTGTGATGATGCGGTGGGGTAGCCCATAGCGGTGTACGAGTTCATCCGGAAGTCGAGTACTCGTCGGCCTTGGGGCATGTGACCGGCTTGACCTCGATCCACTTGGTGAACTTGTCGATAGCCACCGCACCCCCGTTGAATCCTCCCCGGCGCGGTTGGCGGTGGCCCAATCATGTCGAGCCCCCGGCAGGGCAAAGGGCCGGGTTGGCGGTATGGTGACTAGCTTGTAGGCCGGGACGCGTTGTCGCTTGGCGAAGCACCGACATCCTTGGCACCTTCGACGAGTCCTTCGGCGTCGCCCAAGGCTGTGGGCCAGTAGAAAGCTCACCGGAAGGCCTTGCTGACCAGCGTGCGTGAGGACGCATGGTTGCCGCAGACGCCCTTGTGGATCTCCTCCAAGATGTACTTGCCTTCTTCGCGAGGGACGCACTTCATGAGTACTCCAGAAGATGCGCCCCGCTTGTAAAGCTTGTCTCCGACGAGGACGTAAGACTTGGCGCGGCGGACGAGTTGTTCGGCTGCGTTCTTGTCGGAGGGGGACCTTCCGCTCGCCGAGGTAGTCGATGAAGGGTTGTCTCCAGTCCACGTCGATCATCATGACCTCCTGCCCGGCCGTTGGATGGGGGGGGGGGGGTGGTCGGTGGCGCCGCTCCGGGATGGATGGCGCGTGAAGCTCGTGAACGAAGACACCCGCTGGAACTTGGGCGCGGGTGGATCCGAGCTTGGAGAGGATGTCCGCTGCGACGTTGTTGTCGCAGACGATGTGATGGAACTCGAGACCGTAGAACTTGTTCTCGAGCTTGCGGACTTCTAGGCAGTAGGCGTCCATGTTCTCACTGTTGCGGTCCCAGGACTTGTTGACTTGGTTGATGACCACTGCGGAGTCGCCGTAGACTAGTAGCCGCTTGATGCCCAGTGAAGCCGCGAGGCGGAGCCGTGTAGGAGGGCTTCGTACTCGGCTTCGTTGTTTGAGACCTTCCGAGAAGATGCCGCAGGACGTACTTGAGTTGTTCGCCCGTTGGAGAAATCGGGAGTACTCCCGCACCGCGCCCTCGAGGTTGAGTGAGCCATCAAAGTACATCACCCAATGCTCGGTCGCACGGTGGGAGTAGGTAGGCGGTTCTCCCCGCCACTCGCCATGAAGTCGACTAGTGCCTGCGACTTGATGGCTGTGCGTGGCTTGAAGTCGATAGTGAGGGCGCCGAGCTCGACGGCCCACTTGGAGATTCTTCCGGTAGCATCTTGGTTCCGTAGGATGTCGCCAAGCGGGTAGTCGGTGACGACGGAGACCGAGTACTGCTGGAAGTAGTGTCGTAGCTTCCGCGAGGTGATGAGTAGAGCGTACAGCAGCTTCTGCACGGGCTGATAGCGGGCCTTGGATTCTGATAGAACCTCGCTGACGAAGTAGACTGGACGCTGGACCGGGTAGGCCCGTCCACGCCGCTGTTGTCTGCCACTCACCGACTAACAAGTTGTAAAAATCAGGGCCTTCCCATTCATACACCCATGTCGTCTGTGGCTGCGCGTTGATGTCCGGAATGGGATAAAAAGACCGTGACTAGGAGGTATCCTAGATCCTAACACAATTCCTAAAGCCTAAATCTACTCAAAAGCAAAAAAAATTTACCTAACCGCGGTATACCGCGCGTCGCCCGCGGTATACCGCTGCTCCCGCGCGGCTAACCGCGCCGCCCGCGCGGTAGGGGGTAGATCCGCCCGCGCGCGCGACTTCCGCCGCGCTGGCGCGCGGTAAACCGCGGTCGGGGCGCGGTAGCCGCCCGGCGGCGCGCGGTAGGGGCGAAGCGGCGGCGGACGACGCTTGGAAGCTTGCGGACGGGGAAGAAGGAAGGCTCTGGATGCTCGGGGGAATGCGGTTGGGCACGAGCTAGGTCATCTAGTTCATTTGGGCTTCATGGGCCTTAACGGGCCGGTCCATGTTTTTTCTTTTTCTTTTTTTTCAACTTCTAAAGCTCCAAATAAATACCAAATGCACTCAAATTTG
This sequence comes from Cenchrus americanus, assembly GCA_947561735.1. Taxonomy (NCBI): domain Eukaryota; kingdom Viridiplantae; phylum Streptophyta; class Magnoliopsida; order Poales; family Poaceae; genus Cenchrus; species Cenchrus americanus. Next base: position 108,339,623 of record OX387240.1, read on the forward strand.
AAAACTTCCAACACCATAAGACTCTACAAATCATGAACTATTTTTTTGATTTTTTTTGATTTTTTCATTTTTTGAATTCAAATTCAAATTTGAATTTTAGGACCTGTTGCTACCGCTGGGTAACCGTACCCAGCGGTAGCCGCGGTTACCACCGGTAAAAAAACCCTGCTGGAGGGAGCTCGCGGCGGCACAGGACGGTCGGTGGGAGCTTGCAGCACCGGAGGGAGGTCGCGGCACCAGAGGGAGCACGCAGCCCGAGCTCCGGCGGAGCTTCCCGGCAATCCGTGGACAAGCCCCTGCTGCCCGTCGTTGCTCTGCCAGTCGTCGGCCCGCCGCTTCCGCCGGCCCCCACTGCTCCGCGCCTGCGAGCCGCCGCCGCCCGCACCTGCTCGCGGCCGCGGCCCCTGCGCTGGCCGGCAGCTGCTCCACTGCGCACCTGCAAGCTGTTGCAGGGCCCGAGACGGAGGAGATGTGAATGGTCTCGAGTGGTGCTCGTGATTTCATTCGGTGAAAGGATAAGATGGTTGTGGGCCCACGTCAGATGTTTTTTCATTCGGTGCATAGCATTTCCGAAAAGAAAAGGAGAAAATGAAAAAAAGGAAAAGGCACAAAGGAAAATATAGTGAAGGGTAATTTAGACATTTTATAACATCAATCCGACAGTGAAGCCGTTTTTCCAAACGTTTTCGAAAACGGCTTCACCTCCATCACAAGCCGCTCGACCGATGGAGCTAGAGCCAGAGTTGTTTTTGAAGGAGCCGGGGGCCTGCCAAACAAGCGCTTTTGTGTACTTAATAAAACTTTTGGGAAGTCCGATCACTCATCTTGTTGATTTTGATTATGTTTTCAAACTCAATCTTGAGGAATCTGTAGCTTGGTTCCCTTCCATGAGACACATAACTAAGCAACACACAGTCACACAAAAATACTAGTCAATCAGGCCGGCTGCTTATTATTCTATATATATGGCTGTTCATATTCTAGACCAAATGTTTATAGTATTTCCTTCGTCATTAGGACCAAGAAAGCCAGCAGTAAATTGTTGCAAATTAATCAGTAGATGACACAACGATGTTAACAAATATCTGGTCAAAGTCCATGTCTCACGATAACCAAAATATCCTGTACCAAGATTAGTAAAATTCAGTTCAGTAGCAGCATCTAAATTTTGACCGAATCTTGCATTTGACAGATCAATGTGCATGCACGCATAGAAGAAAAAAACTTGTGTTTCCTTTTTGAGATGTGTATTTGCAAGGTTGGCACTCTCTTTCCATATCGGATCTTGGGAATATGGAAGACTAGGGCATCAAATCAAATGCATCCTTTTATCTCACTGTTAAATTCATCAGCATCGGTGAGCTCTACGAGGACAGTGACAAATGCGGGAGAAATACTATACCTCCACCGTCACATCAATATTAATGACATAAGTCATAGAGAAAATTGTCAAGTTTGTCACAATGGGTTTGGATTGCGAAATGACCGTTTGAAATTACTTGACAATATTTTCACACATCATTGTCAAATGATTGTGATCCCACAATATACAGCCTTTTCAGATGCATCAAGATATATATATATATATATATATATATATATATATATATATATATATATATATATATATATATATATATATATATATATATATATATATATATATATAAAAATTAACGTATAGATAAATACAACCCACATATATGCATACATAGCTTTAGGCTGCATATGCATCTGATACATGATATCTTTCTGCATTTTTGTGTTAAATGGGTTGTTTGCTATGAAATTTGAATCCTGTAAATTTCATATATAGTTTCTACACCAAAAGGGTTTTAAAAACCGCTACGGTAGCGGCTTTTAAAACCGTCAAAATCAAGGTTTTCGAGCGGTTTACCGAGTAGGCCGGTTTAGTAGGTTCGGTTTTATCGAAAAACCGATTGATTACCCCTACTGAGCGGTGGTGGTAAGGTCGGTTACCGCGGTAACCGACCGGTTTACCGCGAAATTGCGAACCCTCAAAGGGGCTTTAGCAAAAGATAAGCATTTTTTTTGGAGAAAGAAATATCATGTGCTATATCTCGAAGAGATTCGTAGCAACCACGCAGATGCTTAGAAAGTGAGGAAGTATCTTGCACTATGCCAATCTTAAGAAAATTATATCTAGCATGTGCTTTGATTATAGTGCACCTATATGGCTCTTTGATTATATATAGCTATTTTTCAGCTAAATAAAAGTTGGCAAGTTTGAACCTATATGACCACCATACTTATCAGCAGTGCCACCAATGCGCATATAGTGCACTTGTTGGCAAAACTTATTTACAAAATGGTTATGGTGAAGGATAAATAATAAATCAAAACTTGACCAAAAGAACATTGCCATCCATACGAAGTGTGTAGCACTATTTCTTGTATCGCCAAAGAGATATTATGTATTCATTTAACCCAACTAAAATGGCATGCAAAGCGAAATAGTTAGTCTTGAAACTGCAAGTTGCAAAGGTACTACAAGGAAACATTGAATAGGCAAAAACTGAATTCTAACCCAGAGCTTATATAGCAATGTTTCTTTTCGAAAATTCAGCAATAGCTATGTTTCACCATACTCTTTCTCCATCAACACCCTCTATTTATTTTTATTTTCATCCACTTGCACATTAACAAACCTCTCTTTCAGGTGAGATCACTCTGCACAATGTTCTCAACTACCAGGAGCCAGTAGATGTGAAAGTTTACATTAAAACATAACCCAGTTTGCGGTGATGAATGGAGCCAGGAGGAGTGTCATTGTTCCCCAGCCTGAACCAAAGCAAACCACGAGCTTATTCAATGGTACATTACAAATGAAGCATGTTAATAATTTTTAGTGGGAAATGTTAATAGCTTAACCACTAATATAGTAATATATGTATAATCAATAAATTTATTGTGTAAAATTATAACATTAGATAATCTACCATAGGAGATACTTTTTAATCATCGTATTTCAATAATTTTAGAATATATGCAAAGAGAAAAGTAACAGTAGCCAAAAGCGTAATTTTGAAACTACCTCAAATTGCAAGGAAAAAGGGAAGCAGGGAGTTGCCAGGATTCATGTCGACATGTGTAGACCTAGATGGCAAGAAAAGGAAAATATATACTTCACAAATGATTATTTTATGGTTCATAGCTTAAGTGAGTACGGAGTATTTGATATTGCACGAAGTTAATCAGGTCAGCTTTTGCTTGTTACCTCAGCAATTTGATCCACCTTTTTCAACCACAATCTAAAGGAATCCATTTGCTAACACCACGCTTAGCTTGGTTCCCTCCTACGGTACACATAGAACAAAGCAACTCACGAAGAAAATAATCAAGGGAGGCTTAAATTGTATGGTTCGTCACCTATACGAAATGCTCTAGTCCTCATTAGGAGTTAGGACCACGAAGCTTGCTATAAAATTCTACAAATTACTAGATATCATATTTTGCCATCTGCGAGTTTAACAAGCACTTGATGCCCATGATTCACGCTAACCAAAAAATCCTCCAGATTAGTAAAATGGTTTAGTTGAGCAACAGCAAGATTTCAACTGAATCTGCTGCTTCAAAGACTGATGTTATTAAAAAAATTGTATTTTTTCCTTTTCGAGATGTGCATATGCAAGGCTGGTTCCCTCGTGCCATCTTGGATCTTGCGAACATGTCAGATTAGGCGTAAACGATGTAGTTTTTAATGCACTGTTAAATATATTCACAGCGATGAGCCCTATATATGAGAGGACGGTGAAATGTGGAAAAATTATTCCACGCACGGACACATCGAGATTAATGGCATAAAAATCATGGAGAAATTGCCAAGTTTGTGACGGTCTGTTGGATTGCGAGATGCCCTTATGAAGTTACTATACTAGGCAATATTTTCAGATATCATTGTCAAATGATAGTGATCCCACAATAAATCAAATATTTCCGGGTCCATCAATTGACAACTCTCCTAACATCAAAATTAACTGTTGCATACAAACTGGTAGCCCCCACGATGTCCAGGAAATAAACAAATTTAGGTTATGTTTCAAACCTAGACCCTTTTAATATTCCTGCGGAAATAGGTTGTCTCCTATAAAAATCCTATATAGAATTCGTACATTTTTCATTTCAAAGGGAGCTTACACAAAATATTTTGGTGGAAGACACCATATGGACCATATGACTATTAGGAGAAATCTATTTTCAAAAAAGGCAACCTTAAGTTCAGATGCTCTCTGCCCCTTGAATTGTGAGAAAGGGCAGAAGGATCTTGCATGCACTCTTTGAGTGCCCTTTTTCTCTGGAAAATAAAAGAAAGCTATTGGTGGTTAGGGTTGAGTCTTTTCAGGTATTAAAGACCTGCAGACCAAACACTTGAACTAACCAACGAAACCATATATGATATGCATGGCCAAGTGGAGGCATCAAACATATCGCTCAAGATCCAGGGTGATGGAATCATATGCAAAACCCTTAATACTAATAAGTGAAGTGTGTGATACAGTTGTGCAAGCTTGTATGACTTAGTCAAAATTGTTGACACTGGAGTGTAGTACAAATTCTAGTATCTTTTTACAATTCCCTCAGCTGTACAGACCATATGACAATATAACACGGAAAATTTATCAAAAGTTCATTTTAGAAAGACATGGTAAATAAAGAAGTGAGACGTGCTAATAGGAATCATGTCGACATGCCACCCTAGATGGCCGAGAGGAGACAAAGATATATAATGCCCACAGGCACAGGGACACACAAGACATGTGTCAACTTGTGATTTGTCGCCACGCGACGCCACATCAGTAATGTACAGACTAGCTAATTTTCAAACCAGGGGATCCCCGGCTTCCCCATCCACGGCATGCAGGGCGCTCCATAGCCCATAGGTGCACGGAGCCCGGGGGACAGGAGGCTCCCGAGTCCTGTTGCACGCATGGCGCGAAAGCCATTGAACACCAAACACTCCACTCTAGCAAGAGGTGATGCTGATGACGAATGATAAGTAATTAAAGATACGCTAGCTTATGCTAAGGCCAGTCTCAATGGAGGAGGTCATCACACATTTACCAAGACTGGAACTTTAAGAACCATGCCAGTAGATGGTCATGGTGATGACCCTCCTCTCTCATTCCATCACATGACAAATCTGGTGTACTATATATTTTGGAGCGAGTAAATGCTTTACAAGATATAGATGACCGACTGTTAAGTTTTTTAATTAGCATGTTAGTGAAAACTTAGACATCACTCGCGTCACAAATTTGACGTTGTTTCTCAAGTGAAAAAGGTCGTACCAACAGTCCATGTGCCTGCTCTCAATGCGCATTGCGTCTTCTGAGACAACTGTGAGCGTGAGCGCGAGCTATAGAGAGTGTGGTACCCAAATCTGATATGGAGACGTTGTGAGAGCGATACCGATTTACCAACCCGCATGTGCATCTTCGGTTTTATTTGTGACTACAGCTTGGTACGACAACAAGGAAAACTGACAAGGAGAAATGCTCAACCACGTCGCTGATCAATCCAGTACGCTACATCAGGCCAAGTGAAGTTTATAAAGGCAAATAAAGGTTCATGTCTCTCTAATCAGAAGGTGAAAATTTAAAGAGTAAAATACAGTGGCGGTCTTTAAATTTGTCCAGTTGTGTCAATGGTTTTCATACAAAATGCATTTCTTACTCTCTAAAATTAGTCTCGGGTGTCATTTAAGTCCATATACTCTCAGTCTTTATTTATCTCTGTAAACTTGGCTTTGGTGCCATCTAGGTCCATATACTTTCTAAATCCATTGCCATCTCAATTAAATTGATAAGAACTAATTTTACACATATATAATTTAACTATAGTAAAATAAAATGTGTTTCGACTCACTCACCGTAAGTGTAGAATATTGATATGTTGAATAAAAAATATTGACATTCTTTACTTTAGAGGTATTATCATATATAGATGCACATGACAGACATACTCATTATTCTTGGAAGATTATTCAAATTTGAATATCTTGTGGTTGCACAATACTAAACTAAAATTAGGAATTTTTAAAATATATTACTAGAAAAGGGTGAAGCTAATAAAGAAACAATAAAACAAGTAAGAAAATATGCTAATGAAAATGATGGATGGCTTTAAAACATAAATTGTGATCTTATCATATTAACTATATGAGTGGAATGACAATGCATTTCAAGTTTAGGACGTATATGACACATGAATACAAGTTTAGGGAGTCAGATATGCACTTTGAGAGTATATAGATCTAAATGACACTTGAGCTCAAGTTTAGGGTGTCAGAAATGCATTTTAAGAGTACGGGGACATAAGTGACAGTTAGACAAGTTTAAAGACCGACCATGCACTTTACTCAAAATTAAATAAGCGTGTTCAGGAGTTCATGGAACTTATTGGTTAAACCTCCTTTTTGCGTGGCACATTAGCTTTTCCTCGCTTATTACACAGCTTACAAAAGTTGGTTTCAGAGAATCAATCACCACCTCAAAAATAAAATCTTAGCTCATGGTGGAGAAACAAATAATAAAGCTTAATTCATCAAACCATATCCTTTTTTCAGAAGCTAGCTAGTTCATGAGACTATCATTGTTCACACGCAACTAGAGAGCCCAAGCGTTGGAATCTGGAGATTCCAGCTTAGTATTTACATCTCTACGTTTCCAAGACATTCTTTTAGTAAATTGATTTGCTTAGGGGTTAAGAGGCAAATGAGTGAACATGTGAGGAGTAAAATAGACTTTTTTCTTCTTTTTAAAACGTTGCTTTGGACCATACTTTTCCACACTCCACATGTAGCTTCCTCCTCTTTTCTTCTTAAAACATAGCCAGGCGATAGATGCTCAATTATTATTTAGGTCGCAAAATTACCATTTTACAGTGAATCTAATTGTAGCATCACTGCTATATATGAGGTTAGATAAAAGATAAATACTCATTCCATATAGGTTGTTTTGGTTTTATTAGATTCATAGACTTTGTTGTGCACTTAGATATATTTTATGTCCAGATGCATATAATATATGATATCTATGCATCTAGAAAAGTAAAACAATTTGGGACGGAGTATGTGATAAGTTCACAATAAAGGCCACAAAATTAAATAGAAGTCAACAAACAAGCACTACCAGATCAGAATTTCATACTACTCTAATTCTAACAATTAGAGTGTATACCATGTAAAGCCGCACTACCACATTTCAATTAGAGTATAGTATACCATATAAAGTAACTCTACCTGAAATGTGCGTCGTGAAGACGAGTGACCTCTGTAATTTTCGATGTGTCCAATTACTCGCTACCAACCCTCTCTTTTTAGGTGAGATCACTCTGCATGAAGTTCTGAACCACCGGGAGCCGGTAGAAATGAAAAGGAATACGCTTAAAATAACGAAGTTGCAGCCATATGGGAGGGTCCATGTCTCCCATCCGCAAACCAAAGCAACCGAGGTGTTTTCAATGGTAAAATTTTTGTGAACCTTCGTTATCTAATGATAATATGACATCCTGAGAATGTTACAAGTTAAAATTTCAAAACTTGGCCCGTCAACATAATTAAAATATTGGGATTTATCTCTTGAAAATGGTGTCGCTGGTTTATCTCGGAAAGTTTTTTTTAATTCACTATCAGTGACTATGAAGTTTTTTCCCCATAAAGTTTCACAATAACGTACTTGGGAAAAATATGTATTGGAACCTAGAACTAGAAGCCATCGACAATATCCAAAGTGACAAGTAAAAACAAGAAGACAAAAAGGTTGCTAGGAATCAAGTCGACATGCCGTCCTAGATGGTCGAGAAAAAAGAGGAAGTAATATGCACTCTTGACAAAGACACAAAGTCGCGCGCCAATTTGTTGCGACGCCACTTGTCACCATGCCTCACCACATCATCGCTCTCGCCCCAAGACACGTCCGCAGGTAATTTTAAAACGGAAGGGATCGATGAATCCATGGCTTCCCCCGTCCACAGCAGGGGCCATGCGCTGAACCCAGGGGGTGGGGAGGGGGACAGGCTCCGCCTCAGGACGAAAGCCATGGAGCACCAAGACGCTCCCCCCACCACGCCACGAGCTGCTGCTGGCGATGGATGATGCAAAGTAGTAAAAGCTACGCTTAAGCTAAGCTAATAATCCCAGGATTCCCATCAAAGTGAGCGCCGGCCGGCTAGCTTAGCTACTAACCAGTTGCAGTAGACTAAGAGCAACTTCAGCAGCTTCCCTATCCCCTCCCCAATACCAAAAAATAGTCATATAGGGGATGAAAGGAGAAAAAATCTTCTACAGTAGATCCCCTATGGCCTCCCTTTTTTCTCCATTGACTAAAAACTCCTCTCCATCCCCTCTATAGAGGGGATCTCTCCTCCATCCCCTACTCTGTGGGACCCATGCTCTGCCTCACGCTGCTCTGCTTCCTGGCCGTGCGCAGAAGTCTGGCCTTCTGGGAGATGATGGAGCCGTACGCGCGGATCGACACGCCCGTCGGCACCGTCGTCCTCGCGCTCGTCCTCCTCCTCCTCTCCAACGTCGCCTCGTGCCCACCGTCCTTCTGCTTGGCGCCCGGGTCGCCGCCTCCGCCGCCGCCTTCTCCCCGGTCGCCGAGACAAACGCGTGGCTCCTCCTCACTTGGACCAGCATGACTGCCTGGACCAACGTCGCTTGGACCTCACCCTTGCGCTCGCGGCCCTGCCGCGCCTCTCCCACCTCACCGTCTCCACGCGCGTCTCCCCCGACCCAGACCACCACGTCCTCACTCGCCCGCCATGTCAGGGGAGGCCGCCGAAGACCCGTGCTCGCTCTGCGGCGGCGCGCATGGCGCTCGGGAGGCCTGGAGCATGCGCAGCACGAGGCACACAGGGCAGGCCCCCCGCATGCAGCAACGTCGGTACGGGCGGCGACGCCCATGAGCTCCACCTCCCATCGGCCCTCCGCCCTCCCCTGAAAATCTCGATCTGAATCGATACTAGTGTGCTCGCTAGTAATCAGTAATTTTGCAGGTGCACGCGGACGACATTGGATTGAGCTTGCCTCCCCGGATCCCATGCCGTGGGCCAATTCGAGCAAGCGGCAACCTAAAGAGAGAACAAAGCTGAGGTCTTTGCAGAGCAGGAACACAAGAACACACCGGGGGGGCGAGGAGACGGGGCTTCGTCAGTGAATAAGGAGAGAAGAAGCCCAAAGCAGTAGTGGCTTACCAGCGAGCACAACGACGACGACAGCGTGACGTGGCTGAACATCACGCTGGGGGCCAGAGAGTCGCCGGAGCCAGATTGGAATGTGTGATAGAGGGCTGAACAAATTATTCAGAGGGGGACGGATTGGAATCACTGAGGACTCACTCACCTATGGTCGAGAGCTTGTGCTCCTCCACCCAGGACTGCATCCTCTTGGAGTCCATGGAGGCCTGGAGGGACCTTCGATTCCTGTCGTATGGACCTCCCTGGGCCCACTACCTCGGTGGGTACTAGGACCAACTACTCGGTGGGCCCCTGGGACTACCCGGCTTGCTCTACACGGTACCTGAAGGCGTGGAGCACAAGGACTACACAGGAGTAGTACTCGGTTAGGGAGCTGTACATGTTCCGCACTGTATGGAGGACTCCTAGACGTACTCGATTAGTACTCTTTCCCTACTCCGACTTGTAACCCTGCCTCCCGGACTATATAAGGCGAGGCAGGGACCGATCACCTCATCAGATCTCATACAACCCACGGCGCACTATTGCACCATCTTGTAATCGTGCCCAATCAATCCAGAGCTACGCAGCATACACGACGTAGGGTATTACGCACCTCGCGGCCCGAACCTGTCTAAATTGTGTGCCATGTGTCTCTTCCTTCGAGTTACCGATCTCGGCGAGTCACATTCATCTACTTCGGGTACTCCCCTTAGTAGGTTGCCGGTCTAAAACACCGACAGCTGGCGCGCCAGGTAGGGGCTCTCGCCCGAGATCACATGGCGAACTTGACGGCTCCCGTCCACTTCAAGCCAACCGTCGCCTTCAACCGCGGCGACACCTTCGTGTTCGGCGCCTGGGTCTGCACTGCTGACGGCTCGGGCTCCTTCCAGCGCCGCCTGACCATGCAGCCCAACCCGAAGACAGGCTTCGTGACACTTCCTGAAGTTGTCACGGGCGAACTCGCCGGCAAGTTCGGCGAAATCTCGCTCTTCAACCACCACGCTGACTTTGAGCTCGAGTCCGCTTCCAACTCGAACTCGACGTCTCCATGGGCCATCGCATGCGAGCCGGTTGCTCAGCCATCGCAGGTGGTCCCCTCACCTCGTGAGCGCTCCGCGCGCGGCCCCCGCACCCTCAGCCGGGCCCGCACGGGGCTCCCACTTCGCGCCGGGCCGGCAAGGAGCGCGTACCCGAGTACAACTCGGACTCCGACACCGCCCCCGGTCCCGCTTCGGACTCCAGCCCTCTCTCCGAGTTCTACTCAAACCCCGATTACGAGTTCGACTTCGGGTCGGACCCTGAGGAGCCCGACTTCGAGGACAACTCCACTGAGCTTCCCTTGTCAGGGCCGGCCTCTGGGCTAGTTATAACATCCACACCGTCCGGGAGATTTGTCTACTGGACAGACCACAAGCCCGCTGACCTAAGCGGAGACTCACGCTACATCGCCTACATCGACTCGCTACCGTTCCAGGAGGGAACGCCACTTGCCTAGGCTGACTCAAACACACCAACCGAGGTGGCGGTTTCTGAGTCCAGCCTTGGCACCCCCGATCTCCAAGTCTTCATGGCTGCCGGCGACACCCCAGGGCCTTCAGGCACGGCTCAAGACAAGTACCTGGAAGACATATCCTCCAACGAGCTCTCTGCCGATGCCCCAGCAGACGAAACCACCGCCAACAGAGACGCTCGACGTGAGCGCAACCGGAAGCGCAGCGAACGTCGCCGACGCCTCCGCGACAACTTCCCCGTCCGCAACCTTGCGGAAGCTCTCGAGGCGGTCGAGAGTAGGGTACACACTACCCCCGAGCAATGCCTCATGTCGATCACAGCGATCGCACGTCAGGCTCAGGGCATCCGCACTGCGGAGGTCATCGCCAAGCTTGCTGAAGATGCCTACTTCATGCGAGTCGACAGCAGGGTCAACCAGCCTCCCCCCGCCAGGCAACGCGACAACGAGGCTACGAGTCGCAGTGCTGGCAACGGTCCCAACCGTACTCGAGCTGACCTCCCAGCTGAACCCAACTGCACCCGCTCCAACGCCGGCGGACGTCCACGGCGTGATAACAAGAACCGCGAGGTCGTCCCCCCACCGCGCTCCGGCCGGCGGCGGCGGCCACGACCCCGACGGCGGCGGCGGCGGCGACGACGGAAGCTCCAACCATGGAGCCAACGGGGGGGCCGGCGGCGGCGGCGCGCGCGGCGGCCGAGGCCACGCGAACGACCACGCCTGCGGCGCCTCACGGGCGGCTACGACGCCCGCCGAAGATTAATGAGCTGCGACGGAAGAAGTCGACCACCGCGGGCGACGGCGACAGCTTCCCCGCCTTCTCACCTCGACTTCGCAACTTGCTCCTCCCCCGACAAGTTCAAGCCTTTGGGGATCACCAAGTACGACGCGACGCAGATCCCATCCAGTGGCTCGGTGCTACGCCCTCTCCATCGAGAACGGCGGCGGCAACGGCGACACCAAGTGCCTCTACTTCCCCTTCCGCTCGGACCAAGCACCACTCACATGGCTCGAGTCGCCGGACAAGCACTCGATCGACAAGTGGGACCATCTCGAAGGAGCGGTTCACCGGCAACTTCGCGGGCGCCATGGGCCGATCGGGTACTCGCATGGACCTGGCCATGATCAAGCAGGAACAAGGCGAGACCCTCCGCAAGTACATGCACCGCTTCTTCGACAAGCGCGCCACCGTCGTCGACGTCACCGACAAGGAGGCCATCGACCTCTTCCAAGACGGCCTCTACCACCGCCGCACCTTCGAAGACTTCGGTCGTCGCCGCCCCAGGTCCATGCCCCACCTCAAGGACATGATCACGTCCTGGGCGGATGAAGAGGATAAAGCCAACACCAAGTACGACGCCATCCGTGGCAAGACCAAGCAGAACCAGGGCGGCGGCAGCGGCAGCAACGCGAACCAAGGCGGTCGCAACAACAACAATAACAACTACTCGAGTCCCAACCGCAAGCGCAAGCCAGACAACACTGTCGCGGCTATCCATCGCCCTGCGAAAGGGAACTCGAAGAACTCCGGCAGTTTCAAAGACCTGCTGAAGGAGAAGTGCCTGTGGCATCCGAACGGCAACCACACCACCGAGCAGTGCTACCAACTCAGGCATGCACTCAAGGATACGCCGGAGCCACCGCACCCTCACGACCAAAAGGGCAAGAAGAAGGACGGCGAAAACAATGACTTCCAGGAGCCGGACAAGACCGCCAACGTCCTCTTCGGCGGGCTACCCAGCAGGCGGGAGCAGAAGTCTACCCGTCGTGAAGTCATGTCCATTGAACCATCGGTCCCGACCCCCCTCAGGTGGTCAGAGGTACCCATCACCTTCTCCTGCGCGGATCAATGGACCAGCTTCTCCGAACCAGGACGATCCCCCCTCGTCCTGAAGCCAGTGGTCGCGGGCTTCAAACTCAACAAGGTGCTCATCGACGGTGGAAGCGGGCTCAACGTCCTTTTCACCAAGACCTTGAAGAAAATGAAGCTCGACATCACTCACATGCTCACCAAGAGCAACGCGCCCTTCTACGGCATCGTCCCCGGCAACGCGGCTATTCCACTGGGCTCAGTGGTCCTGCCAGTTACCTTCGGGGCATCTCGGGACAACTACCGTACCGAGTACATCAAGTTCGAGGTCGCGGACTTCGAGACTTCCTACCACGCCATCCTCGGCAGACCGGCCGTCGCCAAGTTCAGGGCGGTGCCCCACTACACTTACTTGGTACTCAAGATGCCAAGCCCAGTCGGTGTACTCTCCCTCCAAGGGGACCTAAAGATCTCCCACGACTGCGACACAGAAGCCGTGGAGATCGCCTCCACAAACCAAGTACCCAACGCGATGATGGAGGTCTACGCCGCGTCGAAGAAGCTTGCCACAAGTGAACTCGACATCCCAGAGAAGTCTGACAGCGCCAACAAGCCTCAGCCACCTGAGGAGGTACTCGTCAAGACGATCGACCTCGGAACAGGCGACCCCAGCAAGACCACCACCATCGGGGCTGGCCTCGACCCCAAATAGGAAGACACGCTCATCAGCTTCCTGCGAGAACAGTGGGATCGACGTCCGGTACGTCTCAGTTGCCCATCCTCGGGACAACGGACAAGTCGAGCGCGCTAACGGGATGGTGCTCGGCGCTCTTAAAAAGCGGCTACACGACGCTGCTAACTCTAAAGGAGGCAAGTGGATCAAGGAACTACCCAATGCACTCTGGGGGCTACGGACTCAGCCATCTAAGCCAACGGGGCAATCCCCTTACTTCCTGGTCTACGGCTCCGAAGCAATCCTCCCTGCCGACGTCATATGGAACTCACCGGCAGTGGAGCACTACGACGAAGGCGTCTCAGAAGACGACGACGAGTTGATATCGACGACCCTCGAAGAAGCTCGGCCGCGCCCCGCCCTCGTCCAATCAGCAAGGTACCTAGAGGGTATCCGACGCTACCATGACCACAACGTCAAGGAACGCTCCTTCAACGTTGGTGACCTTGTCCTCCGCCGTATCCAGAACACGGAAGGACTACACAAGCTCAGTTCCCCCTGGGAAGGTCCCTTCACCGTCGCAAAGGTGACCGGGCCGGGCTCCTACCGCCTCCAATCACTTGAAGGCGAAGACATCAACAACTCGTGGAACATCGACCAGCTCTGTCGATTCTACGCCTAGTCTACACGACTACTCCGGGGGTCAAGTCTACACGACTACATTAACACCCCTCCGCCGTAAGCGGCCCTCCCGGTCCCCGGCTCCGGTCTCCGGACTACTCCTCTCCGGGATCCCGGCCCCGCGCGGCTACTTACGGATCTGGGCCGCCGACGAGCGTCAAGGACTCTAGCGACGGTCTGCGATAGACCATACTTTAAGATCCAGCCCGCACGGCTACCTACGGATCTACGATCCAGCCTACACGGCTACTTACGGATCTACTGCTGTAAGCGGCTACCCGCTCTAGCACTACTCAGCTGTAAGCAGCCTCCAGGTCCAGGCGACTACTCTGTAACTACGGTCCTGGCCATCCAAGTGTACCTCTTCAGTAATAAAGTTTGATCGTTCATCAACTTCTTTACTGTCTACTCCCTACAACGGGATCACCACTGCCGAGTACGACTACTCGCGTCTACTCCACGATGGGGCTCCGCACTCTGAGATCGCGGCTACGAGTACTCATTGCTGAAAATTTCCTTTCATTGATACTTAAGCAATTACATTACAATTGTTTTTGTACAACTTTGGCTACTAGCTACCTATTACAGGGCTACTGGAGATTAAGCTTCTCAGCTACCTGCTCCGCGATGGGAGCCATATGCTCCAGCAGCTCCGAGTACTGCTCATCAGTACAGTTGGTGGCTACCCCACCAACGACTACCTCCACTGGGCCTTCGGGAAGTAAGACTTCATGAAGGCCAAGACTTGCTTCGGGATCGACCTCGCCATGTGCTTCACATAAGCAGACAGCCGGCTGGGGGCTTCCCTCAGGCGATCCACCAGTGGAGCAATCTTGGGGCCGCCCGGGTGCGGCACCAGGAGTCTTGCGATCGGCAGCGCGGCGTCCTCAAGCTCCTTCAGTTGGGCCCGCCGGCGCCCTCACGCTCTTCATTCAACATCCGCAATGATTTGTAGCGAGTTGACGAGATCGCGGTCGAGGCAATCCGAGCTCCATGTGCTTCTCGCACTCGAAGGCAAGTTCTTTGTAGTCGAGCTCGAGTACCTGGCGGGCTTCTTGCTCCCGGTAGAAGAGATTTTTCATGCTCGTCTCCGAAGACTTCAGCTGCTCCACCTGGCCCTCAAGCTCTGCAACACAGCAACAGTACAGCGGGTCAGGGACCTCTCGACCCTCAACAAGTACCCGGCAAGTTCAGCGGCGTACCTTTGTTCTTGTTGCGGAGGCCCTTGTTCTTCCGCACCAAGTCGTCGCCCTTCGCCTGCAACTCTTGGACATCATTATGGTATTTGGCGAAGGCGGCGTCGAGCCTAGACTGCATGGCGGCCGTGTGTTTCCGCGACTTCAAAAGCTGCTCTTCCAGTGCTTCAGCCCGGAGCACCGCGTCCTCATAGCCTTGCAGCATGTTGGACTTCTCGCGGGACCTCTCCGCAACATCCTGCACAGACAACTCAAGTCACACGAGTACTCAACGACAGAGGATTGACTACTCAGAAAGCTACAGCTACTTACCTTCATCCACTGCTCGACCTGGCGGACCGCCTCCAGGTGCTTAGCCACCGTTGCCGGGTCAACGAGATCGTCCGCGAGCAGCTCTATACCGCCACGACTACTCGCGGCGGCCTCCGTCGTCGGCGCAGAGCGGATGGGCTCTACGTCCTGGATCTCCGGGGAGCGGATAGCCACCTCCAGAGCGACCTCTGGCGACATGGTGACACCCTCTCCTCCGGCTGCCACGACGGCTTCCTCGACGACTTCCTCCACGGGCTCAGGGGCTCCTCCGGCAGCCTCCGGCACACCTGGTGTCGACTTCTGCATGGGCACCCCCGCAGGGATGTCACTCCTTTCGGCTTCGGCACCTGTCAAAGAGACAAGTGTATTAGCGTCTACGACTACCCCTCGAGGAGCTCCACAGCTTCAGAAGAGTACTCACCTTCGACCACGCGGGCCTCCGGCAGCAGCGCTTCGGTAGCCGGCGGCTCGGTGTACCGCACGGGAAGCAGAGCGGACTCCTCGGCGGGTGGCGCGACTTCTCCCGCCACTGCCGCAGAGGGTTCATCCCCCTCCCAAGACAGATCTGTCGATTTCTTGCAGAAGCACACACAATTGGTCGTCAGTCAACCTCGACTAATACAACAAGTACTAATCGGGAAGATGCAGTACTTACAAGTTTGACCGTACTATCGTTACGGCCGGGGCACCGAGGATGCTGGCAATGTCTACCAGTCCACCCTCGGCGGGCGCCTCCTCCTGCGCCCCTGCGGCTACCGCCTCCTCTGCAACGGCGGCCGGCGCGCACCCTCCTCGCGCTTCGGTGGTCTCCACCTCTTCAACGGTGGCGGCCACGGGCTCGTGCTCCCCCCGTGGAGCGGGGGGGCCGGCGCTCCAACCTGCGCCAAGAGCTCCTCGACGCGGGGGGGGGCCGGACTACGACTTCCGGCCGGCTCCCCCACTATGTCCCATCCGCCTTCGTCGCCCTCCTCGACGGGCTCCGCTGGCGGCACCTCCTGCATACATGGAAGACTACTCATCAAACAAGTGTACTCATACGATGGGTGCTCGACTACTCTGGTCAAGACATCTCACCTCTTGAGGCGTGGTCCCCGTGACCTTCATCTTCTTCG
The DNA here is from genome assembly GCA_947561735.1 of Cenchrus americanus. Lineage (NCBI taxonomy): Eukaryota > Viridiplantae > Streptophyta > Magnoliopsida > Poales > Poaceae > Cenchrus > Cenchrus americanus. The sequence goes on from OX387240.1 coordinate 108,356,118, forward strand.
CCACCCGCTTGCGGGCGGGGTTGCGCGGCTTCCGTGGCGGCGCAGCCAGGCTAGCCTCCAGGCTAGCCGGAGGGTCTTGTACCAGAGGCACATGAGCTAAGCCTGGACGGCTAAACCTCGACCGCAACTGAAAGCGGTCCTGCAATGTCTCCTCGTCGTCGTCGTCATCATCGGTGGTGTCCTCCACGATGACGGTGTCATCGCCTTCGCCGACCTCTCGCCGCTCTTTGGCTTTGGCTTTCCCTTCCTGCGGGATCTCAATCCCATGAGGGGGCGGCTGCGGCTCGGAGACGAACTTTTTCAAGTCATCCTGCAAGACACACGACATCAGCACGTCTACTCCAAGTAAGGACTACTCGAGTGGGGTAGCACGTCTACTCACCTCCTTCGGCGGGCGCGCGGCGGAGTACTCCTGGACAGGACACGCCGTATACGGCGGCATATCCTTGAAGATCCGCGTCAGCCTCTCGATGATGTCGCCGTCGTCCAGCTCGCCTCCGGGCATCCGCGACGTGTCATCATCGCCGGTGTACTCGAAGCCCAAGGTGTCTCGAGCCATCAGTGACTGCACCCTCCGCTTCATGAAACTGAATGCCACATGCTCGGCCCTCAGTCCGGCTTCCCTGAGCACCTTGATGCGTGCTAGCAGCTCGGGAAGCTGGATCCCTTCCTGCATGGTGGGCTTCGAGTTCCACCACTCGTGGTGCCTGGGCTGCCTTCCGCTCGGCTTCGGCAGGCCAGGGTGGTGGTTCGTGATTTAGAACCACCTTGTCTTCCAATCTGTGTTGGAGTCAACGAGCTTGTACGCCAGATACTGCTCCGCGGCGTCTTCTCTCAACTGGATGCCGGCCCCTACGACTACTCTTGGATTGGTGGCGCTCGGCTGCGGCTTCACCCGGAAAAACTTCCGGAAAAGGATCCAGTGCGGCTTGATCCCAAGGAAAGCCTCGCAGAAGTGCACGAAGACCGCGGTATGAAAGATATCGTTCGGGTTCAGATTTAGGTACTCAACTCCATAGTACCCGAGGAGGCCCTTAAAGAAATCGCTCGCCGGGAGCGTGAGTCCGCGCTCCACGGACCGCGCAAACATAGGGATCTCGTCTTCGGCTTTCTCCATCGGATATGAATCTCCAGCGGCGGCCCTCCACATGTCAACCTCCTTCTCCCGGATGAATCCGCTGTTCAGAAGGGCCAAGAGATCTTCGGTCTTCACCTTGGACTTCTTCCATTCACGGCTTGGATCTGCTCGTGGTGGATACATCGGCGGCGCTGCTCAAGTGGCAGCCGCGGCGGCCTCTCCGCGGCCCCTTTTCTTCCCGGCGGCTTTCGTAGACTTGGACGGTGAAGCCTTCATTCTCCAAGTGCAAAGCGTCTTCACGCGCATCCGCTCGGGGGCTACCCTAAAAGCTCTAGGTGGCGGCGCACTTAGATCTACTACAGCGGCAGTGTGCACTGGGAGTGGATCTACCTCAGATGGAATCGAAAGACTGCAGCTCAAATGGGTGAAAACCCCTAAGGGTTTTTGGCTTCTATTTATAAGTCAAACCGGCTCCGCAACGGCCGGTTGGATAAGCCCACGCGCGGCTGACTCAGCGGCTGCGCGTGACCCTTCGCATTCTACTAGTCGACGCGCCTCACCTCGGGGGCTTGGCTTCTTCTACTCAACTACCTGGGAAGCGACAAGACTCAGGAGCATCTCAGGACACATTCTTCAAGATGACCCTTCAAATCGAGAGGAAGTACTCGACTTAAGGCTCGGGGACTCCGTGCCACGTGTCCTTCGGTTTTTTCTCTCCGGATTTTTTTGGGATTTTCTTGCCAAGACTTCAGATGGACCCTCAGCCAGAGCCTACGGCTCAACCTAAGGCTCGGGGGCTACTCCATATGGAGTGCGATTTTGCAATCGCGCCTCCATATCAGCTCCGGCTTTAAGACAAGACAGGCATTTTTTGAAGACCTTCGAAGGCAGTGCTCGAGTACGCTTGGGACTACTCGAGAAGACTTCAAGATTGCTCAAACATCAGCTGGAATACATTCCAGCCTCGGGATGCTTCGACTACTCTTGAGGACTTTTGACTTGTAGTACTCGGGGACGCTTGGGGACTACTCGTTAAGGCCGTCAAGACTACTTGAAGCTATCCTTCTCGACTACAAAGTACTCGGGGGGCTTGTCGTATGGACCTCCCTGGGCCCACTACCTCGGTGGGTACCAGGACCGACTACTCGGTGGGCCCCTGGGACTACCCGGCTTGCGCTACACGGTACCTGAAGGCGTGGGGCACAAGGACTACACAGGAGTAGTACTCGGTTAGGGAGCTGTACATGTTCCGCACTGTATGGAGGACTCCTAGACGTACTCGACTAGTACTCTTTCCCTACTCCGACTTGTAACCCTGCCTCCCGGACTATATAAGGCGAGGCAGGGACCGATCACCTCATCAGATCTCATCTCATACAACCCATGGCGCACTATTGCACCATCTTGTAATCGTGCCCAATCAATCTAGAGCTACGCAGCATACAGGACGTAGGGTATTACGCACCTCGCGGCCCGAACCTGTCTAAATTGTGTGCCACGTGTCTCTTCCTTCGAGTTACCGATCTCGACGAGTCACATTCATCTACTTCGGGTACTCCCCTTAGTAGGTTGCCGGTCTAAAACACCGACAATTCCCCTGCTATGCTAGTATCGGATTATTGGAGGCATGGATGGATGAATGAAACTATGAAAGGGGCGGATGGATGGGAAGCAGCAGGCGGGATACTTTTTTATAGCTGACGAGACGAGTGGACTATGTGCCCACTGGTTTTGATCACGGAGATCAGCCATCGATGGTTCTGTTTATTTTCTAGTTGCTGTGGGTGGTTTTCTTGTGGGCTCTCTCTGCCTGTCGCCGGGCGGAGGCGACCTGCTTGGAGGTGGCCGCCGGGCGCTGGGGCGTTAGGCGAAGGAGGCCGGCGGTGGCAATCTGGAGGGGTGCCGGCTGGGGAGCTCCACACGCAATCACGCCCGGCGGGAGCGAGCCGCACGGCACCGGCGAGGGCGACGGCCGCACGGGCCGCCTCCATGGATGACGGCGAGGCCCCGGTCGGGGGAGGTGGGAAGCGGCGGGGAGCAGGAGGAAGCGGAGCTGCTGCGCCACAAGGTCGAGTTGCTTCCTGTTCATGTCCACGGAGCTGCTGCGCCACAAGGTCAAGTTCCTGGTGGGCACCGTCGGGTGCGACCAGAGAGATGGAAGAAGATTTGGGGAGGGGAGAAAGGATGACGTGGCGCAGTGGGTCCCATGAGTTGGGAAGGAGAATAGGGGAACTGCTGGAGCAAATTGTGTTTTAGGGATGAAAATATTTTTACTCCACCCTCAATAAATTTATATAAGGGATGAAATTTACTCCATCTGCTGAAGTTGCTCCCCGGCTTCGAATTGCGAGGTTAATGATGCAGGCAGCATCTCTGCTCTTGCGTCTCTGTTGATGCACGAGATGGAACTGTCTTTGTGGTGTCACCAATCGATCAGGAGATGATGGCGAAACACACCACACGTTTCGAGCCCGGATTGGCAGCTCACGTGGCGTGTGAGGGAATTTTGTCGGGGGGGGGGGCATCGGCGAAAGCGGGAAAGGGCGAGGGTGGCGACTTTTTTTTGACCCGTTTTACGAAAGATTCTCACGAGTGCGCCCTTTTGAAAAGATTTGAACAATGGGCGACCTGAAATTTCGCGCGTGGGCCAGTGGCGCGAGGTAAAACATCTCGACACCATGGACTACGGCGCCGAGGTTGACAACATGGTAAACGGCGTGACGTCAAAAATTTTACATTTACCCCCTCGACGTCGCAGATCACGGCGCCGAGCTCGGCGCCATGATCCACGGTGCCGAGGGGGTAAATGTAAAATTTGTGTTTTCTCTCTTTTTCTCTTTTATATTTTTAACAAACAAATGAAAAACAAATTACATGTAAATCCTCCTTATATTATCATAATCATGAAATTATAGAGTAATAATATTTATTATTGTAATTGCTAATGGTGCTAATTTTAAAGTAATTATATTTATCATTGTAATTGTTTGGAACAAATATACTTGTCGAATTTCAACCGAACCAGAAGAGAAGGGACAAAACACAAATTTTACATTTACCACTTCGGCGCCGCAGATCACGGCGCCGAGCTCGGCGCCGTGATCTGCGGTGCCGAGGCGGTAAATGTAAAATTTGCGATGTAACGCCGTTTACCATGTCTTCAACCTCGGCGTCGTAGCCTGTGGCGCCGAGGCGTTATACCTCGGCGCCACGGTCCATGGCGCCGAGCTCAGGGTCCATTTTTTGAAATCTTTCCAAAAAGGGCGCACTTGTGAGAATCTTTCGAAAAAGGGCTAAAATGTAAAAAAGACGGGCGAGGATGCGAGTTAGCCAGAGCATGGAGATAGGAAACTGCATGCGTCAAGGGGAAAAGTCCACAAACCTAGTGTGTCTGTGTGTTATTCGTGCTTGAAAGGAACTTGTGAGAATCTTTCGAAAAAGGGCTAAAATGTAAAAAAGACGAGCCAGGATGCGAGTTAGCCAGAGCATGGAGATAGGAAACTGCATGCGTCAAGGGGAAAAGTCCACAAACCTAGTGTGTGGGCGATGGGCCAATGCTTTGATTTATTCGAGAGAAACGTATTGTTGGTATTGCTTCGGATCGTTTTTATTCGAGAGAAAGTCTTCATTGACCGTTGTTGGTACGAGTTCTTCAGTGACTGGTTTATTCGAGAGAAAATCTTCTTTGACCGTTGGCTGATAAGTCAAACGAACGTAGCGCTTTTACGTTCCCTTCGGAAACAAGATATTAAAAAAAAATTCCCGAGAAAAGTTTGGAGATCCCATCCCATAGTGCGGGGGTTAACAGTTGCTCAGTGCGTGCAGATCACCTCGGCACTCACAGTGTTGATGTTCATTTAGAAGGGCCTTTTGTTTTCAAGTTTCTACTTAAACATGCAATTTGGAGCAGGACGAATTATGAACTCCTCAAATGAGAAGGTCCCATCAACGACCATTGGGCGCGTGGTTTTCTATTATATAAACTATAATAAAAGTCAAAATGACACAATTTAGAACGAAGGGAGCGTAGTACAGAGAAATCCAGAGGCAAGAGAGGAGAGTGAGAGCGGGAGCCAAGCTGATGGTACCCAAACATACAAAGGGGGGAACGTGCCGCGAGCGTGTAGACCCAATTCCAATTTTTGGAGGAGCATCCTGCATCTCAGCATCTGCATGGCGCGACTCCCGGCGAGCGAACAGCCAACAGGCTCGTACACCGGACCTCCACTGGCACGGGCACGGCTGCACCATCCATCCACGACTTACTCCGTACGAGTCGTCAACTCTTTTCCCTTTTATAGATAATCCAGAGATCCTTCGCCGGTGGCCACTCGCCGATCACCTCACGTACTCCATCATCCCTGCACCCGCACGCCGCACTGCCTGCAGCCGCATGCATGCGTCGCATCCGCATGCTCCGTGCCCGCGACCCGACCAAAAGCGACCCGGCGGCCGGCCGCTCCTCTGGGCGTGTTTGGGAGGGTGTATCAGGACGGCCTGGTCCGCTGGCCATGGCATGGTCGGCTAGAGTCGGGTTCAAACAAGCATGTGCTCGGGCGTGTTTGGCACTCCGCCCGGAGAGCTCGCTCCATAGAGATCGTGTTTGGCAATTGCTTGTACAGATCGATACGGTGATCTTGGCCTCCGACATGGTAGCATTATCACCATTTCACTTCTTAGGGACATTTCATCGAACACTTCCGGGGCGTTCCGTGCCAATGGCCGTCACCAAGCTCGAGCTCGCGCCACCAGAGGGCGTCCCTCGCCTCGCGGAGGCGACGCTCATGTACGGTCTCATGAGGTCCCGGACGCGCGCGTGGGGCACGTCGTAGTCGGTGGCGAGGGAGCGGAGGAGCTCACGTCGCCCGCCGCGGTCGAGGGAGCGGTACCCATCGGAGAATCCGTCGAGCGCCGCGGGGGGTGGGGAGGCGGCGGAGGCGGCGGCATGGAGCCGGTGGAGAACGGAAGCCGCGGGCGGGGGCGGCGGGGGTCGGGGTCACCGGGCGGAGGAGAAGGGGACATTTGCGGCGGCGGCGGGGAGGGGATGGCGTCCGGATGCATGCGGGCGCGGAGGAGGACGGCGAGCGACTTCGGGGTGTGGTTCCTGGTCATGTGATGCGGTCGGAGTAGCCGCCTGCGACGCGGCCGGAAGCAGAGGCACGACTGGTGGCGCCGCCGGCGGTGGAGTGGTGCCAACTTGATGTTGGGGTGGGTGAGAGAGGACGGGCTGGTAGGTGAGGCCATCTCCCCATGAGCACCCATGCGCGCTCCACTCGGCCGGGCCAATTTGCTACGCCAGATTTTGACGTAGCAATTGAGCCGAGCTGCAGGCTGCTTTGAGTACCGTGTAAGACAGGCCGATGGAGACAAAAATGACGCCAAACAAGAATTTGCGCTCTGGCGGGCGCAGCCGAGCCCCAGGGTCACCATCCCAAACGCACCCTCAGCGGCTGAGGCACTCACGGCCACACGACGGCCCCGGCGCCCCCCGCGGTTGGGCCGCGCGTCCCCGTCCTTCCGGCCGGCCGCGTGGGCGCCCCCCGGTCGGCGTCGCCGAGGCGCGCACCCGCCCGCCGGCAGAACGTGATTCTTCGTTCACCGCCGCGCCTTTCCCATCGGTTTTCGCGGCCCGTGGGGTGCGGATTCGGGGCGGTGGACGCACCGAGGAGGTGTCGGCCCTCCCTCCTCGGACGCTTCTCCCACGCACGGACACAGCTCCTAATTCCGTTTCCTTTTACTCCTCTCGACTTGTTGGTTTCTCCGTATTCGAACCACACGAAAGCATGCACGTCCCCTGCCAAAAGTGAAAAAAAACTATGGACGTGCGGTGCAGGACACCTCGAAAATACTGTGACTTTGCGTTTCCTGCGCGAAGCCAGACCAGAGACCAGATTCATCGTGTGTTACACCTGGTTTCCACTTTTTTTTTTACCAAGCTTCCCCAATCCCATTATTCGCAAGACAATGACATCTGAAAAAGAAGCAGCGAAAAAAAGGGCAATTACGAACCATTTAACAATAGCATGTTGTTGCCTTGTATCATACTCCTCCACTTGCCCGCCCGCTCGCTTTCGGCTTTTATCACCACCGTACAGCCGATCTTTCACTCACAACAAATCGCCCACCAAAGAATTGCGCCAAGTAAGATTTTCTCTCGAACAAACCAAGATTCGTATTCATCACCACTCCAAAACGAATGGCCGTTTCTCCCCCCATCTTCTCTCTTCCGAAAACACGGCACCACAGCTGAAAATTACTAGATCTCCTCTCCTGAGATCTCAGGTAGGGTTGGCGTCGTCACAGGATTTCAGATCTCGCAACACGATCGCACAACCCATTGGCCTGACGGTATTTCAATTTTAAAAACCAAGTGTCTGTCGGAGCTAAACCAACCTGCAACGACCTCGCCTCGGGCGGCAGGGGGGCTCTCCAGCTCTTGCACGTCAACTACGAACCACATTTGGCAAAGTCGGGGCTACCTTTAACGATGCGGGGATTAGCATTAAATCCAGCTGTGAGATTCTCCTCCCTCATAGGTTGCTTCGTGCCCAGATCTTGATCCAACAAGGAATTGTCACCTAATTTGGCAGCATACATGAGGGTCAATATCAAAACAAACATGGCCCCTCGTGTCCATGTCAGCTCCCTCATACCCCGGTTTACAGCATAGTAACCAAAAGGCACACCATAGCTTATTGCTCAAGATCGCTTAGACCGACTCCAACAGCTTACTCATCCACACACCCATACTCAAAACGAGAGGAAAATATACATTGTAGCCCCCTCAGCAGGTCACCCACCTTCATCTTCATAATGAAGACGGCAGCCTCCCGACGCATCTTTTTTTCCCAACCGCCGGTCACCTCTCTCTCTGCGCCGGCGTAGGTCTGTGCCTCCCCGCCGACCTCCACACCTCCGTCCTCGCACGCCGCCGCCTCATAGATCCCGACCTCTGCCCTCGCACGCCGCCGCTTCGTAGATCCCGCCCCCGCCCCCCGCGCGGATCCCGTCCGCCGCCCTTGCACGTCCTCGGCGCCACCGCCCCCGCACGACCATCGCCGCGCAAATCCCGGCCGCCGCCCCCACGTGCATCCCGTCCGCCGCCCCCGTACGACCTCCGTGCCTCCACCCCCGCACGACCGCGGCAACCGCGCAGCCCGTGGCCTCCGCACGACCACCTCCCCGCATGGACGGGCTCCTTCGATCCGTGCCGACGGCTCCCGCCGCCCCCGCATGACCGCCGGTGAGGACGCGAAGACAAAGACGTCGGCGACCTCCCCACCGCAGGGCCAGCAGCGGTGCAGGTCCGTCCTTCTCTGGCCGACCCGGCCCTCTCCGGGGACGACGGCGAGGCTCGATTCGGCGTCCCCATGCAGAAGGGGAACGCGGGAGCCAACGGCTGGTGGATGCGTGACGAGGATGAGGTAAACTGCTGGAGAGCTCCACCTTTTGAGTGGTGGAATTCATATCTCCCTACCTCATGCGGGTAGTTTGAGTTTGAATGTGGCTATCCTTGCTGTGGACAGTCTTAGCCTTGCATTAGCGAGAGGAATCACTTGTTCAACTCCTCACATGGGGCTATGGAAGTGATGGAACGAGATAAACACCCTCTTATAGGGTAATTTTGTTTTTCAAGCTCAACATTCTGTAAACAGAAAAGTTGCGCCAAAATATGTAAAATTTCAAAGAGAAGCGGATTCTTTAGCAATTCGGAAAACTTATGTCGTTCCTTCAGGGAAATTTAACAAAAATAGGTTCAGATCCCAGGTCCTAATCTGCACCAGGATTCAGCATGGTCCCTTGTGCTCAAGAACATCCCCCACAGGCACAGATGCATTTGCAAACCTGCTGCAAGCATCCGCATGCCTATTTCCAACCTCTACACCCTTTCCTTTCCCTTCCCACCAATATACACACAGTAACTCCACAAATATATGATGATATACATAAGCTGATGGAGACTAGATGCATTTGGGCCCCATACAAGGGTTCCAAAATTTGCTTCATTTTTCCCTCTCCGGCCATGCTAGGCGGCTGCTATGGTGCTGCTTTTGCCGGACGGGTCTGAGCCGCCGCCGCCACCGCCGCCGGCCGGAGTGGAGCACTTCTTCTCCTTGAGCTCGTCCAGGTTCATCTGATGCTGCCTACACTCCTGGCTACAGAAGGCCACCTCACCCCTGGCAAAAAACATAGAAGTTGTTTAGTGCCAAATGATGGTTTTAGTACACAAAACATCATTAGCATCTGATTTGTTTCTGCAGGATGAGAGATATTTTGCTAAACTAGCAAGTATCAGTTAGCCATCCTTTTTTGCTTACACAAAACAGCGCCCTGATCGTTTGGCTTATCAGCCACCAGCCAATAGTGCTTTTCACTCAGAACAAATCAGCCACCAACAACCAGCCAACAATACTTTTGTCTCAAAACAAATCAGCACCAGTCATCAGCCACCAGCCAAACGAACATGCTGCAGGGGCAGATCTTGAGTGTTGGGCTAGTATTATGTTGGAGACCCATTCAGATCCCATGAATCCATGATGTTAGAGCTTAGTTGCTAAACAATGCCACTTGCTCAGGAACTCAACCACTTAGAAAGGGAAACAAGGACTTATCCTGTTCCTTGTCATGAAAATGAATTCTCTTTCACCCACAAAGTGGAAAGCAAGGCACAAGAGATATTAATACAAAAGCGCATCTGTGATTTTCCAGGAACCGAAAGGGCAGCTGGCTCTTATTTTCTCCTCAACTTGTTCATTTCAGTTCCATCATGTCTTAGCATTTCATGTAAAAAAATCATGTCTGAGCATGAGTGAATCATCTTTTTTTTTCTCAAAAAAAAAAAGAAGTGAGAAGACATCATGTCATCACCCCAAGCATTTGCAACAGCGAAGACAGAGGGAATCTAACGCGATAGACACACAGAATATTCTCCAAACTTGGTTTCAGAGAGAAGAGAACAGAACTAATATACGCTTTATCTGAAACAAAAGTGAAGTAGATCGTCCAAAAGTATCCAGCAATCAACAATCACAGAGATCAATCAGTTCCTCGGTAACAAGATCACGAGAAAAGCAGCCTGTTCGCTCGGCTTATCAGCCACCAATCAAAGATTTTCTCCGAACAAACCAACCACCAAAGAACCAACTAGCAGCTACTCATCTCAGAACAAACTAAAGACCACCATCATTCACCAGCCAACCGAATAGTTGCGCTGCGACAAGCCGACAACCTTGAAGAGGAAAAGACCAAGAAGCAGAGTGCGGAGTAGCTGAATCTTCAGGACGCATGGCAAGCAAGCAGAAACAGCAGATATTTCCAGACAGAGCCCAGCCGACAACCTTGAAGAGGAAAAGACCAAGAAGCAGAGTGCGGAGTAGCTGAATCTTCAGGACGCATGGCAAGCAAGCAGAAACAGCAGATATTTCCAGACAGAGCCTGCCTACGGGAATCTCGGAGAGAAACAAAAGAAGAAGACAAAGGCTTACACACATGTAGATGAACGTGTCGCGTCCGGGGCCGAGGCCGCGCTTGCAGAGCCCGCAGGCCTTGAGGAACGCCGCCTCCGGCACGGGGAAGCAGCCCGTCGAGTGCCGCCTCATCTCGGCGTCCCACACGGACCCCGCCCCCGCACCCGCAGCGACCTGCCCCCTCGCCTGACACGTGGGGGCGCGCCCGGCCGGCTCCTGCCCGAGGTCAGACAGGCTTGTGGTCCGCCGCATCGCGGACTGCGACGACGACGAGGACAGAGGACGACGTGGATCCGCCGCTGCTCCGGGACGTAGAGCTGCTGTTCCGGGGGTGCTTCCTGCTCGCATATGAATGTATGCGAAATAGTGCGATCCTCATCAGGTTACCAAAGATTTCCTATTCGACGATACATTTTTTCACAATTTTTTCACCAAATATAGTACATATACTAGTCACCAAATTTATCTGAGAGGCGGCTGGAATAAAATTATATTTCTGCAAAGTTTGAGAGGGTTTCCATAAAATTAAGTGTGTGGATTGGAATACATATTACTTTTGATATTTGAGGCGGGTTTTATAAAATTGGCAACCCTTGACATTCCTTCAAAAGCTCGAGGTGCATTTCATAAAACTGACTGAGAGATGGCTTGAGCAAATGCTATTTCTGCAAAGTTTAAGGGGTTTCTATAAAATTATCTGTGTGTAGACTATACTACGTATTAGTTTTGATAAAGTTCGAGGTTGTTTATGTAAAACTACTGAACTGCCTGGATAGATCTTGACTCGTACTGTATCGGCAAGCATGTTGTTTGGTTGTGGTGTCGCACACTGCCGACATGACCGTCAGCCACTATGTCGTCCAAGATTTGCTGCCTCATCTCGGTGATTAGTGATAAACTTTCAGTTGTGTCACGACTTGTCTCTTGCACACTTCTTCGATGTCGCCCTCCACACGAGGGACCGCTCAACGGAACATGAACTAAAGATGGCAGGAGAGTAGAATCCAAAGCTCATGGAACACACGAGATCTTTCTTGAAGCTGGTGTCATCCATGCTCCACATATCGCCACCCAACGCCGAATGGGGGAAGAAAGCTTCAGAGGGAATAGCGGTAGAGGTGGATAGCACAATCCAACATTAAATTTGATGACACAACCAACAAGAAGAGCACTAACAGAGCGGAGTCACCAAAGGAGGACACTAATCGAAACACATCATAACATTTAAGAACCGACTCCAAGAACCGACGAAAGTGGTTGAGGATGGCGGGCTTCTAGGTAGACCGCACGAAGGTTTGGCACCTCCTACGCACCATCATGCATGAAGCTTTCGTTGCATGGATGTTGTCGTTGCACCAAGAAAAACTATCCACCATGTCCAAGAAACTGTAGAGGGTGCGAAGGTAAGGCACCTCCCCGTGCACCGAACGTGGAACATTCACTACATGGATTCATTGTCGCACCCAAGATCTGCCATGCTTGTCGTAGTGATCGCTGGCCATGGCAAGAAAGCAGGTGCATTAGGGATGGCACAATGGTTGTCAATCATGTTGGTGAAGGCATCTAGGCCCCTAATTCGTGTTTTGGTAATTAATGACAATCATTATGGACTAACATTTTTATTTGAGTTATAAGAATAGGTTAGTCCGTTGAAATGATGAGATCATGCGGTATAAACGAGAAAGTCTTGTATGGCTTGTGTTGGAAAGAGCTCAAGGCAAAGGTACAAGATAGGGTTTTATTTTTGCCGGTCATAAGGTGATTAGAGGATGTTAAATGACCGGGTTGACAGGATAGATAGCCGTACTATCAAGAGGGATCAATTTCATTGGTTTGACTTTCCATAGTGCCACTTGGATCAAAAATTTGCATGCATTGCATTTAGATTAGTGGACTTTTCTCTTGGTAAAAGGGTTTCATTGAAAATCTTAAGAAAAAACAGTTTTCAGGTGTTGGGCGGACGGTCCGAGCCCGTAGGGCGGATGGTCCGCGGGTTTTTGATATTTATTTAATATCTGAGATTTTTGGCAAAAGTTTTCGAGAAAATGCGCTTCCAGGCAGACAGTCCGCGGACCCCAGGCGGACGGTCCGTTATTCTTAACAGAACAGGGTGCAGCTCGGTAGACCGTGCGGACGGTCTCGCGGCCCCGCCGGACGGTCCGCGTGGCCCGGGCGGACGGTCCGCGGGGCCCGAGCCGACGGTCCGCCCGGCCCAACGGTCAGTCCTGCTAGCCATTGACTTCGCGATTTTACCGTTGGAGTTCAAATGCGGACAGTCCGCGAGGGCATCGTGGACAGTCCGCGAGGTATGCGTTTTGCCCATAACGGCTAGTATCGAGAAGGGGGAGTATATATACTCCAAGCCCGGGGTTGGAGAGGCTCTCTTGGCATTTTGAAAGGTCTATACTCCCTTGTAGAGCTCTCCCTCTTCTCTATCTCACTCACTTGGCTTAGTGGTTGCATTCTTTGTGAGATTGAGAGCTTCTAGTACATTGCATCAAGGTTTTAATCTTTGTGGCACTAGGGAATCATCAAGCAAGTGGTTGATTTGTTACTCTTGGAAGTTGCCGCTTCCTAGACGGCTTGGTGGTGGAAGAATCCGTTGAAGCTCGCAAGAAGATTGTGTGTGGCTCCGGATTTCATGTTGTGAGAGGTATTGTGCTCACCTCACCGGAGCGGTAAAGAGCAACTCTAGTGAAATCGAGGTGTGGAGTGGTTCTTTGGTTCTAACCGGCTCAAGATCAACTGGTGCCTTAATAGAGGAGCGGTTGAACATTGAATCCACCTCAACGTGGATTTGGGGTGACCGGCAAGTCATCGATACCACGGGATAAAATTCGTCTCTTGTGCTTGGTTATTTCTTTGCTCAATTTCCTTTCAAGTACTTTACTTTGAGCATTTAATTTCTAGAGATTGAATTATATCTTGTTACCCTAGGCCGCAAACCCCCAACATAGGAGTAGAATAGGTAGAGATTTAATCCTCCTTGTGATTCTAATTAAATTTCTTTAGTGTTGTGCTTTTAGATTTTAAACCGCCTATTCACCCCCCCTCTAGTCGGTATCCTAGATCCTAGTGTTGGCCATCTGCAGCACCTTTATAGCATAGATGGCAACACCAAGAGGCACTAGAGATGCCAAGGTCAGTCGTTGACTAGTTGACTACTGGTCATAGGGTGAATCAGGGCCACCCTACTCGCCAAAAGAAACCTATTGTTGAAGTGCAACGCCCTCACGTGAGGAGTCAGCTACCTGTTGGGGAAAATGGCATTCGGAAGCTTTTTACCACGTCCGGCCGGGCTGTCGGTTTCGGCCCATGCACGGCTTCGGCTCTACGGGGGAAGCTTTGCAGTGGTGATTTAACGAAAACACTGATGCTGCTCAAGTTATATGAGTTTTGTTGTGCAGGAACAGCCCAACCGAATGGTACTGGCCTTCGGTGCTGAAAGCGCGGACGGTGGACTTTCGGCGCCAAACGTATGGAGGAACCAGAAGCGCCACGCGTCGGATGCGCCTCGGCTCGGGAATGGAAGTGGCCTGGGAGAGGTGTCCCGAAAGACCCGACGCAACCAGGGGCGAGATCGTGGGCTGTTTCGGCGCCGAAGGTGCGGTGCGCCGCGATACGTGGCTGCTGCAAACATGTAAAGGGGGCACCGTACGAGGCAGAGACAAGGGGCGCCGCATGTAAAGGTGTTTTGGCCGTACGAAGACACGCTGGAGGCCTGTACTACGCGGGGATTTACTGTTATACCCTTGTAAAGTGTTTAAAGCCGTTTGTTAGGAACGGAAAAGGTGTAATTGAGGCAGATGAACATGCCCAGGGGTCTCCTATAAATAGTGAACTCCTTGTAATGAAACGGATACACAGTAATGAGAAGAGAGCACCGAAGGCTCCTGCAAGTCTTTCGGCTTTCGGTTGCTAAGAGTCTCCTTATTTCCTTTCTTGTTTCCTGTCAGTAGAAGTAGCAACGAAGAGGTAGACGAAGGGTAGAATTGACAGGGAAGTAGCAAGTCTTTATTCTCTCCGTCCGCTTCCGAGGGAGGCCTCCGGCCGCTTTCCTTCGAAGGGGAGAGGAGTTATCAGGGGACTGTTGTGTCGGCGTCCACCTTCGGGCCCGATTTCCACCAACAGTTTGGTGCCCACCTCGTGGAAGAATCCAGGACTGCATGGCGAGGACGCGATCGGCAGGCGCCGAAGCCATCACGGCTCAAGCGTCAACCCCTCCGTTAGCGCCGGAACCCGTCAACCCTTCGGCTTCGGCCATCCAGCCTTCGGCAGGGACCGGTGCCGGGCCGAGCATTCCGGAGGTCGAGCACACCGCTTCAGGGATGTTCGAGGTGAGCCTCGAGCGGCTGGGGGCTTCGGCACAAGACATCGAGGCTCTCCAAAGGATCCGGGCTCTCATCGTGGGCAAGACCGTGGCGGCCCAGCAAGAGCAAGAGATGTGGCCGTCTTCATCGCAAGTGCAGCCGTCCCAGCAGCAGGACGTGGCCCCGCCGCATGCCACTACAGATACCGTCGACTTCAACATCAGGTAAGCTGAGCGCTACCTCGCTCTGCTTTAGAGTCAGATCGCTGGCGCGTCGCCGCCGCAGTAAGCCATCCCTACGCCGATTGCTCCAGCACCGACGCCCGCTGCGCATGCTGCGCCGGCGGCTCAGCAGCACGCCTGGCACACCCTGCAGGCCATGCAGGCTCAGCTGGATCAATGGAGGCAGCAGAAGGACGCATCTGAAGGGCA
The DNA here is from genome assembly GCA_947561735.1 of Cenchrus americanus. NCBI lineage: Eukaryota > Viridiplantae > Streptophyta > Magnoliopsida > Poales > Poaceae > Cenchrus > Cenchrus americanus. The sequence continues at coordinate 108,371,404 of OX387240.1, forward strand.
AAGCATCGGCCATCGGTAGGAGAGGGTGCAGACGCAGAAGCACTTCGCGCCGGAGGACGCGCCGCTTCACAACATCGTCCCGGTATCCCCGCTCTCAGTCGAGCTCGAGAGTGCGTCGTGGCCCCGTCGCTTCAACGCCAACACCCTACCCCAGTACGATGGGGACTACGACCCCAAAGAGTTCCTCGTGAAGTTCGAAGCGGCAGTGGAGTCCAACGGTGGTGATGCCACAACGAAGGCAAAGGCTCTTGTGCTGGCCCTCAAAGGATAGGTTCAGTATTGGTATGCAAACATACCGAAGGGGCACATAACATCCTAGTTTCAGTTGCAGAACAAGCTGTTGTCCAGTTTCAAGGGCATGCAAGTCGAAGAGCTAGATTCCAATGACCTCGTCAACATGTGTGTCCAGGGAGATAGGCAGTCACTGCAAGAGTATATGCACAAGGTGGTGAAGTTGATAGTGTGTGCGCCCGGGGTGTCTGAAAGCAGCACTATCGACGCCATCGTTGGGGGCTTGAGAGTCGGAAACTGCCAGGATGTGCTTGACAGAATCAAGCCGAAGTCTCTGCAAGAATTGTTTGAGGTAATGCAAGAATATTGCAAGTCCGATAAAGGCCGTTGCCGAAGGTTGGACAGAGCCAATGCAGTGAAGAAGCAAAAGCAACAGGGGCAGTGGGGCCAACCGAAGGGGTGGCAAAATCACCCGCCGAAGCAGGCACACTATCAGATCAACAATGTGTCTGCGCCCCCTGACCAGAACCAGAATCGGAACGGCGGCGGGTACAAAAATGGCAGAGGGCCGAAGCCGCAGCAGCAAAACCCGCATCAATGGGGCGGCGGCGAAAGATTTTTCTGTTGGCTCCATGGGATCGACGCCCAGCACCACACCCATCAATGCCCTTCGGCAATCAAGAAGAAATTGGAATGGGAAGCTGAGGAGAAGGCGAAGGCAGCGGGCCTGGCTGTGAATCACGTCATGAAGTGCCAGAACACGGGGCAGTTCAGGGCCCTGCCGCCACCATATCACCACCAATCTTTCCAGCCTTCGGCGCCCACGCAGGTGTTCCACCCACCGCAGTCGTACACTCCTTCGGCGCCGCAGCTGCCGCCGCCCCCTCCCATGCACACGCAGCAACCGTCGGTATTTGTGCCTTTGTGGCCGAACCCAGCCATCCACCATCAAACGCATTACGCCCAGCCACCTCCACCACCTCCGCCAAAGCAAGAGGCCCCTGACTCTAGCAGCTCGGAAATGATGGGCATGGTCAACATCATCAATGCAATCTCGGGCGGCTCCAATGAGCCAGTGCACGAGATGAAGAGGCAACGGCAGGAATATTACCGAAGCGTATCGCACATTTGCTCCGGGAAGTACTTCCATTTGCCATGGTCCCACATCCCAATAACTTTCACGGCAGCTGACATTCGGCTGCAACACTACCCTCACAATGACCCTCTCGTCATAAGAGCAAACATTGGCAAGAACACAAAGTACTACTTTGGTAATGATGTGGGAAGAGTCCTGGTGGACAACGGCAGCTCAGCGGATATATTGACCTGGCAGTGCTTCTCCGGCATGGGTTTCAAAAAAGAAGACTTGAAGAAAGCGGAGCACCCACTGTACGGCTTTGACAAGAAGAGGATCGAAGCCCTTGGCAAGATTGTCCTCAATGTGACTTTCGGTCAAGATGCCACCATGAGGACGGAAGTCATAACCTTCAATGTTGTTGACTTTGTGTACCCGTATAATGCCATCTTCGGTCGTAATACCATCAACAAGTTCGCAGCAATCATCCACCAAGGGTACCTGCTGATGAAAATACCAACGGCAGCGGGGCTGATTTCTGTGTATGGCAGCCAGGAGGAGGCCCGAAGGGCCGAGCGCAACACGTCAGTGCATAACAGGTAGGTGCATGTTATCAACGAAGATGAGGGCAACGAAGTCGCGGTAGCAGAAGAGCAGAGGGGCGAGGCCCCAATGAGACAGTCCATGAAAGGGGCCGAAGCCGAGCGCATAAAAGCAGTCGATGTCACGCGGACAGTCCCTTTGTGCGCGGATATGCCAAGCAGGACCGTCATGATAGGTACCGAAGTCAGTGTGGAGGACGAAGGCAAACTCCTGCAGTTCCTTCGTCATAACCAGGATGTGTTCGCATGGTCCAAGTCGGATTTGACGGGTGTCCACCGTTTGGTTATAGAGCACGCTTTGAACACCGACCCGAAGGTCAAACCGAAGCTGCAGAGGCAGCGGCCAATGTCAGGCGACAGGGTCAAGTCTGCAGAGGCCGAAGTGCAGAAGTTGCTTGATGCAAGAACCATAAGAGAAGTGCAGTACCCCGTGTGGGTGGCCAATGTGGTGATGGTGCCGAAGAAGAATGGGAACATGCGCATGTGTATCGATTTCACAGAACTCAACAAGGCGTGCCCGAAGGACCCTTACCCGCTGCCAAGGATCGACGTCATCATTGATCAGGCAGCTGGATGTGACATGCTGAGTCTCCTAGATTGTTTTTCTGGATACCACCAGGTTTGGATGCGAAGGGAGGACGAAGCTAAGACTGGGTTCACGACACCTTTCGGCATTTTTTGCTTCGTCAAAATGCCAGAAGGCCTTTGTAATGCTGGATCAACTTTCAACCGCATGATGAAGCTGATTCTGGGCAGCCAACTGGGGCGCAACGCCTCAGCTTATGTCGACGACATCGTCATTATGAGTGAGAAAGAGAAAGATCATATTGCGGACCTGACCGAAACCTTCGATAACATGAGGCGGAACGACCTCAAGCTTAATCCAGAGAAGTGCATCTTCGGCATTCGGAAAGGGCAACTGTTAGGGTGCATGGTCTCCAAATGGGGCATACAGGCAAACCCCCAGAAAATCGAAGCATTACGAAGAATGCAACCACCGAGCAGCAGAAAAGAGGTCCAAAGGCTCACGGGCAGAATAGCATTGCTAAACCGCTTCATCTCCAAGGCTGCTAAGCGAAGCCTACCCTTCTTCAAGGCGCTTCGCGCGAACTCAGCTTTTCAGTGGGGCACGGAGCAACAACAAGCTTTCGAGGATCTCAAGAAATATCTAGAAGAGGCAGCAGTCATGACTAAGCCGTCACCGAAGGCTGAGCTGATGCTGTACATTGCAGCAACTGACACAGCGATCAATGCAGTGCTTGTGGAAGAATGGAAGGAAGCAGATGCTCTGAAGCAGTTTCCCATCTACTACGTCTCCGAAGCTTTGAGCGGCTCAACTCTTCTACTTCGAAATGGAGAAGATGGCATATGTAGTTGTGATGGCAAAGAGGAAGCTTCGGCATTATTTTCAGAGCCACAATGTATCAGTCCCCACAGCTTTCCCTCTTCGAGACATGTTTGAGAACAAGGAGTCTACGGGGAGAATGGGCAAATGGGCCACTGAGTTGGCGGAGCATGTCATAAACTTCGTTGCTCGCAGTGCAATAAAGTCTCAGGTCCTCGCTGATTTTGTGGCCGATTGGACGCCTTCGGCGCCGAAGGGGGAAGCCATAGTCATGGAGCCAGTATGGGAGGTTCAATGCGATGGCGCATATTGCCATCTGGGGTCAGCGGCAGCGGCAATCCTCAAGTTTCCTTCTGGTATCAAGCTTCGTTACGCCTTGCGGTTGAATTATGATAACTGCACAAACAACATGGCTGAATACGAAGGGTTGCTGCTCGCGCTTCGGAAGGCTAGGGCGGTGGGGGCAAGGAGGCTTGTCATCTTGACGGACTCCGAACTCGTAGCCGGCCATATTGGGAAAACTTACAAGGCAAAGAAACCAGACATGATGAAGTATCTGCAGGCTGTACGAAGCATGGAAAAGTTTTTCATTGGCATTACAGTGCAAAGTTTTCCCAGGCACTATAACAAGGAAGTCGATGCTATTGCAAAGGCAACCGCTTTGCTTGAACCTCTGCCCCCGGATGTGTTCTACGAAACAACAACCATAAGATCTGCCGCTGACGAAGCAATGCCCCCCAAGTTTGTGAACGCCATACAGAGCGAGGACTGGCGCGCCCCAATAGTAGCGGCGGTCAGGGGCTACTATGAGGCCGAAGATGGCGTCGCCGATAAGAGAGTGGCCATCAGGGTGAGGAACTACCACATCATTGACGGTAACCTGTACTGGAAGGGGGTGTGCGCCCCATTGCTAAAGTGCATATCCGTGACTGAGGGCAAGCACCTACTCCATGAGATCCACAGTGGCATGTGCTCACATCACCTCGGCACGAGAGCCTTAGTACAGAGGGCTTTTCGCCAGGGTTTCTATTGGCCTTCGGCGGTTGCAGATGCACACGACATTGTGCACCAGTGTCCAGAGTGTCAGCGGCACGCGCCTTACAGTAAGTTCGCATCAAACGAGATACAACTGATACCACCAGTATGGCCCTTCGCTCGATGGGGCGTTGACATCGTCGGTCCACTACCGACAGCACCCAGGAATTACTCCCACGCTGTGGTGGCGGTGGAGTATTTTTCCAAATGGGTAGAAGCGAAGCCACTGTTGAGCATTACTTCGGCGACAATACAGAAGTTTTTCTGGCAGAACATCGTGTGCCGCTTCGGTGTGCCGCACGAAGTCACCGTGGACAATGGCAAGCAATTTGACAGTGCCGACTTCAAGGAATTTTGTACCTATATGGGCACCAAGTTGTGCTTCGCTTCGGTCTACCACCCGCAGTCCAATGGGGCGGTGGAACGGGCAGATGGAGTAATCTTCGCTGGTATAAAAAGGAACATCACCGATCTGCCAAAAAGCAAGTGGGCCAAAGAGCTACCGAGGGTGATCTGGTCCCACAACACCACGACGTCTAGGACCACGCAGTTTTCGCCGTTCAAGTTACTGTATGGAGAGGAGGCCATGTTGGCCGAAGAGCTGTGTTTGGGCACCTGGAGGGACATCCCTTCCAGCGACGAAGACCTCAAAGCTTCGGTCCAGAACATTGAGGAGGTGCGCTTGCAAGCAGCAGCGAACTTGTCGTCTTACCAAGAAGAAACCCAGAGGTGGAAAAACAAAAAGATCAGGCCGAAACTCATAAGGTCAGGGGATCTGGTGCTGCGCAAGATACTGAAGGGAAACCTGAAAGGCAAGATGCATGGGAAGTGGGAAGGCCCGTTTATAGCGACTGCAACATCGAACGAAGCAACATTCAAGTTGCGTCGGTTGACCGGTGAAGAAGAGCCTTACACATGGAATGTGGACATGCTTCAGAAGTACTTCGTCTGAAGTCGCCGTGAGCGGCCGCTGTAGTTTGAGTTTCAATAGTTCTTTTTTCACTTTCGTTGTGTTCAGAAGTTTGTAATATATGTACATTAAGTAGGGGGGACGTACTCTTTTACTCACGGGGGAGGCTTCGTGGTTCCCATCTGGACCCGCGAAGTGTGAGGTTTTTAACGAGGCGGACCCATGTATCCTGTTTCTGACATGTAATATAAGTTAGTTTTCCCCCAGCCTTTCGTGTCCAAGATTTTTTTGTTTCGAGTATGCTTTCGCAGCACCGACGAAGCTATGCTACCCCCGTGAAGGGGGCATAGTCTTCGAGGTGGCCTTCGGCGGGGTTAGTGACGGCATGGGCACGAGCTGCATTGAGTGCGCACAGGCCGCGCCTGTCACTTATCGTCGTGACCGAAGATGAAGTCCGCTTGATACGGCGTAAGGGCTCCGATTTGGCCTAAGTAAACGCACGCCAGGGGCGTTGCGTCGGTCCCGGTATGACCGAAGATGAAGTCCGCTTGATGCGGCGTAAGGGCCCCGATTTGGCCTGAGTAAATGCACGCCAGGGGCGTTGTGTCAGTCCCGATATGACCGAAGATAACGTCCGCTTGATGCAGCGTAAGGGCCCCGATTTGGCCTAAGTAAACGCACGCCGGGGGCGTTGCGTCGGTCCCGATATGACCGAAGTCGAAGTCCGCTTGATGCGGCGTAGGGGCCCCGATTTGGCCTGGGTGAAAGCACACCGGAGGCGATGCGATCGGTCCAGTCACGACCGGAGAAAAAGTCAGCTGGACGCGACGCGGAGGACACAGCACGGCGGTGTTTCGTTTTGACACGGCTAAAGGACAGATCTGTCCGAAAGAGACGCGAGGGTAATGTCACTGGCCCGAGGCAACATTACCCTTCGTAAAATTCACGATGACAGCACAGAACGCTAGTGCAGGAACGAAGGGGACAAGTGGTGGTCACAGACACCTTCGTTTTCTTCCTATTATATTTCGAACATACGGTGTATTTCGGTACAACAATCCAATATTACACTTTGACACAGCAATACAATCACAATGTATTTCTTCACACGCACACACTATACAAATTGGTTGGAGCCGCGCCGCCCCAGCATGCCGCGAACACTTCCAGGGGGAGTTTGAGGACCATGTGTGGTTCGAGGACCGGTGGATGGTCGCTTCCTTGTGTGATGAGTGATTGACAACGTTGTGTGGACTGATTCTTGGCTAAGTATTGCAGGTGCAGGTTGCGGCTTGGGCGGGTGTTGGTGCGGGTGAAGAACAAGCGCGAAAGGTCATCGGCGGTGAGGCCTCCGGTGTGGAGAAGACAAGTAGGCTTCGTTCGAGGGACCGGTGGCCGGCGGGGGTCAAGTGCGGGCCGCATGGGTCGACCGGCGGGGGCCGGTCGGCCGGTGGTGCTCACCGGTCGACCGGTGTGGGTCTGTAGACTCGAGGTTTGGTGTTCCGCTGCGTTCTCGGGTCGGAAGGTTGTGTGTTGGTTCCTAGGTCCAGTGGCACTCCAGTGGCTACGTGGGCTTGACCAACTTGGGTAGTGAGTTGGAGAAGTGTGTTGGAAGCCGCGTTCATCTTGTTGGAGTCTCCATCTCCTTCGAGAAGAATTTTTATCGGCTCCCATTCACTCCCCCCTCTCTGGTTCGCCATATCGGTCCTTCAGAGTTCCGAAGTAAATCGCTTCAAGTCTTCATGGCATCACATGGCGCAACGCGGAGCCACGACCAGTCAGCGTCTCCAAGCGATCAATCCTCGTTAAGCACATCTTCGCAGATCTCATTGATTAAATGAAGAAATGCCGTGTCTATTATGTCCAGTGCCATCTGCCGAAGCTCGCTGTCGGTGGGCATCCGTCCTGCGCCAAAGACAGGGTCACAGTCAGTGCGCGGGCGCTCACTCTGGCTCGGTCTTCGTAACCACAGGGCCCCCCGATGAAGCATCAGGAATCAAATATACATATTTGGGTGGTCCGATGATACCCTCCTCGACCGGCTCCGGTTTCGGAACAACCCCTTCGGTCACGAAGGGGTCCACTAAGTTTCACCTGGCCGCCCTACGGGTGGCTCGCTCTCTAAGGATGGCCTCTTGGCGCGAAGGATCCTTCGAAAACTCCACAAAGAAACGCTTAGCGGCCTCGTTGCGGAGATGGTAGCGTTTTGCATGATACAATAGAAACTCCGAATACAACACGCCTGGGTGGCAGATACTAAATTTAGTCCACACGTTTGGGGAAACGAAAAAAGAGTTTAAGGGCAAGGGCGGGTCGCTCGCACCTTCGGCTCTCTGCGCAGGCACCACCGGAGGGACCTGCGCAGAGACACCTTACATTAGTGTTTAATACAACCACGGCTCCAGAAGAAAATGTATCATCTGTTTACAAAACCAGGCCTGGTGCCCTTCAGACCTCGGCTTCAGCGGTGACGATCGGAGCCTCAGCTGGCTCGGCGGCTGCAGGCTCGGGGGACCCTCGCGCCCAGGAGAGTTGGCGGCTAGCAGCGCGGCCTCGAGCTCTGCGGCATGCTCCATCTCCGAGGTGTCGCCTCCAGTGTTTTCTTCGGCGTTGACGGCGGCGGGGGCGACCTCGTCGAGCGCGGGTGCAGCATCCTCTTCGGAGACAGCGGCAGCTCCGGGGGAGGCGAGCACAGGGGCAACGGTTCCCACGGCTGCCTCGGCGCACTCAACTTCATCTGAAGGCGTTGTTGCCCTGTCCACACGTGCTTTGTCGAACGTCGGCCCTGTCGCCTCTTCAGCAGTGCGAGCACCGTCGTCGGGGACGCTGGTCCCGTCGTCCTCCACGCCCACGCCGGCTTCGGGATTTCCGGCGACGATCAGGGGAACCCCGGGCATGGCGATCCAGTCGCCCTCCATCATGAACCGGGGCTCGGGAAGAGTGCCACCGTATCGAGATCGAAGGCGTGCGTGAACGCGCGCTTGTAGCCGAGGCCCTATCTGCGAGACATCAAAGGCAACACGATAGCATTGGCGTGAGTCGACGCCAAAAGTAGAGTTTTAAAGCGAAAATAAAAGTCGCTTCGGCGAACCTGAGCTCTTAGGTGAACTGATTCGTCCAACGTGAGACGGGGCCCGCGCTGGGCGAAGAAGGTGTTCATGAAATTCTTGGCGAGGTTCTTGGCGAGCACGGGGAGTTGCGCAACGTCGAGTTCCGCATCGGTGGGCCACTCGAAGTTATCTTTCGTCAGCCGCAGAAGGTCACCCTTGCTGATTGTCTTCTCTGAGGAGGGGTGATCCGAAGGGACCAGTGAGCATACAGAGTACGCCAGCGTGCGAACCCCTACCGCGGCCCCAAGCTCTCCGAAGATCTTTGTGTTCATGGCGATGAGGTCGAAGCAGGCGCTCACCCACTCGTAGAATGCCCCGACGGTGCACCAGGGGAACAAGGTAGGCGGCACGTCGAGATTGCACTGTGTCACACCCGATTTCCAGAGGGAAACCAGATGCATCTCATATGTGTGCCAGGATCTAGTTCCACACATATGATAGACGAAATGAGTATAATATCATAGACAGTAAAAAAGTAACAAGGAGTTTAACAACTTACTACACTCATTCGGAAGACACGAAGGTCTTTAACATCGGAAAACGATAACTACACGACGAGTCTTCGTCTTCCGCTTCCACAGGCACTTAACTGGGGGAGACGCAAGCCTCAGAACTCCTCAAAGTCGTTGTAGAACTCTTCACCATTGTTCTCTTCTGAACAGCGGTAAGCAAGGCTGAGTACACTTATGGTTGGTACTCAACAAGTGGGGGAAGATGCAAGGCTACCAAGGATAGGCTATGGTTTTGCAGCGGTTAGCATTTTAATGTTGGTCAAGTTTTAATTAAAGAACACCTAACTACTATGTGTAAGTTCGTACCATCCCACTTAAGAAAAACTTAAATACAAAACAGCCCAAGCTCATCGATCGATTTATTCTCATCTTCAAGTTTATTAATCATGTGAGGGTCCAAGCCGCTCATAACCGTGAGCACGGCTGATCGATCAATTTTACACTCTGCAGAGGTTTGCACACTTTACCCACAGCTCGCGTAAAAGGTCCGAAGAACTTTGAACCCAACCATGCAATGCTGATCAGGCATCATACCACACTTCCGAGGTGTGATTGCATAGGGACGCTACGAAGCCTTTACAAAGGTATACAAAAGACTAACGACCCGCATAGTTACAGATCAGGGCGGACCATAACCCTCCCTAGTGGTCAGCACCTTAGCAAAGGCTGCTACCCCAAAAGGACCGGGCTATGCCCCTGCAACCCCGATCCCCCTCTGCTCCTTCCAGAAAAGGGCCATCGGATCAATCGCACACCTAATTAATTGGCTAAGGTCAGAGCCATGTAACACTGTGGTTGCGCATGTTTTCTTGGGTGGTTCTCCATGTTCCGATTAAGTCACATGATCTTGTATTACCAAAAGCATCATCGTCATAAAACATATAAGCATTTATCTTGGAAAACCATTTTTATCCAACCCAAGTTGAGCAACTAGCATATTCTACCCAAAAACATTTGTTAAACCGTGTTGATCCAAGGATTGTGGATAAAAGTCTAGGTAAGTCCTTAAAAAGGGTGTTCCCATCAATTTAATGCAATAACATAATAAATATAAACTTAGTTGTCATGTAATTACATAGGATAAAATAGAATCATGCAGGGGGAGAAGACCACTTGCCTTCCTTGCTTAAACACTAAGGTTCTTCTTCTTCAAACACTTGCTCTTGATCTACTTCAACTGGCCGCTCGCTTGAAACTGGCACGATGTCTACGAGCACACAAGAATACATTCAATAAACAAAACAATACACCAAGCATGAAAAGCTTAAAGAGAAAACAGGGTTTGGGTCTAGGAAAGCGAACACAAGGAACACTCGGAACTATCGGGAGATTTGGATGATCACAAACAAGAGCTAGCTATGTGTTTGATATCTTTTAATTAAGTAAAATCATGTGTATAGGTTATTTCAGAGAAATAGCCTATTTATAATTAAGCAAGTTATATTTCTATTTAAAAGACGATGTAAGCCTATTCCAGTTTTACTTATAAATATTCAAGTGTGATTTATGCAAATTAAACATTTAATTTTAAAAGAAGCATGTAAAAGCATCTAGGCGTTTATCTTTGTATTTCGAGTTATTCTAATCAAATTATAATTTAAAAACACATTTATATTCATTTTAGTCGAATTAATATTTAATTAAGAAAACTCGGGATATAGCCTATGTTACATTTTAGTAGAAAGAAAATTGCATAATCATTAATCAAATTAAGTTTGATTATAAAAACCGAGGTATAAATATAATTAACTTTTAATTAAAAGAAATGTTCATTTAATATTAATCATATTAACTTTCTTATGAAAACACGTGTTAAACTTCTAATTAGATTTTAATTATAAAAGCATTTGTAATAGGATTTAATCATATTTAATATCTAAATAAAATATAAAACAAAGAACATGTACATCATTGGTCCTATCACGTAGTTTTAGTTGATATGAGCCTAACGCAACTTGAAACGGTGGAATCGGAGCTACAACACAAAAGATATGGAGAAAACAAGATTCTAGAACTGTCGGGCTTTAAAAGACGGTCGCATGGACACCAAGAACGCTTAAAACGGAGCTAGGACGGAAAAGACATGACTGAAACAAGGTTCAGGGACTAATTTGTGAATATCTGGAAGTTTAGGGGGTTTACTGCAAGATTCCAGGGACCTAGACATAATTATATGTGAAACTAGGAGGTCTAACATGTAAAAGGTCACGGGTGGGCTTTAGAATAGAGAAACCAAGGAGATCAGGGGCCTAGACATAAGAATCAGGACTGAATTGTAAGAGTTCTGATAGGTGGAAGGGTATATTTGTAATTTCCAGAAACTCGGGGTTCTTTTTGCAAAATTACCAGGGCGGCCGGCGGGTGAGCTGCGGTGGCGCCACGTGGCGGGCTGCGGTTGGCTGTGCTGACGCGATGCTGACGCAAGCTGACGTCATGCTGACGCGGGCAGTGACGCAAGCTCGTGGACCGCGGCTGTGGACCGGTCCACCGGTCCACGGTGGACCGATCCAAGGGGTACGCGGTCCCTTTTAATGCGGACCGCCCGCCGCGATCGGACGGCCCAAATGCCACACAGGTGGCCGCGGCGACGGGGAGACGGCCGGCGGCGGCGCGCGCGGCGGCGGTGGCGGCGGGGGCTCGCCGGAGGAGGCCATACGGGGCTCCCGGCCTCGGATTTGGACGCGGAAAGGCTCTACGCGAAGAGGGGAAGGAGGGGAAGCTTACCAAGGGCTCGGATGAGAGGAATCACGGCGGAGGAGGAGATCGGCGGCGAGGGGCGGCGGTGGCGGTGGTGCTCCGCGGCGGCGGTGCTGTGGTGAGCGAGGAGAGAAGGGGAGGGGCGCGGGATAGAGAGGAGGTGTTGCTCGTCCTTTATAGGGCATAGGCGGGGGAGGGGAAAGGGAGGAGGCGCGGTGAGGCGGGTGCTCGCCGGCGGCGGCCATTAATGGCGGCGGCGGCGGCTCTGTGGAGAGGGAGGAGAGGAAGGGAGGCACGGGTGAGTGAAAAGAGCAGTCGCAGGGCTATGGGATGTGATTTTATAGGGCAAGAAGGAGGAGGATAGGGCCACGGCCGGGGTGATGGCCATCAATGGCCATGGCGGTGGCCGGCGGTCTCAAAGCATTCAAGAGAGGGAGCCTTGATTAGGGAGAAACGGAAAGGAATTGATGGCCGGGGAGTGAAGGAGGGTTTTACCGCGCATTGATTGAGGTCTTCAAGGAAGGGGGCAGGCGCGCGGCGCGGGACACGGCCGGCGGCGCGGCTCTATTGACGGAACAGGGGAGGAGAAAGGGGGTGTTGGAGGTAGCAGATGGCCCTGACGGGCGGGGCCCGGCTGTCAACGAAAGAGAAGGGAGAAAGGGGAGAGTTGGGCCGGCGCGGGGTTGGTGGGCCGGAAGGAGGGATGGGCCGGCGGCCCGCTCGGGGCTTTGCGGGAGAAAGAAGAAAGAAGATGGGCCGCGCTGGGCTGGAATGAGAGAAGGGAGGGAGAGAAGAGAAGTTTGGTATTTTTTTCAAATACTTTTTCAAACTTTCAAAAGTTTAAACTCTTTCAAAACTTTTTCAACTTTTAAACTTTTTTCCAAAATTTTCAAACTTCACTCAAACAAACAATAAAAACCATGCATTCAAATCATGATGCACAAGCACTTATTGCTTCTAAATTATTAAAATGATATTTAAATATTTAAAGGCCAAATTTATTTGATAATTTATTTAATCCTTAGAAAATAAAATCTAAAACATCGTGTTGCTTACATTATTTTGTGATGGAATTTTAGGGTGTTACACACTGCCCCAGCAACTCCAACATATCTGAGTGAAGGGTCTCCGCGCTTCGGATATGCTCTGCTCGGTACCGCTCCAGCACGTCGCTCAGCTAGCTCGCCTCTTTCTGTGCTTCGGCCAACTTGGCCTCCTTGGTGCTGGCAAGGGCCTCCACGTCAAGGTGTAGCGCTTCCAGGGCTTCTTCGGAGGTTTTCGCTACATCTTCTTTCGCCTGCAGCAGCTGTCGGTTGCGCTCCTGCTCGGCGGCCAACCGCCCCTCTAGCTCCGCCACCCGATTTTGAAGCGAGGTAGTCGCGGCAGCTGACAGCTCTTTCGCTTCTTTGCTCTCTTGTTCCAGCCTTCGGGCGAGGCACCAGGATGCGACGAAGGCTTTTAGGGATAGATCCCCGCATGCGGTGGTTAGTTCGGCGGAGCTAAGCTTCCCGAAGTACTCCTCCTCGTGGGGAATAGCGAAGCTCGACCCCGCCTCTTCCAGGAATTTACGCTCGTGGCCGCCGCTCGTCAGGCCCAGGAAGCGAATCTGTTTTCCACCAATTAGCTTGGCTTCGGCGGGAACCTGAAGGCGAACTACGGCGGCTCGGGGATCCTCCGGTGTCACCTGATAGCTGCTACTGTCGGATTCCTCTTCTTCGTCTTCCTCCGCGGCGGCAACAAAATCATCTTTCTTGGCGACCGTGGCCGAAGGGGAAGCGGATTGCTCGGTGCTCTCAGACGAGGAGCTGGATGGGCTAGTGGAAGTGGAGCTGGACTTGCCTTCGTCTTGAGGGGCGTCGGGGTCGAAGGGGGTAGGGCTGTGACCGCGAGGGGCGTCCCCAACAGAAGACACAATGCGGACATCACTGTCATCATCACTGTCCTTCTCCTTCGGGCTGAGGGGCACGAGCAGCGGCCCGCCGGCTTCTCCACCGGCCCCAGCCGAAGGTGCGGCCGAGCGCAGCGGTACCGCAGCAATCACGTCTTCGACGACGTCGGTCTCGACGTCTACAATTCGGGTTCTCTTGGGCGACGGGGCGAGTCCTCCGGTCGGCCGCCACGTTTCTTCCGGGCTCTCCCTTCGGCGGTGGCGGTGGCCGCAGCGGGGGCATTCCTCTTGCCAGCTCTCTTTGGAGCGGCACGCGGCGAAGTCGCCGTCTCGCCAGCGTCTGCTTCGGCGGCCGCGAGCGCAGCAGCTTTCCTCTCGGCTGCTTCGCGGTGCTTGGCGAACCCAATGCGTTCAGGCGCATTGACCTTGAAAAACTCGAACACTCGGTTTGTTCGAGACCCATTGAGCTCCGCGACAGTCTCCTTGTATTCCTTCGGCGACACAGGGCCGAGGATGAAGTCACCATGGGCCTCCACCTTCCTTTTCTTCAGCACTGCAAATCAGCATTTTCGAATAATCAACACGTGAAGCATCGGAAACACAAGAAGCAGGTAAAAGGCCACCGAAAGACACAAGAGCACTCACAATCGGAGGTGAAGCCAAAAGCCTTCGTCTAGTCGGGGCACGGGATACCGCCAATGTCATCCGCCCAGGCGTCGTCGGCCACAGCCCAGCCGTCCCCTAGAGGGCACACCGGGATGCTACGATATTCCTCCACGATGTCGCGCGTGCTGTACTTACACGCGAACCGGCGAAGCATCATCACAAATTCATCGCCTTCGAGGCAGGAGGGGTTCTTCGCGTAAGACTCGTGAAGGGGAGGCAGCTCCTTCGTGGCTAGAGGGTGAGACTCTCCGGGGGAGGGGTAGTCACCGTGTGGTAGAACCAGTGTTGCTACCAGTCTGAAGGCCACTTGTTGCGGTAGGCGGTCACGGGGCTCACCACGCTGGACTTGTACGAAAAATTCAGACAGCCAAACTGGCAGTCTTTCTCAACAGACTGATCCCCCTCTTCTTCAAAGACCGTCCGTCGCTGGTGGTGGACTTGATGCGCTGAAGCAAACCCCTCAGCAGAAGGCTTGATCTTCGTGGTGCGGCATATCCACATGTACACCGACAGACGAAGAATTGTGTTGGGGGTGAGCTGGTGTAAGTAGATGTCGATGTACCGCAGGATGTCGACAACGGCGGGGTGAAGGGGAAACCGAAGCCCCGCGTACAGGAGATCACGGAAGGTGACGACCTCATTATCGCGAGGCCACGGTACAGTCTCCCGGCCAGGGGCTCGGTCGGTCCCAACCATGTGGTTCTTCACGAGAGAGCCCACGTCGGTACCGTCAATCTGGCTTCGGCCGAAGGTGTACGTCTTCGGGAACACCTTTGCGACAGCATCGCGTCTTCATTTTGGGGCCATGTATGCGGTCTAAATGCGAAGTAGAACAAAAGTAGTGGGGTACGAAGGAAATCTTACGACAGTGCCTTCGGAGCTTTCACGTTTCGTGGCTGCAGATCACGGCCGTGGGGTGGGGCAGCCCAAGGGTCAGTCCCCTTTTTATAGTGCATCAGTGCCCGATAATCTCGCCGGTAGCAGGCAAGTTTACCTTTTTACCCCGACGATCACCTCTCACAACGGTAAAGTTTCCAAAAGGCAGAACACGTCTTTTACTCGGATCTGCGTCAGCGTGGGCCGTCTGTGGGAGTTCCGAAGCCCGTTTTTCGCCCTGTGAAGAGTTGGTCGTAAGTTCGGCCCATCTTGAGGACGGGACGGCTCTCACTGACGAGGGGCTACTGTTGGGGGAAATGGCCTTCGGAAGCTTTTTACCACGTCCGGCCGGGCTGTCGGTTCACGCACAGCTTCGGCTCTGCGGGGGAAGCTTTGCAATGGTGATTTAACGAAAACACTGATGTTGCTCGAGTTATGTGAGTTTTGTTGTGCAGGAACAGCCCAACCGAATGGTGCTGGCCTTCGGTGCCGAAAGCGCGGACGGTGGACTTTCGGCGTCGAAGGTATGGAGGAACCAGAAGCGCCACGCGTCGGGTGCGCCTCGGCTCGGGAATGGAAGCGGCCTAGGCGAGGTGTCCCGAAAGACCCGACGCAACCAGGGGCGAGATCGTGGGCTGTTTCGGCGCTGAAGGTGCAGTGCGCCGCGATACGTGGTTGATGCAAACGTGTAAAGGGGGCACCGTACGAGGCAGAGACAAGGGGCGCCGCGTGTAAAGGTGTTTCGGCCGTACGAAGACACGCTGGAGGCATGTACGACGTGGGGAGTTACTGTTATACCCTTGTAAAGTGTTTAAAGTCGTTTGTCAGGAATGGAAAAGGTGTAATTGAGGCAGATGATCATGCCCAGGGGTCTCCTATAAATAGTGAACCCCTCGTAATGAAACGGACACACAGTAATAAGAAGAGAACACCGAAGGCTCCTGCAAGTCTTTCGGCTTTCGGTTTGCTAAGAGTCTCCTTATTTCCTTTCTTGTTTCCTGTCAGTAGAAGTAGCAACGAAGAGGTAGACGAAGGGTAGAATCGACAGGGAAGTAGCAAGCCTATATTCTCTCCGTCCGCTTCCGAGGGAGGCCTCCGGCCGCTTTCCTTCGAAGGGGAGAGGAGCTATCAGGGGGCTGTTGTGTCGGCGTCCACTTTCGGGCCCGATTTCCACCAACACTACCTTGAATAATGAGGGCAAGCACCAAGGGTTGCCATTGACCGAGGAAATGCTCAGGGAAGGACAAGGAAGCACCACCGCCATAGATAAAACAAAAGAGTTGAGACCAACTAGTAGCCATGGTGCTCAAATACACCGACCAGGGATACACCTCTAGCGAAAACGAAAGAAGATGTGGCCAAGACGCCAAGTGACTGGCACACTTCTCTGACTAGATAAGACTGTTGTTGGTTAATGGCACTCACCGAGGACCGAATCAAGTGCCCATCTATGCGCGCGCGAGCACCACACATCAGATCTGGTGGTCCGACCATCTTCGCTTGCAAGAATGAAATAGGATGACATAGGGGAGATAGGGGGGAGAGAAAATCATAGAAGCGGGGGCAGACCTACGTTGAGGGGAGTGAGGGCACGTTCCCTTACTCAACCTTTTGATGTTGTAATTAGCAAAAACTTACCATGTTAAATCATTGTTACTCTTGTTGCTCTAAAAGTATGCCCTTCCTCAAACTTGATTCTAATTCCCCCTCTTGAGAAAAGGGTTGTCGCCACTAGCCGAGGGAGTGACCGGGACAACGTGGCCATCAGAGTGTTAGTGGTAGCTGCCAACACTAGGATGGTTAGGGCTCTACGGCAGTTTAGAGGTGTGACACCCGATCGCAACATGAAAATAAAATTGTATTTGAAACTAATTCTACAATGCAAAGTTTCATGGTGTGGTTTCATCAAGACTTTTCATTAACTCGTTGCCACATCATAAAAATACACCCTAATTAATGCGTATGAAAATTTTACGAAACTGCGCTGAGATTAGCTTAAGTGAGATTTTTATTAATGGACCCATGAAGCCTTGACCCACTGAAAAAAGGATAAGCTACCTAGTCCGTGCACCTTGTAGTAAAGTTGCATGATACCTGTTAAGAAATAATTAGTGGTGATCATTAGACTAATTATGTAATTAATATATTCATTAGTATGTAATTAGGGAAAAGGCACCTCCACACTGTACGGGTGTGTCTCTCCCGTACAGGTGCCTATTCCACCCCAAAGGGTGCCTATGTGCCCCTTCCTTGTACATAAATAGTGGGGTCCACCCCCACACAACCAATCAATACATTCACTGTTTCAACACGTTATCATGCACGCATGCTCTCCTGAGCACCCACGCACGCACGCACTCCGAGGCCAGAAGCCTCACCGGCGTCCTCGCCGGAATCCCTCCCAAGGAAAATGGCTAAATTAATCAATAAAGACTTCACTGAACTTGCTGCCGATGGTAGTAATTATCTAACCTGGGCTATGGATGTCAAGATTGTGCTAACAACCAAAGATTGCATTAATACAATTAATGAACCTGATCCACAAAATCCTATCCCAGAGACAAAAAAGTTTGCAGCCTTGCATTTTCTACGACACCATCTCCACCATGACCTCAAAGCAGAATACATGATGGAAGATGATCCTAAGAAACTTTTGGACTCTCTCAAAGAACGCTACAATCAACAACAAGGCGTAATTCTACCCGAAGCAAGACGGGAGTGGTCACTACTTCGTCTCATGGATTTCAAATCAGTTGCAGAATACAATTCTGCTGTCCACAAGATTTGTACCAAGCTTCGATTTTGCAATCAACCTTTGGATGATGCAGACATGATAGAAAAGACTCTATCTACATTTCTCCTCGCTAACGAGATATTGCAACGAAGCAATACCGTCGCCACAAGTATACTAAATATTCTGACTTAATATATGATTTACTCCAAGCAGAAAAGCATGATGAACTCTTAACAAAGAATTATCAAATGCGCCCTGTGGGTGCAGCACCTCTGCTGGAAGTACATTTCAATGCTCAGAATAATAATAATAAAAAGTTCAATGGCAAGAAATTCAAACGGAATTTCAAGGGAAAATGGAAGAAGCAGAATTTTAAGAAAGGCAAGGGTTCTAGCAACAACAAAGACACTTTCAAGAAAAACAATGCTCATGACAACTCTCAAGCTTGTCAGAGGTGTGGTTGTCACAATCACACAACTAGAAAGTGCCACACTCTTGCTAAGCATTTGGTTGATCTCTACCAAAAGCACGCCGGAAAGCAAGTTCATGGGGACAAGTTTGAAGCACACTTCACTACTCACACTCCGGATGCCGGTTGCTCCAAGGATGTTCCCGCGGAACACAACAAGGAGAAAGATCCAATGCGGTTGGACGAATTCTTCGGCACAGACGACATGATGATCGATAGCATCGACGATACCGACAACATGCTTATGGATGGACCATCCAATGACGTGTTCGGAGACATGTCTTAGATTTATGCTCCCCGACAAGAACTTCGTTCTATAGTTTCAAAGAACTTCGTTCTATAGCCATATTTATGTAATAATTGTGTTGTAATAATTGTTGTCACATAATATTGTAAGACATATGCTACTTATCATATTATTGAATAAAGTATGTATTGTATAATCTATGAGTTCAAAACTTATAATTTATTTTACTCATTCTAGATTATCCTACGGGAAAAATCCAAATGGAGGAAGAACTTTGTTTGTTGGATAGTTGCACAACTAACACTATACTCAGAGAACTTAAATATTTCCAAACTCTCAAAAAGAGTAAAGGAAATGTCACAACTATCGCAGGACGCGATGCTATAATTGTTGGTTCAGGGCGAGCCACAATAGTTCTCCCTATGGGTACTCAAATAGTAATTGAGGATGCACTCCTGTATCCCGATTCAACTCGTACCTTATTGAGTTACAAAGACATCCGTCGCAATGGTTTCCATGTAGAAACAAATAGTGACAACAAAGATGAATATCTATTCATCACTAAACATGACGGATATAACAAGCGACTGCTTGAGAAAATTCCTTCTCTATCATCAGGATTGTATTACACATACATCAAACCCGTACCACATGTTGCATACAAGGTAATTTTTCAAAATCTTGATGTCTTCAAGATTTGGCATGATCGCCTTGGTCATCCCGGCATAGGGATGATGAGAAAAATTATCGGCAATTCAATTGGTCACAAATTAAACACTTCAAAATTTCCCAAGCCATCAGATTTTGTGTGCACCGCATGTGCCACGGGAAAATTAATTTTAAGACCCTCTTATCTTAAAATACGAAATTTGAACCACTACAATTTCTTGAACGCATTCAAGGAGATATTTGTCGTCCTATACATCCATCAACTGGACCATTTAGGTACTTCATGGTACTTATTGATGCATCTACTAGATGGTCTCATGTATGTTTATTATCTACAAGAAACCATGCTTTTGCAAGGTTTATTGCTCAAATTATCAAGTTAAGAGCACACCATCCTGAATATGCTATCAAAACCATCAGGATGGACAATGCCGCTGAATTTACTTCGCATGCCTTCAATGACTATTGTATGGCTCTAGGCATAAATGTTGAACACTTTGTTCCATATGTACATACACAAAATGGATTAGCCGAATCTCTTATCAAGAGAATAAAGTTAATAGCTAGACCATTACTACAGAATTGTAAACTACCAACATCATGTTGGGGTCATGCGGTATTACACGCCGCTGATTTGATTCAAATTAGACCTACTGCATACAACACGGTTTCCCCGTTGCTGTTAGTACGTTGAAATCAACCAAGTATTTCCCATCTGCGAAAATTCGGTTGCGCTGTATACGTACCGATATCACCACCGCAGCGTACATCAATGGCCCCCATCGTAAATTGGGAATATATGTCGGGTACAAATCACCGTCAATCATTAAGTACCTCGAACCCCTTACAGGGGATTTATTTACTGCCCGGTATGCTGATTGCATCTTCGATGAGGACAATTTCCCGGCATTAGGGGGAGACAAGTACCAAACAGAATGCCAAGAAATAAATTGGAATACCACAGGTATCCAGTCCTATGATCCACGTACTATAGAATCTGAACGTGAAGTTCAGAAAATTATCAATTTGCAAAACATTGCAAATAATCTGCCAGAAGCATTTACTGATTATAAGGGTGTCACAAAATCACATAATCCTGCGCCGCAAATGTACCGAAAGGGTAGAGATTCCTACTCAAGAACTCCCAAATCAAAATAAGAGGAGGAGAGGTACGCAACGAAGGATAAGGCTATACAAAAGCCTCCGCGGAAAACTAGGAAGGTCACTTCCACAACAGTAAATGCAGATCAACATCAAGTTAACGGACACCAATTGGATATTATAAATCCAAATGATATGGATGTTCAACAGATACATCACATGCCTAGCACAAGTGCACAAAATAATATAAATGCTAGGGCATCGGAAGACCCAGACTCTATCGTTATGGGAAATCATGATGAGTCACAAGGGGTACAAGAAATTTCCATTAATTATATTGATTCTGGAGAATCATACAATAGAAAGACTACAAATGTCGACATTTACTTTGCCACTAAGATTGCAAGTGAACTTCGCATTGATCCATAACCTAAGTCCATGGCAGAGTGCATCAAGCGCTCCGACTGGGTCAAATGGAAGGAAGCAATCAGGGCAGAATTAGACTCGCTCAAGAAACGAGAGGTATTCTCCGCAGTGATACCTACTCCTCGTCATATTTTTCCTGTGGGATCAAAATAGATTTTCGTCCGTAAAAGGAATGAAAACAACGAAGTGGTGAGATACAAAGCGAGGCTTGTAGCACAAGGGTTCACGCAGAAACCCGGCATCGATTTCGATGAAACATATTCTCCGGTTATGAGTGGTATAACATTCTGATATCTAATATCATTGGTAGCACAAAAAGGTCTATCCATGCATCTCATGGACGTAGTGACAGCATATCTATATGGGTCACTAGATTCGGATATATACATGAAAGTTCCGGAAGGAATTGATATCCCGAACAAGAATCATTCACGCAACATGTATTGTGTAAAACTTCAAAAGTCATTATACGGCTTAAAACAGTCGGGAAGAATGTGGTACAACCGACTTAAGGAATTCCTTCTTCAAAAAGGTTTTTCCAATAATGATGATTGCCCATGTGTATTCATCAAGAAATCCTCAACTGGATTCTGTATCATATCTGTATATGTTGATGACCTTAATATCATTGGAACTCAACGAGATATAGATGAAACATGCAACCATCTTAAGACAGAATTTGAAATGAAAGATTTGGGTAAAACCAAATTTTGCTTGGGTTTACAGCTTGAGCATCTCCCAACAGGGATTTTAGTACACCCGTCTGCTTATATCCAAAAGATTCTACAGAAATTCAACATGGATAAATCATATCCATCTAAAACACCTATGGTCGTCCGCTCTCTTAAAATTGATAAAGATCAATTCAGACCTAAAGGTGAAAATGAAGAGGTATTGGGACCGGAGGGTTCCATATCTCGGTGCCATTGGGGCGTTGATGTATATCGCAAATTGTACCAGGCTCGATATTGCATTTGCGGTAAACTTGCTAGCTAGATACGTGTTTGCTCCAACACAACGCCATTGGGCGGGAGTTAAGAATATCTTCGGATATCTCATTGGCACAATAGATCTTGGATTATTTTACAAAATTAACCAAGATAAAACATTAATTGGATACTCGGATGCGGCTATTTATCCGATCCCCATGAAGCCGGATCTCGGACGGGTTTTGTGTTCTTACATGGTGGAACGGCTATTTCATGGAAGTCATCAAAACAGACTCTAATAGCCACATCCACAAACCATTCTGAAATAATTGCATTATTTGAAGCATCACGTGAATGTGTGTGGCTTCGCAGAATGATAAAGCACATACAAGGATCATGTGGTATAAGTTCAATCATGAACCCTGCCATAATGTATGAAGATAATGCTGCTTGTATTGCACAAATGAGAGCGGGTTATATAAAGAGTAATCTTACAAAACATATGGCTCCTAAATTATTCTATCCTCGTCAACTACAAAAGGTAGGAGAGATAGAAATCTTGCAAACTAAATCTTGTGATAATCTTACAGATTTATTCACAAAATCATTACCAACATCATTATTCCAGAAATATGTTTTTGGAATTGGTATGAGACAACTCAAAGATTTGCAAGAATCAGGGGGAGACTCTCTTTGATATAACCTATATAAATAATCATCTGATTAGTGTACTCTTTTTCCTGTATGAGTTTTCCTCACAAGGTTTCTCATAAAAGGTTTTAATGAGGCAACAACAATACAAGACCATATCACCTAATTTTTCCATTAAGGTTTTAGGGGTAATATACAAGACATATTCTATGTCATATCTTCTGTTTTCTCTAAGAGTTTTTAAGAAGATATAAATCCTTTCTCATATTTTCCTATTAGGTTTTGGAGAATGATGTTCATACATGATCCTCGGATCATTATTCTAATATATGAGTTTTTCCTTACCAAAGGTTTTCTCATACAAATATTTAACAAGACAATAATGCCATTTTCTCCTAAATATTTTCCCACTGGGTTTAAAGGAGTTTTAGTGGCATATACACACAAATTGGTTTCTCCTCAAGTTTTCCCATAGGGTTTTTGGAGGAGTTTTACAAGATAATATCCAAGTAAGATTGAAGTCAAATTACATCAAGATCTAATGAAGCTTAATCAAGGGGGAGTGTTAAGAAATAATTAGTGGTGATCATTAGCCTAATTATGTAATTAATATATTCATTAGTATGTAATTAGGGAAAAGGCACCTCCACACTGTGCGGGTGTGTCTCTCCCGTACAGGTGCCTATTCCACCCCAAAGGGTGCCTATGTGCCCCTTCCTTGTACATAAATAGTGGGGTCCACACCCCCCCACACACACAATCAATCAATACATTCACCGTTTCAACAATACCTCTGAAGAAGTGTTTAAAATCTGGATCAAAATTTTATAACTTCATGAGGTTTGAACCTTTTCGGTCATAAACCGATATTACTGCCTCAAAGAAAAAAAAGATTGATCGAAAGCTGCCGTTGTTTGGAGGATTCAACAAGACAACAACACATTTCGGTTCTGTTTGCAGCATGGCCGGTGTTGACTCAAGAGCTGCCCCGAAAGGAACAGCAGACACTACTACTCCCCCGGTGTCGTGAGCTTGTGATGCCCAGGAAGTTACGGAAGAGCCTTTGCTGACACGGCCGGTAAGTTGTTGCACGGCTCGATCGGATGGCTGCTTGAAACTTTTGCAGTCGAAAACTAACATCAGACTAGCCTTCACCAGAATGAGTGTACTCGTGTAATTAAGGTTTTGCTGTCGCTGGTGCTAAAAGACGAAACCCAACCTATTATGAGGGCCAGAGGGGGCCGGCGGAGCGAGGTCGCTACGTGTTTTTACGTTAAGAAGAAGCATCAAAAAGACGCTTCAGATAATAATAGCCTGACGTCCTGACCTGATGAGGCCATGTCCAGGGGGGGGGGGGGGGGGCTCTTTTTACAGGGAAAAAGAGGAGGATTGGAGTCGAAGCATTTGGAGACACGACGAGCACCTGAGGTGCCTCCGTTAGTAGCCGATGCTGTCGCAGCAACTATGCTGGCATGCTGCAGCAGCAGATATGATGGCCCCGCATTTGCGCGCGGCGCGGGTAATGTTGGCCTCGTCAGTAACCACGACGTACGCCCTGCAAAATGCAAAGGATTTGGCTGCAGTGTCGCAATGACGCGACGCCTCAAAAGACGCGGGACGACGCGACGCCATACTACGCGCGCGTCGTGAGAGCGCGCGCACCAAGAGGCGATCGTATAGGGAGGGAGCATGACGACGACGAGGAGGGGGAGGAGCTCAGAAAGGTGGCCTGGGCCTGTGGCCACCACCGGAAAGGAGATGCGTGAGGTCACGTCGGCGGCGGCTTTTGGTGGCCATTTTGGATCCCCTTATGGTGTCACCGCGAACTCCACTACTCCGGGGCCGGGCGGGGGAATGGGTGATCATTCATGCATGAGGAAAATGCGCCGCGAACGATCTGACCAGTGAGAGCTTGCTGGTGATGGATCGATCAGCCGCGTGCTCGGCCTGTTTTGTTTGTCTGGTGGCTGATGGCTGGTGCTGATTCGTTCTGAGAGAAAAATACTGCTGGTTGATTGCTGGTGGCTGGTTTGTTGTGAGAGAAAAGTACCACTAGCTGGTGGCTGATAAGCCAAACAAACAGGGCGGTAGTGGACCTCGCCGACCCCGATCTCGCCGCCGGCCTCCATGCTCTGGTCCGCGCGAACCCCGCCGCCGCGGCGCAGCCAGCGCGCCGCCGGCCGCCGGCGCCTCGGCGGCCCGCGGCCCGCGCGCCATGGGGGGCCGCGGCCGCGCCGGGCGGAGAGGGAGCGCGCGCGCAGCCTGCTGCCGCCGCCCATCTCATCTCTACGGCAGCGGCCGGCGCTGGTGTACACGCCAAACCTCGTGGCGCGACTAATACTTGAGTCACGCCACATGATGTGGCGTGACTAATGTCCACGGTGGCGTTGGAAAAAGTCATATTCGCATATGACGTGGCGAAGGGAGTCACGCCACACTGCGTGGCGCGACTCATTCGTGAGTCACGCCACACTGCGTGGCGCGACTCATTCGTGAGTCACGCCACGCACCGTGGCGTGACCGAATCGGTCACATGGTTGAACGGTGAGTTCCCAGTCTCATTTAGTCGTGTTTACTTATTCCTTTTAATTACCAAATGAGCTCCTAAATTTGTGAAACTCGAGGTATATGATCTATAGAGTGCATACGTTCCATTTTAACTATGTGCACTACAAACCATGGTGTATAAAATGAGAAATCTAATTTTGAAATAGCCTAAGTGTTATTAAACCAACACATGAAAAATGTTAAGTCTGAAAATAGAGTCAACTAGTCAACTTTGGACATACTTTTTGAAAAATTTTACACTAAGATCTTAAATACTTTTGGGCTACAAGTGAATTTGGATGTTAATAGGAAAGTTTGGACAAGTTTTTGGTCAAATATAACAAAGAATTCGTAATTTAAGGGAGGCTTAAAGTTGGAAAGTTGTGCTGTTTTACACTAAGACATTAAACAGCACAACTTTCCAACTTTAAGCTTCCCTTAAATTGTGAATTCTTTGTTATATTTGACAAAAACTTGTCCAAATGATCCTATGAACATCCAAATTCACTTGTAGCCCAAAAATATTTAAGATATTAGTGTAAAATTTCTCAAAAAGTATGCCCAAAGTTGACTAGTTGACTCTAGTTTCAGACTTGGCATTTTTCATGTGTTGATTTGATAACACTTAGGCTATTTCAAAATTTGATTTCTCATTTTATACACCATGATTTGTAGTGCACATAGTTAAAATGGAACGTATGCACTCTATAGATCATACACCTCGAGTTTCACAAATTTAGGAGCTCATTTGGTAATTAAAAGGAATAAGTAAACACGACTAAATGAGACTGGGAACTCCCAGTCCAACCAGGTGATCGATCCGGTCACGCCACGGTGCGTGGCGTGACTCACGTACGAGTCGCGCCAGGCAGTGTGGCGTGACTCCCTTCGCCACGTCAAATGCGACTTTTTCCAACGCCACCGTGGACATTAGTCGCGCCACATCATGTGGCGTGAGTATTAGTCGCGCCACGAGGCTTGGCGCGACCAAAATGGCTACTTTTGGAATTTTAGTTGGGGTGGGGTTAGTTTTAAAATTTTAGATTAAAAAGGGTTAAAAAATAAAAAAATTCCCCGAGGGGAGGGTAGCCAAGGCCAGGGCCACCTCACCATGCGCCTCCCCCTAGCGCGACGACCCCCACCACCACCTCCCACTACCTGACACGGCTAGAGTGTGTGTTAGCGTGCGTCTGTGGCTCTGAGCAAAAGAGATTATGATGATGTAATTGCAAATAAACTGATCCCTATTTTGAACAACCATCTGTTACGACCCCCAACCTATGAATCATTCTTATGCGGGCTACTGCGATGGATCACTAAATAAATACTGAAATGATACCCTATACTCGAGTAGAGCACAATACAATGATCAATTGGGCATTCGGTAACAATCGGTGTGCATTGCATTCTCACACAAGAACAAACATAGCAAAGCAACAGGTTATTAACAGCAGAACTCCATTCCGTATGACAGAACCTAACCACAGCATATATTTATTCTGTTTACAGTATACCCTTTACAAAGACAAAATCCCGGGGGTAAGAAGGGGGGAAAAATAAACGAATGAATCCTGTTACAATCAGTACAAAACATCTGAGAACTCATCTGTTTATATATCTCACTGAACGAGAAAAGGTACGGCAAATGACAACTTTCTCTGCTCGCTATTTACACTGATGCACAAACTTAGTAACCTTTAGCAGAGGACAAAAACAAGAAACCACTCTGGACCTCTCTTGTAGATCTTTTAACTTACACAGACAGCCTAATTTATGTAGGTATACAGTTATTTGTTTGACCACTGGAACTCGATTTCCAGGTTCCTATTGGGCCCACTTTTGCTCTCAGGCAGCAGGGTGTACTCGCCCGCGACTGAGCCTAGCATGACAACCCGGTCGATTTGGATTGTAACTTTCCCGAATGATTTCTGCGACCACAAAATTGGAGAGGTTGAGCATCCAATCAGAGTGATATGGGACGGAAAAAGAATCGAAGGTAGTTAATGTAACAAATCTCTCTGCTATGTTCATACCTTTCCAAATTTGCTGTTGTTTTTGCAGGAGATATGGAGTTTCTGGCCTTTGGGAGGGCTGTCAAAGGCCCATGCAAAGGCTTCATCCCATTCTGGTGTTGTGCCAGTGGATACAATCTGCATGTGCAATTGTGGAAGTTAGGTCAACATCACTTGCATTCAATAAAACTAGAATGTTTAGAGCCAGATGTGTTGAGAGGTGAATGGCTGGTCAGTTCACTATTAAGAAGAAAAAACAACTGATGTCTGGATGTGACCATTTTCATATAGAAAAGTGGACTGCTGTTGAATGCTTTGCTGTAGGCACCGAAACTTTGAAGTTATCTGACTATCTATTTTCTTTCACTAAACTTTGAAGTTTGTTTCCAAGAAGGGCAATTTTGTTTCCAATAAAAATATTTAAAGGGGGCCTTTAAGGTGAACTGGAGTTTACTTTTAAAGAAACATGCCAAGAAAAAAAAAGTAGGCTGTAATTAAGTTAGTTATTGTCAGAAATAATACCTTTGTCAGTCTTGGTGTATTATTTCCAAGAGTAAGCTTGCAGAATGCACTAGGATTTCCAACTGATTGCTTTAGATTGTTGCCACGCTTTATAGTAACTGTAAGTGTCCCGGGCAAGCACTGAAGAAGCAGTTCTGCTTTTTCTTGAAACCGGGGTGGGCCAGACTGTATCAAGTACTGAAGTAGAGGAATAGCCTCAGAGGCAGCCACTGACTGAGCTTTGAATACTTCAGCTGGGCAAGCTGACCAAGCTTGCCTGAGAAGATATAGAGAATCCAGTGCTGCTTCTTGAGTTGCCTCAGAACCAGTTTTAAGGGATGTTACAAGATGAGGAATGCATAATGTAGCAGGTTCAGTGACCCTTAGACGAGGGAAGTTGCTAAGTAAAGCATTAAGTGCTTTTAGATACTCCTCATTAGCACTTCCAGATGCCCATATATCCTTCTCAATAGAAGCTGCAAACAAAACATCCAACATTATATACATATCCTCAAGTATAGTGAAAAATTTATGTTCAGGTTACCAGAAGAAATTAGATTAATTTTTAGTCAAACTAAACACAACCAACTGCAATATAATTACAAAAACAAAGATAATCTCAGATTGGAATTGGAAAAGTAATCATGAACTTCACAAATATGAGGACCTTGATTCATGTATTTGCTATATATTACCTAGAATTTACTTAATGCTGAGTGTAGATATTAGCATCTTTATTATGACAGGCACATCAGATAATAATGAAGTTAATGTGCAAAAAGAACAAAAACAACAAAGGAATGATGTTTTACCAGTTATAGCTCTGACTGTTGCACTGGTTAATGAAGTTAAGATGCGAAATAACAGTTTCAAAAAAAAGTTAACATGCAAAATGAATATGACAGAAACAAGAAAGGAATGTTGTTTTACCAGTAATAACTCTGACTGTTTCACTGGTTGCATACTCTTGTATGGTGTGATTATTGAACAGAAGTTTGACAAACATTGCTGCTTGAACAGAAGTGTCAGGATTGCTTGAACTGATAAGGTCCAGCAGGACCTGGACACCACCAGATTCTGCAACTGCTCTCTTGTTTGCGCGACTGTACATGACTAGATTCTGCAAGGCACAAATTGCTACCACTTTCATCTCTTCAGTTGGTTGATCTTCGAGAAGATTAACCAAGGCGCGGCATGCTGCAACGGCATCAGTAGAACGAGCAAGACCTTCATTTTGGAAAAGATCTCCAAGAGCAAGGGCAGCAAGCAATCTTCCTTGTTGAGACTGTGTCTGTGGATCCAGAAGGTACATGGACAAAGGTGCAATAGCATTTTTAGCAGCCTTTGCCTCCCTTATTCTTACATTGTTAAGCAATGCCTCGATGAGTCTCGCAGCAGTTTCCTCACACTGATGACTCCTTAGGAGATCTAGCAATGCTTCCACAGCACCACTTTCAGCCATTGCTTCTGCGCTTGTTGAATCATCACTCTCCAAAACAAGCAGGGCATTCAAAGCACCAACAACAGTGTTTTCAGTTCCTGACCTGAGCAACTGCACTAGTACTGCAACAGGAACCTCAAGGAAAAACTCAGTACTGTACTGCAAAATGCTAGACAGGACAGATGCTGCAGATTCCCACACAACATGAGGCAAAGGTGGGTCAGATTGCAAAAGAACCTTGGACAACTCGAAAACACCACCCTCCTTTGCAATTGTATTTGGCCAAGCTATTGCCAGGTTGGCAAGAGCTTTTATAGCTCTCTGCTGTAGGTTTGGCAAACCTGAAGAAAGAACTTGAATAAGAGGAGTAATGGCCTGCTCTGTTATTGTATCCTTCTGGAGGTGGTCTTCTAAAAGAAGATGGGATAGGAGTTCGGCAGCTAATTGTTGCACAGCTGGTGGGGATGAATTCAATAAGGTAATGACTGGCTCAATAGTTTGGCGAGGTGTCAAGTTATAATCAGCGCGGCATTCAGGATGCTCCAAAATATTCACAAGAACCTGCAAAGCGCTATACTGCCCTTCGGGACCCATGTCTGCCTTAGATAGCAAAGAGAAAAGAGGCTGTACTACTTTGGCTGCAGATGGACCTTTTGCTATGCTAGCATTGTTTGTTAAAATCCGAAGCATTTCCGCCAATGCAATGCACAGAAAATCTGGAGCATCATGGAGAATCTCAAGAATACTCTCAATTACACCAGCTTTCACCATTTCCAATTTGCAAGCTGGTCTATCCTTTCCAAGTTTCACCAAAGCTCTAGCAACTGCCTCATGAAGCATGTAGTTTCTGCCATACAAAAGACCGACAAGAGGAACAACAGCTCCATGTGCTGCCACTAATTCTGCGAGCTGCTCATCATCCAAGAGTCTATCCAATGCACGAACCACAGAAAGCTGGGCAGGGTTAGCTTCACTAACTAGTAAACCAACCAGGGGTTCCACACAACGTGCTGCCGCCATTGTTGAACGGATCCTTGTATTTGCAAATAGAACACAGCATAATTCTGCAGCATCTCCTTTCAACTCTGCTGAACAGTCGGAAGAAAGAATACGGCACAGAACATCAACAGCATTCATCTCAACATCTGCAACCGCAAGTGCTCTTGAGGGATTGTCACAGAGAAGCCTAACAAGGGCTGATATAGCTGCATGCTGCTCCCTCTCCATGCCAGTACTCAGAATCTCCACAAGTGGTTGAATAGCCTGCCTAGCTGATTCACTGTTCCTCACATGGTCGGCAGAAAACAAGCTCTCTAATGCCTTTGCAGCACTGTAACGTGAATTTCTTGCTCCTAGACGGAGGACTGCCACAAGTTGATTAACAACACCAAGTGCTGACTCATGGTGCCTTATTTCTGCACTGCTGAAGAGAATGCCCAGCAATTCAGTTGTAGCTTCTTCAGTTGCATCTTGTGGGCTAAGAGATAGATATTTGGTAAGTGCTTCTAGGATTCCAGCTTCAGCCATTAGCAGCATGTTTGGAGGGCAATCAACAGCCAGTTGAGTCAGAAGACACAAGGCCAAGAAAGGAGCACCAGGTCTTTCAGGAATGGGTTTAAGTAGATCCACAAGAAGAGGAATAGATTTTCTGGAAGTTGAACCAACCCTGATATCATCAACTCTGAACATCCTCTCTAATGCAATTTGATCAGGATTAGGCACCAACATGAATTCCTCTGATAACTCCAAAAGATCAGCTATGTCAACATCAGCGCATCCAAGCAAAGATATAAGTCCAATGGCTGCCCCAGAATTAGCAACAGCCAGAAGAGTTCCTCTGCTACCATTGCAGACCAGACTTGACAAAGCTTGCGCAGCAAAGTACCTGTATGCTGGCTCATCTGATCTTAACAAATTTGAGAGCACAGGAATGGAGTGCAACGCTGAGTTTGATCGATTTATCTCTCTTTCTTGGAATAGCAAAGCAAGAAGCAACGAACAGACCCATGAGGTGCTATCCTCTTCACCCTGACAAGAACATGAACATATATGTAAGGGGGTGGTCACAGGCTTGCATCAATCTAGCAAAGTTAGCAAACTACATGCAGTGAGAGGATAAGTAGCGGGACAGCAAAAAAAAAGCTTCAAGGATACGAATTCTGACAGATATTTGCAGCGTGAACATTCCATGCAAAATATTATTCTAGGAAATCCCAATGCAAAACTTCTTTTAATGCCCTTATATACAAATACCAAATAAGTGAACAAGGAGTAGTTATGGTATCCTACCAATAAGCTGAAGCAATTCACACAATTTAAATTACTTTTGGCCATGTCTGATTTTGAAGTGTTTGATCAAAGGAGATACACTGCCTTATAGTATGAATAATGAAATCCCTAATATAACTTCAATCAAATATTTGGATGTCATTGCAGTACCGAAAATATCACAAGTATTGAAAGAGTGGAATAGATAAGTCAAATTGACTAGCGTCTCTATGCATAGGCTTATTGAAAGAGTGTAATTAAGGACAAAAGTAGTAGCAAAATGGAACCAATCTACATAATATCTGTTTGGCAAAGCTTGTGCACAGACAACACGAACAACTCCCCCAATTATAGAGGTAGGTAAGTACAATCCCATGTTTCATGGTTGTATCCGAATTTGTTACATTATCCAAATTAACTATTTTGGAATTAGTATAACCAATTTGGTCAAATGCAGTACTCCACTCTACAGATAATTACTTTAACTTTACCTATTAGCTAGGTTCTCATAACTTCATTACTTTACCTATTACCTATAAGCATCAATGAGTTTTGAAACCAAAAAAAAATTCCCACATAATCACTTGGAAATTAGGACATGAAATATTATATTATATTATATTATATTATATTATATTATATTATATTATATTATATTATATTATATTATATTATATTATATTATATTATATTATATTATATTATATTATATTATATTATATTATATTATATTATATTATATTATATTATATTATATTATATTATATTATATTATATTATATTAAGTGTTACAAGATTAACCAACAATTTAAAGCAGAAAGACTGTTATAGGAGTTAACTAAACTTTACTATCTATAATCATAGTTTGTGTAGAGTTATCAAAGCATAGGAGATACTAGCATCCATGCAAAGAATTACAAAAGTAATGGAGATAATAGCATTAACATACCACATATTGGAATGCATTTTGTGAAATCTTCTCGGTGAGCATTTCAACTGCCCCAGCTTCTAGGATTTCGGCTCTTGTTTTGCTGTCATGACGAGAAAAGACAGCAAGTAGCCATAGTGGAATCATGTTGCCTGAGATTACAGCAGTACGGCACACAGTTTCACCATCGCTGTTGTTTTCTTTGCAGTATCTGGAAATTCTAATATCTGCTATGCTATCACTGATGTCACTCTCAGCATGAGTGTTTGTCATATGGATCATTCCAATCAGAGAATGAATTAGTTGAATATAGAGACTTGAATCATTCAGAATCTCTATCTGCTTCTGACAATGCTCTTTTGCTGCACAAACAAGAAGAGCACATCCACCAACTTTAACCCTAAGCATGTTAGAGCCAATGACTCGACGTGTGATGGATGCTATGCAACCTGGAGTTTCAGAAACCAAACCACCCACAACATCATGTTGGTCCGAACAGAGCCTTGACACAACTTCTATGGCTTTATCTTGTAAGGAGGGAGCAGCATCAGCTATACATGAAACAAGGGGAAGTATCGTGTGGGGATTTTCTGCAAGGACTGCCCAGGGAGCCTTGGTGTGCCCACTTGATGCCTTTGATCGTGATAGTAGGACCAGTGCATCAAGAACTTCTGATGTTGCAGCAGCTTCACCATTAGCAGCTTCCAAGAGCCCAGCTAGAGCGAGAACACACCCAGAACGGTTAATGGTATCTGAAAGCAGTTGATTAATAGTTCGACATTGTAAAAGACGAGCTATTGCTGCAGCTGCATGAGTTCTTCCATCAATAGTTCCCTCTTTTAGCACACGTGTTACACGGAAGAGAATTTCTTCAAAAGACACCTGGAGAGATAACTCCTGATCAAGAAAAAGATTAGCTAAAGCTCTGGTCGCTTGTTCTGCTACTTCAATAACTGAAGAATTTGAAAGTGAGACCATTGGTGTCAAAGCATCCCGTCCAATTGCAGCGACCTCTTTGTTTTGCTTGATTGAAAGAAAAATGGCAGCAAGGCAAGATGAGGCACCCATTAATATTTTGTCAGACTGCATATCAAGCAGCTTCATAACTGACCAAAGTGTCTTCACTGCAATATGAGTTTCTCGCAGGTCTTTGCGGCAATGAAACAGACCAGCAAGAGCAGATGCTGATTTAGCCTGAGTCTCTTCCTTGGGTGAGCTAAGAATTTTAATCATTGTCTCAACCGCATCATTTGCGGCACTTCCCTCATGTAGAATATCATTGAGTGGTGCAACAGAGAGCAAGCTTTTCAAAGCATCCAGAACATAAACTTTTGACTCAGGCTGTTCACTTGTTAAGAGAGCAGATAACTGACTAATAGTTCCTGTATCTGACTTGTGGATGAGATGATTCAGTGTTTTAGAAGCTATCTCCTTGCCATTATCACTGCCATTTTTCAGAAGCCATAGTAAAGCAGGAACAGCATCTGCACTTTCAACACATGCTCTTATGTCTTCACTGTGATTGCACAAGTTGCCAAGGATGATCGCTGAATCTTCTTTAGCTTTGGGAGATCCGGTTTCTAAAATTTGAACAAGAGGAGGTATGCCACCAGCAGCTGTGATAGCCCATTTGCTCTCATCATTTTCCTTTGACAGAAGAGCAAGCAGAGCAACAGCACATTCCTGCTGCTGTTCCGAGGAAAGACCAAGTAAAGAAATCAATAGCTGAACACCTTCACGACCTTGCAGAGCTTGCCAAAGGTCACAGTCCTTCTTGCAGAGATCAAAAAGTGATTTTGTGAGGTCATCTTGCACCTCGGTACCTGCCATGGTTATTAAACCAACAAGCAAGCGTTTTGCATCAGAATCTGCTAGCGTCTTGCAGAGAACTGGGTTACTATACAAGCTAGCCAAGGCTTCAATTATGCGCTCCTGCACAAGGAAAGGCACCTTAGGCTTAAACTGCTTCAACAGTGTTTTCTCAATGTCAAGAGGATCAGAAGCACTGATAGATTCTGCATTTGTGTCATATATCATCAAGGCTGAGGCCAATGCACCAAGTGTATCTGCAATCTGTGCAGGTGAAGAGCATGACTCGAGACTCTCACCAAGGCTTGAGATTACATAAGATAAACCACCAGATATATTTGCTAATGCACACATTGCATTCTCTTGCAGTGCTTGAGCAGATTCACCTTGCATGAACTCTTTCGATGGAGCAATAGTAGCATTTATAAGAGCAGGAATACCATTAGAATTAGCTATCTGACGCCTGGCCTCTTTACTCTGTGCAGAAAGGGACTTGAGAGCCCCAGCAGCTTCAGCTCTTATGGAAGTTTCATTGCCAGAACCAAGTAACTTTAGGAGCTGCTTTGTTGTTTCTCCAGATAAAACTTTAGAACAAACAGAAGAGTCTTCCATCATCAAAGACCCAAGAAGATAGCAAGCATTTGCGAGTGTGTTTGTACTTGCCAAACTGACCAGCTTTATAAGTATATCAACTCCGCCGCATTGCACAGTTGCTGACCAAAACCCCTCTGTGTTTTTTGATAAATTCTTCAGCGCTCCAGTTAGAAGGCCATCCACTAAACTCTCATTCTTGAGACTAATTTTAAGCTGTTCCCATAGTACTGGAACAACATTTTCCGTTGAGAAAATCTTTGATCCAACATGATCCCTAATCCCACCTTGTGAAACAGCATAGATGGTTTTGGCAGCTGCAGTTTGACTTTCAGCTGACTTTGATCTGAGAAGAGCAAGCAATGGAGGGATGCAACCACCAAGTAGGACTTTCACCCTTAATTCTTCTTCCTTGCAAAGAGACCCAAGAACAGTGGCAGCCAGCATCTTAACTCCAGATGGTCCAGACCTAAGAAGAGATACAAGAATTGGAACAGCCTGTGAATGTGACCCAACAGCTCCAAATGCAGTATCACGTGTTTGAACAAGATCTAATAACTGCTTCAAAGAGCTCTCCTTCTCTTGAGTGGATGAAGAACTCTGCCGCAACTGCTCAATACAATGAGCAACACTTGAAAGTGTCTCCTCATCCTCAACATTAACTCGGTTCCTGCAAATACAGAATTATAAGGATCTGAATTTGAAACAGCTCCTATATTGTATGAGCACGATTTTAGGTATATTACAAAAGATGACACTAAAGATGCATGATTGAGGTGTATTGCTTTAAATATTTTACAAAATAAAAGCTCGTAAAGGATTGGCTGATACATATATATTCACACCACCCAATGTCCATTCCAACACGATCCAAGAGATTGCAAACTAGCAAACCAAGATTAATAATTTCATTATAATTAGTCATGGTAAACTTGCATTGCATATGGAGTTGTAGCATAGCCCTCTAGTCCTTCCCAATTGTATTCTTGTTGGCTATCAGTATCCTGTAAAATCTAGTTGATAGCCATCACAAACTTTGACAAAAGGACATGTTTAAAATTATTCAATCTATGACATGAAAAATCATGCTGGAAAATTTCTCACCAAAGAACACTTTGATGCCAGTGAATTTATTATACTCTTTGATTAAAACATAATAAGAAAAAGGAGTGGTAAGTTTTACTAGACGCATCAAATTTTAGTGATGTGTTGGACCAAGTGTTGCAAGCTTGACTGCAATAGTTCTTTGTTAAATTTTTAAGAGAAGGAAACCACATATGCGTCAAAAAATATAATTCAAGTGATTACTAGATCAATCTTGAAAATACTGTGGCTGTACTGATTGGTATGAATATATGACTGAAAAGAAAGTTGTAGAAATACAGTCAAAATCACTTCCTCTATTTCTGAAGAAGAAAACAGTATGAGGCTTGTGACAAGTCAAATAGACATGTTAGAGATCAAAATCTCCAGTTCCATTCCTTTCTTTCAGCTATGTAAATTTGCAAAGAGCCGGGAAGCAGAGTCAAAACTTACTTGCCCATTTTCATGACTGACATAGGAGTTGGTGGCTCTGATTCTTGAACTTTGTCCACATGCCTTTCCTGTTAATGGCAACAGAAACAGTTAATATCAAGAATTCATGATGCAAGAATCCAAATCTCATTTCTAATATTTACATGAGTTCATATCTCGTCACGCAAAGCACTGGGCAATACATTCTAAATTCCAGGAAATGGACACTTCAACCAACATAAGAGAGTGCAATCTTAAAGGTATCAATCATAGAAATAACATCTTATAAAATAGGTGGATGCTCAACTTAAATAATGTGTTGTAAACTAGGTACAAGAGAATATAATGAAGACACATGGCATGACTTTCAGTTGAAACAGGACTGGTGTTATTGGCAGAAGGCTCCAAGATCTTTTCTACGCTTCAGCCCATTTTAACTGCAATCATCTATACAACAGAACCATGTCCTTGTTTTCTTATTGAAAAAGGATGGGTTACATAGGGCATGAGAGCTTCCATGTTTCTCAAGACAGATTATGCAAACTACTGCTGACAATCAAGCTGATGGACCTAGCTAACTGGATTAAAAAAATACAGCATGAAAACCCCACTGCTTAAATATTTCACAGATAAGAGGGAAATACTTTTCTCCAGCAAACTGAACACTGATCTCGCTTTCAAAGCATATTCTACGGTAACACTACGTGCAGTTAAATCCAAAATGGATGCAGCAAAACGTCATACAAAGCAACCAATTCCTTTCGAGCAGCAGGAGAGCAGAATTTCGTCTGATGAGCGTGAGAAAGTGACAGGCTGCCAATCGACAAGCTCAGAACCACAAGAATCCGAGAGAAGACCAACCAGATCTGCGCCGCCATGGCTGCTGCCATTGGTTCCATTGAACCGCCACGCCAATGCCGCCGCCATTGTCAGCTGTCAAAAACTCCCCAGACTAGCAGATCAGGCTACCCGCTTTCCTCAGTGCCGAGCTCTCAACCTGAAACCAACACAAGAGCAAACAGTTGGGAATCAGATCCACCGCAAGAAGATCCAATCAAATGAACCACACACTAAATTAACCCCAGATTCCGCCTAGTGCTTAAGCGACTAGTCACGCGCGCCTCAGATCCAACCAGACACGAATGCGAGCTACCAAGTGGAATCGAACACTCCCCGATCGCCAAACCATCAAACCGGCTCCCACGAATTGCAGCATTTGACCGCGATTGCCCCCGCGAGGTCCTCAGTCCTCACTCAACCAGCTAGATCACGCGCCTCCGCCGCTACCAACCACTCGCGCGCGCCCCGGAGCCAAGCCACCGAACTCCCGCACCCACACCTGCTGCGCTGGCGCGCTGCGCGGCGCTGCACTGAAGCGGTTACTACTGCGCGCCACCCACGGCACAACCGCGCTGCCCAGACCCCCCGCACCGACAAAAAAAAAAGGAGCACCCAGAGAAGCCGCGAAAAAAACCGGCGAACTCGGACCAATTCCTCCGGAGATGGATAGAGCGGCCGACCTCTCATGGAATCGCAGCGCCGGGGGAGGGAGATTTTGCGAACAATCAATCTCACGGGACTCGGCGCCCCCCCGCCTGCTATCTCGCGGCCGCAGATCCAGCGGGGAGAGAGCCGCCCATACACAGACGCCGCCCCAGCGCGTCTGTTACTCTCTCTCTTTTTCTGGGCGATTTAATTTCGCTAATTTCCGCGGCGTAAAAGGGTTGCAGTTTATATAGCAAGTGAGCTCTCCTTCTCCCAACGACTGCCGACAGTGGCAGTGGGGAGGCAAGTTGGATTGCAGCCAGCCATGGAGTGCCACTTTTACAATGAAGCCCCTCGGATAACCCTCTGATTCCCTAACAACCTCGCCGTGAGAATGTGTACAGTGTAGTAAGTACTAGATGATGTTCCATCACGTGTGGGGGGGCAAAGGGTGAACGACTGAATGCTGAGGAGGCTGAGGGTGGTTGTGTAAGATTATGATTTTTTTATTGTTGTTGAGCTTTCGTGATTAGATTAAGCGGGGGAGGGATTTGTTAATTAGGGAGCACGATACGCTGGATGAGGGTGGGTGGTTGATCAGTGCCAGTCTGCATGGGCTGGCCGCTGGAGGGAGGAGAGAGGGGGTTTTTTTTTTGTGATCGTCTTCCAGAAGACAAAAAATCCAACAGGTGGGAGAGGTATCTGCCAACCCCCAAATAGCTGTAAATTCAGTGACCCATGAGAGGATCGAACACCAATAGTTGGGGCACTTTCCTTTAAAAACGAATTATTTTATAAGGGGGAAATGAATTGTTGGAAGAATGATTGTGCACATGGCTGTTTTTTTCTCTCTGAGAGGGGAAACCGTCGTGAGCGATTTAACTAATTTACTGCGGTGTCCTTTCTTTTTTTTATCAGATAAAATAGTGGCATATTTTTTTTGTAGGATGTAAAATATTTGTCCAAGCTAGAAAAGCAACCATTCTTCATATAAGCATGTCGGTGTTGCTAACTAAACAACTTAACTAAACAATATCAAGCCGAGATCGAGTCATGCGTTTTGTGTTGCTATATTGCAACAGAAACAATTACATGTCGCTATCTTTGGCAAATTAGCAGGGACTATACAGTGTATTACCAAATGTCTAAGTGCCCATTCCAGACAAGTTTGTGCTCGTCGGTCACGATTCGTAGAACACCACTCTGACAGTTTCTGAAGCTGAAAAGGAATGCTAGATCCTTCATCTGCTCGGGATCGACCGCCTCCCTTTTTCTTTTCTTTTATATGCTGGGGTTTGCCTAATCAGTAGGTTAGGGTGCTGGGACCATGCCCCTCAGCCTCTGCGAGCGAAAAGACAGCGCAGCCCCTGGCCGCCTTCATCCCCCAGCTCTGCTAATTGATCGGCGTGGCCATGTGCACGATGATTACTCCATTATTGACTTCGTAGCAGATTGATTAAGCTTGCTTTGTCAGGTTGTTTAGTATAGTAATTAACCCTCCTTCCAAAGGTATAGCTCCAAGCGAGGAGGAAGGAACAGTAACAACCGAACTAACAGCTGATGGCCTGATGGTCCTTCTGTTATGCATGCACTTATTTGTAACAAACGCACTCTATTATATTATTCCGATTGTGATCCCGTCCATGCTACTAGCTAACTTTTGTTCTCTCCTAACACGAGACTTTCGAGTCAATAAAAAGAGGGAAAAAAGTAGAGAGAGAGAGAGAGGGAGAGAATTCACGGTGAAGCTTTTGCTCGCATTTTCCCTCCGGGCCGGGTGTTGACGCAGACGGCGCAACGGCCGGTGGCGACGGCGGCGCGTTCTTTGGGTGAATGGGACGGCGCAACCGTATTACGGCCACGGCCACGACGCCGATGATTGAGGAGGTTAGTAGCTACGACGTCTCCTAATTAACCCCATTCTCGCATAGAACTAACCCTTCGACGGGGCCCGTATTTAGTCAGTGCATGTGTTCGTGCGGCGCGCGTGTGATCGATCCAAGCTGGACGGCGGCCGATCGGGACGGCGCACTTGCCCGGCCGATCGCTCGCTGCACGGCTCCAGCCAATTCGAAAATCATGGATGTTCATGTTCGTGTTCCAGCATGGATTTGGATATGCTCTCGAACATCGAGAGTTGACGACAAACACAGCAGATTGTAGCCGGGGGAGAGGATGAAAGTGAAAGGGGTCAACAGATAGTCTGAAATGCTCTTCTTCTTGTTGTTTCACCGGGGCACCGGGCACGGAAGCAGCACGTGGCACCGACGGTCGGGTCGGGGACGATGGCGTGGCTAAAAAGCTGCCCGGCTGGACCGGCCTCCTTTTTCAATTCCCCTTTTGCGAGCTGACGACGAACCCCGTCGTCGCCCGGGCTCTGGTTGTACTGTATGTGTTGCCAATTTGACATGGCGCGCGCTCGTCCATGCTCCGTCCTCAGGTCGCACAGCAAGTGCGCGCCGGCGCGAGATGCGGCGGCAGCAACCGGCTACCGCGAGGGCCGAGGGGCGAGGGCGCGGCCATCTTTGATTCCGGGTCTTGTTAGTTGGTAAAAAATTACATTTTCAACGTCTTGAGCTCTCGTAGCACACTCTAGCATGTTTCGTTTGTTTGTGGTAAATATTATCCTACCATGGCCTAACTAGCCTCAAAAGATTTGTGTCGCAAAGTACATCAAAACTGTGTAATTAGTAATTTTTTACTTACATTTACTGCTCCGAACATATGTCTTTCGGTGTATTTAATGTAATGTGATGGAGAGAGTTGGAAAAGTAGCAATTTTACCAACTAAATAAGGCCTTGGTCCCTAACCACAACACTAGCAAAATCGACCTGCCATCTCCCCCGCCCCGGCGTCGGTAGAGGTGGCGCGACGGGATGTTCCACCGACCCGCCCTCAACGGCCGCCTCGCCGTCGCATCAACCGTCTCCGCGCCATGCACGGCCGGCGGGGACACGATCGACGCCCGGGGGCACTCCGAGGTGGACGAGTGAAATTCGCCGTCAGTGTCACGTACTTGGAGGAAGCACACAAGCACCACCGGCTCTCCGCTCGAGCCTCCAGCCCAGCAGCCGCCGACGCTAGAGGGGCTCGTCGAGGTCCAGATCATCACCCTGGACTGAAACGTGGCCGAACTGTTGGGGGCTTTGTCCGTGCCGGCGCCGGGATTATTGGTTTTAATCATTCACTGGCACTGGGCCTGGTGATCACTGATTATTAGCGCCCATGCGCCCGCCCGGCGATCCACTGCCGTTCAGCGCGCGGCACGCAGTCGGTAGCAGTGGGCGGCAGTGGCGCTCGTCTCGTCGTCCGCTTCCGCTGCGCGCTCTTTCTCTGCCGCACATGTGGCGTGGGGCCTCCCTTGCTCCCGGTGGTTGGTGGGCGACGCCCTCGTGGAACAACGTGCGCGTACAGTTGTCGCGGGCGCCGAATAGAATCTTCCTCCGCCGCGTGCTGCTGCGTCCACCACCTGACCACCATGGCAGCTGCCCTGCACAGGCTGCACTGTCCGTGTGTCCGGAAAAGCTTTCGCCCAGTCGACGCACCGGCAAGCTCAAGCTGCCGGAGGAGTGAGCTGACGACCTGCACTTTTTGTCCAGAACGTTTTTATTTATTTATTTCAGAAAAAATGT
Source organism: Cenchrus americanus (assembly GCA_947561735.1). Taxonomy (NCBI): domain Eukaryota; kingdom Viridiplantae; phylum Streptophyta; class Magnoliopsida; order Poales; family Poaceae; genus Cenchrus; species Cenchrus americanus. Next base: position 108,412,307 of record OX387240.1, read on the forward strand.
GACGATACAGGCAGCCTGTTTACAAGTACGAGCTGTTCATGGCTTGGATCCATGCAGCAACAACATTTTCGCAGTTTTCATCATTGTTAATGGTCTAGGAAAAAAAAGGGGAATAATCTGCAAGTGATACTGATGCTCAGAGAATTGGGCCCAATTACTACAAACCTCTAGGTAGGCTTCGATCCACGCACGAATTGATATCGACGGTACGTGGGCTTAATATTTTTACATGCACGGCCCGCAAATTCCTTCTAATTATGAAGTTACTACTTACTTCTACAGTAGTCTTCAGTGTTCAGACTCTCGTGGAACTTCTTTACTGTTAAAGAGCTTGTGGCACTAGATGATAAGTGACAAATTACAAGTACATGGCCATAATCTGAACTACTGCTTTTTTTTTCCACCATTTTTTTTAGAAAAACGACACTGCTTCACCTAGTCTTGCAACTCTAGTTTTGCAAACCAATTTTTTTTAAAAAAAAACTACTACACTGCTTGATCTAGTCTTGCAACTCTAGTTTTGCAACCGTGAGCTCTAACATCATGATAACTAGGTTCAGTGGTGCCAACCTGCTGATCTCAACGTAATCAGTAATGACTGATTCCAAGCCGGTAAACTGAGGTCCATTTACTCCAACTGATTTGCATTGGCAAAGATGATTTTAAATCTACACTGGCAACACAATGATTGTGCATTTCACAATAGTATTCAGTTTAAGGAAAACAATATTCAGTGCATTTCGTTACTACCATATCCATATGCCTATGTTGCAAGGTTCACAATGATTGTGCGGTAACTGGGAGCATTTTGGGGATTCACATCTCCATCTCAAATGGATTACACTGCATTCCTGGTTGATTCGCTGTTATCATGTTATCAGTCGTCTACATATCTAAGCCGTTGGGTTCTGAGAGTTTGATGGGTTGCAACCCTTGTGCCACATCCAGTCCAGAGATATCCAGCTCTGGCAGTCCAGCTCCAACCAGTAACACGTTCTCCGCTGTCAATCAAACTTATGGACATTGTTATGATTCTCTCAGCATCGATCGCATCTACGGATTCCACGACGGCGACTAAAGAAAAAAAATCCTCTCCGGTGACTACAAAAATTCTTACAACAGCCGCAAAAAATTTTCCTCAAGGCGCAAGCGCGATTCCTAATCAATGCACCATCCTAGGCAAGCTCATCCGCATCCCGCTCAGCGACGCCGCGTCGATCGCGCCGTCGAAGCACGCCGCGGCCGGGACAGGGGACGCCGCTGGCGCCCGCGCGCCGGCCTCCTCCTCCTCGCCCGCCGCCGGCGCGGGCGGCTGCTTGGTGGCTCCCTGCCCGGCCGCCAGCGGATACGACCACCGCCGCTGCAGCGCGGGCGGCGCAGCGCCGCCGTCGCGCTCGCCGTCGACGAGCTCCAGCACGAGGCGGCGGTCCTCGACCTTCCTGGCGCCGACGCGGTGCGCCGCCTCCTCCCGCGAGATCACGAGGCGGCCGTCGGCGGTGCGCTCCCCGCGCCAGCGGCGCCCGGAGCGACGGGATCGGGGGCGGCAGCCGGCGCAGGCGGCGCCGCCACCCGTACGACACCCAGCACCCCTCCCCACCCCCCCTCCTCCTTCCCGTCACAACCACCCTCCGCGCCGCCGGCGGCGGCGAGGCAGCCCACCGCGCGGGGCGAGGCGGCGATCGTGCGGGTGGCCACGTTGCCGCCCACCGTGGGGAAGGATGAGGAGGACGGGGCGGCGGCGGCGATCAGGGTCTGGAGGCCGAGGGGGCAGCAGGCGGCGGCGTCACGGACCTCGGCGGCGGGGAGGAGGAGCATCGCAGATTCGCCGCGTACGGTGGCGTGGCGGATGGGGAGATCTCCCTCCCAGCTATTTCAAGGTCGCCCTCCGAGTCGGACTCGGCGCGGCGTCCTTGCCTCCTTGGGACGAGGATGATGGCGGTGCATTTATACCCGGGTCGCGTTGGCGAGGGTTTTGGCTTGGAGTTTGGATTGTGTACGGGGTCGGACGGGGGCGATTAGGCTAATCGCCCGGGTTTTCGTCGTTGAGATAAGGATCGATTAATTTTTATTTATTTTTTTGCGAATAAGGATCGATTAATTTCTTGCCTTATCTATGCTGGTTTTGCGTTTTCACTACACGACTTGTTGAAATCGAGTTTTTTTTAACTATAGTTGAGATTTGACATTTGAGATGTGGAAATGGAGCTCAACTCGGTCGGCTCGTTTACTCGCTAACCATTTGCAAAACCTGGCTATCAAGAGTTCTTAACACCATAGCTCAACAAATCTGCCAACAGAATTGGCAAGAATCAGACACGATAGTTCTCGTGAATTTTCATTCCTGCTTTAAGTATGCACTGTGAAAGAGAGGGAAAAAATGGGAATGTTTTTCTTTTACTTCCACAATTATATGATGTACTCAATATTGCGGGACGGATAGAGTATATGTTTTGAAATATGTCTAGATGTACATGCAGGCAGGACAAAATTGACCCTACCGTGTCTAGTTAATCAATTTCTTTAGTTATGTTAAGCCCTTAAGAAGAGAAACTAGGGTTTTACCACTCATCATAAATCAAAGAAAGGATCAGCTCGTAGGTCCAAAGATGTCCTTCTCTCTCCTTCATTAGAGCATCTTGAGTTTGCCAAAAATTTATTCCCCAAAACTATGTATTGGATGCTGCTAATTTTTTTCCCCAAAACTATGCCAACTCATAGCAGATTGCTAATAATCAACTCTCAATATTTCAAAACATGACGCGTCATCATAATTGGGTCATTAATTACGCAACTCTTGGGAGTATCGGTACAAGGGCCACAAGGTCCAAGCTTCTGAGAGCAACTCCAGTAATGGCGAAAAATCGCACTCTAGCAGAGCTCCTACTCCACCTCTTAACACTATTCACGCCCCCAAAATTCCCCCTCTGGCCCCTTCTCTTGCGGGTGAAGAAGGGAGCCCCTACTCGATGGTTGGCCATTTCGGCACGCGCGCCACCGAGCGGAGCCCGCTCCTCCCCTGTCGGGCCCTCCCATGGTGGCCACCGGAGCTCGGGATCTCACCGTCGGGGAAGCGCCGCCCGCCGCCGGAGGATGTGCTTCGCCCGCTCGGAGCCCGTCACCCGCCCGCCGCTCAGAGCTCGCCGCCACCTGGAGTTCGAGCCTCCCTTCTCTTCTCCCCATTCTCCGCGTCCCAGAGTTCAAGCACGAACCTCGCCGGCCGGATCTCCCACGCGCACGTGAATCTGCGGCCAGATCCGCCGCCCGACGGCTACGAGCTGCACGAGCGCCGCCTGCTGGAGCTTCCCTCCGCGGCGTACTGGTCGCCTCTGCGCCCAACTGAGCTCGAGCCATTTGTCGTTGGTGCGCGCAGAATCCCGCCACTAGGGCGATGCGCCGCTCGCCTTGATCTTGGGCCCTCCCGCGCCGCGGATCTGCCTGACCTCGGGCACGCCGCCTAGAGCTGGAGGTCGGGCGCGCCGGTGCTGCGGCTGCCTAGGGATGGATCCGGGGCCGCCGCCCTAGGCTCGCCGCCACCGCCGCCCGGGGGCTCACCGACGGAGGGGGCCGTGGGAGGAGGAATCAGGTAGAGAGAGAGGAGGCGGGGGGGGGGGGGGGGGGAGTCACTCGCTCAACCGGTCCCAGTTGTCATACAAGAGTAGGAGCTTCCAAATAGGTTCTATTGTTGGAGTTGAGTGCAAAAAACGCCCCCCCAAAAAAGTTGGGGGAGCCCCTATTCAACAAGTAGGGGCCATGAAATAGGGGCTATATCACAATCGATGGCTAGCTCAATTCAGAATTGTTGGACTATGGACCTGGACTGCTTATGTGCAAATAACCTAGGCATGTTTTTTTTGTGAGGAACTGGGAATGTTGATGATGCCGAGCGAGCCTTGCAGAACCTCTTGGTGCCTAAGGGCTTGTTTGCTTCCATGGGATTCAATCCAGCCGGAATAATAAATGTATGAAGAAAATTATGATATGGACTCGGATTTATTCCGGATCAAAAATTAATTTACTAATCATGATAGGTAGAACAAGTGACCGTAGAGCCGGATTGGTTCCGCACCTCTTGACTAGTGGATTGATTCCGAGCCTTTTGGTGTACCTATCATGAGCAAATTAATTTTCAATCCGGAATAAATCCGAATCTCTTATAGTAACTATCATGATTTTCTTGTTGTATTTATCCATTCCGATTGGAATTGATCCCGTGGAAACGAATGAGGCCTAACCCAGCTCCAGGCATCGACGCTGCTCGTGAAGACATTATTTACTTAATGGCAAGGGTTAAATTACTGCACCCCAAGACTAACTGGTTCATATTTCAGAGGCAAACATAGCAACAGGAAGCATATGTTCATAATTTGGCAAAGCTTCCTGTTGAAAAAAATTGGCTACAACTTGAACACAACCAAACTGATCATATTTAGCAACAAGAAGTATAGGTTCATAATTTGGCAAAGTTGCATGGCAACAAGAACACGAGTTGCGTTGCTCGTGACTGCTGGCCAGCATATGGGGTGTTAGAATTATAAATATCCTCTAGATTAGTTTCACCAATCATCAATTCATCATGTTGGAGAAATATCCATTTCCTGCAAGCAATTAATCAGTGACAAGTTTTCAGTCAAAGCTTAAAGACAGCACTGTCAAGTACTTTTCGATAAGGGAAAAATGACAATGAAGGCTCCAGCATAAAGCTTTATGAGACCGATTGACACTACAATGTGGCAGCAAAGCCAAAAAGACCAAAACAAGGAAACATCACTTAATAAACTTTGCAAGATGATCAGATGTGGAGTTTCCAACATTCACGTACAAATTATGTACAGCTCCTGGAGCTAAATTTAGTGGAACAGAAAATCAAACGTACAAAAGATTCAAAAATTAAGAAATAATAGCATTGAGCTAGTAGTGGATGCAACCATGCTGAGGAAACAGAGAACTGACCTCGGTAACTCACCAGATGACCTCTGGATACTGCGACCAACACAGCTTGGATCCAACAGAATGGCTTCTAGTAATAATACTAATAACAAGCCACCAGAGAAACCCAAGAAGAAAAAATTGGAAGCATCAGCCATTTTGAGTACTCTGCCTATAGTTGGAAAAAATAGGAAGCATCAGCCATAACAATCAAAGCTCAATCTCCACTCTGCCTATAGTTTTGAGTACTCTGCACTAAGATTGTTTGAGTACAAACATTCAGTTAAGCCAATTCAACATGAAAAGTTCCAACTACTGATCAAGGAACATGTGGCAAGTTACTTATCTAATCTCTGCACATCTGCAACAGGGTCAAGTAGTCAAGAAATATATATATATATATATATATATATATATATATATATATATATATATATATATATATATATATATATATATATATATATATATATATATATATATATATATATATATATATATATATATATAAAGCAGTTAACCGCAAACTCGCACTATCTTGTGGGTTTCATTAAAAAAAACTCTTAGCAGATGAGAGTGAGAACCTATGTGCGGAGTACACAAAAGAGGAAGTGAAAGCAGCAGATTAGTATTGAAGACCTTAGAGCACCTGGGAATGCCAGCAAGGTTTTATAAACGATTTGGGCAGAACATAATTTTACAAAGAAAAAGGAACGACAAAGTGGGCTATGCTGCTGTGAAGCTAGATTTCAGCAAGGCCTACAATTGGTTAGAGTGGAACCTTTTAAGGATATGATGCTCAAACTTGGGTTTGAAAATGTTTGGTTAAATTTGATATTGAAATGTCTGGGGCAGCTATGCTTATTTTCTCTGAAAATTAATTAACAATAGCCGATTTACTGTCCATGTTATGGGGATTTTCATTGGGCAATGGGGCCATGGATCCCTCTAAACTCCACTAAGCTCGGCCAGTGCAAACACTAGTCATTTGCTGCCGGCAGATGTTTAAAGTGCTCAAGTTAGCTCTATACTGGATAGATTGGATTATTTACCATCTTATATTGGGAGTGTCAAATCAAAAAAAAATCAGTACTCTAAAGAGAAGGTATGGAACAAAATCCAGGGGTGAAGTACCCACCAAGGCAAAAACAGAGATATTCATCGAAGCCGCGCAGCTCAGGCACTACCAATTTAAACCAACTGATGATTTGATTTGACGAAATCTTTATAGTAAATTTTGGTGGAGAGAGCCAGCAGATAAAACAGTGTCGAACGAAATGCTCTGGGTTTGAATGCTGCGATGCGCACTGTAATGACTTTAGTCAATTTGATTAATGGAATATGTTGATCCAGTTTTTTAAGTTACTAGTACTTCATGAATGTTTCCATGAATATTGTGGTTTGGTTAAAAAGGAAAGACTGACAATGTTCCGTAAGCTCCACGCACAGCAAGAAATTCCAGTTGTGAATACTTCCATATATGTTCAAGCGAATCCGATTCCGATCAGGAAAACTCATCTGCCTGCTGTCCGACCGCGCCCCCGATTCGCAATCCTCCCACGCCCCTAATAAATATGGGCGAAGAAGGCACGCGCCGCTCATACGCGCAGTTCTCTTCTTTTCCCCCAATCGGCCAATCCTCCAGCGGCGCCGGCGCTTGAGCCCTAACGAGCTAGCGGCGCATGGAGGCGGCTCTGCGCATGGCCGATCTCCCGGCAGGCTTCGTGTTCGCTCCCGAGGACGAGGTGGCGGTGGAGTACTACCTCCTCCCTCGCCTCCTGGGCTGGCAGCACCTTGGGATCGACGGCCTCATCCTCGAGGACGACCCGCTGAGCGCGCCGCCGTGGATTCTCCTCGAGCGGAATGGGCGCGAGGAGGAGGCTTTCTTCCTCGCGGAAGGGCAGGCGAGGTGCGGGAAGGGTGCGCGGCAGAAGAGAACCTGCGCGGGCGGCGGCTGGTGGGAGGGGCAGAAGACGAGCGGGGAAGGCGACAAGCTGTCCGTCCCCGGCGGCGGCGGTAGGGAGGCTGCGTGGCGGAAGAAGGCGCTAAACTTCCACGGCGGCGGCGGCGAGAAGGGAAGCACGGGATGGGTGATGCACGAGTACGCGGTCACCGCCCCAGAGGATTTGGCCCAGTCGCCGCTGAGATTGTACCACATCCGGCGCAGCTGCTACGGGAGGAAGCAGAGCGGCGCCATGGAGGTGCCACGCGCGCTCGGCTTCCCGCCGGGCTTCCTCTTCGCTCCTGAGGACGGTGACCTTGTCGCGCATTACCTCCTCCCTCGCGTCCTCGGCCAGCCGCTCCCGGTCGACGGCCTCATCGTCGACGACGACCCGCTGAGCGCGCCGCCGTGGGAGTTACTCAAGCGCAACGGATGCAAGGACGACGCCTTATTCTTCGCGCTGGGGCAGGCGAAGAGCAGCAAGGGCTCACGGCAGAAGCGGACCTGCGCGGGCGGTGGGTTCTGGAACGGGGAGAGATTGAGGACGTGCCTCGACGGCGAGAAGCTGCGCGTCCCCGGCCACGGCGGCGCCGGCATGGAGGTGGCGTGGACGAAGAGGTCACTCAGCTTCCAGGAAGGCGGCGAGAAGAGCAGCACGGGGTGGGTGATGCACGAGTACGCGATCACCGCCCCGGACCACCTGGCCGAGCCGCAGCTGAGGCTCTGCCGCATCAGGTTCAGCGGGCACGGAAAGAAGCGGAAGAGGGGAGAAGCAGCTGACTCGGCCACCGACGAAGCAGCTCCGGCCCCGGCCCGCCGGTGTGTGGCAGAGGGCTCTCTGCCTCTGTTCGACGAGATGGCAACGTCGCAGCCCAGCTGTTCATCTTCGATGGTGATGGTGCACGTGGACCACGCTGATGGCAATTGGATCGCTGATGACGCACACCAGCACGCGGCGCTGGTGACGATTCCGACGAATCAGGACCTCACCGCCGGCGTCACCACCGACACGTCATGGGATCTGGGCTTGTTGGACAGCATTGACATCGGCGAGTTCATTCGTTCCCTCGGCGACTCGCCCTCAACCGACCCGTGCGTCCAGTCAGCATTGATGGATCCTGGAGCATATCTTGATGCCGGCGCTGCGGGCTCAAGCTTCTTCTGCGACACGGCACCACCGTACAATGGCGGCGTCGGTCTTGTGGCACGATCTGCTCCGGCTATGTATCGCGGCTGCATGGAGCCGGCTGATTCCTTCTTCACCATGCCCAACAACCAGTCCTATGCTGCCTATTAGCTCTTCTGAAGTGCTGATCAAGCACGGAGAAGTCTGAACTTTTTTGGCAGCTGATGATCTCTGTTGATATTTAGGCGAGTGTGTTTCCTAGAAAATTCTTATAGCTAAATTAATTTAAGATTTGTTGTGGAGAACTGTAACATGAAGATGGTGTAGTTAACATACTCCTGTTTTGTGTGTGTTGTTTATTTGATTATCAATTATGAGCAATTTTCAGGATTTGCTTCTGTCACACTATCTAGTTGGTTTCTGCAGATTGGCCTTGTTCATGTTTGTGACATACAGTGGAACACCAGGCCTGATATTCTTTTGAAATGCGTCGAGTTTCTCCTTTACGCGTACTAGTTCCACTCATTTACCAAGACAGTGTGCGATGTTTGTAGGCCACCTGAATTCATGGGGTCCTCTGAATATGGCATTTCTTCAGGTGATGCAGTGCCAGTTACAAAGTCAGAACATTTTGCTGAAATAAATAATGAAAAAAGAGAGCTGTATATCTAAATGTGAATTGTCAAAATTGAATAGCACTTGATCTATGCAGTAGAGTCTGCTGGAGTCATCTTTGAAGTTTTTCCGTTGTGGCTCAGTGCACTGTTTGGATGCCAAGGGGGAAAACGCAGAACACTGAACAAGAAAAACAGAAACGAAATTGACAAAGCACAGACTACAGAACACTCAAACCAACTTGATATTGGCTGAATATATGCTTCCAAAACCTCACTTTTTTCTTTTCCTGGATAAGTATGTGATCATCGCAAGTTTACTGCCACAGAAAAATATAGCGAACACAGATGCATCATAAATCAGTAGGCAGCGTTTGGCAGATTGAGCGAACAATAAGTTACCCTGATCTTCAAATCCTAAGCCCTTTTTCAATGCTATGTTAATATATCAGGGTCAAACCATCCTTGATGGAAAGATTACATTAACTCAAACTAAACATGGATAGGTCCGGAGCTGCTAGTGGATGTTCCATCTCCATCTTGCTCTTAAAACCAAATGGCACATTGGGTGGTTCTTTAAAGTTGGTTACATTCAAAGTTTCTAACTGGTGCTTGTATACCAAGCAATTCCAAGACAAAAGCGTTGGCATTTTACAAATTCATCATCAAGAACAGCAATGACATCGATCAAGTACATCCATTTTAAGCTTCTTGGTTTCCATTAACTGAAAGAGGCAGATATTGCCTACTTTCAGTTCGTTGTCACTGACAAATTGCCACCAGCCTCGACCAGTCCTATACCTGTTGCTATAGAACATGATTTCCGCTTCCCGTATATTGGTCTTCATGGGATGCAACAGGCTGATAGATCAGACCCACCTTGCAGGTACTTCTTGCCTCACGGTGGGTTCGACGTCGCCGGGAACCCTTTTCTCTGGGCGTTGGCACAATTGACGAGACTACAAATTCTCCAGAACATTTTCTGCGTGAGAAATTGGACAGGTTAGAACTGCAGCAGCAGCAATTCAGTATTGAAGACCCACCCGTACCTGACGGAATGCCGACAAGTTTTGGTAAACAATTTTGGCAAATTCTGGTTGATCAGGTTACCAGTTTACACCAACTCATGCTTTGATCTGACGAAATCTGATGATCTCAGTCTCAGTTCCGACGATTAGTTTCTTGAAAATACATCAAGTGCGTATGAATGTTTCCACGAACTTCTATTTAAGTATTTATATATATGCAACAACATCTGATGCTTATGAGATTGGTGGAAGAGATTGTTACAAAGATGTCAAGGATGAAAAATCATCTGCAGTGTGTTGCCGTCAAACAGAGTAGTAGTGTGCTGTAGTTGGTGTCAGCCAACCATTGCACACGGGTTGGTTGACACCAAGAATCGCGCTTGGCTTTTGAATGTTGTTACCTTTGGACCTTGCATTTCAGTATCTTGCCAACAATTTTTTCATTGCTCGATCTGAGATCTTGTGTTCATGCATGATTGCGAAGGAAAAGAACGGGGGACCCTCATTTTTTTTTAATAAGGAACCAGGTTGCGGCCTCAACAATTACAGAGAATTGTCTACAGTCAACAAAACGCAGCAACTAGGTTGCAAGAAGCCACACAAACAATCACACATAGGTCCCCTATGACCACAAATAAGCTACTGACCAACTCTCTAGAACAAAGCATAGAAGAGGACACAAGCAACATAGCCTTGTTGGGGAAGTTGGTCTTCGGAAGCATCACCCTCGTTCGGCCACGCTGGCCACCTCCGGTCTATGTACGGCTTCGGTCTCGTGGGGAAGCCTTCGCTGCACGGGCGCTAACAAAACGCTGATGCCGTTTATGCCATGTGGGTTTTGTTGTGCAGGAATGATCCCACGTGGCGGCGCCTACCTTCGGTGCCGAAGTGTAACGCCCGCGTTTTTAGCTCTAAATAAATCACCTACTAAATCATGCGTAATTTCAAAAACCGATCCGCCGAGCTCAATTACCATTCAAACCCTAGCCACTGTTCTCTCTCTCCCCGACGCGCGTGCCGCGAATCCCGCCGGCACCGCACCTCGGCCGCACCCCGCGCGCGCCTTTCCAACGCCGCGGTCGGCCACCGGCCGGGAATCCCGCGCACGCCGCGGTCCCGGTGACCGGTCCGCCTCGCCATCACCGCCGTCCCGGAAAATGCGCCGACGCCCGAAAAACCGAGAATAACCCCGCAAAACCCCTTCCCAATCTTCCCTAACAATTTTCCGGATTTTTCCAAATTCTTTTTCTTATTTTTCCTTCCCTTTTCTTTTCTTTTTTTCTTCTTCTCCCTTTTTCTTTTTTTCCTTTTCCTTTTCTTTTTCCCTCCTTTTCTTTTCCTTTCTCTCCTTCTTCTCTTCTCCTCCCTCCCCTTTCCTCCCGTGCGGCCGGGCCGGCCGCCGACCGACGCCTGCCGCCGCCGGCCGACCGGGGCCCCACGCGCCGGCACCAATCCTCCCGCCGCACGCCACCCGGGCCGGCAAGGACGCCGCCTCCGCACGCCACCACCGGCCCCGCCCGCCCCGCGCACGCCGGTGGCCGGCCGGCCACCGGCCGCGGCGCCATTAACTCCCCCCGCTCGAGCCATCACGTCCACCACCGCCGAAGCCCGCCCCCGCGCCACGCACCGCACAAGTTGACCCGTACCGTCCCGAGCCGTCGCATCGCCGGTCGCCGCAAGGAGCCGGCCGGAGTTCGAGAAGGAAACCGAGCTCGCCGGCGGCCTCGCCGGGAAAAATCTTTCCCCCTCCCCAAACCGACCTACGGCGCCTATTTAAGGCCGGCACCACCACCACCTCGCCGCACCGCACCGAAATCGAGCCTCCCTGAGCCGGTTCCCCAAGCACCACCGCGCCGCCACCATTAGCGCCGCCGCCGCCCTCTGCCCGCCGCCGAGCCACCTCCACCGAGCCGTATAGCCCAAGGTGAGTGCGGGATTAGGACCCCCTCGCCCCCCTTCCTTTTCCCCTGTTCCCCGGCCGCCGCCGCGGACCGGAGCCGCCGGCGGGCCCCCGACCGGCCGGCCTTGGCCGCGCCCCTCCCTCCCTGTTCTGTTTCGAGTGGGGGGAGAAGAAGGGCAATTTTGCCCAAGGCCCCCTGGCCTTTTCCCTTATCCTGAGCCCCCTCCCCTATCCTATTCACTCCCTCTTCTTTTCTCTCCAAATAGCCCCTAAGGCTAATAATTAATTACTGTTAGGCCCTAAACACTTTACAAACAGGCCCTAACCCAACTTGTATTATCCTTTCTCCATTAGCCGAAATTACTAATAGGTCCTTACTACCTAACCTAGCCTTTCATGCACGCCTTTTAATCCCGGTTGAGTCCAAATAATTCCACACCCCGCCAAACCAACCCTTTTCCTAGGGCCTATATATACCCCTCCTCCGCTCACTTCCCCCTCCCCGAGCTCGGCCGGAAACGTGTGTGCTAATACTGCTTGCTTGCTTGTGTGTGTGCTATAGCCGACGGAGTAGACGGAGGAAGGTACCCCGAGCCGGAGGCCGAAGCCGACTACTGCGAGCAGGAGCCCGAGGTCCCGAACGCCGAGCCGGCACTCCCCGAAGACTACGAAGACGGCAAGTTCAACCTCCCCCTTTGATGCATGCTTCTGTCCTAGTTTTATAAATATACCCTATACCCGTTTTATAAATTGCATATTGTTTTACTGCAAAACATGGTAGGATAGCCACCCTTGATTGCTATGATTGAACCTTGTTTTGGCCTCAATGAGTGTTTTAAAAATGTGTGAGTGCTTTCAAAATGTGTGAGTGCTTTAAAAATGGAAATGGGATATGTTTGGAAAATGAGTAAAGAACTGGGTAGACGGGATGGACGCGTGTGTCAGGAGTATGGGTGAGCTCGTACCTGTGTGGTTGAGCATGTTGGGAGTTGTCCATCTTGTCGGTTAAGGACCGGGTTGCGTGACATCTCACCTGACCCAAATCATCGTACAACCACTCGACCGTTGTATGTGGCAACGACTTAGCATAAACCCCACTAGTTAATCTACTTGCCATCTGGTGTGCGGGTGAGCGGCGGGAGACCGGGGAGCGGGGGGTACGCTCGTGTGAGGTACGCCCGGTTATGTGGTATAACCCCTTGGGTGCTTCCGTGGTGGCTCGTAGTGTTAGCTAAGGTGGGTAATGGCTTTGATAGGATCCGCGCCGACACTAAGGTGTTCGTGTGGCGGTACCCTACTTGTGGGTAAAGATGTACAACCTCTGCAGAGTGTCAAACCTATTCGAATAGCCGTGTCCACGGTATTGGACGAGTCACGGTGTGGTCACAAAAACTAGTGATTGGGATGGGATGTTTTCTGGCGTGAGTTGTTTTCTGGGTGAAGTGTGTGGCTGTGTGCCTGGGCTACGACGGACGGGAAGTCCGGTAGTTCCACAGTGGTTTTTCCTAAAACATTTGAGTTACTTGGGTTATGAAAATGATTTGCGAAAACCTTTTTGAAATGAACCCCTGCATGTGTAAGTTTGCAAAATGAACCTTAACCCCGATCCCCGTTATACCTCATGCATGGTTCTCGCTTATAAGCCCCTCCGTGGGTGGGGTTGGATTTGCTTCGAGTACGTATGTGCTCACCCTTGTTTTACTAACTATTTTACGAGAGGAGGATCCCGATTATATCCCCGAAGACGTCGAGTAGGTCGTGCCCTACACCCAACCGTGCTCGTGTACCCGTGGCCCTACCGAAAGCTTCCATGGTGTGGTACTCGAGGAGGCTATGGAAGCATTTGCTATTGTAGTGTGGTCGTTAGCGTTTGTGTTGTTCCTTGTTGCGTTGGCACTACCGTGCCCTTTGTGTCGCCGTGATGTAAAAGGCGATTCCACCCGTTGTAATAAATGTGTTACCGACCTCCCGGGATCGGTATTTGTGTCACATTTAGTCACCTCTGATGAGGGGACGCTTCAGGTGGTATCAGAGCCGTAGGTTGGCCGTAGGACATGACCCCTAGAATACGAGACCTCCTCTGGCCCTCTCTAACCTTTCCTTTGCTAAGCTCACCTTTTCCCAAATCCTTACCTTGACTCTTGCCTGTTTCCAGATGGCTAACCCCGAATGGAACGGAGGAATCTGCCCGTCCGGCCCGGGCCTCCCTAACTTTGTTGCTACTCGGCCTAGAGCGCGTCGGAGTAAGGGATCCGCCGCAGTTCGTCTACCGGGAGTACGAACGCTACGGCACCCCCTCGGTGTAAGCCGCCGATCTTTGTGGGAAGAAGCACGCTTTACCCCGACATAGAACCATGGTTCGTCTCCGCCACCGGTTTTCGCTTCGCCGACACCTACCCCAAGGCTGCTCGGAAGGCCTGCGACGCCTACGAGTGGTTTATAGACAAGGCACCTCCGAAGGACTCCAATGGGATTCTTTCCACCCTCCCGGAGGAAGAGGACGCTCGTGGATTGATCGCATGAGAGGTCTAGAACGAGAGGAAGAAGACTTAGAAGAGGCGCGTTTCCCACCTATCCATATACCTCGCGAGGCCTAGACCACCTTTATCGGGGAGCAAGCCCAAGAATCGAAGCGGAAGCGAGCGGATCGACGGAGCGGAAAGAGCGAACGAGAGGATAGAACTAGAAAGGGTGAAGACAACCATAGCGAGAGTTGAACTACACAACACAAAGCAAGAATACCTCGGGGAAAGAGAGCGCACGGCGTTGGCCCATAAAGCCATATGGGATGAACTAAAGGAGCGAAGAAGCGAGAGATGAAGGAGCCGGAGCGAGAAGAGGATGAACCCGAAGAAACCCACCGGGACAAAGGGACCCGGACCGAAGATGAGATGCTCGGAGCAAGATCTTCCACTAAAGAAGCGCCGTATCCGGCTAGAGGAAGAGTCACCATGAGGATAAGACTAGGGTGTTAGGCTAGAAGTTGAGTCCTAGTAATAATAAGTGTACCCCGAAGAATGTACCCCAACCTTCCTACTAAATAAAGTTATCCATCTCATGTACCCCACCACAACCTTGTTCAACTCTACCTTTGTTTTCAGATGGCGGAAGATGGATGGACCCAAGGCGTGTGCCAGGAGGAGCCTGGTTTTGCTCGCCTGCTCATCAACTCCCCCGGAGCGCCTCGGTATCCCCGAGCGCCCTAGGTACTACGGCGAGAGAGTACGAGCAACTCGGCACTCTTCGCTGTAGAGTGGTCCTCTCCGTCGCTAGAAGCAGCCGCCACACCAACATCGAGCCGTGGCGCGTGACCGCCACAGGGTTTCGACACCGGGATACCTACCCTTTGGCCCTCAGAAAAGCCCTCCGCTACCTGTGCCGAATCTACGAAGAGCACCTCGTCCCCACACCGATGAGGTACTTCCCTCCCGCCATCAGGACCCCAGTTTGGCAGGCCCGCATGAGGAACCTGGAACGACGCCGCCACCAGGAGGACCTGCTATACCACGTAGTCGCCTACCTTGTCTCCTTGGATAGGCTCTTTGATGACCAAGCCGAAACTTGAGGGAACAAATCGGCCGGCCGAGCAGTCGAAGTCACGGTGCGGATGCACCAAGTCCGAGTGGCCCAAGTCGAAGCAAGGATCGCGGCCGCCATAAGCGAGTGAAGCCGTTGCCCGGAAAGCCTCGGGAGAATCCGGGACCAACGCATGCAAGAATGGACCCACGGCGGAACGCCCATTCCGGCCATTGGAGAAGCTCAAGTCTCGCCGGGAACACCCCTTATAGGATGGGGAGGAACCATCGAAGTCCCCCCAAGACCCACCCGGCGGCCACCGAACCCCCAACGGCTACCACTGAAGCCGCAGCACAGTCTCAGGAAAACGGAGACCCCGAAGGCGGAAACGATGACGAGTTGCTCATTCCGCCGGAAGAACACTCGACCCCGGAAGACGACTCCCCTCGCGAGTAGTGTGCCCCAAGACCCGGGGAATGAAGCCGTCGGGTCCAAGTCGCGCCCTTAGTCTTTAGTCGTGTAGTGTGTCCGCGTAGTCGGGATGTATCCTCCTCACTTTGGTTTGTAATAAAAACTTGTTTGTGCTTACTTGTTTGCTATGTGCTTGTTGTGTGCTTACCGGCAGAATAAACCCTGCCCTTTCAAAAAGAAATCCGTTATAATCCACTTAAACATCACATAAAACTAGATCTCTTAGACAACCCGTTTCTTTACGGATGGTTTCCGGGCGCCTGTCGGGACCCACCGATCGGACGCTGAGGGATCACAAGCCGATCGGAGGGAGCGCCTCCACGACCAGGAGGTTAACCAAAATGAAGATGGAGGAGAGAACGTGGTCCTACCACCACCACCCCCTCCTATTGACTTGGCACAAGTCTTAGCCAACCAGACTATCCTGATGGAGGCTATCTTCAATGCCATCAACCGCCCGAGACCCCGTGCTATGAGCATGAATGAGAAGCTGATCGAGTTCCTCAGGACTAAGCCGCCCACCTTTAGCGGGTCGGTGAATCCTTTGGACGCCGACGATTGGTCGAGAGCCATCTCGAGGGAACCGGAGCCCCTCCACCTGCGAGGACCATGACAAGGTTCTCTGGCAGCTCACCGGCTCACGGGACGGCCCCTAGCCTCGGTGGGAAAATTCTCGCGCCGCCGCCAAGGATCCCTCCGCCATCACATGGGACGAATTCGTGGAAGAGTTCCGCCGCTACCACATCCCGGAGGCCACACTGAAGCGGAAGGCAGACGAGTTCCGCGAACTCCGCCAAGGCAACATGTCTGTGGAGGAATACACGTATCAGTTCATAGAGCTGGCACGCTATGCCCCCGAGGAGGTGGATAAAGACTCCAAAAAGCAAGAGATGTTCAAGAAGGGGCTGACTCCGAACCGAGGACACTGCTGACTCCTCAGATTTACCCGGACTTTAACACCCTTATGAACATGGCAATACTCACGGAGAGAGCAAAGGCCGAAGAGAAGAAGGAAAACAAGCGTAAGTTCATGGAACACAAGGCCAAGCGACAAGAGCGGTCCCGGAGGCCGAGAAACTTTGGACACCCCATGTCCGGGTTCCAAGCTCCCATGCAATACGAACCCAATCCCAAGCCACAAGCTCGCAAGCCCCCAGGGCCCAGTTCAAGCCCTCCTACAACCAGAGTACCATGAAGCCCCCACGAACAACACCGGCCGGATCACGCCGGCAACAACAACGGCTCCCGAGTGTGTTTCAACCGCCGAGAAACCGGCACTTCATCGCCAATCGCCCCTATGCTAAAAAGCCAACCACCACCACCTACTCCAACTCGGTGAACGGGCCAAGACCACTTGCGTCGGGAGCCAACCGCATGCCGGTGCGCGGCAACAACAACTTCGGCAACAACACCGGCAACCGGCGGATGAGGCGGCCCCGGCGGTCATATGGACGCGCTCGGGTTAATCACATCAATGCGCGGGAGGCACGGAAGCACAAGGCGTAGTACTCGGTGAGTTCTCGGTCGGCTCGGTTTTGGCTACCATCTTGTTCGATTCGGGAGCATCACACTCATTCATATCCTCAAGCTTTGTGGAAAAGCATAGCATACCCACAGTACTACTAAAAGCACCCCTAATAACTCGAACGCCCGGAGGTGACATTAAGTGTCAACTGGGATGCCCCCGGGTAAGGATTATTTTAAGTGGGGTAGAGTTCCTAGCAGACCTAGTGGTACTGAAATCCAAAGGGATAGATGTGATCCTTGGTATGGACTGGTTAAGCCAACACCATGGACTCATAAGTTGCGCCGATAAAGTAGTGCACCTGACCAACCCAGACGGGATACAAGTGACTTGCCACACCCGGGGACACATGCCGGACATAATGGTTTTCAACATAGAAGCCAAGTCCATAGAAGATGTCCCAGTAGTACGAGAATACCCATATGTGTTCCCCGAAGAACTACCTGGGATGCCACCAGACAGGGATATAGAGTTCGTAATCAACCTCATCCCTGGAACCTCTCCCATAGCCAAGAGACCCTATAGGATGGCAGCCCCTGAGTTGGCAGAATTGAAGAAGCAGCTAGCAGAGCTCCAGCGAAGTGGGTTCATCAGACCAAGTTCATCACCTTGGGGAGCCCCAGTGCTTTTCGTGGAGAAGAAGGATAAGAGCATGAGGATGTGTGTGGACTATCGCTCGCTGAACGAGGTCACTATTAAAAACAAGTACCCTCTTCCCAGAATAGATGACCTGTTTGACCAACTGAAGGGAGCCAGATATTTCTCGAAGGTGGATCTATGATCAGGGTACCACCAGCTCAAGATCAGGGAAAGTGACATCCCCAAGACTGCCTTTGTCACTCGCTACGGGCAATATGAGTTCACGGTGATGTCCTTTGGACTAACCAATGCCCCAGCATACTTCATGAACCTCATGAATAAGGTGTTCATGGAAGACCTGGACAAGTTTGTCGTGGTCTTCATTGACGACATACTTGTTTACTCCAAGAGCGTGGAGGAGCATGAACAACATCTTCGAGTAGTCTTGCGGGAAAATTGAGGGCACACAAGCTATACGCCAAGTTCAGCAAGTGTGAATTTTGGCTAGAGAAAATATCCTTCCTTGGGCACATACCGACCGCGAAGGAGTAGCCGTAGACCCCGGAAAGTTGAGACAGGTCTCCAACCGCGGCAACCAACCAACGTGAGTGAGATCGGGGAGTTTCCTGGGTTTAGCGAGGTACTACGGAGATTTATCGAGGGATTCTCCAAGATCGCCCGGCCCATGACAGAGCTGCTCAAGAAAGAGAAGAAGTTCAAGCGGGACCGAAGCCTCGCGAGAGAAGTTTCCAAGAGTTGAAGAAGAGGCCGACCACGGCCCCGGTGCTAACCCCCGCCGGACATTCAACGGGACTTTGTCGTGTATTGCGACGCCTCCCGACAGGGGGTTGGGATGTGTTCTCATGCAAGATGGGAAGGTAGTGGCATACGCCTCCCGTCGGCTTAAACCCCATGAGCGAACTATACCACCCATGATGCGGAGTTCGCGGCCGTAGTGCATGCCCCCGAAGATCCGGAGACACTATCCGATCGGGAACAAGTGTGAAATCTATACAGACCACAAGAGTCTAAAGTACATCTTCACTCAGCCCGACCTGAACCTAAGGCAGAGAAGATGGCTAGAGCTAGTTAAGGACTATAACCTAGAGATTCACTACCACCCGGGGAAGGCCAATGTGGTAGCAGATGCCCTAAGCCGGAAAACCTACGAAAAGGCAGCACCCAAGAGTGCCCAGTTGCAAGAGGAGATGGCCCGACTCAACGTACTGAAAGTACATCTTGGCCCCTAATTATTTTGGTGATAATGACAAGCACGATTTGAGGTATTTAATGCTTTGACAAGATGTGTGCAGGACTTAAATGAATTAAATTCTTTTATATGATCAAAGGAAGGCCCCCAATTTCAAGACGATGTTTTCTACTCGAATCAAGGCTTAATTTATTTTTCATTTTGAATTTGAGTATAGGAAACACCGTACTATAAAGGGGGATGCAATTTGATAGCCAAGAGATGCTAAAAGTGCTCTAGAAGGTATTCTAAGTGAGTGAGAAGAGTTGAGAGTTGACACGTGCACTTTTGCTTATCTTTCCCAAAATTCTCAGGCCTGGCCGGTTGTACCGACCCCATGTCGGTACTACCGACCAGAGCCCCTCGGTAGTACCGGCGCAGGGCCGGTATACCGATATCGACTCTCTGTCTAGTTTCAGCCAGGGGGGCGGTACTACCGACCCTGTGTCGGTACTACCGGCGCCGTACTGTTTTTCTTCAGAAAAAGCACCCCCTCGGTAGTACCGACGCCATGTCGGTAGTACCGAGGTTATGCGACTTTGCACAGTAACGGCTAGTTTTCAGCCCCTAGTATTTAACCCCTCTTCTCCCTCCTCACTCATGGCTGACCAACCACGGGACAAACACTTCCTTGAGCATTCACTCCATCTCCCTCACCTCCTCTAGAGCTAATCCTTGGTTCCCTTGAGCTAGGATTTGAGAAGAGAGGTGAATTCTAGTGAAGTGTGACTAAGCTTTGAGAGCCCCATTGTTCTTCCCCTTCTCAAGAGCACTTGAAGCATCTCCGGGTTGTTGTGTTGCTTTTGTTACTCTTGAAGCTTGCTTCTAGACGGTTAGGCGTCGCCCGCGAGTGCCCTCTTGGTGTGGTGCACCCGGGATCGTTTGTATTGCCCTCTCCTTCGTGGAGAAATCTTAGTGAGCACCAATCTTCCTTTGTGGGGGTTGGAAGAGGAAAAGAGGCTCTTGGTGATAGCCCTCCCTTTGTGGGATCCTCAACGGAGACGTAGCATCCTTTGTGGGTGTGAACTTCGGATTAAATTCCGTGTCTCCATTGCTTGCTTGTATTTCTTCGTTTCTAACTAACCCTAGAACTTGTTTTAGCCCGATCTATCATTTGTTTGCTATCCAACTTGTTTCTGTGGTTGCAGGTGGTTCTTAGCATCTAAACTTAAACTTTGATTCAAGTAGAATTGCTAGAAACTGCTCAGAATTCAAATTTCGTCTTAGGTTATTTACGCACGTCGGTAGTACCGACACAGTGCCGGTAGTACCGACCCCGTCGGTAGAACCGCACCACGTCGGTAGTACCGACAGGATATTTAATCCGCCGCTTTTGTTTCGAAATTCGAAGTGATCCTATTCACCCCCCCCTCTAGGCATCACAAGGTCCTTTCAATTGGTATCAGAGCCTAATCCCTTGATTTAGGCTTAACCGCTAAGGGATCAAGATGTCGGGGATTGGAAGCAACCCAACCGCCGAAGAAATTGCCGCAAAAGAAGCTCAAGAGAGAGAGCTCACGGCAGCTCAAGTCGGCGACCTCGTTGGCAGGGCCCCAAGCCGTACTCCATCCAACGTGGATAGCTCCGACGACTCCTCATCGGATTCCGACTCCGACTCGGAATCCAAATCAAGTGACGAGGATGCCAAGGACGATGATCATGCGGCAAAGAAGGCGGCCAAGAAAAGAAGAAAGGCTAAGAAGAAGAAGAAGGCCAAGAAGATGGCAAAGAAGCTCCTCAAGAAGATGATCAAGAAGGAGCAAGCCAAGTACTCCCATTCCGGCTTCTACGAAGTGCCCCATCACTACGGGCAAATTCCGGGCAACAACTCTAACGATAAATTCTATTCCGTACATTTGGGAAAGCCTCCTCATTTTGATGGGAAGGACTATCCTAAATGGGCTTATGATATGCAAATGCATCTTTACGGGCTTCACCCCACTCTTTGGAAGATTGTGGTTGTAGGTGTAACCATTCCCGCCGAAGGAGAAGCCCTCACCATTGAGCATGAACAAGATCTTCACCGCAATGTACAAGCCACAAGAGTTATCACGGGATCCTTGTGTGCACAAGAATTCAACAAGGTTCAGAACATCCAAATTGCCAAGGTGATTTGGGACACACTCAAGGAAGCACACGAAGGAACCGAGCATGTGAGACAAGGCAAGATGGATCTAATCAATGGAGAACTCGAGCTTTTCTTCATGAAGGATGGAGAGACCGTTCAAGAGATGTATGATAGACTCATGGTGCTTGTCTCGGATATTAGAGCTCTTGGGAGCAAAGATTGGGATGACTCAAAGGTCACAAAGAAGTTGCTAAGAGCTTTTGCCCCTAAGGACAAGAACTTGACGCAAATGATAAGAAGAGATCCAAGATATCCAACAATGACACCCACTCAACTCCTTGGAGAGATATTGCACCAAGAACTTGTTGATCAAGATGTAGAGAAGTCTCTAACCTTGAAGATGGGCAAGAGTCTAGCTCTCAAAGCTAGCTCTAATGAAGTAGTCGAAGAAAAGCCCAAGGCATCCAAGAGCAAGAAGGAAGACACTAGCGATGAAGAAAGCACGGATGAAGAAACCGCCTTTGCCATAAGAAAGTACAAGAAATTCTTGAAGTCAAGAAACTCAAGAAAAGGCGGAGATGATAGAAGGAAGAAGTCACAAAGGAAGTGTTATGAGTGTGGAGAGTATGGACATTTCATTGCCGAGTGCCCAAAGAACAAGAACAAGAATGAGGAAGAGAAGAGGTTCAAGGAGAGAAGCAAGGAATACAAAAACAAATACCAAGGGCGTGCGCACGTGGGTCAACAATGGGACTCAAGTGATGAAGATGAAGAACCAAAGAAGCAAGGAATGGCAACAATTGCCATGGCACAAGGTTCATCCTCAACACGCCTCTTCAACAACCTCTCCGACGATGAAGACCACTCTCATTTTTGCCTCATGGCAAGGGGGAGCAAGGTACAAGAATTAACCATCTCATCCTCTATAACATCCTCTTCATCCACCGATAGTAGCGACATAGAAAATCTAGATGAGGAAAAGGAACTAGAGAACAACATGATAAAGAAATTTGGTAAAAAGGGCCACAAGGAAATTAAAAGGCTATTGGACAAACTAGAGAAAAAGAAAGAGATTCTTCATGAGCAAGAAGACTTGCTTATCCTTGAAAAGGAAAGAAACCTTGCTTTAGAAAAATCTCTTGCCGAAGAGAAGGCTAAGGTGGAAAAGTTGACCATGGACTTGTCCTTGATCGGCGATTCCAATAAGAAGATGTCAAAGGATCTCACCTTGGCAAATGAATCTTTAGCTTCCCTAAAAACTACTCATAGTGAGCTTCAATCAAGCTTTTCATGCTTGACGGAGAAATACAAATCTCTTGAAGCCAACTTTAGTAGTCTTTGGGAAAGCACCAAAGCAACTCCATCGGCAAACTTGGACTCTAGTGCCTCCACTAGCAAAACTTGCTCTTCTTGCGCTAACATTGATGTGAATGCTATCAAGACTAACCTTGCAAGGCTTGAAGAGAAAATTAAGAGCAAGGACAAGGAAATTGCCCGATTGAACATGTTGTTTACTCAAGGCAACATTAGTGCCAAGCCAATACCCAAGGTGGTGGACAAGCAAGGACTTGGACACCGCAAGAACAACAAGGCAAATGGTAGGGTGACGGTGAAAGGGCATGAGATCCCCTTATGGAACAAGGGAGGCTACCTCAACACAATAATGGATATTGCCCATGGAGTCACCACATCTACCACAACCAAGGAAGCTCCAAAGATGGTGCAAACCACAATGGGAATTGGTGGGAGTAACACCCCACCTAAGGCATCGAAGAATGTGGTTGTGCACAAACCCACACCAAACTACACTTGTGATTACATTGTAACCTTGGACCATAATGGTAAAATGGTTGTCAAGTATGTTGGGGCCTATGCCATGAAGGCCATGAGAAAGAGTGTGTGGGTTCCAAAAGTTTTTGCGTCTAACCTCCAAGGACCCAAATCCTTTTGGGTACCTAAACCAAGAGCTTAAACTTGTTTTGTAGGCCTACTCCTCCGGTGGAAGTGCTTGGTTGATTGATAGTGGTGCCACTAATCACATGACCGGAGATGAAGGCTTATTTGCATCCCTTGACCGTTATGACAACCCTACGGAAACTATCATTTATGGAGATAATGGTCAAGGGGATGTCATTGGCTTAGGTAAAATTGCTATCTCAACAACAAATTCAATTGAAGATGTTTATCATGTGCAAGGGTTGGGATACAACTTGTTGTCGGTTTCACAACTTTGTGAGAAAGGCTACAATTGTCTCTTTACTCATGAGGGTGTGACCGTCTCTAGAAGGGAGGATTCCTCTATTGTCTTTGCGGGTCACCTAAGGGGAAAACTTTACTATGTGGACTTCACAAAAGTAAAGGTGGATCCTAAGGCTTGCTTAGTGGCAAAATCCGACTTGGGTTGGCTATGGCATCGCCGACTAGCCCATGTTGGCATGAGGAACTTGGCCAAACTTCAAAAGGACGAGCACATCCTAGGACTAACAAATGTTGTTTTTGAGAAAGATAGGTTATGTAGCGCATGTCAAGCGGGAAGCAAGTTGGAGCTCACCATCCCGTCAAGAACATTCTATCCTCATCAAGACCATTGAAGTTGCTACACATGGATTTATTTGGACCAATTGCCTACATAAGCATCGGTGGTAATAAATATGGTTTAGTAATTGTTGATGACTTTTCCCGTTTCACTTGGGTATTCTTTTTGCAAGATAAAAGTGAGGCAAAGGGAATCGTGAAGAAGTTCATTAGAAGAGTTCAAAATGAGTTCGAGCTCAAGGTCAAGAACATAAGAAGTGACAACGGCTCGGAGTTTAGGAACACACAAGTTGAAGAGTTTCTAGATGAAGAAGGGATCAAGCATGAACTCTCCGCTCCATATACACCTCAACAAAATGGCATTGTTGAGAGGAAGAACCGCACATTGATAGAAGCGGCAAGGACAATGCTTGATGAGTACAAGACTCCGGACTCATTTTGGGCGGAAGCCATTGTTGACGGTGAAAATCCGTCAACCTAGCCATGAGTTTACCTTCGGTGTTGGCATGAGTTTTATACCTTATCCATTGGTACTAACCCCCGTGGTATAACAAGTTCACGTGTGCATGTCGGTTTTGGAGTTTAATGTTTATGCAGGGTTTTAGTGTTGAATGCAAGAC
The DNA here is from genome assembly GCA_947561735.1 of Cenchrus americanus. NCBI lineage: Eukaryota > Viridiplantae > Streptophyta > Magnoliopsida > Poales > Poaceae > Cenchrus > Cenchrus americanus. Next base: position 108,436,406 of record OX387240.1, read on the forward strand.
TTTCGGGATAAGTTCATCAAGCACCTCATGACAAGACCTTGAAGCCACCGAACAAGTCATGCAATGAAGCAAACTTAACTCCAAGAAGCGGGGACTTGATCCGAGAAGACGACGGACTCCGGGGACCCGACCGGAAAAGTGCTCGAATCTTGCAAGACAAGGAGTTGAGTCCAATTCGGAGAGAAACCGACGACATGGACCTACATGCGAAGGGGGAAACATCCGGGAAGCAAGGGAACCGACGTGGGGCAAAGGAGCCCACGGGGCCGGGCCTAAATGGGCCCAGGCCGGCCGGCCCAGTCCGGTCGGCCCAGGCCCATTTTGGGCCCAAACGTGCTCTCCTTTGCCCTAGCCGCCAATCGGGCTATTTATAGTCCCCTGACCGAGAGCCACGGAGAGAAGATTTCGTCTTCGGCCGCCGAGGAGCAGAGAAGAGAGGGACACCATGTCGGAGAGGAGAGGGTCGAGCTAGTTGACTAGGGTTTCCCTAGCCGACGTGGGAACCTTGCATGGAAGACCACGTCGGAGTTCCCGGAGCTAGAAGCAAGATCAAGGAAGGATCCCGGTGGTGATCTTGTGTATGTATCATTGTCATAGTTGAATTATCAAGTTGAATCTTTTCTTAGCGATCAAGTGTTTCCTCGAAGATTTCGTTTTTCGATCGGCTTTGCTTATTCCAATTCTATTCGCGCGATAGATTACATAGGGTGTTCTTGTAGCCGCGGTGGCTAGAGGTACACACGGATCTTCCGAAAGAATCTCGACTTGTCTTTTGACTCGCCCTAAGCTCCCCGCATGAATAGGGATACGTTGTGACGAACGGGGGTCTCGAAAGGCGGATGTTTTCGGATTTGGACGGGAAACCACGATTTAAAGAGGCTTTTATTAAGATTCGATTTGCTACTTCTTCTCTTGCTTGGAACTTCAACAAAAGGCTTACCCCGATCCCTCTAGATCGGTTTATCTACCCAATCTTACTTTGTTTTCTCCGGTCTTTAGTAGATTAGATTTATATTTGTTTTGTGTCTTTTACTTAGATGCATTAGGTTCTTTATCGAATACTGGAGTTACTTGGCTTTAATAGATTAAGTCTTGCGTCACACATTTGTTCCACGGATTCGATACCTTGGGTTCACCACTCGAGGGAAGAAGGGTCCCTTGACTACGACGGGAGACTTGTACGCTTGCGAGTCACAAACGAACTTTGATACAATTATTAACCGTCAACAAGCCCCTTTTTCTGGCGCCGTTGTCGGGGAACAAGTGATCAAGATTTGATTTTTTATTGCTTTTTTTTGTAATTTTCAGTACTGATTTTGTTTTATTTTTGCATCTACTAAATTTTGATCATCCTCAAAATACATCTAATCTAGTTTGTCTAACTCTAGTCTTTATAGATTTGTTTTGTTCTCTAGTTTTTTTGCATACTTTGTTTATTGCTAACCCTAACCGGAGATGGTTGGCTACCTCTCCAAGAAACCCAAACCTTTTTGTGGATGATCCGGGAAAACTTTACGAGGCAAAGGTGACATGCAACACAAGCTAAAGGGGTGGAAACCCTAGATTCAAAAGTTGAAGTCGAAGGACCGTCGAAATCTCCAAGAGAATCACCACCTCCAAGTCCAAAGGAAGATCAACCTCAACCACCGGAGCGCTGCGCACCCGGACATCGTTGATCTACCTATCATAAACCTTCAAGACGCCGGGAGGCCGTTCAAGATCAAAGTCTCAACTATCCGCATGACGATTGCGAGAGCTGAATGCATACGAGTCGGATTCCTTGAGTGGCATATCGGTTTACTTAAGAGGAGGATGGAGAAGATGGAGATGGAGAAAGAAACTCAACACCTAAAGGCCGCCGAAGCAAGATCCTCATGCAAGGAGTGTGTGGAGTACGACCATGTCCAAGGTAACCCCGATTTAATGCAAGTTCGTCGATTCAAGTTTTGGTTTCTCTTTGTGCACAATTCAAGGACTTGATGGACGAGCAAGCTAAGATCAACAAGGACGCCGTCACTAAGTTCGAGGCTATGGAGAAAATATTGAAGAATTTAGATGGCAAGGTGACGGAGGTCGGAAGCTCTATACGTGAAGTGTCCATCGTGATGCTAGACGCAAGTGGGACAACTTGCCGGGCGCCCGATGGGTAACGAAGAAGAATATCCGAGACAACTCCAAGGTCCCAAGACGGCGAAGGCTACTCAAGCTCATTCGGGAGAGATGAAGGATCACACTAGAGACCATGAAGATCACGACCGAAGGACCGGAGTTCGAGATGCCGAGCCACAAAGAAGATGTTGCATCCGTCAAGACCAAAGGACAAAGCCAGCCTGTGAAGACCAAAAAAAATTGACTAAGCCAAAGCGGGTACCCAAGATTGCAACGCCCACAAAGAGCGTTGATCCGAAGTAATCAAGTGAAGAAGTCTAGCCATGGACTATAAACGAAGCGCTAGGCGGGAGGCAACCCGTTTCGTCAAGTCAAGAATAAGCTACGGGAGGACAACCCGATTCCGGTTTTTCGAGTCTTTTTAATAATTTAGTTTTTGAGTTTTATTACGCAAAGACATTAGACTTAGAAGTGGTTGAACAATATTAGAGACATAATTCTTGATTGAATGTTTGCTTTATCATAAACCCTTTGCATGAACCCTCCTATGTGCTTGTTTGATTCTTTTCTTTTCGAGAAACCCTCAACCAAATAATTTCAGAACCTTAACTCAACCTTTCACCCTCATTATGGTGCTGAGGTTGACTTATTTTTCATGCTAAAACCACACGAGTAGTGCCACGATTTATGTTTAAGTGTTAATAAAATTCAGCACGTGGTAGGACTCGCGTGAACCTAGAAATCAAAACTTTTGGTTGGTTTTAAAAATCTTTATCCTTGGTTTCTCTAGGATTAGAATTTTTCTAAGCCTATTCTAATTTTGTTTTATTCAAAGTCTTTCTTATTTAGCCAAAATTAGAACCTAAACCTATGCCCCCATGATCAAGCCGGGAAATGTTTGCTCTCAACCGATGAAGGCAAACTATACCGGTGAGACCGAAATCAACGTAAAAATAATATATTTTCGACTTGCATTTGTTTTTAATGGTTTAAAAACTTCTCTAAAATTATGTTCGAGCTCTTGCATGGCTCTGAAAAATATTTTAAATTTCGAATTAGAGGAGTGCTTAATCTTAAACACACCCTAATGGAGGCAATCTAGTAATCATGCATGCACCATTGGATCCCCTTTCATCAACTTTCACCAATTTCACATGCGAAGGACAAGCATGTGGGCAGCAAGCATCAACTTTGTAGGAATTTCATGGTGGCATGTGAAGCAAGTGGAGCTAGGGAGCATGGACATGACCCAAAACATGAAGCATCAAGTGGAAGGACCAAGGAGTGGACGAGAGCGTTTGGGCGGTGCAACTCGTGGAGCACGCGGGCGGGGAAAGTTGCGAGAGGTGAAATGATCGTGCCTGGAAGAAAGACGAGGCGGGGAGGAGCACCGAGGCCGGCCTCACCTACATAAGGAGCCCCCCGACTCCCGTTTTCGCAGGCAAGCTTCCCTCTCCTTCCTTTGTTTGTGTGTTCAAGTTTGTGTGCTCAAAACCTCCGTAGACATAGCCAACCTTCCCAAGCTTGAGAGCTCAAGAAAAAAAAAATCCACATCCTTAATCCACTCAAAGTCCACATCCGAAGCAAAGAGTTTAAGTGCCTAGTTACCGGTTGCAACCCGGAATTTTAGTTGAAGAAAAGAGTGCAGCAACCATGTGGAAGAAGACCACAAGTCTCTTCTCCAAGAAGAAGAGTTCGTCGTCGTCCAAGCCGTCATCAACCACGTCTTCGAGGAGGCACTTGGTTTCCGAGTCTCCCCGGAGCATGGAGACGGATACGACACCACCGAGAAGGAACGATGCTCTCCTCCTTGGTGGTATGAGGGCTGCAAGAAGCACTTCCATGAGGTTTACCGAACCTCGTGGGCACGCGGAGGAGCAGCCCGCGCCACCACGACGATCGACTCGCTCAACCGCGCCACCTCCTTACACCCCGACATACTCTTCGTACGGCTTCATCATCTTATCGGCGGAGGAGGAGGAGAGGCTCTCTAATCTTGAGAAGAGGCTTGTGCCGAACGTCGAGTTCGACGACCAAGCACTCTACACCTTGGGTTTTTGCACCGGCATATACTATATGTTGGGGCACCTCGGATGGGTGCAGTTCTCCAACGGAGTAACGGTGGACACCCATTTGGGGGTTCGCCTTGGAAATTTTAATGACTATTGCACCCATCGTTGATGATGATGGGGTGCAAAGCTTGTCATTCCGTTTGGAGGGAGTCCAACAAGAGGTTCCCTACGAGCACGTTAGGGAGCTGCTTGGATTCCACAAGGGAGCTCCGGAGAAAGTTGACGTGCCACCCGGCATGTTAGCGGGATTTTGGAACATGATCTCCGGAGAAGCCCATCAAAAACGCAATTGCATCCGCAACCCCATTATCCGGATATTTCACTCTTGGTTGTGCAAGAGGGTATTGGGGAGGATGAAGGAGACAAAGGTGACCGACACGGAGTTGAATTGGTTATACTCGGCTTTAATTGCCAGGCAGCCAATAGACCCCTCTTACCTCATATTGGTTTGGGGTGTTACCTCTCCATGTTGGTCTTTTCCTTGCGGCCGGGGATCGCAAGAAACCCCGACCACCTTTTGCGAGGTACCTCTCTCGGCATTGAATATTTGCGGCAAGGCAAATACATTAGTGGAGATGAGAGAGGAGGTTATCGGTTGGCCATAGTGAACCTACCCCTTCCGAATGAGAGGCTTAGGCTTTTCACCGAAGGAAGGAAGGGAAGATTGGTTGGAAGAGGGACTACTTGTCCCCGCAAGGAAGAACAAAAGAGGAAGAATCGTAGAGGAGGGAACATCCTCTCGCACAAGCGAGTGGAGCACAACCCAATGTGCAACCATTCGGCGGGGTCCCTCCTCCGCCAAGTTATTACGGAGGGTCACAAGGACAAGCATGGGGGGTGGTGCACCGGTACCCCCACAAAATTATGTTGTGCCCAACGCTAACTTCGCGGAGTCCTACGCTCATCATCCCCAACCACAACAAAGCATGGCCATTATTGGAGGGTATGCTGCAAGAAACGCTCAAAACATCGCAGCCATCCAAGCTAACGCAGCTCAACTCGGTGAAGGCAACGCAAATATTGCCTTTGAACTTGGACGCCTTCACCTTGTGGAGCCAAATCAATTCGTCGGAGGGAATGTCCAATCATATTACGAGCAAGGGTATTATTATCAAGATCATCAACATCAACCACCGGCGGAGGACTAGAAGATTTAGGAACTTTAGTTTTCTTTTCTTTTCTTTTTCTCTCGTAATTTTCAGCTTTTGCTTATGTGTGTTTGCGTAGTATTTTCTGTTTTTTATTTAAATTTCAGCAAGCATGTTTGTTTATTTTCAGTATGTATTTCAACTTGATGTCACCATTAATAAAGACACCACCTTGATTATATCATTGGAAAAGTTACAAAATTCGTGCCATGATGATATATGATTAAAATTGCAGCTTTGTTCATCTTTGTAATTGATTTATGCATGTTTAAGCTAGTGCTCTCTTAAAAATACAAATCTGAATTTATTTAAATGCTAGCTTAATTTTCAGCGGAGGTTATGATTAAAATAAAGACCCATAGTGTTTTATGTGCTCTCAAGTTATGAATAGATTAAAGATGTCTTTTATGCTCAAAAATATTGCTAACCTTGTCACAAATATCACTTGTGTGTTGCTCAACCTATCCAAAGCCTTATATATATTTGAGTGCATAAACCTTAGTGCACAAGATTTATTTTTGAGTGAGTTATTGCAGGCCATGATTTCTCTGGCCCGAGACTAAGAAGCTGGTCATTCCATTTTTGCGTATCTATCTTTTTGCTAGCCTCTTATCCGTGCATTGTGTATCCCCGCATCGGTGATCTCACAAACTTCGCCGGATATCCACCCTTAAACCAAATATCATTTTTTTGTGATTACCTCCTTGACCACAACCTATCGTTGAGAATGGATCATCAATTCAAGGAAGATCGCAAGACGGTGCCAACGTTGAAGATTTCAAGTATCTCTCCAAGGAAAAATATTCCGGTACCTACCTTATCTTTCGCCTCTTTGCTCGAGGACGAGCAACGTCTAAGCATGGGGGAGGAGGTAGGTACGGTGCAGTTTTAGAGTTCAAAGGGGAATATTTTAAAAAAATGATGATGAAAGAAAAAAAAATCCAGTGATGCTCATGACTTTCAAGGTATACAAAAATCAAAACTTCGTTGTGAAAGTCATGGACTGAATATATGACGAGAAAAAAAATGAATGAAAGAAAGAAAAGAATGAGAAATATGAGAAAGAAAAAAAATGTGCGTAAAGTAAATTCCCTAGCTCTCTAAAAGTGCATTCAAGGCTTCAAGTTAAAAAGATCCATTCTCATCTTCCAACCATGTGCAATCCGATAACGAGGACTTCCTTTGTGCCTCGGGATCACTCTTTGCCATTTGCACATGTCCACTTATCTAAAAGTGTGTGTATTTTTCTCTTTCCCCTCCTTGATTTAACATTATTTTCCAATGACCTTTTTGACGAGTCTCGGTAAGACCATGAGAAGCTTGTCTTGTTTTGACAACACCTCATTTATAAAATCTTGTTAGGACTAAACTTTCCCAAAACTCCATATAAAGCCTACCACATATATATGAGAGGGAAAGGAGTAGAATATATAGGCTTGAGAGACAAGTGAGATGAGAGTTCATGAGCAATACACGAGAAGATTTAAATTTGTGAACTTGGTTTAGCTTTTCTTTATCTCGTTCTTTATTTGAAAAATTCTGAGATCTATTTAAAACTTTGTGAGCATGTTAATACTTGTGGGATAAGCTTAATAAGAATCTACCCTCCGTAGAGATGAAGGCTAGTACATTATGGAACTTTAATGAATTAAAATTTTGAGAGCATTATGTTTTCTCATGTGTAATCAAATGCAAGGTTTAAACATTGTTTAGCAATGATGATATCCATCGAAGGCTTACTCGAGGACGAGCAAGGTTTAAGCATGGGGGAGATGTTGACGGTGAAAATCCGTCAACCTAGCCATGAGTTTACCTTCGGTGTTGGCATGAGTTTTATACCTTATCCATTGGTACTAACCCCCGTGGTATAACAAGTTCACGTGTGCATGTCGGTTTTGGAGTTTAATGTTTATGCAGGGTTTTAGTGTTGAATGCAAGACTTTCGGGATAAGTTCATCAAGCACCTCATGACAAGACCTTGAAGCCCTAAACAAGTCATGCAATGAAGCAAACTTAACTCCAAGAAGCGGGGACTTGATCCGAGAAGACGACGGACTCCGGGGACCCGACCGGAAAAGTGCCTGAATCTTGCAAGACAAGGAGTTGAGTCCAATTCGGAGAGAAACCGACGACATGGACCTACATGCGAAGGGGGAAACATCCGGAAGCAAGGGAACCGACGTGGGGCAAAGGAGCCCACGGGGCCGGGCCTAAATGGGCCCGGGCCGGCCGGCCCGGTCCGGTCGGCCCCGGGCCCATTTTGGGCCCAAACGTGCTCTCCTTTGCCCTAGCCGCCAATCGGGCTATTTATAGTCCCCCGACCGAGAGCCACGGAGAGAAGATTTCGTCTTCGGCCGCCGAGGAGCAGAGAGAGAGAGGGACACCATGTCGGAGAGGAGAGGGTCGAGCTAGTTGACTAGGGTTTCCCTAGCCGACGTGGGAACCTTGCATGGAAGACCACGTCGGAGTTCCGGAGCTAGAAGCAAGATCAAGGAAGGATCCCGGTGGTGATCTTGTGTGATGTATCATTGTCATAGTTGAATTATCAAGTTGAATCTTTTCTTAGCGATCAAGTGTTTCCTCGAAGATTTCGTTTTTCGATCGGCTTTGCTTATTCCAATTCTATTCGCGCGATAGATTACATAGGGTGTTCTTGTAGCCGCGGTGGCTAGAGGTACACACCGGATCTTCCGAAAGAATCTCGACTTGTCTTTTGACTCGCCCTAAGCTCCCCGCATGAATAGGGATACGTTGTGACGAACGGGGGTCTCGAAAGGCGGATGTTTTCGGATTTGGACGGGAAACCACGATTTAAAGAGGCTTTTATTAAGATTCGATTTGCTACTTCTTCTCTTGCTTGGAACTTCAACAAAAGGCTTACCCCGATCCCTCTAGATCGGTTTATCTACCCAATCTTACTTTGTTTTCTCCGGTCTTTAGTAGATTAGATTTATATTTGTTTTGTGTCTTTTACTTAGATGCATTAGGTTCTTTATCGAATACTGGAGTTACTTGGCTTTAATAGATTAAGTCTTGCGTCACACATTTGTTCCACGGATTCTATACCTTGGGTTCACCACTCGAGGGAAGAAGGGTCCCTTGACTACGACGGGAGACTTGTACGCTTGCGAGTCACAAACGAACTTTGATACAATTATTAACCGTCAACAAGCCCCTTTTTCTGGCGCCGTTGCCGGGGAACAAGTGATCAAGATTTGATTTTTTATTGCTTTTTTTTGTAATTTTCAGTACTGATTTTGTTTTATTTTTGCATCTACTAAATTTTGATCATCCTCAAAATACATCTAATCTAGTTTGTCTAACTCTAGTCTTTATAGATTTGTTTTGTTCTCTAGTTTTTTTGCATACTTTGTTTATTGCTAACCCTAACCGGAGATGGTTGGCTACCTCTCCAAGAAACCCAAACCTTTTTGTGGATGATCCAGGAAAACTTTACAGGCAAAGGTGACATGCAACACAAGCTAAAGGGGTGGAAACCCTAGATTCAAAAGTTGAAGTCGAAGGACCGTCGAAATCTCCAAGGGAATCACCACCTCCAAGTCCAAAGGAAGATCAACCTCAACCACCGGAGCGCTGCGCACCCCGGACATCGTTGATCTACCTATCATAAACCTTCAAGACGCCGGGAGGCCGTTCAAGATCAAAGTCTCAACTATCCGCATGACGATTGCGAGAGCTGAATGCATACGAGTCGGATTCCTTGAGTGGCATATCGGTTTACTTAAGAGGAGGATGGAGAAGATGGAGATGGAGAAAGAAACTCAACACCTAAAGGCCGCCGAAGCAAGATCCTCATGCAAGGAGTGTGTGGAGTACGACCATGTCCAAGGTAACCCCGATTTAATGCAAGTTCGTCGATTCAAGTTTTGGTTTCTCTTTGTGCACAATTCAAGGACTTGATGGACGAGCAAGCTAAGATCAACAAGGACGCCGTCACTAAGTTCGAGGCTATGGAGAAAATATTGAAGAATTTAGATGGCAAGGTGACGGAGGTCGGAAGCTCTATACGTGAAGTGTCCATCGTGATGCTAGACGCAAGTGGGACAACTTGCCGGGCGCCCGATGGGTAACGAAGAAGAATATCCGAGACAACTCCAAGGTCCCAAGACGGCGAAGGCTACTCAAGCTCATTCGGGAGAGATGAAGGATCACACTAGAGACCATGAAGATCACGACCGAAGGACCGGAGTTCGAGATGCCGAGCCACAAAGAAGATGTTGCATCCGTCAAGACCAAAGGACAAAGCCACTCGTGAAGACCAAAAAAAAAATTGACTAAGCCAAAGCGGGTACCCAAGATTGCAACGCCCACAAAGAGCGTTGATCCGAAGTAATCAAGTGAAGAAGTCTAGCCATGGACTATAAACGAAGCGCTAGGCGGGAGGCAACCCGTTTCGTCAAGTCAAGAATAAGCTACGGGAGGACAACCCGATTCCGGGTTTTTCGAGTCTTTTTAATAATTTAGTTTTTGAGTTTTATTACGCAAAGACATTAGACTTAGAAGTGGTTGAACAATATTAGAGACATAATTCTTGATTGAATGTTTGCTTTATCATAAACCCTTTGCATGAACCCTCCTATGTGCTTGTTTGATTCTTTTCTTTTCGAGAAACCCTCAACCAAATAATTTCAGAACCTTAACTCAACCTTTCACCCTCATTATGGTGCTGAGGTTGACTTATTTTTCATGCTAAAACCACACGAGTAGTGCCACGATTTATGTTTAAGTGTTAATAAAATTCAGCACGTGGTAGGACTCGCGTGAACCTAGAAATCAAAACTTTTGGTTGGTTTTAAAAATCTTTATCCTTGGTTTCTCTAGGATTAGAATTTTTCTAAGCCTATTCTAATTTTGTTTTATTCAAAGTCTTTCTTATTTAGCCAAAATTAGAACCTAAACCTATGCCCCCATGATCAAGCCGGGAAATGTTTGCTCTCAACCGATGAAGGCAAACTATACCGGTGAGACCGAAATCAACGTAAAAATAATATATTTTCGACTTGCATTTGTTTTTAATGGTTTAAAAACTTCTCTAAAATTATGTTCGAGCTCTTGCATGGCTCTGAAAAATATTTTAAATTTCGAATTAGAGGAGTGCTTAATCTTAAACACACCCTAATGGAGGCAATCTAGTAATCATGCATGCACCATTGGATCCCCTTTCATCAACTTTCACCAATTTCACATGCGAAGGACAAGCATGTGGGCAGCAAGCATCAACTTTGTAGGAATTTCATGGTGGCATGTGAAGCAAGTGGAGCTAGGGAGCATGGACATGACCCAATACATGAAGCATCAAGTGGAAGGACCAAGGAGTGGACGAGAGCGTTTGGGCGGTGCAACTCGTGGAGCACGCGTGCAGCAAGCATCAACTTTAGAATGGGTTGATGAAGGTTTTTTACTTGGTTATGGAACTAACGAGCATGCCTATCGTGTTTTCAACAAAACCACCGGTTGTGTTGAAACCACGGTAGACGTGAAATTTGATGAATCCAACGGCTCTCAACGAGAGCAAGTTAGTGAAAACCTTGTAGATGATGAAGAGCCCCCAAGCATATCCATCTTTAGAATGGGGACCGGTGAAGTGATGCCTCGGGAGATTCAAGCACAAACTCCGGTTGACACAAGCGCTCATGATCCATCATCATCAACAAGAGTGGAACCATCTAGTTCTCAAGTCAATCAAGATGAGAGTCAAGTCCATGGTGACGATCATGGACGGGGCTTTGATCAAGGGGGAGAACAAGGTGGTGAAACTCAAGAAGAAGCTCCACAAGTTGAAAATGATGATGATGGACCAATTCAACGTCAATCTCAAGAGCCACATCCAAGAGTACATCAAATGGTTCAACGGGATCATCCCGTCGACAACATTCTTGGAAGTATTCAAAGAGGGGTAACAACTCGATCTAGATTGTCAAATTTTTGTGCATTTTACTCGTTTGTTTCCTCTTTGGAACCTCTTAGTGTGGAACAAGCTCTTGAGGATCCGGATTGGATTATTGCCATGGAGGAAGAATTGAACAACTTCAAGAGGAATGAAGTTTGGGAGTTGGTACCAAGACCCAAGCAAAATGTGATCGGCACCAAATGGGTTTTTAGGAACAAGCAAGATGAATTTGGTGTCGTCACAAAGAACAAGGCAAGGCTTGTTGGCAAGGGTTACACACAAGTTGAAGGCTTAAATTTTGGAGAGACGTATGCACCGGTAGCAAGGCTCGAGTCAATTCGCATTCTTCTAGCCTATGCTACTCATCATGATTTCAAGCTTAATCAAATGGATGTGAAGAGTGCGTTCTTGAATGGACCTCTCCAAGAAGAAGTGTATGTGGATCAACCACCGGGCTTTGAAGACTCAAGGTTTCCAAACCATGTGTACAAGCTCCATAAGGCGCTCTACGGGCTTAAGCAAGCTCCTAGAGCATGGTATGAATGCCTTAAGGATTTTCTTCTCAAGAACGGCTTTGAGATAGGCAAAGCCGATTCTACTCTCTTTATTCAAAGAAATGGAAAAGATATTTTCGTTTGTCAAATTTATGTCGATGATATCATTTTTGGGTCTACTAATGATAAATTTTGTGAAGAGTTTAGTAGGATCATGACCAAGAGATTTGAGATGTCTATGATGGGAGAATTGAAGTTCTTTCTTGGGTTTCAAATCAAGCAAATGAAGGAAGGGACTTTCTTGTGTCAAACCAAGTACGTGAAGGATATGCTAAAGAGGTTTGACATGGCCGATTCCAAGCCCATCAAAACACCCATGGCATTAAATGGACATCTTGATCTCAATGAAGAAGGGAAGTCGGTCGACCAAAAGGTATTCCGTTCCATGATTGGCTCCCTCCTTTACCTTTGTGCATCTAGGCCCGATATAATGCTTAGTGTGTGCATGTGTGCAAGATTTCAAGCCAATCCTAAGGAGTGCCATCTAATGGCTGTTAAGAGGATCTTTAGATATTTAGTTCATACTCCTAACCTAGGCTTGTGGTATCCCAAAGGTTCCACTTTTGATCTACTTGGCTACTCCGATTCGGATTATGCCGGTTGCAAAGTAGATCGGAAGAGCACTACCGGGACTTGCCAATTTCTTGGTAGGTCTTTGGTGTCGTGGAGCTCAAAGAAGCAAAATTCGGTTGCTTTATCCACACGAATTGCCGAATATGTGGCGGCGGTGCTTGTTGTGCACAACTCTTGTGGATGAAGCAAACGTTGAGTGATTATGGTTGCAAGTTTAGTAAGATTCCACTCCTGTGTGATAACGAGAGTGCTATCAAGCTAGCGAACAATCCTGTCCAACACTCTAGAACAAAGCACATAGACATTAGACATCACTTCTTACGGGATCATGAGGCTAAGGGTGACATTGCTCTACGGCATGTTTGCACCGAAAAGCAACTTGCCGACATTTTCACTAAGCCTCTAGACGAGCAAAGGTTTTGTGCTTTGAGGAGTGAGCTAAACATCTTAGATTCTCGTAACTTGGCTTGATCTTTTGCACATAAACTTGCTTGTTGCCTAGATAGGAAGCAAAACCTTTTATTCTTAACTTCTTTGTGTAAGTTTTACAAAACATTGGATCTTCACATAGCGGGTGGTGACTATAGCTTTGAATGTTTGATTGTGAACTAGTCACCAACTCCTATGAGTTCTCTACATGTCCATATTCCCTACTACCCAAGATCTCTCTTTAGATCCCAAATATTTCCAAAATCTGCTAAATCCACCGGTACAACCGACACTAGGTCGGAAGTACCGATATGAACTCTCTGTTTGAATTTCCAGCGATCCCCGGTACAACCGACCCCGTGTCGGTACTACCGGACCCCCCCCGGTAGAACCGACCCAGGGGCGGTATACCGATAAGAACTCTCTGTTTCTATTTTGAGGGGACCCCGGTAGTACCGACGCCCCGTCGGTACTACCGATAAAACCCGCAGGCCTATATAACCTCCGCGACCGGGGGCTAGGGTTCAGACCACTCTTCCCAACCGTTGAACCGCCCCCAACTCCATCCTCTCCAAATCCGCCAAGGGATCTCAACATCCATCCGTGGAAAGTGCTCCTAGCCCATATCCTTTGATTCTCCACCCTCCGGAACATCCGATCCTCGCCGGAAGTTCGTCGATTCGCGCGGGAAACTTCTCAAGGTATTCATTCAAAATCTCCATGGATCGATCTCTCATTGTAGTTGTTTCTAGAGGAAATGCTTTAGGGAATCACTTTCTTTACCTCCATAGAACCAGTGCTCATGATTTGGTAGTTTCTTGTTGGCCAAAACCTCAGATTCAAGCTTTTTCACCAAAACCCGCACCTCATCGGTAGTACCGACCCCATGTCGGTAGTACCGATGAGGGGCGGTTAAACCTGCTTCCCATCTTAGGTTGAGCCATTCCTCCTAATATTCAACACCTCAATCTTATGCATCATTGCTTATCCTCCAGATGGGTCGCGCCGGCAAGCAAATTGTGCGTGAAGGCTCCGATGAAGACGACGTTCCTCTCACTCAAAGGAAGAGGAAAGGGGGAGCTAGTTCTCAAGCTCCTCGTGGTCGTGGACGTACCAACCCTCCTGCTGCCCCTCGCCAGTCCACCGGACAAGGTCATCGTGCCCGTACCAAGCAAGCACACCAACCCGATGACCATTATGACGACTATGAGGATATCTCCTTGGAAACCCTTTCCTCGTTCGTCCTTCGACCATCAAGACCTCCTCGTCCTGCCACTCAAATGGGGGTTGTAAGGATGGTGGACTACACAAGAGGCTCCCACAATGTCTACAAGGAGAGGTACTCTGACCCCGCTCTTTGGCAAAAGGAGTTTGATTCCGACATCCGGTTTTGGCTCAAGTTCAATGCCGATTGGTATGAGTCCGTCATTCTCAGCAAGGATCACATGACTATCGATATGAAATCAATCAACTGGGATCTCCTTAGGTCACTTGACTTTCCGGCCGTCAATGAAGCTATTGATATATGCCATGCTAAGGGGATGACCAATGTCATGTCAATCAACTGTGATTGGAATGAGGAGGTGGTTGCCCAATTCTATGCAAATCTCTATATCCGTCGTGAAACCCGGACCTTCCATTGGCTCCTTCAAGGCAAGCCTCTTTCCGTCTCTTACGAGCGCTTTGCTCAGATTCTTGGCTTTGGTGAAGAGGATCTCGCACTTCCAAAGTTGCATGGTGGAGACTTTCCCCTTGACAGTGAGATGGCATTCATGTATGACTCAGCATATGGCAAGGTGGAATTTGGAACCACTCACGGGATGAAGCCAGTCTATAGGATGTTAAACCAACTCTTTCGCTACACTCTCACTCCAAAGATAGGTGACAACACCAATATCTCCAATGTGGCAAAAGAAATCCTAGTGAGGATGGCACCGGGCAAGGAAAGCTTTAGTATCTTCAACTTCATTTGGGAAGAGATCATTGTGTGCTCCGTGTCCGCTAACAAGAGCTGCCAATATGCCCCTTGGATCTTTCAGATGATTTGTGAGGTGGCGGGAGTTGACATCCTTCCCGACAAGACTCACTCATGGTACAAGCCCAACAAAGGAAATATCGAGCGGCTCCTCAAGTTGGGCAAGCATGCCCCTCCTCGTCCTTCTACCGCAGGTGGCTCCTCCTCCGGTGGCCCATCTTCTTTTGAGCCACCCTCCTCCTCTCGTGGGCCATCCGCATCTAGAGGCACTGTTCCCCCAGGCAAGAAAAAGAGCATCCTCAACTTCCTCTCTCAAGGTCTTTTTGCTTGCTTCAATGTGGGACGACACAATGCCCAAGAGATTCGTGCCCATAGGCAGACGTTGATGAGCGGCTCCTCAAGCTTGAGACGCGTCAAAAGTCCTTGCTCGCTCAACACAACATTGAGCACTCTCCGGTCCGCGAGCCCATGGACTTTCCTCCTCCACCAAACTTCTACAACCCATGGGAGATCTACGGCGACGCCTCCATGATGTATGGAGCTCCTCCGCCGACATCGACGACGAGGACTTTGGTGGTGGTGAGGACGACGACGATGACGACGACTCTCCTCCGGCTGCTCATTCTCCACATGACTTCGATGATTGAAGGGCCTCCTCTTTTTGGCGCTTGATGCCAAAGGGGGAGTGAGCTCACAATTTACTCATGTGGTGTGGGCTTGCATCTTCATTCATCTATCTATCTATCCTTGTGTTTGTGGACATGTAAGGACTATGTGTGGTCTCTTGTGGTGTAATGCTTGTTGAAGAACTTAAGAACTTAGAACTCGTTTAAATTTGCGTTTAAATTTGTAAGACTTAAGTTGTGCTTGTGATGTGAGAAACCTTGGTTATCTATTTGTGATGCTTGTTTTTTTCTCCCTTCTATTGTTTTGTATACCATGACATATGCATCACGGGTTATATATCACACTCTTGCACTTGTGTTTGTAATTTGAGAATGAAAAATCTTCTAAATGTGTGATGGGCATTTGAGGCCTTCATAAAAGTTGAAGCACACATTTAGGGGGAGTTTTATTTTCAAATTCTTCAAATACACATATCTTTTTATAATCAAATTGTGGTTGTCATCAATCACCAAAAAGGGGGAGATTGAAAGTACATCTTGGCCCCTAATTATTTTGGTGATAATGACAAGCACGATTTGAGGTATTTAATGCTTTGACAAGATGTGTGCAGGACTTAAATGAATTAAATTCTTTTATATGATCAAAGGAAGGCCCCCAATTTCAAGACGATGTTTTCTACTCGAATCAAGGCTTAATTTATTTTTCATTTTGAATTTGAGTATAGGAAACACCGTACTATAAAGGGGGATGCAATTTGATAGCCAAGAGATGCTAAAAGTGCTCTAGAAGGTATTCTAAGTGAGTGAGAAGAGTTGAGAGTTGACACGTGCACTTTTGCTTATCTTTCCCAAAATTCTCGGGCACAGGCCGGTTGTACCGACCCCATGTCGGTACTACCGACCGAGCCCCTCGGTAGGGCACGGCGCGGGCCGGTATACCGATATCGACTCTCTGTCTAGTTTCGGCCCGGGGGCGGTACTACCGACCCCGTGTCGGTACTACCGGCGCCGTCTTGTTTTTCTTCGGAAAAGCACCCCCTCGGTAGTACGAACGCCATGTCGGTAGTACCGAGGTTATGCGACTTTGCACAAGAACGGCTAGTTTTCGGCCCCTAGTATTTAACCCCTCTTCTCCCTCCTCACTCATGGCTGACCAACCACGGGACAAACACTTCCTTGAGCATTCACTCCATCTCCCTCACCTCCTCTAGAGCTAATCCTTGGTTCCCTTGAGCTAGGATTTGAGAAGAGAGGTGAATTCTAGTGAAGTGTGACTAAGCTTTGAGAGGCCCATTGTTCTTCCCCTTCTCAAGAGCACTTGAAGCATCTCCGGGTTGTTGTGTTGCTTTTGTTACTCTTGAAGCTTGCTTCTAGACGGTTAGGCGTCGCCCGCGAGTGCCCTCTTGGTGTGGTGCACCCGGGATCGTTTGTATTGCCCTCTCCTTCGTGGAGAAATCTTAGTGAGCACCAATCTTCCTTTGTGGGGGTTGGAAGAGGAAAAGAGGCTCTTGGTGATAGCCCTCCCTTTGTGGGATCCTCAACGGAGACGTAGCATCCTTTGTGGGTGTGAACTTCGGATTAAATTCTGTGTCTCCATTGCTTGCTTGTATTTCTTCGTTTCTAACTAACCCTAGAACTTGTTTTAGCCCGATCTATCATTTGTTTGCTATCCAACTTGTTTCTGTGGTTGCAGGTGGTTCTTAGCATCTAAACTTAAACTTTGATTCAAGTAGAATTGCTAGAAACTGCTCAGAATTCAAATTTCGTCTTAGGTTATTTCTGCCTGTCGGTAGTACCGACCCCAGTGCCGTAGTACCGACCCCGTCGGTAGAACCGGCACCACGTCGGTAGTACCGACAGGATATTTAATCCGCTGCTTTTGTTTCAGAAATTCGAAGTGATCCTATTCACCCCCCTCTAGGCATCACAAGGTCCTTTCACGTACACATCGTCCCCCAAGGCTACGTCCGCCAGCTGAGTGTTCAGCCTACCCTAGAAGAGAAGATCCGGAAGGCCCAAGAAGCCGACGAGGATCTGATGAGGATCCGCAAGCATACCGGAGAGAACAAGGCCCCTCACTTCAGGGTAGATGACCAAGGCACCCTATGGTACAAGAACAGGATATGCGTGCCCGAAGGTGGAGATTTCCGACAGACCATCATGGATGAGGCACACAACTCGGCATACTCCATTCACCGGGATCCACCAAGATGTACATGGACTTAAAGCGGAAATACCGGTGGAATGGGGTGAAGGCGGACATTGCACGGTTCGTCGCCCACCGTGACACTTGTCGAGGATCAAAGCCCGAACATCGAAGCCGGCGGGATCGTTGCAACCTTTACCAATCCCAGTATGGAAGTGGGACGAGATAGGTATGGACTTCGTAGTAGGGTTGCCAAGGACTCAGAAGGGACATGACTCCATATGGGTGATAGTGGACCGACTCACTAAAGTCGCTCACTTTCTACCCGTACGAACCACTTATGGAGGAGAGAAGTTGGCAAAACTCTACATAGAAAATATAGTGAAGCTGCATGGAGTGCCTAGCAGAATAGTCTCAGACAGAGGGACCCAGTTCACCTCTAGGTTCTGGAAAAGCTTGCACAAAGCCATGGGCACCAAGCTAGACTTCAGCTCAGCGTACCACCTACAGACCGACGGACAGACCGAAAGGGTGAATCAAATCCTGGAAGATATGTTGAGGGCATGCGTCCTCACCTATGGCAAAGATTGGGAGCGAGCCCCGCCATATGCAGAATTTTCCTACAACAACGGCTACCAAGCGAGTCTGGGAATGTCGCCATTCGAAGCACTATACGGGAGAAAGTGTAGGACACCCCTGATGTGGTCAGAAGTAGGAGAGCGTGCCCTGGTCGGGCCCGCGCTTATAAAGGAAGCCGAGGAGCGAGTAGCTGATATCCGAGAAAAGTTGAAAGCCGCTCAGTCCCGACAGAAGAGCTACGCAGACAAGAAAAGGCGTGAAGCGAGCTTCAATCCAGGAGACTTCGTCTACCTTAAGGTTTCGCCCATCCGGGGGACTCGGAGATTTCAAGTACACGGGAAGTTGGCCCCTCGGTACATCGGACCGTATAAAGTGCTAATGAGAGTCGGAGCAGTAGCATACCGGTTGGAGCTACCCGAAGAAATGTCAGATATACACCCAGTGTTCCACATCTCCCAGCTACGCCGATGTTTGAAGGTTCTGGAAGAAAAGCGAGTACCAGTGGAGACCATCGATCTACAGCCAGACCTTAGGTACCAGGAGGTGCCCGTCAAGATTTTAGACACTGTGGTCAAGCGGACAAGAACGTCAGAAGTACGGGTGTGCAGAGTCCAATGGAGCAGACACGGGGTGGAAGAAGCTACGTGGGAACGAGAGGACGCATTGAAGAAAGAGTTTCCCCACCTATTCGAAGCCTAGCCGAATCTCGGGGACGAGATTCATTTTAAGTGGGGTAGGTTTGTAACCCCCGCGTTTTTAGCTCTAAATAAATCACCTACTAAATCATGCGTAATTTCAAAAACCGATCCGCCGAGCTCAATTACCATTCAAACCCTAGTCACTGTTCTCTCTCTCTCTCTCTCTCTCCCCGACGCGCGTGCCGCGAATCCCGCCCGCACCGCACCTCGGGCCGCACCCCCGCGCGCCTTTCCAACGCCGCGGTCGGCCACCGGCCGGGAATCCCGCGCACGCCGCGGTCCCGGTGACCGGTCCGCCTCGCCATCACCGCCGTCCCGGAAAATGCGCCGACGCCCGAAAAACCGAGAATAACCCCGCAAAACCCCTTCCCAATCTTCCCTAACAATTTTCGGGATTTTTCCAAAATCTTTTTCTTATTTTTCCTTCCCTTTTCTTTTCTTTTTTTCTTCTTCTCCATTTTTCTTTTTTTCCTTTTCCTTTTCTTTTTCCCTCTTTTTCTTTTCCTTTCTCTCCTTCTTCTCTTCTCCTCCCTCCCCTTTCCTCCCGCGCGGCGGCGGGCCGGCCCGACCGGCGCCCGCCGCCGCCGACCGGGGCCCCACGCGCCGCACCAATCCTCCCGCCGCACGCCACCGGGCCGGCAAGGACGCCGCCTCCGCACGCCACCACCGGCCCCGCCCGCCCCGCGCACGCCGGTGGACCGGCCGGCCACCGGCCGCGACGCCATTAACTCCCCCCGCTCGAGCCATCACGTCCACCACCGCCGAAGCCCGCCCCCGCGCCACGCACCGCACAAGTTGACCCGTACCGTCCCGAGCCGTCGCGTCGCCGGTCGCCGCAAGGAGCCGGCCGGAGTTCGAGAAGGAAACCGAGCTCGCCGGCGGCCTCGCCGGGAAAAATCTTTCCCCCTCCCCAAACCGACCTACGGCGCCTATTTAAGGCCGGCACCACCACCACCTCGCCGCACCGCACCGAAATCGAGCCTCCCTGAGCCGGTTCCCCAAGCACCACCGCGCCGCCACCATTAGCGCCGCCGCCGCCCTCTCGCCCGCCGCCGAGCCACCTCCACCGAGCCGTATAGCCCAAGGTGAGTGCGGGATTAGGACCCCCTCGCCCCCCCCCCCCTTCCTTTTCCCCCCCCCCCGCCGCCGCGGACCGGAGCCGCCGGCGCAGCCCCCCGACCGGCCGCCTTGGCCGCGCCCCCCTCCCCTCCCCCGTTCTGTTTCGAGTGGGGGGAGAAGAAGGGCAATTTTGCCCAAGGCCCCCTGGCCTTTTCCCTTATCCTGAGCCCCCTCCCCTATCCTATTCACTCCCTCTTCTTTTCTCTCCAAATAGCCCCTAAGGCTAATAATTAATTACTGTTAGGCCCTAAACACTTTACAAAAAGGCCCTAACCCAACTTGTATTATCCTTTCTCCATTAGCCGAAATTACTAATAGGTCCTTACTACCTAACCTAGCCTTTCATGCACGCCTTTTAATCCCGGTTGAGTCCAAATAATTCCACACCCCGCCAAACCAACCCTTTTCCTAGGGCCTATATATACCCCTCCTCCGCTCACTTCCCCCTCCCCGAGCTCGGCCGGAAACGTGTGTGCTAATACTGCTTGCTTGCTTGTGTGTGTGCTATAGCCGACGGAGTAGACGGAGGAAGGTACCCCGAGCCGGAGGCCGAAGCCGACTACTGCGAGCAAGAGCCCGAGGTCCCGAACGCCGAGCCGGCACTCCCCAAAGACTACGAAGACGGCAAGTTCAACCTCCCCCTTTGATGCATGCTTTTGTCCTAGTTTTATAAATATACCCTATACCCGTTTTATAAATTGCATATTGTTTTACTACAAAACATGGTAGGATAGCCACCCTTGATTGCTATGATTGAACCTTGTTTTGGCCTCAATGAGTGTTTTAAAAATGTGTGAGTGCTTTCAAAATGTGTGAGTGCTTTAAAAATGGAAATGGGATATGTTTGGAAAATGAGTAAAGAACTGGGTAGACGGGATGGACGCGTGTGTCAGGAGTATGGGTGAGCTCGTACCTGTGTGGTTGAGCATGTTGGGAGTTGTCCATCTTGTCGGTTAAGGACCGGGTTGCGTGACATCTCACCTGACCCAAATCATCGTACAACCACTCGACCGTTGTATGTGGCAACGGCTTAGCATAAACCCCACTAGTTAATCTACTTGCCATCTGGTGTGCGGGTGAGCAGCGGGAGACCAGGGAGCAGGGGTACGCTCTGTGTGAGGTACGCCCCGGTTATGTGGTATAACCCCTTGGGTGCTTCCGTAGTGGCTCGTAGTGTTAGCTAAGGTGGGTAATGGCTTTGATAGGATCCGCGCCGACACTAAGGTGTTCGTGTGGCGGTACCCTACTTGTGGGTAAAGATGTACAACCTCTCGCAGTGTCAAACCTATTCGAATAGCCGTGTCCACGGTATTGGACGAGTCACGGTGTGGTCACAAAAACTAGTGATTGGGATGGGATGTTTTACGGCGTGAGTTGTTTTCTCGGGTGAAGTGTGTGGGCCGTGTGCACGGGCTACGACGGACGGGAAGTCCGTAGTTCCACGGGGTTTTTCCTAAAACATTTGAGTTACTTGGGTTATGAAAATGATTTGAGAAAACCTTTTTGAAATGAACCCCTGCATGTGTAAGTTTGCAAAATGAACCTTAACCTGATCCCTGTTATACCTCATGCATGGTTCTGCTTATAAGCCCCTCCGTGGGTGGGGTTGGATTTGCTGAGTACGTATGTGCTCACCCTTGTTTTACTAACTATTTTACAGAGGAGGATCCCGATTATATCCCCGAAGACGTCGAGTAGGTCGCTGCCCTACACCCAACCGTGCCTGTGTACCCATGGCCCTACCGAAAGCTTCCATGGTGTGGTACTGCGAGGAGGCTATGGAAGCCTTTGCTATTGTAGTGTGGTCGTTAGCGTTTGTGTTGTTCCTTGTTGCGTTGGCACTACCGTGCCCTTTGTGTCGCCGTGATGTAAAAGACTGATTCCACCTGTTGTAATAAATGTGTTACCAGCCTCCTGGGACTGGTATTTGTGTCACATTTAGTCACCTCTGATGAGGGGACGCTTCACGAAGGTACGGATGGCCGTGCTCCGGCGACGAAGGTCCGAGAGGGCCGGGGACATCGCGTCCGGGGCCTGTGGCGGCGCGGGCAGAATGCCCGAAGAGGCGCGACGCCCCCACTCTAGGATCGCTGTTTCGTCGCCGAAGGTGCGACGGTCCTGGACACGTGGCTGCCGCCGACGTGTAAAGTGGGCTCCGGACGAGGCAGAGACAAGGGTGGCCGCGTGTAAAGGCGTTTCGGCCGTACGAAGACACGCTGGAGGCCTGTACGACGCGGGGACTTACTGTTATACCCTTGTAAAGTGTTTAAAGCAGTTTGTCAGGAACGGAAAAGGTGTAATTGAGGCAAATGACTATACCCAGGGGTCTCCTATAAATAGTGAACCCCTTGTAATGAAACGGACACACACTGTAATGAGAAGAGAGCACCGAAGGCATCAGCAAGTCTTTCGATCTTCGGTCTGCTAAGCATTATTCTTGTCTCCTTACTATTCAGCCAAGTCTAGCGCTCCCACACCTCGCACTAGTAGAAGTAGAAGCCTTGCAGAAGTAACCGAAGAAAGGGAGAGAACTCAGGGGGCTGTTGTGTCGGCGTCCACCCTTCGGGCCCGATTTCCACCAACAAGCCTAAAAGTCAATACGCCTTAGGGTGTTCCATCCTGACTTATGGAAGATCTCCAGCGCCACACTCTCCATCAATCGACAACCTTCCTTCAAAATGGTCCTCCCCTCTTCCTTAGGGAGGACGGCCCAACTCCTGATCCAGTGGGTCCCCCTAAACATCACCTGCAAAAAAGATATAAAATGTGACTTATGAAACACGACATCATTCCGACTGATCCAAATGGCCCAGCATAAAGCTGCCACCCCGATCAAAACTAGGTTCCTTTGTTTTTTCGAAAAACTTCGGAGCCAAGGACCAAAAAGATGCTCAACACAACCCGGCCTCCTAATCCCAAAGGTGAGACTCACAATCCCCCACAAGAGTTTAGCCAATGGGCAAGAAAAAACAGATGCCGAATAGACTCAGACACATCACAGAAGCAACACTTAGTACATCCTTTCCACTTTCTTTTTACTAGATTATCCTTGGTTAACACCACCCCATTCTTAAGATACCACAGGAAGATTTTAATCTTCAACGGTATCTTAGCCTTCCAAGCCCCACACTCGACCGGCGTACCGGATCTCAGGATCAAATTATCGTACAAATCCTTAACTGAGAATTTCTTACTAGCTGTCCAACGGAAGGTGTCTCTAAGGTTACTGAGGTTTACTTCTAGAACACTTCCAACTAGGTTGAACCAATTGTCCCTATTAACCCCGACTAACGCCCTCCTGAAAGAGACGTTAAGTGGTGTCGTACTTAGTACTTGGGCCACTGACAAGTTTTTCTTCTTGACTAAGTTATACTGAACAGGGTATTTAGCGCTAAAAGGCTCTTTTCCTAACCAGAGGTCCTCCCAGAACCTAGTCTGAGAGCCATCACTCACCTGAAACCTACCTCTTTCGAGCACCAGATTTTTGACTTCCATTAGTCCCGCCCAAAAGTGAGAATCACCTTTCCGTTTCTCAACTGGCGATAAGGTCTTGCCCTTAAGGTATTTATTTCTTAACATCTGTTGCCAAACACCATCTTCATTCAGCAACTTGAAGACCCATTTACTCAATAGACATTTGTTTTGGATATCCAAATCGATAATTCCCAGACCCCCCACACATTTAGGTTTGTGGAGGATACTCCACTTTGCTAGTCGATACTTCTTCTTATGCTCATCACACTGCCAAAAGAACCTTGATCTGTAATAGTCTAATTTCCAAAACACCTTTAGGTATCCTGAAGAAAGACATCATATACATTGGCAAGCTAGAAAGGACCGAGTTGACTAGGACTAGCCTTCCTACTGATGATAGCATCTTTCCTTTCCAACTACTCAACTTTTTTTTAAATCTTTCTTCGACCATTCTCCAATCCCCGTTGGAGAGTTTTCCAGGGCTCATCGGGATTCCCAAGTATCTGAATGGGAATGCGCCCTCCTTGCAACCGAAAAGCCAAATATACTCTTTGATTTTATTGTTCGCTTCCCCAAAACAAAAAAGTTCACTCCTATGAAAATTGATTTTCAGACCGGAGAGCTTTTCAAAAGCGCTGAGCACTAGTCTCAGCCCTTTTGCTTTCACCAGATCGTCCTCAATAAACAGAATGGTGTCATCTGCATATTGCAAGATGGACAAACCATCGTCCACTAAGTGCGGCACCAGACCCTCAAAAAAGCCCAGACTCTTAGCTTTCTCTATTAGTACCGCTAACATATCTGCCACCAAGCCTTTTCTAGTTTGGAAGAAGTGTCCCAGCTCGTAATTGATATGCACACAGACACTACCTTGCTGTTGAACCTCATGCTCATTTTGAACCGTTTTATCTGCATCCTGACAAGCAGAAACCCAAAACATGCTGTTGCGATCCACTATTGCATCCACCTTGCTGTTGCAGTCATTTCTGCTGCCTTTGCTACAGTCTCATCGTCCCAACCAAGGCTAGGAGTGTCAGCGCCGCATAGAACGCAGAACCCGCTGCGCGATCTCCCTCGACCCCCCCTCTCCACATCCAATAAACCATTGCCCTTGCACTACACCACACCATGGGCGGCGACCGGGTGGTCAGCAGGCAGGAGTTGCAGGCTTAACGGATCGAAGAAGGCGAAAGGAGGAGAGTGGTGAACTAAGATCGTGCCCTCCAATGGCGCGAGTGGCGGGCCGGACTGATGGTGGATTTGTGGCAGACTGGCAGAGAGCGGTGAGTTTTGCCTGACCTCGTGGGAGTGAGCGTTGCCTCGCTGACTCGTGGGCCATCCTTACAAATTCCTTTCCCAGCGAGCACCCAATGACACAAGTGCCCCCCACTCGCCAGTGAAACGAACCGTGCATCATGACCAGACAGCGAGGTGAGGAAATTTAGCGCCTAGTGGTCGCCACTAAACTAAACCCGAGCCATCTTCCATCTCATATGTTTCATTCAACGAAAAAAAATCAAAATAGGATGCTATATTGCTATTGATGGAGGTTGCCCTGTTCGGCACGTCAACGATAAGAGGAGAAGAACAGTACAATGAAGGCCTCGTAAACTTTTATATCTTGCTAACCAACGGATGGGAACAATGGGCTTTACAAACACGAGCAAGGTGAAGAGGTAGGTGACAAAGCCGAGTCATTGGATTTTGTTTCATCGGTAAAGTTTTTGGACTCAAAATGTTGTATGATGTGAAGATCATTACTCAAAATCTTGTATGATATCATCAATGCACCACTATCATTACTCAAAATCTTGTATGATATCAAGCTGGAATTCCATGGTTATTGGAACTTCTTTAACAACGGAAGTTTTAAATTTTTTCTATAACAAAAACATAGAAAACCACACAGTTGGAATTCCTCGTGTTTATTATAACTTCCTAATTTGCCCAAGGCCTTGTTTAGTTGGCAAAAAACTAGCAAACTGTTCCAACTCCTGTAGCACTCTTGTATCACGTTTCGTTTATTTGTGTCAAATATGATCCTACCATGGGGTAATTAGACTCAGAAGATTCGGCTCGTGATGTTGAACAAAGATATGTGATTAGTAATTTTTTTACCTACATTTCCTACTCCAAACATATATCTTTTGGTGTATTTAATGTGAGAGAGAGTTGAAAATGTAGTCTAAACGAGGCCCAAGAACTTCATAAGCTGTTCTTAAGCCGCTGGAGAAGAAGTCTTTCTTTCACTCTCGAGCAAGCACTAGTGGTCCACGTGCTGAATGAGTCACCTCTCTCCGAGTCCCAGTCGGATACAGGCAGACGCAGCTTCCTACTCGAATCCCTGCAGAGCATAGTCATAAATATCGAGATCGCGGAGGGTGTATCTGCCAAAACGCCGACGAATCCCACTGCCCCTTTCTCTCCTCCTCCGGCCTCGAGACGCCCGTCTCCTCCTCGCTTTGCCCCCCACGAAGCAATTCTAAATCCTCGCGGCAGAAGATCGGATCCCCCGCGGGATCCGCATCGGTGTTTGCCCTTCCTGCGCGGATTTCCGGCAGCCTTTTTCCTCTTCCCCTGGTTTCTTCCCTCTGCCGATTCCCTGCTCCTGCCGCGGTGGTTGTTCCTGTAGCCTGTTGGGGGATCTTAGCAGCAGCAGGAGGAGGAGGGGTTGGTTAGGCGGTACCCGCGATCCGGCGCCGGGGGAGATGGCCGGCGGGAAGGAGCCGATCGAGGTGAAGTTCCGGCTCTTCGACGGCACCGACATCGGGCCCAGCAAGTACGACCCCAACACCACCGTCGCCGCGCTCAAGGAGTTCGTCCTCTCCCGGTGGCCGCAGGGTGAGGAGACCCACTCTCTCCCTCTCTTCTCCCTCTCCGCGCGGCGTGCGCTGTTGCGTAGCGTATATACAGTTCTGCTCTGGTTCGTTGATGCCTCCTGTTCCGGGACTCGGGAGCTTGCTTGTTCGGCTGCCCTGCCTTTGCCCGTTTCTTGATCAAAAAACAAGAAGTCCCCCATGTCGCGCAGACTGTTGTGTTGGGATTTAGGATTTGGTCCGTCTGGTGCTGCGATGTGCTTGTAAACCCGAAATTGATTGATCATGTTGCTGCGTGGATTGCTTGATGGTTCTAGGATGGGTTCAGAAGTGCTGTTTGTTCTGTTCGCGTGGTAGTCATGCCTTCTTACCTGTAGTAGCAAATACTACCATATCAGGGTTTAAATGTAGAAGTTCTTGCCTTGTACTTACTTGATATGGATGGATATCACATCAGGGTATGCACGTCTGGGTTTCACTTTCTTGTATAAAGGGATGACATAAGTTTTTTTTTTGTTTTTCGTGCTATATCCTGGTTGGATTTTGTCATTTTGCTACTTGCTAGACCTCTGAGTTTACTTTTAGAATTTTGATCTCTGTATCTTTAAGGGCCATGCTGAGGCTCTCTGCAAACATGTGATGGCAGGACCATTTCCAGCAGTGACGGATCTAGGATTCAGATGTAGGGGGGGCTGAACACCTTCTTCTACTTCTAGAGACTAGAAAAACTTCATTTATAGCAAAAAATTTTAGAGGAGAGTGAAAGAGGGCTCATTATTGTGCAAGCAAGGGTATGAACACCTTCTTCTACCCCTAAACACTCATTTTTTGCAGAAAATTTCAAAGAAGACTGAAGAAGAGTTCCTTTATTACGCAGGCAGTAGGGGGGGCTGGAGCCCCCTCCGCCCCCCTCGCTGCCTCCGTCCCTGATTTCCAGAGATTGTGTGGCTCAGTGAGACTGCCTGCCTTTATTATCATGCCGTGCCTTCTGATGATGATCAGTTGTTTGGTGGTTCTCTCTGAGCTCTCATTAACCAAGGGTTCCATTCGTTCGAGCTAGTCATCAGAATGATTTCTGGTTATGCAGAATGTGTAGTGCGACTGAGCATCTGCGTGGAACAGGACCACATGTCATCATTTTCTGCTATATCTCTGTCTGGCAATCCCACAAGTAAATACTAGCTCGTTGATTTTGGGCAACTGGGGCCCTGTTTATTTTTTCTGAAACATTCTTAATGGGTGCGACTGGGAAAGAAATTCAGAGGTAGCAAAGAGCTCCAGAACTTATTAGCTTAGAGTGATGATTAATGATAGGTTTCACAGTAATAAAGAAAGAACCATTTCTGTTCTGAATCAATCATCCGAGCATGTTTTGTGGATGATGCAATTTAGGGTAACACAAGGGACCATACTGACTTCAGGGCTTTCCTTGTGATGACTGGCATGCTACCCATAAATGGGAATTACCCTTCTTTTGCTCACCTCATATTGTCTGTCATTAGTATTTTCAAATATTAATGTTTTACATAGTTTCGGGCACAATTCAGTCCTCCAGAACCTTTGTGAAGTAATGTTGTCTCTCTGTTGATAGTGCTACTTTTCATGTATGTCAACAGATAAAGAAATAGTTCCTAAAACTGTCAATGATGTGAAGCTCATCAATGCTGGAAGGATACTGGAGAACAGCAAAACTCTTGCCGAGTCACGAGTCCCAGTTGGAGAAGTTCCTGGAAGTGTGATTACGATGCATGTTGTTGTGCGGCCTCCCCAATCAAATAAAAGTGGTATGCTTACTTTTCCTCTTGTTTGCTCAATGCTAATGTGGTTGATAATCTCACTCGATTGCTCTTAAGGCTTGACAATTTATTGTCTATGGAATTGAAATGTTGATTGTCATCATTCAGAAACAATTTGTTAAACGCACCTACTGTGCTATATTTTTGCAACCTCAAATTTTCACCCCTAAAAAAGAATGAATGAAGTATTTATTTTATTTATTTGAGTGCACATTGTTCACCATTATCATGAATGTGTTGTTGCATTGCTCTGTGGCTGTGGTATGAAGTTTTGTAGCAGGATTTTTGTGTGTACTGCTTTTATTGATCAGAACAGGCTTGTGGTCACAAACTTGCATAGTAACTATAGTTAAAGCTGAGCTGGTCTGGTGCTGGGTTGATGGTTAGGCATAACAGAAGTTTGACTAAACTAATGTTGATCAGTCGTATAGCTTACAATGTTACCATGTGTTTCTAGAGCCCCTTTTCTGTTATTTGTTTTTTTGGTCCAGTATAAGAGTGCATGTTACACATTTGCGCTATCTGCTAATCGGTCTTGTACTGGAAGTGCAGTGTTGACTCATTTGTTTTACCCTGTGCTTCACCTATTTAATTTTGTCATTGTTTCGTGTTCCGTCACAAGGGCAACCTCATTGGCATGCATTGTATAAGTGCATTATTGTGTATTAGTTCCATGCCATATGTTTCGAAATAGTTCTGTTAACATAACCTGTTCTCTTTCTTTTTCAGAGAAGCAACAGTCAAACTCTCCGAAGCAGAACAGATGTGGATGTACCATATTGTGACGTCTGTGCAATACCAATGTGTATATTGGTGCCGTGTCCACAGGCATCACAAGTTCATTTTGACAATTGATTCGTGCATCTATTCTTCACAGCCTAAGCCTAGAGATGTCATTACCACTGGCCACATCTGCTTGAGAATTTGATGCTTTCTATCGTGTAAAAGGAGTGTGGAGGGAGGACATTTCACGAAGAGCCCTGACAAAAATTCTAAAACGAGTGTGCAGGAGTCTAGAAAATTGGATGTTTGCTTTTGTGTATTGTGTAGACGTAGGGATACCAAAAGTGAGTGGCTGCATAGTACCTGTCAAGAGACTCAAGACGTTCCTTTTCATTTGCATCAAGCTCGGTCACGTATGTGTTTTGTAATAGAAAAAAGTGACTGGTAATTCTTGTCGAGAAGTGGAGAGGAATGTTGGGGTTTGGCATGGGATTAAATCTAAGAGTTTTTTACCTACAACCCATTAGAGTATCTCCGAGAGTTTGCCAAAATTTACTTGGCAAATCCTGTGTTTTGCCAACTTCTAAAAAGCTATGCAAAGTAAAAAAAGAATTCATCTCCAACAGTTTGGCATAATTCCAAATCTAACTTACATCAGGAATCCTGAGAGAAACAAAATTATGTATGTGTCCTTCCATCTCTTGAAAAACTTACATCAGGAATCCTTCTCTATTATTTATTTCCTTTTCACCCTCCCACCTAGAGGGAAACAACGATGTCAACCACGATCCGCGCGCGCATATATGCTTGTGGGGAGGTGAGTTTTGCCAACTCTCTATTTTTGCCAAGTTGGTTTGCCAAACTGTTGGAGGCCAGTTTTTCTTGTTTTGCCAAAATTATACGGATGCCAAGTTGATTTGCCAAATTGTTGGAATTGCTCTTATAAAAAGTTCTCTTTACCTACAACCCACTGAAAGTAAGAAAAGTTCCGCAATACCATCCATGAAAATTTTCTTTCCCCCATACCACTCTGTCACCTTCAGTTACAATCTAGAGGCCTGACATGTGGGATCCACTACACATTTGACAAATTTACCCTTCTCCCTACTCCAACTGACGTGTGGGGCCCACTGCCGATGCTTCTCGTCTTCAACCTTCCCCTTCTTGCCTTTCTCCCCCCAAGTCCCCAGCTCCCACTGCCGATGCTGCTGCCACCGGCCGGTCCCTCCCCTCCCACCGGCTCCGCTAGGCGGCCCCTCCCAGGCGGCGCCGGCCGGTGGCCCTCCCCTCCTCGCGCCGGCCGGTGGTGGGCGTGAACACTGGGGAGGCGCGCGACACAGCTGTGTCACCTCCACGAGCGCCGGCACGACGTTCGCGCACACGATGCAAATCTTGTTCTCCGGCTCCAGGGAGATGTTGACGGGGGGCCGCTGCCGTGTCCACCCGTGCCACTGCTGCGTCCCAGTCGTCATCGTCGTCCAGTACCGCGGCGAGGTATCTCAGCTCCTCTCTCAGTTCATGTCGAGGCGGCTGGACCGCATCATGGTAGCGACGGAGTCGGAGGCCTCACGTAGCACGACGGCACAGTGCCGGCTCAGGACAACGCAGGCGGCAGCGAGGTTCTTCTTGAGGTAGTTGTGGGAGGAGGGATCGATTTGCTGATGGTGGAGCTCGATCTGCAGGATGAGAGATCGATTCGCTGACCACAAAGTTCGATTCACGACGGCATGAGCTCGATTTGCAAGTGAGTTCGATTCACGGCAGCAGGAGCTCGATTGCTAGCGACGGTGGTGGTTGCTCGCAGGCTCCGGGAGGTCCTGCAAGGCCTGCTTCCTTCCTACTGCAAAGCTCGGCAGGATAAGGCAGGGATTAAGGAAACGTTGGCCGGCTCCTGTAGGGTGAATAATTTCTGCAGGCAGGTGATGCAGATGGCTCCGCGGGCACCTGCAGGCATGCCTGCGTGATCCTTAGCCCCACACGGCCACACGTCACGAACGAGAAGCGTGGAGTTTGACTAAGTGACGGGCAAAATGGTCATTTTGCTTTGCCGTTAGGATCCGTTAGTACCAGAATCTTTAACATACGAAACCTGGCTAATAAGAAGGCCAGGGAAGGTGGCCATGTCGCTGGCTGTCCTCGGCCGTCCGATCGGGTTCACGGACGGCCCAGATTAGGTGAGTCCAAGCCATTTTGCAAAAAGGCCCTCAAACTCTAGAGAAATAGAACCCGCAGTCCATCCTCCTCTCATAGAAGCTTTTGCAAAAAAGCCCTCGAACTTTGAAAAAATAGTACCCGCAATCCTGGGCCGGATAGGAGCACCGCTGGCGGCGCCCGCGCCCGTGGCCGCGAGCAGCCGGCGGCGGCCGCCGCGCTCGCCCACGCGGCACGGCGGAGCGCGCCCACGCGCTCACCCCCGGCCCGCCGCCGCCTCGTACTTGGGTCGCCGCCGCCGCCGCCCCGACGCCGAGCCCGGCGTAGGCCACCGCCGGCCGGGATCCGGCAGTGTGCCACCGCCGCCGACCCCGAAGGCCGAGCGCGCGAGCCGGCGACCGCGCGGCATCGGCCGCCATCACCCCGCGCGCGGACACGCGCCACCGCCTCCCCGACACGAGACGCGGCCGCCGGCCGGGCCGCCATTGGCGAGTACCCCGGCCACTACGCGGATGTAGGGCGTGCGGCTCCACCGCCGGCCGTGGGGAGCGCTCCGCGCGGTGCTAGGCGGGCCACCGCACGGGTCACCGCCGCCGCGCTCACAGCCGCCACCCGTCCAGAGAAAGAGAAGGAGAGAAGGAAAGAGGAGAGGGAGGGAGAGGAGGCCACGGCGTCAAGCTGGCCGCCGGCGGAGGGTGTGATAACGGCAAGGATCCACCGCGGCCAGAGCGAGCAGATAGGGTTGCGCAAGGAGCTCCGTCTCCCTCCATCTCTCTCTCTATGCCGCAAGCCGAGCACCTCTCGCCACCGCAAATGCTGCCGCCGCTGCGCCATGCTCCTCTCCCCTCTGTTCCCTCTCTCCCTCTCTCTCTGTCCGAGCTCCTGTCCGAGCTCTGCCGCACGAAGAGGATCAGGATGACCCACTTTGAACTGATGAGCGCCCAACCACGTCACTCAGCCCAATAGGAGCAGGCAATCTCAACCCGTGGGTCCCACATGTCATTGGCTGTCCTCTTCCCACTCACATCCATAGACCTGGTGCCCACGAACCGAAACAGGAAACGAGCAATCAACGCTGGTCACAAAACCACAAAATATCGGCGAAAAAAACAAAAACAAAGACAACGGTTCGTTCGGTTTCGGTTGCAACAAAAAAAAATGGAGTCGGCCATACCTCACCGGTTGGCACTCTTCCGTAAATTACAACCACAAAATAGAACAACGCAATATTTCATACTCCACCTACTCCCTAAATATTTGTAAATAATCTTTTGGGTTTCGATCCATGCAACAATATTTATGTCTCCATAAAAATATATTGCTAAAATAACTAAAAAAACCGAACAAAGGCGAGTACGAAATAAGCATCTCTTATCTAAATCATTACACTCATCGCACCACATATTTATACACAATAAAGATATTTTATAATACATATATTGTTACAATAGTCCAAAATAAAAGCATTAAACCTTTAAAAATAAAATCCTACGTATTCAAATTATTATTTCCCTAATTTTTCATCCCTTCTTCATCATCAAAAAATAGAATAATCTCTAGATTTTTATCATTCATGTTTTAAGGTTAACCATGGCCATGCACGAGGCCGCCGCGATTCGGCCGAGGCGCCGAGCGCAGCCGTGGCCATCTCGGGAGAGACAAGGGCGTCGCTCGGAGCTTCATCTCCATTTGCGCTCCACTCTGCTCTCGGCTTCTTCCGTCTCTCTCTCCGACTACATGATATTCTCGTCCATTCACATATGCGAGTACATCATGTCCCACATATAAATACTTGAAATGAATATTAAAAAAAAGATATACTTGCACTACATGTGGTACGTACATACACCAGATATATAGACACGCATAGATATATATGGTGACAGTTACAGCAACACATGGCTAACCTCCGTAATCATCCATTTGCCCTAACCCTGAAACAATCTGCACTACAACCAACCCACACACTGGTCATAAGCGGCAACGCCGCGCGGCTTTCTAGTTGGACGGAATGGTGCAGAGGTAAAGAAAATTTTGTTGGATGGGTTAGAAGAACTTCTGCAAAACTCAGTGGGTTGTAGGTAAAGAGAACCTTTTATGATGGGTTGCAGGTAAAAACCTCTGAATCTAATGAAAGTGAAAAAAATGACCGGTAATATTTGTGAAGTGGAGTTGTAGAGGGGAAGGCGGTGGCTTTGAATTTTTTTTCCAGCCCGTCTGGTTAGGCTTAATTTTCCCGGCGTATAATTTTCTCCGAGTACGTTTAAGCATCTAGTCTCACTAAGGTTTTACGGTTTAAAGTGTATGCTACCCAAGTAAAATAAATGTTATTAAGATAAGAGTCTCATAGATTAAGGTGTATGCTATCCGAGTAAAATAGATGCCATTAAAAGAATGAAAAATGGAAACATAAAGTTGGTGACTTGGTGTATGCTAGTTCGTTTTAAATTTTAGATCGTTTTGGTATATTTCAATATTCATAAATTTTATAATACATACATATAAGATATCGATAATTTAGAACGGAAGGAATATTCACTACCTAAGTAAAATAAATGT
Organism: Cenchrus americanus; assembly: GCA_947561735.1. Classification (NCBI taxonomy): domain Eukaryota; kingdom Viridiplantae; phylum Streptophyta; class Magnoliopsida; order Poales; family Poaceae; genus Cenchrus; species Cenchrus americanus. The sequence continues at coordinate 108,469,864 of OX387240.1, forward strand.
AATTAAGAGATGGTGCTGCCTCGAGAGGGGTTTGCGCGTGAAGGAGACGGTGTTGCGCCGAGGAGAGCACATGCTGCGGTCAACGAATGCAACGTACTTCCTCCGGTTTGGTAAAAGAAGTCGTTTAGGACAGCGACACAGTCTCCAAAGCACAACTTTGACTTCTCTTTTTTTAAAAAATATTTATTGAAAAGTTATATATGTATACTTTTATGAAAAGGATTTTCGAAACAAATCTATTGATATGTTTCACATTTCTAAACTCAACGACTTAAAAATTATTCACATTTATATTCTCAATGTTTGACTCAAACCTTATCCAAAACGACTTCTTTAACCAAATTGAACCGGAGGGAGTACTCTCTCCGGTTGCCTATTAGTAGCCTGTTCGGTTGGTGGGTGGCCGATGGTAGTGCTTTGGTTTGTTCGAGAGAGAAAAGTCTTGTTGGCAGTTACCGGTGGCCGATTTGTTGTGAGAGAAAAGATCTTCTTTTGCTGGTGGGCGATAAGCCAAGCGAACAGGGCGTAGAAGTCGTTTGGACAAGGTTTGAGTCAAACATTGGAAATATAAATTATGAATAACTTTTAAATTGTCGAGTTTGAAAATGTGAAAATCATATAAATAGATTTGTCTTGAAAATTATTTTCATAAGAATATACATATATAACTTTCCAATAAAGATTTTTATAAAGCTTTGGTGACCGTGTCGCTGTCTGAAACGACTTCTAATATGAAACCGGAGGGAGTACATTAGGTCATCCATTTCGTCACAATATAAGAACTCTGTGCATAAGCGGCATGGATCCACGGGACTCTGTGGAACATGTATGCAAATGTAACTGAAACGCTGCGCCTAAATGTTTATGCTCCAGTCGTAGGGTTGGTAGGCGACTTTCAGTTGAGTGCTCGCGAGAAGTTCCAAGAGCTGCTCTGACTGTGCAGGCTCAAGGTAGTTTGCGGCGTGCTTCAGTACTTCCGTCTCATTCTTGCCAAAATCTGTGCTATACCTGAAAATCATGTAGAAGATGAGATTGAGCTGAGAAAGTGATCATTAATGCATTCACTATATCATATCAAGATCTCGATCATAAATTCGGTCATCCTTTCTTTCAATAGGCACTTGCACTCTCATAAGTAGAAGACTTAGAAATCTACTAATAAAATCCATCCTTTGCTAATAAAATCTACTAATGGCATAGTCGTCCTCATATTTGAAGTACCCTCCCTGTATGTTGCGTTAAGCCGTTAACAATAAAGTTGGATTCTGCAAGAGTAGCACTGATGATCATTTTGATTTGACAGTTTTTGGTATGCACACTACCAAGAGAAAGCAGTAAAATTTTGAAGACAGAGTAAAGCAAGAATAACAATCTTCTTACCATTTTAAAATCTTGCTTGCAGATGCTACTTTGGCATCAGGGTCAACAATCAGTCCTCCATTCCTTAGGAAATCACGTGCGGCTTCCATTAATTCTTTGTCAATATCGCCTGGCGAGTAACACCTAAGTGTAGGTCCAGATTTGGTGCCACATACCAAAGCAAAGTGAACAAGAGGTTCATGGTATGGAAGGGCCACCTGCAGTTACAGGGAAAGGTAAATGAAAGCATATTCTCATCACAAATCTAGTTAACTCCTGGGTGGCATATGTTGGACTCAGTAATTAGTTAGTTAAAGAACAAAAGGGTGCTTATAAAATGCTGTAACAGCATATTTCTTCTATATAACGTAAAAAGCGCTGTGGCTATGTAGTGGCTGTTTTTGGCAAGTGGGCAAACCTTCCCGCCTCTGATACAGCAACTTCAATTGTGGGAGCATGCAGCAGACAACTTCTATATCAATATGTTTTACTTTGGCAAGCATATTGGATACCTAATCTTTTTGTTTATAACATCTGCTGAACTTCTATCTGACTTTCCAGAAACAAAGGAATGTACTAAATATACAATGGTCGTCTGATGGGCTATATATACTTCTTTCTCCAGTAATCTGCTACTAGAAACTCTACTCAACAGTACATATTTCGATTTTCTACCAAAAAAAAACAACAAATACAATACCAGCACTACGTTGCACCAGCATAACATTCTCAATCAGCAGTGTATTGATGAATGTTTCATTCGGTGTTAAATCACATGAAACTGAAAGAGATCTATCTTTGTGAGAAAAGAGAGGTTCTTTGTTTTCAAAAGAAGATGACGTTTTTCAATCTTCATGCAAATCACATACTCCCTACCTAGGAAAAGTACAGGTTGCACATACATACAGTCTTAAAAAGAACTGGACATCTATTTTGGTGGCCAGGAAAGACAAACTAGACATAATAGCTGCTCGGTACAACGAAAGTATATGACACAAATACACTCACAAGCACAAAGAGGATTCCAAGCACTATTGGGGCATTTGAGGAAGAAGCAAGTAGTTGTAAACAGATAAATATATTTTCACATTTCACTGGGATCTGATTTGTTCACCTTGGATCTTCGGTCTTTCTGTCCGAAAGGTTTGACAATGTTGTATGGTGGCCTTTGGTTGCCACGTAGAATGCCGTTTTGGATAGCTGAAAGTGAATAAGAACATCCACCAATGACATACTTGAAATCTCCAAAAAACTTTTTCCTGTCCAGTGGTCCAGCAGGATGGCCACATGTCACTAATGCGTGAATAGCCATCATATTGTAGAGATTTATGAAGAAAGCTAGCTTTTCTTCACGTGATAAGTCATCAACTTCCACCCTTTGGAGCTCCTCAATTGTTCTAATATACCTATGCAGGAGAAATGAGAGTTAGTACAATCTCCTGTCTTAATGCAATGATACACAGATATCCCGCATATTTGAGAGAGAGAGAGAGAGAGAGAGAGAGAGAGAGAGAGAGAGAGAGAGAGAGAGAGAGAGACAAAAGGTATAATGCACCCATCATCACAGTAGGGCACCCCAAACAAAACAAAATGTCATTACACTACAGTAGTTGCAACATTCGCCGAGAGGTTCTATGCAAGTGGCTTGTGATACCAATCAAGCATTAATTTGCGTTAATGCCCAAAGATAATTAGGCCTAAAAGGACAATTTGCTGATAGTAGAATGTAATCACTGTCCAACAATTGTCGACGAGGAAAATGCGGCGAGATGAGGGTTATAGAAAATAAAATAACTGGTTTCTGTCAGCCATTTGATTAAAAGTCTCGGATCAGCAATAGATGCATTTCCAGTTGTGTTAGTGTTTGCAAGAAAATGCTATTAATAGATTTACACCATAGAAAATAAAGAGCAAGCCCAACAAATATATCAAGATCTATCCATTATATTACAAACTTAAACATATGTACGAACCCAAAATCTGCCAAAAATGGCAATGACAACCAACTGTTGTAGTATATGGGGACAAACAAAACATAGACTACTCTATAAAATATGATTTTTGCATCTTGATCAAGTATATACAGCTAAGCTAAGCACTGACCTTTTAAATTCCTCACAGCCCTGGATACTTCTGTAGTCAACATGTCTACCATCCACAGATACGTAAGCTTCAAAAATGGCATAAGATAATAATCTCAACCTTGATGCCACTCCAGCAATAGGTTTCGGTGCAACATCAATAATGCCCCTAGGGATGTTGTAGCACTGAGTCATAACTACAGGATCATGATCCAGGAAACGATACAGGTGATTTCCATCTTCAAAGACATTCTCACTGCAGTGACAGAAGTTGATATCAATAATCTCCTATTTGTCAACCAATACAAAATGATATAATATAAATGTAAAGAATATTGCATGCCAATTTCAAACTTACTCTAGAACATGACGAAAGAAGTATTTGCTTGCAAGCTTCCTTCCAAATTCCACTGCCTACATTTTCAGTACAAAACAAAAGGTATTAATTAAATTAAATGAAAAATCCTTTCACAACGTAATGATACGAAACGTGCGATTTTGCGATCTATAGCTAAATTAAAGTCACTAACAAGAATTAGAGAAATCAACAATGATGTTATTCAAAGTCCATGTTGCAAGGTGTAACATCTCGTAAAGAAAAGAGTAATTTTGGTGTGAATCAAATGTACTTTACCTCATCTCTCTCCAAATACTGATCTTCTGACAATAAATCTACAGCTTCGCTACCAAGAAAGCAATTACTAAATCTTCTCATCTTATAAAATCTATCCTTAGGAGTGACCGACTCTCTCATTTTTCTGACAATGGTTGCCAACTCATCCATCTTCCCACTTCCAGATTCATCATCTTCTCCAGGTAAGGGAGGTGAGGGAGCAGAAGATGAGGGTTCTTCTTGGAAAAGAACACCGATATGCTCATCAAGTATGCCAGAATCTTCCATTTTCTTCAACTCAATTAATCCTCCAATCAGAAGGTCATTGAAATAAATTTTTGGTACAGTGAATGACCCAGTATTCTTCTCCAATTCCAACTTTCTACTGGGGAAGATGTCAATGTTGATCTCAACATACTTGAGCCTTTTCTGAAACAAGAAAAGACGGACCATTTTGCAATCTTCACACCCCAGTTTAGTGTATATTATAATCCTACCCTTTACAGTTGGTTGCTCCAACTCTTCATGCACTGCTTCCCCAGTTATAAAAGTATCAAAATCTCGTCCAATTTTGATCAAGTTTAGTGGATTCCAAGTAATCCTTTCGTCAGTTTTCTGTTGCACCTCTTTAGGTTTAGGTTCAGCATCAGACCCAGTTTTCTCGCTATTGATGCATTCTGAACCATCGGTCTTGTCAGTTTCAACCTTGAACTCATTTTCATCCTTTTTGCCAGAAAGGCGACGCATAAATGTTGAAACTGCATTGACACCCTTTTCTTTAACAAAATTCTTGATTGCAACAGCTCGCTCATTAAGTGCAGACCCCTGAGCCTCTGAGTCAAGTTCCACAGACTGATTGGATGAACGCCTCATTTCTTCCATTTCAGGAACCTCAGTTCCATCAAACACTGGCTCTTCAGATTTGTCTTCAGCAAGAATCTCTTTTGTGATCTGGTTTGAATCTACAGGTTCCATAGCATCTGTACTTGTGCTTTCATTTAGTTGTCCATTTAAGTCCTTTTCTGAATTATCTTCCTCTTGGATCTGTGCTTCTGACTCCTAACTCAAATCCACTTTCGAAGAATTTGTTGCTTCTTCCACATTTAATTTTTCTGTTTTCCTTGACAAATCCCCTGCATCTCCACAATTTTCATCAGGTTTAGTACACTCTTTGGTTGCAGTAGGATTTTTCTCATCCTTGTCTGTACCCTCCATGATGCAAAATAGCCTTCAGTAGGAAGCCTGTGTAATAAACAAGACATGCAGTAGACTGTCAAATATGGCAGAATATCAAGGGGAGTGATGCAAATGACAGATGCACACGCTATCCAGAAAGTTTATGCAATTAGGGATGCAAGCATTTAAGGCTGTACCTTGCATGTATCTAAAAAAATGGAATACAAACTAAATTCGCATAGATGACAAACCATTCTTCTTAATTCAGCCCCCATTCAATTTTGCACTGCATGCGGTCAGTTTGTAGTGCCAATCAGCAACTCACATGAGTATGCAAGAGAAAGTTCAACGGTTATAGTAGCACAAGCAAACTACAAATCTTGATCATTTTGGAAAATAAAATGATGCATATTCCTCCACCCCCCCCCCCTGCAGCATAGAGCATAGAATGTGCACAGCTCAAATCCTTCAGACATTGTGCATTGCATGGTAAATGGCAAAATTGAACTCAATCGAGCCTCAGAGATGCTAGAAATACTGGTGCACATTTTCAGAAACACATCCTTATCACAAATAGAAGGACCACTCTGATATCACATTGTTCAATTCCACAGCAGCAATTACACGGGAAAAATGCACCAAAAATGCTAAATATCAAACATGTTACATCAACATCAATCAGGCCAACCACTAGTAGAACATCACAATCTAGCACTAAACACTCTCCTTAAGGCATTCAACCCCAATTCACAAAAAGGAAACAGGACAAGAATTAATCTCATATCGTTGACTGCAAACAACAAACACCGTGGCACGCATTGATGGATGATGCATATGCTCCCGGACTGGAACACATTTACAGGCTGGGACAGACGCCGCCACACACTGGCAAATCACCCAGCTCCATGCACAAACACGAGGGCTCTAACTACCAACACAAGCCGCATCACCCGCGAAACATTCCTCCCGCAACGTCACGCTTGGACTCGGCCAGAATCCCCAGCGTCTACAGTCAACAAAACCCCCAGATCAGCAGGCCGTAAACAACCGCGCACCGTCACATCCCAGTTCGCCGCCACAACCGTCGCCTCACGCACAAACGCGAAACACGAGATCCCGCCACTGGTAAACACCGAGAGCACGGGCATCTCCAACTAAACCACATCCGCAGCAATCCACCGAAAAATAAACGGTAGCAAACGCGCCCAAATCCCCCCCCCCCCCCCCCCCCCACCCCCCAAAATAAATTCAAACACACCAACCTGCCGAAGAACGCCGGAGCAACGGGCACCAATCTGAAGTTCCGAACCCGCCGTGAATCCTTGACCTGCACGGTTGAACATACGGGCCAAAACAAAATCAGAGTAAAAAAACAAAGCAGGGATTAATCGAGAGGGAAGCGAAGGGAGAGGGGAGGGAGGAACAACGAAGCGAGGGCATACGCGCGCGAGGGTCCAAACCGAGAAGCCGAAATTCGTGCCCTCCGAAGGCGGGTTTGACTGGGGCGGAGGAGGGGAAGGAAGGGAGGAAATGGGGGCGAGCGGAGCGGAGCGGCGGCGGCGGAGTGGGTTGAGGCCGACCCGGGGCGACCGGGGGTTGTAAGAAGCGGGAACAGCGGGGCGGGGCGAGCGGAGGAAACTGACGAGAGAAACGGGAGAGAAGGGGAAAAGAGGAAGGGCAGAGGGGGGCGGCGTTTTCCTGTCACGTGGGTCTCTGCCTTCTGCGGATCGGGCCTGTCGATGGCACGGACTTTGACCGCGGCAGCGGCCCACGTCAGGGACGGTAGATTCTTCTTCTGCCTGGACTGCACCAATGGGAATGAGATCCTCTACCGTCAGTCAATTTGACCGGACTCTGCAATCACCACATGCGGCCGTCCAGCTGTGATCTAATGGACAACCATACCTCTCATGACTCCGGCTCTTCACGAGCTGGGCCTTGGCCCACATTGGCCTGCTTTCGCTATGGCTGCGGCGCAAGCACGACGGCGCTTCATGTGCGATGCGAGGCAGGACTACCGAGTCGACCTGTTCGTGCTGGCGTCCATCCTCGCCGCCGGCTGCGCGGCGGACGCCATCGGCCGCTTGGCACACTAGTGCTCGCCCCAGCCTTCCCCATGGCCGGCGCAGTCGCCCTATCGCACTCCTGGCGTTGCGGTTCGTCACTAACATTGGCGTTGGGTTCGCCGTCGTCGTAGCCCCCGTCTACGCCGCCGAGGTCGCACCAGCGTCGTCGTGAGGGCTCTTCTCGTCCCTCGTCGACGTCTTCATCACGGACGGGAGCCTCCTCGGCTTCATCTCCAACTACTAAGCCCTCGCGCGGCCTGCTGCTGCGCCGAGGCTGGTGCGTCGTGTTCGCCCTCGATGTCCCGCCGCCGCTGCTCCTCCACTGCGGGGTGCTCGCCATGTCGGAGTCGCCCCGGTGGCTCGCCTTGCGCGGGCATGACGGGGAGGCGTGTGTCCTGCTCGAGCGCACCTCCGACCAGGGTTAGACTTACCGTCGGTAACCGGCCGGTTTACCGCGGTAACCGGTCTTACCGGTCTGGACCGGTTACAGTACCGGCCGGGTACCAACCGTTAGGGTTAGGAAATTTTTGGAATTCATCCAAAAATTGAAAATTGTGGAAAAATCCCTAAAACTACTTCGTGATTTATTGAGTCTAATGGTGTCAAATTTGTTGCAAACTTAGTTCATTTAGTATAAATTTCAACCAAAAGAAGTTAAACCAAAAATGAAAAAAAAACGGCGGCCCAGGTCAGCCCACTAAGGCCCAACGATTGGGGGGGTCAAAGTAACCCTACCCAGCTCCCCACCCCATTCCACCCGAGCCAAATCCTCCAGAAGCGCCTCCCCTCACGCGACCGCCTCCCCAGGTCCGTCGTCCGGCCGCCGCCGCCGCCTAACCGGCGGCCGAGCGCGGCTTACCGCTCGGTCGGCGCGGTAAGCGGCCGGCCGCCGGATCTACCCGCGGGCCACACCGGACGGGCGGTTTATCGACCGGAGCGGCGCTTTGCCGCGGTAAGGCCGCGGTAAACCGCCCCGGCGCAGGTAGTTCCTCCCCCTTTGATTTATCTAGTTTTTCAATATGTTTTGATATACAAGTGTAGAACATTTTGATTTAGGATGCGTATATGATTTGACTCAGGTGTTTACATAATTTAGGTTTGTAATTGTAGATATGTAGACCATAAATGTAGGATTTTGGTAGAGCATATTTAGGTGTATATTTGATTTCATTTAGGATGTATGTATGATTTAGTTGTATATATGATTTCATTAAGATTGCAGATATTTGGAGCATATTTAGGTATATGATTTATGTGATTGATTTGTAAATGTTGTCCATTTATGCAGATACAAAATGGCATCTAGAGATGTTGTGTGGGAACACGGTGAAAAGCACGCAGCCACCGACAAGATGGGTGTATGAATGGGAAGATCCACATTTTTACAATATGTTACTTCAGCAATGGCAGACGACAGCAGCGTGGACGGGGCAAACTTGGCAAGACTACAAGGCTGAACTGCTTAGAGTGCAAGGTTTGAATGTCATGTCCACCGCCGAGTACTAGATGGCGACCCAAATGGGGGTCTTCCCATTTCTACAGCGTTGATCTTTTATTACTATGAGTCTATGACTATGATATTGTATTTGTATGCACGATTAGAACTATGATTATGGTATTGTATGCACAATTATTACTATGACATTGTTTGTATGCAAAACTATGTTATTATTCCTTTGGTGAGGTTTTGTGATGTCCTTTACACTGAGTTATGCATAAATCATGCTAATATTTTCATTAATTCATCACCGGAGAACCACAAATACATGTTCGGTTTTCCTGGCTTCGGCCCTCGGTTTACGGCCTTACCGACCGATTCACCGATCCTTACCGAACGGTAAACCGATCGCTTACCGATTGACTTGGCGGGCGATTTGAAAATTTGAATTTGTTCGGTAACCGCCGGTTACCGCGCGCTACCGAGCGGTAAACCGTTACCGGAGGCCGGCGGTTAGGGCCTCCGGTTCGGTAAGTAAAACCCTGCCTCCGACACGCCCCCGAGGCCGGCGACCGGCTCGAGGAGATCCGGCGAGCCGTCCACGCGCGAGGTCGGTGGGGCCGGGTTCTGGCAGGAGCTGTTTGTCGCGCCGTCACCGGTGGTGCGGCAGATCCTCACCAAGTCACCAACATCCTCGTGCTCTGCTCCTTCCAGCCGCGCGCACCGCGCAGCGCTCCCGCCGCGTGCGCCGCAGCCATGGCGAAGAGGCCAATGCTCAGTTGGGCCGGCCTAACACGTGGAGACATGGAGCGCATGGGAAGTATGTTTGACGTTGGATTGTAGCTGGATGGCCAGATGAGGATGTGACTGCAGAATCCAGTCAAAGTGCTTGACGGTAGAGGATCTCATTCCCACCAATGCACCATGGAGGTCTATGCTGCATTCTGCAACTGCATGCAATAATGGTCTGGTACTCCAGCAGGGTTAGAGTTAGAGTTAAGCTTCGTTTGGATGTATACATTGAAGATCTTGGTATTGAATTGGCTTCAATATCAAATTAGAGTGGTATTGGTATTAGGTAACAATATCAAAGCAATTGTTTGGATGTAGATGAATTTGCTAATGGAATCTAAGGAACCAATGAATACTGATTCGTGTTTGGATGTTTGCACCATGGCATTAAAATCGACATCTTCTTCTTCACATCTCCACACCGACGGCAGCGTTCCGGGGCGGAGCTCACCAACGCCGTTGGCGAGTGTTCCGGGGCGGAGCTCCCCCACACCGCCCGTGGCTCGCCGAACTGGAGGAAGAGGAGGGGCACCACGCCCAACAAGAGGAAGAGGAGGAGCACTGCGCTGGACAGGAGAAAGAGGAGGAGGCCAAGCTAGACCGGAGGAAGAGGAGAAGCACCGCGCCAAACATGAGGAAGAGGAGGACTGAAGGAGTGTCGTGCAACTCGCCGGCGGAGGGAGGGGATAGGGTGGCGCTGCTTACTAGCTTAACGGACCGCTAACTTTGGGAGAGGTACTTGTGGCGGCGCAAGCAGGGGCGACGGCGGTGACCTCCATGGTCGTCGTTTCTCCTTTCTCCCGAGAGCGAGGCATCGTTTTTTCCGCGAGCAAAACGAAGGGGACACGCAAGGGAGGCGATTCAGAGCAGTACGAAGCCTGAGGCCTCTGAATTGTGGGTGGGCTTGCGCAAGCTAGGTCAATATCGCACGGCTTTGGAGAGCGTTTCCATCCCTGAATGCCCAACACGTCCAAACAGCTGAATTAGGGGCTCTTCAATGCAAATTCACAATTCCAGCCTTGAATATCAACTTCCAAACGTAGTGTTAGTTTCTAACTCTAGCTTTAGCCCTAAACTAACTCTAGCTCTAGAGGTGTTTGGATGGAAGGATTAGAGTGACATTAAATGCACTTTTTCAATCATTAGGTGTGGGTAGAGAGAGAGAGAGAAAAGTCATTTTTACCCAACACGAACTAGCCCAATAAGTACCTCTTCAGTGGGATAGGTTTTTTTGGGTGGGTCAGATGCAAACTAGCTCAATCTAACCCTCATGTTTGGATACTTTGTGGCTAGTTGAGCTCCAGGTAACCAAAACTAACTCTAGCGCGTGGATCCAAACATGGCCAATACTGCAATTTTTCCTAATTGAAAAATATGGCTTACGAAAATTATAAAGCTAATGATTTTCTCCAGCGATCTGAAAACAAATTAACAGTATCTTATCTTACTAGGAACATGCTCGTGCGTTGCTACAGGCAAAATAATTTCACCTATGCACATCAAACATCACTGTGTACAATATTTACTTTTGTCAACACATGGCATAAAATTTCAATACTAAACACAGAGGATGCATTGCCTTGAGGCTTATGTCATACATAAGGCATCAAGTGATACTCATCTAAATAGAATAAAATTTCAATTGTAAACACGAGGGATGCATTGCCATAAGGCTTACATCATAGATAGAGGTTTGTTCCACGCGTTTATGCTAATAAAAGATTTGGAACAATGCAAATCAAGCAACCAAAAACTAATATATGTTTTGACGACCAGATAGAGTTAGTATATATTTAATTATATAGCCAAATGCAACACGAAGCAATAGAGTTTATTCAAGAGCACAACATAAACAGTGACAGTTCATTTCACTCCACTATCTGAGGTTTGTTGACAGGCTACATGCATCAGCCACCTCCGCCAATACAGGCGACATGAGCTTCTCCAGTATGCATCCTTCATCCATGGAGCATCAATTCCAGCGTGTGGCAGAGGTCGCCCATTACATGGTGATGAATAAACAACTTTAGAAATTTTGCTTCTAGGAAATGAACAACCAAGAGAAGCGAAATTTCCAACCAGGCATGACACGCAAGCTTTGAAGTAGGGTATGACATTTGGTTCTGTGCAGGAAAGAGCACAGTAACAGTAATTTGAAATAAACGAGACATAGTGAATAGAAATCTTTTCTATTAAGAAAGAAGGTGTGTGGTAGCTAGGTCATTCTTATCTGCTACTGACTTGTGGTCCATGTCGTCTCATTCCATTCCATCAGAACATCTCCCTACAATCTCTTCGGAATCCCATCAACAAAAACTATTAATACACATTGAGCCATCCATTTTAATTCGAAAGGGGTGATATGTTTTAGTGTGCTAACAAAAAAAGAGACAATAAAATAAAATGCAAACAAAAGGTCCAAGAGATCCACAATGACACAAACAATTATTATTTGAGTAAATGCAACACCTTTTAAACTTAATAACTGAGAAGCAGACAGCATCCATAATTATACTAAACATCAGAGAAGTAGAATAGTATGACCTCAAGAGATGAGATGAGATTCTAATTCTCTACACATTCTTGTCTTTGAAAATTATTTTTTAGGATGACTATGAGATCAGTTCAAATGTGATTGGAACATTAGCATGAAGTTTGGGAAGGCTAACTTACCACTCACTGTCCTTTTCACTGTCAACATCCATGTTTGTTGTCTGGCAGCTTTCTATTGCAGGCTGCTTGTAAACAGTTTGCTCCCAACTTATTCTGGCCATATATGTTCCTTGTTTTGTAATTTTGTACCCCTATTGCCAAGATCAGGACAGATAAAAAATAACTTAGGTTTTCATCTGTTCATCAACAAAGATTCTGACATAAATGTTTTACAGATATTTCAAGGCAAAGTTTGTTAAACTTATGGTATGCAACATTTGTTGGTACATCTACATTCTAGAATGATCCTTTAGGATATGTTCCATTCTCGATCTCAGTCGCGATAGTATTTATTAGCGCCATACAAACCTCTGCAGAAAACTTGAGGTCATTAGCACTGCTCTAACCCACAACCCTGTACAATTGGGATATTAAATAGAGTTCTCAGAAGAACCATAAATGTTCAAATAGTCTGAACCTAGGATTTATATGAAACTGGAATTAGTTCAACGTCCCAGAGCACAAAAGTTTTTCTTATCAGAGGACAGAGGTCAATTCATTTTCTAGATCAGCCATTAGCTGAAATGGGGCTTCCTGAATGGTAAAAGCTATTATGCAGTTGGTGTCACTAAATATCGGTCAACTACTTCTATGGTTTCACCAATGGTCATGACATAACTGCAAAAATGAAGTATTAATTGTACTGAGTAACCAGACTGAAAGATTTAACAATGAATTTTACAGAAAACATCAGGATGAATAACCAGACTTCAAGACACAGAGCAAGTAGCACTGAAATTGTAGTGGTCATTTGGTGAACTCTGGACGTCCATACAGACATACAGTATTACTATGGTGAAACTTCATTGTAATCAACATCATAATTTTCAGGAATAAATTGAGCTTCAAATGTAGGAATGCCTGAAAGAAATTGGGTTTTTTACAAGAAGGTTCCGGTTGTCAATAGTGGACTTTCCATTGCAGCACAAAATCCTTGCAAAGAGAACAACACTTCCTTCCTCGAGATGGTTCCTAGCTCATTTGTCATCTTGCATTACAAATGTTGTCTAAACAACCCAAATTCGTCAATGATGCCATCATTCTGAAATATTTTTAACTGATCGGGTCAACATTAAGTTCTAACAGTTGCGCACTATGATTGCATCATTAGTCATCATAAGTAATCCATCCTTTAATCATTAAGGATTTGGGTAAATTGAACAAACTAATCGTAGGTATCATGCAGTTCGTACCTGATGTAGAAGGTAAGGCATTCCAAAATGTGGAGGAAGGAGAAAACCAATCACTATTGACAGAGTTACATGAATTTTGTTTAGTGGATGCAGGAACTGTGATAAAAAGGTTGTTGAACAGCCAACATAAGTATGCACATGAGAAAAATGTCACCTTGGCTATATGTTACTACCAGCATGATCTTCTATAATATTTAGAAGAATATATAGAAATGTCTGCATAAATGCATATTAAAAAGGCTTTCAAAATGAAGATTTAGAAGTCCATATTCCATAATATCTTAAGCATAAGAAAGTACCACAAATCTGAAAACCCACAACTGTTGTCCCTGTAGGCACCATTCAACTACATACATATCTCTGTATCAGAAAAAACAGTACTTTCAACAACTTTTTTTAGCACCATTGTGATCACTCAATGCATTTGGCAAGTCATTCATGTAGCGAGAGGTTCCATCTTGTATGTACTTTTTCCTCATATTTAAGAATAAATTAAGAAAGAGATAATTAGCATGATCATTGACCATACCATTGGCAAATTTGCTGTTACTTAAAAAACAGGGTAGTTGAGAAGAATGCAGACCACACTACATTATAACATGTGTACATACATACTAAAGATTCCATTTAGAAAGTAACAGTAGGACAACTGGACACGAATTTTGATCACTCACTGACCAACAGATGTCTAAACTCCAATAACCACCACTTATCCAAGCCAAGCCATCAATTACCATCGTTTGGATCACAAAGTCGTCTCCACTCCCATCCTATGCCAGATGACTTCCCTTCAACTTGTTTTCAACCTCTGTATCTGTCACTAGAGGATCTTCAGGTGTCGACATCATATCCTACAAAGAAAGGTGCAGGGCAAAACTGAAACAAGGGGGCAGATAAATATGCTAATATACATAGATGCATCATCCATCATTTTGAGATTCTTAGATTCAGAAATTAGAAATAATGTTATAGTACGGGATGAATCACTGTAAGCCAGTAGTCTATCATAGTATCAGTGTTGCATTGATGTACAAGGAAGTAGATCCCAAATTGATAAAACCAGACCAAGAAATCAAAAAAAAATAAATGGGGGAATAGAAATAGATGACACAATCAATCGATTTCATGTAAAGAGTTGAAGAGATCACCTCACGAAAGGATGCCCGAGAGGTGCAGGGTTGGAGCTGCAGTGCTAGAAGGGCACCGCCGCAGGGACCATGATGATGTAGGTAGGGAGCTTCCCTTCGGTGAGACCCGAGCAATCTAGGGGCGGTGGCGGTAGCACGAGGAGCCGTGGAGAGGGGGATTGACGTCGCCCTCAGCTTCGTTGTTTGGCAGCATAGCATCGCATTACCTATCAAGTTTTGTTCTCCTTTTCATTCTTTTTAGGAGTAATTAGAGATATATTAATCCCAAGCACAACAAGCAGCCGTGCAGCGCACTGCTCAAGCACCGGCGGCGTCGCGCTCGGTTTCACGTACCACACAGTTTCAGCTACGGTCCAGCCGATTTTCAAGGAATATTTAACCTATTGCCATCATATGGTGGTGAGTGGTAAAAGATTTGCCACTCATGAGAGAGGAGTGAATGTGAGAGAGATTAATTGACCCTAGCTAAGAGTGGCAAATAGTTAAACATCCCGATTTTCGACGCGCCCAGTCTTGCCAGATTTCGATGGTTTTGTCCAGGGAGGAACAACCACCGGACTCGCGTCGCGACTATGGCAGGAGTTCGGCGCGGAGCCTTTCGGCGCATTCAGCGCCGTGATCGTCCGGCGTGATGGATCCCGTCGCGTTATAAACATGGCAAATGGAATCGAAGAACAAAATATTCGTGCGTGAGTGCGTCCGTGAAGCAGAAGGTCAAAAGAAAAACAAAAAAGGGATTTAATTACTCCTGCGTTGCTGAGGCCTGAGAGGTCAAAAGAAATAGGAAGAACACTCGGAGGGAAACATTTATGAAAAGATGTCAAGCCTGAAGATTAACTTTGGGAAGAGTGAAATAATTATGGTGTCTTTAGATGAGCAAAAAACCTTGTTGTTCTCTGAGTTAATAAATTGTGCTAGTGGGTCCTGGCCTATAAAATACCTTGGTGTTCCAGTGTCTGGCCCTAGATTACATGTTAAAGACTGGATGTCTCTGAATGACAAGATACTTAAAAGGTTGGATGGGTGGCAAAGTACTTCTCTGTCGTATGGAGGCAAGCTGATTCTGTTAAATGCTTGCCTTAGCTGTATACCAACCTATGCCATGTCCATGTACCTACTTCCAAAGACTGTGGTGAAGAAAATTGATATAGTTAGGAAGAGGTTCTTCTGGCAAGGTGGGGCCAACAAGAGAAAATATCATTTAGTTAAGTGGGCGGTGATTACAAAACCAAAGAAAAAAGGAGGATTAGGGGTGAAGGATCTGAGGAAAATGAACATTAGTCTTCTGTGTAAATGGTGGTGGAAGCTGGAGAATGAGGAAGGACTCGGGCAGGACATAGTCAGGAAGAAATATAAAGTGAGAGGTGGGATTGTTAATCTGAGAAATAAACCAAGTAATTCCCCTGTGTGGAATGACTTGATCAAAATTAAAGGTGTGTATTTGGCTGGCAGAATTATGAAAATTGGGGATGGCAGAGATATTGATTTCTGGAGAGACCCTTGGTATGGAAGGGTTAATTTGATAGAAAAATTTAGGGATTTGTATGATATAAGCAATGAACAGTATGTTTCTGTGGCTGATATGGCCCAGAGGGGATGGAGGTTGACTTTCAGGAGGTGGCTCGATGAAAATGCTCAAAATCAGCTTAGGTTTCTCAGAGACATATTAATGTCTTGTGCCTTGGGGCAGCAGAAAGACAGACCAATTTGGGTCTGGGAGAAACACAAACAATTTTCGGTTAAATCAATGTATGCTCATTTGTGTGAGGGGGAGTTGGGGCAATCTAATAGGAGAATCTGGAAAGCAAAAATTCCCCTAAAAATTAAAGTCTTCATGTGGCTAATGAACCAAAATGCTATTTTAACAAAAGATAACATGCTGAAGAGAAATTGGCAGGGAGACCAACATTGTAAATTTTGTAGTGAGGAGGAGAATATAAGTCACCTCTTTTTTGATTGCACCCTGGCCAAGTATGTGTGGATCCTGACAGCCTGGGTAATCAGGGCTGACTGTAGGCCAAGTAACATAGGTCAGTTTCGGTTCTGGTGTGACAAATACATGCCAAAGAACTCAAAGTTTTATATGGTTGGTCTTGCTGCAATTTATTGGGCAATTTGGCAAGCGCGCAACAATGTCTGTTTTGAAAGGAAAAAGATTAGGTCTCCTACTGAGATCATTTGCTCTACTTCATCTTTTCTTAAATATTGGGCAGGTCTTCAAAAAGGAGAGGAAAAGGAGATGCTGGAAGTCGGAGCTGAGGCGCTCAAGAACGCGGCGCTACATCACCACCCGCAAGAGCAAGAGCAGGAAGAGTCCAGGTCTGGGACGGTGCTGTCACACCCAGTTTTAAAGGCAAAACCAAATGCATTGATCACGTGTGCGCCAGGATCAAGTTACACACACGCTTAGACATTATGAATACCAAAATCAGTGCCACACGAATAAAGAGTTATTACAGACCATAGTCTTAAACGAATCTTAAACAAACGAGTTCTCGCGGCGGACAAAATGCCTCCACGGGTAGGCGGCGAAGACTACGCACACCTAGAACTCCCGAAAATCTCCTGGAATATCTTCAAAGTTCTCCCCGGTCGAGCGACAAATCCGGGTATTGTAGATGCAAGAGAATAAACAAGCGTGAGCACATATCGTACTCGGCAGAGAGAACAACATAACATGCAAGGCCATATGGTGGATGGCTAAGGTTCAAGCACTTTAGCATTTTAGTTGGTCAAGTTTTATTAGCAACTTGATTACTAAAGGTGTAAGTTCATACCAACCCAATTAATAAGATATAAGCATCATAAATAAAGAATAAAACAGCAATTAAACATTAAAGTTCCATAATTTAATCATGTGAGTGTCCAGTAGCCGCTCTTGACCGTGAGCACGGCTAATCGATTAGTTTAACACTGCGAGAGGTTGTACACTTTCACCACAAGCGAGCGTAAAAGCTCCGAAGAACTTTGGACCCAACCATGCGGTGTTTGCAAAGCACCATATCACACTTCCGAGGTGTGATTGCATAGGAACGCTACATGGCCTTTACAAAGGTTCCCTAGCAAGTTATGACCCACAAGGTCTGGATCAGTTAGCAAGGTATAAAGTCCCCTAGCGGTCAATACCCCACCATAAAAGAATAACTCACCCAACCCCCGCTAGAGCGAGTCCATACCCCACGGTCGCCAATCCCTTGTCCTTATCGGGTAAGACCATCCCAAGCTAAAGTTCCTAATTATTCGGCCAAGACCATTGCCCATTAGTTCTTGTGGTTGTCTTGTTTTCTGGGTGGTTCTCCATGTTCCGATTATCATATTAAAGTGGTCTTGTAACGTAAAAGATCATAAACGGAACATAGAATAACGAAAGGTAACCAAGTAGATTAATACCAATTCCCAGTTGAGCATGCTAAGCAATAGCTACCACAAGATTAATTTAATAAACCCGGTATCAAGGTAAAGGTAGTGAAAAGCTAGGCATGATCCTTAATAGGTTCCCATCAAATTAATGCAAGCGAAAAGGTAAAAACAGTGAATTTAGATGCATGTTATGTAGGACAAGCGGGCATGCATCAAGGAATACTTGCCTTCAACAAAGCCTTGCTGCTCAAACTCTTGCACGACTTGATCTT
Source organism: Cenchrus americanus (assembly GCA_947561735.1). Classification (NCBI taxonomy): domain Eukaryota; kingdom Viridiplantae; phylum Streptophyta; class Magnoliopsida; order Poales; family Poaceae; genus Cenchrus; species Cenchrus americanus. Next base: position 108,488,074 of record OX387240.1, read on the forward strand.
CAAATCCCTCGAACGAATCGCTCTCTACGGTACACAATCATCACATACAAGCATACAATAGGAATAAATAAGAAACAGTCACCAAACAGATCTAAACAGTAGCATAAAACTAATCTACGCTTCGAGAATAACGCGTGGACATAAAGAACGCTAAAATCGGAGCTAAAACGACTAAGTTATGGCTTAGGGAAGGTATAGGGACCAATCTGTAAAGATCTGAAAAGTTTTTGGGCTAAAATAAAGAAAAAAGGACTAAACTGTAAGAAAACTTCTAAGGTGGAAGGGTATTTTTGTAAATATAAGAAACTCGGGGGGCTTTTACGCAAAATTGCCGGGGGCTGGCGGTGGGTTTGACCTAATTGGTCGGGTCGGAGTTGATCTAGATCCGATCCAAGGGCCGAGGTGTCATGCGGGCGGTGGGATTAGACGGGGGCGTCGGATCTTAATCCGACGGGCCGGGATCTTGCGCGGCGGCCAAAGCGACGGCGGCGGCGGCGCGCGGCGGCGGCCGGCGGCGGGCGGCGGAGGAGCTCGCCGGCGTACCCAATCTAGGGTTCGGGGCTCGGTGTGATGCGCGGGCGGCACCTACACGAAGCGCGCGAGCACGCGAGCGGGGGCGGGGGCGGTGGTCGCGGGCGAGTTGCGGCGGAGCGGCCGGTCGACGCGGCGGCGCGGCCTACAAACTCCGGCGAGGTCTTTAGGGCAACGGGAGGCACGGGATCGGCAACCAACGGCGCCGGCGGTGCCTCACCTCCTTGCGCGGCTCGGATGTGCTCCTTGACGGCGCGTCGGCGGTGGAGTCGAGGTCTCGACGGCGGCGGCGGCGAGCTCGAGCTAGGGTTTGCGGCGCAAGAGGCGGCGGGCGACGGGTGCTCGGGTAGGGGCGGTCCGGGGGGTGGCGCACGGTTTAAATAGCCGGGCGGGGGCTCCTTGGCGTGCGGGTCACGCGGAGGGCGGCGTGCGAGCACGGACTCCGTGGCGGCGGCGCGTCGGACTTGGGGGCGAGTCGGGCCGGGGCACGGGAGGTCGGGGGATGACGGTGGGGTCCACTCCGTCATAGACCGCGCGAGGGGAGGCGGCGAGGCGGGGGTGGCGGCGGCGGTTAGCCGGGCCAAAAGGCCAAGCGGGCGGCGCTCAAGGCGGGCGCGCGAGGCGGGGCTGCGCGGCTGTGCGGGGCCGGGCGGAGGCGCGGTTACGGGCCGGAAAGGTTGGGTTGGGCTAGAAGGGGGGAAAAGGGTTAAGGAAAAGGAGAAAGGGTTTTAGCATTTTTGATAAAGGGGTTTCAAGTAATAGAATTCAAATTTGAATTTGAATTCCAGCAACCAAAAATAATGCATCAGCATGAATGCCACAATTAATTCCTATAATTCATTAACTTTATTTTAGAAAAGTTTTAAATGCCTAAAAATAAATAAAACAACCTTATATTCCTTAAGCAATAGAATGGTTTCTAGCAAATTTTATAAAGCCAAATTTTTAATAGAATTAGGGTGTTACAAATCCTACCCCCCTTAAGAAGAATCTCGTCCTCGAGATTCGGACAGATTGGGAAAAATATCTAGAAACTCCGCTTTCAGCTCATCCTCTCTTTCCCATGTTGCCTCATCCTGTGCATGATTACTCCACTGTACTTTGCACATCTTAATCACACTGTTCCTGGTGACCCTTGTCATTGTTTCCAATATCTGAACAGGGTATTCAACGATAGTGAGATCCTCTTTCACGTTTAGATCGTCCAAGGGTAATGGCTCCTTGTCATGGGGACCAAAACCCTTCTTCAACTGAGAGATATGGAATACATCATGCACATCAGCTAGCTGGACTGGCAACTCCAATCTGTAAGCCACTTCTCCCACTCTCTCAAGGATCTTGAAAGGTCCAATAAACCGAGGTGACAACTTTCCTTTAACTCTGAATCGACGCAAACCTCTGATAAGTGACACCTTTAGGTACACATAATCGCCTTCCAGAAAGACCACATCCCTTCGTTTGCCATCTGCATAACTTTTACTCGTCTAGACCGAGCAATCCTCAAATTTTCTCTGATGATCTGAACTTGTTTCTCCGCTTCTCGGATGATATCTGCCCTAAATAACTGCCTTTCGCCTGTCTCACTCCAATATAACGGGGTTCTACACTTCCTTCCATATAGGGCCTCAAAGGGTGACATTTTGAGACTAGCTTGGTAGCTGTTGTTATAAGAGAACTCTGCGTATGGCAAGCTCTTATCCCAACTACAACCATGCTTAAGCGCACAGGCTCTTAGCATGTCTTCTAGGATCGATTGGTTCTCTCTGTCCGTCCATCCGTACGTGGATGACGGTGAGGCTGAAATTTAGCTTAGTATCCGGAGATTCATGCAACTTCCCCCCGGAAACGAGAAGTAAACCGAGTACCTCTGTCGACACGATCTTTTTTGGTACACCATGCAAACACACAATCCTGGACATGTATAGCTCGCCAACTTAGCTCCTGTATAAGTAGTCTTTACCGGAATGAAGTGAGCTACCTTAGTCAAACGATCCACGATAACCCAAATCGAATCATAACCATCTCGGGTTCGGGGTAAACCCACTATGAAATCCATTCCGATCTCTTCCCACTTCCACTCAGGCACCTTCAATGGTTGAAGCAAACCGGCGGGTCTCGATGTTCGGCCTTAACCGGTGGCAAGTGTCACACAAAGCCACATGTGCGGCCACATCTCTCTTCATACCGTACCACCAATACCTGCGCGAGATCCCGGTACATCTTAGTACCGCTGGATGGATAGAGTAAGCCGAGTCATGAGCTTCTCTCGGGATCGTCTCTACGAGATCTCCCGTCTCTCGGTACACACAATCGGTTCTTAAACCACACAGTTCCTTGCTCATCTTCTGTGAAATCTGGGGCTTCTCCTTGTTGCATACTCTCCTTAATTTTCTGTATTCCAGCATCCTCAAGCTGCCACTTACGTATCTCTTGCTCCAGAGTGGACTGTACTTCCAAAGTCACTCCTTCTGCATGTGCAACCACTTTCAAGTTGACCCTTTCAAACTCTTTTACCAACTCATCAGGAAACTGAATAGTCATAGCCATGTTAGTGTGGCCTTCCGACTCAAAGCATCAGCAACTAGATTCGCTTTACCCGGATGGTAATGAATCTCTAGATCGTAGTCCTTGATCAACTCTAACCAACGACGTTGTCTTAGATTAAGATCCTTCTGAGTGAAGATATACTTCAGACTCTTGTGATCAGTATAGATCTGACACTTAGTTCCCATAATGTAGTGTCTCCAAATCTTCAATGCATGAACCACTGCTGCTAACTCAAGATCATGCGTAGGGTAGTTCAACTCATGCTTCCTCAACTGACGAGATGCATAGGCTATAACATGACCTTCTTGCATCAACACACATCCTAGACCTTGTCGAGATGCATCACAATATAGGTCAAAGCTCTTCCGTAGGTCAGGCATTACTAGAACAGGTGTTGTGGTTAACCGCTTCTTTAACTCTTCGAAACTAGACTGACATGCACTGGTCCATTTGAATTCCCTGTCCTTCTCTAGCAATGTAGTGAGAGGCTTCACAATCTTGGAGAATCCTTCAATAAACCGTCGATAGTAACCAGCAAGTCCAAGGAAACTCCGGATCTCAGACACTGTACGAGGGGCTTCCCACTTCAATACATCACTAACCTTGCTGGGATCCACTGCAATACCTCCGTTGGTAATGATATGACCTAGAAAAGACATTTCCTTGAGCCAGAACTCACACTTGCTGAACTTCGCATATAACTCACGCTCTCTCAGCTTCTGCAACACAAGTCTCAAATGCTCCTCATGGTCCTCCTCATTCTTGGAGTAGATCAAAATGTCATCAATGAATACCACAACGAACTTGTCCAGATACTCCATAAAAATCTTGTTCATCAAGTACATAAAGTACGCGGGTGCATTGGTTAACCCAAAAGACATAACTGTGTACTCATAAAGTTTGTACCTGGTAGTAAAAGTTGTCTTAGGAATATCTGAAGGCCTAATCTTCAACTGATGATAACCAGACCGCAGATCGATCTTAGAAAACACTTTAGCTCCTCTCATCTGATCAAACAAATCTTCAATACATGGCAGAGGATACTTGTTCTTGATGGTAACATCATTAAGAGACTCGTAATCAACACACATCCTCTCGTGTGCCATCTTTCTTACCCACAAAGATAACGGGTGCTCCCCAAGGTGATGAACTAGCACGAATGAACCCTTTACCCAATAATTCTTTAATCGCGCTTTAAGTTCTTGTAACCGATCACTAGATATTCTATATGGGCGCTTAGAGATAGGGGCAGTACCAGGTAAAAGATCAATAACGAACTCAACATCTCGGTCAGGGGGCATACCTGGCAACTCCTCGGGAAACACATCAGGATAATCGCACACTACTCGTATGTCTTCCAAGGCTGCTCCATCAAGCTTATTCACGGCACTGGCATTTGATGGTGCGGGATCTGCTGCAAACTCAAATCTTTCACCAGCTGGACTTGTAAGAAGGATTGACCTCTTAGCACACTGTATCACCGCATCACACGCGGTCAACCATCCCATTCCCAATATCACATCGATCCCCTTTGAATCCAAGATTATAAGATTGGCACAGAAATCTCTGCCCACAATCTTGAGATGGACGTTATCACATTTATAGATAGCTTTCAATTCCCCCCGGGTGAGGTAACTAACATGTGGCGAGACATGGGACCGATGGGTAGATTATGTTGAGCTACGAACTGGGATGTAATGAAAGAATGGGATGCTCCAGAATCAAACAAAACTGAGGCAGGAGTAGAGTTGACTGGAAACATACCGAGCACTACTCTGGGGTTCTCCTGAGCGACTTCAGCATCAACGTGCATCGCCTTGCCTCGTGCATAGCTCTGTTGTCCTTTTTTAGACTGAGGGGTTTGGCTTCCGCTCCTTGTCTACTGCTGGTTCTACACAGGGGTGTGTGGAGGGTTCCTCTTTGGGCAAGCATTGGCATAGTGACCAAGCTCTCCGCACTTGAAGCAAGTAGTGGTGGCAGGATTGGGCGGCGCCACGGACCTTACAGGTGTGCCAACCGGCGCTCTCTCGCCGACTCGCCGGGAAGCGGGCGGGGAGTCCGAGGAACGAGGATGCCGAAACTGGCCGAGCGGACCACCGGAACCCCCGAGCGGGGACGCCGGGACTGCTGCCGCCCAAAGTTTCCACCCGGTCCCCCAAAGCGGAACGGGGTGTTCGGCGGTGGGTTGAAGCGCGGGCGAGACGCACTCCCAAACCGCCCGGAGCCGGCGGCCTTCCTCTTCGCTCTCCGAGCTCCTTGCGCTTGTGCTCCAAGCGGATGGCGGCATCAACTAGGCTGCCGAAAGTTAGGGAAAGGATAGGACATCGGTGGCTATCGCAGCGAACCGGCCAACCCATCCCGAACGGCTCCTACTTCTTCCTATCTTCAGCAACCTCCTCGGTGCATAGCGAGACAGCTCGGTGAACTTGTCTCTATACTCGGCATCGACATTCCTCCCCCCTTCGAGAGAAAGGAACTCCTTCTTCTTGATCTTCATAACTCCGGAGGGTATGTGATGGCTCCTGAAGTTGGTGGTAAACTCCTCCCAAGTGATAGTGTCCGGGGGCGGCATGAGCGGCGAGTACGCATCCCACCAGGCGGCTGCGGATCCTTGAAGTCGTCCCGCAGCATACAGGACCTTCTCTCTGTCGTCACACTGACAGGTAGTGAGCATCTTCAGTATTGTCTTTAGCCAATCTTCAGCTTCTAGTGGATCAGCGGCGTGAGTAAACACAGGAGGGTGATGACTCATAAACTCCCGGTGCTTGTTGCGAGGCGCGGGTGGCAGCACCGGTGGATTGTTGACCTGAGATTGCAAGTTTGTCACAGTGGTGGTCAAGTTCTGGAGGAGCTGGGTCTGTGCCTCCAGGAAATGCTACAAAGCGGGATCCATTTGTACTGGCTACGGGGCTCTTCCTGCTGGTTGATCAACACCTGATCCTGACCTGGTGTTCACCATCTGAGTGTTAGGGACATTATTTTAGATGATTGCACCAAGGGTTAAACTCAGGAAGTTAAGATAGCAATGATATTCAGATAAGACAGATTCTGTTAACTCCAAACAATCAGGCATAGATCTCAGTGCGGGTAACCAAAAATTATGGATTTTGGACTGATAAAAGGTAATGAAATTACGAAACTACTCCAACTGGAATCACCTCAATCGGAGTTGTGTAACTCTGGTTATAAAATAAACAAGTCAGGTAGGTCAGCAGTGTTTAACAGATTCGTGAGGCTGTAATGTTTCAGTCATAACTCTCTGGTTTTCCATCCAAATATTTTGAATTTTTCACAGAAAATCAGTCACGAAATTCTTGAACTTCTCCAATTGGTTTTACTGCAATCGGAGTTCTGTAGACCGAGATAAAATTAAAACAGTGCTGCTGACTCAGAAAACTGTGCGAGCAGATTTTGGGATTCTCGAATTTGCATTAAGGGAAAACTTAAAGGGACAAAAAGATTAGGATAGATAACTGATTGAGACTGAAAGTTAACCCCCACAAACTTACTACTAAACCAATGTCGTTGTGGTCATCACTCCACAACACATTGCACTCAACCAAAAATCCAACTCATACATTAAGCACAAAATCAAGCATTCAACCACACCTCTAAACTAAACACACTTTACCGATCGTCTACTAGCGATTACAAAGAAATCCTATCCTTAAACTCAAACCTAAGGACTATCTTCTGCCATGGCATCTGTGCGGGCGTCAGGGGAGTCGTAGTGTGGCCTCTTGGGTGACGGGGAGGTACATCCTTCTGTGGCTTCATGGGCTTCTGGCTGCTCCCTGTTCAGAAGTGCAGCTTCTAGGGCACGCCTCTGCGTCTCCAGAGTGAAAATCTGCTGCTGTGCTGCATATAGAGTGTTGTTGGCATCGTCCAATGCGGTGTTCACAGGCTGCAAGTAGACTCTGGACATTGTTGAGCGTCCCTTCATAGGCTGGTGCTGGGGCGATGTAAGTCTTGGCTTCCCCACTTGCTCTAAAAGGTGTGTAACGGCAGTGGGTATCCTCCAACCTGTCACGCTCCTTGTGAGAGAGCACATAGAGCGCCCTCCGAGCTGACTCTGCTATCCCGGCATCCATAGTAGTCCCGTGAGCCACATCATGATGCTTGGACACCTCCTTCACTCCACGGCATGGAATGTACTCCTCCAAGATGGCGACAACCTCCCAATGGGGCTCGAACCACGGATGAGTCCACAGCTCACAATGGTAGACAGGGGCCTTGTCATAGCCCAGGCGGAGTACCATCGCTCTCAGGTGGTCTGCCATGGGAATGCCTACTCCATCAGCTCTGTAGTGGTACACTTCCCAGATCGCTTCCTCAGCTTCCTCCTCTTGCTCTTGTTCTTCTTCCTCCATCTCTTGATCAAGGTGATCCTCATCTTCTCCTGGCGCTTGCTCCTCTAGGTTTGGCTGTTCAGCTAGCTCATCCTCCTCTGGAATCATCTCCTCCGGATCTTCCTCATCATCAGGCACCATGATAAGGTTAGGGAAAACCACGGTGCGGGCTCCATCTCAATCTCCTCATCCGTATCTCCATCATGCAAGTCATTGTCTCGTTCTCGTGGAGCATACCGATGGATTGCTCCAGCCTGAGAGGTCCTCAAACTACGAACCATCTGTAGTGCAGTGCAGAATGAGAAAGATGGTAAGGCAAAAGGATGAGAGCTAAAGCAAGCACAAGGTAAAGAATGCAGACAGCTCAAGAGTGAAGCAAAAAGGCAAGAGTAAGGTTAGTAAGAATAAAGCAAGCATGTAAGAGAAAGCTTCTATGAGTATAAAATCCTTAGTTCAACCATTTCTATCTAGGCTAGCGTTCCTACAGTCAACACAGCTCTGGTACCACTCTGTCACACCCAGTTTTAAAGGCAAAACCGAATGCATTGATCACGTGTGCGCCAGGATCAAGTTACACACACGCTTAGACATTATGAATACCAAAATCAGTGCCACACGAATAAAGAGTTATTACAGACCATAGTCTTAAACGAATCTTAAACAAACGAGTTCTCGCGACGGACAAAATGCCTCCACGGTGTAGGCGGCGAAGACTACGCACACCTAGAACTCCCGAAAATCTCCTGGAATATCTTCAAAGTTCTCCCGGTACGAGCAAAGAAATCCGGGTATTGTAGATGCAAGAGAATAAACAAGCGTGAGCACATATCGTACTCGGCAAGAGAGAACAACATAACATGCAAGGCCATATGGTGGATGGCTAAGGTTCAAGCACTTTAGCATTTTAGTTGGTCAAGTTTTATTAGCAACCTGATTACTAAAGGTGTAAGTTCATAGCAACCCAATTAATAAGATATAAGCATCATAAATAAAGAATAAAACAGCAATTAAACATTAAAGTTCCATAATTTAATCATGTGAGTGTCCAGGCCGCTCTTGACCGTGAGCACGGCTAATCGATTAGTTTAACACTCTGCAGAGGTTGTACACTTTCACCACAAGCAGCGTAAAAGCTCCGAAGAACTTTGGACCCAACCATGCGGTGTTTGCAAAGCACCATATCACACTTCCGAGGTGTGATTGCATAGGAACGCTACATGGCCTTTACAAAGGTTCCCTAGCAAGTTATGACCCACAAGGTCTGGATCAGTTAGCAAGGTATAAAGTCCCCTAGCAGGTCAATACCCCACCATAAAAGAATAACTCACCCAACCCCCTGCTAGAGCGAGTCCATACCCCACAGTACCGCCGATCCCTTGTCCTTATCAGGTAAGACCATCCCAAGCCAAAGTTCCTAATTATTCAGCCAAGACCATTGCCCATTAGTTCTTGTGGTTGTACTGTTTTCCTGGGTGGTTCTCCATGTTCCGATTATCATATTAAAGTGGTCTTGTAACGTAAAAGATCATAAACGGAACATAGAATAACAGAAAGGTAACCAAGTAGATTAATACCAATTCCCAGTTGAGCATGCTAAGCAATAGCTACCACAAGATTAATTTAATAAACCCGGTATCAAGGTAAAGGTAGTGAAAAGCTAGGCATGATCCTTAATAGGTTCCCATCAAATTAATGCAAGCGAAAAGGTAAAAACAGTGAATTTAGATGCATGTTATGCAGGACAAGCGGGCATGCATCAAGGAATACTTGCCTTCAACAAAGCCTTGCTGCTCAAACTCTTGCACGACTTGATCTTCAAATCCCTCGAACAAATCGCTCTCTACGGTCCACAATCATCACATACAAGCATACAATAGGAATAAATAAGAAACAGTCACCAAACAGATCTAAACAGTAGCATAAAACTAATCTACGCTTCGAGACGAACGCGTGGACATAAAGAACGCTAAAATCGGAGCTAAAACGACTAAGTTATGGCTTAGGGAAGGTATAGGGACCAATCTGTAAAGATCTGAAAAGTTTTTGGGCTAAAATAAAGAAAAAAGGACTAAACTGTAAGAAAACTTCTAAGGTGGAAGGGTATTTTTGTAAATATAAGAAACTCAGGGGCTTTTCTGCAAAATTGCCAGGGCTGGCGGTGGGTTTGACCTAATTGACTGGGTCAGGTTGATCTAGATCCGATCCAAGGGCTGAGGTGTCATGCGGGCGGTGGGATTAGACAGGGGCGTCGGATCTTAATCCGACGGCTGGGATCTTGCGCAGGCGGCCAAAGCGACGGCGGCCGGCAGCGCGCGGCGGCGGGTGGTGGCGGGCGGCGGAGGAGCTCGCCGGCGTACCCAATCTAGGGTTCGGGGGCTCGGTGTGATGCGCGGGCGGCACCTACACGAAGCGCGCGAGCACGCGAGCGGGGGCGGGGCGGTGGTCGCGGCGGAGTTGCGGCGGAGCGGCGGTCGACGCGGCGGCGCGGCCTACAAACTCCGGCGAGGTCTTTAGGGCAACGGGAGGCACGGGATCGGCAACCAACGGCGGCCGGCGGTGCCTCACCTCCTTGCGCGGCTCGGATGTGCTCCTTGACGGCGCGTCGGCGGCGGAGTCGAGGTCTCGATGGCGGCGGCGGCGAGCTCGAGCTAGGGTTTGCGGCGCAAGAGGCGGCGGGCGACGGGTGCTCGGGTAGGGCGGTCCGGGGGCGGCGCACGGTTTAAATAGCCGGGGCGGGGCTCCTTGGCGTGCGGGTCACGCGGAGGCGGCGTGCGAGCACGGACTCCATGGCGGCGGCGCGTCGGACTCGGGGGGGGAGTCCGGGCCGGGGCACGGGAGGTCGGGGATGATAGGTGGGGTCCACCTGTCATAGACCGCGCGAGGGGAGGCGGCGAGGCGGGGCGGCGGCGACGGTTAACCGGGCCAAAAGGCCAAGCGGGCCGGCGCTCAAGGCGGGCGCGCGGGCCGGGCTGCGCGGCTGTGCGGGCCGCCGGGGCGGAGGCGCGGTTACGGGCCGGAAAGGTTGGGTTGGGCTAGAAGGGGGAAAAGGGTTAAGGAAAAGGAGAAAGAGTTTTAGCATTTTTGGTAAAGGGGTTTCAAGTAATAGAATTCAAATTTGAATTTGAATTCCAGCAACCAAAAATAATGCATCAGCATGAATGCCACAATTAATTCCTATAATTCATTAACTTTACTTTAGAAAAGTTTTAAATGCCTAAAAATAAATAAAACAACTTTATATTCCTTAAGCAATAGAATGGTTTCTAGCAAATTTTATAAAGCCAAATTTTTAATAGAATTAGGGTGTTACAGGTGCTTCTTCAGTAACCTGGTAGCTCGACTAAAAAAGAAAGTGTTGTTCGGGGAAGCCATGTCTTAGCAAGTTAAGGAGATCGTCTGTCGCTCTTTGATCCCTGTTTGGGTGCTTCAGTCCTATTAGCTGCTGTCTCTAAACTCTCTCATGTAAAACTCTGTTGTTAGTTCGTGGATGGTCTGCTTCGGGGAGGGGTCAGCCTTTTGTGCTGGATCTCTCTGGCGCATGTTTCTGTGGTCGATCTGTTCTTTTGGTCGGGTTGGTTGTCGAGTTTTGTGTTGTGAACCTGAAACTTTGTAATTTCGTTACGATGGTAATGAAATTCGGGCATCGCCCATGGTGGAAAAGAACACTCGGAGGGAAAAAATTGATCCGGATTAAGATCGGGATTTTGAACCGACTCGCGTCGCGACTATGGCAGGAGTTCGGCGCGGAGCCTTTCGGCGCATTCAGCGCCGTGACCGGCCGGCGTGATGGATCCCGTCGCGTTATAAACATGGCAAATGGAATCGAAGAACAAAATATTCGTGCGTGAGTGCGTCCGTGAAGCATAAGGTCAAAAGAAAAAAAAAGGGATTTAATCACTCCTGCGTTGCTGAGGCCTGAGAGGTCAACAGAAATAGGAAGAACACTCTGAAGCAGAAGGTCAATAGAAAAAAGGGGGATTTAATCACTCCTGCGTTGCTGAGGCCTGAGAGGTCAACAGAAATAGGTCAAAAGAAAAAAAAAGGATTTAATCACTCCTGCGTTGCTGAGGCCTGAGAGATCAACAGCAATAGGAAGAACACTCTGAAGCAGAAGGTCAAAAGAAAAAAAGGGGATTTAATCACTCCTGCGTTGCTGAGGCCCGAGAGGTCAACAGAAATAGGAAGAACACTCGGAGGGAAAAAAAATTGATCTGGATTAAGATCGGGATTTTGAACCCGACATGAATCGAACACGCAACCTTCTGATCTGGAGTCAGACGCGCTACCATTGCGCCACGGATCCGGGATGCCAATGGTAGACGAAATAACCAATAAATAATGTACTCAATGTTAGCGGAACCTTTCCTTCACTTGCTAAATTAAATTAGCATCGTCCCGTGACGGCTCATTCAAAAGAAGCGAAGAAGAAAGATCATTAAGAAGAGAGATCTTCCAGTTCTGTATTAGCCTTGAGCTGAAACTTTATACAATCCCGAGACTGAGACTGCTAAGGCCATGTTTAGTTGGAGTTCAAATGTCCTCTTACAAGGTCTGTTAGGAGTATTGAACATAGACTAGTTACAAACATAATTACACGAATGAATTGAAAATTGTGAGACGAATCTATTAAGACTAATTAATCATCACTCTCGTCCATAGAAACTGGAAACAGAAGGGCCCGTGGGGAACTCACCGTTTTTCCTGGGCTACAAGCCTACACGGGAGCTGGACCCGTGCGTCGTTTGGGAGCCCACGAACAGGGAGGCAGACGCGCCCGACCCTTCACCAACCCCCGACTTTTCCTTGGGTTCCGACACCCCACCTCTCTTGCGAATGACGTTCGTGCAACAGCCGCGTTTTTAGCCCCTAATAAATCACCAAATACACCACGCGTGTTTTTCAAAATCTTTACCACCGAGCTCTCGATCATCTCCTAAACCCCGGCCATCGATTCGATCCACCTGGCAGTCGTCCGACACCAGAAATCCTTCTGACCCGCATTCCGACGAAAGGCCTCGGATTCGCCGGCCTCGCAATCACCGCCCGACACCGGGAATCACTCAACGTCGCGTTGGTCCCGCGGGCGTTGGAATCCGGAAAATCCCACCAAAACCTTTTCCCTTTTTCTTCTAATCTTTTTCCTAAATTTCTCTAAATAAATCACCTGTTAAATTACTCACTAAAAATCTTCTCCAAATCTTTCCATCGTTTCGAGCTCAATTTTTCTTGTTTATCCATAATCCATCTCAAGCCTAATGTATTCTTATTTCTTTGTCCCCGAATCAATGCCGCAACCTTTATTTCTCTCCAAGCCATCAACCAGCTAATATTTGCTTGCACACTCCTTGCCACCCTGCCGCTTGACGCCGAGTCGGCCATTTACTCCGCCTGCACGCCCCGTCGTATCTGCACCACAATCACCGCAAGACGACGCTCGCAGGCTGCCGCCGACCACCGCTGAGCCGCCTCTCGCACCAGCCCGCTGCCCGCGCACGTGCCGCAGCAGCGCTCCACCTCGTCGCTCGCGCCGGTCCTACCACGCCGCCCACAAGCCCGAGCACGCCGCGCTCTGCCGCCAGCGTCGCTGCCGTCAAGCCGTCACTTCGGTCGCACAGAGCCGCCGTGTCGCCGAGCTGCAGGCCGCCTTAATTCCGGCTCGCCCGTGCCGCTGCCGCTCACGTCTCGTCTACGCTGCTGCCGCTCATGTCCCGTCGCCGGCAGCGCCTTTGCTTCGGCCGGCGGAACCCCCATTGACAGGCAAGTACGAGCTCCGCGTGCTCCACCCCTGCCGGGATACCTTTCCCACGGCTATAAATAGCCTGGCACCGCTCTCCGCCTTGCCCCGCACCTCCCAGGCACCCCCTCTCTTCCCGGAGCTCCCACCGCCGCCATTCCAAGCCGCCACTGTTACAGATCCTCCGCTGCCGTTGATCTCACTCCACAGTCCGTCCCCGACCAAGCTGAGAAGCGGAATGGGTTGTCCTCGACCTCCTCTCCGTTTTACCCCACCTACCGGCCGTCCCCATGGCCTGGGTCGTCGGCGCCCTTTCCCCCTCCACCGGCCGGCCTCCGTGTCGACTCCCCTCTCTGTTCGGTTCGGAGGAGGAAGAAGGTCATCTTCCCCATAACCCCCTCCTCTATTTTCTTTTCTACCCAAAGCCCTCCCACTTTTTCTCTCTCACAGTTTCATTAAGAGCCCCTGGATTTCTTAAATTCTTTACAAATAGGTCCTTATTCCTTTAAACTAGCCCCTAAACATCCTTTATCATATCATTTTATACACCATATTATACCAAATTAATCCCAAACTTCACCACACCTTTCCCGGGATTATTCCCACCGAACCATTCACCAATTCCCCATAAATCATATATATTTCTCCTTTTTCCATTTATTCCCTCCTCGAGCTCAGCCGGTAAATTTGTGTGTTCGTATTGATTGCATGCTTGCCTGTGTGTGCGCTATAGCCGACGAAGTGAACGAGGAGCAGTACCGCGAGCCGGAGCTTGGAGCCGAGTACTGTGAGCAGGAGACCGGAGTCCCGAACCGCGAGCAGGAACTCACCGAGGACTTTGAATACGGCAAGTTCAATCTCATCCTTTGATGCATGCTTTGGTCCTAGTTTTATAAACACAACCCTATGACCCGTTTTATAAATTGCATATTGTTTTACTGCAAAAACCTGGTAGGTAGCCACCCTTGATTGCTATGATTGAACCTTGTTTGGCCAAAATGATTTCTTTAAAATGGCGTGAGTGCTTTGAAAATAGGAACGAGATATTTTTGGAAAATGAGTAAAGAACTGGGTAGACAGGATGGACGTGTCAGGAGTATGGGTGAGCTCGTACCTTTGTGGTTGAGCATGTTTGGAGATGTCCATCTTGTCGTTAAAGACCGGGTTGCGTGACATCTCACCTGACCCAATTATCGTACTACCACTCGACCGTTGTATGTGGCAACAGCTTAGCATAAATCCCACTAGTTAATCTACTTGCCATCAGGTGTGCGGGTGAGCAGCGGGAGACCAAGGAGTAGGGGTATGATCTGTGTGAGGTACGCCCTGGTTATGTGAGATAACCCCTTGGTTGCTTCCGTGGTGGCTCGTAGGTTTAGCTAAGGTGGGTAATGGCTTTGATAGGATCCGCACCGGCACTAAGGTGTTCGTGTGGCGGTACCCTACTTGTGGGTAAAGATGTACAACCTCTGCAGAGTGTGAAACCTATTCGAATAGCCATGTCCACGGTATTGGACGAGTCACGGTGTGGTCACAAAACTAGTGTTTGGGTTTGGGATGTTTTCATGACGTGAGTTGTTTTCTGGAAAAGTGTGTGGCTGTGTGCCTTGGCTACTGCGGACGAGGAGTCCGGTAGTCTCTAATTGGTTTTCTCAAAACAACTGAGTTACTTGGGTTATAAAAATTGTTTGCGAAAACCTTTTCGAAAATGAACCCCTGCATGAGTAAATGTGTTTGCAAATAAACCTTATCATGATCCTTGATATATCCTGGGCATGATCTGCTTTTAAGCCCCTCCATGGGTGGGGTTGAACTTTTTGAGTACGTATGTACTCACCCTTGCTTAATTTACTATTTTTCAGAGGAGGATCCCGACTTCGTCGCCGAAGACGTCGAGTAGGTTGCTGTCCTACACCCAACTCGTGCCTGTGGATTCAGGGTCGCCATAGGAAGCTTCCATGGTGCTAGACTCTGATGAGGCTTTAGAAGCCTTTACTATCGTAGTTTGGGCAGTAGTTCTTATGTTGCTTCTCGTGGCAGTGGCGCTTCTGTGCCCACAGCCTCGACGTGTTGTAAGGTAATGAACCACCTGTTGTAATAAATGTGTTACCAGCCTCCTGGGACTGATATTTGTTTCACATTTAGTCACCTCTGATGAGGGGACGCTTCAGGTGGTATCAGAGCCATAGGTTGGTCGTAGGACGCTACCCCTAGGACCCGAGACCTTTTCCTGGCCTTTCTCTAAACCTTTTCCCTATTGACCTCACCTTTCCATAAATTCCTTACCTTGATCCTTGCCTGGTCCAGATGGCTAACCTGGAATGGAACGGAAGAGTCTGCCCCACAGAACCTGGCCTCCCTAACTTGCTACTACTCAGCCTGGAACGCGTCGGAGTGAGGGACTCACCGGAGTACATCTACCGGGAGTACGAACGCTATGGCACCCTTCGGTGTAAAGTGATGATCTTCATGGGTAGGAGCACACTCTACCCCGACATAGAACCCTGGTTTGTCTCCACCACTGGCTTTCGTTTTCCTGACACCTACCCAAAGGCTGCCCGGAAAGCCCTGCGATGCCTATGAGTGGTTTATAGGCAACATCTCAGACGGACTCCAATGGGATTTTCCCCACCCTCAAGAGGTAGAGGACGCTCATGGATTGACCGAATGAGGGGACTAGGAAGAGAAGAAGAAGACCTATAATATACAGTTTCTCACCTGTCCATCTACCTCAATGGCCTAGACCACCTCTACCGTGAACAAGCCGAGCAGCTGAAGCACCAAATCGACAGGGAAGAAAGAGCATAACAAAGGGTAGAATTTGAAAGGATAAACACAAGAGTAGCAGAAGTTGCCCTAGCTAAACTGGAGCGAGATTACGCTAGGGAAAGGGAGCACACTGTAATGGCCAATAAAGCCCTATGGGATGAGCTCCACAAGGAACGTAGAAGGAGAGAAAAAGTTGGTTTGATGGAAGATGAACCTGAAGAAACCCATTGGGACAAAGGAACCCAGACCGAGGACGTGATACTGGAGCAAGACCTCCCGCCAAAGAAGCGTCGCATTCAGATGGAGGAAGAGTTCCCATGAATAGAATGGAGTGCCTAGGCTAGAGTTGTCTTCATAGTATTAATAAATGTACCCTGAGGAGTGTACCCCAACCTTGTTACTAAATAAAACTATCTATCTTTTGTACCCTACTCTTTGCACAACTTGTTCAACTCTACCCTTGTTTTCAGATGGCTGAAGATGGATGGACCCAAGGCATGTGCCAGGAGGAGCCTGATTTTGCTCACCTCCTTATCAACTCCCTGGAGCACCTCAGTATCATTGAGTGCCCAAGGTACTACAGCAGAGAGTACGAGCAACTCGACACTCTTTGTTGTAGGGTGGTCCTCTCCATCGTCAGAAGCAACCGCTACCCCCAACATCGAGCCGTGGCGCGTGACCGCCACAGGGTTTCGACACCGAGACACCTACCCCTTGGCCCTCAGAAAAGCTCTCCGACACCTGTGTCAAATCTACGAGGAGCACCTCATCCCCACACCAATGAGGTATTTTCCCCTGCCATCAGAACCCCAGTCTAGTAGGCCCGCATGAGAAACCTGGAACGGCACCACCACCAAGAAGACCTTTTGTACCATGTAGTTGCCTACCTCGTCTCCCTGGACAGACTCTTTGATGACCAGGCCAAGCTCTTGAGGGAGCAAATCAGTCGGGCCGAGCAAGCAGAGGTCACTGTAAGAATGCACCAAGTCCGAGTAGCTCAAGCCGAAGCAAGGACCGCAGCCGCCATAAGTAGTGAAGCGGTTGCCCACGAAAGCCTCAGGCGGATCCAAGATCAGCGCATGCAAGAATGGACCAACAGTGGAACACCCGTTCCGGCCATTGGAGAAGCACAAGTCCTGCTTGGGACACCCCTTGTAGGATGGGGAGGAACTATTGAAACCCCGCTAGCATCACCGGCAGTCACCGAACAACCAACAATGACAATAGTAGAGGAAGCTGCGGCACAGCCCCAAGAGAATGGAAACCCCGAGGGCGAGGATGACGAAGAGCTGGTCATTCCACTAGAAGTGCACTCAGCCCCAGAAGATGGCTTGCCTCGCGAGTAGCATGCCTCAGTTGACTTGCCCAGGGAATGAAGTCGTGCTGGTCCGAGCTTAGAGTCGCACCCTTAGCTTTTGTCGTAGTACCAAGTCATGTAGTGCGTCCACGTTGTATCAGTCGAGTAGTTCGGGATGTATCCTCCTCTCTTGGTTGAAATAAAATTTGTCTGTGCTTGCTTGTTATGTGCTTGTTGAGTGCTTGCTGGTAGGAGTAGACCCTGCCCCTTTCAAAAAGAAATTCGTCCTAATCCACTTAAACATCACATAAAACCTAGATCTCTTAGAAACCCGCTGCTCTGCAGATAGTTTCAAGGCGCCCTGCTAGGACCCTCCAAGGCTCTGGTCGTATGGACGCGGAAGGATCTCAAGCCGAATGAAGGGGGCGCCTTAACGACCAAGAAGTGAATCAGGGCGAGGATGGAGGAGAAAACCAGGTCCTGCCACCACCACCCCCTCCCGTAGACCTGGCGCAAGTATTGGCCAACCAGACTGCTACTAGAAGCCATAGCCGATGCCATCAACCGTCCAAGACCCCGTGTTTTGGGTGTGAATGAGAAGCTGATAGAATTTCTCCGGACAAAGACACCTACTTTTGGCGGGTCCGTGAATCCTTTGGATGCTGATAACTGGCTGAGGGCCATCCTAAGGGAACTGGAGCCCTTCAACTGTGAAGACCGAGACAAGGTTCTCCTGGACACTCACCAGCTCACCGGAACAGCCTTAGCAGCCTGGTGGGAAAACTACTGTGTAGTAGCCAAGGATCCCTCCGCCATCACTTGGGATTGAGTTCGTGGAAGAGTTTCGTCGCTACCACATCCCATAAGCCACAATGAAGCGCAAGGCAGACGAGTTCCATGAACTCCACCAGGGAAACAAGTCCGTGGAGGAATACACTTACCAGTTCATAGAGTTGGCTCGTTACGTTCCTGAGGAAGTGGATAAGGACTCCAAGAAATAGGACATGTTCAAGAAGGGCTTGACTCCGAAACTGAGGACTCTACTTACCCCTGAGATCTACCCGGATTTCAACACACTTATGAACATGGTCATCCTCATAGAGAGAGCCAAGGCAGAAGAGAAGAAAGAAAACAAGTGCAAGTTCATGGAGAATAAGGCTCAGCAGCAAGAACGTTCCCAGAGGCAGAGAAGCTTCGGGCACCCCATGCCCAGGTTCTGTCGGTGTTTTAGACCGGCAAACCTACCAAGGGGGTACCCGAGGTAGTAGATTGTGCGATGGAGGATCGTGATTGGGAGACTGAGAACTCGAAGGTATGCGCAAGGACACGGGACACAAGATTTATACAGGTTCGGGCCGCCAAGGTGGCGAACCCTACGTCCTGTGTGGGGGATCAAGTATGGTACCCTACGCTTGGTGTTGGGTTGGTTGAGATCAGATGCCCGGCCAGGTACCCGACCCTCCTTTATATAGTCCAGGGGGCGGGTTCCTAGTCGGTACTGTCGGTGTTTTAGACCGACAACCTGCCAAGGGGAGTACCCAAGGTAGATGAATATGGCCTCACCGAGATCGGTAACTCGAAGGAAGAGACACGTGGCACACAATTTAGACAGGTTCGGGCCGCGAGGTGCGTAATACCCTATGTCCTGTATGCTGTGTAGCTCTGGATTGATTGGATGTGATTACAAGATGATGCGTAATCTCGTGAGAGAGGGAAGGGGTCCCTGCCTCGCCTTATATAGTCCGGGAGGCGGGGGTTACGTGTCGGTTTAGGGAGAGAGTACTAGTCGTGTACGTCTAGGAGTCCTCTACACAGTACATGGTATGTATAGCTTCCTATCCGAGTACTTCTCCACCGTAGTCCTTGCGCCTCACGCCAACAGGTACCGTGCGGCACAAGTCGGGTAGTCCCAGGGGCCCACCGACTAGTCAGTCTTGGTACCCACCGAGGCAGTGGGCCCAGGGAGGTCCATACGACAAGCCCCCGAGTACTTTCTAGTCGAGTAGGATAGCTTCGAGTGGTCTTGACGGCCTTGACGAGTAGTCCCCAAGCGTCCCTGAGTTCTACAAGCCAAAAGTCCTCAAGAATATTTTAAGCATCCTGAGGCTGGAATGTACTCTAGCTGATATTTGAGTATTCCTGAAGTCTTCTCGAGTAGTCTTAAGCGTCCTCGAGTGCTGCTCTTGAAGTCTTCAACAATACCCGTGTTGTCTTGAAGCCGAAGCTGATATGGAAGTGCGATTGCAAAATCGCACTCCATATGGAGTAGCCCCCGATCCTTAGGTTGAGTTGTAGACTCTGGCTGAGGGTCCATCTGAAGTTCTGGCAAGATTATCCCGCAAAATCCGAAGAAAAAACCGAAGGACACGTGGCACAGAGCCCTCGAGCCTTGAGTCGAGTGCTTCCTATCGAATTGAAGGGTCATCTTGTATGTAAAATGTGTCCTGAGTTGCTCTTGAACCTTGTCGCTACCCAGGGAATTGAGTAGATGTAGCCGAGCCCCCGAGATGAGGCGCATCGACTACTAGAAGTTGAAGGGTCAGGCTCCGCCGTTGAGTCAGCCGTCTGGAGACTTACCCATCCGACCGCTGAGGAGCCACCGTTGACTTATAAATATAAGCCGAAACCCTTAGGTTTTTTCACCCCACGCACTTGCAGCCATTCTGAGCAGATCGTGCCTAGAATCCACCGCCAGTGCGCACTGCCACCTCAAATGAGAGAGTAGATCCAAGCGCGCCGCCGCCGAAAACCACCGCCGTAGCCCCCGAGCGAATGCGAGTGAAAACCCGGTGCACTTGGAGAATGAAGCCCTCGCCGTCGAAGAGCATGAAGACTACCGGTGGGAAGAAAAGGTCCCGCGAGGAAGCCGCCGGATCCGCCACAGGGACATCGCCGCTGGTGTCTCCGCCGCGGCCAAGTCCCAACCAGGAGTGGAAGAAGTCAAAAGCAAAGACTGAGGATCTGCTGGCACTCCTCAACAGTGGGTTTCTCCGGGAGAAGGAGGTTGACATGTGGCGCACCGCCGTGGGAGATCCGTATCCCATGGAGATGAATCCAGATGAGATCCCCATGTTCACACGGTTCGCGAAGCGCGGGCTGTCTCTCCCAGCAAGCGATTTCTTCAAGGGGCTCTTGGAGTACTACGGCATCGAGTACCTCAACCTCAACCCAAATGGTATCTTCCACACCTCTGTCTTCATCCACTTCTGTGAAGCCTTATTGGGGATCAAACCCCACTGGGTACTCTTCCGGAAATTTTTCCGAGTGAAGCCCTAGCCTAGCGCCAACAACCCCCGAGTAGGGGGGGAGCCGGCATCCAGATGCGCGAGGATGCCGCGGAGCAGTACCTCGCGTACAAGATGATCGACTCCAACCAAGATTGGAAGTCAAAATGGTTCTACATCACCAACCACCACCCGGAGCTGCCGAAGCCCAGTGGGAAGCAGCCGAAGCACCGGCCCTGGTGGAACTCCGAGCCGACGATGCAGGAGGGTATCCAGCTACCCGAGCTGCTGGCGAAGATCAAGGCTTTGAGAGAAGCCAGGCTTAGGGCCGAGCATGTGGCCTTCAGCTTCATGAAGAGGAGGGTGCAGCCGCTGATGGCTCGCGACACCTTGGGCTACCAGTACACCGACGACGACGACACGTCGCGGATGCCCGGGGGTGAAGTCGACGACGACGACATCATCGACAGGCTGGGGAGAATCTTCAAAGACATGCCGGTGTACACGTTGTGCCCCGTGCCCGAGTACTCCGCCGCGCGTCCACCCAATGAGGTCAGTAGTCGTACTCAAGTCGAGTACTGATTATGTAGTAGTAGTTGTGCTGACCCAATGTGCTTCTTGCAGGATGACGTAGTGAAGTTTGTCTCCGAGCCGGCGTCGCCCCCTCGACTTGTCGAGATCCCAGATGAGGGGAAGGGTAAGGCCAAGGAGCACCGCGAAGTCGGTGAAGGAGACAACACAGTAGTCGTTGAAGACACATCAGACTAAGATGATGAGGAGACGCTGCAAGAGCGGTTCCAGCTGCGGTCAAGATTCAGCCGCCCTGGGCTGCCCCACGTCCCCCTCGTTCAAGATCCACCAACTAGCCTGGAGGCTAGTTTGCCTGCGCCGCCAAGGAAGCCGCGCAACGTGTCCCGCAAGCGCGTGGCCAAGAAGCTGAAGGTCACGGAGACCACGTCCCAAGAGGTAAGCTTCCTTGAGTAGGGTATTCGAGTACTTGTGTCTCGATGTTGTGTATGCTTACGACGAAATTCCATTGCTTGCAGGAGATTCCGCCGTCCGACCCCGTAGAACAAGGGGACAAAGGTGACTGGGATACGGTGGGAGAGCCGGCTGGAGCAAGCCGCAGCCCAGCCCCCACCGAAGAAGAACTTGTGGCGCAACTGACACGCCAGCCCCCAGTTGTTGTGGGGAGAACTGAACCGGCCATGGTTGTTGCAGAAGAGCCAACGGCTACTGAGGCCCAAGAGGAGGCGCCTGCTGAGGCTGGGCTGGTCGATATCGCCAGTATCCTCAGCACCCCGACCGTGACAGTAGTCCGGTCAAGCCTGTAAGTGAAGATCTTTCCCGAGTAGTACATTTGGTTTGGTAGTCGTACTTGGTTGACAACTAGTTGTGTACTCTGCAGGAAATCCACGGACTTGACCTGGGATGAAGATGAACCCAGTGCGGCGGTGGCTGAAGAAGAATCTGTGCCAACCGCTGAGGAGTCCGCTCCCGCCCCTCAGGCAGAGTCCGAGGCGCCAGCCGTGGAGGCTGCATTGCCGGAGGCCAGCATCGTAGAAGGTGAGTACATTGCACGAGTGCAGGTATCCTCAAGGAGTAGTCGTAGCCGCCAGGAGTGACTAATCCAGTTGTCTTCTTGTTGACAGGTGCCGAAGCCGAGGGAAGCACTATTCCTGAAGCGGTGCCCGTTGAAGGCCAGGCACCGGAGACCCAAGGAGCCACCGGAGAAACCCCCGAGCTGATGGAGGTAGCCAGCGGAGAAGCCCCCGCGATGGCCGGAGAGGAACGCGACGACGTACTACCAAAATCAACTCTGGAAGTAGTCGTCCGTTCGCCGGAGATTCAGGACGCGGAGCCGATCCGCTCGGCGCCAATGTCTGGCGCCGTCACGAGTAGTCGTGGTGGAGTTGAGCTCCTGGCAGATGACCTTGTCGACCCGGCGGTGGTGGCACGTCACTTGGAGGCGATGTGCCAGGCTGAGCAGTGGATGAAGGTGAGTTGTCGATGCCCTTGAGTAGTCGATCTGCTGTAGATTCTGAGTACCCAGCTGACAGTTGTTGTTTGTTGCAGGATGTCGCGGAGAGATCCCGACAGAAGTCTGGCATGCTTCAGGGGTATGGCGACGCAGTGCTCCGGGCAGAGGCCTTGGAGGAACAACTCGTTAAGGCCTGGAAGCTCCGCCATGCTCCAATCAAAGCTGGACGGCGCCTTCGCCCAATATCACAACGAAGTCCAAGATATGCAGGCGAAGAGCGACGAGGTTGTGTGGAAGAACAAGTCGCTCCGCAACAAGAATAAAGGTACGAGTTGTCTTGTCGAGTACCCATTGGAAGTACCTTGCAGTAGTCTGACCCGCCTTGCTTGTTAATTGCAGAGCTTGAGACTCGTGTCGAGCAACTGAGGGCCTCAGAAGTCGACATAAAGAACCTCTTCTACCAGGAGAAGGTGGCCCGTGAGGTACTTGATTATGACTATAAGCAGTTGGCTTACAAGTGCGATAAGCACATGGAGCTTCGCATTGCCTCGAATCGTGACCTCATCAACTGCTACAAATCTCTGTAGAAGCTGAACGAGGACTGCGAGAAGCTGCGGGCCTAGCTGAAGGAACTCGAGGAAGCCGCACTTCCCATCGCAAGGCTACTGGTGCCTCATCCTGGCGGACCGAAGATAGCTCCGTTGGTGGACCGGCTGAGAGAAGCTCCCAGCCGTCTAGCGACGTACGTCAAGCACTTGGCGAAGTCGATCCCCAACCAAATCTTGGCATATATGAAGTCGTACTTCCCGAAAGCTCTAGTTGATGTAGTCGCTGGCGGACTAGCCGCCAACTACACAGATGAGCAGTACGCGGAGCTGCTGGAGCAAATGGCGCCAATTGCTGAGCAGGTCGCCGAGAAGCTTAACCTCCAGTAGTCCTGTAGGGTTAGCTTGTAGCAGTAGTTGTAGATATACAAAGTTGTAATGAACTTCTTTAAATATGAATGAGAAAAACTTCCATAAATGAGTACTCGTTGTCGCGGTGTGTGTATGCAGAGTCCCATCATGGAGTTGTCGCGAGTAGTGGTACTCGCTGGTAAGCCCGTCAAGGGAGACACAGTAAATTAGTTGATAGAAAATCCAACTTTATTACTGAAAGGGTACACCTGGATGGCCAGGGCCGTTGTTACAAGAGTAGTCGCCTAGACCCGGAGGCCGCCTACGGCTGAGTGGTGCTAGGGCTCTTGGCCGCTTACAGCTGGAGATCTGTTAGTAGCCGTATAGGCTGGATCTAGAAGTACATGGTCTCTTGATAGACCGTTGCTGGAGTCCTTTGACGCTCTGAGCAGCCCATGATCTGTTAGTAGCCGTTAACGCTGGATCTTGGAGTAGTCGTGTAGACTAGGCGTAGAATCGACAGAGCTGGTCGATATTCCACGAGTTGTTGACGTCTTCGCCTTCGAGCGTCTGGAGGCGATAGGAGCCCGGTCCGGTCACCTTTGCAACTGTTAAGGGACCTTCCCAGGGCGAGCTGAGCTTGTGTAGTCCTTCCGTGTTCTGGATGCGGCGGAGGACAAGATCGCCAACGTTGAAGGAGCATTCCTTGACGTTGCGATCGTGGTAGCGTCGGATACCCTTGAGGTACCTTGCTGATTGGACGAGGGCGGCACAGCGAGCTTCTTCGAGTCCATCGATGTCAACTCGTCTGTTGTCTTCAGATATGCCTTCGTCGTATTGTTCCACTGCCGGTGAGTCCCACATGACATCAGCAACATGTCAAGAACACAGACGCAACATGTGCGCAATGAGTTGCACCTACCGGGCACTGAGGCGCTGGCGGCGCACGACGACGGTGGCCGCAAGGGGCCACGGACAGCGAAAGGACGACACCCAACCGCGAGGAGCAACCGCACCGGTGAGCTCCCACTCCCCAGCTGCGCCCTTGGCCACTGGGAGTAGCAGTTCGCGCCGCCGACGTGCTCCTGGCCGCGGGGAGCGATTGCATATGGAAGCTCCCTCACCGCGCGTGCCCCTGACTGGCGCTCGAGCAGCTTTGTGAAGGAGCAGTCGTAGGGGGCATGGCCAGTGCTCTGAGATGGAGCAGTTCTGCTGGCCGTTGGGGTGCGAGGAGCAACACCATGGTAAGAGAGAGGTGTGGATGAGAAAGAAAAGATGTGGACGAGAATGGATGGACCGGTCAGTGGTAGTTGTGTAGGAGAATAACTCATCTGGCAGGTGGACCTCGCTCGGTGGGAGTCGTCCGACGCATCGGATGTCAGGCACCAAGCATTACCGATACGAAAACGGTAATGCTTGGGAGCGGACGTCCGATCCGTGTGGAAGTAACGGGCGCCCCCCCCCCCCCCGACCGTCCATCTGGATGCATCTGACGACCACGTTTCAGCCACAACCGCTCCTTTCTCCTTCTCATTTCTTCTCCATCCCCCGCCGGCCCCACCACGCACCCACTCCCCCACTTTTCTCAACCACACACACCGCGCTGCCCCCTGCATCCGGCGAGCGACCCACGGCGGTGGTGATGGGGTCGCCGCGGCCGATTCTGGCGGGGACAGCGGCCGAAGACTCCGATTGGGAGCCTAGCGACGGCCGAGGAAGGCGACGCCCCCCCACCCCCCGCGTACGCGCTCTCGTTCCCCTTCGTCCGGCGGCGATCCCGGGCGGCCCGAGGCGTCGATTGGTGCGAAGCGGACGTCGCGGCCGCGCCGTACGAGGGCGGCGACGGATGGAGATGTTGGGGAGGGCCGCGGTGTCTTCTCGCGGACGCGGGGTCGCCGCCGCGCTCGGCCAACGGCGGCGCGGACGGCGCAGCCCCCCCCTGCGGACCATGAGCGCGCGTCGAGCGAGACCCGCGATGGCATCCAGGCGAACAACCGCACGAGGCAACCCAGTAAGTTCATCCCTCGCTCATCCCCCCTCTCCCCCGAATCGGTTTGCGGCATTTTTCTGCGCCAAATTTCACTCGATGCTATGGTTAGGGTTAGGGCAACGACCGAATTTACAGGTAATTGCTTGATGAGTTCCCACACTACACGGTCCCATGGATGCCGTAGTGGGCGCTTTGTTGCAGGTTGACTCTACACAATGCAAGTGTTGCAGGGAACTGAACTAAATTCCTCCAGTTTTATCCTCTGTTTTTTTTGTTCTCTCGCATTGCAGTGATTTAGATGGTGTTTCAGTTACCGCAATCTGTAGTTAGCGTTGAATCAAGAGTGTACATGAGCAAAAACGCGGAATACTAGCTTCATATATGCGCATATGATCACTGTAACTTGGTTCATGGGTAATATGCTGCTCAATCTTTTAGTATCCATCTTTTTAGTATCTGCACCATCCACTTTTTCTCTATTGGAGAGAACTGAATATGCTCATCAATCGCTGACCGATGAACAGTAATGTTTTGTTGCTTTTTCTGGCTAATAAACACCCCCAATTTTGCATTCATTCATTTTGTTATGTTGCATTCATTCTTTTTGTTACGTTTCAAACTTACACAGTTTCAGTGTTGGGAAAAAACAGTGGCGCGCCCCTCCCCCCCTAAACCACTCTATGTTGTTTTTTACCCCTCACACACCCATGTTGCAAGCATTCATTTGTTATGTTTCAAACTCTCACATTATTCACTATTTTTTCAGAGAAGACAAACATCAGCGCAAATGAAGAGCATTTCAAGTGTCGTTTCTCTGCCCGCAGGATTTGTTCACTTGTACCACAGCTTTCCAACCAGCAAAAGGAATGGGTGATCGACGTTGGTTTTGGCGCCCTTTTGTCGATGCATGAATTTTCTGTCCCTATCAAACTTGTCAAGTGGATGATGAAGCGTGTAGACCCACTTCTTAGTGAATTCAGATACAAGAACAGAGTCATTGTCTTCAACCGTGATCTTATCTGCAAGATTCTCGGTTTGGAAAACAATGCCAGAGCCGTGAGGATTTCCGGTGATTCAGATGAGGTGATGAAACTGAAAGAGTTGTATAGGGATGGAGATAGAGCCAAAATCGGGAAGTGCATTTCCATTGCTACAGAGAGCAAGGCCAGGAGACCATCATGAGGTCGTTCGCCCTATTGGCTTTAGGGAGCGTGTACCACCCTAGCACGGGTAACGATGTGAGCCTAAAGTACCTCAATAGCTTAGAAAATGTTGAGCTGATCAGCACCTTTGATTGGGCTCGACACATTTTGAAAGAATTGATGGATGGAGTGAAGAAATACCAGAAATTCTCCCCTGAACGTCTTGAGAAGGATCATTAGATTGGATCATGCCTCATCATTTTAGCGGTATGGGTTACCCTTTTTTCTTTTTTTCCCATGATATCTCATCGTTGTGTTCTATTTCTTTATGTCGTTTGCTCAAAATTTTGCAAAGAGTCATATGCTACTGTTTCAAAAATTTTGTATAAATTCGCGAATCATTTGTTTTTTCTGTTTTTTCCCATACATATCGCCTACATGGACCACCTTGATCTGCCATCCGACAGAGGCCACCAAATCAACTACAGTCTACCCCGCATTTGCCATGTCAGGAATGCGGACTTCAACTTTGTGATGGCTGTTGACAAGAATAAGTTATCACTTGGGAATTCTTTCGGGTGGCTACCGGTATGTGCAACATTACATCTTCACTTTGTAGATGTTGTAGTCCTAAATTTAAAATGTTTTCAGTCATATATTCATCATTTTTTAACACATGTTGCAGTAGTATTGTTTAGATGTTGCAACCTCAGATAAAAAATGTTTCAGACTGTGTAAATACTGCTCAGCTTTGTTTTTTTCACAACACTTGTTACAAAAGTGGTCAGTACATGTTGTAGGCTTAGAATTTGAAATGTTGTCAGACCTGTTATACTGCTTAGTTCTACAGCCATAGTACATGTCGTAGGTCTATATTTAATTTGTTTTTCAGCATTTTTATATCCACCAATAGAACATATGTTGCAGCAGTAGTGTTTAGATGTTGCAGCCTTAGATGTAAAATGTTTCATACTTGTTAAATACATGTTGCAGCAGCACTGTGTAGATGTTTTCACAATCAGGTTTTTTTGATTGACACTCATTTTACTCATGTTCGTTTTGCTTTGCTATTTCCTTTTTTCTACTACTTTATGGCACTTATATTGTTCACTATTTTTTGCTGCAGTTCCGCGACTTCTCTCTCACTCCGTATGCCCCCGCCCCTCCCCCACCCCCCCCCCACGCCCCTGCTGCTGCCCCTGCCTCAGCCCCTGCGACTGGATCTGCTGACCCTGGTCACGCACACGGGCTTGAGGCATCTGAAGAAGTCCCCATCGTCAGCTCTCTTGATGAATGGCTGAAGCAACCTACTCAAATTGATATACAGGAGGTATAGCAAAACCCTCATGTTTTTATGTTTTTTGCAAAATACCATTATTACGTCGTTTGCACACATACCGGTAACATAAAAGCATAACATATGCAACATCATTTTTACAACATGGAATGTTGTTGTAAAAAAATCCCCATCCACACAGTTAGCACACGTTGCTGCAATAAATTATAAATGGTTTTCAGTTTTTTTACAGCCACCACACCCTGTTGTTGTTTTTTGCAAAAACTGCTAACACCTGTGTAACATGATTTGTTGTTTTTCGCAGATACCAGCTGAGTACCAGCATGTTGCTGCACACTTTTCCAAGGTTATGGATGAAGATGTCCGCGAAATCACTGCTGCTGTATCGAAATCATTTAATGATCAGATTTCAGCAAGGCTTAGGCAGCGTCAAGGGGAGATGTTGGCCAAGATGGCTGAGTTAGCTAGCAGGGCCAGGACAAGTGTTGATGGTGCAGGACCATCAGCCACCAATGGTGATGTTGGCAAAACAAGTGCTAGCATTGCAGCTGAAGGAGGTACGAGCAAAAGCACCACTCGTGCACCCGTACGAGACACCAGCAAAATTGGCACCGGTGCAGCTGAAGGAGGCACCAGCAAAAGTGCTTCTGCTGGAGCCGAAGGAGGCACCAACAATGCCAACACATCAACCAGTGGTGCTAGCTCTCCTGGACAGAAGAAAAGCAATGATTCCAGCCTGTATGACGACCTCCCTTCATATGATCTGCTGAACTCCGACAGAATTGATGATGATTGCTCGACCCCACCAGAAATCACACGCAAAGGTGCCCCCTCCTCCTTCCCTATCTATTTTTCTTGCTTTTTTGCTAGTTCTCCTTTTTTGCAGATTCAGCAATTTTTATGTATTTCATTTTTTCTTTTTTCTTTTCAGCTGTAACAATTGTCCAAGATAGGGAAGCAAACAAGCCTGGCTCAAGCACAAATGACAGGAAAAACAGGAGGAAGCGGGCTGCCATCAATTTGAATCAAGGAAAGAAATTAAAGAAATTGAAGTTGGACGAAGAAACAAAATCTGTGTATGAGAAGTACATCAGCAAAAGAGTTTTGAAGAAGCCGGTGACCAAAGAAGAGATCTTAGAAGCGTAAGCTAACTCTTAAAATTCGCCTTCATTCTAGCACCCAACTTCCGCTTTTTACATGTTGCGAAGAAGACACGGAGATGCCGTAGGCTTAGTTTTAAAATGTTTCGGACCCGTCAACTCACGCTTCGCTTTACCTTTTTTTAAAATACATGTTACAGCAATGTTTTGTAGATGTCGTAGTCTTAGTTTTAAAATGTTTCAGCCATACCATCATTTTTTAACACATGTTGCAGTAGTAGTGCTTAGATGTTGCAACCTTAGATATAAAATGTTTCAGACTGTGTAAATACTGCTCAGACTTAGTTTTTAAATTGGTCGGTAGATGTTGTAAGGTTTTTTTAAAAATGTATCTACATGTTACAAAAGTGGTTAGTAGATGTTGTAGGCTTCGACTTTAAATGTTTCAGACCTGTTATACTGATCAGTTCTGCCTTTTTTTCATAACACATGTTACAGCAGTGGTTAGTAGATGTTGTAGGCCTAGATTTAAATTGTTTCAGGCATTTTTTTAGCCACCAATTTGAACACATGTTGCAGTAGCAGTGTTTAGATGTTGCAGCCTTAGATTTAAAATGTTTCACACTTGTTAAATGCATGTTGCAGCAGTACTGTGTAGATGTTTCACAATCAGATTTTTTTGTTTAACACTTATTCTACTCATGTTGGCTCCACACAGCCCTGTTTTTGTTAAAATAGGCGGTTTCCATGTGTGCTATGAGGAGTTCTACAAGTCGTTTAAGCCAAAGGGCTTAATTGACAACGAGGTCATGACCCTTTGGACCAATCAATTCAACATTGAAGAAGCTGAACTTCGTATAAAGGACAATAATGTTGTCAAGAAATATGCTTTCTCAGCCGTACTCACTGTTAGTATCCTTTTTGTTATCTCTATCTTTTTTTCAAGCACCACTATTTCTCTACTTTAGTTTTTAGTTTTTTCTAACCTTTTTTTTTCTTCTTTCCCTCTATTAAGGATAAGCTGATCATCGACCCCGACAAATTCATTGATGATAGCTGCAACAGGATGCTAACCATGCTGGACAAGACATGGGATTTTTCTAAGATGGACCTGGTACTGTGTTGCTAAACCAAATCCCCATTTTTGTCTTTTCGTTTTTTGTTTTTTGCAAACATTTGATTATAGCTTCATGTTTCTTTGTAGCTTTCTTCCCCATTGTCCAAGAACGTCATTGGGTACTTGTCTGCATTAATATGTTTCTTCAGCAAATTTCCTGGTTCAACCCATTAAATGCATCTCAAGACACAATATGTTTTGGTTGCGCGCAGAATCTGGTCTGTAATCCAACTTTTTTTAACTGGCCTTTGTTCATCATTTTTTATCCCTTTTTTACATAGTTGCTTTTCCCGTTCAGCCAATTTCAATAATTAACATTCTTTTTTGTTTTGTTTATAACTAGGTCACTAACTTCTCTAGAGCTTGCCTGAACTCCAACGTTTTGAAGAAAAATGTGTCTCAGTTTGTTTGGAATTACCCCAAGGACTACCCTCAGCAAGATAATTTGTAAGTTTCACTGAAAAATAAACAAACCTTTTTTATGTTAGATGTTGTGAACCCTGTCGGTGTTTTGGACCGGCAACCTACTACGGGGAGTACCCGAAGTAGATGAATGTGACTCGCCGAGATCGGTAACTCGAAGGAAGAGGCACGCGACACACAATTTAGACGAGGTTCGGGCCGCGAGGTGCGTAATACCCTACGTCCCGTATGTTGCGTAGCTCGGATTGATAGGGCACGATTACACGATGGTGCAATGGTGCGCCGTGAGTTGGATGAGGTGAGGTGATGCGGGATCGGCCCTTGCCTCGCCTTATATAGTCCGGGAGGCAAGGTTACAAGTCGGAGTAGGGAAGGAGTACTAGTCGAGTACGTCTAGGAGACCTCTACACGATGCGGAACATGTACAGAGTCCTATCCGAGTACTACTCCTGTGTTGTCCTTGTGCTCCACGCCTTCAGGTGCCGTGTAGCGCAAGTCGGGTAGTCCCGTGGGCCCACCGAGTAGTCGGTCCCGGTACCCACCGAGGTAGTGGGCCCGGGGAGGTCCATACGACAAGCCCCGAGTACTTTGTAGTCGAGAAGGATAGCTTCCGATAGTCTTGACGGCCTTAACGAGTAGTCCTCAAGCGTCCCCGAGTGCTACAAGTCAAAAGTCCTCAAGAGTAGTCGAAGCATCCCGAGGCGGGAATGTACTCCGGTCGATGTTTGAGCAATCTTGAAGTCTTCTCGAGTAGTCCCAAGCGTCCTCGAAAGCCGCCTTCGAAGGTCTTCAAAAATGCTGTCTTGTCTTGAAGCCGGAGCCGTCAAGAAGATACGATTTGCGGAACCGCAATCCACGTAGGGTAGCCCCCGAGCCTCGAGCGCGCGGCTCGGGCGAGGATCTATCCGAAGCCTTCGCGAGAAAGTCCCGAAAAATCCGGAGAGAAAAAACCGATGGACACGTGGCACGGAGCCCCGAGCCTTGAGTCGAGTACTTCCTCTCGAATTGAAGGGTCTTCTTGAAGAATGTGTCCCGAGATGCTCTTGAGAGTAGCCGCGTCCCCCGTGTAGTCGAGTAGTAGTAGCCGAGCCCCGAGGTGAGGCACGTCGACTAGTAGAATACGAAGAGTCACGCGCGGCCGCCGAGTCGGCGCGCGCGGACTTATCCCGCCGCCCGTTACGGAGGCGGTTTGGCTTATAAATTCAAGCCGAAACCCTTAGGGTTTTCACCCAAGTGAGCCGCGGTCATTCGCGCACTTGAATCTTGAAGTAGATCCACTCCAACGAGCACTCGCCGCCGCAAGAGATCCAAGCGCATCGCCACCCGAAAGCCGTAGGGTAGCCCCCGAGCGGATGCGAGTGAAGACTTCTGTTCTTGGAGAATGAAGCCGTCCCCGTCGAAGACGTTGAAGGCCGGCGGGGAAGAAGAGGAGCCATGCGAGCCTGCCGCGGCCGCACGGAGCGGCGCCGCCCACGTCTCCCACCGCGCGGCGCCAAGCCGCGAGTGGAAAAGGTCGAAGGTGAAGACCGAGGACACCTGGCCGACCCCGCTGAACTCGGGTTCATCAGGGAGAAGGAGATCGACATGTGGAGGTCTGCCGCAGGAGATCCCTATCCAATGGAGAAGGCGCAAGACGAGATCCCGATGTTCTCGCGCTTCGTGGAGCGCGGGCTTGCGCTCCCAGCGAGCGATTTCTTCAAAGGGCTTCTCAGGTACTACGGCATCGAGTACCTCAACTTGAACCCCAACGGAATCTTCCACGCTTCTGTCTTCGTCCATTTCTGCGAAGCATTCTTGGGGATCAAGCCGCATTGGATTCTCTTCCGCAAGTTCTTCCGCGTGAAGCCACAGCCCAGCGCCTCCAACCCTAGAGTAGTCGGCGGGGCCGGGATCCAGTTGAGAGAAGATGCCGCCGAGCATGCACTTGGCGTACAAGCTCGTGGACTCCAACACGGATTGGAAGACGAGGTGGTTCTATACCACGAACCACCATCCCGAGCCGCCGGGCCGAGCGGACGGCGGCCCAAGCACCGGGGAGTGGTGGAACACGGAACCCACCATGCAAGAGGGGATCCAGCTCCCGGAGTTGCTGGGAAGAATCAAGGCCCTGCGAGATGCAGGACTGAGGGCCGAGCATGTGGCCTTCAGTTTCATGAAGCGTCGGATCCAGCCGCTGCGGGGCGCGGGATACGATGGGCTTCGAGTACACCGGCGACGACGACACGTCGCGGATGCCGGGGGGCGAGATTGAAGACAACGACATCGTCGAGAGGTTGTCGAAGATCTTCAAGGACATGCCGGAGTACACGGCGTGCCCTGTCGAGGAGTTCTCCGCCGCGCGCCCGCCCAACGAGGTAAGTAGCCGTACCCGCCTCGTCGAGTAGTAGGCACTTGTAGCAGAGTTGCTGACGCCTGTGTGTCTTTTGGATGCAGGACGATGTGAAGCGGTTTGTCTCCGAGCCGCAGCCACCACCGAGCGGAATTGAGATTCCAGCGGTGGAGAAGGTGAAGGAGCGCCGAGTAGTCGGAGACGACGACGATCCCGTCATCGTGGAGGATACCTCCGATGACGAAGAGGACGAGGAGACGCTGCAGGACCGCTTCCAGCTGCGGTCGAGGTTTAGCCGTCCAGGCTTGCCTCATGTGCCTCTCGTCCAAGACCCTCCGGCTAGCCTGGAGGCTAGCCTTGCCGCGCCGCCGAAGAAGCGCGCAACCCCGCCAAGAAGCGGGTAGCCAAGAAGTTGAAGGTCTCGGAGACCACACCTCCCGAGGTAAGTCATCTTGGGCGAGAAGGCGTCGAGTACCCAATGATCGAGTACGGTGCGACGAGTAGTTGTCCCCATGTGCGGGAGAGGCCGCCCGGCGGGCCGTGGAGGAGGGCGATGAGGGCACGTGGCCCACGGTGGGGGAGCCGGGCCGGAAGCCGAAGTCCGGCTCCCACGCGTCGAAGAGCTTACGGCGCGGCCGGAGCGCCCGACCCCCTGCCCCGAAGGGAGCGAGTACCCGCGGCCGCCGCCGTTGGAGAGATGGAAGCCGCGGGGACGCGAGAAGACGTGCGCGCCGGCCGCTGCCACCGTGGAGGAGGCGAGTGGCCGAAGAGGCGGAAGAAGAGACGCCCGCCGAGGGTGGACCGGTCGATATCGCCGGCATCCTCGGTGCTCCGGCCGTGACTATCGTCCGGGTCGAACTTGTAAGTACCACACTTCGTGAGTAGTACTCATTGTAGTAGCCGACACCGTGTTGCGAGCTGAAGCCTTGGAGGAGCAGCTCATGAAGTCGAAGAAGCACGCGGCCGCCATGCAGTCGAGGCTTGACGCCGCCTTCGCCAAGTATCACAACGACGTGATGGACTTGCAGGCGAAGAGCGACGATCTGGTGCGGAAGAACAAAGGCCTCCGCAACAAAAACAAAGGTATGTCTTTTGACTTGTCGGGTACTTGTTGGGAGTCATCAAGCTGCGACCCGTTGTTGTGTTCTGTGTTGTAGAACTCGAAGACCGGGTGGAGCGTACGAAGGGCTCGGAGATCGGCATGAAGAATCTCTTCTACGGGAGCAAGAAGCCCGCGAGGTACTTGAACTCGACTACAAGGAGGGCGGCCTTCGAGTGCGAGAAGCACATGGAGTTGAGAATTGCATGCGACGGGATCTCGTCAACTGCTACAAATCCTTGCGAGAAGTTGAACGAAGGCTGCGAGGCGCTCCGAGCCCGGGCCCGAAGGACACCGGAAGAGGCCGCCCTCCCGATCGCGAGGCTCCCGGTGCCGCACCGGGGCGGCCCCAAGATTGCTCCGTTGGCGGATCGACTTCGTGAGGCGCCAAGCCGGCCGGCCGCCTACGTGAAGCACATGGCCAAGTCGATCCCGAAGCGGTGCGGCCTTCATGAAGTCGTACTTCCCGAAGGCCCCCGGTGGAGGTAGTCGCGGCGGGGTAGCCGCCAGCGCTCGGATGAGCGATGCGCGGGTCTTTGGAGCGGATGGCTCCCATCGCGGAGCGAGGTAGCCGATAAGGGCGAATCTCCGGTAGCTGCATAGATAGCTAGTAGCCATAGTTGTATAGGAAACAGTTGTAATGAACTATCTCTTATGTCAATGAAATGTGAAGTTCCATCAATGAGTACTCGTAGCCGCGATCTCAGAGTGCGGAGCGCCCATCGTGGAGTAGGTGCGAGTAGTAGTACTCGGCTTAGTAGTCCCGTCGCGAGGAGTAGTCGGTAAAGAAGTTGATGAATAATCGAACTTTATTGCGAAGAAGTACACACAGGTGGCCGGGGGCCGTAGTTACAAGTAGTCGCTTGGACCCGAGGGCCGCTTACGGTCGAGTAGTGCGGAGCGGGTAGCCGCTTACGGTGAGTGATCCGTAGGTAGCGGTGTAGGGTCGGATCGCAGTCCGTAAGTAGCCGCGCGGCCGGATCTTAGAGTGTGGTCTTCTCGGTAGACCGGCGCTAGAGTCCTTGACGCTCGTTGCGGCCCGGGGGTCGTAGGTAGCCGCACGGGGCCGGACACGGAGGAGAGTAGTCCGGAGACTTGAAGCCGGAGGACCGGAGGGTCGCTTTGCGGCAAGGGGGTGTTGATGTAGTCGCGTGGACTTGAACCCCGAGTAGTCGAGTAGACTAGGCGTAGAATCGACGAGAGGCGGTCGACGTTCCACGAGTTGTTGACTTCTTCGCCTTCAAGTGTTTGGAGGCGGTAGGAGCTCGGCCCGGTTACCTTAGCCACGGTGAAGGGTCCTTCCCGGGGGGAGGGCGAGCTTGTGAAGTCCTTCCGTGTTCGGATACGGCGGAGGACAAGATCTCCAACGTTGAAGGAGCGTTCCTTGACGTTGCGATCGTGGTAGCGTCGGATACCCTCGAGGTACCTTGCTGATTGGACGAGGGCGGCACGGCGAGCTTCTTCGAGGGCTGTCGATATCAACTCGTCTCGTCGTCTTCCGAGACGCCTTCGTCGTAGTGCTCCACCGCCGGCGAGTTCCATATGACATCGGCGGGGAGGATGGCTTCGGAGCCGGTAGACCAGGAAGTAGGGGGGATTGCCCCGTTGGCTTGGATGGTTGAGTCCGCGCCCCCGCAGTGCGTTGGGTAGTTCCTTGATCCACTTGCCCCCTTTTGAGTTAGCGACGTCGTGTGGCCGCTTCTTGAGGGCGTCGAGCACCATCCCGTTGGCGCGCTCGACTTGTCCGTTGGCCCGTGGATGGGCGACGGAGACGTATCCGACGTCGATTCCGCTTGTTCTCGCGGTACTCCCCGAACGGGTGGTTGTTGAAGTTGGACCCAGTGTCCGTGATGATGCGGTGGGGTAGCCGTAGCGGTGTACGAGTTCATCCGGGAAGTCGAGTACTCGTCGGCCTTGGGGCATGTGGCCAGGCTTGACCTCGATCCACTTGGTGAACTTGTCGATAGCCACCGGTACCGGTTGAATCCTCCTCGGCGCGGTTGGCGGTGGCCCAATCATGTCGAGCCCCCCGGCGAGGCAAAGGGCCGGGTTGGTGGTATGGTGACTAGCTTGTAGGCGGGGACATGTTGCGCTTGGCGAAGACCGACATCCTTGGCACCGTCGACGAGTTCTTCGGCATCGCCCGGGGGCGTGGGCCGGTAGGAAGGCTCGCCGGAAGGCCTTGCCGCCCGGCGTGCGGGAGGACGCGTGGTTGCCGCGGACACCCTTGTGGATCTCCTCCAAGATGTCCTTGCCTTCTTCGCGAGGGACGCATTTCATGAGTACTCCCGAGAAGATGCGCCTCGCTTGTAAAGCTTGTCGCCGACGAGGACGTAAGACTTGGCGCGGCGGACGAGTTGTTCGGCTGCGTTCTTGTCGGAGGGGACCTTCCGCTCGGCCGAGGTAGTCGATGAAGGGTTGCCTCCGGTCCGCGTCGATCATCATGACCTCCTGCCCGGTGGTTGGTTGGGCCGGGACGGTGGTCGGTGGCGCCGGCTCCGGGATGGATGGCGCGTGAAGCTCATGGACGAAGACGCCGCGGGTACTTGGGCGCGGGTGGATCCGAGCTTCGAGAGGACGTCCGTTGCAACGTTGTTGTCGCGAACGATGTGATGGAACTCGAGACCGTAAAATTTGTTCTCGAGCTTGCGGACTTCTAGGCGATGGCGTCCATGTTCTCCTTGTTGCGGTCCCGGGACTTGTTGACTTGGTTGATGACCACCCTGCGGAGTCGCCGTAGACTAGTAGCCGCTTGATGCCAAGCGAAGCCGCGAGGCGGAGCCCGTGTAGGAGGGCTTCGTACTCGGCTTCGTTGTTCGAGACCTTCCGGAAGATCTGCGGGACGTACTTGAGTTGTTCGCCGTTGGGGAGATCGGGAGTACCCCTGCGCTGCGCCCTCGAGGTTGAGTGAGCCGTCGAAGTACATCACCCAATGCTCGGTCGCACGGTGGGAGTAGGTAGGCGGTTCTCCCGCCACTCGCCATGAAGTCGACTAGAGCTTGCGACTTGATGGCTGTGCGTGGCTTGAAGTCGATGGTGAGGGCGCCGAGCTCGACGACCCATTTGGAGATCCTTCGGTGGCGTACGGGTTCCTCGGGATGTCGCCGAGCGGGGTAGTCGGTGACGACGGAGACCGAGTACTCCCCACGGAAGTAGTGTCGTAGCTTCCGCGAGGTGATGAGTAGAGCGTACGGGGAGCTCGCACGGGCTGGTAGCGAGCCTTGGACTCTGATAGAACCTCGGCCGACGAAGTAGGCGGGGCGGCCCCGGGCCCAGGGTAGGCGTGGCCGGTCTTCCTCGCCGCTCGACGATGATGGCGATGCGACCACGTGAGTAGTCGCGGCGAGGTAGAGCGATGGCGCTCGCCCTTGTAGGGAGCCGTGAGGGCCGGGGGCTTCGACGGGGAAGTCCTTGAGCCGGGCAAGGGCTTGGTCGCCTCTGCGGTCCACACGAACTTCTCGTGGTGCTTGAGTAGTTTGAAGAAGGGGAGACCCCGTTCTCCTAGCTTCGAGATGAATACGTTCAATGCCGCCATGCACCCCGTCGGCTTACGGACGTCCTTGATGCTCGTGGGAGCTTTCATGCTGGTGATGGCGGAGATCTTCTCGGGGTTGGCTTCGATGCCACGTTGGGCGATGATGAAGCCGAGTAGTTTGCCGAAGGTACGCCGAAGACGCACTTGTTCGGGTTGAGCTTCCGGCGGTACTCGCGTAGTGATGCGAAGGTCTCTTCAAGGTCGTCGATGAGGGTACGGAGTCCCCGGTTTTGACAACCACGTCATCCACGTAGGCCTCGACGTTCTTGTTGAGTTGCCGCTTGAAGCGAGCCCGGATGGCCCGTTGGTAAGTAGCGCGGCGTTCTTCAACCCGAAAGACATGGTCGTGTAGCGATACGCGCCAAACGGGGTGATGAACGCGGTCTTCTCCTGGTCTTCCTCCTTGATTGCGATGCGGTGGTACCGGAGTAGCGGTCGAGGAAGCGAGAGCGGTCGCGGCCCGCCGTGGAGTCGATGACTTGATCAATCCGTGGCAACCCGAAGGGGTCCTTGGGGCGAGTGCTTGTTGAGGTCGGTGTAGTCGACGCACATCCTCCACTCGTTCGAGTTCTTCTTGCGGACGAGGACGGGGTTGGCGAGCCACTCGGGATGGAAGACTTCTGCGATGAAGCCGGCGGCGAGTAGCTTGGCGAGTTCCTTCTTGATGGCGTCCCGTCTGTCGTCGGCGAAGCGTCGGAGGTGTTGTCGTTTGGGGGGTGGCCTTTGGGTCGACGTTGAGGCGGTGCTCGATCGGCTCCCCGGGCACTCACGGCATGTCCGTCGGCCTCCACGCGAAGATGTCGCGGTTAGCCCGAAGGAAGGCGATGAGCGCGTCTTCCTATTTGGGGTCAAGGCCGGCCCCGATGGTGGTAGTCTTGGTAGGGTCGCCCTTTGTTCCGAGGTCGGCCGTCTTGGTGAGCACCTCCTCGGGTGGCCGAGGCTTGCCGGCGGCGGCTGTCGGACTTCTGCGGGATGTCGAGTTCGCTTGTGGCAAGCTTCTTCGACGCGGCGTAGACCTCCATCATTGGGGTGGGTACTTGATTTGTCGAAGCAATCACCACGGCCTGCTCGTATCGCGGTCGTGAGAGATCTTCAAGTCCCCTTGGAGGGAGAGTACGCCGGTGGGCTTGGCATCTTGAGTACCAAGTATGTGTAGTGGGGTACCGCCATGAACTTGGCGATGGCCGGTCTCGCCGAGGATGGCGTGGTAGGAAGTCTCGATGTCCGCGACCTCGAACTTGATGTACTCGGTGCGGTAGTTGTCGCGAGACGCCCCAAAGGTAACTGGCAGTACCACTGAGCCCAGTGGGATAGCCGCGTTGCCTGGGACAATGCCGTAGAAAGGCATCTTGCTCTTGTTGAGCATGGGGGTGACGTCAAGGTTCATCTTCCTGAGAGTCTTGGTGAAGAGGACGTTGAGCCCGCTTCCGCCGTCGATGAGCACCTTGTTGAGCTTAGAGCCCGCCATCGTTGGTTGCGGGACGAGAGGGAAGCGTCCTGGTTCGGAGAAGCTGGTCCATTGGTCCGCGCGGGAGAAGGTGATGGGCGTCTCTGACCACCTGAGAGGGGTCATAACCGCTGGTTCAATGGACATCACTTCACGGCGAGTAGCCTTCTGCTCCCGCCTTTGCGGGGTAGTCCGCCGAAGAGGACGTTGACGGTCTTCTCGGGTTCTTGGAAGTCGTCGCCGTCCTTCTTCTTGTTCTTCGATCGTGAGGGTGCGGTGGCTCCGGCGTATCCTTGAGCGCGTGCACGAGCCGGTAGCACCGCTTGCTCGGTGGTGTGGTTGCCGTTTGGATGCCACGGGCACTTCTCCTTCGACGGGTCTTTAAACCCGCCGGAGTTCTTCTTCGAGTTCCCTTTCGGGGGCGCCGGATAGCCGCGACGGTGTTGTACGCTTGCGCTTGCGGTTGGAACCCGAGAAGTTGTTGTTGTTGTTGTTGTTGTTGCGGCCGCCTTGGTTTGGGTTCTTTGCTGCTTCTTGCCGCCGCCTTGGTTCGTTTGGACTTGCCGCGGATGGCGTCGTACTTGGCGTTGGCCTTGTCCTCTTCATCCGCCCGGGACGTGATCATGTCCTTGAGGTGGGGAATGGACTTGGGACGGCGCCGCCAAAGTCCTCGAAGGTGCGGCGATGGTAGAGCCCGTCTGGAAGAGGTCGATGACCTCCTTGTCGGTGACGTCCACGACGGTAGCGCGCTTGTCGAAGAAGCGGCGCATGTACTTGCGGAGGGTCTCGCCTTGTTCTCGCTTGATCATGGCAAGGTCCATGCGAGTACCCGCGCGGCCCATGGCGCCCGCCGAAGTTGCTTGTGAATTGTTCCTTCGGCTGGTCCCGGTTGTCGATTGAGTGCTTGTCCGGCGACTCGAGCCACGTGAGTGGGGCTTGGTCCGGGCGAAGGGGAAGTAGAGGCACTTGGTGTCGCCGTTGCCGCCGCCGTTCTCGATGGAGAGAGCGTAGCATCGGAGCCACCGGATGGGATCCTCGCTTCGCGTCGTATTTGGTGATCCCCAAAGGCTTGAACTTGTCGGGGAGGAGCGGGTTGCGGCCGGGGTGAGAAGGCGGGGAAGCCGTCGCCTTCGGCGGCCGGCCGTCGACTTCTTCGCCGCAACTCTTCGATTCTCTCGGCGAGCATCGTACCCGCCGTGAGAGGCGCCGGAGGCGTGGCTATGCGCGTGGCCGCGGCCGCCGCGGGCTGCCGCCGCCTCCCGGCTTTCTTGTTGGCTCCGTGGTTGGAGCCGCCGCCGTCGGCCGCCGCCGCCGTCGGGGGTCGTTGCCGCCACCACCGGCCGAAGCACGGTGGGGGACGACTTCTCGGTTGACGTTGTCTTGTCGTGAGGGTCCGCCGGCGGTGGAGCGTCGACGGTTTGGTTCGGCCGGGATGTCGCCTCGAGTACGGTTAGGACCGAGGGTCAACACTGCGACTAGTAGCCTCGTTGTCGCGAGGCTTGGCTTGGAGAGGTTGGGCGACTCTCTTGTCGACCCGCATGAAGTAAGCTTCCTCGGCGAGCTTGGCGATGACTTCTCCGGCCGTATGCCCCGAGCTCGCCGTGCGATCGCCGTGATCGACATGAGGCAGCCTTTGCTCGGGGGGTGGTGTGAACTCGCTCTCGACCGCCGAGAGCTTCCGCAAGGTTGCGGATGGGGAGGTTGTCCCCGAGCCGCCGGCGTCGTTCATTGCGCTTCTGTTACGTTCGCGCCGGCGTCCCTGCCGGCGTCGGTCTCGTCCGCGGGGGCCTCGGCGGACGGCTCGTCCGCGGAGATGTCCTCCAAGTACTTGTACGCGGCCGTGCCCGAGGTTCCGGGGTGTCGCCGGCGGCCATGAAGACTTGACGGTCGGGGGTACCCAAGCTTGGCTCGAAGGTGCCACCTCGGTTGGTGTGCTTGAGTCGGCTTGGGGTAGCGGTGTTCCCTCCCGGAACGGTAGCGAGTCGATGTAGGCGACGTAGCGTGAGTCCTCTGTTGTCAGCTCGGCAGGTTTGCGGTCTGGCCAGTAGACGTATCTCCCGGCCGGCGTTGATCTTATAACCGGCCCGCAGGCGGCCCCCGACAAGGGAAGCTCAGAGGAGTTGTCTTCGGACTCAGGCTCCTCAGGGTCCGACCCGAAGTCGAACTCGTAGTCCGGGTTCGAGTAGAACTCGGAGAGAGGGTCGGGAGTCCGAGACGCGGTTGGAGACGGCGTCGGAGTCCGAGTTGTACTCGGTTACGGGCTCCTTGCCGGCCCGTCGTGGCGTAGAAGCCTCCGTGCGGGCCCGGCTGGGAACGCGAGGGCCACGCACGGAGCGCCCGACGTGGAGAGGGGACCGCTGCGATGGGCGAGGAGCCGGCTCGCATGCGATGGCCCATGGCGACGTCGGGTTCGTGTTGGAGACGGACTCGAGCTCGAAGTCGGCGTGGAGGTTGGAGAGCGAAATTTCGCCGAACTTGCCGGGCGAGCTTGCCCGTGACAACTTCGGGAAGCGTCACAAGGCCCGGTCTTCGAATCGGGTTGCATGATCAAGCGGCGCCGGAAGGAGCCCGCTCCATCGGCGCGTGCGGACCCGGCGCGCCGAAGACGAAGGTGTCGCCGCGGTTGAAGGCGACGGTTGGCTTGATGTGAACGGAAGCCGTCGAGTTCGCCATGTGATCTCGAGCGAGAGCCCCTACCCGGCGCGCCGCGCTGTCGGTGTTTTGGACCGAAGCAACCTACTACGGGAGTACCCGAAGTAGATGAATGTGACTCGCCGAGATCGGTAACTCGAAGGAAGAGGCACGCGACACACAATTTAGACGAGGTTCGGGCCGCGAGGTGCGTAATACCCTACGTCCCGTATGCCGCGTAGCTCGGATTGATAGGGCACGATTACACGATGGTGCAATGGTGCGCCGTGAGTTGGATGAGGTGAGGTGATCCGGGGATCGGCCCTTGCCTCGCCTTATATAGTCCGGAGGCAAGGTTACAAGTCGGAGTAGGGAAGGAGTACTAGTCGAGTACGTCTAGGAGACCTCTACACGGTGCGGAACATGTACGAGTCCCTATCCGAGTACTACTCCCGTGTTGTCCTTGTGCTCCACGCCTTCGGGTGCCGTGTAGCGCAAGTCGGGTAGTCCCGAGGGCCCACCGAGTAGTCGGTCCCGGTACCCACCGAGGTAGTGGGCCCGGGGAGGTCCATACGACAAACCCGGATTAGAAATGTTTCAAATTTGAATTAGAAATGTTCCAGAACAATTTTATTCCAGACAACCAATTTTTCAGGCTAAAAAATGAAAATGTTTCAAACTTTTTTTGTTATGCATGTTGATATAATAAATGCTAAATGTTTCAGTTTTTTTAGTTCTCCCAATTCATGTTGCAGCAGTTGCTTCCACATGTTTCAAAGGCAAATTATAAATGTTTTCAGAATCAATGTTTTAGAATCAATGTGTCAATATTTTTTTTTCTGTTCTCATAGGCATGATTGCGGACTGTACACCATGCTTTATATCGAGTCTTGGAACGGGAAGAACACGGAAACAGCATTGCAACCGGTAATAGCTGCAACATACTAATCATCTCTTTTTTCCTTTTCATTCATGCTTTCACCAGCCTTCATTTTTTCTTAAAATGAATGATCTTTTTTTTATACATGAACTGATGTACTTTCTTTTTTTTCAGCACATGATGGGCGATTACAGGAAAGTTAATGCACTCGTACTTCTTCTTTCCTCAAGCAACGAAGTCAAGTTGAGCGAGTTTGTGGAAAAGCATTGCAAGAACAAGTAGAAATGGCTCACACCTTTGTGTAGTAGAATACCTTCTGTGCCAGTAGTTTTTTTAGGGACTTTTCTGACTTGTGAACCTTTTTTCAGAGATTCGAGTTATTTGCTCTACTCTATGTAAAAACATACGTTTCATGATGTTGCTGCAGCATCTCCTGATTGTTGCACATCACTTTCGAAGATGTTGCATTATCCCGTTTCCCATATTTGGTCCCCAAACATCAACTAACACCTCCTGAAACATCTTATAATAACAAACACAACATGAAGTGATTTAATTATCCCCTTTCCACCTTTTCACCCCCAACACTTTTTAGCTAACACCTTTTGAAACATCTTATAATAACAAACACAACATGAAGTGATTTAATTATCCACTTTCCACCTTTACTACCCCCAACATTAGCTAACACCTTCTGAAACATCTTATAATAACAAACACAACATGAAGTGATTTTTTACATGACATCAAGTACGTTTTTGTTTTGCTTCTTCAAACACAAAAATGTTTAAGTTTGATAAAATGAAATGTTGCAGCATATACATTCTATTGTTTCACAAGATCAACTCAAATGGACACAAAGATACAAAATAATTTACTTCAAAGCTTTAGTTCTGTTTGCCTCAGCTCCGCCCTAAGCACCTCTGCTTTGGCCATGTACTCACAGGTCTGTACACTATGACCAACTTCGTAGCAATAGGAGCATGGTTTCTTCGCTGCACTCTTAGGCTTGCCCTTCTTTTTCATCGCTTTCTCCCTAGCTTGCATCACTATAGACTTGAACCTGTCCACCTTCTCCTTTGGGCGCCCTTTGCTGTTTGTTCTTGGTGGATTCTTCACCTTTGAAATGGGTTTTTGATTTGCCGTAACATTGACCGCAACACCAT
Organism: Cenchrus americanus; assembly: GCA_947561735.1. NCBI lineage: Eukaryota > Viridiplantae > Streptophyta > Magnoliopsida > Poales > Poaceae > Cenchrus > Cenchrus americanus. The sequence goes on from OX387240.1 coordinate 108,531,558, forward strand.
CCTCAACTTCAAGTTGAATTGCCGATGAGTCTTTTGCCGCCCTCACCGTTTCAAACAACTTATCTATACCAGTCGAAACAATAGTGTACTTCTCAATACCCAAACAAGCTTCTGCTGCCAAGGAGGTCATCTTCCTACACAATGCATTGTACCTCAACTTGTTTGTTGTCGGGACACCAAATGTTGGTTCAGGATCTGAGAGGCGTTCTTGCACCTTTGTTGTCGCTTCCTTCGACCACCTTTGAAGTAGATACCTCTCCGGAATTGCATCAACATCCCTATTCGTGAACACTTTCAATATGTGTGGGCAGAGCAGACCATCACGATCAAACATGTTGCACGAGCACGTATACTTTGTTGCATGTTTATCAGCTGACATCGTGCGGACTCTAACGGACGTCGGGTGCACAACTTGAAAGGACCAACCTTGGTCATCAGCAGTAACACCTCCTATCTTGAATCTTGTTGAATCACGTAGCAAATCTTGAAATTTACCAAACACTTCACCAGTGTAGAATTGCGCTGCCTGCTTCTCGAAAGAGTACCTCCCCCACAGTGGGGGGTCTGAAATCGCCCCTTTGCATCGCTCTTTGTTTTCTCTTTCAGCTCTGGTGTCCATGATGTAGTCATATTGTGTCACGAACTGCAGCACCGAGTCCTGAGGGTGGATGACTTTTTTGAACAATGAATTCATACTTTCAGACCTTCCTGTTGTGCCCGTGAAAGGAAAGAAGTTCCTTCTGAAGTGCTTTGGAAGAACTCATTGTCTTGCAGCTTGTACTTTTCCCCCAACATTGCCCACCAACCCTCATACTCTTCTGGTGTTTCAGTGCGGTTCACACAGTAATTGAACTCTTTTGCGAAGTCCTTCTCGTGACTGATCAACCACGCAAACTTCTTGGTAGCTTTGCTCAGCACGTGCCACTTGCAACATCTGTGGACTGCCTTTGGGAAGACTATAGCTATTGCCGCTTTCATTGCCTTATCCTGGTCTGTCATTATGTTGGTTGGCTCTCTTCCACTCATCGCTTCCTTCAACCTCTCCAACATCCAAACAAATGTTTCGGTTGTTTCATCAGGCAGCAACGCACACCCAAGCAATATGCTTTGTTGGTGGTTGTTTATCCCAACAATAGGCGCAAACGGCATGCTGTATCTATTCGTGCAAAAGGTTGTGTCCAGGAATATGCAATCACCAAAACTCTTGTATAGCTCACTTGTCCTGCCATCAACCCAAAATAGGCCCCGCACAGCATTATCTACATCAATCATTGGAGTGTAGTAGAAGGAAGGACTTTCAGCATGCTGCTTCTGGAAATACTCCAATGTCGCATCCATGTCTCTATAGCTCAAAACTCCCCTCAAGCGCGTCCTCATGTTCGATACATCCTTGCTACTGAAAGTAAGGTTGGAAATCCCACCATGGAAATCACCAAGAATCCTCATTATCTGCATGGTGCTGATGTTTCTGTGATGTAATGTTTTCAGCAACTCATAGTCAGCCCACGATATGCTCCGGTGGGACCTCAAATGTTTCCTCACCCCAACCCCCTTCACAAGAGGGTGGCTATGCTCAGGCTGCATTACAATTACTCTCCACTTCCCATCCCTTTTTCCAACTGCCATATGAGCTTTGCAATCAAACTTTTTGATGGTGTTGCGCTTCCTTGTTGACGTGGTTAATCCAACGTTCGCTGCCCTCTTTTTTGTACCATCCGATTTAGTTGTGTCATTTGTCGAAGCCCCCGAGTTGGTTTCCTCCTCTGTGTCCTGAGTTGACTTCCTAGCATGGGAGCATTCCCATTCTTTTCTGATCAGTTCCTTGCTACCTCTTTTTCCGCTGATTCTGCTCGAAGCCACCCTGATGCTAAAACCCATTTTGAAAGCATAGTCGTTGTACACTCTCTGTGCTTCTTCTATTGTGTCAAATTCCATACCAATACACGGCTGCACTGGTTGTGAGCACACAACATCCTCATCCTCATAATAGACCTCATCTTCTCCAACCATTACTTGCACATGCTCAGTTGAGTTAGCCGAAACATTTGTAATGCCCACACTGTTGCCGCTCGAGCTTGGGGGCAGCAGATTCAAATCACGCACCTACAGAAATTGATGTTGCAGCAGGGTTAATCACATGTTGCAAATGACATACCAAAATGTTTCGATCATCAAAAAACCAGCAACATCGCTACGCAACACCAAAAGTTTGAAACATCAAAAGTTGCAGCAAAAGGATCTAAAACAACTAGCAAAAATATCAAACCAGTAGTCCAACATCAGACACTATATGTTGTTCCTCGCACCACCAACATCCTCAACTTGTTCCTTTTTTTGCGTAACAACATTGTACGGCGGCGGCGGACCTAACCTGCTTCGCGGATGACGACGGAGGCATTGACACCGTGTTGTAGGGTGCAGGCGCGCTGTTGCCGCTCGAGCTTGCTGCAGTCCAGGGCAGCAGATTCCAATCACGCACCTACAGAATATTATGTCGCAACAGGGTCAATCACGTGTTGCAAGCGACATACAAAAATGTTTCGATGATGCAAACACTTTGCAACATCAAAAGTTGCAGCAATAGGATCCAAAACAAGTAGCAAAAGTCGCCAAAATTCCAACATCACGCAGAACATGGGTATCCTCGCCTACCAACATCGCAAAAACTTTTCTCGCAGAAAACATTGAAGGGGGGAGGTGTATGCGGGGATGCGGGCGGATCCAACCTGCCCAGCTGACGATCCCGAGAGCACTGGCCCCGCGGTGTTGGGTGCAGTTGTCGTAGCACCCCCATGGAAGCCGCTCCACGAACCTAGGCGTGTAGCGATGGACATCATCACCGGATCTGAAGATCGCCCTTCCAACAATGCGTCCAACAATGGCTTCAGGGCGGTCGGAGAAGGCTTCATCCGATGGGGGGCACTCGATTCCCTGGAGGATATGCGCCATACCCACTCCTCACGATGAGCGGATCGAAAGTTTGGGCGTCGTGCCCTCACCCCCCCCCCCCCCCGCGAGAGCCACGAGCCGGGGGAGGAAGAGAGCCCGTGCGCCCCTGGGCACTTTTCCGAAACATCGAATGTTGCAAATCCTGCTGCTCGCAACATGCCACACACAAACTCGCAACATCGATGCAAACTTCTCTCGTTGGATGTTGCACGGACGACGGCTCGCAACATTGAGCACTCTCTTTCGCAACATCGTAAAAGTTTTTCGCAACATTGCACGCGCGCCGCCCCCCGATCGACGGCTGATAGAGGCCTTCATCTAGATCCTACAGCGTAGCACCCGTCCGACGCTAGCGCCCGGATCGGACGTCCGGGCGCTAGCAGTGCCGTACAAAAAATTGAACGTACGCCTGGCCTATCGATTCACTGCCTTCTCACATGAGTTATGGAAAAATATTCGGTAACTTAAAAAGCAACCATAGTGTAAACAAGATCTCCATATAGGTTGGAAATTTAAGATGTGCTCAACATCTCCAAGAGTTTGCCAAATTTTACTTGGCAAATTGTGTTTTGCCAACTTCTAAAAAGATATGTCAAGTAAAAAAACTCATCTCCAACAATTTGATATAATGTACTTGTCATATCTAGATCTAAGCTTACATCAGGAACCATAAGAGAGACAAAATTATGTTTATATCCTTTCACATCTTGAAAAAACTTGCATATACCCCTTTCTATTCTTTTTTTTCACCGTCCCACATGCATGCCAACCCAGATCGTCGCATGTATATTTCTGCGTGGGGAGATGAGTTTTGCTAAGTTTCTATTTTTACCAAGTTGGTTACTGTTGGAGGTTATTTTTTCTTGTATTGCCAAAATTAGATAGATACCAAGTTCGTTTGCCAAACAGCTGGAGATGCTCATTGTGGTTACAGGCTTTACATTGGCCTTTGCCAAATCTTGCATAGAGAACGAGCAACTCCGACAGTTTGGCAAATCAAGTTGGCATCCATCTAATTTTGGCAAAACAAGAAAAATTGGCTTCCAACAGTTTGGCAAACCAACTTGGCAAAAATAGAAAACTTGGCAAAACTCACCTCCCCGCGCGCATATATGCGCGCGCGGATCGTGGTTGCCATCGGCGTTTCCTTTGTAGGTGGGAGGGTGAAAAAAGAAATAAGGAATAGAGAAGGATTCTTTATGTAAGTTTTCAAGAGGTGGAAGGGCACAAACTTAATTTTGTTTCTTTTTAGGATTCCTGATGTAAGTTAGATCTGGATTTGCCAAGTGAATTATGCCAAACTGTTGAAGATGAACTCTTTTTTATTTGGCATATCATTTTAGAACTTGGCAAAACACAAGATTTGTCAAGTAAAATTTGGTAAACTCTTGGAGATGCTCTAAGCAAGTTCTTGCACACATCTTGTCAGCTGCCATAAAAAACATAATGCATATGCATAGTATGACACACATCAAGTAAATCCACATAAAAGTAAATATGTAGTGCCCCCACCCCCACCTCCACCCCACCCCTTTTACTAGGTATCTATTTTGAGCGGTCACTATCACATCCACATCCCCTTAAGACCAAACTGTACCATTATGATCCTACATGTGGCAGGAGAAGGTGGAATGGATGACTAATAGAAAGAAAGCAAGGACATTATGGTCATTTGTCAATGGTATAGTATTGTAAAAGTTTTAAAGTTTTATCCAGACTAGTAGATGTACCCATGCGACACACACAGATTAAAAAAATAAGTTGAAAGATGAAAACCTATTTTTTCTAAGAAACAAAACAAAATAAAGAAATAGCTGCGCATCCAGATGATCTTTCGGCAACACATGAAGAAACTATTTTTTTTAAAAAAATATCAGTGTGAACTTGTTGAAACGTGAGTAAGGGGAAAATACACGAATGAAAGTATTAACAAACCCGAGACCGGGCTTCTAGCTGATCTTCCAGCAACGGATGGAAATCCTATTTTAAAAGAAAACAACATTGTAAACTTGATGAATAATGAGATGAGTGAAAGGATCTTGATGTCGCCTAGAGGGGGGGGGTGAATAGGCGAGTCCTGAAAATCACCACTTAAAACAAATTTATTAGTGAATCCCGGATACTCCGGACTTTTCTCCGGAGTTTCTGGAAAGTCCGGAATCTCTGGAGAAATCTCCGGAATCTCTGGACTGGTGCCTTCGTAGCGGAATGAACACACTGCCCAAAACCGGTGCCACCGGTTTTGCAAATCCAGTGCCACCGGTTTTGCCACCGGGTTTGCCTGGCAGTGACTCCCCTCTTCTTCTCCTTCTTGTTTGCTTGTTTGGCTTGAACTTAAACTTGATGAATAGCTTAAGGATCAGTTATTTGATGAATATGGAGTGCCTTCACTTCACAAACACTAACAACCAAGTAGCTCCACCAATATGACAAAGACAAGCAAGGAAAGATATGACAAGGTAAATGTGAGGCAACCAACAGGAGACACAAGGATTTGTTTTACCGAAGTTCGGATTCACCACCGTGTGAATCCTAGTCTCCGTTGGGTGCTTCTCCTACCGAAGCCGGGTTGCATTCAACCCTTTTCCCGATCCACTAGACAGCTTCTTCCCTTTCGGAGGCGAAGCAAGACCTTCACAAACTGTCCCACAGCTCACCACACCTTGAGAGCTTGTGGGCGACGCCTAGCTGTCTAGGAGGCAATCCTCCAAGAGTAACAAACGCTTCACACAAGCTTGACGACGTCCAACAGTGCTCAAGGTATTCAAGTGCTCTTGAATTGCTCACAAAGGTTTCTCTCTACCACCCAACTCACTAGATCTATCTAAGATCGAACAACCTCACAAAGAGGGGTTGGGGAGAGATAGAATGGCTTTTGCTTAGCAAGGAATAACAAGGAAGCACTCTAGCAACCTCAGGAACAACAGCTTGCAACAGTAGAGGTTGAAAGGTATAAATACCCGACTCTCCAAAAACTAGCCGTTGGAGTTAAAACCCGGAATCTCCGGGAAAAACCCCGGATACTCCGGACTTCCCAAAACTAGCCGTTGCAAACTCCAGTGAAAACCGGTGCCACCGAGTTTTCAAAAACTAGTCGTTGGGACGGCTGACACAAAACCGGTGCCACCGGTTTCCCAAAACCGGTGCCACCGGGTTTGACACAGGTTCAAACCCGAAGACGTGTATGTGTGGTTTTTGTGTCTCTCTCAACTCACATGGGTTACTTGAGCACTGAGACATTATCAAAACTCCTTGTGATGCATCCCTCTTGATAGTACGGCGTACGGCGTACCTATACTCAAGATCAAACATAAATGCAATAAAAGAACTCTTGAGCTTCTTCTTCAAGAATAGCCATACTTGATCAATATATCCTCGTGAGAGATCCATCCATCAATGTCTCATTGGTTTGAGCACTTCTACCTTGAGCTAGTGACTTTGATCTTTGTATAAGAATGAAACCCAATTCTTGATTAAGTCACCTTTCACATGACTCAATGAATATGTAATGCTTCTTCATTGCTTCACTCGGTTAGGCTCGACTTGATACCTCGAAACTTTCCAAGCTATAACTACTTCACCCTAGCCAAGCACATGGTCCAAGTCACTACTTGGCCAATCTTAGCTTAGTACCTTGTTGCTAATCCCTTGCTTGATTTCTTCATCCATTCGTTGCCAATTTGAGTTAAGCTTTGATTCAACATCAAGAGTGGAATTCTATTGAGATCATGCCTTCCTTTAATTTAAATATCCCCTTTTGTTATAACAAGCTTCTTCCTTTAATAAGAGACCATCCAATGTTCCAAAATCAATAAGCCTCTTTCTTGACTTACATAAACTTGTCATATACCATCTATATGCTCCATGGGATCATACATATCAAACATCATGACATTCACCATTAAGTCAAGCCATTTCCCAATATGAGGCTAAAACCATGCCTCAACTTATCTTGTACACACATAGCTTGTTTTCACCATGTAGATAACCAATGTCATATATTATGCCTTGTCATTTACTCCCTCCGTCCTGAAATATAAGGCATTCAACGGTTCAAAATTTGTCCCCAAATATAAGGCATCCTAGAAGTTTTTGGTAAGTGCTCAATTAACTCAATTAAAGACTTGCCAAATATTGCACTTGTTAACTAGAAAACTTACTTTTAATTATCATTAGCTAAGGGTATATGTGACATTTTCCCACCTTTTTAATTTGTCCTAAAAATCCTAGAATGACTTATATTTCAGGACGGAGGGAGTATATGTTACAACCTGCTCACATGCTTAACAAGGACATTAGATCTTTAATCTAGTTGTCAATCAATACACCAAAACCCACTAAGGGCCTAGATATCTTTCAATGAGAGAAAATACATGAACAAAAGTATTAAAAATAGTAAAACAACATATGAAAAAACTACAAATATGCCAACTAAATATTTCATGCATTCCACTTCAGGATTAAAAATAAAAGACTCAAAAGGTAGTGATTGCACAAAAATTACCTTGGTTTGTGTTAGTTTCAGATTCCCTCTTTGGTGCACGATGAGATGTTGTGTTTGGAAAAATCTTATAACAAAATTTGTTTACTTATCATGACAGTATACGTTGGATAAATAAACAAAATTGATGGAACCACATCAAATAACAATAACAAAATTGACGCAAGCAGTAGATCGAAACAAAGAACAAATCAACTTACATGGGTACTGCATTTGAGAAGTCGTGACTCCAAAACAATATTTTCACAATCTGATAATTGAGTTTTATAGGTACACGAGGTGTAAAAAAAGAGTATTGATTGACGTCATTGATGATATTGTACTCAAAAGGAAATAGTCAAGGACTCAAAACATCATTTACATATAAATGTCGTCTATCTAATTGCATTTGTATGTCATCAATCTAATTGCATTTGAATGACAGTCATCTAATTGCATATAGTAGGTGTCGTGGTGATTCTTTCATTACTTGATCTTTTACTTGTTTTCCCTTTCCTTACTATCTATTTACGAAGGACGCGACTACCATTGATAAAATGACGCAGTATTTCTTTCCTTAGTCCATCTAATCACACAGTGATTCTTTCCTTACTTGATCCTTCCTTATTTTCCATTTCCTTGATGTGTTATCGATCACACCAATCAATTTCCTTTTACTTTGTATATCAATATTTTTTCCTTTTGAGTTCCTGGGTATTTTTTTGAATTATGCCATCAATCACGCCAATCAATTTCTCTTTCCTTAAAAAAAGAATGAACAAAGGAAATAATAGTCGTGATTGACTCCGATGTTTGAAAAAATAATGAAGAAAGGAAACAACAGCCATGATTGATGGAGCCGGGTCGGATGGGTACGCGCGGGCGGGCAAGAATGAGGTGTGTGAGAAAAAAAATAGTGGTTTTCGACGAAAACATTTTAGAATCATCCAAAATCTTCGTCGTCGTGCCCTTTCGTCGTCCAAAACAGGTGGACTCGGGCTGACATGTGGGGCTCTTGTGAGAGATCACAGACTTAAAACTGAGTGAGAATTGCTTAGAATAATATAGATATTTTTAAAGAAATCGTAAAAAAAGAAATATAAAATATAATTAAACTCCGACTGCTCAAGCAAGCAATGTCATCGGCCCAACTTGGCCCACGTTCAGCAGCACGAGCCAGCCCAAACCATCCGCGAACCCTAACCCCACCAGCTTACCCATCGTAGCCGTCCAATCTCCATCCGACGTTAAAAAACTAAACCCTGTCTTATATAAATTGGCCATCCGCCTCCGTCTACGCGCCTCCGCCAAACCCTAACCCGAGCAGCCGCAGCGCTCGCGCCCCGCATCTCCATCTGCTCGTGACCCCAGTTGCGACGGCGGCGGCGCCAAGATGGCGGCTTCGACGGCGAGGACGGTGAAGGATGTGAACCCGCACGAGTTCGTCAAGGCCTACTCCGCCCACCTCAAGCGCTCCGGCAAGGTAAGCGGACCACGTGGGTTGTTGTCGCACCGCGTTGTGTTTCTAGCCGGCGAGGCGTGCTTGTTCGGCGTCGCCGTTTCGTTTTGGTAACGAGCCTGTGATCCTTTGGTGTTTCTAGCCGGCGAGGCGTGTTACAGTGGCGTCGCCGTTTCGTTTTGGTAACGAGCCTGTGATCCTTTGGTTTGTTGTCAATCTAGTGATTTGATTATACCAGCGATGCATCTATCATTTTCTCAAGATCTAAGTAGTTAAATTATTAGTTTGGGTGCTTATCTCTGGCTAGCTTTCGTTGGGTTAACCTGTGCGGATAAACCATTTACGAGGGTTGTCGATGCATAGCAGAGTTGTATGATATTGCCTACTGTGTCTTCTTTAGGCATATGAGCCTAGACATGCCATTAACTTTAAATTCGAGAAAATTCGAGAAATGCTGGAAAACATCACATGATGATAGTAGTGTCTCTGTCTTCTTCAAAAATCAGCTGCAACATTTTCTACCTATCAGGGCGTATTAGAATCCTTGTAATCTTTAATGATTTGAAATGGATTAGCTGCAACATTTTCTACCTATCAGGGCGTATTAGAATCCTTGTAATCTTTAATGATTTGAAATGGATTTATGTTGTTTGTTATATAAAGTAACGTCTTCACTCATTATTAGTTTTGATCTCTTGCAATGTCATAAATTGTTATGAAAACAATGCCGTATTATAAGATATTTTAAATTTGAATATATCTGTGTAGCTTTTATATATTAAGCATGCATATTTGGCTAATTGCTGATCAAAATTTATAACGTTTGTCTTTTGAAATTCTATTCTAATACTATATGAAAGGAAGGATCTTGTTGTAGTATTGCTAAATGTTTTCCATAAGAGGACTTGGGTTACCTTTCTTGTAAAAATGTTTTACTGAACTGAAATCATAGGGGCTGTTTGGTTTGGCCCTTCACATAGCCACAAAAGGCGGGGCGCAGCCACCGAAGTGTGGCGTGCTGTGGCGAGGGAATCAGCCGTCACACCTCACGCCTGCCACAAGACACAGAGTGCATGGCTGCCTAAACTTAGACACCAGGCAAACACCAGCCAGCTTACTGTGGCGGTCACCAGCGTGGTGTGGCAAGTGGTGGCCTTGAACCAAACACCCCCATAGTTGCCTGTATTTTGTACTACATAAAAAATTTGGAACCTAGTGCACAATGGTTTGGAAATCTTTGTTCATCCATGCTGCTTGTTTTATACTTGTTTAGATGGAGCTTCCTGAGTGGGTTGACATTGTGAAGACTGCCAGGTTTAAGGAGCTCCCTCCTTATGACCCTGACTGGTACTACACCAGGGCTGGTGAGGAATCTTGTTCTTTTCATTATATTCTATCAGCTTTGCTATCCAACACTATGGTTAGATTTCTGACTTTCTTTCCTTCCAGCCTCTATTGCCAGGAAGATCTACCTGCGTCAAGGCATTGGTGTTGGTGGCTTCCAGAAGATCTATGGTGGCCGCCAGAGGAACGGCTCCCGCCCACCACACTTCTGCAAGAGCAGTGGTGCCATTTCACGCAACATCCTGCAGCAGTTGCAGAAGATGGGCATCATTGATGTGGATCCTAAGGGGTAATCCAACTACAAAGTTGCTTAGTCTTGCTTGATAATGGTTGTGGGTTTGTGTTTGTGAGAAGTTAACATATCTAGTGTTTTCTTGCAGTGGACGGCTCATCACCTCCCAGGGAAGGCGTGATCTGGACCAAGTGGCTGGAAGAGTTGTTGTTGAGGCTTGAGCATCAGTCAAGTTTCTATGATGTCGTGTTTGATGGTTGCAGTTTTGAACTAAGATGTGCCCTGCCTTTATGGGTTTAGAGAATTTGAAGTTTAATGCATCTAGTTATGGCATCACACTATGTTTCCCTCGAGTACCTAATGCAGTATCTGAACTCGTTTTGGAATGAAAGAAAGTATTGTGATTGCGATGTGTGAGCTTATTTAGGTTCATGGTGTGATCTGCTATAGATCAACTCCCACTGATAATTGTGGTTCTGATTACTCTGAGCCACGTTATCAAAATTTGCTGTTTGCAGTTGTCTCTTGGTAACTCTGTACGCTTGCTCGCCCTTCAATCTGCCTGGGCAGCGCTGAACATAAAAGATCTTCGTCATACTTCTATGTGCTGTTGAGGCCGAAGTGGCTAAACACGCTTCTGCTTGAGCACTCATAGCATCGTGCCCTGCATTTAAATTTCACGCTCCTGAGTCGGACCCGTTTCGTGCTGTGATGTGCTTGTAACCCTGCATCGATTGTTCATGCTGCTGTGTGGCGGATCGCGCGATGGTTTGAGGATGGGTTCTGGAATCAAGTTGCATCGATTGTTCATGCTGCTGTATGGCAGATCGCGTGATGGTTTGAGGATGGGTTCTGGAATCAAGTGTGCTGTTTGTTCTGTTGGCGTGGTAGGTTTTTTTAGCGCAGAGCTCAGTGTTTGGGTGCTTTTAATTACTGAAATTAGAGTTATTTGGACTTGTCTACACTTCGAAAGTAGTAAATTCCTCAGATTAATGAGTTGGCTCACTACATTACCAGATTACAAACGGAGAATCTGAAACAAAGAAAATACAATATCTATCCAGGTCCAAATGCCGAAGGCAGATTGCAAATCCTCGCCATATTTACCAGTCAGCCTCGAAAACATCCTCATGCTGAATTTTCCAGAACCGAATCAGACCAAAATGCATCTGAAGTAGTGAAGGAACATTTGCAGTTGTGTCATCAAGTACAGCACAAGCAGACACAGCTCAAACATAATGAATGTGTTCCTATGATGAACGATGTTACCGTCCACGATAAATCAGGCAAAAGTTTCAGAGAAAACATCTCACTTCACCTTTTGAAGACTAAACCTGTGTAAATCATTTATATTGATGAAACTGATTGATGAACCTATATGGACAACTATAGTATCTACAGTACAAAAATAAATTCATGGTTCACACCTTTAATGGTTTAACCTAGATTATTCTTCAAAAAATGTAATCCAGAACTAATTCATAAAAAACTATACTTGCTCCCAGGTATTAAATGTCAATATCCCTGGATCCTGATCCCTGAGGAATGCACATAGCTCACAGTTTGAGTCATTAAGGAGAGCAAAACAAAGTTTTGTAGATAAAAAAAAATATTGTGTCCTACTCAATAATATTGTTGTAGTTCATTACTAAACCAAATATGATAATTCAAGAATGGAGAGTCATACCAGTAACCGAGTCATGAGTTCAATAAAGCAATGCCAATACATTAACAGTTTACCAATGATTTCCGACTATTAGTAACTCATCCCCTTCAGGCCAAACAGAGAATCATATTCTTTGCAGAGGTTGAGTTCACTGGACTCAAAACAGTTCAGGGAAAATATGAAATGTTTATTGTTTCTACACAGAGTATTAAGCAAGCATCTTCCAGGGAGTTCCAACACTGTAAATATTTTAGCCACTACCTAGTCAAGCACCATTAATGAAAGAATGTACGATGCCAACACCAGTAGGCATGAAAGCAATTCGTTCAGAAAATACTAAGTTTTGAGGTATCGGTGGTCTTTAAAAAAACAATGTGAAGTAGCTAAACATAAGCTCAGATGAAAACAAACTGAACAAACATGGTTAGAGAAAAGGGGAAGCTAATACTATCATATTACTAATAGCATAAGTACTATAAAAATTACCATTCTGCTGAAGAACAGCTAACCTTCAGGATAAGTAATTCATGTGCTAGGAAGAAGCGACTATAGCCGATAAGTCTCTAAAATAGCTCAAAACAATGCTTTATAGATAACCACAGCTAAAACTTGGACAATGCTTAGTCAGTGATTAGACTAGTTATATTGTTGAAACAAAAATACAAAAATCAGCATCAGGGACAGCAAATGGGCATGAATGCAATTCTACAATCCACTTGAATTATACCAAGAATATTGAATATTTCAGGACAATAGTTGGACATCAGGGGGCACATCACCAGCACAACCTTTGGCATAATAAGCTGCAAAACCAGGAACACAGTCCTCATGACAGTCAATGAACTTCAATATGAAAGCACCCTCTCCCATTTTAGCAAATGTAAAATAGGTCATATTGCTATTCAACAATCCCTTTGTCTGCAGGGCCTTCATAACCCTATGTCTTGGGATTAGACGCTTTTCCAGGCTTAATCCAAGCAGAACAGGCCTTTCCAGAATGTACTGTGGCTCCATTTCAACCTCATCGACTAGAAACTCTATCTTGCGGGTAAGATTCTCGTCAGAGATTCCTAAAATACTTGGCATCTTGGACATTGCAACGGAAATCTCAAACTCAGAACAACCAAGATACCTCTTAAAGAACTCAAGCTTGGCAGCAAGCTTCTCTCTGGAATAACCGGCAACCAAAGACACGGCATACTTGAACATCCGTGAAGTGCGAGGCACCCCAAGTTCTTCTGCCCGCAGCAATAAGTCCTTCAGGTTTTCCAGTCTGGACGGAAGCAACCGCGGGCTGTTTGAACACAGCTGGGCAATACCTCGAACACCAAACTGACGCAACAACGCTATATTAGGTTCGATCACCCTCTCAAGGCTCACATTTAGCAGGCCGTAGTTCCTCTTCACTGCCACCAGGACCTGCTCAAATGAGACGTAGAACGAAATCAAGAACTGGAGCTTGGGAAGAACGTCGCACTTCCTGAGAGAGCGTGAGCCGACCATGAGGAAGCGAACGATCTGAGGAGCGGACAGACCGAGGCGGTCGCGGAGATCGAGGATGCGGGGCCGACGTTATTGGGCCAGGAGCGGAGGAGCAGCGGGTCCGCAGCGACGACGGCGGCCATGTCAGCTCGGGAGAGGCCGACGCCAGAGAGCAGGGCGAGGATGGCGTTGGGGTTGGAGGCGGACTTGAGGCGGGACCGAGCGAGGTCCTCGAATGCCTTCTTGTAAAGTTGGGATGATTCATCAAACGCTTTCTTCGCCGTCTTGCGGGCTTGGGCTGGGGCGAGGCCGCAGGCGGCGACGAGTTATTCCTCGAGGGAGAATGGGGCGGAGGAGGTGGAGAGGAGGCAGGTGGGGTGGTGGATAGGGGAAGGGAGCTGGAAGGCCGCGCGGAGGAGAGGGAGAAGGCACGTCCGGAGGAGCAGCATGGCGGCGGCGGCGCGGCGATCCGGCGTCGGCGACTACTAGGTAGGTGACTGGTCGTGGATCGATTCGGCGCAGACGCACAGTGATTTGGGCTGGGCCACCAGTTGGATGCAGAGAAAACAAAAGGATTTTTTTAGATTTTTTATTCATTTTGCAAAATTATACAACCGTTTCAAAATTTATCAAATTTGTCCATCAAGCAACGCCGTGGCGCACGGCAGCCGACGTGACCCACAGTGTTTTTTTTAAAAAATTTTGTAAGCGACCTCAAATGGAGAAACTACAAACGTGAAAGTTGTGTGTCCCGAAAAGTTATGAAATTTGTAGTTTACAACCTTTTCATTTGATGTTGTTTAGAGCCTTAACAAAACAATTTATACTCAGTTAGGTATAATATGAGGAGAAAAGAAACTGAGTATGGATACATTGATTGTGTAGTGTAGTGGTAAGGGAGGCTTTGCATGATGACAGAGGGTGTGGCTTCAAATCCCATGGAGCGCGTTGTGTTGTGATTTTTTTTCCCAAAAATGCCGCAACATGTGGCTTGGCGAACGACGGCGGCTGGGCTTGCCGCCGTGGCGCACCACGACCAGGTCTAAATTGACGCAGGATGGTTGATGGTCAAATATGATAAATTTTGAAACGGTCATATACTTTTGCAAAATCAATAAAAAATCTAAAAAAATTCAAGCAAAAGCGACGGTGGTTTGGACACTTTGGACTGTAGATGAACTGCGATTAAACTTTGGTGAGCTTTGGTGCTCCGGTATGATAACAATGTCTCGATTGCATCAAAGCACACATAACTTTTGTGTGTTTTTAAGCATCGTCGATTTGAGGTCATACTTTCAATGCACGCAAATCTATTGCATGCTTAAGCTGACATTGGACGCTAGGATTCAGGGCATGAGAAGTTTGGTATTTACAGGTTTTGTGTTGTGATTGTGGAGCAGAGACAAATCTGAACATTAGGCAAAAGGTTCCTCTTTGGTTAGACTGTGCAAACTGCAAAGAACAACGCTGCCTTTTACACAGCTGATTCGAATTTGTCGCTTAACCTAAGCTAATTCCCTAGCTAACATTGGACGCTAGGATTCAGGGCATGAGAAGTTTGGTATTTACAGGTTTTGTGTTGTGATTGTGGAGCAGAGACAAATCTGAACATTAGGCAAAAGGTTCCTCTTTGGTTAGACTGTGCAAACTGCAAAGAACAACGCTGCCTTTTACACAGCTGATTCGAATTTGTCGCTTAACCTAAGCTAATTCCCTAGCTGCTACGATTTAGATGTGCATGATTTTTCTGTGTCAAATTTATTTTTCTCTTGGTTTTTTTTGCCGGTCCATATACAGAAATGGAATGACAGGATGTCGTTGCAAAATTTTAGCACCGGATCGGCGGCCGGAAGCTTTGTCCTCTGGCGTTTGTTCGCCGTAGTGCGGCTGGCCGTCGACCGTGACTCCGTGAGAGCCAACACAATTTGTTTTGATTTCTATCTGCGAGCACGAGTAATCTTGATAAAAAAAAAGCACAAAGCAGCACGAGTAACCTAGATGTTCTTACTTCTTGACGTTCCATTCATTAATTTACTCGATCCATGAAACTTCACACATGAGAGCTGGGCGAAAGCACATAAGAGTTTTTTATCATCCCTTGGACACACAGAAACCAAAACTGACAAAACCGGACAGGGATGATAGAAAATGCACCCATTATAAAATGCACCAGTTTATTCTTTCCTAAAGGCACACAAATAAATCTTCCCAACACTCATGACCAAACTAATTACACCCGACTAATTTGTACCAAGCAAACATTCATTTTCTCTCCTCATATCCAACGGTCCAAATTGCTGCGAACATTCACTTTCTCTCACTCACTCACATCTAAGGACCATGCAAGACGAGCCACCTGAAGAAGCGCACCCTGCCAGGTGCCTGAGTCTTCCAGAGGTGCGATGCCCTGAGAGACGACCTTCCAAGGCCGATGCCGAGGAGAACTCGCCGGAGGCTATCTACTTCCAGATGATGCGATCCGCAACCTCGGTGAGAGTAAAGTCTAGAAGCAGGTCCCAGACCGTGATGTACTAGGCGAGCACCTGAACTGTCGTGGCTCTGGTGATGTCCCGCACCCAGGCCTGGCCCAAGAGAGCATCCCTAACAGTGCGAGAACGACGAACCCTCCGAGGCACCGCCCCCAAAGGTCGGGGGCGATGAAACGAATAGAGGCGCCCTGAATCCAGTTATCCGACCAAAACAGGGCTCTCCTCATCTCAGACCGCGACCGAGACGGAAGCCTCGAAAAAACTTTCTGCCTGCGCCTCGTTCCCAAACTTGAAACTGGACCAAGTTTTTTGCGGATCTGTTCTACCAAACCAAAGCCAGCGCATACGGAGCGCCATGCCCATCATCTGAAGGTTGGGAATGTTGAGGCCTCCGAACTCCTTGGGACAACACGTGTTAACCCAGGCAACCGCTCACTTTCCGCACGAAGCGACCTCCGACCCGCTCCAAAGGAACCCTCAAATTAGGGTGGTGATGGTCTTCACCGCCCATGGCACGACCTTGAGTGCCATGGAAATATGCACCGGTATGGCGCAAAGGGTAGATTGTACAAGGACGAGCCTACCGCTTCTATTGAGCAATCTCCCTTTCCAAGCTGGGATCCGGTTAGCGACCTTATCGACCAACGGTTGCATTGCCGCCCTTGGCAATCTCCCCAGCGAAAGGGGTACCCCAAGGTATGTGCATGGGAAAGAAACGACCGCACAACCCAGCAACTCAGCGATCATATCCGTATGCCTCTCGTCACAGCGGATGGGGAACGCCTGACTCTTAACAAAATTCGCTACCAGGCCCGTGGCCCTGAAGAAAAGATCTAGAATGGCCTTAATAAGAATAAGGTCTGTCTCGACTGGTGATGCAAAAATGACCACATCATCCGCATAAAGCGAAATGCGATGCTTAATCGCCGACATCCCCAGGGGCAAGAAAAGTCCATGGGCCTTGGCAGTTGTCACGAGAGCACTGAAGCACTCCATGACCAACACGAAGAGCATAGGAGACAACATATCTCCCTGCCTAAGCCTCCGACCATGGCTAATCCTGTGACCGGGTGAGCCATTAAGGAGGACCTTAGTACTGGCAGTGGAGATAATCGTGGAGATCCAATTAGTCCAGTTCCTCGGACAACCAATAGTCGACAAAAGGTCCAAGAGAAATACCCACCCGACCGAGTCGAAAGCTTTCGCTAGATCAATCTTCAACATGACTCGTGGATTTCTCTTTGCAGCCAAAATCTTTGCCGTCCCGAGGACACACCGGAAATTATCATGAATCTGGCGACCCTTGATAAAAGCACTCTGGTTTGGGGAAACCAGGAGCGGCAACACCGAAGCAAAGCGGTTAGATAGTGCTTTGGAAATTTTTTCCCAAAGCTGTGGATGAGGCTAATAGGGCGGTAGTCACCCAGAGACACTGGATCGAGTGACTTGGGCAAGAGAATGAGGAGTGCGTCGTTGAGGTGGTGGAAGCTACGACAATCCATAGAGGAGAGAGGATTAAAAGCACGGATGACATCCCTTTTAATGATCGACCAGGCAGAGCGATAAAAATGACCCGTGAACCCATCAGGCCCAGGAGCCTTATCCAGGGGCAGCTCCTTAACGACTGCCCAAATCTCCTCCTCTGTGAATGGGCGACCGAGAGAGGATAAGTCCCTTCGATGGATCCCCAAGGCCTCGAAATCCAGCCGGCCCTCTCTATCATGGGCCGTGCCCAAGATACCAGAGAAGTAGTGAAAAGCGGCCTCGACCTTCTCCTCCTCTGTTACCAGGGTCGCCCCATTGACCTCAAGCGTGCCAATATGATTCCTCCGTCTACGCTGGTTCGCATGCAACTGAAAAAACTTGGTGTTAGCATCCCCCTCATGGAGCCACCGCATACTGGAGCGCTGTCGGGCCATAGTGCGCTCCAGCGAGGTGAGACCCAAATAACAGATCTTCAGAAACTGCCTCAAAGCGGCCTCTGCGACCGAGAGCGACCAGGTATCCTAAGCAGCCTCCAACTGGAATATAACCTCCTTAGCGACCGTGATTTGGGATTTGATGTTCCCAACCGCCTTGGCACTCCACTGTTGCATGGCCTTAGCTGTCCTCTGCAGCAAGTGGTCGACCATGCGCAAGACATCCACATCCGTCCGAGGGCCATTCCACACGGACTCGACCGTCTGTAGATAACCCTCGAACTGTGGCCAGAATGCCTGGAAGCGAAAGCGACGCTTCGGGTGGAACCCATCATCCAGCAGGAGCAAGAGCGGGGCGTGGTCGGAGCAACGCGACGACAACGCCTGCAACGTGGCCCTGGGGAAAGTCGAGTTCCAACAAGAAGAGACAAACATCCTATCGATTCGCTCCAGAGTGGGGTGCGATCTTTCATTACTCCAAGTAAACAAGCGACCATGGAGGAGGAGCTCATCAAGCTCCAAGTCATTAAGAAAACTCCGAAACCTCCCCATCATCCTCCGAGAAAGACGGTCATTATTTTTGTCCTGGGCCTGATAGATCAAATTAAAGTCACCACACAAAACCCAAGGACCCACCAAAGAGGCACGCGTATCATGCAGCTCCTGCAGGAACGCGACCTTTTCCGCATCATCTTGCGGACCATAAACCGGTGTAAGCGACCAATGGGGAAGTTGAGCGCCACGAGAAGTGACCTTAACCGAGAGAGAGTGCCCCTCGAACCGGGGGTAGGAAACATCCCAAACATTTCTGTCCCATGCGACCAAAATGCCACGACAAGTGCCAACGGCAGGGAGATCAAAATAATCAAAATCCAAGCCAAGCATATCGACCAACAAAGATCTATCCATCACATCAAGCTTCATCTCCTGCAGACAAAGCAAAGAAGCCTTCTCAGACTGGGCTAACTCACGCACCGCCGACCTGCGGGCACGCCGATTCAAACCCCTAACATTCCAACAAACTATGTGTTCATTCATTACAACCAATGAGCGACCAAAAGGGGGAAGAGAGAAAAAGAAGAAACGACCTAGCAGTCCAACCGACCACTGTCACCCCCCTGCTCCTCTGGAAACAGCTCCCTAGCTGCGGCCAAAAACTCATCGTCCTCGACGATGCAGGTGTGGAAGTCCACTCCCCACCTATCTCCAAACAGAGCCCGAATGGCCCTACAATGCTCGTCTAAGAGACCCACCACAAACAGACGGGCGTACTTCGTGAAAGCCATCGCATCAGGAGCGTGGCCCTCCGCGACCAGACCAAGGCGGCGCATGATGAGGTTCTGCCATGCGGTGATCGGGTTGGGCCCCCGAGCCTTGGAGAGGGCCGCAATCCTGCAGCTACGGCGCGGGAGTCCAGCCGGAGGGGCCCTAGCCCTGCGACCCGTCAACCGTGGCAGAACAGGTTGCCGATCTGCCGAGCACTGTAGCAGGACTGAGGCACAGAAGTCCACGACCAACTCCCGAACCGTAGCACCGTCGCCACCCCCAGCCGGGGTACACCTAACTGGCGGATTGACCCCAACGACCGGCGAGACTGGGACAGCAGAAGCGACTGCCTGAGGGGAGTGCACGTCACCCCCCGGACACGACAGAGCAGCCACATGGACGACCTGAGTGACCAAAGGCGACCCCTCCTCCGAACGACAATGCGCCGAGCCGTTCGGCGAGGCAGGGGTAGCTGAGACGACCGGGCTAGGAGGAGGCGACCCAGAAGGAGTGGCAGCCCCCCACCCACTGGTCAGTGAGGTGAGGACCCAGAGAAGGAGGCCGAGAGACGTGAGAAGACCGAGCGCACTGGCACCGTAGCCGGAGAGCGGGAGGCAACGACCACACCCACCAGCGCACCAGCTGGGAGGTGCCGTGGGATGACTTTGACGTCATGGGTTGAGTGACATAGACGTTTGCGCTCTCTGTGCACAGGAGGTCGAGACCTTGGATCACCTACTCCTTGGTTGTGTCCACAGTCGAGAAACTTGGTTCTGCGTGCTACGTTTGCGGTCTGGTGGTTGCATATGCGGAAGGCGGTCACCAAGCCTTCCCGTAAAGGCTTTGATACCCTGGTATGGTTGGTCGCTTGGTCGCTTTGGAAAGAGAGGAACTGACGCACCCACGAGCGGGCGACCTTACAACCGGTAGCCCTCGCGGGGGCCATCATGGAGGACGCGCGCCTGTGAAGGACCGATACGGCGAACCAGAGAGGGGGGGAGTGAATGGGAGCCGATAAAAATTCTTCTCGAAGGAGATGGAAACTCCAACAAGATGAACACATCTTCCAACACACGTCTCCGACTCACTACCCAAGTTGGCCAAGCCCACGTAGCCACTGGAGTGCCACTGGACCTAGGAACCAACACACAACCTTCCGACCCGAGAACGCAGCGGAACACCAAACTCGAGTCTACAGACCAACACCGGTCAGACCGGTGAGCACCACCGGTCAGACCGGTCCCTGCTGGTGAAACTGGGCAACTTTCACTAAGTGGCTCCACACCGGTCAGACCGGTGGGACACACCGGTTAGACCGATCACAGCCTGAAAGCCCCCAAAGCACCAAACAGGATAACCGACCACCAAACTGACCTAAACTCGAAACAGCAGCAACACAGGACAACAGCGAACACACCCAGATGTTCACCCGAGCAAAAACCCACCGAGGGTTGCACCGGTCAGACCGGTGTAGCCTGGGCAGCTCGGGATGAACAGCACCCGCGGGTCAACTCCCTCAAATCCAAACCTCGATCTCCCGAATCGCTCCACGGACTTGAACAAGACTTTGGGGATATTAGGAACACCTCATGAGGAGTCCATAGCCAAGTTTAATCCCACGAAAACTTGTCCAAAAAGGAGGAATCGAAGAAATCCCGCCAAGAACACCACAAACCCTAGAACTTGGGAAACCCCAAAATCGAGCCCCTTTACTCATGGATTTGGGAGGGGAATCACAGCCCAAAGAACCACGAAGGGTTCCCACAAATTCCCCCATCAAATCTCCAAGAGCAAGGTCCCGAAAACAACCCAAAGAAATCACCAAGAGATGGCTACGAAAATCACCACCAAGAACAACCGGGAGCAACACATCCAAACCTTGAGGAACCACGCCGAATCATCTATACATGCAACAAAGATTCATACAAGGTCTAGCTTGCCGCCCGATCATCCAACCCTCTCACAAGATCTCACCATGAAGCTCTCAAGCTAGTCCTATAGAAATCCTAAGGAAAATAGGAAGGGAAAATAATAAAACAAATGAACTAGGGTTTCAAGGCTTGGCTGCCATCCTCTCACCACTTGGGTTATATGGAGGCAACCGAAAGTCTAAAATGCCCTTTCCTAATAACTAGGGATACAAGCCCCTCAAGGGCGGATTTGGAAGTCTTCATGTCTTCTCCATCGGACGGAAGCCCGGCGACCGCACCCTGCGTAGCCTCGATGCAAGCCATGCGATCCCGACACGTGTCCTCCGCTTCGAAGTTTCCGGACTGCGTCGTCGCACACCGGTCAGACCAGTCAGACCCACCGGTCAGACCGGTCTGGCACTGCTACAGCACCGTCTTCGGTTCTTTTGTCTTGGCTTTGTGGATCAACCAAGGAACCCAGTGGTTTTCTGGTGAACCACCGGAAACCCCGCGAACTCGGTGTAGGCTCCGTCAATCTCCACTCATGACTCGGCTCCCACGTAGTCCTGGCTCAACCTTGGTTTTGAGGCTCAACCAAGAAACCGTCCCTGACTTCATCTTGCTGTTCATGCCACCATGCGGCCCGCACTTGACCCTGCTGGCCACCGGGTCCCTCGAACGAAGCCTACTTGTCTTCTCCACACCTGGAGGCCTCACCGGCGACGACCTTTCGCGCTTGTTCTTCACCTGCACCAACACCAGTCAAGCCGCAACCTGCACCTGCAATACTTAGCCAAGAATCAGTCCACACAACGTTGTCAATCACTCATCACACAAGGAAGCGACCATCCATCGGTCCTCGAACCACACATGGTCCTCAATCCCCCCCTTGATGAGTGCATTGACAATACCCACATGAAAGTAACAAGAGAGAAAAGAAAAAGAAAAGAAACGAACAAAAAGTAACTCCAACAAGCGATCGAAGGCCAAACAAAGGCAAAGAGCAGGATCACTTGAAGAAGACGAGTCTCGGACCCCTTAGGCAAGGGCAACGACTCGACACATCCGAGACAAAACAAAGCTAAGCAAAGAGCGCAAACCACCAAACCTAAGCTCAAAAAACCACAAAGAGCTCCCCCTGCACACATGCAAGCTCCCCCCGAACCAATGCACCTCCCCCTGGACAAAAGCATGCAAACCACTTGTAAACAGGGCAGCTGCAACACTTTCAGCTCACATAGGTCAGACCGGTCATCACCACCGGTCAGACCGGTGCCTAAGATGTGCACAGGATCAGCACTCACACCGGTCAGACCGGTGACCTCGACCGGTCAGACCGGTGCACAACAGAGCCCAGAAATGGCTCGAAACCACCTGAAAACCTTCTAAATGCGTCCAACAAGCCATTTCAAGCTCAAACTTCTCCCCCTTGTTGGCAATGCATGAATCAAGCCAAAAATGCAAAAATTTCAATCTAGAGCTTCCCAAATAGACAAAATTCAATAAAGAATGCTACACATGTCCAAATGAGCAAATTAGATACTCTATAGCTTCGTATTGACATCAACTACAAGATCACCAAGTTTCACAACCATTGGACGAAGCTAAGATGGATTTGGGCAATTTTGCGAAAAACTTGCCTCTCATGAGCAAAGTCCTAAACATGACCAAAACATATCAAAATGGCAAAGCCGCACAAACTTCATGCTAGGACAACCATTCTAATCATAAGACCATCACAAACACCCACAAGCACCTCATGTCATGTCAAAGCCACCGAGCCATGTGCCTACTTCTATGTATGAGACTTCTCATTGGTAGGCATCATGCAATGGTTTAGCACCCAAAACAAATTAAATTCAGCACATATGACATGGGAGCATATTTTCCAAGCATTTTACATTTCATTTTCAGATTCATATATGGTACATGAAATGTCTTTGCGACAAAAAGGAACTTATGCCCCTCCACAAGATGAAGCAAGAGGGCTAAACATTCATGATGGAAAATGAGCCTTTGGCCCCATATGATCAATAAACTAGCTATCCAACCACAAATTAAGCATAACCAAGCCACTAAAACATGTCAAGATCATATAAAGGAATTTACACATGAGAGAGCATACATGTGACAATTTTTCAAAAACATAGCCATCAACCATGGATTATTCATCAAGATCATCAAGAGCTAAGCCAAACTAACCATAGCATACCAAACAAGCTCACAAAGACATAAATAGCATTCCATGGTGAACAATGTATATAGGAGAAGCTTTTCCTATCCAATGCATATGATACAAAATGCATGCAATCTAAGATACAAGGATGCCTATACATCATGTTACATATGCCATGCAAGAAATGCACAAAGGAAACTATACATATGCTACAAAAGGAGCTCCCACACACCCAACTCAAGAAATCAAACACACACCAAGTTCCCCCCGCAAATGAGTGAAATTTGCTTGATCTAGGGGTTTGGTGAAAATATCGGCTAGTTGGTCATGTGGGGGTACTTGGATCAAAGCTATCTTTCCTTTCTCTACATTGTCTCTCAGAAAATGATACCTCACTTCTATGTTCTTGGTTTTGGAATGGAACACTGGGTTCTTTGCAACGCTTATGGCACTGGTGCTATCACATTGAAGTGGGACATGTGTATACTCCTCACCAAAGTCACTCATGGTGTATGAAATCCAAAGGAGATGAGAGCAACAACTAGCAGCGACAACATACTCGGCCTCGGTAGTGGATTGAGCAACACTCGATTGTTTGCGGGAAGACCGAGACACCAAAGAAGAACCCAAAAACTGGCAAGTCCCAGAAGTGGACTCCCTATCCAACCGACACCCGGCAAAATCCGCGTCTGAAAAACCATGAAGTGCCAAAGAAGAGGACGCGGAGTACCAAAGGCCGAAGTCGGGAGTGTGACGCAAGTACCTGAAAATTCGCTTCACCGCTTGTCGATGCGAAGTCCTCGGAGACGCTTGAAAACGACCGCACAGACACACCGAGAACTGTATGTCCGGCCTCGTCGCCGTCAAGTAGAGGAGTCACCCGATCATGCTTCGGTACTCCTTCTGGTCCACATGTTCACCTTCCCTGTCCGCATCAAGAGCTGTAGTCATACTCATCGGCGTCGTCATAGCCTTGGAATCCTCCATCTTGAACTTCCGCACAATGTCCTTGGTGTGCTTGGCTTGGTGCACAAATGTTCCTTCCTTTGATTGTTTGATTTGTAGTCCGAGGAAGAACTGCAACTCGGCCATCATGCTCATCTCAAATTCCCTGCTCATATCCTCTGCAAACCTTGCAACAAGAGAGTTAGATGAGCCACCAAAGACAATATCATCCATGTACACCTGCACAATCAGGATATCTCTGCTCTGCCTCAGCAAAAACAAGGTCTGATCGACCTTCCCCATCTCAAAACCTCTCTCAAACAAGAACCCCCTCAACCTACCATACCAAGCTCTAGGCGCCCGCTTCAACCCATACGAGCCGCCTTCCTCAACTTGTACACCCGGTGGGGGTACTTCTCACTCTCAAACCCCGGAGGTTGCCTCACATACACTTCTTCCTCCAACACACCATTCAGAAAAGCACTCTTCACATCCATTTGGTGCAACTTGAACCCTTTAGCCACGGAAAAGGCTAGAAGGATCCTAATCGCCTCCAAACGGGCTACGGGAGCAAAGGTCTTGTCGTAGTCAATCCCCTCCTTCTGATTAAACCCTTGAGCAACAAGTCTCGACTTGTTCCTCACAACCTCACCTTTCTCTCCCTCTTTGTTCTTCCACACCCACTTTGTACCAATCGGCTTACACCCTGGGGGAGGGTCAACCAACTCCCAAACCTGATTCCTCTCAAAGTTCTCCAACTCCTCATGCATCGAATTAACCCAATTGTGATCAGATAGTGCGTGTCCAATGTCTTTGGGCTCAAAAGTAGAAACAAATGCAGCATGAGCAAAATGGGAGTTGTTTCGAACCCTTGACCGTGTAGTGCGTTCATTCACGTCGCCGATGATCCTCGAAGCTGGGTGATCCACCTGTACTCGCCGGGGAGGTTCTCGCCTCGATGCTACCTCCCCCTCAACATCAGCTTCTCCTCGTTCTTGATTTGTCGTCGTAGGTGTAGTAGAGGGTCCGTCCATCACCGTAGTCGAAGTAGTGGGTACATGTTCAGCCGGGGGCACCGCACCGCCATCTTCATTGTCTCCATGTTCATGCTCCTCCTCCTGAAAGATCTCCCCGCCAAGCTCATCATCACCTGCACACTCAAAGACATGCTGACTACGTGGCTCTGTCTCGTTGAAGGTTACCTCGCAAGTCTCCACGATTTGGTTAGTTTCAAGATTGAGCACACGATATGCTCTAGAGTCAGATGCATAACCAAAGAATATACCATCGACAGACCTAGCCTCAAACTTATCCAACTTCCTGCCTTTCTTCAGAATGAAACACTTGCAACCAAAGACATGGAAGTGACTCACCTTGGGTGTGCGACCATGCATCAACTCATAGCATGTTTTCTTCTTGTGCACTCTGAGGTAGATTCTGTTCGACACATAGCACGCGGTATCCACCGCCTCAGCCCAATACCTCCTCGGAGTCCTATGCTCATCAAGCATCGTCCGAGCCATCTCGCACAAGGTCTCGCTCTTCCTTTCCACAACACCATTCTGGGGAGGCGTATACGGACTCGAAAACTGGTGCTCAAGACCCAAGTCATGGCAAAAGGTATCGAAACGAGAATTTCTGAATTCCGAGCCATTATCACTACGGATTGCTCGAATGGCATCTCCGTGCCTCTCGTTCCTCAACCTCAAGACTAGATCTCGAACAAAACCAAACGTCTCCCCCTTATCCTCGAGAAAGAACACCCACGCATACCGAGAGTAGTCGTCCACCACAACAAGGACATACCACTTGTCGGTGCGGAATATGGTCCCGACACTAACCAGTAGAAAGCGCCGTGGTCTATCCCTCAATGGTCGATGCTAAGTAACAAGTGACACAGAGATTTTATCCTGGTTCCGGCCGAGGGGGCCGTACGTCCAGCAGAGGCGTGCTCGGGGCACTATATTACTTAGCACCGGGGGTGCCTGTAGTGGGGCGGCTACAAGCAAGGCGGGAGAGGAAGCCTGGCTTCCAAGTCCCTGGCTGAAGATATTGTGGGAGAATGAGTACGTGGTGTGTGTTGTCTCGTGTGCTGCTGAGTCTCTCCCCGCGGCTGGGAGTTCGCTCCCCCTTTTATAGATCAAGGGGGCGGCGGATTACATGCGCGCCGCGCTATTTAGCTACGTGGGGGAGCACGTCGTGCTACGCTGTAGAGTGGGCGGCCGTCCGGACGATCTTCGCAGCGATCTGGCCATGATGGCCTACCTCGTACCCGAACAGCGGCGGTTCGAGGGTAGAAGGGAGGCAGATGGTGGCGATGTCCTCTGATAGGCTCGAGGGAGGTGCTGACGTTGGCTTGTACGGGGCACAGGAGTAGGTAAAACGGCGTCCCTTCCCAACGCGCTTCACAGTGTTGGAGTGGTTGCTACAGCGCCTGGCGTGTGCCTGCACGCGCGGGGACGGCAGCCATGCCGTTACAGTGGCCGGGATGGCGATCCACCGGCCTAGCGCCTCTACCTAACCCTGCAGGGTCACGAGAAAGTGAATCGAGGGTGCGCCCGCCCCCCTTTCGAGTGTCTGGCGCGTTAGCCGTACTGTAGTAGGCGCGCGGTGTCACGGGACTGACACCGTCCGCACTGCACAGTCCCTCCCACAGTGGTGGGGATGGGCTCCTCCCTGGGGAGTTGGTGCGGCGGCACCGGGGCGCGAGCCCCGGGCGCATGATGGCGCCGTCCCGCTCGTGTCGGGCGTTAAATGCCCGTGTACGGGGGCCGGCGCACGCGTGAGGGGCGCCCTCGAGCGTGGCGGGCCCCGCCGAGGGCGGGACGTACCCTCGAGCGAGGCGGAACCTGCTCGAGGGGGAGTGAACCCTCCAGCGAGGCGGAGCCCGCTCGAGGGAAGTGTTGCCCCTCGGGCGGGGCGGAGCCCCGCCCGAGGGGGGGTGCGTCCTCGAGCGAGGCGGGGCCTCCTCGAGGGGATCTCTAAGAAGGCCGCCTTGGTGGGCCGTCGGGGTCCCTGCGGCGTGGGCCGTGTCCTGCATGGTTAGGCACCTGCACGGTTAGGCTTATCGTGTTTTGGTTTCGTCGCGGGTTTTAAGTGAGGGTTTCCCCGTCGTTTAAGGGGACCCCTAGGGCTGTCCCCGACAGTAGCTCCCGAGCATCTGTGGGTTTGCCATTGAGGCTCCCGCAGATGCTGGAACCTACTGATAGGACGTTCTTCCCTCCTTGTTTTGCGAACGCTTTCCGTGGGGCCGCGTCAGCGGACCCGCGGGTCCAGCCCCGAAGCCTGCGGCAGAGCGTGGATGCTCCGCGGGGGGTTAACCGCGAGAATTGGTCAGAGGGCGCGGCACATGTTCCAACCGGCATCGGCGGTGTCTCAGCCGGCTTCTGGGGTGCACGCGCTGCTGGCGCTGTCTCCGGCGGGTGCAATTTCAAGGAGGTGTAGCCGTGCGCCAAGCCCCCGAGCCTTGGCCCATTCGAGGCGATCGGGTAGAGCTTTACGACTTGTTTGTTAACGCGCCCTCGCCGTCCCTCCGCGGGACGGAGGGTGAGGTTTCCGCAACCCCCATCGAGCGGGTCGCGGATTGCGGATTCCTCGTCGAGCTGCTAGCGGGTGGTTCAAGTGGACGTCCATGCCCCGTTCGATAAGGGTAGGCTGCGCGGTCCGGAGACACGTCCATGGAAGCGCTTGCGTGGGTTTGCTAGGTGGGGCTCGGTCCCGTTTGATAGGGACCGAGGGCGCGGAAGCTCTCCCTCGGTGGGATCCCCCGGCTATCTGCCCTCGCTGGCTCTCGAACACGACATGTGGGGCACCCTCGAGCCGACGGGCTCGAGGAACGGCTCGAATGCGCGTGCCCTCGTCGTCCCTAACTCTGCGATCTGTGGCGCCTGTTCGAACCCGTCGAGGGTCAGGCTTCGAACCTGTGATCAGTAGGGCCGTGCGGGGTCGTGCCTGGACGGCCCCGTCTTTTTGAGTTTGCGGCCGTCGAGGGATCTGGGCGAGCCAGCCCTCGAGGCGCTGGTTGTTAGCACAGCGCGACATGGGTGCTTGCGGTGCCTGCTTTACTTCAAGTAGGCCCTGGGCGACCCTCTCACGCGCGTGCCATCTTTAGAGGGTTGATGTTGTCTCGAGCCAAGGGCCCGTGCCGCTCGAGGGTTTTACGTGGCATGGGTACCCGCGGTGTCTGCTTTACATCAAGCAGGCCCCGGGCGGCCTTCTCACGTCGATGTCCCTTCGAGGGCTGACATCGTTTCGAGCCAAGGGCTCGCGCCGCTCGAGGGTTTTACGTGGCATGGGTACCCGTGGTGCTTGCTCTACATCGAGCAGGTCCCGGGTGGCCTTCTCACGTCGATGTCCCATCGAGGGCTGTTATCGTCTGGAGCCAAGGGCCCGTGCCACTCGAGGGTTTTACGCGGCATGGGTGCCCGCGGTGCCTACTCTACATCGAGCAGGCCCCGGGCGGCCTTCTCACGTCGATATCCCATCGAGGGTTGTTTTTGTTTCGAGCCAGGGGTTCGCCCCGCTCGAGGGTTCTCCTTGCTTGGCAAGGGACCCGGTCATTAAATGCCCCGCAGTCGAAGCCGCGGTTTTGCAGCGCGGGCGCGCCTTTTTAGGCGCCGCGGCCGCACGCGCGCGCGTAGTGGGCGGCGTGGCGGGCGGACGTGACGGCTTGCCTTGATCTCTGCGGGTCTTCGCCGTGATGATGGCCCGCCTGCAGTGATGTGGCCGCTGCAGTCGTGGTGGGGCCTGCCCGTCGACGTGAAGGAAAGATTCCCTGCAGTTAATGCGAGCGGGGCATCCGCTCCGGAGAGCTCGCCCGTCGGCTTATAAATCTGAGGGGAGGAGGGGACGGCGGTTTTTTACCTTAACGCCTCACCATTTTCAGTCTCCTGCCCCTTTGTCTTCATCTCGCCCTTTCCACCGTGCGGTGTCGCCATTAGAGCCTTTCTTCCGTTCCTCGTCCTCCGCTCCTGCTTTTCTTTGCCTTCTTCATGGCGCCGCCTCAGCCTCCCCTCACGATCTTGGAGCCGTACGCTTGGGAGAGGTCGTCGGTGACCCGGCTGGCCCTTGGCGAGCTGGTCGCCGCCGGCCAGCTGGCGGCCAATGAAGATGGACGTCCGCGAGTGGATCGTGCCACCGGCGGGGGACCGCGCGCCCAACCCGCCGGAGGGCTACGTGGTGAGCTTCATCCGCTACCACGAGCGGGGCTTCAACGCGCCGGCGGCGAGCGGCTTCATGCGGGCGATGTGCCACCACTACGGAGTGGAGCTGCACAACTTCGCCCCCAACGCGATTTCGCAGCGGCCACATTCGTCGGCGTCCGCGAAGGGTACCCGGGGTCCCGGTCAACCGGGGAGCTCGGGTTCACCTTTTCCGCGCGGAGCTCTTCACGCAGCCCACGACGGAGCCGAGGGACCGCCGCGCGGTGCGCGCCCGCCGGGATGTCGCTGCCCCGCGGGGGGCAATTCAAGAACGTCTACATCCCCTGCACCATGACGACGAACAACGCCGGCTGGGAGCGGGGATGGTTCTACTTGCGCAACGCCGAGCCTGGCCTCCCCCCTACACCGGTCGGGTGTTCAAGGAGAGGCCTGACTCCTGGGGCTACGGAGTGTCCACGCCCCAGCATCGGAGGCGGCAGAAGTCAGTCCTGGCCGCCCTTCAGCGCCTGGCAGCGCTGGGGCTGAACGCGATGGGCGTCCTTGCCTTCCTCCATCACCGGCGAGTCGTGCCCTTGATGGAGAGGCCGCTCTGCATCTTCGAGATGACAGAGGCGGCCAACCCCGTCGACCTAGCGAGGTCGCGGATGCTCCCGACGCCCCTCGAGCGGCCATATGCGCTCACCCGGGCGCGGAGCGCCGTCGACACCCGGGCACCGATGCCTGCGGGCCGGACCCCGTGGGACCTCGAGATGCTCCCCACCGGCCCGCTGGTGAGTTTGGTTCTTGATTTTGTTTCGGTTCTTGGTGTTGCTTCTGCCTCCTGACGCATCCTTAATGCTCTTGTATGCAGCTGGTGAACTTTACCGCCTCCAAGTCCGTTCCGCCCACCCCCGACTCCCGTGCGCTCGGCCGGGCGGCGCGGCCGGCGGGAGCGAGGAGCGGGCGGTGCGCGAGAGGGAGCGCGCGGGCGACATCAAGCGCGCGCGCGACCGGCGGGCCGCGAGTACGGCGGCGCGAAGAGCCGGGGCTTTCCTCCCCCGGGGACCGAAGAGTACTCGTCCTCGGAGGAGGACGAAGAGGAAGAGGCCGAGGGGGAGGGCCCCTCCGACGGTGGCGGCCGCGCCCCCGTCGCCGAGCCGGCGCGCGAGGCGAGGGCGCATCGCCCGGGGCGGACGCAATGGCGCCCGCCGCCGGGCCATCAACATCGGGGCCGCGCGCGCGCCGCCGGGGTGCCGGCGCGCGCCACGAGGCGCGTGCGGCGAGCGCGCCCGTGCGCGCATCGAGCGTGCCCGCGCGCGGGGGCAAGCGCGCCGCCCGCGCGGGGCGAGCGTGCCCGCGCGCGTGGCGGCATCGTCGGGGGGGCGCCACGGCGAGCGTGCCCGCACGCGGGGCGAGCGTGCCCGCGCGCACCGGCGGCGCCTTCGGGAGGCGCGGCGTCGAGCGCGACCGCGCGCGGGGCGGGCGCTCCGCGCGCGCGCGCGGCCGCCGTCGGGAGGCGCAGCGGCAGGCGCGCCAGCTGCACTGGCCTCATCCGCTGAGGCCTCGAGGAAAAGGAAACGGGCCTTTTCTTCTTCGAGGTAAGGAGCTCGTATTTCTGCTTGGCTCGATTTGTTGATGTTCAGGCATTCTAATCCTCTGTCTGTGCCTGCGCAGGGTGGTGCCAACCGTGCCTCCTCTCGCACCGGCCAAGGTGCTGAGGACGGATGCGTCCATTCCCACCCGGCGGCGCTCGTCAAGGGCGTCGCGCCGGGGGCAAGCACGGCGGCGGGCGCGAGCTCGCAAAGCCCGGCCGGGGCCTCGAGGCTCCGGCCGGCGGATCCGGCCGCCGCGGCGCGGCTGGAGGTCGCCGAGGGGCGGCCGGCGCCGGCCGTCGTGGGGACGCGGGCCGCGGCGGCGGGGCGTGGTGGAGGTGCAACCCGCGGAGGGCGCCGCCGCGGAGGCGCGGCCCGCGCGCGCCGGCCGCAGAGGAGGCGGAGCGGGCGCAACTCGTGGCGGCGCCCGTGGATGCGGCGGCACGGCTAGAGGTGGTGGCCGCGGCGCCGTGCCGGGCGCCCGCGGCCGGCGGAGGCGCAAGTGGAGGCGCCGGTGGGGGCGGCACAAGCGGCGGCGCCCGCCGGCGATCCCCGGCGGAGGTGGTGGAGGTCTCGGACGACTCCCCGCCGCCTGGGTGGGATCGCTGGGCCGGCCGGCCCACGACCCCCCGAGCCCCGGGGAGGGGGCCCTCGTGAGGTGGCACGAGGGTCACATGGTGAAGGGGGTCCGAGGACACGGCGCCGAGGCCTCGTCCTCCCGCGCCGGCCGCCCCGCCCGGTGGAGGGGGCCGTCGAGGATCCCCCCGCGCGTTTGCCGACGCCGGGGGGAGCAGGAGCTCTGGGGCGAGCTCCGGAGCCACGGCGCCACGCTCAACCGCGTGCTGAACGAGGCGCTGCGGGTCCATGGCGGCCCGGCATGGCTCGTCTTCCAGGTAAGCT
The DNA here is from genome assembly GCA_947561735.1 of Cenchrus americanus. Classification (NCBI taxonomy): domain Eukaryota; kingdom Viridiplantae; phylum Streptophyta; class Magnoliopsida; order Poales; family Poaceae; genus Cenchrus; species Cenchrus americanus. The sequence goes on from OX387240.1 coordinate 108,563,508, forward strand.
GTGGTTGCTCGTTCTCTTCTTTCTTCCGTCTGTGTATGCTGCCTTCGTGTCTCGGCACTTATGGGTCTTGACTCTGTGATTGCCAGGAGCTCGAGCGTCGCGCCCACGATAAGTACGACGCCTTCGACCGGGTGAACGCCGAGGTCCACCAGCTCCGGGAGCGGTGCAGCGCTTTCGACGCGCTTGCTGATGCCCTCAGGACGCCGGACGGTTGGCTGGCGTACCGGGCCATGGCGTGGCACGACGAGCTCCCCGAGAGCTCGAGGCAAGACCCAGCGTGCCGCTTGAGCCTCGAGCGGGTCTGCACGGCCCTCATCGATCGTGATGAGGCGCTGTGGCAGGCGCGCTCGGACTTGGAGAAGACGCGGACGCTGGCCGCCAACTGGGAGGCGGAGGTGGCCAATGTCCGCCGCGAGACCCGGAGCCCCCGCACGTCGCTCGAGGGGGCACAAGCGCGGCAGCCGCCGGCCGAGGAGCGGGCGCGCGGGCCGGAGCGCCGGCCAAGGAGGCCGATGACTTGAAGGCCGCCCACGACGCCAAGGCGCGGCGCTCGCTATCGCCGAGGAACGGCTTCGGCGAGGAGCGCACCGCCCGCCAAGGAGCCGAGGGGCGGCTCCGGCGAGAGCAAGCCGCCCTCGTCGACGCCCGGGCGGCGCTGGAGCGGGAGCGCGTCGCTCGCGAGGTGGCGCAGAAGTCGCTGGAGGAGCGGAACACCACGTTCTCCAAGGTCGAGGACGAGGCGCTTATGCTCAGCATCACCAACGCCAACCAGGAGCTGGCCCTCCGGGAGCAAGGCGAGACTGTCAAGCGCCTCGAGCTGACGGTCGAGGCCGTACGCCGCGACTTCGAGACGGAGTGGAGGCAAGTCGAAGGTGAGCTGCTGCCTGACTTCTCGTTTGGTTGGTTTTTCGTTAGAGGGCTCACTTCCCCCTTTCTGATTTCTTTCTTGTCTTGTCGATTCCAGGCTTGCGCACCGCTCTGGGGCACGCAGCTGAGTGGGCCGAGGCGCTGCAAGCTTCGTACAACTCCTCCGAGCGGGAGCTGCAGGAGCTGCGTGATGCGGCCCTCGAGACCTGCCGCGCCGTGGAGGAGGGCGAGGCTCGGGGCCGGCAGCTCGGCGGCCGGCCGCCCGCGCGCCCTTGGCGGCCACGTCACGGAGCGGATGCACCGGGCGCTGCATCTGGGCGTCCAGAAGGCCCTCGGAGTGGTGCGATTCCACTACGAGGTCAACTTCGAGGCGCTGGCGGAAGGCTACGTTGTTCCCGAGGGCGTCGAGGACGAGGTGGCGATGGAGCGTGTGGATGCGCTCGCCGCCGACGCCGCCGGGTCGCTCGCCGAGGCCTTCGAGGAGTTCCTCTTCCCGGACGCCGCTGACGCTGCAGCTCCTCCCGCCTGAAAGCAGTTGGGCGCTAGGCCTGTTTTTTCGTGTATCAGTATTCTGGCCTCGTGGCCTTTGTAAATAAGTACTTTATCTCCACCGTAAACATTTGATGATGCGTAATGAAGTTTTTGCTTATTGCGCCTTTTTGTTTCTCCTTCTTCCTGAGTGGATTTTACTTAGGGGAGTTCGATTTTCGCTGGGGGTCCGCTGGGTTGGAGGCGAGAGAGAAGGGCCATATCCACGCGGCGTAGGCTATCTCTGGCTCGCACGCTCCTCCCGCTGGGCCGCCCGCGCCCTGTTCAAATCGTTGCTCGTAGTTGAAGTAGAAACAAACTTAGTGTCGGGGACCGCCCTAGGGGTCCCCTTAAACAATGGGGGAACCCTCGCTTAAATCCCTGCATCAAAATAAGCTAAGCCTAACCATGCAGGAAACTAACCATGCAGGACATGGCCCATGCGGCAGGACTCCGGAGGCCCACCAAGACGGCCCGTCCGGGAAGACCCCTCGGCCGAGGCTCCGCCTCGCCCGAGGGCACGCTCCCTCCTCGAACGGGCTCCCGCCCCGTTCGAGGGGCAACCCCCTCCTCGAACGGGCTCCGCCCCGTTCGAGGGGCGACCCTTCCCTCGAGCGGTCCCGCCCCGCTCGAGGGGCGCGCTCCCCCCTCGAGCGAGTCCCGTCTCGCTCGAGGGTCCGCTCCGCCCTCGGCGGGGCCCGCCACGCTCACGGGCGCCCCGCACGCGTGCGCCGGCCCCGTACTTGGGCATTTAACGCCACGACGCCGCGGGGACGGCGCCATCATGCGCCGGGGCTCACGCCCCGGTGCCGCCGCACCAACTCCCCGGGGAGGAGCCCATCCCCCGCCCCCGTGGGGGTGGACCGTGCGGTACGGCCGGTGTCGGTCCCGTGACACCGCGCGCACGCTACCGTACGGCTAACGCGCCCGACCCTCGAAAGGGGGCCGGGCGCACCCTCGACTCCACTTTCCCGTGACCCCTGCCAGGTTAGGTGAGGGGCGCTAGGCGGTGGACGGCCATCCCGGCCACCGTGGCGCGCGCGGCCGCCGTACCCACGCGTGCGGGCGCACGCCCCGACTCCGCGGCGCACGCCCGAGCACCGCAAAGCAACCACTCCACCACCGCAGAGCTCATTGGGAAGGAACGCCGTTCTGCCCGCTCCTGTACCCCGTACCGATCATCATCAACACCTCCCTCGAAGCCTATCAGAGAACGCCATCGCCATCTGCCGCCTCCTACCCTCGAACCGCCACTGTTCGGGTACGAGGTAGGCCATCATGGCCGGATCGCAGCGAAGATCATCCGGACGGCCGCCCGCTCTACACCGTAGCACGACATGCTCCCACACGTAGCTAGGTAGCGCGGCGTGCATGTAACTCGCCGCCCCCTTGGCCTATAAAAGGGGAGGCGAGCCCCCAGCCGCGGGGGGACGAGTTCAGAGGAACAAGCACAGTCGAGCACAACGCACCGTGCACTCACTCTCTTATTCTCCCACAACATCTTCAGCCACTCACCAGGGACTTGGAAGCCACGCTTCCTCTCCCGCCTTGCTTGTACTTGCCCCACTACAAGCACCCCCGGTGCCGAGCAATATAGTGCCACGAGCACACCACCGTCTTGGACGTACGGCCCCCTCGGCGGGAACCGGGATAAAACCTTGTGTCATTTGTTGCTTGGCATCGACCATTGAGGGATAGACCTAGGCGTTATCTACTGGTTAGTGTCGGGACCATATTCCGCACCGACAGCTGGCGCCCACCGTGGGGCAAACGAGCGCCTAAGGTCATTTCGCTAACTCCCTCCATGGTGATCCGTACTGAGTATCGTAGCACCCGCTACAACATGGGTAGCTCGGACCCTCTTCCGGCCGGGTTCGAGATCCGCTTCGGGGACTTGAACTTCCAGGCCACGGGGAATGGCTATCTCATGCGCCTCACCAATCGTGAGGAGCTTCGCGCGCAGCGCGAGGCCAGGTCTGCCCTGGTCTCCGCCGCACGCACGACACCGGCGCAGGCGCCTGCGGCACGGATGCCGCGGGCCCGTCGACGCCGCGACGCCGTCGTCGCTCGGGCTACACTCGCGTCGGGCGCGGTTCGAGCGGCGGCGGTGCGAGCGCGCCGCCGCTCAACGCGGTGCACCCACCGTCACGACGGCCGCCACCGCCCCAGCGGGACCGCGTGCGGTCTCAGGACCGCGCATCCCCATCGGGCTGCGTGGCGCCACTACGGCCTACAACGCCAACGTCAACACGACAATGCGCCGGGTTCCTCCTGGTCGCCACGTCTTCGTCGCCAGGGATCCCGGCACTTCAGCAGCGGACGAGTCGTCCCTGGGCTCCGTCGACACGATGCCACCCGCCAACCGCCATGGGTACGCGGAGTGGGACTTCTCCGGTGTGCCGGACCCAGTCGCGTTCAGGCGCTTCCTCGACGCCACGGACTACTGGTTCGGCTGCTCCGACGACTCCAGCACTGGGAGCTACGACCCCACGCGGGAATGTTGCGCCGTCATCACCAACGACCCGGCCAACGCCGCCGGTGCGGCGGGCGCCGGAGATGGGGAAGTCACGCCAGCCCCAGGGGTCGCCACGCGCGCGCCCCGCGGGGCCAAGCGCCCCTGCCGGGGGCCGACGTCGACGCGCGGTGGCCCAAGCTCGCGAGCTCGAGGCCAGGCGGCGAGAGGAGTGCGGACCGTGCGGCTACTCCGCGCCTCGATGGCGGGGGAGGCCTCCGCGCGCGGCGAACGCGCGCGGGGCTGGGGCGAGCAAGTCCGTGACCGCCTCAACCCCGTCCCCAACGTCGACAACGCGGATACTCCGCCGCGGGCGAGCCAAAGCTCATCGCCGCCGCAACAGCGCTACGCGCCATGCCGGCACCCTCGACCCCCGAGGCTCGAGACATGCACCGCGAGGTGCGGACCCTCCTCGAGCAAGCGGCGGTCCAACGGGCCGAGAGCTCGGCCTCACGCATCCGCCAACGGGGGGGGACGCGCGGGGGGATGATGCGGCACCGGGGGGGCGAACCCTCGGTGCACGTGGGTCAACTTGGCGACCGAGGGACGCACGCCGGCCAAGGAGCGGCTCCTTGACACACGCGGGCGCCGGATGGAGACGCCCGCAACGTCATCAACGCCGGGCGCACCGGCAAGGCGGACGCGCGAGCGGCCGGGGGGCTACCACCCTCGAAGGGGTGGACGCTACGGCGGCGGGGAGGATCGCTCCCCAACGCCGGGAGCCCCCCGGCACCCGTGTGTTCGGCGGGAGATCCGCACGGCGGCGTTCCCCCAGCGCTTCCGTCAGCCCTCGACAATCGTCAAGTACAACGGGGAGACGGACCCTCGTGTCCGGCTCCCGATTACCGCCGGCTTTGTCGGTGGGCGGGGCCACCAACGACGAAGTGATCATCCGCAACTTGCCCTTGCATCCGGGGCGATGCGGCCCGGACATGGCTCGAGCACTTGCCCCGCCGGCCAAATCCATAAGCGGGACGACCTAGTCCATACCTTCGTGGGCAACTTCCGGGGCACGTACGTGCGCCCGGGAACTCTCGGGATGCGCGCTCCGCACGCGAGCGGGCGAGTCGGCTACGCGGACTTCATACGGCGCTTCTCCAAGCGGCGCACGAGCTCCCCCGGCGTAGCACGGTCCGAGATCGTGCACGCGTTCCTCGAGGGCACCACGTGCCGGGACCTTGTGCGCGAGGCCGGGACGCGGCCCGCCTACGGACTCGAACGAGCCGTCGACATTGCCACCGCCTTCGCCTCGGAGAGGAGGCCGTGGGGGCAATCTTCGACGGCAAGAAGGGCAAGCGCTCCGAGGACACGCCCGCGGAGGGCGGCGGGTCCAAGGAGCCGCGCCGCGGCGACAAGCGGGGCAAGAAGGGGGAAGAAGCCGCGCCGCGGCGCGCGAGCGAGGGCGCAACGGCGGCAACGCCGAGGCCCTCGGCGGTTGACCGGCCCGACGGGGCCCTCGACCGGCTCCTCGAGGCCGGGGGGTGTTCGACGACATGATGAAGAAGCCATGCCCCTACCACAAGACCCCCGTGAATCACACTCTTGAGCGATGCGACATGCTCAAGAAGTTCTATGGCCGTGCCGCCGCGAAGGAGGCGAGAGGCCAAGAAGGATGGGGGCGATGGCGACGCGGGTGGTTTCCCCGCCGTCGAAAATGTGTTCCTCATCTTTGGGGGGACCTACTTGTCGACATGTCAACCGGCCCGAGCGCAAGAAGGAGCGGCACGAAGTCCTCGCCGCGGAGAGGGCACCTCCGGCCTTCCTCAGGCGGGTCGAAGGATGCCATCACCTTTAGCGGGATGATCACCCAAACCGCATCCCGAACCGGGCCGATGCCCCGCGGTGGTCGATCCCATCATTAGGAACGCCGGTTTTCGAAGGTCCTTATGGACGGAGGCGGTGGCCTCAATATCCTCTTCGCGCATACATTGCGCCTAATGGGGATTGGGCTGGACCGGTGCGGCCCGGCACGAAGCCGTTTCACGGCATCGCGCCGGCAAGCGGGTTCAACCCCTCGGGCGGTCCCGATGCCCGTGCAGGTTGGGACCCCCAAGAATTTCCGCAAGGAAACCCTCACATTCGAGGTGGTGGGATTCAAAGGGGCCTACCATGCCATCCTTGGGCGACCATGCTATGCCAAGTTCATGGCGGTCCCCAACTACACGTACCGAAGATGAAGATGCTGGGTCCAAACGGCGTCATCACCGTCGGGTCGTCGATCGAGCATGCATTCGGCTTGCGATGTCGAGTGCGTGGAACATGCGGAGGCGCTAGCGGTTGGATGAAGCGGCGGTAAACACCCTTTGGAGAAGATGGTCAACGACGACCTCAGCTCCGCCGCCAAGCACGTCGGCACGTTCGAGGCCGCCGAGCAAACCAAAGGGGTCCCCCTCGACCCATCGGCCCACCGAGGGCAAGGCGTTGAGGGTCAGCTCGACCCTCGATCCTAAATAGGAAGCAGTGCTCGTCGACTTCCTCCGCGCCAACGCCGACGTCTTCGCGTGGAGCCCCTCGGACATGCCGGGCATCCCGAGGGAGGTCGCCGAGCACTCCCTTGATATCTCGCCTAACGCCCGCGGCTGGTCGGCGGCGGGCCGCGCCGCTTCGACGAGGGAGCGGCGACGGGCGATCGGAGCGGAGCTGCGAAGCTCCTCGAGGCCGGATTCATCAAGGAAGTGTTCCACCCTACGTGGCTAGCTAATCCTCGTGCTTGTAAAAAAGAAAAATGGGAAGTGGAGGATGTGTATCGACTACACCAGTCTCAATAAAGCATGTCCAAAAGTTCCTTTTCCTTTGCCACGTATAGATCAAATCGTTGATTCAACAGCCGGGTGTGAACTACTCTGTTTCCTTGATGCCTATTCGGGATATCACCAAATAAAAATGAAGGAGTCCGACCAGCTCGCGACTTCGTTCATCACACCGTTCGGGACGTTCTGTTACGTCACAATGCCTTTCGGCCTCAGAAACGCGGGCGCAACATACCAGCGCTGCATGCAGCACGTTTTTGGGGACCATATCGGGCGGACGGTCGAGGCTTACGTTGACGACATCGTCGTCAAGACCGAGAAGGCGGACGACACCGGTTAGCGATCTTGGCATCGCGTTCGGTACTGCGGGCCAACGGGGGTCAAGCTCAACCCCGAAAAAATGTGTCTTTGGAGTGCCGCGGGGCATGCTCCTAGGGTACATCGTCTCCCGGCGGGGAATCGAGGCCAACCACGAAAAGGTCGCGGCCCTCGAGCGAATGGGTCCAATTCGGGACCTCAAAGGGGTGCGAAGGTGTTGGGGTGTCTTGCCGCCTTGAGCCGCTTCGTCTCGAGGCTCGGTGAGAAGGGCACCCTCGCCCTCTACGAAGGCCGCTTAAGAAGCACGAGCGCTTCTCTTGGACCGCCGAGGCCCGGGAAGCGCTCGACAAGGCGAAGGCGTCTCGACGCACGCTCCAATCCTTACGCCGCCGCGGGAGCGGCGAACCCCTCCAACTCTACGTGGCCGCAACCACCCAGGTGGTTAGCGCCGTGATCGTCGTGGAGCGCACGGAGGAAGGGCATGCCTTGCTGTGCGGAGGCCGGTCTACTACATCGGCGAAGTCCTGTCGGACACGAAGACGCGCTACCCCCGTGTCCGAGAGTCTGTTGTACGCGGTAGTCCTCGCGCGGCGCAAGCTACGCCACTACTTCGAGGCCCACCCACTTACGGTGGTCTCTTCCTTCCCGCTAGGAGAGATCATTCGCAACCCCGACGCGGCGGCGAATTGCCAAGTGGTCCGTGGAGTTGATGGGCGAGACGCTCGCCTACGCTCCGCGCAAGGCCATCAAATCGCAAATCTTAGGCGATTTCGTCGGCGAGTGGACGGACACGCGACCTGCCGCCCCCCTCAAATTCAAGCGAGTCTCCGGACTGCGTTCTTCGACGGCTCGGTGATGAAGACGAGGAGCGGGCGCGGGCCTGCTCTTCGTGTCACCCCTCGGGGAGCACATGCGCTACGCGGTGCGTCTCCACTTCCCCGCGTCCAACAATATGGCGGAATACGAGGCCCTTCTCTGCCGGCCTCAAAATCGTCATTGAGTTGGGCATCAAGCGCCTCGACGTGCGAGGGGATTTGCGGCTCGTGATCGATCAAGTCATGAAGAACGCGAGCCGCCACGACGACAAGATGGAGGCCTGCGCAAAGCCGTGCGGGCCCTTGAAGACAAATTCTACGGCATCGAGCTTAATCATGTACCCCGCCGGTACAACGAGGAAGCGGAGCACGGCGGCAAAAATAGCGTCGGGCGGATCACCGTTCCCCCGAACGTGTCGCGCGCGACATCGCGCAGCCCTCGGTCACCTTCGAGCCCTACCCCTCGAGCGACGGCGGACCCTCGGGGGCTCCCTCGGATCCAGCGGGTGCGGAACCCATGGAAGAGGACCCCTCGAACGAGGCGTACGTACTTTCCCTTCTCGAGGGATACGGCTCCCACGAGGTCGAGGCGATGGATATAGAGCCGGCTCCTGTCCAAGCGGATTGGCGGGAAAAGTACACCGCCTGGATCGCTCGAGGGGAACTCCCCGAAGATCGGGCCGCAGCCAGGCGCATCGCCAGGATGGCCAAATCCTTCACCCTCGTCGACGGCGAGCTGTACAAGCGCGCCGCGTCAGGCATCCTCCAGCGATGCATACCCATCCCCGAGGGGCGCGAGCTCCTACGGGACATCCACGCGGGAATCTGCGGCCACCACGCCGCGCCACGCACCCTCGTTGGCAACGCGTTCCGCCAGGGCTTCTATTGGCCTACCGCGGTCGCGGACGCCAACGAAATTGTACGCACCTGCGAAGGGTGCCAGTTCTACGCCCGCAAGACCAACTTGCCAGCTCACGCTCTGCAAACGATCCCCGTAACATGGCCATTCGCCGTGTGGGGGTTGGACATCGTCGGGCCCCTGCGGAAGGCGCCCGGGGGCTTCACCCACCTGCTTGTCGCGATCGACAAGTTCTCCAAGTGGGTGGAGGTGCGTCCCATCACGAATTTGAGGGCTGAGCAGGCGGTCACGTTCTTCACCGATATCGTCTACCGCTTTGGAGTGCCAAACTCCATCATCACAGACAACGGGTCCCGCGTTCACGGGCCGGAAGTTCTTGGAGTTCGCGACAAGTTCCACATCCGCGTGGATTGGGCGGCCGTGGCACACCCACGGACCAACGGCCAAGTAGAGCGTGCCAACGGCATGATTCTACGGGGCCTCAAGCCTGCACGTTCCGACCAGCTCAACAAATCCGGCCGAAAGTGGCTCCAAGAACTACCGGCGGTCGTGTGGAGCCCAAGGACCACCCCAAGCGAGCCACCGGGTTCACCCCGTTTTTCCTAGTTCATGGCGCGGAGGCCGTCCTCCCCACGGATTTGGAATACGGGTCGCCCAAGGTTCGAGGCTACAACGAGGATGCTAACCAGCGAGCCCGCGAGGACTCGCTGGATCAGTTGGACGAAGCACGCCTCGTGGCGTTGATGCACTCCGCAAGGTATCAACAGTCCCTACGACGCTACCAAGCACGCAAGATACGTCGGAGAGATTTCAGCGAGGGGACACCGGTCCTAAGGCTACGCCAAGACAACCGAGGGCGCCACAAGCTATCCCCCCATGGGAGGGACCCTACGTCGTGGTGAAGGTGCTCAAACCGGGCACGTACAAGGCGGCCAACGAGGACGGCGAAGAACTCACCAACGCTTGGAACATCCAACAGCTACGTCGCTTCTACCCTTAGCTAGGATTTCCAAGTATTTTCTGTTGTAAAAACGCACGGCCAACGCCCCAGTTGGTGTCACCTATGTAAATACTCCAAGTATAATAAAAGGGCAACTCGGCTTTCCCCTGAAACCCAAGTTACCCTCGGGGGCTACTGCGGGGGGGCATCCCCCCCCAAAATGGTCCCATTTTTCGCGCAAAAATAAAAAACGATTCACACGCGCTAAGTTTGTTCTCTACTTCAACCTCGAGCCATGATTCGAACAGGGCGCAGGCGACACAGCGGAAGGAGCGCGCGAGCCAGAGACAGCCTACGCCGCGTGGCTATGGCCCGTCTCTCTCGCCTCCAACCCAGCGGGCCCCCTGCGAAAAACGAACTCCCCTAACTAGAATCTACTCAGGAAGAAGGAGAAACAAAAAGCGTAATAAGCAAACGATTTCATTTACAAGCAACTGCCCATGTTCATGAAATGACTTGTTTATTTACAAGAGGCCACGAGGCCGGGATTCGATACACATAAACAAAAAACGGGCCTAGCGCCCGGGGTGCTTTCGGGCGGATGGAGCGGCAACATCGGCGGCGTACGGGAAGAGAAATTCTTCGAAGGCCTCGGCAAGCGACCCCGGCGGCGTCGACAGCAAGCGCGTCCGCGCGCTCCATGGCCACCTCGTCCTCGACGCCCTCGGGCACGATGTAGCCCTCCGCCAGCGCCTCGAGGTTGACCTCGTAGTGGGATCGCACCACTCCGAGGGGCCTTCGCACGCCTAGGTGCAACGCCGGCGCATCCGCTCCGTGACGTGGCCGCCGAGGGCGCGCAGGCGGCTAGCCAGCGAGCTGCCGGCCTGGGCCTCGCCTTCCTCGACGACGCGACAGGTCTCGAGGGCCGCGTCCCGCGGCTCTGCGGCTCTGCTCCGGAGAGGAGTTGTAGGAAGCCTGCAGGGCCTCGGCCCGCCCTGCAGCATGCCCCAAGGCCGTGCGCAAGCCTGAAACCAACAAGACGACAAGAAATCAGAAAGGGGGAAACTAACCCTCTAAAGCAAGAACTAACAAGCAGGGTCAAGCAGTAACTTACCCTCGACTTGTCTCCTCTCCAGATCGAGCTCGCGGCGCGCGGACTCGAGCGCCAACTCGAGACGCTGGACGGTCTCGCCTTGCTCGCGGAGGGCCATCTCCTGATTGGCATTGCTGATGCTGAGCGCCAGCGCCTCGTCCTCAACCTTGGAGAACGCGGCGTTCCGCTCCTCCAGCGACCTCTCCGCTGCCTCGCGCGCGACACGCTCCCGCTCCAGCGCCGCTCGGGCGTCGCCAAGGGCGGCGTCCGCTCTGCTGGAGCCGCTCTTCGGCCCCACGGCGGGCGATGCGCTCCTCGCTTGGAGCCGCCCCCTCGGCGGCGACAAGGGCCGCGGCCTTGGCGTCGAGGGGCGGCCCTCGGGTCGTCGGCCTCCTTGGCGCGGCTTGCTCCAACCCGCGCGCCCGCTCCTCGGCCCGGCGGCTGCTGCGCGCTGGGCCCCCTCGAGCGACGTGCGGAGCTCCGGGTCTCGGCGCGGCGGTAGCCACCTCCGCCTCCCCAGGGTGGCGGCCGGCGTCCGCGTCTTGTCCGGAGTCCTCTCGCGCGTTCCACGGCGCCTCGTCGCGATCGACGAGGGGCCGCGCGGATCCGCCGAGACTCGAGTGACGCGCCGTGTCTCGCGCACGAGCTCTCGGGGAGCACGTCGCACCACGCCATCGCCCGGTACACCAGCCAGCTGTCCGGCGTCCTGAGAGCATCCGCAAGCGCGTCGAAAGCGCTGCATCGCTCCCGGAGCTGGCGGGCCTCGGCGTTCACCTGGTCGAACGCGCTGTACTTTTCACGAGCGCGGCGCTCGAGCTCCTGGCATCCACACATCAAATCTCGTAAGTATCAAGGCTTGAATGCAGCACACGGAAACGAAAAGGAACGAGCAACCGTGGCTCACCTGGAAGACAAGCCAGGCCGGGCCGCCGTGAACTTGCAGCGCCTCGTTCAACGCACGGTTGAGCGTGGCGCCGTGGCTCCGAAGCTCGCCCCAGAGCTCCTGCTCCCTCTGGGCGTCAGCAAACGCCGGGGGATCCTCCACGGCCCCCCTCACCTGAGCGGGGCGGCCGGCGTGGGAGGACGAGGCCTCGGCATCGTGCCCTCGGCCCCCCACTATCATGTGACCCTCGTGCCGCCTCACGAGGGCCCCCTCCTGGGGCTCGGGGGAGTTCGTGGGCCGCCGCCCCGCCGGTTCCACCCGGGCGGCGGGGAGTCATCCGGAGCTCCACCACCTCCGCCGGAGAGCCGCCGGCGGCGGAGTCGCCTGCTCGCCTCCGCTGCCGGCGCCTCCACCGCGCCTCCGCGGCCACGGGCGCCCGTCGTGGCGCCGTCGCCGCCACCTCCGCCCGTGCCGCCGCATCGCGGCGCCCCCGCGAGGTTGCGCCCGCTCCGCCTCCTCCGCGGTGGCCGGCCACCGCGGGCGGCACCTCCACCGTGGCCACCGCCGCGGCTGCGCCTCCGTGGCGACCGGCGCCGGCCGCCCCGGCGACCTCGGCCCGCGCGGGGGCGATCCGCCGGGCCGGGGCCTCGAGGCCCCGGCCGGGCCTTGCGAGCTCATGCCCCGCCGCCGCGCTTGTCCCCGGGCGCGACCCCCTCGACGAGCGCCGCCGGGTGGGGATTGACGCGTCCGTCCTCAGCACCTTGGCCGGTGCAAGAGGAGGGACGGTTGGCACCGCCCTGCGCAAACACGAACGGAGGGTTAGAGCGTCTAATCACCAGCACACTAAAACCAAACGAAGGAAGACAGGCTCCTTACCTCGCGGAGGAAAAGGCCCGCTTCCTTTTCCTCGAGGCCTCGGACGAGGCCGGCGCAGCGGCCGCGCCTGACGCAGCGCCTCCCGACGGCGCCGCCGCACGCACGGGCACGCCCGCCCCGCGCGCGGGTGCGCCCGATGCCGCACCTCCCGACGACGCCGCGGTGCGCGGGGGCACGCTCGCCCGCGCGCGCGGCACGCCTCCCGACGCGCCCCTCGACGACGACGCCGCTCGCGCGGACGCGCTCCCGCGCGCGCGCGCGCACGCCGGGACGCGCGCGCGGGACGCGTCCGCCGCGCGTGCCTCCGCGGCACGCGCCGGCACCTCCGCGCGCGTGCCGCCCCCGACGATGATTGCACGGCGGCGGGCGCCGGCGCGCCGCCCCGAGCGAAGCCACCCCGACGCCGGCGCGGGATCCGGCGGCGGGGGCGCGAGGGCGCCACCTTGTCGAGGGGCCCTCCCCCTCGGACTCCTCCTCCTCGTCCCTGCTCTCGAGGACGAGGGCTCCTCGATGTCCCGGGAGGAGAGCCCCGGCTCCTCCCGCCGCGCGCTGTCCGCGGACCGTGCGTCGCGGCGCGCTTGGCGCCGCCTTGCGTGCTCCCTCTTGCGCGCCGCCCGCTCCTGCTTGCTCCCGTGCGCCGCCGCCGAGCGCACGGGGGGTCGGGGGGTGGGCGGAACGGACTGGCGGCGTTGAGCGCACCGGTGCGCGCGGAGGCGACAATGGCGCGTCGAAAAACAAAAGCAAGACCAAGGACTAAAACGAGAATCAAAAACCACACTCACCAACGGGCCGGTGGGGGAGCATCTCGATATCCCACGGGGTCCGACTCGCAGCGCCGGCGTCCGGGTGTCGACGGCGCTCCGCGCTCGGGTGAGCGCGTACGGCCGCTCCCGGCGGCGTCGGGAGCATCCGCGACCTCGCCGGGTCGACGGGGTTGGCCGCCTCGGTCATCTCGAAGATGCGAGTGGCCTCTCGCATCGAGGCACGACCCGCCGGTGGTGAAGGAAGGCGAGGACGCTCATCGCGTTGAGCCCCTCCTTCGCCGGCCGGCGCGGGGGCGGCGAGGACGGACCCCCGGCGTGCCCGTTGATTGGCCGTAGGCAACCCGTAGCCCCGAGGAGTCCTGGGCTCTTCTTGAACACCCGGCCGGTGTAGGGAGGGAGGCCGGGCTCGGCGTTGCGCGGTAAAACCATCCCCGCTCCCGGCCCGGCGTTGTTCGTCGTCATGGTGCGGGGGGATGTAGAAATCTTTGAGGCCCCCGCGGGGCAAGCGACATCCCGCCGGCGCGCACCGCGCGGCGGGTCCTCGGCTCCGACGTGGGCTGCGTGATGAGCTCCCCGCGGAAGGGGTACCCAGAGCTCCCAATTGACTGGGATCCCCAGGTACCCTTCGCAGACGCCCACGAACGTGGCCGCCTGCGAGATAGCGTTGGGGGCGAAATTGTGCAGCTCCACTCCGTAGTGGTAGCACAATGCCCGCATGAATGTGCTCGCCGGCGCGTTGAAGCCGCGCTCGTGGTAGCGGAGGAAGCTCACCACGTAACCCTCCGGCGGGTTGGGCTCTTGGTGCGACGCCGGCGGCACGATCCACTCCGCCGGGCGCCCTTCTTCGTTGGCCGACAGCTGGCCGGCGGCGACCAGCTCGCCCAGGGCGAGCTGGGTCACGGTCGACCTCTCCCAGGCGTACGGCTCCAGGATCCTGATGGGAAGCTGAGGCGGCGCCATAAGGGGGGACGAACGAGTGCGAAGGCGGAGGACAAGGAAACGAGGAAAAAGCTCTAAGCAGCGAGCCCGCGCGATGGCAAGAGCAGGACGAAGGCGAAGGGACGAGAGACGAGAACGGTGAGAAGCCAAGGTAAAAACCCGCCGAGTCCCTTCCTCCCCGCGGTTTATAGGCAACGGGCGAGTTCTCCGGAGCGGACGCCCCGCCGACGTGCTTGCGGGGAATCTTTCCATCGCGTCGATGGGTGGGCCCCACCACGACCGCGGTGGCTCTAACACTTGCGGGCAGGGTCATCATTACGGCGAGGCCGGCGGCAACCAGGCAAAACCGATCACGTCCGCCGGCCTCACCGCCCACTACGCGCGCGCGCGGCGCGGCGCCTAAAAAGGCGCGCCGCGGCTGCGAAACCGCGGCCACGACCGCAAGGCAATTAAATGCCCGGGCCCCTTGCCAAGCAAGGAGAGCCCTCGAGCGAGGCGAACCCTCGGCTCGAAACAAAGGCGACCCTCGATGGGATATCAGCGTGAGAAGGCCGCCCGGGACCTGCTCGATGTAGAGCAGACCACCGCGGGTACCCATGCCACGTAGAACCCTCGAGCGGCATGACCCTCGACTCGAGACAAAGGCGACCCTCGACGGGATGCCAGCGTGAGAAGGTCGCCCGGGACCTGCTCGATGTAGAGCAGACCACCGCGGGCACCCATGCCACGTAGGACCCTCGAGCGGCACGACCCCCAACTCGAGACGATGTCAACCCTCTAAAAGAAGGCACGCGCGTAAGAGGATCGCCCAGGTCACGCTTGAAATAGAGCGACACCGAAAGCACTCATACCGCGCCATGCTGCCAACAAGCACCTCGAGGGGGCGGCACGCCCGGACCCTCGGCCGGCCGCAAACGCGAAAAGACGGGGCTGTCCATGCACGGCCCCGCACGGCCTTGCGATCGGAGGTTCGAAGCCCGACCCTCGACGGGTTCGAACGGGCGCCCCGAGATCACGAGTTAGGGACGACGAGGGCACGCGCATTCGGCCGTTCCTCGAGCCGTCGGCTCGAGGGTGCCCCACATGTCGTGTTCGAGAGCCGGCGAGGGGCGGCTAGCGGGGGGATCCCACCGAGGGAGAGCTTCCGCGCCCTCGGTCCCTAGCGAACGGGACCGAGCCCCACCTAGCAAACCCACGCAAGCGCTTCCATGGACGTGTCTCCGACCGCGCAACCCTACCCTTATCGAACGGGGCATGGACGTCCACTTCCGCACCACCCGATAGCGCCCGATGAGGAATCCGCGATTCGCGACCCGCTCGATGGGAGTCGTGGAAACCTCACCCTCCGGTCCCGCGGAAGGACGGCGAGGGCGCGTTAAAAAACAAGTCGTTGGGCTCGACCCGATCGCCTCGAACGAGCCAAGGCTCGGGGGGGCTTGACGCACGGCTACACCTCCTTGAAATTGCACCCGCCGGAGAACGGTGACGGGGGAGCGTGCACCCCGATGCCGGGCCGAAATACCGCCGATGCCGGTTGGCATATGTGCCACGCCCTTTCGACCGAATTGCTCGCGGTTAACCCCCGCGGAGAGAGCCCACACTCCGCCGGGGCTTCGAGGGCTAGACCCGCGGGTCCGCCGACGCGGCCCCACGGAAAGCGTTCGCAAACAAGGAGGGAAGAACGTCCTATCGGTAGGTTCCGGCATCCGCGGGAGCCTCAATGGCAAACCCGCGGATGCTCGGGGGCTCCTTGTCGGGGACCGCCCTAGGGGGGTCCCCTTAAACAATGGGGGAACCCTCGCTTAAATCCCCGCATCAAAATAAGCTAAGCCTAACCATGCAGAAACTAACCATGCGAGGACATGGCCCATGCGGCGGGGACTCCGGAGGCCCACCAAGACGGCCCGTGCGGGAAGACCCCTCGGCGAGGCTCGCGCCTCGCCCGAGGGCACGCTCCCTCCTCGAACGGGCTCCCGCCCCGTTCGAGGGGCAACCTCCTCCTCGAACGGGCTCCGCCCCCATTCCCGGGGGCACCCCCTCCTCGAACGGGCTCCGCCCGTTCGAGGGGCGACCCTTCCCTCGAGCGGTCCCGCCCCGCTCGGGGGCGCGCGCCCCCTCGGCGAGTCCCGTCTCGCTCGAGGGTCCGCTTCCGCCCTCGGCCGGGGCCCGCCACGCTCACGGGCGCCCGCACGCGTGCGCCGGCCCCCGCACCGGGCATTTAACGCCCCGACGCCGCGGGACGGCGCCATCATGCGCCGGGGCTCACGCCCGGTGCCGCCGCACCAACTCCCCGGGGAGGAGCCCATCCCCGCCCGCGTGGGGTGGTGTGTGCGGTACGGCCGGTGTCGGTCCGTGACACCGCGCGCACGCTACCGTACGGCTAACGCGCCCGACCCTCGAAAGGGGGCCGGGCGCACCCTCGACTCCACTTTCCCGTGACCTGCCGGGTTAGGTGAGGGGCGCTAGGCCGGTGGACGGCCATCCCGGCCCCGCGTGACGGCGCGGCCGCCGTACCCACGCGTGCGGGCGCACGCCCGACTCCGCGGCGCACGCCCGAGCACTGCGGCAACCACTCCACCACCGCGAGCTCATTGGGAAGGAACGCCCTTCGCCCGCTCTCCGTGCCCCCCGTACCGATCATCATCGGCACCTCCCTCGAAGCCTATCGGAGAACGCCATCGCCACTGCCGCCTCCTACCCTCGAACCGCCAGCGTTCGGGTACGAGGTAGGCCATCATGGCCGGATCGCAGCGAAGATCGTCCGGACGGCCGCCCGCTCTACACCGTAGCACGACGTGCTCCACACGTAGCTAGGTAGCGCGGCGTGCATGTAACTCGCCACCCCCTTGGCCTATAAAAGGGGAGGCGAGCCCCCAGCCGCGGGGGGACGAGTTCAGAGGAACAAGCACAGTCGAGCATAACGCATCGTGCACTCACTCACTTATTCTCCCACAACATCTTCAGCCACCCACCAGGGACTTGGAAGCCACGCTTCCTCTCCCGCCTCGCTTGTACTTGCCCCACTACAAGCACCCCCGGTGCCGAGCAATATAGTGCCACGAGCACACCCGCCTGCTTTGGACGTACGGCCCCCTCAGCGGGAACCGGGATAAAACCTTGTGTCATTTGTTGCTTGGCATATTTTTTTAGCATAATTTTTACACATCCAACTCATTCTCTCTTTGTCTATGTTTCCAACCCATCCAACTATCTTCCTTTGCTCGGCCCGGGGAGCAATCTCAAGTATCGGGCCGTAATCCCATCGAGTTGGAGCCAGCACCCTCTTCCCTCTTTCGTGCTGGCCGGCCCCGGTGGACCCTACTTGTCATCCCTCACCCCACCCCTTCGATCGACCCGAGCAAGACTCGAGTCCCGAGGCACTTGCTCGGCTCCCGTGCATGTGCCCTACCCTTTGCTTGGCCTCCCGGCCTTGCGCGACCTCGCCTTCTCGTGACGTTCGGCTTGTCCATCTAACTTTGCCGGCTCACCATTCCCTCTATCTCATTGCCGGTCGGAGCTCGAAAGTCCATCAAGACCGACTCCCTGCCGTCTCGCACACACATGACCAACTTGGATCGGTCGTGTGATGCGGGGGATCTTGCCCGGAAACCTTGCTCACCCATGCCGAGCCGATCAGCTCACGCGCATTCATCTGCAGCTTTCCCGACCATGTCGCTTCCTCTACATCGACATGTGAGCGCTACACGTCATGCCTCGAGCCAATGCTCCCATGCCTTGCGTTACGCCGGTGCTCGCCACTCACTGTGCGCTAAGCTCGTATGCCGCGCCGCTCGCATTGCTCGGCCACTGTGCTCGTGTGCCGGTCCGCGTCTCTACACGCACACCCAAGCTCTCGCTGTTGCACATCGCCGTGTCTTATGACCGATGCCTTTGTCCTTTAGCCTCGCCGGTCCCGGCCCCGCTTGGCCTCTTCGAGTCTTCACACGCACCTCTCGCGTGCGCGGCGTGTCCTCCATTTTCCTCTCAAAAATTGTCACTCTCCTTGCACTCTCTTCCTTTCGTAACAGCCATCTCCACCATCCTTCTTCTTATTGTTTGCCGACTCATGTTGGCGTGTCCATCGTGGCACCGCGAAAAGCATTGCATGCCGCACGGCCGCCACCGTACCCGCTCAGCTTCCGCGGCTGTTTGGCCTCACGCGTTCTGCGCCTCACCCACACATGTCGCGCACAGGACTTCGCCTCACCGACTGCCATCCACTACCGCCCACCGTGTCCAAGCCGCTCAGCTCCCATGCGCCCGCCCATCTCCCTGGTCGCGCTTGATTCCCTCCCGTCGGCTCGCCTCCCCGCTGCATGCTTGCACCTGGCGCGCCGCCGCCTGGCTCTTGTGCCCATGCGCCCACGGTCGGCGTATGCCTCAAACGCTTATGTTCTCCTCCGCATGCGCCACCTTTGCCTAGGAAACCCATTTGCGTGTTCCACCCCTCGCACGCACTCTGCGCCCTTTCATCTCCAGTGTAACACGACTTTTCACCAGGCATCCACTATCACCCCCACCTTCAAGTGCCATTATGGGCCACCCAAGCTCTAATGGCCGGCCGTTACTCCTTCTATAAGTCTTTGCGCCGTTTCCCTCTCCCCTCCGTGTCTCACCTACTCTTAAAGCCGGACGTATAGCTCCTCTCTCTGACTCACACCGCCGTGCCTCACTCCACCGATGTACTCCACCAGTAATTGCACGTCATCAAGGCCATCAATGGGCACGCTACCCTTTCCTCTTTCTTCCTCGCTCTATAAAAGACGCCCCAGAAACGCCATTGCGTGCCACTGGCACTCCGCGCTCTGTCTTCACCCCTTGATGTCTAATCTTCATCACGGGAGCACTCCCATGTAGACCGTGTCTTGTCGGCCGAAGTCGGTCGCCGAGTGCTGTTTTGCCGTGACGAAACCTTGCCGGAGAGGGAAGTCGACGGCACCCAAGCTCGCGACGCCAAGGGCGGCCGTTCCGCCGGTCGCCGTTGTCGTGCCTAACGCCGGGGAACCGCCACGCGAGCCATGCATGCCCCGGCCGTCGCTGCGTCATCTTCGTCCCTACAACGGAGAAGCTTCCCCCACGTGAAGGCCAAGTCGATGCGGACCACAACACCCGAGCTGCACCTCTTCGTCCGCGTTGGCCTGCTCGCATCGCCAACTGGATCGGCAGAGAGCAAACCACCGTCGTGGGCTCCGCATACAGACCAAGACGCATACGTCGCCCATTGTTCGCCATTGTCCGCTCATCACGGAACAGCTCCAATCACGGGGGCACGAGCCGTCCGCCGTGCACCACCCCTGCCGACCTTCGTCGCCTTCGCCGGCCGGAGACGCCCGTCGGAGCAGTTCTGCACCCCATGATGTTGACGCGAGGTCGAGGCCGCGGCGCTCTATTTTGCCGGTGTTCGTCGCCGTTCAGCCGACTGACTCCTGGAGCCAAGCCACCCATCACAAGAACAACCACGGTCTTGGTCCGTCTGAGGTAAGACACAGCCAAGAGCCCAAGATGGCCATGTCTCGTCCTTGTCTGCCGCTGCTTCAGCGCCGCCATGTTCTGACCATGTATGCTACCGGCCACGCCGTTGACCTGATGGCCGAGTATCCTGACTCGGTGACTCCTACTACCGTCCTTCATCTCTGGCTCGCAGGCGCCGCACTACTGACCTCAATCGTCTTCATCTTCTTTTTGCTGTGCGACATCATCGTCGTCGTGAGATCGAGCACCATCATCAGGCGATCACATTGTTGTATTTCTTCCACGGTGCAAGGCTGCCATACAACATCGACGTCCGTACCCCGGTGAGAACCTTTCTCGTACGCTCCATGTTTTGTATTCAACACATCATGTCCTAGCGAGCTAGCACAAGCCATCACGATCATATTCTCCAGCAGATATCTCCGTTTTCTGTTTAGTGCCAAACAATAGCTAGCGCTTGCATGCGGTAAGCAATAGAGCGGACGCAAGCCGAGGTGTTGCATATGCGGGCATGCGGCGGCGGCATGCATGCATATGTTTCTCTTTGTTAATTAGCACCATCACGCGCACGGCAACACACAACATTCTACTAGCATCCTATTCAATTCACGTTTGCATGCATGTGCTTGCCGTAGGCAAGTATCCACCGGAAAGCAAACAATTTGTACATATACACACATACACACCATCATGATGTCAGCATTACATAATGCTCATGTCATACATGGTATTTCCTTTGAAAATACAATTCCGGTAAATCTCGGCATATGTATTTCGGCAATATAGCCTATCTCTTTTCTTTTTATTTCAATCTATCGTTTATCTCAAGTGTCCACGAGTATTCTTTGATAGCCCTTCCGACCTGCGGTTAATCACGATTAAATCCCTAATCTTTGTTTAATCCATAAATCTCACGTGTTACCGTTTAAGCTCGTCCTTGTTGCGTTGGATCGTCTCACAATAAAATACACGCTAGACAAGATGTTCACCTTAAAATGTGTTTTTAAAATTTTGAACTTAACTTGATTAATATCTACTAAACTTGTATTATAAATAAAATGTAATTAGAGCTACATTTCGGTTTTTCATAATATAAATGTTAATTAGTTAATATTTATTCAATTTACTTTCTAAATAAAAGCAACATAGTCTATCTCGAGTTTTCTTAATTAATTGATAATTTGATTAATATGAATATAAATGTGTTTTTAAACTATAATTTGATTAGTTCAACTCGAAATATAAAGGTAAACGCCTAGATGCTTTTACATGCTTCCTTTAAATTAAATGTTTAATTTGCATAAGTTATACTTGAATATTTGTAAATAAAATTGAACTAACTTATACACGGTTCCTTTTATATAAATATAACTTGCTTAATTATAAATAGGGTATTTCTCTGAAATAACCTATGCACATCTTTATTGAATTTAAATATACCAAGCACATAGCCTTGTGTGATATGATCTAAATCTCCCGATAGCCCCGAGTGTTTTTGCGTTCGCGGCCCTTGAGCCAACCCTTGTTCTTTCTTTAAAGCCTTTTCTTGATTGGTGTATTGTCTTATTTGTTCTTGTTTGTGTGCTTTGCATGTTTGTGCCCGATGTTTGCTTCGAGTAGAAGATCGAGCTGTTGATCGGAAGTTCGGAAGTTTCAAGAGAGCAAGAGCGGAAGATCATAAGAGTAGCTTTGTGTTGAGAAAGGCAAGTGGACTTCTCCCCCTGCATATTCTATTTTTGTCCCACACAACTTGCATGATAACTAAGTTTACATTTAATGTTATACTACATAAATTTGATGGGAAAATCACCTTTTGACTAAGAATTTTATCCCCCTTTACCTTGGACAACCCCTTTTAACAAATGTTTTGGGTAGAAATGCTTAGTTGCTATAACTTGGGATGGTTAAAATGAATCTTTTATAATATGATGAATGTTGATCATGATAACTTTTGGTGATATATACATGTATGTGTGTGCTTATAGTTAATAACAAGATCATATGGTTTAATCGGAACATGGAGAACCACCCGGGAAAACGGTGCAACCACAGTCATATGGCTCTGGCTTAGCCGATTAATTAGGAGAGTGGGTTAGCTGATGGCTCTTTCGAGAGGGGCACGAGGGGGCGGAGTTGAAGGAGTATAGTAGGTCCTTTTGGGGTAAGCGGCCTTGGCTAAGGTGTTAACCATTAGGGAGGGGTTATGGTACGCTCCTTTCTTGTAGCTGTTGCGGGCTGTTGGTTTCTCTTCTTTTCCTTTGTAAAGGCTTCGTAGTGGACCCCTAGCCACTCACCTCGGAAGTGTTTAAGGGTCGATCAACCGGAGCAACATGGGGAACACGAGCGTGGGTAAAGTGTACAACCTGCAGAGTGTAAAACTGATCGATCAGCCGTGCTCACGGTCAAGAGTGGCCTGGACCCTCACATGATTAATAAACTTGAAGATGGAACTAAACCGTGGTTTCTTGTGGTTTTTGAGAGAAGATGCTTTCCCAAATGCTTAAGTGGGTTGGTATAAACTTACATCTAGTAATCGGGGAGCTTGCTAATAAAACTTGACCAACATTAAAATGCTAACCGCAGCAAAACTCTTAGCCTATCCTTGATGGCCTTGCATCTTCCCCCACTTATTTGAGCTCCAACCATAAGTGTGCTCACCCTTGCTAAACGGCTTGTTCGAGAGAAGAAGAATAAGAAGGAGAAGAAGGTGTATGATGTCGAGGAAGATGGTGCTAGGCATACGCAACCCAGGTCGATTGCACAGCCGAGAGTTTGGAGCCATTGTTTCCCAGGATTCCGGCTTGTAAATCTCTGATAATCTCTCTTTCTTTACGTGATATTGTTTAATTATTCACTATGATGTCACTATATGTATGAAACTAGATCTGGCATACATATAGCTAGCACTGTTTCTTCGGAAAATCGGGTGTGACAGTGGTATCGAACTATATGTTGTGGGACGTAAGCCTAGATAGAAGTGGTTGCTTCCTAGTCTGTTTTACTCTAAAAATAATTCATGCCTTATCCTTGACCTATCTTGTGAAAAGTTATCACGGTTGCCCATTCTCTTTTGATAAATCCTCCTTGATATCTTACTTTTCTCCTTTGATGTCTTTCATTTGCACATTCTTGCTTTGCAAATGCTAAATCCTTAATCCTTGTTTATATTTCCCTCTATCATTAGTTCCTTCTTAATCATGATCATACATCTCTTTTGAGGAATGATCTTACTTCTCTCATGCAACTCACCTCATTTTGATTTATGGTGATATTGCTTACTCCTTGATGTTTTACTTCTAACTTGTCTTCATAGATAAATCTACTCCTAGACTTTATTTGCAACATATCTATCTTCTCCATGGTTCCTCTCATTACTTCCTAATTTTTATCACTTTGGATCTTTCCCCTTGTTTTTTTGTCCCAAAGTGATATCCTACTCTTCTTTTTATTCAAAAAATGATTGGATGATCTGTGCCATCTTACCTAAAGCCTCCTCAAGTCATTTGAAGAATGGAGCTATCTGTTCATCTCTTGAAGTAAATGATATTGGAAGATGCAAGCTGATGCAAAGGAAGTTGAATTATAACATCACAATCAAGATTAGGAGGATCCCTATAAACCAAATAACAACGTTTAGCATCGATCCTTTACTATATCTTGTTGGTGAGTTACGCTTGATTGATTGATGATGCTTGTCTTTATGACCTTGTTTGAGTTGGTTCTTTGTATTGATTGTTGGTGTATCGATGCGCCTTCTACCTACAATGACATGGGTTGCCTAGTCGGGTTCATCTTTTGTACACTCCCACCTCCTTGGTATCATCTTCTTTGGGAAATTTCAATGGAGGACATCAAGATGGAAGGTAAAGACAACACCAACATAAACCAGCAAATGTGATCGTCATCACCAATTACTACACGGAAGCAAGTCCAAGAAACGAAGGCCTCACTCTCATCTCCATAATCTCACTCTGTTGACGGTTACAAGAACCAAGATGAAGATTAAAGCATGAAGATTCAACATGCGACACGAAAAGATGTCAAACTCTGTTATCATAATCATGTTTGTCTCCCTACTCCTTGTTTCTTCTCTCTCCAAATCTCGGGACGAGATTCCTTTTAAGGGGGGTAGATTTGTAACACCCTGAAATTTCTAGATTTCAGGATGTTATTAGGAGAAATAATTAAACAACGATTTTGATATAATTTTAAAAATTTTCCCAACATTTATTTTGTTACAGGAAATTTAGTGTAGGAAAATAATTGATTGTCTTTTGGAATTTAATAAAATGATTGTTTGAGTGTTGCATTCATTTTGATCGCATTTGTTTTGTTTGAGATAGTGTTTTCAAAATCATAAAAAGGTCAAATCAAAATCTATCTCTCTCTCTGTATCTTTTTTTATGGTACATCCAACTCATTCTCTCTTTGTCTATGTTTCCAACCCATCCAACTATCTTCCTTTGCTCGGCCCAGGAGCAATCTCAAGCTGTCGGGCCGTAATCCATCGGTTGACGCTCACCTCTCCTCTTTCGTCTTTAACGACGAGTGGACCCTACTTGTCATCCCTCACCTTCGATCGACCGAGCAAGACTCGAGTCCGAGCACTTGCTCGGCTCCCGTGCATGTGCCCTACCCACACTGCTTGGCCTCCCCGGCCTTGCGCGACCTCGCCTTCTCGTGACGTTCGGCGCTCGAGTCTAACACACGGCCTCACCATTCCCCTCTATCCTCACGCACCGGTCGGAACTCCGTCCATCAAGACCGACTCCCTCGTCTCGCACACATGACCAACTTGGATCGATCGTGTGATGCCGGATCTGCCCGACACTGCTCACCCATGCCCGAGCCGATCAGCTCACGCGCATTCATCCGCTTTCCCGGCCATGTCGCTTCCTCTACATCGACATGTGAGCGCTACACGTCATGCCTCGAGCCAATGCTCCCATGCACCTGTGCGTTACGCCAGTGCTCGCGCCACACTCACCTGTGCGCTAAGCTCGTATGCCGCGCTCGCATTGCTCGGCCACCTGTGCTCGTGTGCCAGTCCGCGTCTCTACACGCACACCCAAGCTCTACGCCTGTTGCACATCCGCCCGTGTCTTATGACCAACGCACTGTCGCGCCGCCTCCGCCCGGTCACGGCCCTTGGCCTCTTCAGGTCGCACCTCTCGCGTGCGCGGCGTGTCCTTCCATTTTCCTCTCAAAAACTGTCACTCTCCTTACTCTCTTCCTTCCGTAACGACCATCTCTGCATCCTTCTTCTTCGACGGCGCCGACTCATGTTCGTGTCCATCGTGGCACACGCACGTACATGCGACGCCACCGTACCCGCTCAGCTTCCGCGGCTGATGCAGCTCACGCGTT
Organism: Cenchrus americanus; assembly: GCA_947561735.1. Taxonomy (NCBI): domain Eukaryota; kingdom Viridiplantae; phylum Streptophyta; class Magnoliopsida; order Poales; family Poaceae; genus Cenchrus; species Cenchrus americanus. The sequence goes on from OX387240.1 coordinate 108,588,491, forward strand.
CTCGCCTCACCCCACACATGTCGCGCCGCTATCGGACTTCGCCCTCGACTGCATCCACCGCCGTGTCCGAGCCGCTCGGCTCCCCGTGCGCCGCCGCTCTCCTTTGGTCGCGCTTGATTCCCTCCGTCGGCTCGCCTCCCCGGCGGCATGCTTGCTGGCACGCCGCCCGCGGCTCTTGTGCCCATGCGCTGGTCGTATGCCTCAAACGCTTATGTTCTCCTCGCATGCGCCACAACGCCGAAACCCATTTCGTGTTCCACCTCGCACGCACTGCGCCCTTTCATCTCCGGTGTAACACGGCTTTTCACCCGAGGCATCCACTATCACCCCCACCTTCAAGTGCCATTATGGGCCACCCAAGCTCTAATGGCCGACCGTTACTCCTTCTATAAGTGCTGCTGCCGTTTCCCTCTCCTCCGTGTCTCCTGCCTACTCTTAAAGCCAGAGCGTATAGCTCCTCTCTACAGCTCACACCGCCCGTGCCTCACTCCACCAGTAATACTCCACCAGTAATTGCACGTCATCAAGGCCATCAATGGCTGCCGCTACCCTTTCCTCTTTCTTCCTCGCTCTATAAAAGAGACGCCCGACGCCCTGCGTGCCCTGCTGCTCCGCGCTCCTGTCTTCACCCCTTGATGTCTAATCTTCATCACCGTGCCCGTTGATTGGCCGTAGGCAACCCGTAGCCCCAGGAGTCCGGCCTCTTCTTGAACACCCGGCCGGTGTAGGGAGGGAGGCCGGGCTCGGCGTTGCGCAGGTAAAACCATCCCCGCTCCCAGCCGGCGTTGTTCGTCGTCATGGTGCAGGGGATGTAGAAATCTTTGAGCTGCCCCCGCAGGCAAGCGACATCCCGCCGCGCGCACCGCGCGGCGGGTCACTCGGCTCCGACGTGGGCCGCGTGATGAGCTCCCCGCGGAAGAGGTGTACCCAGAGCTCCCAATTGACCGGGATCCCCGGTACTTTCGCGTACGCCCACGAACGTGGCCGCCTGCGAGATAGCGTTGGGGGCGAAATTGTGCAGCTCCACTCCGTAGTGGTAGCACAATGCCCGCATGAATGTGCTCGCCGGCGCGTTGAAGCCGCGCTCGTGGTAGCGGAGGAAGCTCACCACATAACCCTCCGGCGGGTTGGGCTCTTGGTGCGACGCCGCGGCACGATCCACTCCGCCGGCGCCCCTCTTCGTTGGCCGACAACCGGTCGGCGGCGACCGGCCGCCCGTGGCGAGCCGGGTCACGGCCGACCTCTCCCGTGCGTACGGCTCCCAGATCCCGATGGGAAGCCGAGGCGGCGCCATAAGGGGGGACGAACGAGTGCGAAGGCGGAGGACAAGGAAACGAGGAAAAGCTCTAAGCAGCCGAGCCCGCGCGATGGCAAGAGCAAAGACGAAGGCGAAGGGACGAGAGACCGAGAACGGTGAGAAGCCAAGGTAAAAAACGCGCCATCCCTTCCTCCCCGCGCTTTATAGGCAACGGCGAGTTCTCCGAGCGGACGCCCCGCCGCATTAACTCGCAGGAATCTTTCCATCGCGTCGATGGGTGGGCCCCACCACGACCGCAGCGGCTCTAACACCGCGGGCGGGTCATCATTACGGCGAGACCGGCAGACAACCGAGGCAAAACCGTCACGTCCGCCGGCCTCACCGCCCACTACGCGCGCGCGCGCGGCCGAGCCGCCCAAAAGGCGCGCCCGCGTCGCGAAACCGCGGCCACGACCGCAAGGCAACTAAATGCCCGGGCCCCTTGCCAAGCAAGGAGAGCCCTCGAGCGAGGCGAACCCTCGGCTCGAAACAAAGGCGACCCTCGATGGGATATCGCCGTGAGAAGGCCGCCCGGACCCGCTCGATGTAGAGCGGACCACCGGCGGTACCCATGCCACGTAGAACCCTCGAGCGGCATGACCCTCGACTCGAGACAAAGGCGACCCTCGACGGGATGCCGGGCGTGAGAAGGTCGCCCGGACCGCTCGATGTAGAGGGCACCACCGCGGGCACCCATGCCACGTAGGACCCTCGAGCGGCACGACCCCCAACTCGAGACGATGTCAACCCTCTAAAAGAAGGCACGCGCGTAAGAGGATCGCCTGTGTCACGCTTGAAATAGAGCGACACCGAAAGCACTCATACCGCGCCATGCCGCCAACAAGCACCTCGAGGGCCGGCACGCCCGTACCCTCGACGGCCGCAAACGCGAAAAGACCGGGCCGGCCCATGCACGGCCCCGCACGGCCTTACCGATCGAGGTTCGAAGCCCGACCCTCGACGGGTTCGAACGGGCGCCCCGCATCACGGAGTTAGGGACGACGAGGGCACGCGCATTCGAGCCGTTCCTCGAGCCGTCGGCTCGAGGGTGCCCCACATGTCGTGTTCGAGAGCCGCCGAGGGCACCTAGCCGGGGGGATCCCACCGAGGGAGAGCTTCCGCGCCCCTCGGTCCCTAGCGAACGGGACCGAGCCCCACCTAGCAAACCCACGCAAGCGCTTCCATGGACGTGTCTCCGGACCGCGCAGCCTACCCTTATCGAACGGGGCATGGACGTCCACTTGAACCACCCGATAGCAGCTCGATGAGGAATCCGCGATTCGCGACCCGCTCGATGGGAGTCGTGGAAACCTCACCCTCCGTCCCGCGGAAGGACGGCGAGGGCGCGTTAAAAAACAAGTCGTTAGGCTCGACCCGATCGCCTCGAACAGGCCAAGGCTCGGGGGCTTGACGCATGGCTACACCTCCTTGAAATTGCACCCGCCGGGAGACGGGACGAGGGAGCGTGCACCCCCGATGCCGCGGAAATACCGCCGATGCCGGTTGGCATATGTGCCACGCCTTCTCGACCGAATTGCTCGCGGTTAACCCCCCGCAGAGAGCCCACACTCCCGCAGGGCTTCGGGGGCTAGACCCGCGGGCCCGCCGACGCGGCCCCACGGAAAGCGTTCGCAAACAAGGAGGGAAGAACGTCCTATCGGTAGGTTCCGGCATCCGCGGGAGCCTCAATGGCAAACCCGCGCATGCTCGGGGGCTACCGTCGGGGACCGCCCCCTAGGGGTCCCCTTAAACAATGGGGGAACCTCGCTAAATCCCCGCATCAAAATAAGCTAAGCCTAACCATGCGAGAAACTAACCATGCGGGACATGGCCCATGCGGCAGACTCGGAGGCCAACCAAGACGGCCCGTTCGGAAGACCCCTCGAGCGGTGCTCCGCCGCCCGAGGGCACGCTCCTCCTCGAACGGGCTCCGCCCCGTTCGAGGGGCAACCTCCTCCTCGAACGGCTCCGCCCCATTCGAGGGGCAACCCCCTCCTCGAACGGGCTCCGCCCCGTTCGAGGGGCGACCCTTCCCTCGAGCGGTCCCGCCCCGCTCGAGGGCGCGCTCCCCCTCGAGCGAGTCCCGCTCTCGCTCGAGGGTCCGCTCCGCCCTCGGCCGGGGCCCGCCACGCTCACGGCGCCCCGCACGCGTGCGCCGCCCCGTACTTGGGCATTGAACGCCCCGACGCCGCAGACGGCGCCATCATGCGCCGGGGCTCACGCCCCGTGCCGCCGCACCAACTCCCCGGGGAGGAGCCCATCCCCGCCAGCGTGGGGTGGACCGTGCGGTACGGCCGGTGCCGCCCCGTGACACCGCGCGCACGCTACCGTACGGCCTAACGCGCCCGACCCTCGAAAGGGGGCCGGGCGCACCCTCGACTCCACTTTCCCGTGACCCCGCAGGGTTAGGTGAGGGGGCGCTAGGCCGGTGGACGGCCATCCCGGCCACCGTGACGGCGCGGCGCGCCGTACCCACGCGTGCGGGCGCACGCCCGACTCCGCGAGCGCACGCCCGAGCACCGGCAAAGAACCACTCCACCACCGCAAGCTCATTGGGAAGGAACGCCATTCCGCCCGCTCCTGTACCCCGTACCGATCATCATCGCACCTCCCTCGAAGCCTATCAGAGAACGCCATCGCCATCTGCCGCCTCCTACCCTCGAACCGCCACCGTTCGGTACGAGGTAGGCCATCATGGCCGGATCGCAGCGAAGATCGTCCGGACGGCCGCCCGCTCTACACCGTAGCACGACATGCTCCCACACGTAGCTAGGTAGCGCGGCGTGCATGTAACTCGCCACCCCCTTGGCCTATAAAAGGGGGAGGCGAGCCCCCGGCCGCGGGGGACGAGTTCGAGAGGAACAAGCACGGCCGAGCACAACGCACCGTGCACTCACTCTCTTATTCTCCCACAACATCTTCAGCCACTCACCAGGGACTTGGAAGCCACGCTTCCTCTCCCGCCATGCTTGTACTTGCCCCACTACAAGCACCCCCGGTGCCGAGCAATATAGTGCCACGAGCACACCACTGCTGGACGTACGGCCCCCTCGGCCGGAACCAGGATAAAACCTTGTGTCATTTGTTGCTTGGCATCGACCATTGAGGGATAGACCTAGGCGTTATCTACTGGTTAGTGTCGGGACCATATTCCGCACCGACACTTAGCGTGTGTGAGTTGTTTTTATTTTTGCGCAAAAAATGGGACCATTTTGGGGGGGGGGTGCCCCCTGCATTAGCCCCCGAGGGTAACTTGGGTTTGAGGGGAAAGCCGAGTTATCCTTTCCATTAGACTTGAAGCATTTACATAGTTGTTGCCAACTGGGGCGTTGGCCATGTGATTTTGACAACAAAAATACTTGGAAAATCCTAGCTAAGGGTAGAAGCGACGTAGCTGTTGGATGTTCCAAGCGTTGGTGAGCTCTTCACCGTCCTCGTTGGCCAGCTTGTACGTGCCCGGCTTGAGTACCTTCACCACGACGTAGGGTCCCTCCCATGGGGGCGATAGCTTGTGGCGCCCTCGGTTATCTTGGCGTAGCCTTAGGACCGCATCCCCCTCGCCGAAATCCCGTCGACGTATCTTGCGTGCTTGGTAGCGTCTTAGGACCGTTGATGCCTCGCGGAATGCATTAAGGCTACGAGGCGTGCCTCGTCGGCACCGGTCCCGCCGAGTCCTCGCGGGCTCGCCGGTTAGCATCCTCGTTATAGCCTCGAACCTTGGGCGACCCGTATTCTAAGTCCGTGGGGAGGACGACCTCCGCGCCGTGGACTAGGAAAAACGGGGTGAACCCGTGGCTCGCTTGGGGTGGTCCTTAGGCTCCACACGACCGCCGGGTAGTTCTTGGAGCCATTTTCGCCCGCATTTGTTGAGCCGATCGAAAATTCGGGCTTAAGGCCCTCGTAGGATCATGCCGTTGGCACGCTCCACTTGGCCGTTGGTCCGTGGGTGTGCCACGGCCGCCCAATCCACACGGATGTGGAACTTGTCACGTAACTCCAAGAACTTCCGCCCGTGAACCGGGACCCGTTGTCCGTGATGATGGAGTTTGGTACTCCAAAGCGGTAGACGATGTCGGTGAAGAATGTCACCGCCCTCGCTCGCCCCTTAGGTTCGTGATGGGGCGCACCTCCACCCACTTGGAGAACTTGTCGATCGCGACTAGCAAGTGGGTGAAGCCCCCGGGCGCCTTCCGCAGGGGCCCGACGATGTCCAGCCCCCACACGGCGAATGGCCATGTCACGGGGATGGTTTGTAGGGGCGGGCAGGTTGGACTTGCGGGCGTAGAACTGGCACCCTTCGCAGGTGCGCACGATCTCGCTGGCGTCCGCGACCGCGAGAGGCCGCAAAAGCCCTGGCGAAACGCGTTGCCGACGAGGGTGCGGGGTGCGGCGTGGTGGCCACAGATCCCCGCGTGGATGTCCCGTAGGAGCTCGCGCCCCTCGGGAATGGTCACGCACCGCTGTAGGATGCCAGAGGCGGCGCGCTTGTACAGCTCGCCGTCGACGAGGGTAAAAGATTTGGCCATCCTGGCGATGCGCCTGGCCGCGGCCCGGTCCGCGGGGAGCTCCCCTCGAGCGATCCAGGCGGTGTACTTTTCGCGCCAGTCCTCTTGAGCGGGAGCTGGCTTGATGTCCATCGCGTCGGCCTCGTGGGAGCCGTACCCCTCGAGGAGGGAGAGCACGTACGCCTCATTCGAGGGGTCCTCGTCCATGGGTTCCGCATCCGCTGGATTCGAGGGAGCCCCTGAGGGTCCGTCATGGCTCGAGGGGTAGGGCTCGAAGGCGACCGAGGGTTGCGCGATGTCGCGCGCGAAAACGTTCGGGGGAACGGTGATCCGCCCGGACGCGATCTTTGCCAGTTCGTTTGCCTCCTCGTTGTACCAGCGGGGTACATGGTTGAGCTCGATGCCGTAGAACTTGTCCTCGAGGGCCCGCACGGCCTTGCAGTAAGCCTCCATCTTGTCATCGTGGCAGCTCGCGTTCTTCATAACTTGATCGATTACGAGCTGCGAGTCCCCCCGCACGTCGAGGCGCTTGACGCCCAACTCAATGGCGATTTTGAGGCCGCAGAGGAGGGCCTCGTATTCAGCCATATTGTTGGACGCGGGGAAGTGGAGGCGCACTGCGTAGCGCATGTGCTCCCCGAGGGGTGACACGAAGAGCAGGCCCGCGCCTGCTCCCGTTTTCATCACTGAGCCGTCGAAGAACGCAGTCCGGCACTCGCCCGGATTTGTGGGGGCGGCGGTCGCGTGTCCGTCCACTCAAAGAACGAAATCCGCCAGGATTTGCGATTTGATGGCCTTGCGCGGGGCGTAGGCGAGCGTTTCGCCCATCAGCTCCACGGACCACTTGGCGATCCTTCCCGCGGCGTCGGGGTTGCGGATGATCTCTCCTAGCGGAAAGGAAGAAACCACCGTGACGGGGTGGGCCTCGAAGTAGTGGCGGAGCTTGCGCCGCGCAAGGACTACCGCGTACGAAGCAACTCTCCGGACCCGGGGGTAGCGCGTCTTGTGTGTCGATAGGACCTCGCCGATGTAGTAGACCGGCCGCCGCACGGCAAGGTGTGCCCTTCCTCCATGCGCTCCACGACGATCACGGCGCTGACCACCTGGGTGGTTGCGGCCACGTAGAGCTGCAGGGGTTCGCCATCTTGCGGCGGCGTGAGGATCGGGGCGTGCGTAAGAGACGCCTTCAGCTTGTCGAGCGCGTCCTGGGCCTCGGTGGTCCAAGAGAAGCGCTCGTGCTTCTTAAGCAGGCGGTAGAGGGGCAGGCCCTTTTCACCGAGCCTCGAGATGAAGCGGCTTAAGGCGGCGAGGCACCCCAGCACCTTTTGCACCCCTTTGAGGTCCCGGATCAGGCCCATTCGTTCGAGGACCGCTACCTTTTCAGGGTTGGCCTCAATTCCCCGCTGGGAGACAATGTATCCCAGGAGCATGCCTCGCGGCACTCCAAAGACACACTTTTTGGGGTTTAGTTTGACCCCATTGGCCCGTAGGCAGTTGAACGCGACGCCAAGGTCGCCAACCAGGTCGTCCGCCTTCCTGGTCTTCACGACGATGTCGTCCACGTATGCTTCGACCGTCCGTCCGATGTGATCCCCAAAACATGCTGCATGCAACGCTGATATGTTGCGCCCGCATTTCTGAGACCAAACGGCATCGTGACGTAGCAGAACGTCCCGAACGGCGTGATGAACGAAGTCGCGAGCTGGTCGGACTCCTTCATTTTTATTTGGTGGTACCCGGAGTAAGCGTCAAGGAAGCAAAGCAGTTCACACCCAGCCGTTGAATCAATGATCTGATCAATGCGTGGCAAAGGAAAAGGAACTTTAGGACATGCTTTATTAAGACTAGTGTAGTCTATACACATCCGCCACTTCCCATTCTTTTTCTTTACAAGCACGGGGTTTGCTAGCCACGTGGGGTGGAACACCTCCTTGATGAATCCGGCCTCGAGAAGCTTCCGCAGCTCCGCTCCGATTGCCCGTCGCCACTCCTCGTCGAAGCGGCGCGGCCGTTGCGCACGGCGCGGGCGTTTGGCAGGATGTCAAGGGAGTGCTCGGCGACTTCCCTCGGGATGCCTGGCTTATCCGAGGGGCTCCACGCGAAGATGTCGGCGTTGGCGCGGAGGAAGTCGACGAGCACCACTTCCTATTTGGGGTCGAGGGTGGAGCTGACCCTCAACGCCTTGCCCTCGGGGGCTGACGGGTCGAGGGGGACCCCCTTGGTCTGCTCCGCAGCCTCGAAGGTGCCGCGTGCTTGCCGGCGGTGGTCGAGGTCTTCGTTGACCATCTTCTCCGGCCGTGTTCACCGGCGCTTCATCCGGGGCGCCGCGTGCCTCGCGTGCTCCACGCACTCGACGTCGCAGTCGAACGCGTGCTCGATGGATGACCCGACGGTGATGACGCCGTTCGGTCCCGACATCTTCATCTTCAGGTAGGTATAATTGGGGACCGCCATGAACTTGGCGTAACAGGGTCGCCCAAGTATAGCGTGGTAGGCCCCCTTGAACCCCACCACCTCGAAGGTGAGGATTTCCTTGCGGAAATTCTTCGGGGTGCCAAACCAAACTGGCAGGTCGATCTGCCCAAGGGGCTGGACCTCGCTTGCCGTGCGCGATGCCATGGAACGGCTTCGTGCCGGGCCGCGGCCGGTCCAACCCGATCCCCATGAGGCGCGGCGTATGCGCGTAGAGGATGTTGAGGCCGCCGCCTCCGTCCATGAGGACCTTCGAGAACCGGCGTTCCCGATGATGGGATCAACCACCGGCGGGCATGCGGCCCGGGTTGGGGACGCGGTTCGGGTGGTCCTCCCGGCTGAAGGTGATGGCATCCTCCGACCAATTGAGGAAGGACGGAGGCGCCCTCTCCGCGGCGAGGACCTCGTGCCGCTCCTTCTTGCGCTGGCGGGTCGTCATGTCGACGGTTGCCCCCCCAAAGATGAGGAACACATTCTCAACAGCGGGGAAACCGCCTGCGTCGCCATCGCCCCCGTCTTTCTTGGCCTCTGCCTCCTTCGCGGAGGCATGGCCATAAAACTTCTTGAGCATATCGCACTGCTCAAGGGTGTGGTTCACCAGAGTTTTGTGGTAAGGACATGGCTTTTTCAGCATGTCATCGAACACCCCCGGGCCTCGAGGGGCCGGTCGAGGGCCCCGTCGAGCCGGGTCAACAGCAAGGGCCTCGGCATTGCCGCCGTCGCGCCCCCGCTCGCGCGCCTCGCGGCGCGGCTTCTTCCCCCTTCTTGCCCCGCTTGTCGTTGCGGTGCGGCTCCTTGGATTTGCTGCCCTCCGCGGCGCGTCCTCCGAGCGCTTGCCCTTCTTGCCGTCGAAGATTGCCCCCACGGCCTCTTCTCCGCAGGCGAAGCCGGTGGCGATGTCGAACGGCTCGTTGGAGTCCGCGGGTGGGCTGCGTCCCAGCTCCCGCACGAGGTCCCGACACGTGGTGCCCTCGAGGAAGGCGTGCACGATCTCGGACTGCGCCACGCCGGGGAGCTCCGTGCAGCGCTTGGAGAAGCGCCGTATGAAGTCCCGCAGCGACTCGCCGGGCTTTTGCGTGCAGGAGCGCAGGTCCCAGGAATTCCCAGGGCGCACGTACGTGCCCTGGAAGTTGCCCACGAACGTGTGGACAAGGTCGTCCCAGTTGTGGATTTGGCTAGCGGGCAAGTGCTCGAGCCATGTCCGGGCCGCGTCGCCCAGATGCAGGGGCAAGTTGCGGATGATGACCTCGTCGCTGGTAGCCCCGCCCAGCTGGCAAGCTAAGTGGTAGTCGTTGAGCCACACGCGGGGGTCCGTCTCCCCGTTGTACTTGACGATGGTCGAGGGTTGGCGGAAGCGTTGGGGGAACGCCGCCGCGCGGATCTCCCGGCTGAACACACGGGTGCCCGGGGGCTCCGGCGTCGGGGAGTGGTCCTCGCCGCTATCGTAACGTCCACCCCGTCGAGGGTGGTAGCCCCTTGCTGCCCGTGCGTCCGCCCTGCTCGTGCGCCTGGCGTTGATGACGTTGCGGGCGTCGCCATCCGGCCGCCCTGCGTGCGTCAAGGAGCCGCTCCTTGGCCGGCGTGCGTCCCTCGGTCGGCGGGATGTCCCGCCGGTCCCCCCTACGTGCACCGAGGGTTCGCCTCCCGTGCGGCGTCGTCGCCCCGCGCGTCTCCCCGTTGGCGGATGCGCGAGGCCGAGCTTTCGGCCCGCCGAACGGCCGCTTGCTCGATGAGAGTTTGCACCTCGCGGTGCGGTGTCTCGAGCCTCGGGGGTCGAAGGTGCCGGCATGGCGCGCGGCGGCGTCGCGGCGGCGATGAGCTTTGGCTCGCCCGCGGGGCGCGTCCGCGTTGTCGACGTTGGGGACGGTGTTGATGCGGTCGCGGACCGTCGGCCCGGCTCCCGCGCGCGCGTTCGCCACGCGCGGAAGCTTCCCCCGCCATTGAGGCGCGGGAGCGCCCGCACCGTCCGCATTCCTCTGCCCGGCCTTGGCCTCGAGTTCGCGGGCTTGGGCTAGCCGCGCGTCGGCGTCGCCCCCGGGCGGGAGCGCTTGGCCCCCGCGGCCATGCGCGCGGCGATCCCCGGGGCGGGGGTGATCTCCCCATCTCCGGCGCCCACCACGCCAGCGGCGTTGGCCGGGTCGTTGGTGATGACGGCGCAAGGCACCCCGCGCGGGATCATAGCTCCCGTGTCCGGAGTCGTCGGGAGCGCCCAAACCGTAGTCCGCGGCGTCGAGGAAACGCCTGAACATGACTGGGTCCGGCACGCCAGAGAAGTCCCACTCCGCGTACCCGTGGCGGTTGGCGGGCGGCAACGCGTCGATGGAGTCTAGAGACGACTCGTCGCCCATTGAGGCACGGGATCTCTCGGCGACGAAGACGTGGCGGCCGGGCGGAACCCGGCGCATCGTGGTGTTGACGTTGTTGTTGTAGGCCGAGGTGGCGCCATGCAACCCGATGGGGATGCGCGGTCCGAGACCGCGCGCGGCCCCCGCCGGGGCGGTGGCGGTTGTCGTGACGGTGGGCGCGCCGCGCCGAGTGGCGGCGCGCTCGGCCTGCCGTCGCTCCGACCGCGCCCGGCGTGAACGTAGCCCGCAGCGGCGGCGGCGTCGCGTCGTTGACGGACCCGCGACATCCATGCCCCGCGGGCGCTTGCGCCGTGGTGGTGCGTGCAGCGGGGACCAGGGCGGACCTGGCCTGGCGCTGCGCGCGGAGCTCCTCACGGTTGGTGAGGCGCATGAGATAGCCGTTCCCCGTGGCCTGAAAGTTCAGGTCCCCGAAGCGGATTTCGAATCCGGCTGGGAGGGGGTCCGAGCTACCCATACAGTAGCGGGTACCACGGTACTCAGTGCGGATCACCATGGAGGGAGTTGACGGAACGACCTTAGGCGCTCGCCTAGGCCCCACGGTGGGCGCCAACTGTCGGTGCGGAATATGGTCCCGACACTAACCAGTAGATAGCGCCGTGGTCTATCCCTCAATGGTCGATGCTAAGTAACAAGTGACACAGAGATTTTATCCTGGTTCCGGCCGAGGGGGCCGTACGTCCAGCAGAGACGTGCTCGGGGCACTATATTACTCAGCACCGGGGGTGCTTGTAGTGGGGCTGATACAAGCAAGGTGGGAGAGGAAGCCTGGCTTCCAAGTCCCTGGCTGAAGATATTGTGGGAGAATGAGTACGTGGTGTGTGTTGTCTCGTGTGCTGCTGAGTCTCTCCCCGCGGCTGGGAGTTCGCTCCCCCTTTTATAGATCAAGGGGGCGGCGGATTACATGCGCGCCGCGCTATTTAGCTACGTGGGGGAGCACGTCGTGCTACGCTGTAGAGTGGGCGGCCATCCGGACGATCTTCGCAGCGATCTGGCCATGATGGCCTACCTCGTACCCGAACAGTGGCGGTTCGAGGGTAGAAGGGAGGCAGATGGTGGCGATGTCCTCTGATAGGCTCATGGGAGGTGCTGACGTTGGCTTGTACGGGGCACAGGAGTAGGTAAAACGGCGTCCCTTCCCAACGCGCTTCACAGTGTTGGAGTGGTTGCTACAGCGCCTGGCGTGCGCCTGCACACGCGGGGACGGCGGCCATGCCGTTACAGTGGCCGGGATGGCGATCCACCGGCCTAGCGCCTCTACCTAACCCTGCAGGGTCACGAGAAAGTGAATCGAGGGTGCGCCCGGCCCCCTTTCGAGGGTCTGGCGCGTTAGCCGTACTGTAGTAGGCGCGCGGTGTCACGGGACTGACACCGGCCGCACTGCATAGTCCCTCCCACAGTGGTGGGGATGGGCTCCTCCCTGGGGAGTTGGTGCGGCGGCACCGGGGCGCGAGCCCCGGGCGCATGATGGCGCCGTCCCGCCCGTGTCGGGCGTTAAATGCCCGTGTACGGGGGCCGGCGCACGCGTGAGGGGCGCCCTCGAGCGTGGCGGGCCCCCGCCGAGGGCGGGACGTACCCTCGAGCGAGGCGGAACCTGCTCGAGGGGGAGTGAACCCTCCGGCCGAGGCGGAGCCCGCTCGAGGGAAGTGTTGCCCCTCGGGCGGGGGCGAGCCCCCGCCCGAGGGGGGGGGTGCGTCCTCGAGCGAGGCGGGGCCTCCTCGAGGGGATCTCTAAGAAGGCCGCCTTGGTGGGCCGTCGGGGTCCCTGCGGCGTGGGCCGTGTCCTGCATGGTTAGGCACCTGCACGGTTAGGCTTATCGTGTTTTGGTTTCGTCGCGGGTTTTAAGTGAGGGTTTCCCCGTCGTTTAAGGGGACCCCTAGGGCTGTCCCACCCGCATATCGCACACGAGCTGGGCCAACAAGGTCCATATGAAGCAGCTCGCATGGACGCTCAGTCATCACATTGGTGAGAGGCGGGTGAGAAGAGGCTACCATCTTGGCATGCCTACACGACGCACAAACCAACTCGTTCTCAAGCCTCAACCGTGGCAATCCTCGGACCAGATTGAGTTTACTCAAGCGAGACAAAAGGTCAAAGCTCAAGTGACCCAACTTCCTATTCCACTTCCACAACTCACTCGAAGAACCAGCCAAGAAACAATGCTCCACACCCGAAGACTGAGAAAAATCAGCACGAAACACCTGACCCTCGGGAACGACCATACAAATAAGGTCCCCTCGAGAGTCAAAAATCCGAGAACCACCTGGCCGAGACAACACCTCAAAACCCTCATCCAACAGTTGGGACACAGAAAGCAGATTGTACCCCATCGATTGAACAAGAGCAACACGCCTCAGAGTGATCTTGTCACTCACCTTAATCTCACCTTCTGAAAGCACACGCCCACGCCCATTGTCCCCAAAAGTGATGTACCTCTTTGTCACCACCGGGACGAGACTTGAGAACCACCCCTTGTCTCCGGTCATATGCCTCGAGCAACCGGAGTCAATCAACCAAATGTTTTTCAAGTCTCCCACCTGAAATTCAAAAACGAGCACGTGAGCGAACAAACGACTCAGCACTGGGGTTAGTACCAAAAGAGTAAAACCAGTGTCGAGCCATTTGCTCGAAAGTGGGGTTAGCACCAACCACAGCATCTCTCCTACCAAAGCTACCTCCACGAACACCACCACGGTAACCACCCTGAGGGAACCACCCCACTCTGCCTGGAGGAGGACAAAAACCACGAAAGAAGGCCCGTGGAACGTCCCTCCTCTCTTTCTCAAAACTACGACTCCTCCCATCCCCGTAGTGACTCGAGGGGGAGAACGCCTAGCAACCTGACCACCTGCAAACTCTCCAGCCCAACCACCAGAACCATGACCTCCAGAAACAACCCTCGCACCTGTACGAGCACGAAACCCGAACTCGTTGCCCCGTCCGGGGACCGCACCGGTCCGACGGTGCTCCACACCGGTCTGACCGGTGTGACCTGGACAGCAGCACCTCCAATAGCCTTCCGCTCTCCCCAAGCCCGAACTGTCCTCACACTCGCCTTGGCCCTGGGCATCTGCACACGAGGCTCAAGTACACCATCAGAAGGGTGGTACTTGTCCTTGTTAGCCCACTCCTTTGCCATCCTCTCCTCTCGCTTCCTCTTGAAGCAAAACTCATCCTTATGGCCATCTCTCCCACAATAGCCACAATGGAACCTCACAAGCTTAGGCTTAGGCTTGGGCTGTGGCTGCTCACTTAGTTTCTCTCCACTCAACTTCTCCACTGGTTTCCCCTCATTAGCCTTCTCACTTTCTTTCCCAAAGAACACTTTCCCCGAAGTGCTCACAAACTTGATAGGCTTTTGTAGATCATTTGTGGGTGTAGGAAACACGGGTGGAGCTGGGGTTGTGTCTAGTCGGTTCCTAAGATGATTATGTTTTGGGGGGAAATCATTTTTGTGGTGGGTTTTTGGTGGCTCTGGGATATTCTCTCCACTTCCCTCACCAACCTTGTTTGCCCCAAGTCCCTCACCATCCTGCCTCTTAAATGCCTCGATCATCATCCTCAACTGAGGCTCATGACCAGACAACCAACCCATCAACTTCCTCAGCTCATCATTCTCATCCTGCAAACGATCAACATAATGTGCAAGTTCCAATTTTTTCAACGCATGCATTTCACAGGTAGAGCATGATGTAGGCATGGGTTCTTTCAGCTTAGCCTCAAGAGAGCTAGTGTAAGCATGCATCTCATCAATCTTAGCATGCAAAACAGGGCAAGAAGTGCAAGCACCTAGCAAAGCAGGTCTAGACTTAAGCTCAACCACTTCAACCCTAAGCACATCTAGTTCCTCACACTTGGAGGCATGCTTCTCCTTAAACAAAGCAAGATCAAGCAAGAAAGATGGAGCAATCAAGACAATCAACCTCATCCGAAACAACAGGGCTAGCCTTAAGGGAATCAATCTCAAGCTTGCTATCAAGCACCTGTGTTTCTAGCTCAGCCACTCTAGTCCTAGCATCCTCGAGTGAAGCCCTAAGCTATTTTCTCATTTTCTTGGCCTCTCTAAGCATGTCATCACGATTATCAAGCAAAGAGCCAAGCCTCTCATTCTCCTAGCGCAAGAAGGGAAGTTCATCACGCACCTCGTCGTCGGAATCGGAGTCCGAGTCGCTCTGTGTGCTCTTCTTGCTGCCGGAGCTCAGTGCCATGGTGCAGAAGCCGTCTCTCGCGAAGCAGCTCAACCCGCTCAGGTTCTTGGACGACTTCTTGTTCTTGCGACGATCACCTTCATCTTCACTGCTGCTCGAGCTCGAGGTGGAGTACGCGGAACTGGAGTCGACGTCGCTCACTCCAACCATCGCTCGGGCCTTGCCTCGGCTCTCCTTCTTCCTCGATCGTCCCTCGTCCTTGTACTTGTTCTTGTGCTTGCTCTTGTGGTCGCACCTCGACTGGTACTTGCCATCCATCCTCAAGTTGTGCTTGTAGCCGTCCTTGTTCTCGACCTTCTCCGGGCAGTCGGCGACGAAGTGTCCCGGCTTGCCGCACTGGAAGCATGTCCTCGTGTTCCTCCTCATGTTCACTCGGTTCTCGTGCAGCCTCTCGAACCGCCTCGTCAGGAGTGCCAGCTCGTCCTCTCCAAGCACATCGAACTTCTCATGTAGCATAGACATCAAAGAGGACAAAGAGAACATCTTGGTGGATGGGTTAGTGTTAGCCTTTCCTTTCGAACCACCAACGAGGGCAAGAGTATGGGAATCAGTCGGTCCCTCGAGCTTGGCAGTCATGCCCCTATCCACCTTAGCCGACTTAAGCTTCGAGAACAGCTTGTTCACCGTCAGAGTATCACACTTCTCTGACTCCACAATGGCCTCGAACTTTCCGCCCCAAATCGTACGGTCCAAAGAGTGTAAGAGCATGACCGCTCTATCATGATCATCGTACGGGAGCACGTCCACATTGGCCCTCATGTTGTTCACAACCACCGTGAACCTCTGAAACAAGGCATCGATGGACTCACCGGGGAGATGAGTGAAGTTCTCGTACTCTCTCCGGTAGGTCACATACATCCGTGCTCGAACCCGGGCATTCCCAACATGAGCCTCCTTCAAAGACTCGTACAAATTCTACAAGCCAAGTGCTCGGTGTGCACCCGATCGAACTCGAGCCGACACAAAGCACAAAACAAGTAGTCGACCGCCTTATTGTTGGCGTCGAATCTGTCCCTCGATCCTGGAGCGAGGAAGTCCATCGGCTGGACATAGCCTGTGTCCACCGTGACATCCCAAAGGATCTGACCCTTTCCGCGGAGAAACGCACCCATCCGCTTGCTCCACATCTGGTAGTTCTTGCCATCGAAGTTTCTGATACCACTTGAAGGACCGATACGACGAACCAGAGAGGGGGGGGGGGGGAGTGAATGGGAGCCGATAAAAATTCTTCTCGAAGGAGATGGAAACTCCAACAAGATGAACACGACTTCCAACACACGTCTCCGACTCACTACCCAAGTTGGCCAAGCTCACGTAGCCACTGGAGTGCCACTGGACCTAGGAACCAACACACAACCTTCTGACCCGAGAACGCAGCGGAACACCAAATCTCGAGTCTACAGACCAACACCGGTCAGACCGGTGAGCACCACCGGCCGACCGGTCCCCGCCGGTAAACCGGGCAACTTTCACTAAGTGGCTCCACACCGGCCGACCGGTGGGACACACCGGTTAGACCGGCCACAACCCGAAAGCCCCCAAAGCACCAAACAAAGCCAACCGACCACCAAACCGACCCAAACTCGAAACAAAGCAACAACACAGACAACAACGAACACACCCGTACGTTCACCCGAGCAAAAACCAACCGAGGTTTGCACCGGCCGACCGGTCAAGAGCACCGCCGGACCGTTGTAGCTCGGGCGACTCGGGGTGAACAAAGACCCGCGGGTCAACTCCCTCAAATCCAAACCTCGATCTCCCGAATCGCTCCACGGACTTGAACAAGACTTTGGGGATATTAGGAACACCTCATGAGGAGTCCATAGCCAAGTTTAATCCCACCAAAACTTGTCCAACAAGGAGGAATCGAAGAAATCCCGCCAAGAACACCACAAACCCTAGAACTCGGAAAACCCCAAAATCGAGCCCCTTTACTCACGGATTTGGGAGGGGAATCACAACCCAAAGAACCACGAAGGGTTCCCACAAATTTCCCCCATCAAATCCCTAAGAGCAAGGTCCCGAAAACAACCCAAAGAAATCACCAAGAGAGGGCTCCGAAAATCACCACCAAGAACAACCGGGAGCAACACATCCAAACCTTGAGGAAGCACGCCGAATCATCTATACATGCAACAAAGGTTCATACAAGGTCTAGCTTGCCGCCCGATCATCCAACCCTCTCACAAGATCTCACCATGAAGATCTCAAGCTAGTCCTATAGAAATCCTAAGGAAAATAGGAAGGGAAAATATTAAAACAAATGAACTAGGGTTTCAAGGCTTGGCTGCCATCCTCTCACCACTTGGGTTATATGGAGGCAACTGAAAGTCTAAAATGCCCTTTCCTAATAACTAGGGATACAAGCCCCTCAAGGGCAGATTTGGAAGTCTTCATGTCTTCTCCATCGGACGGAAGCCCGGCGACCGCACCCTGCGTAGCCTCGACGCAAGCCATGTGATCCCGACGCATGTCCTCCGCTTCGAAGTCTCCGAACTGCGTCGTCGCACACCGGTCAGACCGGTTCTCCTCACCGGTCAGACCGGTCAGACCTACCCGATCCGGCACCTGCCGGCAAAGATCGTCTTCGGTTCTTCTGTCTTGGCTTTGTGGATCAACCAAGGAACCCAGTTGTTTTCTGGTGAACCACCGGAAACCCCGCGAACTCGGTGTAGCCTCCGCCAATCTCCACTCATGACTCGGCTCCCACGTAGTCTCGGCTCGACCTTGGTTTTGAGGCTCAACCAAGAAACCGTCCCCGACTTCATCTTGTCGTTCATGCCACCATGCGGCCCGCACTTGACCCCCGCCGGCCACCGGTCCCTCGAACGAAGCCTACTTGTCTTCTCCACACCTGGAGGCCTCACCGGCGATGACCTTTCGCGCTTGTTCTTCACCTGCACCAACACCAGTCAAGCCGCAACCTGCACCTGCAATACTTAGCCAAGAATCAGTCCACACAACGTTGTCAACCACTCCTCATGAGTGCATTGACAACACACCACATAAACAATAAGGTAAATACACAAAATAAAACACACACAACACAACTCAACACTACACACACACAAAGCTTCAAACCATCCGGTCAATCACTCATCACACACGAACCAAGGTACTTCTCAACTTGGTTCCTGACGTGACGGAGACGGTATCCGGGTGCGTCGGGAAGCTTCGAGGCAGGCGACACGCGGCATGATCTAGGTGCTTGCGTCGGGAGGACGTGAAGGCCTGATGGATGCGCGGCCGTCCGATGGTGAACTTCATGTGTTGACCAAAACGCCCCTGTGAGGGCTTGTGTTGTACTCCTAGTGTAGGGGCACTTAGGTCTTTTCCGGAGGGCCTATATATAGGAGGAGGGGGCTGAATTTTCAGCCAACTCTTGGGCTAGAGGATGTTGTACTCTTTCATTTTGGAGTGCTTTGGGAGAGAAGGAGAGAGGGGAGAGTGGCTCTTTGATTGGAGCTTTTTGCCATCTTAGATTTGGTTTCTAGGAGTGGCTTGTAATCGATTGGACAAGATATTCATAGTGATTTCATCCTCTAAATCTTGTGCAAATCTTTCTTTTCCCGAATTTCTTTGCTTGCTTTCTCAGAGCTCTTTTGTGCTATTTTCGTGCTTGTTTTTGGTGCCTTTGTTCCCGGTGTGATTCCGCGGATTTGAGTGGGTTTCTCCCCGGATTTCTTTGAGGGATACATGGATAGATGTCTTGTGCATCTTTGTGCTTGATCTTGTACCCTCAAACGCCGGGAAACCACTTCGATTCGTGAGTTTTCGTTCGGTGCTCTAGCTTTTGGTGGTGCTCAAAGGATTCGCGATTCCGGTGATTTAGGGAGTTAGGAGGCAAGATTTTTGGGCTATAGCATCCTTGTGTGACGCCTTTCAAGTACCCAAACCCTTGTCTCTACAGCTTCAACCGTTTGGGAAATCCGATGATGATTTGGGGGAGTTGACTTTCGGGGTCGGCCGTTTTCGGCTACTCCGTCCGCACCTGGCGGACGGTCCGCGAGGACCAGGCGGACGGTCCGCGCGGCTAGGGTTCGTCCCGTGCTCTTTGTGTTCTTGCTCGTCTTTCGTTTCGATCCGTCGCGATTTTGGTTTTCGGTTGGACGAAGTTTCGGACGGTCCGCGGTGTTTGGCGGACGGTCCGCGGGTGCTTGGCGGACGGTCCGCGTGCTCCCCGCGGACGGTCCGTGGTTCGTGGTGTGCCACTGGTGGTTCTGTTGGCTTTAACGGACGGTCCGCGGCTTCGGCCGGACGGTCCGCGGCTCGGGTGCGGACGGTCCGCGTACCCGGCCGGACGGTCCGCGCGGCCCTTGCGGACGGCTCCGCCCGTCCGGCCGGGACGGTCCGCCTGAGGCTGAGCGCTTTGCTTCTTGGTTCGATTCCTTCCCCCCTTCTTTCGTGCTTCCGCGTGTGCTTCAAGGAATCGTTCCTAGGACTAGAGGTTGATCCATAACCTCGTGGTCTTGACGATTGGTGCGTGATTCGATCCATCGCTTGTGTGTGACCGGGATTTGAGTAGGGCATAGGCCGGGTTCTTTGGGAAGAATTTTTACCGGCTCCTATTCACTCCCCCCCTCTCTAGTCGCCATCCGATCCTTCAATTGGTATCAGAGCCGGTTGTGGATTCTTTTGGCTCTAACAAGTCTTGAATCCATAGGTGACTAGAGGAAAGAGGTGTGTTTGCTTGCGACCTTGGTTTGCACGTTTTGAGTCCGACGATTTGGAGTTGTGCCCTTGGAAAACCATAACTTGAGGTACCTTCAGTAAAACGGGCATAACTTTTCGCTCGGTGCTCCGTTTTGGCTCAAATGTTTACAGCGGTTTCGTGACTCCATTTGTAGGTGATCCAAAATGATCTAAAGATCTAAAGATCATTTTGGGGTCTTCAAAAATTCAGAAAAAATCAAGAAGATAATTGAAAAATCCTCATTTATGTCTCTTGCGGCTTTGTCTTGTTTCTTCTGGATTTTCTCTAGACTTCATTTCACCTTATTTTGAGCTGAAATTTTTTGTGCCTCTATCTTTGGTGCTCCTTGTTCAGGGGTAAAATTTTGGGAAAAAGATAAGATCCTTTGCTATTGAACTCGTCAGTAGTTGTTAGAGAATTGAGGCTTTTTGAGTGCTTTCTTTGCATCGTTGCTTGTTCCTTGAGCTTGGTTTCGGCTAATCCTAACCGGTACTTTGTTTATGGCACCAAGTTCTTCTCCTTGTGGTTCCTTGAGCAGGAGGAGTATGGAGGTTGAGGCGGAAGCCGAAATGGAGGAGATGATATCTCTCATCGAGGACTATCGAGATGGTGACATCAAGAAAGGCGAGCTCTACCACAAGCTAGGAGGCATGAACCAAGGTACACTTGCCAAAGCTATCTTGATCCTATGCAATAGGTTGGATGTTTGTGAGCGTGATTGTGGGGACTTGCATAGGAGAATCATAGATTTGGGTGATGCCTTGCGTAGGAAGAATGAGAAGATGAAATGCTCTCTTACTAGGTTGAAATGTGGTATGGCTCATTGGAGGTCTCGTGCTTTGAATTCTTGCACTTCTTGTAACACCATGCATGCTAAAAATGATGCTTTGATTGCTTCCATTGCATGCTTGAAATCTGAAATTAAGGTGTTAAATTTCAAAGCTTCTTTGCCTTGCAAATCTTGCGATGCCTTGTGTGCTGAAAATGAGAAATTAAAAGATGAAGTTAGTTGGCGCAAAATGCGTGTTGAAGCTTTTAGAAGAGCATGCGACAATCTTGATTTTGAGAATGATGAATTGAGATCTCTTGCTAACTTGCAATCTGAAATTGACTTGTTGAAATCCAATGCTTCTATGCCTTGCAACTCTTGTGTTGTTTTGAATGATGAACTTGATATGGCTAGGAGTAAGATTGCTTTGTTAGAGTCAAGTGCTTCTCTACCATGTGTTTCTTGTGAGTCTTTGCTTGCTGAAATTGATGAACTAAAATTGACTCACACCACATGTGTAGATGAACTTAAGCATGCTAGGGCTGAAATTTGTGATATGAAATCCATGCCTTGTAGCAAGTGTTCTTTGTTGCTGGTTGAGGATGCTTGCCATACTTCTTGCAATGATGATAATGCTTTGCGAGATGTAATTGATGTTGCTTGTTCATGTGATTTCGTTTGCACCTCATGCATTGATTTGGAAAGTGAAGTTTTGGCTTTGAAAAAGATGCGCGAGGATATGAGCGCTAAGTTGGTTGAGCATGATGAGATGAGTGCCAACCTTGAGAAAGAAAATGAACTCTTGCGTACCACATATGCTAAATGCATTGAAGAAGAAATCAATAACTTAAGAAATATGACCTGTGGTACTTGTGAGCGCCTCAAGTCTCAAAATGAGGTTTTGCGCACAAGGTGCAAGAGTCTTTGTGCAAAGGGTTTGGATTCTCACTTCTCGTGTCACTCCGATGTTGATGCTTCTAAATTTGCTTCTTCTAAACCGGAGTCGACTTCTTCTCTTGAGTGTGAGTCTTTGGATGGTGGTAAGTGTGCTAGTGCCTTGGATAGCTCTCCCATAGCTACTCCTAAGCTTGTTGCTTCTTCCGGTGTTTCCCAAGGTGATTTGAATGGAGAGGGTGCCTCCCACATATTTGGAACTCATACTCCCAATCCGAGGTTTCAATGCACTTTTTGCAAGAAGGATGGGCATATCATTGAGTTTTGCTTTCGCCGTGTCAAGCACGAGCGACGTGTGCATGCTAAAGCTTTTAAGAAGCCACGTAGCCTTTCTCATGGCACGTGTGATTCTAATGTGAACACCAAGTTGGATGTTGGGGTTGATGCTTCATGCTCTAAGTCCCAAGGGACTTCCCACTTACAAGAGAATGGTAATTCATCTACCCAGACCGTGCCTCTCGATAGGCCTTTGTACCATTGCTCTCACTGTGGGAAGGATGGGCATCAAGAGAGCTTTTGCTACCGCCGGGCAAGGAGAATACGGCGAGGAGGTGCCTCTAGGCCTTTGGTTGTTCATAGCCCTTCTCATGGCATGAACACTTGTGAGCCTAAGAAGGCGCGATTTGTGGATGGGTTTTATGACACTCGTCTAGTGAGTTAGGCCATGCTCGTGGACATGCTTCTAGTGTTTCTTGTGTTGGTCCGCGACATGCTTCCCGTGGTGCTTGTGTTGGTTCTTCTCCTACGACCCCGAAGGATCTTTGCCTTTTTGCTTGTGGTAGCACTCGACTTTCCTCGCGAGTGACTTCTTTGAGGCATGGTTCCAAGGGTGTTCAAAAGACTTTTCATTCCAACCGGCATTTGCATCATGCTAACCCACATGATAGGTTGTGTGCACCACTTACCCGTGTGACCAAATCTTGGATTCCCAAGTACGTGCTTGCTAACCCTTTGGGATCCAAGGCTCGGTCTTTCTCGTCTCCTTGTGTGTAGGTATGGAGACGCGGTTGGAGAACATGAGCTCAATGGAGACATGATGGTTCTCCACACCGCTTTGGATGGCTCTTGAAAGCCTTTGTACACATGTATAGTGAGTTTTCTTTTCCCCTTGTCCTCTCTTGTATATACTTGTGTCTTGCTTGTGTGAAAACCATGGTAGGCTAGCCACCTTGTTCATGATAGCTTTGTGATCTTGAATATCTATTGCTATCTTTGTATGATTTTATGGTGGATGTTATTTATGAACATCATGTCATGCTTTATGGTTGTTTGCTCGGATATGTCATGTTGTTCATCCATATCATTCTTGTCTAGCTCGATGGTACCTTTCTTGTTAGCATGTTTGTCCCCCATGTATATCTTGTCATGCTAGCTTTGTAATATATGTTGGTGGATGATCCATGTGATCTTGTATCATGCCTTTGTTTAGTTCTTGTATATTGTTTGGCATGTTGTTCTTCGGTATCATTTTGGTTTAGTGTTGTACCTTGTTGACATACTTGCTTGCCCATGCTTATTCATATTTGTGGAATCATGTTACAATGCTCTTTTTATGTTAATTGATATTATCAATGCATTGTGTAGCATGTTGTGAGCTTTCCTTGGAGTTTTGGGCTTGTCTTGTCTTCGAGTTGTGTTGTTGTTCCTCTTTTCGGTTGGTTTTAGAGTTTTTCCTTGCTCTTCCTTTTCTTAGTTTTTGCTTTGTTAGTTGCCCTTGGTTGAGGGGGAGCTTGGCTTCTTTTGATAGGGAATTTGATTCCAAGAAGGGTTGTGGCTTTTTGGGCAGTCTTTGTGATCCTTCAATTGGTATTCCTTCAATGGTATTCAATTGGGATCTTTGAGGTTTTGCAATTGGTACTTTTTCTATGGTACTCAATTGAGACCTTTGGTGGCTCTTCTCTTGCTTGGAGCGATTTTTGGTTGGTGTGTTCCCTTGTGAGCTTTATTGGTGTTAAGTCAAGTTCCTTGTCTTCCTATGCATTCTGCATTGCATTTGTATCATATATCATGATGTATAGACTTTGGTAGGTTTGACATTTGTGTCTCGCATTCTGTCATATATCATGTTCCTTTTGATGTACATATCTACCTATGTTGCATTTATATCATATTGCATTTTAGGATGATGAGCTTCTTCCATATGCCTCATTTGAGTTTCTTTGGCTACTTGTGAGATATTGGTCATGTGTGTGGAGAAATAGCTATGTGAGGCTATGCTCTTGGAATATTTGAGATATATGTGTTGTGAGATAGCCTTTTTGAATCAAATGCTAATCTTGACTAAATTTGATGAAATGTGCTCCACTCATGTGTAGTAGTATATCCATGTCACTTTTTGGTCTAAATGTGTCTTTCATGCTTAGATTATGCTTGGATGTCTCTTTCTTGCATTTGGGCCAAAGGCCGATATCATTGTGAATGTTTAGCCTATGTTGCATTCATGGAGGAGCATAAGCTTCTTTTTGCCGCAAAGGCACTTCATGTACCATGAAATGAATTAATCTTGAAAAGAAGTGTGTATGCTTGAAAAATGCTCCCTCCATCATGTTTATGTTAAAATGTCTTATCTTTCACACTTGGGTGCAAAACATGTTGCATGATGTTCACCAGTGGAGAAGTCTCCCCGAAGTGGACACATGGCTCATGAGCTTTAACATGACATGCTTTGCTTTATGGGTGTTTGCAATGATCTTTTGTTGAGAATTGGATATCCTTGTATGATCTTTGAATGGTATGCATGTTTGTGGCTCAAGTGTGACATGGATAGGCCTTTACATTTGAAGTGAGCCATCTTTTGATATAATTATTCAAATCTGAAAATTTGCTTTGTCACATGCCTATATTTCCATATATTACTTGTGGCAATGCTTTGACTATGTTATGATCCATATATGTGCTCTTTGTCTCATTTCTAGCCTTTGTCACTAAATTTGGCCTATTTGAGAAGCTCATGTAGATGTTTATATGCTTTGTTTTGCATTTCGCATTTTCACCTTGATTCGTACATTGTCAACAAGGGGGAGAAGAGGTGAGCTTAATGAAAAATTCGAAAACTCGCATTTAAAATTTGGGAGTTTGCTCCACTTGTTCGGGGGAGCTTGCATTTGTGTAGGGGGAGCTTTGGTGAGTCTCCTTTGTTTGCCTGAGTTGTGCTTTGGTGGTTGCTTTTTGCTCTATCACGTGTGTTTAGGGTGAGCTTTGTATGCTCTTTGTCCCTAGTGCATGTGTTTAGGGGGAGCTTGTGAGCTTGGTGTGCTCTTTTCTCTATCTCATGAGTTTAGGGTGAGCTTTGTATGCTTTTTTGTCCTAGTTCATGTGTTTAGGGGGAGCTTGTGAGTTTTGTGCTCTTGTGCCGGTGGTGTTGAGCCCCTTTGCCTCTTCTTGAGGAGCCGGCGGTTGACTTATGTTTTCGATTATCACATGATTGGTGTTGAGCCCTTTGTGCCTCTTCTTGAGGGATCGTGTGATTTCGCTTGTCCATGATCGGTGTTGAGCCCTTTGTGCCTCTTCTTGAGGGATCATGCATTATTGTCTCGGTTGTGTCGAGCCGTTGCCCATGTCTTTGGGGATCGAGACATTGAGTTGGCCTTTGTGGTTTCTCTCATGCCAAGTGACCTTGTTCTTTGCTCTTGTGTGGTTTTCTTTCACTTGGATGAGGTGTTCGGTCTTTGCCCTCTCAAACCATTTCTTTGTGCTCACTTGTTGTCAATCCGCTCCTCAAGGGGGAGAAATTTGGAAAATCAAGTTGATATGAACCTTGATTTGATGGTGATGAGCGGTTGACAAGTGTTTTGGTAAGAGTTTCATGGCACTTTGGGTTGAGCATTTTGGTTTGGTGGCTTTTAGGGATTGCATGTTGGTAGTGTGTCTCTTCGATTGCGCTTAACCTTGTGCTTGCTTTGGTTTCGAGAGGAATTTGTCAGAGCATGCTTTTATCCCTTCTCACTTCAAGTGGCCTTTTGTTTGCTTTTTATAGGCTTTGTGGCGCTTGAATGAGTTCTTATTTGCTTTTTGACCTTCTTTTGTCAATGCACTCATCAAGGGGGAGATTGAGGAACCAAGTTGAGAAGTACCTTGGTTCGTGTGTGATGAGTGATTGACCGGATGGTTTGAAGCTTTGTGTGTGTAGTGTTGAGTTGTGTTGTGTGTGTTTTATTTTGTGTATTTACCTTATTGTTTATGTGGTGTGTTGTCAATGCACTCATGAGGAGTGGTTGACAACGTTGTGTGGACTGAATCTTGGCCTAGTATTGCAGGTGTTGGTTGCGGCTTGGTTTGCGTTGGTGGGGTGAAGAACGAGCGCGAAAGGTCTTAGCCTTGCGGGGCCTCCGAGGAGTGGAGAGACAAGTAGGCTTGGTTCGAGGGACCCGGTGGCCGACGGGATCAAGTGCGAGCCGCATGGTG
The DNA here is from genome assembly GCA_947561735.1 of Cenchrus americanus. NCBI lineage: Eukaryota > Viridiplantae > Streptophyta > Magnoliopsida > Poales > Poaceae > Cenchrus > Cenchrus americanus. The sequence goes on from OX387240.1 coordinate 108,614,159, forward strand.
CAAGAAGAGCAAGACGAAGTCGTGGACATGGAGCCGGTGCATCGGTGGTGGCCAAGTCAAGGAACGAGGCAAGACTGAGTAGACCGTCCGGGCGCCGGAGGTGAAAGGCTTGGCGGGCTCGACGCTTGGCGTGGTGAGGCCGGGCCGTGTACGCGGGGGTTTGGTGGTTTGGCCACAAAACCATCGGAGGAGGGTTTCTCGGTTTGGGCCTCAAAACCGAGCCCGAGGGCCCGACGTGACGGAGACCGTATCCGGTGCATCGGGAAGCTTCGAGGGCGGGCGACACGCGGCATGATCTAGGTGCTTGCGTCGGGAGGACGTGAAGGCTCGATGGATGCGCGGCCGTCCGATGGTGAACTTCATGTGTTGACCAAAACGCCCCCCGTGAGGGCTTGTGTTGTACTCCTAGTGTAGGGGCACTTCGGTCTTTTCGGAGGGCCTATATATAGGAGGAGGGGGCTGAATTTTCAGCCAACTCTTGGGCTAGAGGCTGTTGTACTCTTTCATTTTGGAGTGCTTTGGGAGAGAAGGAGAGAGGGGAGAGTGGCTCTTTGATTGGAGCTTTTTGCCATCTTAGATTTGGTTTCTAGGAGTGGCTTGTAATCGATTGGACAAGATATTCATAGTGATTTCATCCTCTAAATCTTGTGCCAATCTTTCTTTTCCCGAATTTCTTTGCTTGCTTTTTCGGAGCTCTTTTGTGCTATTTTCGTGCTTGTTTTTGGTGCCTTTGTTCCCGGTGTGATTCCGCGGATTTGAGTGGGTTTCTCCCCGGATTTCTTTGAGGGATACATGGATAGATGTCTTGTGCATCTTTGTGCTTGATCTTGTACCCTCAAACGCCGGAAACCACTTCGATTCGTGAGTTTTCGTTCGGTGCTCTAGCTTTTGGTGGTGCTCAAAGGATTCGCGATTCCCGGTGATTTAGGGAGTTAGGAGGCAAGATTTTTGGGCTATAGCATCCTTGTGTGACGCCTTTCAAGTACCCAAACCCTTGTCTCTACAGCTTCAACCGTTTGGGAAATCCGATGATGATTTGGGGGAGTTGACTTTCGGGGGTCGGGCGTTTTCGGCTTCCGTCCGCACCGGCGGACGGTCCGCGAGGACCAGGCGGACGGTCCGCGCGGCTAGGGTTCGTCCCGTGTTCTTCGTGTTCTTTCTCGTCTTTCGTTTCGATCCGTCGCGATTTTGGTTTTCGGTTGGACGTAGTTTCGGACGGTCCGCGGTGTTTGGCGGACGGTCCGCGGGTGCTTGGCGGACGGTCCGCGTGCTCCCCGCGGACGGTCCGTGGTTCGTGGTGTGCCACTGGTGGTTCTGTTGGCTTTAACGGACGGTCCGCGGCTCAGGCCGGACGGTCCGCGGCTCGGGTGCGGACGGTCCGCGGTACCCGGCCGGGACGGTCCGCGCGGCCCTTTGCGGACGGTCCGCCCCTGTCCGGCCGGACGGTCCGCCCGAGGGCCGAGCGCTTTGCTTCTTGGTTCGATTCCTTCCCCCTTCTTTCGTGCTTCCGCGTGTGCTTCAAGGAATCGTTCCTAGGACTAGAGGTTGATCCATAACCTCGTGGTCTTGACGATTGGTGCGTGATTCGATCCATCGCTTGTGTGTGACCGGGATTTGAGTAGGGCATAGGCCGGGTTCTTTGGGAAGAATTTTTACTGGCTCCTATTCACTCCCCCCCTCTCTAGTCGCCATCCGATCCTTCATATCTAACTATTTTCATCCTTTGTCAGTTTCAGGAAAATTGACTGGCACGCTTTCGGATCGGGCACGTGATTTAAGCCAGCTTCGTTCGGCTTGTTGTGTGCTTGGCGCGAGGTGCAGATTTTGCGTCAACACACTTTTTGGCACGCCCAATGGGACACTCTAGTTGATTCAAGATGCCTTACATTCACGATGTCATGGATGTCGCCTTTGATGAATTGTCTCAAGAGCAGCAAGTTCAACTGAAGGATGCCATTGACCAGTTCTAACAGAAATGTCTGATGTCGTTTGGCAAGTGTCGGGGACCGCCCTAGGGGTCCCCTCAAACGATGGGGGAACCCTCACTTAAATTCCCGCATCAAATGAACTAGGCCTAACCATGCAGGGAACTAACCATGCGAGACGTGGCCCATGCAGAGGACTTCGGAGGCCCCGCCAAGATAAGCCCGACCACGAGACCCCTCGAGTAGGCTCCGCCCGCCCGAGGGTGCGCTCCTCCTCGAACGGGCTCCGCCCCCGCTCGAGGGGCAACCCCCTCCTCGAACGGGTTCCGCCCCGTTCGAGGGGGCGACCCTTCCCTCGAGCGGTCCCGCCCCCGCCGAGGGCCCGCTCCCCCTCGAGCAGGCCTCGCCTCGCTCGAGGGTTCGCTCCACCCTCGGCCGGGGCCCGCCACGCTCACGGGCGCCCGCACGCGTGCGCCGGCCCCGTACTTGGGCATTTAACGCCCCGACGCCGCGGGACGGCGCCATCATGCGCCCGGGGCTCACGCCCGGTGCCGCCGCACCAACTCCCCGGGGAAGGAGCCCATCCCCGCCACCGTGGGATGGACCGTGCGTACGGCCGTGTCGTCCCGTGACACCGTGCGCACGCCGCCGCACGGCTAACGCGCCCGACCCTCGAAAGGGGGCCGGCGCACCCGCGATTCCACTTTCCCCGTGACCTTGCGTGTGTTAGGTAAGGGGCGCTAGGCCGGTGGGCGGCCATCCCGGCCACCGTAACGGCGCGGCCACCGTACCCACGCATGCGGGCGCACGCCCGACTCCGCAGCGCACGCCCGAACACCGCAAAGCAACCACTCCGCCACCGCGAGCTCATGGGGAAGGAACGCCGTTCGCCCGCTCCCCGTACCCCGTACGGACATCATCGCACCTCCCTCGAAGCCTACCGAGAGAACGCCATCGCCATCCGCCGCCTCCTACCCTCGAACCGCCACCGTTCGGGTACAAGGTAGGCCATCATGGCCGGATCGCGGCGAAGATCGACCGGACGGCCGCCCACTCTACACCATAGCGCGACGTGCTCCCTCACGTAGCTAGGCAGCGCGGCGTGCATGTAACTCGCCGCCCCCCTTGGCCTATAAAAGGGGAAGCGAGCCCCCAGCCGCGGGGGGACGAATCCAGAGGAACTCAGCGCATTGTGCACTCACTCTCTTATTCTCCCATAACATCTCCGACCACTCACCGGGGACTTGGAAGCCACGCTTCTTCTCCCACCTTGCTTGTACTTGCCCCACTACAAGCACCCCGTAGGCCGAGCAATATAGTGCCGCGAGCACGCCACCGCCGGGACGTACGGCCCCCCTCGGCCGGGAACCGGGATAATCCTTGTGTCATTTGTTGCTTGGCATCGACCATAGAGGGATAAACTTAGGCGCTATCTACCGGTTAGTGTCGGGACCATATTCCGCACCGACGGTTGGCGCCCACCGTGGGGCATCCGAGCGCCTAAGGTCATTTCGCCGACTCCCTCCATGGTGATTCGCACCGAGTACCGTAGCACCCGCTACAACATGGGTAGCTCGGACCCCCTTCCGCCGGCTCGAGATCCGCTTCGGGGACTTGAACTTCCGGGCCACGGGGAATGGCTATCTCATGCGCCTCACCAACCGTGAGGAGCTACGCGCGCGCCGGGAGGCCGGGCTCGCTCGGTCTCCGCCGCACGCACGACACCGGCGCGAGCACCCGCAGCACGGATGCCGCGGGTCCGTCGACGCCACGACGCCGTCGCCGCCCGGGATCGCGCTCGCGTCGGGCGCGGTCCGAGCGGCGGCGGGCCGAGCGCGCCGCCGCCCGGGGCCGCGGTGCGCCCACCGTCACGACGGCCGTCACCGCCCCGCCGGGACCGCGCGCGATCTCCGACCACGCGTCCCCATCGGCCGCGTGGCGCCACTACGGCCTACAACGCCAACGTCAACACGACGATGCGCGGGGGTTCCGCCCGGTCGGCACGTCCTCGTCGCCGGGGATCCCGGCATTTCGGCGCGGACGAGTCGTCCCCGGGCTCCGTCGACACGATGCCACCCGCCAACCGTCATGGGTACGCGGAGTGGGACTTCTCCGGTGTACCGGACCCGGGGCCGCGTTCGGGCGCTTCCTCGACGCCACGGACCACCGGTTCGGTCGCTCCGACGACTCCAAAGACCGGGAGCTACGACCCCACGCGGGAATGCCGCGCCGTCATCACCAACGACCCGCCAACGCCGCCGTGCGGCGCAGCGCCGGAGATGGGGAGGTCACGCCGGCCCGGGGGTTGCCACGCGCCCGGCCGCGGGACCAAGTGCTCCCGCCGGGGCCGACGTCGACGCGCGCCGGCCCAAGCTCGCGAGCTCGAGGCCAAGCTAGCAGAGGAGTACGGACCGTGCGGCTACTCCGCGCCTCGATGGCGGGGAGAGGCCTCCGCGCGCGGCGAACGCGCGCGGGAGCTAGGCCGACAAGTGCGCGACCGCCTCAACCCCGTCCCCAACGTCGACAACGCGGATACCCCACCGCGAGCGAGCCAAAAGCTCATCGCCGCCGCAACACTGCTGCGCGCCATGCCGGCACCCTCGACCCCCGAGGCTCGAGAAATGCACCGCGAGGTGCAGACCCTCCTTGAGCAAGCGGCCGTCCAGCAGGCCGAGAGCTCGGCCTCACGCATCCGTCAACAGGGGGACGCGCGGGGTGATGATCCGGCACCAGGGGGCGAACCCTCGGTGCATGCGGGTCGACCTGCTGACCAGGGACGCACGCCGGCCAAGGAACGGCTCCTCGACACACGCAGGGCACTGGATGGTGACGCCCGCAACGTCATCAACGCCGGGCGCACCGAGCAAGGCGGACGCGCGAGCGGCCGGGGGCTACCACCCTCGAAGGGGTGGACGCTACGACGGGGCCGGTGAGGACCGCTCCCCAACGCCGAGCCCCCCGGCACCCGCGTGTTCGGCCGGGGAGATCCGCACGGCGGCGTTCCCCCGCCGCTTCCGTCAACCCTCGACGATCATCAAATACAACGGGGAGACGGACCCTCGTGTCCGGCTAAACGACTACCGCCCTCGGCTCCGTCGGTCACCGGGCGGGGCCACCAACGACGAAGTAATCATCCGCAACTTGCCCCCGCATCCGGGCGACGCGGCCCCGACATGGCTCGAGCATTTGCCCGCCGCCGGATCCGCATCCACAACCGGGACGATCTAGTCCACACTTTCGTGGGCAACTTCCGGGGCACATACGTGCGCCCCCGGAACTCCCCGGGATCCGCGCTCCCCGCACGCGAAGCCGGGCGAGTCGCCGCGGGACTTCATACGACGCTTCTCCAAGCGTTGCACGTAGCTCCCCGCCGTGGCACAATCCGAGATCGTGCACGCGTTCCTCGAGGGCACCACGTGCCGGGACCTTGTGCGCGAGCCGGGGACGCAGCCCCGCCCACGGACTCGAACGAGCTATTCGACATTGCCACCGGCCTTCGCCTCCGGAGAGGAGGCCGTGGGGGGCAATTTTCGATGGCAAGAAGGGCAAGCGCTCCGAGGACACGCCCGCGGAGGGCGGCGGGTCCAAGGAGCCGCGCCGCAACGACAAGCGGGGCAAGAAGGGGGAAGAAGCCGCGCCGCGAGGCGCGCGAGCGGGGCGCAACGGCGGCAACGCCGAGGCCCTCGCTGTTGACCCGGCCCGACGGGGCCCTCGACCGGCTCCTCGAGGCCCGGGGGTGTTCGATGACATGATGAAGAAGCCATGCCCCTACCACAAGACCCCCGTGAATCACACTCTTGAGCAGTGCGATATGCTCAAGAAGTTCTACGGCCGTGCCGCCGCGAAGGAGGCAGAGGCCAAGAAGGATGGGGGCGACGGCGACGCAGGTGGCTTCCCTGCTGTCGAAAATGTGTTCCTCATTTTTGGGGGACCCACCGTTGACATGTCAACCCGGCAGCGCAAGAAGGAGCGGCACGAAGTCCTCGCCGCGAGAGGGCACCTCCGGCCTTTCTCAACCGGTCGAAAGATGCCATCACCTTTAGCCGGGACGATCACCCAAACCGCATCCCGAACCCGGCCAAGTACCCCTCGGTGGTCGATCCCATCATTGGGAACGCCCGGTTTTCGAAGGTCCTTATGGACGGAGGCGTAGCCTCAATATCCTCTTCGCGCATACATTGCGCCCGATGGGGATTGGGCTGGACCAGCCGCGGCCCGGCCAAAGACAAAGCCGTTTCACGGCATCGCGCCCGGAAAGCGTGTTCAACCCCTCGGGCGCATCGATCCGCCCGTCCGGTTCGGGACCCCCAAGAATTTCCGCAAGGAAACCCTCACATTCGAAGTGGTGGGATTCAAAGGGGCCTACCACGCCATCCTCGGCGACCATGCTATGCCAAGTTCATGGCGCTTCCCAACTACACGTACCGAAGATGAAGATGCCGGTCCAAACGGCGTCATCACCGTCGGGTCGTCGATCGAGCATGCATTCGACCGCGATGTCGAGTGCGTGGAGCATGCGGAGGCGCTAGCGCCGGATGAAGCGCCGGTAAACACACCGGGAGAAGATGGTCAATGACGACCTCAGCTCCGCCACCAAGCACGTCGGCACGTTCGAGGCCGCCGAGCAAACCAAAGGGGTCCCCCTCGACCCGTCGGCCCCCGAGGGCAAGGCTTTGAGGGTCAGCTCGACCCTCGATCCTAAATAGGAAGCAAGGTGCTCGTCGACTTCCTCCGCGCCAACGCCGACGTTTTTGCGTGGAGCCCCTCGGACATGCCAGGCATCCCGAGGGAGGTCGCCGAGCACTCCCTTGATATCCTCGCCTAACGCTCGCGTCGTTCGGCCAGGGCGGCCGCGCCGCTTCGACGAGGAACGGCGACGGCGATCGGAGTGGAGCCGCGGAAGCTCCTCGAGGCCGGATTCATCAAGGAAGTGTTCCACCCGACATGGTTAGCTAATCCCGTGCTTGTAAAAAAGAAAAATGGGAAGTGGAGGATGTGTATTGACTACACCGGCCTCAATAAAGCATGTCCAAAAGTTCCCTTTCCTTTACCACGCATAGATCGATCGTTGATTCCACCGCCGGGTGTGAACTACTCTCCGTTTCCTTGATGCCTATTCGGGATATCATCAAATAAAAATGAAGGAGTCCGACCAGCTCGCGACTTCGTTCATCACACCGTTCGGGACGTTCGTTACGTCACGATGCCTTTTGGCCTCGAAACGCGGGCGCAACATATCGGCGCCGCATGCAAGCACGTTTTTGGGGACCATATCGGCGAACGGTCGAGGCTTACGTAGACGACATCGTCGTCAAAACCAGGAAGGCGGACGACCTCGCGGTCGCCGATCTTGGCATCGCATTCGCCTGCTCGCGGCCGCCGGGGTCGGGCTCAACCCCGAAAAATGTGTCTTTGGAGTGCCGCGGGGCATGCTCCCGGGATACATCGTCTCCCGGCCGGGGAATTGAGGCCAACCCCGAAAAGGTCGCGGCCCTCGAGCGAATGGGTCCAATTCGGGACCTCAAAGGGGTGCGAAGGTGTTGGGGTGCCTTGCCACCCCGAGCCGCTTCGTCTCGAGGCTCGGTGAGAAGGGCCTCGCCCTCTACCGGGCCGCTTCAAGAAGCACGAGCGCTTCTCTTGGACCGCCGAGGCCCGAGAAGCGCTCGACAAGCTAAAAGCATCTCCGACGCACGCCCCAATCCTTACGCCGCCACGAGACGGCGAACCCCTCCAACTCTACGTGGCCGCAACCACCCGGGTGGTCGGCCGCCGTGATCGTCGTGGAGCGCACGGAGGAAGGGGCATGCCTCGCCCGTGCGCAGGCCGCCCTATTACATCGCCGAAGTCCCGTCGGACACAAAGACGCGCTACCCTCGTGTCCGTGGGCCGTTGTACGCGGTGGTCCTCGCGCGGCGCAAGCTCCGCCACTACTTCGAGGCCCACCCGGGCCACGGTGGTCTCTTCCTTCCCGCTAGGAGAGATCATTCGCAACCCCGACGCGGCGGCGCAGTGCATTGCCAAGTGGTCCGTGGAGTTGATGGGCGAGACGCTCGCCTATGCTCCGCGCAAGGCCATCAAATCGCAAATCTTAGCCGACTTCGTCGCCGAGTGGACGGACACACACCGCCGCCGCCTCAAATTCCAGCGCACGTCGGACTCTGTTCTTCGACGGCTCGGTGATGAAGACGGGAGCGGGTGCGGGCCTGCTCTTCGTGTCACCCCTCGGGGAGCACATGCGCTACGCAATGCGCCTCCACTTCCCCGCGTCCAACAATATGGCCGAATACGAGGCCCTCCTATGCGGCCTCAAGATCGCCATTGAGTTGGGCATCAAGCGCCTCGACGTGCGAGGGGATTCGCAGCTCGTGATCGACCAAGTCATGAAGAACGCGAGCTGCCACGACGACAAGATGGAGGCCTACTGCAAGGCCGTGCGGGCCCTCGAAGACAAATTCTACGGCATCGAGCTCAATCATGTACCCCGCCGCACAACGAGGAGGCGGACGAACTTGCCAAGATCGCGTCCGGCGGATCACCGTTCCCCCGAACGTTTTCGCGCGTGACATCGCGCGGCCATCGGTCACCTTCGAGCCCTACCCCTCGAGCGACGCCGGACCCTCGGGGGCTCCCTCGAATCCGGCCGGGTGCGGAACCCATGGAAGAGGACCCCTCGAACGAGGCGTACGTGCTCTCCCTTCTCGAGGGGTACGGCTCCCACGAAGCCGGCCGCGATGGACATCGAGCCGGCTCCCGCCCGTGCGGACCGGCGGGAGAAGTACATCGCCTGGATTGCTCGAGGGGAGCTCCCCGCAGACCGGGCCGCAGCCAGGCGCATCGCCAGGATGGCCAAGTCGTTCACCCTGGACGACGGTGAGCTGTACAAGCGCGCCGCGTCAGGCATCCTCCAGCGATGCATACCCATTCCCGAGGGGCGCGAGCTCCTACGGGACATCCACGCGGGAATCTGTGGCCACCACGCCGCGCCGCGCACCCTCGTCGGCAACGCGTTCCGCCAAGGCTTCTACTGGCCTACCGCGGTCGCAGACGCCAACGAAATCGTGCGCACTTGCGAAGGGTGCCGCTCTACGCCCGCAAAACCAACTTGCCGCCCTCACGCTCGCAAACAATCCCCGTAACATGGCCGTTCGCCGTGTGGGGATTGGACATCGTCGGCCCCCGCGAAGGCGCCGGGGGCTTCACCCACCCGCCGGTTGCAATTGACAAGTTCTCCAAGTGGGTGGAGGTGCGCCCCATTACGAATTTGAGGGCCGAGCGGGCGGTCTCGTTCTTCACCGACATCGTCTACCGCTTTGGAGTGCCAAACTCCATCATCACGTACAACGGGTCCCGCTCACGGCCGGAAGTTCTTGGAGTTCTCGCGACAAGTTCCACATCCGAGTGGATCGGGCACCGTGGCGCACCCACGTACTAACGGCCAAGTGGAACGTGCCAACGCATGATCCTACAGGCCTCAAACCCTGCAATTTTCGACCACTCAACAAATGCGGCCGAAAATGGCTCCAAGAACTCGCCGGCCTAGCCGTGTGGAGCCTAAGGACTACCCCAAGCGAGCCACCGGGTTCACCCCGTTTTTCCTAGTCCATGGCGCGGAGGCCGTCCTCCCCACGGATCCGGAATACGGGTCGCCCAAGGTTCGAGGCTACAACGAGGACGCTAACCGGCCGAGCCCGCAAGGACTCACCGGATCGCCTAGACGAAGTACGCCTCGTGGCGTTGATGCACTCCGCAAGGTATCAACGGCCCCTACGGCGCTACCAAGCACGCAAGATACGTCGAAGGGATTTCAGCAAGGGGGACCCGGGTCCTAAGGCTACGCCAAGACAACCGAGGGCGCCACAAGCTATCGCCCCCATGGGAGGGACCCTACGTCGTGGTGAAGGTGCTCAAACCGGCACGTACAAGCTTGCCAACGAGGACGGCGAAGAACTCACCAACGCTTGGAACATCCAACAGCTACGTCGCTTCTACCCTTAGCTAGGATTTCCAAGTATTTTCCGTTGTAAAAACGTACGGCCAACACCCCAGTTGGTGTCACCTATGTAAATACTCCAAGTATAATAAAAGGGCAACTCGGCTTTCCCCTGAAACCCAAGTTACCCTCGGGGGCTACTGCGGGGGGCACCCCCCCCCCAAATGGTCCCATTTTTTCGCGCAAAAAACGTAATAACACGCGCTAAGTTTGTCTCCTACTTCAACCACGAGCCACGATTCGAACAGGCGTAGGCGGCACGGCCGGAAGGAGCGCGCGAGCCGAGACGCCCTACGCCGCGTGGCTATGGCCCGTCTCTCTCGCCTCCAACCCAGCGGGCCCCTGCGAAAGGCGGACTTCCCTAACTAGAATCTACTCAGGAAGAAGAAGAAGCAAAAAGCGCAATAAAGCGATTTCATTTACAAACTGACCATGTTCATGAAACTACTTGTTTATTTACAAGAGGCCACGAGGCCAGAGTTCTGATACACACAAACAAAAAAACGGGCCTAGCGCCCAGGTGATTTCAGGCGGGTGGAGCGGCAGCGTCAGCGGCGTCCGGGAAGAGGAACTCTTCGAAGGCCTCGGCAAGCGACTCGGCGGCGTCAGCAGCAAGCGCGTCCGCACGCTCCATGGCCACCTCGTCCTCGACGCCCACGGGCACGATGTAGCCTTCCGCCACCGCCTCGAGGTTGACCTCGTAGTGGGATCGCACCACTCCGAGGGCCTTCTGCACGCCCAGGTGCAACGCCCGACGCACCCGCCCCGTGACGTGGCCGCCGAGGGCGCGTAGACGGCTGGCCACCGAACCGCCGCCCGGGCATCGCCTTCCTCGACGACGCGACAGTCTCGAGGGCCGCGTCCCCGCCCCCCCCCCGCAGCCCCGCTCGCGAGGAGTTGTAGGAGGCTTGCGGTGGCCTCGCCCGCCCGGCGGCGTGTCCCGTGCGGTGCGCAAGCTCCGGAAGCGACAAGGCGACAAGAAATCGAAAAGGGGAAGACGAACCCTCTAAAGCAAAAACTAACGAGCGGGATCGACAATAGCTTACCTTCGATTTGTCTCCTCCCCGCATCGAGGTCGTGGCGCACGGACTCAAGCGCCGCCTCGAGGCCCGGACGGTCTCGCCTTGCTCGACGAGGGCCATCTCTTGGGCGGCGTTGCCGATGCCGAGCGTCAACGCCTCATCCTCAACCCTCGCAGAATGCGGCGTTCCGCTCCTCCGCCGACTTCTCCGCCGCCTCGCGAGCAACGCGCTCCCCGCTCCGGCCGCCGTCCGGCGTTGCCAAGGGCAGCCTCGCTCCCCGCCGGAGCCGCCCCTCGCCCCCCGCGGCGGCGATGCGCTCCCCGCCGGAGCCGCCCTTCGCCGGCGACGAGAGCCGCGGCCTTGACGTCGAGGGCGGCCTTCGGTGTCATCGGCCTCCTTGGCGCGGCCGCTCCGCCCGCGCGCCCGCTCCTCGCCCGGGCGCCGCCGCGCCCGCGCTCCCTCGAGCGACGTGCGGAGCTCCCGGCCCTCGCGCGCAGCGGTGGCCACCTCCGCCTCCCCGGTGGCGGCCGCCGTCCGCGTCTTCTCCGTGTCCTCGCGCGCATCTCCACGGCGCCTCGTCACGATCGACGAGGGCCGCGCGGATCCGCCCGAGACTCGAGTCACGCGCCGCGTCCCCGCCCGAGCTCTCGGGGAGCACATCGCACCACGCCATCGCCCGGAGACCGCCACCGTCCGGCGTCCTAAGAGCCTCCGCAAGCGCGTCGAAAGCGCCGCATCGCTCCCGAGCCGGCGGGCCTCGGCGTTCACCCTCGGTCGAACGCGCCGTACTTCTCGCGGGCGCGGCGCTCAAGCCCCCGGCATCCACACATCGAGCCTCGTCGCCGCCAAGTCTTGAATACGGGCGCGCGAAAGCGAAAAAGAGAAAGAAGAAGAGCAACCGTGGCTCACCCGGAAGACGATCCGGGCCGGCCGCCGTGAACCCGCGCCGCCTCGTTCAACGCGCGGTTGAGCGTGGCGCCGTGGCTCGGGAGCTCGCCCCGCAGCTCCCTGCTCCCTCTCCGGGCGTCGCCGAACGCCGGAGGATCCTCCACGGCCCCCCCACCCGGGCGGGGCGACCGCGTGGGAGGACGAGGCCTCGGCGTCGTGCCCTCGGCCCCCCACTATCATGCGACCCTCGTGACGCCTCACGAGGGCCCTCTCCCCGGGGCTCGGGGAGAGTTCGTGGGCCGCCCGGCCCACCGGTTCCACCCGGGCGGCGAGGAGTCATCCGAGAGCTCCACCACCTCTCGCCCGGGGACCGCCGGGCGGGCGGAGCCGCTCGCTCCGCCTCCGCCGGCGCCTCCACCGCGCCTCCGCGGCCGCGCGGCGCCCGTTGTGGCGCCGTTGCCGCCACCTCCGTCCGCGCCGCCACGTCCGAGGGCACTCTCGCAGGTTGCGCCCGCTCCGCCTCCTCCGCAAGGGGTCGCCACCGCGGCGGCACCTCCACCGTAGCCGCCGCCGCGGCCCGCGCCTCCGTGGCGACCGGCGCCGCCCGCCCCGGCGACCTCCGGGCCGCGGCGCGGCGGGTTGATCCACCGGCCGGGGCCTCGAAGCCCCGGCCGGGCCTTGCGCGCTCGTGCCCGCCGCCGCGCCTGTCCCTGGGCGCGACCCCCTCGACGAACGCCGCCGGGTGGGGATCGACGCATCCGTCCTCAGCACCTTGGCCGGTGCAAGAGGAGGGACGGTGGGCACCGCCCTGCGGAAACGCGAACGGAGGATTAGAGCGTCTAATAACCAAGCAAATTAAGGCCAAGCAAAGGAAGAACAGATTCCTTACCTCGCGGAGGAAAAGGCCCGCTTCCTTTTCCTCGAGGCCTCCGACGAGGCCGGCGCGAGGCCGCGCGCGCCGCGGCGCCCCCCGACGGCGCCGCCGCCCGTGCGGGCACGCCCACCTCACGCGTAGGCACGCCCGACGGCGCCACGGCGCGCGGGGGCACGCTAGCCCCGCGCGCGCGGCGCGCCCACCGACGCGCCCCTCGACGAGGACGCCGCGCGCGCGGACGCGCTCCCGCCACGCGCGGCACGCTTGACGCGCGCGCAGCACGTCCGCCGCGCGCGCCCGCGCGCGCGCGCCGCGCCTCCGCGCGCGCGTGCCGCCCCCGACGATGACCGCCGGCGGCGGGCGCCGGCGCGCCCGCCCCGTGTAAATCCACCCCCCGACGCCGCGCGAGATCCGGCGACGGGGCGCGGGCCGCCACCGTCCGAGGGGCCCTCCCCCTCGGACTCTTCCTCCTCGTCCCGGTCCGAGGACGAGGGCTCCTCGATGTCGGGGGAGGAGAGCCCCGGCTCCTCCCGCCGCCGCCGGTCGCGGCCCGCGCGTCACGGCGCGCTTGGCGCCGCTTGCGCGTTCCCGCCGCGCGCCGCCCGCTCCTCGCTCGCTCCCGCCGCGCCGCCCGGCCGAGCGCACGGGAGTCCGGAGTTGGCGGGAACGGACTTGGCGGCGTTGAACCGCACCCGCCGCACGCAAGAGTAACAATGGCACGTCGAAGTCAAAAACAAGACCAAGGATGGAAGCAAAATCGGGGACTCCACTCACCGGCCGGGCCCGTGGGGAGCATCTCGATATCCCACGGGGTCCGACCCGCGGCGGTGGCGTCCCGGTGTCGACGGCACTCCGCGCCGGATGAGCGCGTACGGCCGCTCCGGGGCCGGCGTCGGGAGCATCCGCGACCTCGCCAGGTCGACGGGGTTGGCCGCCTCCGTCATCTCGAAGATGCAGAGGGGCCTCTCCATCAACGGCACGATCCGCCGGTGGTGGAGGAAGGCGAGGACGCCCATCGCGTTGAGCCCCTCCTTCGCCAGCCGCTGCAGGCGCGAAGGACGGACTCTTGCCGCGCCCGATGATTGGCCGTGGGCAGCCCGTAGCCCCGGGGAGTCCGCCTATTCTTGAACACCCGCCGGTGTAGGGGGGAGGCCGGGCTCGGCGTTGCGCAGGTAAAACCATCCCCGCTCCCAGCCGGCGTTGTTCGTCGTCATGGTGCAGGGGATGTAGGAGTTCTTGAGTCGCCCCCGCACGCAAGCGACATCCCGCCGCACGCACCGCGCGGCGGGTCCTCGCCCGTAGTGGGCCGCGTAATGAGCTCCCCACGGAAGAGGTGTACCCGCAGCTCCCAATTGACCGGGATCCCCGGTACCCTTCGCGGACGCCCACGAACGTGGCCGCCCGCGAGATAGCGTTGGGGGCGAAAGTGTGCAGCCTCCACTCCATAGTGGTAGCACAACGCCCGCATGAACGTGCTCGCCGGCGCATTGAAGCCGCGCTCGTGGTAGCGGAGGAAGCTCACCACGTATCCCTCCGGCGGGTTGGGCTCAAGATGCGTCGCCGGTGGCACGATCCACTCCGCCGGCGCCCTTCTTCATTGGCCGACACCGGCCGGCGGCGACCGGCTCGCCCGTGGCGAGCGGGTCACGGCCGACCTCTCCCAAGCGTACGGCTCCGGGACCCGGATCGGAAGCCGAGGCGGCGCCATAAGGAAGGACGAACGAGCGCGGGGGCGGAGGACAAGGAAGCGAGAAGAAAAGCTCTAAGCGAGCCGAAACCGCGCGGTGGCGAGAGCGAGAACGAAGGCGAAGGGACGGAAGACCGAGAACGGTGAGAAACCAAGGTAAAAAACCACCGTCCCTTCCTCACCGCAGGTTTATAGGCAACCGGCGAGTTCTCCGAGCGCACGCCTCGCCAACAAGAATCGGCAGGAATCTTTCCATCGCGTCGACGGGCGGGCCCCACCACGACCGCAGCAACTCTAACACCGGGGCGGGTCATCATTACGGCAAGACCGGCGGCGACCGAGGCAAAACCGTCACGTCCGCCGGCCACGTCGCCCACTACGCGCGCGCGCGCCGCGCGCCAAAAAGGCGCGCCCGCGCCGCAAAACCCCGCGGCCACGCCCGCGAGGCAACCAAATGCCCGGCCCCTTGCCAAGCAAGGAGAGCCCTCGAGCGAGGCGAATCCTCGGCTCGAGACAAAGGTGACCCTCGATGGGTAACAGCGTGAGAAGGTCGCCCGGGACCTGCTCGGTGTAGAGCAGGCAGCCGCGGGCACCCATGCCACATGAAGCCCTCGAGCGGCATGACCCTCAACTCGAAACAAGGCGACCCTCGATGGGATATCAGCGTGAGAAGGTCGCCCGGGACCTGCTCGACGTAGAGCGGGCCACCGCGGGCACCCATGCCACGTGGGACCCTCGAGCGGCATGACCCCCAACTCGAGACGACGTCAACCCCCTAAAGCAGGCACGCGCGTAAGAGGATTGCCCGAGTCACGCTTGAAATAGAGCGACACCGGAAGCACTCGTACCGCGCCACGCCGCCAACAAGCACCTCGAGGACTGGTACGCCCAGACCCCTCGACGGCCGCAAACGTGAAAAGACGGGGCTGCCCATGCACAGCCCCGCACGGCCTTACCGATCGTGGGTTCGAAGCCCGACCCTCGACGGGCTCGAACAGCGCCCCGCATCTCGCAGTTAGGGACGACGAGGGCACGCGCATTCGAGCCGTACCTCGAGCCCGTCGGCTCGAGGGTGCCCCACATGTCGTGTTCGAGAGCCAGCGAGGGCAGCTAGCCGGGGGATCCCACCGAGGGAGAGCTTCCGCGCCCTCGGTCCCTAGCGAATGGGACCGAGCCCCACCTAGCAAACCCACGCAAGCGCTTCCATGGACGTGTCTCGGACCGCGCAGCCCTACCCTTATCGAACGGGGCATGGACGTCCACTTGAACTACCCGCTAGCAGCTCGAAGAGGAATCCGCGATTCGCGACCCGCTCGATGGGAGTCGTGGAAACCTCACCTCCCCGACCCGCGGAGGGACGGCGAGGGCGCGATAAAAAACAAGTCGTCAGGCTCGACCCGATCGCCTCGAACGGAGCCAAGGCTCGGGGGCTTGACGCACGGCTACACCTCCTTGGAATTGCACCCGCCCGAGACAAGGGACAGGGGAGCGTGCACCCCCGATGCCGCCGAAACACCGCCGAAGCCGGTTGGCATATGTGCCACGCCTTTCGACCGAATTGCTCGCGGTTAACCCCTGCGGGGAGAGAGCCCACACTCCCCGCAGGCTTCGGGGCTAGACCCGCGGGTCCGCTAGCGCGGCCCCACGAAAGCGTTCGCAAACAAGGAGGGAAGAACGTCCTATCGGTAGGTTCCCGCATCCGCGGGAGCCTCAATGGCAAACCCGCGGATGCTCGGGGGCACCGTCGGGGACCGCCCTAGGGGTCCCCTCAAACGATGGGGGAACCCTCACTTAAATTCCCGCATCAAATGAACTAGGCCTAACCATGCGGAGGGAACTAACCATGCGGGACGTGGCCCATGCGAGAGGACTTCGGAGGCCCCGCCAAGATAAGCCCGACCACGAGACCCCTCGAGCGGAGCTCCGCCTCGCCCGAGGGTGCGCTCCTCCTCGAACGGGCTCCGCCCCGCTCGAGGGGCAACCCCTCCTCGAACGGGTTCCGCCCCGTTCGAGGGGCGACCCTTCCCTCGAGCGGTCCCGCCCCGCTCGAGGGCCCGCTCCCCCTCGAGCGAGCCTCGCCTCGCTCGAGGGTTCGCTCCACCCTCGGCCGGGGCCCGCCACGCTCACGGGCGCCCCCGCACGCGTGCGCCGGCCCCGTACTTGGGCATTTAACGCCCGACGCCGCGGGACGGCGCCATCATGCGCCCGGGGCTCACGCCCGGTGCCGCCGCACCAACTCCCCGGGGAAGGAGCCCATCCCCGCCACCGTGGGATGGACCGTGCGGTACGGCCGGTGTCCGTCCCGTGACACCGTGCGCACGCCGCCGTACGGCTAACGCGCCCGACCCCTCGAAAGGGGGCCGGGCGCACCCGCGATTCCACTTTCCCCGTGACCTTGCGGGTTAGGTAAGGGGCGCTAGGCGGTGGGCGGCCATCCCGCCACCGTAACGCGCGCGGCCACCGTACCCACGCATGCGGGCGCACGCCCGACTCCGCGAGCGCACGCCCGAACACCGCAAGCAACCACTCCGCCACCGCAGCTCATGGGGAAGGAACGCCGTTCTGCCCGCTCCTGTACCCCGTACCGACATCATCAGCACCTCCCTCGAAGCCTACCAGAGAACGCCATCGCCATCCGCCGCCCTCCTACCCTCGAACCGCCACTGTTCGGGTACAAGGTAGGCCATCATGGCCGGATCGCAGCGAAGATCGACCGGACGGCCGCCCACTCTACACCATAGCGCGACGTGCTCCCTCACGTAGCTAGGCGGGCCGCGGCGTGCATGTAACTCGCCGCCCCCTTGGCCTATAAAAGGGGAAGCGAGCCCCCGGCCGCGGGGGACGAATCCGGAGGAACTCGGCGCATTGTGCACTCACTCTCTTATTCTCCCATAACATCTCCAGCCACTCACCAGGGACTTGGAAGCCACGCTTCTTCTCCCACCTTGCTTGTACTTGCCCCACTACAAGCACCCCGTGCCGAGCAATATAGTGCCGCGAGCACGCCACCGCTGGACGTACGGCCCCCTCGGCGGAACCGGGATAATCCTTGTGTCATTTGTTGCTTGGCATCGACCATAGAGGGATAAACTTAGGCGCTATCTATCGGTTAGTGTCGGGACCATATTCCGCACCGACAAGAAGAATAGGAGCGGTATCCCGTATCTCAAATCTGACATGCCAAGGGTTCTGTTGCCAGGGGAGCTTGATTCCACGTCTGCTCAAGAGAAACAGGAGGTCTTGCAAGCTTTTCGGGAAACTATAGACACCGTGATGGTTAAACATCATAATGCTTTCTTGAATATGTTCAAGTAGATGATGATAGGAGTCTTTGGCCCAGGCATGGAGAGGATGCTTGGTCGAGTATCCCCTCACACATCTTCTGCGGAGGTTGGGGAGACTAGTACTGCTCAACCAGTTCGAGATGCGAGTGCTCAGCCGCCTCTACAGAGCATGCAAGGCCAACCAATCCAACCACCTCCGCAAAGCTTGGGAAGTCAACCGGTCCAGCCGCCTCTACAAAGCAATGGAGGCCACCCAGTCCAACAATCGAACCCGTATCAGGCAAATAGGCCTACATTTGGAGATTTGGTGTTCGGTTCATCTGGAGTGCCACCTAACTCTACTTACAAGATAGCCCCGACCAATAACAGGCTGCAGAAGAATATGTATGGTGGGGGATATTCAGAGGTCATGGACTATGGTGCCATTGATGCTTTCCCAAACCCTGGATATGGTACAGCCGCAGGAATGCAAGATGCTAATGATGATATCTTGGTGCAGAAAATGGCCGATGTTTTGCAAAATCAGTTCGGCCTTAAACCTAAGATGCAGGGACCAGCTTATACGCCTCCTTTCCCAGAGTGATACCACAGGGTGATCTTGCCACCAAGGGTGAAACCTCCTACAGAGTTCACAAAGTTCTCTGGGCAAGATGATACAAGTACTGTGGAGCACATTGCCCGATACTTGATGCAGCTTGGGGAAGCTTCAGCTGATGAGGCGTTCAGGGTCAGATACTTCCCTTTGTCGTTGACAGGCCCGACCTTTACATGGTTTTCTTCTTTGCCTCCTCAATCAATCGATACCTGGAATGATTTGGAACAAAAGTTCCATGCTCATTACTTCAGTGGCAGTACTGAGAAGAAGCTAATTGATCTGGCTACCTTGAGACAGAGACACAATGAAACGCCCATGGAATTTCTCAGAAGGTTCAGAGAGGTCAAGGGCATGTGCTTCTCTTTGAATTTGCCAGATGATCAATTGGCTGACATGGCTGTTGCAGGAATGTTACCAGCTATTCGAGAGAAGCTGTTCGGCATGGAGTTTGACAACCTTGGTCAGTTGTCTCAAAGGTTGTCATTAATGAGCAATCAAGCTTACGGATTCAAGAAAGACTCCAGGTTTGCTAAGCGCAACGATATAGCTGATATTTACAATCAATTCCTCGAGAGAGCTGATCAGGTGGAAGAGTTTGATGATGATGAAGAAATAGCAGCAGCTGAGATCATGTGGGGCAAAGAGCCATTAACTGTGAATCAAAGATGGATAAAGCAAGCCAAGGGCACATATGACTTTGACGTGACTAAGGCTGACAAGCTCTTTGAGTTCCTGGTAAAGGAAGGCCGAATCAAGTTGCCAGAGGGGCATTCTATGCTTTGGCCCGATGGAGTTAAAGAGAAACGTTACTGTTGTTTTCATGACAGAAACTCTCACTCCATTAATGATTGCAGGGTTTTCAGGATGAGGATCCAAAAGGCTATCCAGGAGGGTCATTTGAAATTTGATAATAAAATGAAGCTGGATGGCCACCCTTTTCCCCAAAACATGGTTGGCTTTTCTGTTAATATGGTGACTGCCGAGGAGAAGGGGAAAGTGAAGGTTTTAACTTCAGCTAGCCTACACGACAAGTGACAGTGGAACAAGTCCACAAAGAGGCTCCTCGCATCCTGAAAAGCTAGATTGAAGTTGGGGAATCTTCCAGGTCCAAGCCCAGGGTGACTACACGCATTCTCCTTAACAAGTGGCAGCGTCAGCAGGAAAGGGAACGCTACCAGAAGCAAAAATATGAAGAGGAGAAGCGGAGGTTTGAAGAAGAAGCGCACAAGAGAGAAATGGAAGAGCATGCACGAGAACAGGAGCGTGCACATTGGGGATGCGCATTCTTCAGGCATTGCTAGAACGAGGGTTTGAAGCTCCCCACATTGAACACTTGCCCTGAGTGCAGTGACAAGTACACTGAATATAGGCAGGAAACTGTCAATCGCCGATCCGTCCATGAAAGAATTGGAAAGATACATCCCAGAGGCGATCGGCGCCTAATAATAAATGAAGTCAATGATCACCCAAGGAAAAGACATGCTGATCAAAAGTGGGTTGATCAAGAAGAACAGGAACGCGAGTACGTCTAGCAAGAAGGACAGTGGTGCCCACCTGGCTTGAGGAGAAGCCAAAAGAGAAGGGTTCAACGCTTGAGGAACCAAGAATTGAAGCAAGCATGGATCAAGAGAAAGCAGGTGTGGCGTCCAAAGGATAGGCCTGATGGTTCGGGTCGTTCGGCTCCAACATGCATGGTATACCTTTTGCCGAACGAGTTTATGGCTCCAGCTAACCAGGTTGTACAGGAAGAAACATCTCCAGATATCAATGAGGATGAGCAACTTGGGGGGTTAATGGCGCAACTGGTGTTGGCTAAGCAGGCTATCTTCGACAAGCCGGCCAAGAATCGACACATGAGGCCGTTGTACTTAAGAGGATATGTCGATGGCAAGCCATTGACCAAGATGTTTGTTGATGGTGGAGCTGCAATCAACGTGATGCCATACACCACGTTCAAGAAGCTTGGCATGGGCCCCAAAGATTTGACGCCAACAAGCATAATTTTGAATGATTTTGCTCGAAATCCTTCAGATACCAAGGGCTGCGTGCACGTGGACTTGATGATCGGATCCAAGACTTTGCTCACGACCTTCTTTGTCATTGAAGGCAAAGGGGCTTATAGCTTGCTCTTTGGACGGGACTGGATCCATGCAAACTGCTGCATCCCATCTACCATGCATCAACAACTTGTTCAATGGGTAGATGATGATATAGAGGTGGTCCAAGCAGATGATTCAGTGAGCGTGTCTAATGTTGAACCAGCTTTCTGGGAGTATCAAGGCATCAATTGCTTCTCAGGAAAGGACTGGGGTGAAGGTCCTGTTGAACCAGTCAGCAGTGATCAACAGCCCATTCAAGCAGTCGACTCTTATAGCAATTTTTAATGGATAATCCAGTTGATGGAGCTGATGGGAAGTTAGGGCGTGGATTCATGTCGGCTGACAAATTGGAAGAAATTGACATTGGAGATGGTGACAAGCCAAGGCCGACATTTATCAGTGCTAACTTGGAGTAAAGTATCAGGGAAGGATTAATCAAGCTATTAAAGGAATATAAAGATTACTTCACTTGGGATTATTCGGAGATGCCTGGTTTGGTTCGTTCCATTGTTGAGCATCGATTGCCAATTAAGCCTGGTTTTAAACCTTATAAGCAACCTCCCCGGAAAATCTACAAGGATGAAGTATTGGCCGACGTGAAAAAAGAAATTGAAAGATTGATTGATGCAAATTTCATTCGGCCATGCAGATATGCGGAGTGGATCTCGAACATCGTCCCTGTTTACAAGAAAAATGGGAAGATGAGGGTTTGCATAGACTTTAGAGATTTGAACAGAGCTACTCCCATGGATGGATACCCAATGCCTGTTGCTGATTTGTTGGTTGATGCTGCTGCTGGACATAAAGTTATCAGTTTTATGGATGGTAATGCAGGGTACAATCAAAGTTTTATGGCAATAGAAGACATATCGAAGACAGCCTTCAGATGTCTTGGACATATAGGCCTTTTTGGGTGGATTGTCATGACATTTGGGTTGAAAAATGTCGGTGCAACCTATCAAAGAGCAATGAATTATATTTTTCATGAGTTGATCGGCAAAATTGTTGAGATATACATTGATGATGTTGTGATCAAATATTTGGATCATGACTCACACTTGGAGGATGTGAAAAGAACTCTAGAGTGCACCCGAAAGCATGGGTTGAAGATGAATCCAAACAAGTGTGCCTTTGGAGTTTTAGCTGGAGAATTCTTGGGATTTCTGGTGCATGAAGGGGGAATAGAAGTTGGCAAGAAAAGCATGAAAGCTATTGATGAAATTGTTCCTCCAACCAATCTCAAGGAGTTGCAATCACTTCTTGGCAAAATCAATTTTGTGAGAAGGTTCATTTCAAATTTGTCACAAAAGGTTTTGCCTTTCTCTCCGCTGCTGAGGATCAAGAAGGATCAGAAGTTTGTATGGGGTGACGAACAACAAAAGGCTTTTGATGAGATTAAGCAGTACATGAAGGAACCACCAGTGTTGATGCCTCCACAGTTGAACAAGCCTTTCAAGTTGGAACAAGACTTTCAAGTTGTACGTGGCGGCTGATACCCAAACTATTGGATCGGCCCTTATACAAGAATTTGAAGGAAAGGAACGGATAGTAGCGTACCTTAGCCGAAAAGTACTTGATCCCGAAACTAGGTATTCGGCTGCGGAGAAGCTTTGCTTGTGTGTTTATTACTCATGTACAAAGTTTCGGCACTACTTGTTGAATGCCGAATGCATTGTATATTCAAAGTTTTATGTAATTAAACACATGTTATCTATGCCAATTTTGAATGGAAGCATTGGCAAATGGATTTTGGCTTTATCTGAGTTTGAGTTGAAGTTTGAATCGGCAAAAGCTATTAAAGGTCAGGTTATTGCTGATTTCATTACTGAACATCGTGATCCATCAATTAATTTGCTTGAAATTACTCCTTGGGTTTTATTCTTTGATGGATCTTCATGTGGCAAAGGTGGTGGAGTAGGAATTTTATTAATTTCACCCAGAGGTGAGATGTTTGAGTTTGCTATCCCTATTCAGCCTACTGTCACAAACAATCAAGCTGAATATGAAGCGCTGCTTAGAGGGCTTCAATATCTGAAAGAAGCCAAGGACGTTTCAGTTGAAATTTATGGAGATTCAGAGCTAGTTATAAAACAATTGAATGGCCAATATGAATGTAAAAGTGATATCCTGAGGAATTACTACGAAGAGTGCAAGGAAATTTTGAAAAGTTTTCAGTTAGTAATTCTACAACATATTCCTAGAGAACACAATGAAGCGGCAAACAGGTTGGCTCAAAGTGCTTCGGGTTATAGAGAAAATCAAGAATTGTTTGCCATGGAGGTGTGTGCTTTCGGGAGTGATTTAGCAGGGGATGACTGGAGAAAAGAGATTGTTGATTATCTAGAGAATCCATCCCGAAAGGTTTCTAGGAAGCTCAGGTACAAAGCTATAAAATTTGTTCTTCTTGATGGACGTTTGTTTTATAAATCACTAGATGGGGTGTTGATACAATGCTTGGGTCCAGAAGAAGCAAAGAAAATGATGAGTGAAGTGCACGATGGGCTATGTGGGGCGCATCAATCGGCTTATCGTATGATGGGTTATCAGGCACACTGGATGTTTTTGGCCAACGATGCTAGAGGATTGCTTTGAGTATTACAAGGGTTGTCAAGATTGTCAAAAGTTTGGGAATTTTCAAAAGGGTCCCAGCGTCAGCATTGCATCCAATTATCAAGCCGTGGCCATTCAGAGGATGTGGTATAGATTTGATTGGCCAGATAAATCCTCCATCTAGCAAGGGGCATAAATTTGTGCTTTTGGCAACAGATTACTTCAACAAATGGGTTGAGGCAATTCCATTGAAGAAAGTAACATCAAAAAACATGATTGAGTTTGTTAAAGAACACATCATCTACCGATTTGGGATTCCTCAAACCATTACAACTAATCAAGGAGCTCAATTTGTATCTTTGGAGTTCAGAGAGTTTGCCGAAAGCATGGGAATCAAATTATTTAATTCTTTTCCTTACTATGCTCAAGCTAATGGTTAAGCAGAGGCTTCTAACAAGATTATGATTAAGCTTATACAAAAGAAAATTGATCAGAAGCTAAAGAGGTGGCATTCGGTACTCAATGAGGCTTTATGGGCTTACCGAATGGCTCCTCACGGAGCTACAAAAACATCCCCTTATGAATTGATTTATGGGCATCATCCTATTTTGCCCTGGGAGATACAATCAGATTCTAGGGGGGTGGTTTTGCAAAAGGATTTAAGCTCCAAAGATTATAGTGGCTTAATGATGGACGAATTAGAGGATTTGCATATGATTCGTCTTAAGGCCCTGGAAAATATTGAAAAGAACAAAATGCGATTTGCTAAATATTACAACAAGAAAGTAAAGGTCAAGCAATTTGTAGAAGGGGATTTGGTTTGGAAAGCGTTACTGCCGATCGGGACTAAGTACAGTGCGTTCGGCAAATGGTCCCCGAATTGGGAAGGTCCTTTTCGAGTAGTCAGGTGTGTGCCTGGCAATGCTTACATATTGAAAACTTTACTAGGAGAGGAATTTAGTACTGTTATAAATGGAAGATATTTGAAGAAATATTATCCTAGTATTGAAATTAATTGTTGATTACAAGCTCCAGGATTACAGGCATTTGATACACAGAAACAGCCGGCGTTCGGGAAAGAAGCCGCCTTTAGAACAAAAGAAACTCTAACAGAGGAAACGGCCAATACTGATGTGTATTGCCCTTAGCACAAAAATACTTCACATTACAGATGTTTCTTGCAGGTTTTTATTTGACAATCCAGCTACTTAAGATCACAAAGGGGTGGGAAGCAGAAGGCCTGGAGAAAGAAGCGAAAGTATGCTTCATTCATTTGATTTCTTGTTTTGCCTCTTCAGCTCCTCCCTCTTCAACTGTTCCAGGACCACCGTAACAGCAACCTGGAAGCTTCGGGGGTTGCCATGACTTGCGGCTTCCATTAGGCTATCCCAGGAAGCTTTCAAGTTATCAGATTCGTCGAGACATCTGAAGAAGGGAACAGTTGTCAGATGAAGATTTGAGATTAAGTACGGGAGTCAAATAAAGATGGTGATCTTACCCCCTACCAACGCCTCCAAGCTCATGCGGCGTTCGCGTTCGGCGTTGCAGCGGGCGGTGATGTCCTGCAAGTTGTGCTCTAGATGCCGAATATGGCGGCGCAGTTGGTGGTTAATCCTCTGCTCCGGCATGGCGTTTTCTTCTTCAGAGGAGGAGTCAGAGAGGATGTACTCGGGAACTTCTTCAGTCTCAAAGATTTCTTCAGGGATCAAGTCAAGGCTGGAGAAAACAGAAGGGGGTAAACCATGAGATTGCAAACGAGAGCAAGAAATAGATTGATAAAAACTCACTCTCGAATGGTACGCTTCTTTGGTGAAGTGCTGCCCTCCTTGATGGGTTTCTTTCCCTTGTCCGCCATGGCTTTGGGGTTTTCTCCTGTGGAACAATGGAGAAGATGTGAAGTGATGGAAGTGTATGCGAGTGATTTGCAGGGTACCCAGGGGGCTATTTTATTAGTTGTGAGAGTGCATTGGGAGTGATGACTGGTTGGCGTGCGTTATTGGATTACCAGGCGGCAGGGTTTTCTTCCCGAATGCGAAGGTTTTCATTGAACAGTATTTATGGTTCCCGAATTGAAGATTTTCTACAGATTTTGTGCCAAGGGGCAGGAGTTTTTGCGTGTTCGGCTAAGAGAAAGTTCCCGAATTCGTTCAAAAACAGTAAAGTTCGCATTCACAAGCAAAAGGGGATCATCGTAACATAGACACAGAAGTTGAAATTTCATTATTTATTGCCGAAGATTCAAACATCCCTAGTACAAACTAATCAAAAAGCCTGTTTAGCACAGACTGGGGATGGATGATTTCGGCAATGGCGTCGCCGTGGCCGTCAAGGCGCTCCAAGATGACTTCGATCTCGTCGATGTCCTCTGGTGCGCCACCCTGGAAGCCGCGCGGCTGTATGGAGTAGTCAACGCCGGTGTGTGTCGCCATGGCGGCCAGGCCCAGGGTGGTTCCCAAGCGGATGCCGTGAACAGCCACCTCGTCGACACGGTCTTCCACCGCAGCGAGGCGGTCCGCCGACGTGTCTCCAGGGGCGTTCACCTTGTCTGCTAGTTGCTTTACTAGCATCTTCAACTGGTCAAGCTCGGCGTCGCGGGCTGCAACACTACAAAGCAATGGCGGTTAGTTCAAAGTTGAACTGGATCAAAGTCAATTAAGAGATTTACCGTCAATGGTCTCCAACAACTGCTTGCGCTGATGCTCCCATTCGAGCTCGGTGATTCCAGCCTTCTTGGAAACATCCTCCAGCTCGCGCTGGGTTTCCTCGAGCTCCGTCTTGAAACGGAGAGCGTCACGCTCGCCGTAGGGCACGGGGGAGTAGTTGTTCGACTCCGAGGAGTCGTCTGGCAGGGCCGGATTCGTGGCCGGCGCAGGGGCCGGATTCCACTGGATAAGCCTGAAGAGGCAAAGGGGATCGTCAGAAACAGAAAGAAATCTGGAAGGATCGTAAAAAAAGGGTTGATGATCACCGCCTCTGACGAGTGCCGGTGCGGCTTCCTTCCGCCTCGTCGCCTGCGCGGCGCCTGTTGCCGCTCCCCGCCATCAGGTTTCTGGTGTGCTAGTGCTGAAGTAAGAAAGTTTGGATTGGGAAAGGCTCGAAGGCAGAAGACTTGGTGAAAGGCTGGGGGCACCTGCGGTTTTATTTATGGGGATGGAAAAGAGATCGTGGCCCTGGATCGTGGTGCATATCCCGAGAATTTTGAAAGGTGGAAAGGCTTCCTTAACCGAATCGCCGTCGGGTCGTTTGGAATTCAAGCTGAGTCATATTCGGTTGACTGGCTCGGCTGAGTTGCGGTCGGAGTGCTATTCGGGTATGGCACTGTTTGGCCAGAATTACTAATGGATCGTCTAAATTGCAAACAAAAGAGAGACATAGAATGGAAAGTGAAGTTTATGGTAAACAAAATTACAAGGACGATCGATCATTCAGTTACAAATTGTTTGGTGCAATCAAATGTTCAAATACTTTGCAATTACATTAGAAGCATCTGATATTGTTTTCCTGATACTCTCCAGTAGCTTTTGGTTAGCTTCTTGAGTACTGGACAGGGTGGAAATCTTTGTCTTGAGCTGGTTGAATTCAATCATGGCAGCTGAAGTTTCCTTTTGGATTTTTTCCGTTAATCCAGGAAGTTCGGCTATCCTTTTCCTATCAGCTTCAATTTCAGCTGACAAGTTCTTCAACTCAGCTTCTAATGCAGCTTTTCTGGCAATCTTCAATTCAAGCGCAGACGACAGTGCAGTCAACAATTCCTTGTTGCTCTGGATTTGAGCTTGTGATTCCATCACCAATTGTTTGACTTTGGTTCTCTTTTGCTCAAGAACTGGTAAGGAGGATTGGTTCTTTAAAGCTCGCCTCACTGCTGCATAGTGATTGTCCAGATGAGAGATGGGCTTCAGGAAAGCTTTGATATTGCTAGGAAGCTCTTGATCAATAGATTCAAGTACTTCTTCTAGACGATCAACATCTCTAACTTGGTCCTGGATATCTCTTTGCAACAAAGAAAAAACCTCTTTCAGCTTTGCCTGATTTTCCTCTGATAGAGCTTGATTTGAAGATGCTTCATCTCCTTGTTCGGCAGTTGGGTCATTCACAATAAATGGAGGGCTTGATGATGATGCAACCTGGTTTTTAAAAGGAAGGATTGCCGGATTAGGGATGATTTATTGAATGGAGATGAAAGTGCAGGTGTTTACAATTACTTCATTTCTGGCTTCCTGAACTGGAGGGGAGGTTTGTTCAGGCTCAAGAGGGATTTCTTGAGTAATCAACTGAGGAGGAGCTTGAAGAGTTCCTAGTAGAGCTGAAGCTTCTGTTTGAGGAGGAGCTTGAAGAATTCCTGGTAGAGCTGAAGCTTCTGTTTGAGGGGGAGCCGGTGGAGTTCCTAGTGGATTTGAAGCTTCTGGCTGAGGTGAAGATGGATTCATCCCTAGTGAAACTGGAGCTTCTGCTTGGAAGGGGGATTGAATCCTTGGTGAAGCTGAGGTTTCTGCTTGGGGAGAAGATGTTTGGGCCCTTGGTGAACTTGGGTTTGAAGCATGTTGAGGAGAAGGAACCTCCACAGATTGATTCACCAATGTTTCTTCTGCAAATGCCAAATGAAGGGTAAATGCCAATGTAAATGATGGTCTTTGAAAGAAAGTAAAATGGTAAGGGCTATACCAACAGATGGAGCATTGGCAGGTTCTGAAGCTGTTGATGGTTGCTGAGTTCTGGTCTGAAATTACACAAGATGAAATTTGTCAGATGAAGAATGGTCTTGTGTTCAAGAAGGAAGAGATATTACCTCAATGGGAACCTTTTTGGTGGTTCTTTTCTTCTTGGCAGCTGGAGGGGCAACCAAAGATGGGGCTTTTCTTTTATCAGAGGTTGAGCTGATAAGAGTTGGGTCCATTGTAGCATATCTGGACATCAGCTGAGCCAGAGTTGTAGATTTGAATCCCAAGGCAGAAATTGGGCCTGCAGTATTGTAAGCAATTACCCTAGCTCGAGAGGCAGGCACTGTATTCTGCAAAGAGTAACAAAAATCATGATCAGTAAAGAGAGACATGTTTGACAAAAGAAAAGAATAAGTGCATTACCTCTGAGGTTGGTTGAGAGTTAGGCATCAGCTCAAGACAAAAGGAGTGCATTATGGTTCACTGAAGGTATGATCATGAAGCTCTTGCCACCAGGAGATAAAAAGAGGATGAACTATTGATGTTGGTACAAAGGGCCAAGGATAAATAGTTGGACTGCATTGATATTCAAAGACCCTTTTGGCTTGCAGGCTTTCTTTTATTTCCTCTCTGGGCTTGAGGAATTCATGAAGAAATAGCCTTGGGGGCACTTGGCCACATTCTAGTTGTCGAGCCATAATGTTTGGCTGATAATATTCATAGGTACTATGATTTTGCCTTCCTCCACAAAACTCTGCTGGCAGGATGCATGGATGGATGAAGATATTGAAAATTTATATGGATCTTGCATCATTGCATCCATTTTCAAAGGTGAATTCGTAAGGGAGGGTCAAGTTATCATTGTGCAAATAAGGAAGCCAGAGGGGATTGGTGAAACCTCTGAAGAAGAGCTCAAAGAGTTGACTGATGTTTTGGTCAATGATAATGGTTGAGGCAGCTTCACCATAAGTTTGGTATACTTTGGTGATCTGGTTTTCTCCTTCCTTATAGTCGGATGAAGGAAAGTGCCGATTGTTAGATTAACACCAACAATCTGGTGCATATACAGTTGCAGCCACATCTGTACAAACCACCAGGGGCCATTGACGCAAGAGATCTTTTGACTGGTGTACATTAGATGAGTGGTTTGATGGAGCATATGGTATACACTGCCTAGGAGATACTTCCCGAGGGGGATGCGATGTCCAGTATCCAAATCTTCAGCCATTGCAATGTGGTTCAGGGTTGGCTCATTGGCTTTGCCACAAAAGATAAACCTGCATAGCCACATGTTCAGGAAAGCTCTGTATTCAACCTCAGTCAGGGGACCATCACGCATATGGTTTTGGATATATTGTTTATATCCAGATCCTGTTTTTACTCCTCTTTGTCTGCCAGAGCTTTTGTACTTGTAAGGGTACATGGATCGTGTGACATCAAGGCCGGTCATCATGTATACATCGGCCAGAGTGGGAGACATTGGTCCATGACCAAAAAGGAAAGCATTGACGCTGTTTGACCAGAAATGACAGGCTGCAATTAGAAGACTCTCATTCTTGGGGGTTTCGGCCAGAGATAACTCCAAACACTGGGCAATACGAAGGCTGTCCCAATTGCTGGTTTTTACACTCTTATCCTCAAGTATCCTCTTGTACCAGTTTCTCCAGCCTGCAATTGGGGGCAGAGGTCAATTTTTGAAGGCGTCTTGCCACGCATGAGGTCTTGCCAAAGCCGATTTGAAGGGTATTCTTTTAGATTCAGCTTCAATAAATTCAAGGGGGTCGGAGATTCCCACAGGTCCGAGGAAATAGGATGATGAATTATCCTCGATTGGAATCAAAAGCTCAGTGGATAGAGCTTATCAGAAAAACACAGAGAAGGAAATCTAAGGTGGGGATCGGAAAGGTACTACCGATTGAACCTTAAGGGGATGAGATTTACCTGAACAACTTGGTTTTGGTCCGCCATTGAAGGTTTGAGCTTGGAGATTGATGAACTAGGGTTTGGATCTGAGCGGAGACTCCAACAGATTGCAAGAGGAAGGAATGGGTGTTAAACAGATTTAGCTCAAAGACGTTGGGCATTTATGGACAATTCCGGAATAAAATCACTTTTATCCCGTAATTGAAGGGGCATATGTTAACACCAAAAAATGGTACAGAAGAGACTGACTTGTGGGCCGAGCTTGGTGATGAAATACCATTCGGCTAGGAAAAATCTCCTCAAAGAAATCGGTAAATGATGCTTGCGGTCGGCAATGCGCCATCGTTCGGCAAAGGGACTGTTTGCGCTTTTGAAGGGAAGTTTTCGGGAATGCGAGGTGACGTGGCCCGATATAAGGAAAGAACGAGTTGATGGCGTATACGAGATGGACATTGGCGTCGAAGCATTAATTTGGACATTAAATGTTGAACTCGTAGTCGACCAGGAGTCGTGTTAGAACAAGGGTATAAATATAAACCCTTGATGTCTATAATAGGAATCGAACATCTTCACAACTAAACCGGCCCCGTGCCAAACATCGAGTCCTTTAGTCGAGGCGTCGGGTTCTTCGAGAGGAATCATCGATCCGTCGACCTCTGTAAGTACCGGCAACCTTGTATCATGTCTAGTATCATGCGGTGGATTTGGACCGTGATGCAAGTAGTCTTGTTACCTTGCTTAGTATCATGCGGTGGATTTAAGCTTGGTTCAAGAGGGTTTCTTGTTGGATCATGAGTCATGCGGTAGGCTAAGATCTAGCTCGAAGCTAGTTATCGGCTCTATTAGATTTGGCAAGATCTAATAGATTCATTAAGTTACCACGTGTTGCTTTGAGTTTTTACTTTATGTTTAAATTCATGAAACACCCTTTTGCCCAATCTAGATCGATTGGTTTCTGCTTTATCTTTGAGATCCGAGAGGTGTACTTTCAAGTCTTTGTTTATTATAAAGGATCAAATGCTCTCAATAGCCGAATTTAGATCAATCTAGATTGTCACGTGTTGCGGGTTCAAGCTTTGACTTTTCAAATATTTGTTCCTTCTCCACGGAACCGGAATCGGCTGTACAGCCGAATTCGGCAATGCCTTCATGAGTAAAACATGTTCATTAGTTTGTTTTAAATAATGCGTGCTTTTAGCCTTCCATATTTAGATCGTATCATGCGGTGGATTAATCTTTTTGTGGTTGGTGGTGTGGTTTCAAGCAAGTCGTATCATGCGGTGGATTAACTTGCTTGTTGTCATGCTTGACGGGTTTGAAAGTACCTAGACATGCGGTAGACTAGTGCTTTTGGCCTATGCATGCTTGTTTATCTCATATTTATAATCATGCTTTACCTTATTTACTTTATTTATTGTTTATCCTCAAAAATCAGTCATGATCATGTGAGAGCAACGTTGTTTAAACAAAGACTGATCTTTTGTCATGCTTACGTCATCCATTCGGCTATATCCTGTTTATGTTTTAAACCTTTCGAATAATGTTTAAACTACTGGCAGATAGCTTGTTGTAGCTATATGTCATTTTAATTGTCTTTGTAGCCATAAATACGGAACTGTCTGGTACCACCCGGCAAGTTCCATGTTTTATCTAACTATTTTCATCCTTTGTCAGTTTCAGGAAAATTGACTGGCACGCTTTCGGATCGGGCACGTGATTTAAGCCAGCTTCGTTCGGCTTGCTGTGTGCTTGGCGCGAGGTGCAGATTTTGCGTCAACAATCTCCCGCGACCTCTCCTCTCCCTCGCCCTTTCCACGCTGGTCTGGCCCCCGCCCCTCCCTCTCCTCCCCATACGCGCGCCTCTCCCCTTCTCTCCCTCCTCGTTGAAATCTTGTGGAGGGGACGGTGCTCTCGGCATGCGCGGCTGGCTGCAGGCCCAGCGAGGCTCAGCTTGGGAGCCGCGATGGGCTCCCAGCACGGCCGGACTTGCACGACGGCGCGGTGGCGGCGACAAGGCCGCGCAGGAAGGTGACAGTGACGAGACAGGTACGTGCGCCTCTCCCTCCTTGACGAGATCCTGTGGAGGGTCCCGGTGCTCCCGGCATGTACTGGTGACTGCAGGCTCGGCGAGGCTCCGCCCGGGAGCCGCGACGGGCTCGCGCGCGCGGCCGGCCCTGCACGGCGGCGCGGTGGCGGCGACTAGGCCACACAGGTGGGCGACGGTGATGGGTACGTGTGACAACCCGCCCAGGAAAATACCGTACTATCATCTAAAACCAATATTCTTTGGTCATTAAGCAACAGTAAAGTATCATCCTGTCGTTAGTTGCCGGGTTAACACCTAGTAAATCACTTGGAATTCATACAGAGGATCGACATATGCATTAAAACTCACACGAAGGCGAGTCCAGAGTACAACACGGATTAAATCCAATTTATTACAAACCATTGTTCATGACAGGAAGTAAAGATTCACAGTTCAAAAATAGAGGAAATAAATAAACTAGCGCAACGATACACATCACAGGAGGCCATCCGTGATGCCATCACTCGTCCTCTTGCACCCATTCCAGCTCCCAGCCGGGTGGAATCTCACCAGGCCAAACAACACCTGCAACCACATTATTAAAGCAAGGTTGAGTATACTAATACTCAGCAAGACTTAACCGTCGGGTGATAAATACATCACCAAACTCTAGACATGAGAGGCTTTTCGGCCGGTGGAGTTCTTTTGCTGAAAAGCAACAAAGAGTATGTCCTTACTTTCATTATTTTAGCACAAGTTCTAGTTGATTATCATTTCTAAGTATGCAACTAATTCAATCAAGAATTGTACAATACAATTAATTCACGCAGAAGTATTCACCAAGTTCCATCATTAAGGGATATCATGGCCAGTTGATTAAGCAGTCTCAGATAATGGTGAGAGGCCGACAATCGATTGGTTTATAACCTTGCAAGGTAGACCTAAACACACGGAGCGGTGCCCCAATAGAGCTGACACCGACCAGGCGGTTCCCAAAAATCCTCGGCTTGGGATCAAAGCTTATAGTCCCGGGTACAAGGCTATCTGGCATGCCCCACACAGTACACCCAACCTCACACATGTACCCACCTCCCAGTTGCAAAGCGGCAGGTGATTACTCAGGAGTAGTAAGGAAGAGTTCCCGCACCGTCTCTTTAAGGTACTAGGCTTACCGGTCCCATTCCCGACAAGTGCTTAGTACGTTCAAAAGCTTAGCCCACGAAAGCCACTGGACCGGAGCCCAAATCCCATGCTCTTACCACATGAGCAATCCATTTATAAATAGGGTGATTCCAAAAAGGAGATCCTATTCTCGCGAGTGACGAACATCACTCGACTTCTACCGGGTCCTATAGCATAGCAGCTATCGACCTATCATACTAGTGATAGAGCATAGGTACCTAGGGATCATGCAACTAGGGTTTCAATTCAACTCCTGAAATGTAAATGCACAATCATAGCAAAAGATAATTGTGACAACCCGCCCAGGAAAATACCGTACTATCGCCTAAAACCAATCCACTTTGGTCATTTAAGCAATAATAAAGTATCATCCTATCGTTAGTCGTCGGGTTAACGCCCGGTAAATCACTTATATAGCAACAAGGATCGACATATATGCATTAAAACTCACGCGAAGGCGAGTCCAGAGATACAACATATTTAACCACCGAAATTTACCCGGAAGGGTTTAATTATTACAAAACGAAGTCTTTGACATGACAACGCGGTTCAGAGTTTTTAAAACAGCGGAATTTAACGAAGCGGAACGCGGAAACACCACGGGAGGCCAGCCATGATGTCTTCATTCATCGTCATCCACCCACTCCAGCTCCCAGCCGGGCAGGATCTCTCCGGGCCACACATCACCAAAGGCATTACCTGGAGCAACAGATTATAGCAAGGCTGAGTATACTAATACTCAACAAGACTTACCCGTCGGTGATAATTACTTCACCAACTCTAGACATGATAGGCTCTTGGCCACTGGGTTTCCTTTTCTGAAAAGTAACAAAGAGTATGTCCTTACTTTGAAGATTTTAGCACAAGTTCTAGTGGGTTTACTCTTCTCTAGGTTAGCCACCTATCACAAGCATAAGTTGAGCAAAACAATTATTCAAGCATAGTATTCATCAACTTCCATCATTAGGGATCTCATGGCCAGTGGAGTAAGTAGTCTCAAATAACGGTGAGAAGCCGACAATCGATTGGTTTATAACCTTGCAAGGTAGACCTAAACACACGGTGGGATGCCCCCGTGAGGACAACCACCAAGCGGTTCCCAAAACTCTTTGAGTCGGGATCGAATCTTACAGTCTTTGGTGCAGGCTATCCGGTATACCCCGCGAGGCACCCGGACTCACCATACACCACCGGTAGCTAGCCGTGAGACGCATCCCAAGATGAGTGATAGTAAGATCCCTCACCGCCTCATTAAGGTACTAGGCTTACCGGTCCCATTCTCAACAAGTGGTTAGTACGTTCAAACACTTAACCCACAAAAGCCATTGGACCGGAGCCCACATCCCATGCTCTTACCACATGAGCAATCCATTTAAGGGGAACTTATGATTCCAACATAAGGACCTATTCTCGCGAGTGACAAGCATCACTCGACTTGTAACGGTCCTATAGCATGGCAGCTATCGACCTAACATACTAGTAAGGACACAGGTACCTAGGGGTCATACATCTAAGGTTCCATACAACTCCTGAACTTAAATGCACAAGCATCCATAGATAGTTGCAATATAATTTTGAAATACTAGGTTAAATGCACCAGGGCTTGCCTTCATCAGGGGTGTTGCCCGAGCACCCTCGGTGTTGTCGATCACTTCCATGTACTGCAGATCCGCATCAGCTCCGACTTCCTCGGCTTCTGGCACGAGCGAGTAGTCACCGTCAGGAAGGTCTACATGGAATGCAATGTAGGGTTCAGGTGATGTGATGGATTGATTATTTTATCCAACTCTTGTTGGCCACATTCACCTTAACAAATAGTTAAAGATTCATTCCTTTCTATGAAGGTTATTATTGAAATGGGTTTATTCTTTTAAATAAACACTTAATTTAATGTTTTCTTTTTTTATAATTGTTATTTCATGTGAGGACTTATCATTCCATCTTTCAAACGTAAAGGTGTGCATAAATTATAATTAATTACATTTAACTTCTTAAACAGCAAGGGTGTATTCTTTTATCTTAAATAATCTTTGCAACCATTTTATAAAGAGTCACAAGGAAAAAGGTACATTTTCTTATTTAACCAAACCTTAAATCTATAAAGGCCTCCAAAGCTTTTATTTAAACAATAAATCACTAAAAAGTTCAGTGGGGTGTTTCTTAAGCACCATAACACTTATACTAAGCCATTGAACACACCTGCATGCTTGGAAAGGCTAGAAAATTAATTACACCAATAATAATAAGAGCTAGTCATATAAACAAAATAAAAGCATATAAAAATAAATAACATCCAATTGCTCCAAACTTCCTCACACATGTTCTCTAGTCCAAAACCATCCTAGAAAAGCAGCAAGCACACCTAGAACTACCACTGATCTTGCATCATTACATTACAAAGGAAAACAAGCATATATTAAGAATAAATACTTCTGATCATTCTAAAATTGTGATTAATTTACCAGAGGTGTATCTTGATATAAAAAGACCACATGCACAAGTTGGGTACAAAAACATAATTAGTTTTAGCTAAAAAATCATCTAGGAAGATTCTGTATAAATGGAAAATAATTCATATAACAAGATTTGCATCATAACTTTCTGCAATTTTTGGTACAGGAGCTTGTCATAACATAACACACGACATATCCAAAAAGTGGATACAGAGAACTTATGGATTGTGAGATATTACATATATAGGTTTTCCACATTTCCATTTTTCATGCCAAAAACATTAGAAAACTATCTAGACAAGTATAACAAAAGTTGTAGTGCTCTTCACCAAGAATCTACGAAAATTGAGTTTGCATTTTTCCTATTTTTCTACAATTTTCTAGAGAATTTACAAGATTCAGCAATTTGAATATACTATTGAAGATGTGCTGATACGCCGAGACCCTTAGAACTTTTCAGAGTCTCACAAATCAGTCCCTAGTTCACATCCAGGCCCCTGAAAAGAAAATGAACCCTGCAATTGGGTCCTTGGGGCTGGCCGCCGGCGGTCTGGCCTCGATTCCGCCGAGGCTGCGCCGGGGCTTGGCCGGGGGACGGCAGGGAGGTGACTAGGAGCTCACCTACGACCCAATCGTGGACGAAGGCGGGAGCGGAGCGGCACCGGTGGGCTCGGTCGGCGTGTTGGGCGGCGCTAGCCGCCTGCGGCTGGGCGTCGGCGCGAGACGGCGGCGCGGGCGGCGCAAGGCGCGACGTGGGGAGGTGTTGCAGGTCACTAGGAAGGGGTGTGCGAGCGTGCGCAACTTCGTGGACGGCGCGGCGAGGAGTTCACTTAGGCGGCGGTGGCAACCATGGCGGCGCACGGCAAGGGCGGCTCGGCAAGGACGCGCGGGACGGGCGGCGGTGCTTAGATAGACCCGACTCGCATGGCCATGACGTCGGCGGCGAGATGCCACCGTGCTACGGCGCTCCTCGGCGCGCGCGCGTACGGACCGGATCGCGGACGGACCGGCGGTCCGCCGCATGCACGACGCACGTACGGCGCGCGCCGACGGGGAGGCGCGTGGCGCGCGGGCTCCGATGCACGCGCGGGCGCGGGCCGGCCCGGGAAAGGAGCGCGGCTCGGGTGGCGTGTGGCCTCGGTCGGCGGTGGCCTCGGGCACGACGCCGAGGCGGCGCGGCGCAGCCGCGTGGGCGCGTCGCGCGCGGGCGCGGTGTCGCGGCGCGACGTCGCGGTGCAGAGCGCGACCGACACGAGTTTGTTTTGCCGAGTCCCTGTTTGAGCACAAATAACTCCAAATTTTTGAATAGAAGTGTACCAAACGATGAATACGAAAGTTGTAGATCGTGTTGTCCTCTACCACTTTAAAAAAGGCTTTATAGTGTTTTTCTCAATAGATTTTGCAGGAAAGGCTTGCAAACTTTGAATGCCATTGTGTGTTAGTGAACAGGAGGTCCTGTCAGTTGACCAAGTTTTTCACCTTTTCCCCTCCAAATTTGAAGTGCCAATCTACATGAAAGTTGTGTCCCTCAACAAACTGGACAACTTTCATAAAGGTATATTTTCAAGTGTTTAGGTGAATTTTGGAGAACGCGACAAAAGTTCCGGAAGACATTCAGGGTCACTAGGGTTTAGGTAGGGTTTGACCATGACTTTGACCAAGGGTTGGCCACACATGTGTGTCAACTTGATCAATGGGGTCATTAAGGTTGGTTGGTGAGATTTTCGAGGTGAGGACCCAGGTTGACCGTGGTTTGACCCCTGTCAGCAGCTCTGGCCGACTATTACGATTAAATAAAAACCTGGGGCGTCACAGCCTACCCCCCTTAGACGGAATCTCGTCTCGAGATTCGATTGGAGAAAAACAAGTTAGGCAGTAGAGACCCACAGTTTCGAGATTGCAGGAAGCTCGGGTACTTGGTGTTGAGATATTCTTCCGTCTCCCAAGTCGCTTCCTCTTCCGTGTAATGACTCCACTGTATCCTGTACATTTTTACAGTCTGTCTTCGGGTCTTTCTCTGTTGTCGGTCCAACACTCTCAGTGGATGCTCGATGAGCATGAAGTTTGGCTCAATCCAAGCATTAGCTTCTGTGATCACCTCGTTTTCTAGCACAGACATTCCCTTCTTTAATTGGGTCACATGAAACACATTGTGGACTGCGGAAAACCGTTCTGGCAGTTGAATACGATAAGCCACTGGGCCACATACTTCTATGACTTCATAAGGTCCAATGTAGCGAGGAGCTAACTTCCCTTTAACACCGAACCTCTGTACACCTTTGGTGGGGGAAACCTTTAGGTACACATAATCTCCCACTTCAAAGTGTCGGGGTGTCGTGCCCTTGTCATGATAGTTCTTTTGCCTCATCTGAGCTAACTTCAAATTCTCCCTTATCACTTGCACTTTTTCTTCGGCATCTTTAACTAAGTCCGGACCAAAGAGTGTCCTCTCTCCGGCTTCTGACCAGTTCAACAGGGTGCGGCATCTTCGTCTGTAAAGGGCATCGAATGGTGCCATCTTCAGACTAGCTTGATAACTATTGTTGTAAGAGAACTCTGCCAAGGACAAACACTTGTCCCAACTCTTATCAAAGTGTAAGATGCTTGCTCGTAGCATATCTTCCAAAATTTGATTTATCCTTTCTGTCTGACCATCGGTCTGTGGATGATAGCTAAAACTACGAATCAACTTGGTTCCTAAGCACTCATGCAACTGCTCCCAGAAACGAGCTACAAACTGAGTTCCTCTATTAGAGATTATGGTCTTTGGAATTCCATGCAAACGAACTATTTGATCCATGTATATCTCTGCATATTGCTGCACTGAATAAGTAGTATGAATTGCAATGAAATGGGCGGTCTTGGTGAGTCAGTCCACGATAACCCAGATAGAATCTTTCTTTCTAGCTGTAAGGGGTAAACCCACAATGAAGTCCATACTAATGTCATCTCACTTCCACATGGGTATCGACAAAGGTTGGAGTACACCTGCCGATTTCAAATGGTTTGCTTTCATCCGGTGGCAAGTATCGCACTCGGCTACATACTTGGCTATATCAACTTTCATATTGGACCACCAGAATTTTTGTTTCAAATCTTGGTACATCTTAGTACTGCCACGGTGAATAGAGAACTTGGACATATGAGCCTCATCAAAGATTGTCTTTCTGATTTCTGGATCAACAGGAACCACAAGGCGCTTTCCGAACCAGATCTCATCCTTGTGATCCTTCTGGAAACAGGTATACTTAGGATCTCCCTCTGCTAGTTTCTTTTTGATGATTTGTATGTCTTCGTCATTGCGTTGAGCAGTGACAATTCTATCATAAAGTTTAGATTCAGCAGCTAAGGTACAAAGATTTCCTTGCTCTACCACTTCCAAGTTGAGTCTTCTCATTTCTTCACATAAAGGGTCACCAACTGGCTCCAACTCTAGATGATTGCAGTGAACTTTGCGGCTAAGAGCATCCGCAACAACATTTGCTTTTCCGGGGTGATAGTGCACTTCTAGGTCATAATCTTTAATCAACTCAAGCCATCTCCTTTGCCTCATGTTTAGATCTGACTGAGTAAAGATATATTTGAGACTCTTGTGATCAGTGAAGATATTACAACGATTGCCCATCTAATAATGTCTCCATATCTTGAGAGCGTGGACAACAACTGCTAACTCAAGATCATGGGTAGGATAATTGATCTCATGAGGTTGAAGTGACCGTGAAGCATAGCCAATGACTCAGCCTTCTTGCACAAGAACACAACCGAGACTTGTGCCTGACGCGTCACAGAAAACTTCAAAAGGTTTGGAATTATCTAGTTGCACTAGCACTGGGGCTGAAGTTAAGTGTTGCCTCAAGGTGTGGAAGGCTTTCTCACATGCTTCACTCCACACGAACTTCACTCCTTTCTTGAGCAGTTCAGTCATAGGTTTAGCGATTCTAGAGAAGTTCGAAATGAATCGACGGTAGTAACTCGCCAAACCTAAGAAACTGCGGATCTGGTGTACGGACTTGGGTGGTTTCCAATCCATCACCTCTTTGGACTTTGCTAGGATCTACGGAGATACCATCTTTGGAAATAGTATGGCCCAAAAATTTCACACTATCCAACCAGAATTCACATTTGGAGAACTTAGCGTAAAGCTTATGATCTCGCAAATGATGCAGGACAATTCAGAGGTGTTTGGCATGCTCTTTCTCATTTTTGGAATAGATAAGGATATCATCGACAAAGACCACTACGAATTTGTCGAGCTTTGTCATAAACACGGAGTTCATGAGGTACATGAAGTAGGTTGGGGCATTTGTGAGACCAAAGGACATCACTAAGAACTCGTAAAGACCATAACGAGTGGAGAAAGAAGTTTTAGGAATGTCACAAGGTCGAATTTTGATTTGGTGGTAACCAGAACGAAGATCGATCTTGGAGAAAACTTTGGCTCCAGCCAATTGATCAAAAAGAACATCAATTTGGGGAAGAGGATATTTGTTCTTGATGGTTACTGTGTTGAGCGGTCTGTAATCAACACACAGCCTCAAGCTACCATCTTTCTTTTTGACAAAGAGAGCGAGACAACCCCACGGAGAAGAGCTCAGGTGAATATAACCCTTATCTAACAACTCCTGGAGTTGATTTTTCAATTTGGCTAGCTCTTTGGGAGGCATACGATAAGGTCGCTTAGAAATGGGTGCAATACTCGGTTGGAGTTCAATTACAAACTCGACGTCTCGGTCTGGTGGCATACCAGGCAATTCATACGGAAAGACATCTAGGTACTCACAAACTACTGGAATTTCATCAAGATGGGAGATAATGGTCACATAGGCACAAGAGTCTGTACCGTCCTTGAAAGGTAGGCACAAGGTAGTGTGCCCGACCGTAGACGAATTGATCTCTACAACTCTATCTGATATATCTAGAACCACCTTATGCTGGGTCATCCAGTCCATACCCAAGATAACATCCATGCCTTCCAAACTTATGGCTATAAGATTGGATTGAATAGTTTTACTTCCCAACTTTAAAGGAACTCCAAAAGCTACTATGTGAGAGGAGATGTTTCCACCTGGCGTGATAACTTTATAAGCCGATTTGGTATGCGATCCCCTTAAACCCAATTTGCCTAATAGGTTTTCACTTATGAAACTGTGTGTAGCTCCAGAATCAAATAAAATCTTAACAGGAGTGTCATTGATAGAGAATGTACCTGTGAGCACTTAAGCTCCTTCTGGGATGTCACTCATGGTGGTGAAGTTTAGCTTGCCTTGGCGGATTTGCACTATTGGCTTCTTAGCTGGAGTGGCAGGCTTGTTTCCCGCACCTTGATTCTGCTGATTGGGCTTGTTCTTCCTAGGCTTGGGGCAATCACTGATGTAGTGCCCTGGCGGACCACAGTTGAAAGAACGACGATCACCAACGGTACCTGTGGGTACATTAGGCTCCAGAGCCTGCTGCTGAGCGTTGCTGAATTGGAAGTTCCCTGAAGGTTTGCCCTAGGGTGGCTTCATCGTCCAGCGTCCAGTTGAAGATTGCTGGGATGGGTTAGGAACATTTTTTTCACAAAGTGAAACTTCTTGTTAGTTCTGCTACCCGGAGCAAAACCAGACGGCCTCTTCTTGTCCCTATGGGCTGTTGACGGTGAAATTCCGTCAACCTAGCCATGAGTTTACCTTCGGTGTTGACATGAGTTGTATGCTTTATCCATTGGTACTAACCCCCTTGATATAAGAAGTTCATTGGTGCATGTTGGTTTTGGAGTTTAGTGTTTATGCAGGGTTTTGATGTTGAAAGAAAGACTTCCGGGATAAGTTCATCAAGCACCTTGTGACAAGACATTGAAGCCCCGCACAAGTCATGCAATGAAGCAAACTTGACTCCAAGAAGCCCAGGGACCAAACCCGAGAAGATGACAAACTCCGAGGACCTACCCAGAAAAGTGCTGAATCTTGCGGGACAAGGAGCTACGTCCAACTCAGAGAGAAACTGACGACAAGGGCCCGCATGCAGAAGAGGGAAGGATCTACAAGACTCGGGAACCGACATAGGGCAAAGGAGGCAGGCAACTTGACCGGGATGGGCCCAAGCCGGTTGGCCCAGGACGGCCGGCCCAGCCCATTCCAGGGCCCGGTTACCTCCCACTATGACCTAGACGCCATTCGGTCTATTTATAGCCCCGGGGTCGAGAGCCACGCATCGATCAATTCGTCATCGGCCGTCGAGGAGCAGAGAAGAGAAGGACATCATCTCGGAGAGGAGAGGGTCGAGATAGTTGACTAGGGTCTCCCTTGCCGACGTGGGAACCTTGCAAGGAAAACCATGTCGGAGTTTCCGGAGCTACAAGCAAGATCAAGGTAGGATCCCGGTGGTGATATTGTTCATATATCATTGTACTAGTTGATGTATCAAGTTGAATGCGATTCTTAGCGACTAAGTGTTTCTCTGATGTCTTCGTTTTTGATCGGCTTTGCTTATTTTAGATCTATTCTCGAGATAGATCATATAGGGTGTTCTTATAGCCGTGGTGGCTAGAGGTGCACGCCTGATCTTCCGAAAGAACTCGACTTGTCCTCGGACTCGCCCTGGACTACCCGCATGAATAGGAGTACGTTGTGACAGAACGGAGGCTCTGAAAGGCGGGCGTTTTCGGAGTCGGACGGGAAACCACGGTTTAAAGAGGCTTCTAATGAGATTTGATTTGCTACTTCTTCTTTTGCTTGGAACTTCACAAAAGGCTTGACCCGATCTCTGTAGATCGGTTTATCTACCCCCTCTATCTTTGTTACCTCCAGTCTTTAGTAGATTAGATTCGTTCTTGTGTTGATTCTTATGATTAGATGCATTAGGGTTTTATCTCTCGAAGATTGAAGTTACTTGGCACTACTAGATCATCTTTTGCGTCACACATTTGTTCCACGGATTCGATACCTTGGGTTCACCACTCGAGGGAAGAAGTGTCCCTTGACTACGACGGGAGACTTGTCCGCTTGCAAGTCTAAACGAACTTTGATACAACTATTAACCATCAACAAGCCCCTTTTTTTGGCGCCGTTACCGGGGAACAAGTGATCAAGATTTGATCTTTTATTGCTTTCTTGTGATTTTCAGTTTTCTTTTAGTTTTTCTTTTTGCATTTACTAAACTTTGATCATCCTCAAAATAAATCTAATCTAGTTTATCTAAACCCTAGTTTTCTTAGATTTGTTTTTACTTTTTGTTTTTGCATATTTTGTTTATCGCTAACCCTAACAGGAGATGGACGGCTACCTCTCGAACAAACCCAATAATTTTGTGGATGATCTAGAAAAACTTTACAGGCTAAGGAGACGCGAAGCACATCAAGCTAAAAAGCTGGATTTTGTAGATTCAAAGTCGGAAGACAAAGGATCGAAGGAATCTCCGAAGCATTCACCACCTCAAAGTCCTCGGGAGAATCAACTTCCACCGATGGGTGAACAACCGCCGCAAGAACGCAAGATCGGGAGCTATGCACCCAGGACATCATCGACCTACCAATCTTGAACCTCGCGGAGATTAGAAGGCCGTTCGAGATCAAGATCTCAACAATCCGCATGGTGCAACACTCACCCTTCACCGGTAAAGAAGATCCGAGCCTTCACCTCCAAGCATTCATTCAACTATGCCAGACATTCAACATGGATGGGGTGACTCAAGACCAAATGAGGGCAAGGCGTTTTCCATTCTCGCTACTCAGGAAGGCTTTGCAATGGTTCCACTCTCAACTGGCGGAGACGGTGCAAAATTGGAACGCATTGATGAAGGCCTTCATGAAGGAATACTACTCGCCAGGTAAAACTCAAAGCTTGCGTAATAAGATTGCCACTTTTGCTCAATATCCTACGGAAACTATCTCGGAGGCATTCGAGTGCTTCAATGAGTACACTCGGGTAGTTCCACATCACAAGTTCCCGAAGGAAGACCTCGTGCAAAAGTTCTATCAAGGGCTCACCATGGCGTTAAGGACGATCATCGATGCATCGGCGGGAGGATCTATCATCGAGCTTACACCGACCGAAGCTTTCACTCTATTCAAGAAGGTCGCGGATAATGACACATGGGCGTCATCTGGACGCCTACTTCCGGTTCAACCCACAGGGAACGTCAAAGGAATCTTGCAAGTGGAGAAGGAAAACATTCTTGAAGGCAAGATCGATTCACTCATGAGGAGGTTGGAAAAGATGGAGATAGAAAAGAAATAGGCTCAAGATTTGAAGGCTGCCGAAGCAAGATCCACATACGAAGAATGTGGAGAGTATGGCCACGTCCACAAGGATTGTCCGGAGGAAGCCAAGGTGCTCGATTACATGAGGAAGGGAGAATTGCCGAACTTCCGCTACAGGTAAGGTAGACCTCAATTTAATGCAAGATCATCCATTCCGAATTCGGTTCCGCTTCGTATACAATTGAAGGACTTCATGGATGAGCAAGCTAAGATCAACAAGGACACCGTCACCAAGTTCAAGGCCATAGACAAGGTGTTGGAAAACATTGACAGCAAGGTGATGGAGGTCGGAAGCTCCAACCATCAAGTGCTCAACATGATGAAGATGCTCGAGACGCAAGTGGGACAACTTGCCGGGCGCCTCACTAATAATGAAGGGAAGCTTCCGGGACAACCTAAAGGTCCCGAATTGGCGAAGGCTATTCAAACACGTTCGGGAAAGGAGACTGAAGATCCGGAATGTTCCGCGGGAGCAAGGAAGCCTAAACCATCCGCCGAGGCGGAGGGATTTGCTAAGGAGGAAGTTACGGAGATCGTCGCCGAAGAGCCCGAGTTTGAGATGCTAGGAGAAGACACGAAGATACCACAACTCAAGCCACGCCACTTTCGAGGTAAACTTGATAACCACTTTGAGAAGTTTGTGGAGGTTGTGCGTAGACTTAGCATCAACATGCCATTATTGGATGCCCTTCAAGTACATACATATTCTCGTTACTTTAAAGACATACTTGCAAATAAATATGAGATAGCAACACTCGGGGTAGATCATGTCAAGATGTCCGAGGAATGTAGTCTCGCTATTGCTAATGGACTAGAGAAGCAAAAGGACCCCGGATGCCCAACAATTTCATGTTCCGTTGGTTCATTCAAGTTCGAGGAGGCGTTATGCGACCTTGGAGAAAGTGTGAGCGTCATGCCAAGAGATGTGTTCGAGAAGCTACACCTACCGTTGGAGCCTACGGGTATGTGTTTAGAGTTGGGTGATAACTCCATTCGCTATCCCTTGGGCATCGCCGAAGATGTGCCCGTGAAGGTCGGACACCACTTCATCCCCGTCGACTTCGTGGTGCTCGAGATGGGAGAGAGGGAGAAGCCGCCGCT
Organism: Cenchrus americanus; assembly: GCA_947561735.1. Taxonomy (NCBI): domain Eukaryota; kingdom Viridiplantae; phylum Streptophyta; class Magnoliopsida; order Poales; family Poaceae; genus Cenchrus; species Cenchrus americanus. The sequence goes on from OX387240.1 coordinate 108,658,655, forward strand.
CATCCTTGGGAGGCCTTTCCTCAAGACCGTGGGAGCCACTATTGATGTTGGCAAGGGGGAGATCATGTTCGACATTAACGGAGAAAGGAGTTCCTTCAAGTTTCGACCGCACCTTGAGGTATGCAATATGATTGAAGTTAAAAATGTTCCACCTCATTGTCGCGTTGCTAAGGAAGAACCAAAGAGAAGGAAGGGCTGAAGAAGAAGAAAGAGCCGAAGAAGAAGGACGTGAAGAAAGTCAAGAAAGATGTTGCATCCGTCAAGACAAAGGAAGAAAAGCCGCCTGTGAAGACCAAAAAAATGACTAAGCCGGAAGTCAAGCCCGTGTCCAAGACGATGCGGAAGTGGGTACCCAAGATTGCAACGCCCACAAAGAGCGTTGATCCGGAGTAATCAAGTGAAGAAGTCTAGCCATGGACTATAAACGAAGCGTTTCGTCGAGTCAAGAATAAGCTACCGGGAGGACAACCCGATTCCAGGTTTTCCGAGTTTTTATTTCAGTTTTGAATTTTATTACACAAAGACATTAGACTTAGATGTGGTTGAACAATATTAGAGACATAATTCTTGGTTGAATATTTTGCTTGACCATAAACCCTTTACATGAACCCTCCTATGTGTTTGTTTGCTTCTTTTCGAGAAACCACAACCAAATAAATTCAGAACCTTACTCAACCATTCATCCTCATTATGATGTTGTGGTTGACTTGTTTTTCATGCTAAAAACACACGAGTAGAGCCACGACTTGTACCTAGGTGTTAATTAAATTTCAACACGTGGTAGGACTCGCGTGAACCTAGAAACTAAACTTTTGGTTGGTTTAAAAATCCTTATCCTTGGTTTCTCTAAGATTAGAATTTTTCTAAGCCTCATTCAATTTTATTTCATTCAAAATCTCTCCCATTTAGAAAGAATTAGAACCTAAACTTATGCCCCCATGATCAAGCCGGGAGAAGTTTGCTCTCAACCAATGAAGGCAAACTATACCGGTGAGACCGATATCAATGTAGTCGGAAAATATTTTCGACTTACATTTGTTTTTAATGGTTTAAAAACTTCTCTAAATTTATGCTCGAGCTTTACCATAGCTCTGAAAACATTTTTAATTTTTGAAATTAGAGGAGTGCTTGGCCTTAAACATATTTAGAGGGAGGCAATCTAGTTAAAGTTAATCATGCATGCACCATTGGATGCCCTTTCAACAACTTTCATAAAGACTACATGCAAAGGACAAGCATGGGTGGGCAGCAAGCATAACTTTGCAGGAAATTCATGGTGGCATGTGAAGCAAGTGGAGCAAGGGAGCATGGACATGACTCAAAGCATGAAGCATCAAGTGGAAGGACCAATAATGCAAGAAAAAAGAGTGGACGAGAGCGTTTGGGCGGTTCAACTCGTGGAGCACGCGGGCAAGAAAGTCATGGAGGAGAAATGATCGTGCTGGGAGTAAGAGCCGAGCCAGGGGCCAAACCACCCTAGGCCGGTTGGCCCAGGCCTGCGGCCTATAAATATTGCCCCCCGGCTCCCATCTTCTGCAGGCAAGTAGCCCTCTCCTTCCTCAGTTTGTGTGCTCAAGTTTTCGTGCCCAGAACCACCATAGACATAGCCAACCTTCCCAAGCTTGATAGCTCAAACAATTCACACCCTTAATCCACTCAAATTCCACATTCCGAAGTAATTTTTAAAGTGCCTAGTTACCGGTTGCAACCCGGAATTTTAGTGGAGAGAAGAGTGCTCCAATCATGTGGAAGAAAACCACAAGTCTCTTCACCAAGAAGAAGGGGTCATCATCATCCAAGCCATCTTCGACGATGTCTTCGAGGAGGCACTCGGTTTCCGAGTCTCCTCGAAGCATGGAGGAGGACACGACACCGCCAAGGAGGAACGACACTCTCCTCCTCGGTGGTATGAGAGCAACAAGGAGCACGTCCATGAGGTTTGCCGAACCTCAAGGGCATACGGAGGAGCCGCCCGTCACACCTCGTCGATCGACCCGTTCATCCACGCCACCTCCATACACTCCGCGGTACTCCACATATGGCTTCATCATATTGTCGGAGGAGGAGGAGAATAAACTCTCTCGCCTTGAGAAGAGGCTTGTGGCAAACGTCGATTTCGACGATCAAGCTCTCAACGCATTGGGTTTTGGCACGAACATATATTATATGTTGGGGCACCTTGGATGGGTGCAATTCTCCAACGGGGTGTCGGAAAACACCCACAAGGAGTTTGCCTTGGAAATCTTGATGACTATGGCGCCTATCCTTGATGAGGGGATGCAAAGTTTATCATTCCGTTTGGATGGAATCCAACAAGTGGTTCCCTACGAGTATATTAGGGAGCTACTTGGGTTCCAAAAGGGAGCTTCAGAGAAAGTTGACGTGTCGGATGGCATGTTGGATGGATTTTGGAATTTAATCTCCGGAGAAGCCCACCAACAACGCAATTCCATCCGCAACCCCAATATCCAAGTATTCCACTCTTGGATGTGCAAGAGGATTATGGGGAGGATGAGGGAGACGAAGGTGACCGACACGGAGTTGAATTGGCTCTACTCGGCTTTAATTGCCAAGCAGCCAATAGACCCCTCATACCCTATGGTCAACTGATGGTGTCGCGAGGCAACATCGGGATCGGGAGATATTGGTTCGGGGTGCTACCTCTCTATGTTGGGCATCTCCTTAAGGCCGGGGATTACAAGGAACCCCGAACATCTTTTACGTGGGACCCCTCTCGGATTTGAGTATTTGAAGCAAGGAAAATATATTAGTGGAGATGAGAGAGGAGGCTTTCATGTGGCCAAGGTGAACCTACCCCTTCCGGATCCAAGACTTAGGCTTTTCATTCAAGGGAAGGAAGATTGGTTGGAGGAGGGACTCCTTGTCCCAGCAAAGAAGAATAAAAGAAGAAGAATTGTAGAGGAGGGATCTTCTTCCGCGCAAGTGGGTGGTGCACAACCAAACTGTGTGCCACCATTCGGAGGAAGCCCTACTCCGCCAAAGTATTACAGAGGGCTTACGATGCAAGCATGGGGGAGTGGTCCAGCCATGCCCCCACAAAATTATGTGGTGCCCAATGTAACCTTTGCGGAGGCCTACGCACAATACCCCCAACCACAACAAAGCATGGCCATAATTGGAGGGTACGCTGCGAGAAACATGCAAAACGTCGCAGCCATCCAATCCAACGCGGCTCAACTTGGTGAAGGCAATGCAAATATTGCCTATGAGCTTGGGCATCTTCACCTAGTACCGCCGGATCAATTCGTTGGAGGGGATGTTCAAACCTACTATGAGCAAGGGTACAACTACCAAGATTACCAATACCAACCACCGGCGGAAGATTGAGAAGAAGGAGGAGCTTTAGTTTTTTTTTCTTTTCCCTTTTTCTGTAATTTTCAGCTTGTGTTCGCCTATGTTTGCGTAGTGTTTTTAGTTTTTATTTAAATTTCAGCAAGTGTGTTAGTTTCATTTTCAGCATGTACTTCAATTAGTTTTCATCATTAATAAAGACACCACCTTGTTTTTATCTTTGGAAAAGTTATGAAATTTGTGTCATAATGATATGATTATAATTGCCGCTTTGTTTATATTTGTAATTAATTTATGCATGTTAAAGCTAGTGCTCTCTTAAGATACAAATCTGAATTTATCTAAATGCTAGCTTAATCTCTAGCGGAGGTTATGATTAAAATAAAGACCCATAGTGTTTTATGTGCTCTCAGGTTTTAGATAGATTGAAGATGATTTTTATTCTTAAAAAGTAATGCTAACCTTGTCATGAATATCACTTGTGTGTTGCTCTACCTATCCAAAGACTTATATATATATGATGCATAAACCTTAGTGTACAAGATTTATTTTTGAGTGAGTTATTGCAGGCCATGATTTCTCTGGCCCGAGACTAAGAAGCTGGTCATTCCGTTTTTGCGTATCTATCTTATTGCTAGCCTCTTATCTGTGCATTGTGTATCCCCACATTGGAGATCTCACAAACCTCGCCGGATATCCACCCTTAAGATCAAATATCATCTTTTGTGGTTACCTCCTTGACCACAACCTATCATTGAGGATGGATCATCAATTCAAGGAAGATTGCAACTTTGCAAGACGGTGCCACAATTGAATATTTCAAGTATCTCTCCAAAGGAAAAGTATTCACGGTACCTACCTTATCTCTATCACCTCTTTGCCCGAGGACGAGCAAATGTCTAAGCATGGGGGGGGAGGTAGGTTGAAGGACCGATACGGCGAACCAGAGAGGGGGGAGTGAATGGGAGCCGATAAAAATTCTTCTCGAAGGAGATGGAAACTCCAACAAGATGAACGCGGCTTGCAACACACGTCTCCGACTCACTACCCAAGTTGGCCAAGCCCACGTAGCCACTGGAGTGCCACTGGACCTAGGAACCAACACACAACCTTCCGACCCGAGAACGCAGCGGAACACCAAACCTCGAGTCTACAGACCAACACCGGTCAGACCGGTCCCTGCTGGTGAAACTGAGCAACTTTCACTAAGTGGCTCCACACCGGTCAGACCGGTGAGACACACTGGTTAGACCGGTCACAGTCTGAAAGGCCCCAAAGCACCAAACAGGCCAACCAACCACCAAACTGACCCAAACTCGAAACAACAGCAACCACAGGACAACAGCGAACACACCCAGACGTTCACCTGAGTAAAAACCCACCGAGGGTTGCACCGGTCAGACCGGTCAAGAGCACCAGTCAGATCGGTGTAGCCTGGGCAGCTCGGGATGAACAGTACCCGCGGGTCAACTCCCGCAAATCCAAATCTCGATCTCCCGAATCGCTCCACGGACTTGAACAAGACTTTGGGGATAATAGTAACACCTCATGAGGAGTCCATAGCCAAGTTTAATCCCATCCAAACTTGTTAAAAAAGGAGGAATCGAAGAAATCCCGCCAAGAACACCACAAACCCTAGAACCCGGAAAACCCCAAAATCGAGCCCCTTTACTCACAGATTTGGAAGGGGAATCACAGCCCAAAGAACCATGAAGGGTTCCCACAAATTTCCCCCATCAAATCTCCAAGAGCAAGGTCCCGAAAACAACCCAAAGAAATCACCAAGAGAGGGCTCCAAAAATCACCACCAAGAACAACCGGGAACAACACATCCAAACCTTGAGGAACCACACCGAATCATCTATACATGCAACAAAGGTTCATACAAGGTCTAGCTTGCGCCCGATCATCCAACCCTCTCACAAGATCTCACCATGAAGCTCTCAAGCTAGTCCTATGGAAATCCTAAGGAAAATAGGAAGGGAAAATAGGAAAGCAAATGAACTAGGGTTTCAAGGCTTGGCTGCCATCCTCTAACCTCTTGGGTTATATGGAGGCAACCGAAAGTCTAAAATGCCCTTTCCTAATAACTAGGGATACAAGCCCCTCAAGGGCGGATTTGGAAGTCTTCATGTCTTCACCATCGGACGGATGCCCGGCGACCGCACCTGCGTAGCCTCGACGCAAGCCATGCGATCCCGACGCGTGTCCTCCGCTTTGAAGTCTCGGACTACGTCGTCGCACACGGTCGGATCGGTGCTCCCCCCGGCGTACCGGGGTACCCACCGGTCGGACCGGTCGCGCGATGCGGCACGCGTCTTCGGTTCTTCGATCTTGGCTTTGTGGATCAACCAAGGAACCCGGTGGTTTTACGGTGAACCACCGGAAACCCCGCGAACTCGGTGTAGCCTCCGCCAATCTCCACTCATGACTTGGCTCCCACGTAGTCCCGGCTCGTCCTTGGTTTTGAGGCTCAACCAAGAAACCGTCCATGACTTCATCTTGCTGTTCATGCCACCATGCGGCCCGCACTTGACCCCGCTGGCCACCGGGTCCCTTGAACGAAGCCTACTTGTCTTCTCCACACCTGGAGGCCTCACCGGCGACGACCTTTCGCGCTTGTTCCTCACCTGCACCAACACCAGTCAAGCCGCAACCTGTGGACGAAGCTAAGATGTGTGGTTCGAGGACCGGTGGATGGTCGCTTCCTTGTGTGATGAGTGATTGACAACGTTGTGTGGACTGATTCTTGGCTAAGTATTGCAGGTGCAGGTTGCGGCTTGACTCGTGTTGGTGCAGGTGAAGAACAAGCACGAAAGGTCGTTGCCGATGAGGCCTCCAGGTGTGGAGAAGACAAGTAGGCTTCGTTCGAGGGACCCGGTGGCCAGTGGGGTCAAGTGCGGGCCGCATGGTGGCACGAACAGCAAGATGAAGTCGTGGACGATTTCTTGGTAGAGTCTCAAAACCAAGGTCGAGCCGGGACTACGTGGGAGCCGAGTCAAGAGTGGAGATTGGCGGAGGCTACACCGAGTTAGCGGGGTTTGCAGTGGTTGACCAGAAAAGCACTGGGTTACTCGGTTGAGCCACAAAACCGAGGCCGAAGACTCGACGAGGAGGTGCGGCCACCCAGGCCGGTTCAACCGCCCAGGAGGGGCGGTCAGACAGCTTGGGACCGGTCAGATCTCCCGGGCCGGTCTAACCGCCCAGGGGGCGGTCTAACCGCCCTGGCCGCCGGCGCCGAGATGCTTCGAAGTGGAGGACATGCGTTGGGATCGCAAGGCTTGCGTCGAGGCTAAGAGGTTGCGGTCGCCGGGCATCCGTCCGATGAAGAAAATCTGAAGACTTCCAAGTTCGCCCTCGAGGGGCTTGTATCCCTAGTTTTAAGTAAGGGTAGTTTAGTCTTTTGGGTGCCTCCATATATACTCATTGAGTGGGTGGATGGTAGCCAACTCTTGGAACCCTAGCTCATCTGTTTTTCCATTTTCGTTCTCCTTTTTCCCTAGTTTTTCCTAGGACTAGCTTGAGAGCTTCATGTGAGATCTAGAGAGAGGGATGGATGTTTGGGTGGCAAGATAGACCTTGTACGAACCTTCATGGTATGTATAGATGGTTCGGCGTTGTTCCTCAAGGTGGTTTTCTCGCTCTCCTTTCTGTTGATTTTCGGAGCTCTTTGTTGGCGGTGTTTTGAGGAAGATTTCTTGGGGTCTTTGGTGGGTGTCACGTATGAGGATCTTGTGCCTCTTTGGCTGGTGACTTTGCCCCCAAATCTCTCTTGAATCGGACTCGATTTGGTGGTTTTTCGAGTTGGGTGTGTTCTTGACCTAGAGAGGCGATTTCTTCGATTCCTCTTGATTGTGAGCATTTCGGGTCAATTCCTTTGAGGTAGAGGTTGCCCAGGAGGTAACCCAGCTAATCCCGAAGTTTCGCTGCAATCCGTGGAGTGATTCGGGAGATCGGGCGCGAGAGGAAGTTAGGGTTTGACCCGCGGGCTGTTTTTCTGGGAGAGGCGGGCAACCGCCTGGAGGAGGCGGTCTAACTGCCCTGGGTGTTTCCAGGTTGAAGTTTTATTTCGCCGGACTGTCCTCTGTGAGTTTGTTTGCCTTGATCAGAGGAGCGTCTGGGTGAAATTTCGGGTCGTTCTCGTGCCGTTTGCTAGGTGTTCTTGGTTGGAGTTCGTTGCTGGGTACAGGAGGTAGACCGCCCCTGGTAGCCGGTCTAACCGCCCCTAGGCCCCTGGGTGGAGTTTTGGTTTTCGCCAAGATTTTTTGGTTGCTAGCACGGCCTTGACCAGAGATCTCTGTTGGTGAAACCTTGGTGCATTTTGGTGCTCGGAAGAGGTGTTTCGGAGGATTTCTTGGTTGCCTGGTGGAGGCGGTCTAACCGACCCTATACCCGGTCTAACCGCCCCCTCTGAACAGTCGGTCTTTCGAGTTGTTTTCGCTGTCGTGGGTGCATGTGTGTTGAGATTGCTGGTAGAGTTTGTTCCTAGGACCAGTAGCACTCCAGTGGCTACGTGGTTCCGGCAAACGGAAGGTAGAAGTGTGGAGCGTGTGATTTTGGGGGTCCGACCGAGCGAGTTCATGTTGTCGGAGTTTCAATCTCCTTCGAGAAGAATTTTTATCGGCTCCCATTCACTCCCCCCCTCTCTGGTCGCCTAATCGGTCCTTCAAGTGGTATCAGAGCCGGTTCGAGTCTTTGTTGACTCTAACTAGTCTAAGATCCAAGGATGGCGTACCAGGAACGGGGTTCGGGTCCTCCACACTTTGATGGCAAGAACTACCAGATGTGGAGTAAGAGGATGGGTGCGTTCCTCCGCGGAAAGGGTCAGATCCTTTGGGATGTCACAGTGGACACATGCTATGTCTAGCCGATGGATTTCCGTGCTCCAGGATCGAGGGATAGGTTCGACGCCAACAACAAGGCGGTCGACTACTTGTTTCGTGCTCTGTGTCAGCCTGAGTTCGATCGGGTGCACACTGAGCACTTGGCTTGTAGAATTAGGACGGTGCTGAAGGAGGCTCATGTTGGGAATGCCCAGGTTCAGGCACAGATGTATGCGACCTACCGGAGAGAGTACGAGAACTTCACTCATCTCCCCGGTGAGTCCATCGATGCCTTGTTTTAGAGGTTCACGGTGGTTGTGAACAACATGAGGGCCAATGTGGACGTGCTCCCGTACGATGATCATGATAGAGCGGTCAAGCTCTTACACTCTTTGGATCGTACAATATAGGGTGGAAAGTTCGAGGCCATTGTGGAGTCGGAGAAGTATGACACTGACGGTGAGCGAGCTGTTCTCGAAGCTCAAGTCGGCTGAGGTGGATAGGGGCATGACTGCCAAGCTCAAGGGTCCGACTGATTCCCATAGTCTTGCCCTCGTTGGTGGTTCGAAGGGAAAGGCTAACACTAACCCATCCACCAGGATGTTCTCTTTGTCCTCTTTGATGTCTATGCCAGATGAGGAGTTCGACGTGCTTGGAGAGGACGAGCTGGCGCTCCTGACGAGATGGTTCGAGAGGCTGCACGAGAACCGAGTGAACATGAGGAGGAACACGAGTACATGCTTCCAGTGCGGCAAGCCAGGACACTTCGTCGCCGACTGCCTGGAGAAGGTCGAGAACAAGGACGGCTACAAGCACAAGCCGAGGAACGATGGTAAGTACAGGTCGAGGCGCGACCACAAGAGCAAGTACAAGAACAAGCACAAGGATGAGCGACGATCGAGGAAGAAGGAGAGCCGAGGCAAGGCCCGAGCGATGGTTGGTGCGAGCGACGTCGACTCCAGTTCCGTGTACTTCACCTCGAGCTCGAGTAGCAGTGAAGACGAAGGTGATCGTCGCAAGGGCAAGAAGGCGTCCAAGAAAGGCGAGCGGGCCGAGCCGCCCGCTAGAGACGGCTTCTGCACCATGGCGCTGAGCTCCGACAGCAAGAAGAGCACACAGAGCGACTCGGACTCTGAGTCCGACGACGAGGTGCGTGATGAGCTTCCCTTCTTGCGCCAGGAGAATGAACGGCTCATTACTTTGCTTGATAATCGTGATGACATGCTTAGAGAGGCAAAGAAAATGAGAAAAGAGCTTAGGGCTTCACTCGAGGATGCTAGGACTAGAGTGGCTGAGCTAGAAACACAGGTGCTTGATAGCAAGCTTGAGATTGATTCCCTTAAGGCTAGCCCTGTTGTTTCAGATGATGTTGATTGTGCTGATTGCTCCATCTTTCTCGCGGATCTTGCTTTGTTCAAGGAAAAGCATGCCTCCAAGTGTGAGGAACTAGATGTGCTTAGGGTTGAAGTGGCTGAGCTTAAATCTAGATCTACTTTGCTAGGTGCTTGCACTTCTTGCCCTGTTTTGCATGCTAAGATTGATGAGATGCATGCTTACACTAGTTCTATTGAGGCTAATTTGAAGGAACCCATGCCTACATCATGCTCTACCTGTGAAATGCATGCTTTGAAAAATTTGGAACTTGCACATTATGTTGATCGTTTGCAGGATGAGAATGATGAGTTGAGAAAGTTGATGGGTTGGTTGTCGGGTCATGAGCCTCAGTTGAGAATGATGATCGAGGCATTTAAGAGGCAGGATGGTGAGGGACTTGGGGCAAACAAGGTTGGTGAGGGGAGTGGAGAGAATATCCCAGAGCCACCAAAAACCCGCCACAAGAATGATTTTCATACAAAACCTAACCATCTTAGGAACCGACTAGACACAACCCCAGCTCCACCCATATTTCCTACACCCACAAATGATCTTCAAAAGCCTATCAAGTTTGTGAGCACTTCCGGGAAAGTGTTCTTTGGGAAAGTGAGTGAGAAGGCTAGTGAGGAGAAATCGGTGGAGGAGTTGAGTGGAGAGAAACCGAGTGAGCAGCCCCAATCCAAGCCTAAGCCTAAGGTTGTGAGGTTCCATTGTGGCTATTGTGGGAAAGAGGGTCACAAGGATGAGTTTTGCTTCAAGAGGAAGCGAGAAGAGATGAAGGCAAAGGAGTGGACGAACAAGGATAGGTACAACCCTTCCCATGGTGTACCTAAGCCTCGTATGCCACTGCCCAGGGGTAAAGCTGTGGTGAGAAGTGTTCCGGCATGGGGAGATGTGAGTTCCCGCAGCCGAGGAGCAGTCCTGGAGGGGGCGGTCGGCGACCGGCCCGGCTAGGAGGTCGAGCCGACCCCGCCCCGCAGGGGGGCGGTTGGGCGGCCCGGCTAGGCGGTTCAACCGCCCCCCGACCTCGGGCGGAGTGGTTTTCGAGGTGGTGAGTCGAGAGGTTTCGGTTCCGGGAGGTGGTGTTGCTTGGTGGTTGGTCCGGAGAGTCGGCGGGTGGTCGGTTGCTAGGCATTCTCCCCCTCGAGTTCACTACGGGGATGGGAGGAGTCGTAGCTTTGAGAAGGAGAGGAGGGACGGTCCACGAGTCGTGTTTCGTGGCTTTGATCCTCCTCCAGGCAGCGAGGGGTGGTTTCCTCGGAGTGGTTACCGAGGTGGTGTTCGTGGTGGTAGTTATGGTAGGAAAGATGGCTTGATGTGTGCTAACCCCACTTTCGAGCAAATGGCTCGGCACTGGTTTTGCTCTTTTGATACTAACCCCAGTGCTGAGTCGTTTGTTCGCTCACATGCTGGTTTTTGAATTTCAGGTGGGAGACTTGAAGAACATTTGGTTGATTGACTCCGGTTGTTCAAGGCATATGACCGGAGACAGGGGGTGGTTCTCAAGTCTCGTCCCGGTGGTGACAAAGAGGTACATCACCTTTGGGGACAATGGGCGTGGGCGTGTGCTTTCAAAAGGTGAGATAAAAGTGAGTGACAAGATCACTCTGAGGCGTGTTGCTCTTGTTCAATTGCTGGGGTACAATCTGCTTTCTGTGTCCCAGTTGTTGGATGAGGGTTTTGAGGTGTTGTTTCGGCTCGGTGGTTCTCAGATTTTGGACTCTCGAGGGGACCTTGTTTGTATGGTCGTTCCCGAGGGTCAGGTTTCGTGCTGATTTTTCTCAGTCTTCGGGTGTGGAGCATTGTTTCTTGGCTGGTTCTTTGAGTGAGTTGTGGAAGTGGCATAGGAAGTTAGGTCACTTGAGATTTGACCTTTTGTCTCTCTTGAGTAAACTCGATTTGGACCGAGGATTGCCACGGTTGAGGCTTGTTAAAGAGTTGGTTTGTGCGCCTTGTAGGCATGCCAAGATGGTAGCTTCTTCTCACCCGCCTCTCACCGATGTGATGACTGAGCATCCATACGAGCTGCTCCATATGGACCTTGTTGGCCCAGCTCATTTGCGATCTGCGGGTGGGAAGTGGAATGTCCTTGTTGTGGTGGACGACTATTCTCGGTATGCGTGGGTGTTCTTTCTTGAGGATAAGGGGGAGACGTTTGGTTTTGTTCGAGATCTAGTCTTGAGGTTGAGGAACGAGAGGCACGGAGATGCCATACGAGCTATCCGCAGTGATAATGGCTCGGAATTCAGAAACTCTCATTTTGAAACCTTTTGCCATGACTTGGGTCTTGAGCACCAGTTTTCGAGTCCGTATACGCCTCCGCAGAATGGTGTTGTGGAAAAGAAGAATAGGACCTTGTGCGAGATGGCTCGGACGATGCTTGATGAGCATAGGACTCCGAGGAGGTATTGGGCTGAGGCGGTGAATACCGCGTGCTATGTATCAAACAGGATCTACCTCAGAGTGCACAAGAAGAAGACATGCTATGAGTTGATGCATGGTCGCACACCCAAGGTGAGTCACTTCCATGTCTTTGGTTGCAAGTGTTTCATTCGAAGAAAGGCGGGAAGTTGGATAAGTTTGAGGCTAGGTCCGTCGATGGTATTTTCTTTGGTTATGCATCTCATTCTAGAGCATATCGTGTGCTCAATCTTGAAACTAACCAAATCGTGGAGACTTGCGAGGTAACCTTCGACGAGACAGAGCCACGTAGTCAGCTTGTCTTTGAGTGTGCAGGTGATGATGAGCTTGGTGAGGAGATCTTTCAGGAGGAGGAGCATGAACGTGGAGACGATGAAGATGGCGGTGTGGTGCCCCCGGCTGAATAGGTACCCACTACTTCGACTACGGTGATGGATGGACCCTCTACTACACCTACGACGACAAATCAAGAACGAGGAGAAGATGATGTTGAGGGGGATGTAGCATCGAGGCGAGAACCTCCCCGGCGAGTACAAGTGGATCACCCAACTTCGAGGATCATCAGCGACATGAATGAACGCACTACACGGTCGAGGGTTCGAAACAATTCCCATTTCGCTCATGCTGCATTTGTTGCTACTTTTGAGCCCAAAGACATTGGACACACACTATTTGATCATAATTGGGTTAATTTGATGCATGAGGAGTTGGAGAACTTTGAGAGGAATCAGGTGTGGGAGTTGGTTGACCCTCCCCCAGGGTGCAAGCCGATTGGTACAAAGTGGGTGTGGAAAAACAAAGAGGGAGAGAAAGGTGAGGTTTTGAGGAACAAGTCGAGGCTTGTTGCTTAAGGGTTCAGTTAGAAGGAGGGGATTGACTACGAGGAGACCTTTGCTCCCGTAGCCTGTTTGGAGGCGATTAGGATCCTTCTAGCCTTTTCCGTGGCTAAAGGGTTCAAGTTGCACCAAATGGATGTGAAGAGTGCTTTTCTGAATGGTGTGTTGGAGGAAGAAGTGTATGTGAGGCAACCTCCGGGGTTTGAGAGTGAGAAGTACCCCCACCGGGTGTACAAGTTGAGGAAGGCGCTGTATGGGTTGAAGCAGGCGCCTAGAGCTTGGTATGGTAGGTTGAGAGGGTTCTTGTTTGAGAGAGGTTTTGAGATGGGGAAGGTCGATCAGACCTTGTTTTTGCTGAGGCGGGGCAGAGATATCCTGATTGTGCAGGTGTACGTGGATGATATTGTCTTTGGTGGCTCATCTAACTCTCTTGTTGCAAGGTTTGCAGAGGATATGAGCAGGGAATTTGAGATGAGCATGATGGGCGAGTTGCAGTTTTTCCTCGGGCTACAAATCAAACAATCAAAGGAAGGAACATTTGTGCACCAGGCTAAGTACACCAAGGACATTGTGCGGAAGTTCAAGATCAAGGACTCCAAGGCTATGACGACGCCGATGAGTACGACTACAGCTCTTGATGTGGACGAGGAAGGTGAACACGTGGACCAGAAGGAGTACCGGAGCATGATCGAGTCACTCCTCTACTTGACGGCGACGAGGCCGAACATACAGTTCTCGTTGTGTCTGTGCGCTCGTTTTCAAGCGTCTTCGAGGACTTCGCATCGGCAAGCGGTGAAGCGAATTTTCAGGTACTTGCGTCACATTCCCGACTTCGACCTTTGGTACTCCGCGTCCTCTTCTTTGGCGCTTCATGGTTTTTCAGACGCGGATTTTGCCGAGTGTCGGTTGGATAGGAAGTCCACTTCTGGGACTTGCCAGTTTTTGGGTTCTTCTTTGGTGTCTTGGTCTTCCCGCAAACAATCGAGTGTTGCTCAATCCACTACTGAGGCCAAGTATGTTGCCCCTGCTAGTTGTTGCTCTCAGCTCCTTTGGATTTCATACACTATGAGTGACTTTGGTGAGGAGTATACCCATGTTCCACTTCAATGTGATAGCACTAGTGCCATAAGCATTGCAAAGAACCTAGTGCTCCATTCCAAAACCAAGCACATAGAAGTGAGGTATCATTTTCTGAGAGACAACGTAGAGAAAGGAAAGATAGCTTTGATCCATGTACCCACACATGACCAACTAGCCGATATTTTCACCAAACCCCTAGATCAAGCAACTTTCACTCGTTTGCGGGGGGGAACTTGGTGTGTGTTTGGTTTCTTGAGTTGGGTGTGTGGGAGCTCCTTTGTAGCATATGTATAGTTTCCTTTGTGCATTTCTTGCATTTGGCATGGCATATGTAACATGATGTATAGGCATCCTTGTATCTTAGATTGCACGCATTTTGTATCATATGCATTGGATAGGAAAAGCTTCTCCTATATACATTGTTCACCATGGGATATTATATATGTTTTTGTGAGCTTGTTTGGTATGCTATGGTTAGTTTGGCTTAGCTCTTGATAATCTTGATGAATGATCAATGGTTGATGGCTATATTTTTGAAAAATGTCATATATATGCTCTCTCATGTGTAAATGTCTTTATATGATCTTGACATGTTTTAGTGGGTTTGCTATGCTTAATTTGTGGTTGGATAGCTAGTTTAATGATCATATGGGGCCAAAGGCTCATTTGCCATCATGAATGTTTAGCCCTCTTGCTTCATCTTGTGGAGGGGCATAAGTTCCTTTTTGTCGCAAAGACATTTCATGTACCATTTATAAATCTGAAAATGAAATGAAAAATGCTTGGAAATATGCTCACATGTCATATGTGCTGAAATTAATTTACTTTGGGTGCTAAATCGTTGCATGATGCCTACCAATGAGAAGTCTCATACATAGAAGTAGGCACATGGCTCGGTGGCTTTGACATGACATGAGGTGCTTGTGGGTGTTTGTGATGGTCTTATGGTTAGAATGGCTATCCTAGCATGAAGTTTGTGTGGCTTTGCCATTTTGACATGTTTTGCTCATGTTTAGGCATTTGCTTGTGAGAGAGTAACTTTTCGCAAAATTACTCAAATCCTTTTTAGCCTTGTCCATTGGTTGTGAAACTTGGTGATCATGTAGTTAAGATCATTACGAACCTGTCGAGTATCTAACTTGCTCATTTGGTCTTGTGTATCTCCTTGTGATGAATTTTGTATATTTGAGAAGCTATATGTTGAAAGTTTTCGCATTTTGCGTTGATTCATGCATTGTCAACAAGGGGGAGAAGTTTGTGCACGTTTTGGGCACCTGGGAGTGTTTGGAAGGTGTTCCAATTGGTTCGGTCAAATTTTGAGCAGTTTGGTGCAGGGCCGGTCACATGGGGCGGTCTAACTGCCCCCAGGCAGTCAAATGAGTGGTAGGCGGTCTAACCGCCTGGGGCAGGCGGTCTAACCGCCCTGGGCAGAGTGAGCAGGTTTTTGCTCTGTGTTGCATTCCCGTGTTGCATTGCTGCATTTGTTCAGGGGGTGTGTGCTTTGGCTCAGGGGGAGCTTGCATATGGGTAGGGGGAGCTCTTTGTGGTGTTCGGGCTTTGGTTCGGTGTTTTGTGCTCCTTGTTTGAGCTTGGTTTTGTCTTGGATGTGTCGAGCCGTTGCCCTTGCCTAAGGGGTCCGAGACTTGTTCTTCTTCAAGTGATCTTGCTCTTCGCCTTTCTTTGGCTTTCGATCGCTTGTTGAGGTTTCTTTTTATTTGTTTCTTTTCTTTTTCTTTTCTCTTGTGTTACTTCATGTGGGTGTTGTCAATGCACTCATCAAGGGGGAGATTGAGGACCATGTGTGGTTCGAGGACCGGTGGATGGTCGCTTCCTTGTGTGATGAGTGATTGACAACGTTGTGTGGACTGATTCTTGGTTAAGTATTGCAGGTGCAGGTTGCGGCTTGACTCGTGTTGGTGCAGGTGAAGAACAAGCGCGAAAGGTCGTTGCCGGTGAGGCCTCCAGGTGTGGAGAAGACAAGTAGGCTTCGTTCGAGGGACCCGGTGGCCAGTGGGTTCAAGTGCGGGCCGCATGGTGGCATGAACAGCAAGATGAAGTCGTGGACGGTTTCTTGGTAGAGCCTCAAAACCAAGGTCGAGCCGGGACTACGTGGGAGCTGTCGGTGTTTAAACCTCTCGACCTCCATGGGAGGTACCCGCAGCAAGGTAGAAGGTGGGGATCGCCATGATCTGGAACCCGAAGGTACGCGCGAGGACACAAGACACGAGATTTATACAGGTTCGGGTAGCCGGAGTAGCTACCCTACGTCCTGTTTGGAGTAGTATTGCGCCCTGCGCTTGGTGTTGTTCCCCGGAGGGATTGGAGATGTGCGGCTAGGTACCCGGCCCTCCTTTATATAGTCCAGGGGGCGGGAACCTAGTCGGTTACAAGGTAGGAGTCCTAGTGGGATTACATGGCACGAGTCCTAGTAGGAGTACAGGGAAATTCTACTAGGAGTCTGTCTGCTTCCTTCCTTGCGGTACCCGGGGTGTATGCTCGACAAGCCCCCGAGCACGTTGGAGTCGAGAGTAGTAGTTCGAGTAGTCTTGAAGCCTCTACAAGTAGATCTGCAGCGTCCTCGAGTACTGTTTGGAGAAGTCTTCAATAGTACTTGAACTGCCACCAGGCTGGAAGGTGGTCCAGCTCATCAGTCTTGAAGTCGAGATTATATGGAAGTGTGGTCGCAAAAGCGCACTCCATATGGAGTAGCCCCCGAGCCTTAGGTTGAGTTGCAGACTCTAGCTGATGGTCAATCTTGATTCTGAATCTTCCGTCTTGAAAATTTTGAATGATGGGTGTAGCCTAGTAGCCCCCGAGCCTTGGAACGATTGAAGAATCAATCCAAGGGTCTTCAGTGTTTGCGGAAGTCATCATCTGAGTACTCTTGTAGCGTTCAGCCCCCGAGCTCGTCGCCAGGTGAGCCGTAGGAGCCACGTCGAGTAGTTGTTGGTGCTGAGCGCCCGAGCTAGAGAGCTAGCGGAGACTACTCGAGTTGTGATCGAGTAGCAATTTGGTGCGTAGCCCCCGAGTTTGGGAACTAGCCGCGCTGGTGGAGGTACGTAGAGCGTACTGGAAGTCGTCGTTGAAGCTTGACCTGAAAGTAGAGATGCGTACATTATGTAGCATTTTTGTAGAAATTGAATCTACAAATGACAAATACAAATATGAATATAGATGTAAATGTCATGTGTCATGCTCTTGTTGTGGTCGTTAGGCGTCGAGTAGTTAGCCTGATGCGGTTTAGCCCCCGCCTCCGTGGTCTTTTGTTTAGCCATAGCCGCTGGGGGTGTGGAGGCATGACAGGAGAGCTGGTTTAAGCGCCCGGTCTCTAAGGAGCCTGTTTAGCCATAGCCGCTGGGGGCGTGGAGGCATGACAGGAGAGCCGAGGCTTTGCGCGGATCAAGGCGTGTGCTACTGTAGCGAGACCATTAAGAGGTAGACGAAAGTAGTTGACATGGCAACAAGAGAGAGCGCGATTGCTCGTTGTTCCGCATGGCGGAGAGCAGGATTGCGCAGTGCCTCCTCAGGATGTAGCCGTTGTGCGCCTCCAGCACTCAGTACACGAAACGTCGTGGCAAGAGCCTCCTAATTTGGTGTACCAAGCCTGTGACAGTCAGTCAACGGTCCCCAAGGGATAGCTGGCACGGTGTAGCTCTACTGGCAGGTAGCCGTTGAGAGGCGTACACGAAGTAGTCTTTGGCGTTGGTTCCTGTATGCGGAAAACAAGCCGAAGAAGAAATAATTATTGAAATAAGTGACTTAGCTTGATTCGCGGACGAGTGTCGACGAAGTCGTGGCGGTCGATGATGGAGCCGCGACGGTTGGAGCTGAAGTCGACTAGTTGGAGGTTGATCCAACTAGTTGTTGATGTCGCGAGAGCCGTCCTCGACTAGTTTTCTGGTTGAGACTAGTCGAGGTAAGTAGTCGAGGTAGTCGTACACCCAGAAGACGACGTCGCGGCGGCGTACGGCGTAGTCGATGTAGAGCCGCTGCGGCCGGGAGACGAGTACTCGCGGCGCACGGCAAGGTTGACGTAGAGCCCGTGCGGCCAGGTGACGAGTAGTCGGCGAGTTGATGCGTCTGTACGTCGATGAAGTAGTACTCGTGTACGTTGCTTGTGTGAGCCAAACAATGATCTTGAATCTTGCTGGTGAAGCTTCCGTGTGCACTTAGCAGGAGTATTGAACTCTTTTTGGTAGCTCTCTGTGTACACGTAGATGATTTTTTCATCAAGTAGCCTTGCACGTGGGGTACAAATTAGCTTCTGTTGCTGCCACTTGAGATTTCCGTAGGAGATTCGAACTCAGCCAGGAGACTTTGCACGTGGAGTACGCAGCGTGGGTCCTTCCGAGACGGAAAATATTTTTCCTTCGAGCCGCAACGCGAGAAGGCGTTGTCGAGTTGATTCGAATTGTCTTCGAATCGGGATACGGAACACGTAACATGAGGTTGTCTTTCCGATTTTCCGCAACCTCGGTCCACGAACTTTGATGCCTGTCTTGGACTTGATTACGAATACGACGACTGGAGATTGATCTTGAGATTGAAGCTAAGGTCCTTCAAATTCACCAATGATCGTGACGATAGCCCCACGGTGGGCGCCAGCTGTCGGTGTTTAAACCTCTCGACCTCCATGGGAGGTACCCGCAGCAAGGTAGAAGGTGGGGATCGCCATGATCTGGAACCCGAAGGTACGCGCGAGGACACAAGACACCAGATTTATACAGGTTCGGGTAGCCGGAGTAGCTACCCTACGTCCTGTTTGGAGTAGTATTGTGCCCTGCGCTTGGTGTTGTTCCCCGGAGGGATTGGAGATGTGCGGCTAGGTACCCGGCCCTCCTTTATATAGTCCAGGGGGCGGGAACCTAGTCGGTTACAAGGTAGGAGTCCTAGTAGGATTACATGGCACGAGTCCTAGTAGGAGTACAGAGAAATTCTACTAGGAGTCTGTCTGCTTCCTTCCTTGCGGTACCCGGGGTGTATGCCCGACAGGAGCCGAGTCATGAGTGGAGATTGGCGAAGGCTACACCGAGTTCGCGGGGTTTGTAGTGGTTCACCAGAAAACCACTGGGTTACTCGGTTGAGCCACAAAACCGAGGCCAAAGACTCGACGAGGAGGTGCGGCCACCCAGGCCGGTTCAACCGCCCAGGAGGGGCGGTCAGACCGCCTCGGGCCGGTCAGATCTCCCGGGCCGGTCTAACCGCCCAGGGGGCGGTCTAACCGCCCTGGCCGCCGGCGCCGAGATGCTTCGAAGTGGAGGACACGCGTTGGGATGGCAAGGCTTGCGTCGAGGCTAAGTAGGTTGCGGTCGCCGGGCATCCGTCCGATGAAGAAAATCTGAAGACTTCCAAGTTCGCCCTCGAGGGGCTTGTATCCCTAGTTTTAAGTAAGGGTAGTTTAGTCTTTTGGGTGCCTCCATATATACTCATTGAGTGGGTGGATGCCAGCCAACTCTTGGAACCCTAGCTCATCTGTTTTTCCATTTTCATTCTCCTTTTTCCCTAGTTTTTCCTAGGACTAGCTTGAGAGCTTCATGTGAGATCTAGAGAGAGGGATGGATGTTTGGGTGGCAAGATAGACCTTGTACGAACCTTCATGGTATGTATAGATGGTTCGGTATTGTTCCTCAAGGTGGTTTTCCCGCTCTCCTTTGTGTTGATTTTCGGAGCTCTTTGTTGGCGGTGTTTTGAGGACGATTTCATGGGGTCTTTGGTGGGTGTCACGTATGAGGATCTTGTGCCTCTTTGGCTGGTGACTTTGCCCCCAAATCTCTCTTGAATCGGACTCGATTTGGTGGTTTTTCGAGTTGGGCGTGTTCTTGACCTAGAAAGGCGATTTCTTCGATTCCTCTTGATTATGAGCGTTTCGGGTCGATTCCTTTGAGGTAGAGGTTGCCCAGGAGGTAACCCAGCTAATCCCGAAGTTTCGCTGCAATCTGTGGAGTAATTCGGGAGATCGGGCGCGAGGAAGTTAGGGTTTGACCCGCGGGCTGTTTTTCTGGGAGAGGCGGTCTAACCGCCTGGAGGAGGCGGTCTAACCGCCCTAGGTGTTTCCAGGTTGAAGTTTTGTTTCGCCGGTGTCGTATGGACCTCCCTGGGCCCACTACCTCGATGGGTACCAGGACCGACTACTCGGTGGGCCCCTGGGACTACCCGGCTTGCGCTACACGACACCTGAAGGCGTGGAACACAAGGACTACACAGGAGTAGTACTCGGTTAGGGAGCTGTACATGTTCCGCACTGTATAGAGGACTCCTAGACGTACTCAACTAGTACTCTCTCCCTACTCCGACTTGTAACCCTGCCTCCCGACTATATAAGGCGAGGCAGGGACCAATCTCTAGCATCCAATCTCCTCTCATACAACCCACGGCGCACTATTGCACCATCTTGTAATCGTGCCCGATCAATCCGAGCTACGCAAAGCATACGAGACGTAGGGTATTACGCACCTCGCGGCCCGAACCTGTCTAAATTGTGTGCCACGTGTCTCTTCCTTCGAGTTACCGATCTCGGCGAGTCATATTCATCTACTTCGGGTACTCCCCTTAGTAGGTTGCCGGTCTAAAACACCGACAGCTGGCGCGCCAGGTAGGGGCTCTCGTCCGAGATCACATGGCGAACTCGACGGCTCCCGTCCACTTCAAACCAACCGTCGCTTTCAACCGCGGCGACACCTTTGTGTTCGGCGCCTGGGTCTGCATTGCTGATGGTGCAGGCTCCTTCCAGCGCCACCTGACCATGCAGCCCAACCCGAATACAGGCTTCGTGACGCTTCCTGAAGTCGTCACGGGCGAACTCACCGGCAGGTTCGGCGAAATTTCGCTCTTCAACCACCTTGCTGACTTCGAGCTTGAGACCGCTTCCCACTCGAACTCGTCGTCGCCATGGGCCATCGCGTGCGAGCCGGCTGCTCAGCCATCGCAGGCGGTCCCCTCATCTCGCGAGCGCTCCGCGCACGGCCCCCGCACCCTCAGCCGGGCCCGCGTGGGGGCTCCCACTTCGCGTCGGGCCGGCAAGGAGCCCGTACCCGAGTACAATTTGGACTCCGACGCCGCCCCTGATCTCGTTTCGGACTCCAGCCCTCTCTCCGAGTTCTACTCGAACCCGGACTACGAGTTTGACTTCGGGTCGGACCCTGAGGAGCCCGAGTCCGAGGACAACTCCACCGAGCTTCCCTTGTCAGGGCCAGCCTCTGGGCTGGTTATAAAATCCACGCCGACCGGGAGATACGTCTAATGGCCAGACCGTAAGCCCGCTGACCTGATAAAGGGAGACTCACGTTACGTCGCCTACATCGACTCGCTACCGTTCCAGGAGGGAACACCCCTGGCCCGGGCTGACTCGAGCACACCAACTGAGGTGGCACCTTCCGAGTCCAGCCTTGTCACCCCTGATCGCCAAGTCTTCATGGCTGCCGGTGACACCCCGTGGCCTTCGTGCACGGCTCGAGACACGTACCACGGAAGACATCTCCTCCGACGAGCTCTCTGCTGATGCTCCACCGAACGAGAACCCTGCAGACAGAGACGCTCGACGTGAGCGTAACCGGAAGCGCAGCGAACGTCGCCGGCGCCTCCGCGACAACCTCCCCATCCGCAACCTTGCGGAAGCTCTCGAGGCGGTCGAGAGCAGAGTACACACCACCCCTGAGCAATGCCTCATGTCAATCACAGCGATCGCACGTCAGGCTCAGGGCATACGCACCGGAGAGGTCATCGCCAAGCTCGCTGAAGACACTTACTTCATGCGGGTCGACAACAGAGTCAACCAACCTCCTCCGGCCAGGCACCGCGACAACGAAGCCACAAGTCGCAGCGCCAACAACGGTCCTAACCGTACTCGAGCTGACCTCCCAGCTGAGCCAAACCGTCGTCGCTCCAACGCCGGCGGACCTTCACAGCACGACCACGGCAACCGAGAAGTTGTTCCCCACCGCGCTCCGGCCGGTGGAGGCGGCAACGACCCCGACGGCGGCGGCGGCCGGAGACGGCGGAAGCTCCAACCATGGAGCCAACAGAGAGCCGGCGGTGGCGGCGGCCGCGGCCGGCCAAGGCCACGCGAACAGCCACGCCTCCGGCGCCTCACATGGCGGGTACGACGCTCGCCAGAAGATTGAGGAGCTGCGGCGGAAGAAGTTGACCACCGCTGCCGAGGGCGACGGCTTCCCCGCCTTCTCACCTCGACTTCGCAACTTGCTCCTCCCCGACAAGTTCAAGCCTTTGGGGATCACCAAGTACGACGTGAAGCAAGATCCCATCCAGTGGCTCCGGTGCTACGCCCTCTCCATCGAGAACGCTGGCGGCAACAGCGACACCAAGTGCCTATACTTCCCCTTCTGCTTGGATCAAGCACCACTCACATGGCTCGAGTCACTGACAAGCACTCGATCGACAAGTGGGACCAGCTGAAGGAGCAGTTCACAAGCAACTTCGCGGGCGCCATGGGCCGGTCGGGTACTCGCATGGACCTGGCCATGATCAAGCAGGAACAAGGCGAGACCCTCCGCAAGTACATGCGCCGCTTCTTCGACAAGCGCGCCACCGTCGTCGACGTCACCGACAAGGAGGTCATCGACCTCTTCCAGGACGGCCTCTATCATCACCGCACCTTCGAAGACTTCGGTCGTCATCGCCCCAGGTCCATCCCCCACCTCAAGGACATGATCACGTCCTGGGCGGATGAAGAGGACAAGGCCAATGCCAAGTACGACGCCATCCGTGGCAAGACCAAGCGAGAACTGGGGGGGCGACGGCAAAAAAGCAACGCAAACGAAGGCGGCCGCAACAACAACAACAACAACAACAACAACAACAACAACAACAACAACAACAACAACAACAACAACTCGGGTCCCAACCACAAGCGCAAGCCAGACAACACTGTCGCGGCCATCCAGCGCCCTGCGAAGGGGAACTCGAAGAAGAACTCCGGCGGCTTCAAAGACCTGCTGAAGGAGAAGTGCCCGTGGCATCCAAATGGCAACCACACTACCGAGCAGTGCTACCAACTCAGGCAAGCACTCAAGGAGACGCCAGATCCACCGCACCCTCACGATCAAAAGGGCAAGAAGAAGGACGGCGACAACAATGACTTCCAGGAGCCGGACAAGACCGTCAACGTCCTCTTCGGCGGATTGCCCAGCAGGCGGGAGCAGAAGGCTACCCATCGTGAAGTGATGTCCATCGAACCAGCGGTCCCGACCCCTCTCAGGTGGTCGGAGGTACCCATCACCTTCTCCCGCGCGGACCAATGGACCAGCTTCTCTGAACCAGGATGGCTCCCCCTCGTCCTAAAGCCAGTGGTGGCGGGCTCCAAGCTCAACAAGGTGCTCATCGACGGTGGAAGCGGGCTCAACGTCCTCTTCACCAAGACCTTGAAGAAAATGAAGCTCGACATCACTCATATGCTCACCAAGAGCAACACGCCCTTCTACGGCATCGTCCCCGGCAACGCGGCTATACCACTGGGCTCAGTGGTCCTGCCAGTTACCTTCGGGGCGTCTCGGGACAACTACCGTACCGAGTACATCAAGTTTGAGGTCGCGGACTTCGAGACCTCTTACCACGCCATCCTCGGCAGACCGGCCATCGCCAAGTTCATGGCGGTGCCTCACTACACCTACTTTGTACTCAAAATGCCAAGCCCAGCCGGTGTACTCTCCCTCCAAGGGGACTTGAAGATCTCCCACGACTGCGACACAGAAGCCTTGGAGATCGCCTCTACAAACCAAGTACCCAACGCGATGATGGAGGTCTACGCTGCGTCAAAGAAGCTTGCTACAAGTGATCTCGACATCCCAGAGAAGTCTGACAGCACCAACAAGCCTCAGCCACCTGAGGAGGTACTCGTCAAGACGGTCGACCTCGGAACGAGCGACCCCAAAGAAGACCACCACCATCGGGGCAGGCCTCGACCCCAAATAGGAAGACGCGCTCATCAGCTTCCTTCGGGCTAACCGCGACATCTTCGCGTGGAAGCCAGCGGACATGCCAGGAGTGCCCAGGGAGCTGATTGAGCACTGCCTCAACGTTGACCCTAAGGCCACCCCCAAGCGACAACACCTCTGACGCTTTGCCGACGACAGGCGAGACGCCATCAAGAAGGAACTCGCCAAGCTACTCGTAGCTGGCTTCATCAGAGAAGTTTTCCATCCTGAGTGGCTCGCAAACCTTGTCCTCGTCCGCAAGAAGAACTCGAACGAGTGGAGGATGTGCGTCGACTACACCGACCTCAACAAGCACTGCCCCAAGGACCCCTTCGGGTTGCCGCGGATTGATCAAGTCATCGACTCCACGGCGGGCTGCGACCTGCTCTGCTTCCTCGGACCGCTACTCGGGTACCACCAGATCGCAATCAAGGAGGAAGACCAGGAGAAGACCGCGTTCATCACCCCGTTTGGCGCGTACTGCTACACGACCATGTCATTCGGGTTGAAGAACGCCGGCGCTACCTACCAACGAGCTATCCAGGCCTGCTTCAAGAGGCAACTCAACAAGAACGTCGAGGCCTACGTGGATGACGTGGTTGTCAAAACCAGGGACTCCAGTACCCTCATCGACGACCTTGAAGAGACCTTCGCATCACTACGCGAGTACCGCTGGAAGCTCAACCCGAACAAGTGCGTCTTCGGCGTCCCTTCGGGCAAACTACTCGGCTTCATCATCGCCCGGCCGCGGCATCGAAGCCAACCCCGAGAAGATCTCCGCCATCACCAGCATGAAAGCTCCCACGAGCATCAAAGACGTCCAGAAGCCGACAGGGTGCATGGCGGCGCTGAACAGATTCATCTCGAGGCCAGGAGAACGGGGCCTCCCCTTCTTCAAACTACTCAAGCATCAAGAGAAGTTCGTGTGGACTCCAGAGGCGGATCAAGCCCTTGCCCAGCTCAAGGACTTCCTATCAAAACCACCGATCCTCACGGCTCCTCACAAGGGCGAGCAGCTACTGCTCTACCTAGCTGCGACTACTCACGTGGTCAGTACTGCCATCGTTGTCGAGCGGCAGGAAGACGGCCACGCCTACCCGGTCCGGGCCGCCCCGGCCTACTTCGTCAGCGAGGTTTTATCAGAGTCCAAGGCCCGCTACCAGCCTGTACAGAAGCTCCTGTACGCACTACTCATCACCTCGCGGAAGCTACAACACTACTTCCAGGAGTACTCGGTCTCCGTCGTCACCGACTACCCGCTTGGCGACATCCTGCGGAACCAAGATGCTACTGGAAGAATCTCCAAGTGGGCTGTCGAGCTCGGCGCCCTCACTATCGACTTCAAGCCACGCACAGCCATCAAGTCGCAGGCACTAGTCGACTTCATGGCAGAGTGGCGGGAGAACTAGCTACCTACTTCCACCGTGCGACCAGAGCATTGGGTGATGTACTTCGACGGCTCACTCAACCTCAGGGTGCATGTGCAGGGGTGCTCCTGATCTCTCCAATGGGTGAACAACTCAAGTACGTCCTGCAGATCTTCTGGAAGGTCTCAAACAACGAAGCCGAGTACGAAGCCCTCCTACACGGGCTCCGCCTCGCGGCTTCACTAGGCATCAAGCGGCTACTAGTCTACGGCGACTCCGCAGTGGTCATCAACCAAGTCAACAAGTCCTGGGATCGCAACAAGGAGAACATGGACGCCTACTGCCTGGAAGTCCGCAAGCTCGAGAACAAGTTCAATGGTCTCGAGTTCCATCACATCGTCCGCGACAACAACGTTGCAGCGGACGTCCTCTCGAAGCTTGGATCCACCCGCGCTCAAGTTCCAGCGGGTGTCTTCGTCCACGAGCTTCACGCACCATCCATCCCGGAGCCGGCGCCACCGACCACTGTCCCAGCTCATCCACCAACTGGGCAGGAGGTCATGATGATCGACGTGGACTGGAGGCAACCCTTCATCGACTACCTCAACGAGCAAAAGGTCCCCTCCGACAAGAACGCGGCCGAGCAACTCGTCCGCCGCGCCAAGTCCTACGTCCTTGTCGGAGACAAGCTTTACAAGCGGGGCACGTCTTCTGGAGTACTCATGAAGTGCGTCCCTCGTGAAGAAGGCAAGGACATCTTGGAGGAGATCCACAAGGGCGTCTGCGGCAACCACGCGTCCTCACGCACGCTGGTCAGCAAAGCCTTCCGGCGAGCCTTCTACTGGCCCACAGCTCTGGGTGATGCCGAAGTACTCGTCAGAAGGTGCCAAGGATGTCAGTACTTCGCCAAGCAGCAACACGTCCCAGCCTACAAGATAGTCACCATACCGCCAACCTGGCCCTTTGCCTGCTGGGGGCTCGACATGATTGGGCCACTACCAACCGCGCCGAGAGGATTCAACGGGGTATTGGTGGCTATCGACAAGTTCACCAAGTGGATCGAGGTCAAGCCAGTCACTTGCCCCAAGGCTGACAGAGTACTCGACTTCCTGGATGAACTCGTACACCGCTACGGGCTACCCCACCGCATCATCACAGACCTGGGATCCAACTTCAACAACCACCAGTTCTGGGAGTATTGCGAGAACAGCGGGATCGACGTCCGATACGTCTCAGTTGCCCATCCACGGGCCAATAGACAAGTCGAGTGCGCCAACGGGATGGTGCTCGACGCTCTCAAGAAGTGGCTGCATGACGCTGCTAACTCCAAAGGGGGCAAGTGGATCAAGGAACTACCCAACGCACTCTGGGGGCTACGGACTCAACCATCCAAGCCAACGGGGCAATCCCCTTACTTCCTGGTCTACGGCTCCAAAGCAATCCTTCCTGCCGACGTCATATGGAACTCGCCAGCAGTGGAGCACTACGACGAAGGCGTCTCAGAAGACAGCAGACGAGTTGACATCGATAGCCTCGAAGAAGCTCGGCCGCGCCGCCCTCGTCCAATCAGCAAGGTACCTGGAGGGTATCCGACGCTACCATGATCACAACGTCAAGGAACGCTCCTTCAACGTTGGAGATCTTGTCCTCTGCAGTATCCAGAACACGGAAGGACTTCACAAGCTCAGCTCCCCCTGGGAAGGTCCCTTCACCGTGGCAAAGGTGACCGGGCCGGGCTCCTACCGCCTCCAAACACTTGAAGGCGAAGACATCAACAACTCGTGGAACGTCGACCAGCTCTGTCGATTCTACGCCTAGTCTACACGACTACTCCGGGGTTCAAGTCCACATGACTACATCAACACCCCTTGCCGTAAGTGGCCTCCGGGTCCTGGCTCCAGTCTCCGGACTTCTCCTCTCCAGGATCCAGCCCGTGCGGCTACCTACGGACCCTGGGCTGCCACGAGCGTCAAGGACTCTAGCAGCGGTCTACTAAGAGACCACACTCCAAGATCCAGCCCGCACGGCTACCTACGGATCTATGATCCAGCCTATACGGCTACTTACGGATCAACTGCTGTAAGCGGCTACCCGCTCCAGTGCTACTCAGCTGTAAGCGGCCTCCGGGTCCAAGCGACTACTCTGTAACTACGGCCCTGGCCATCCAGGTGTACTTCTTCAGTAATAAAGTTTGA
This sequence comes from Cenchrus americanus, assembly GCA_947561735.1. NCBI lineage: Eukaryota > Viridiplantae > Streptophyta > Magnoliopsida > Poales > Poaceae > Cenchrus > Cenchrus americanus. The sequence continues at coordinate 108,685,992 of OX387240.1, forward strand.
TCGTTCATCAACTTCTTTACTGCCTACTCCCTACAACGGGACCACTACTGCCGAGTACTACTACTCGCATCCACTCCACGATGGGGGCTCCGCACTCTGAGATCGCGACTACGAGTACTCATTGCTGGAAAATTTATTTCATTGATACTTAAGAAATTCATTACAATTGTTTTCCTGTACAACCATGACTACTAGCTATCTATTACAGGGCTACTGGAGGTTAAGCTTCTCAGCTACCTGCTCCGCGATGGGGAGCCATCTGCTCCAGCAGCTCTGCATACTGCTCATCAGTGCAGTTGGCGGCTACCCCGCCGGCGACTACCTCCACTGAGGCCTTCGGGAAGTACGACTTCATGAAGGCCAAGACTTGTCTTGGGATCGACCTCGCCATGTGCTTTACGTAGGCGGTCAGCCGGCTCGGAGCTTCCTTGAGGCGATCCACCAGAGGAGCAATCTTGGGGCCGCCCGGGTGCGGCACCAGGAGTCTTGCGATCGGCAGTGCGGCTTCTTCGAGCTCTTTCAGTTGGGCCCGCAATGCCTCGAAGTATTCGTTCAACTTCTGCAAGGATTTGTAGCGGTTGACGAGATCTCGGTCAGAAGCAATCCGGAGCTCCATATGCTTTTCGCACTCGAAGGAGAGTTCTTTGTAGTCGAGCTCGAGTACCTGGCGGGCTTCTTGCTCCCGGTAGAAGAGGTTCTTCATGCTCGTCTCCGAGGACTTCAGCTGCTCCACCTGGCCCTCAAGCTCTGCAACACGACAACAGCACAGCAGGTCAAGGACTTCTCGACCTCCAACAAGTACCCGACCAGTTCAGCGGCGTACCTTTGTTCTTGTTGCGGAGGCCCTTATTCTTCCGCACCAAGTCGTCGCCCTTCGCCTGCAACTCTTGGACGTCGTTGTGGTACTTGGCGAAGGCGGCGTCGAGCTTCGACTGCATGGCAGCCGCGTGCTTCCGCGACCTCACAAGTTGCTCTTCTAGCGCTTCGGCTCGGAGCACCGCGTCGCCATAGCCCCCGCAAAGATGTTCGACTTGTCGCGGGACCGCTCCGCAACGTCCTGCACAAGACAACTCAAGTCACAAGAGTACTCAACGACGGAGGATTGGCTACTCAGAGGCTACGGCCACTTACCTTCATCCATTGCTCGGCCTGATGGATCGCCTCGAGATGCTTGGCCACCGTCGCCGGCTCGACAAGATTGTCCGCGAGCAACTCTATCCCGCCGCGACTACTCGCGGTGGCCTCCGTCATCGGCGCAGAGCGGATGGGCTCTGCGTCCTGGATCTCGGGGGAGCGGATAGCCACCTCCAGAGCAACCTCTGGCGATGTGGTGACCGCCTCTCCCCCGGCGGCCTCCTCGACGACCTCCTCCATGGGCTCGGGGGCTCCTTCCGTAGCCTCCGGGGCCTCTGGCATCAACCTCTGCATCGGCACCCCTGCAGGGATGTCACCACCTTCAGCTTCAGCGCCTGTCAACGAGAAGACAAGTGCATAAGCGACAACGACTACTCCTCGAGGAGCCCTGTAACTTCAAGAAGGGTACTCACCTTCGACTACGCTAGCCTCCGGCAACAGCGCCTCGGCAGCCGGTGGCTCAGACACCGCCTGGGTAGTAGGAGCGGACTCCTCGGTGGGCGGCGCGACTTCTCCCGCCACCGCTGAAGAGGGCTCATCCCCCCTCCCGGACGCATCCGTGGATTTCCCCGCAAGCACACATACTTGGTCGTCAGTCAACCTCGACTACTACAACAAGTACTACTTAAGAAGATGGAGTACTTACAAGTTCGACCGGACTATTGTCACGGCCGGAGCACCGAGGATGCTGGCGATGTTGACCAGTCCACCCTCGGCGGGCGCCTCCTCCGACGCTCCCGCGGCTACCGCTTCCTCCACAACAGCGGCGGCCGGCGCAGTGCTCTCCTGCGCTCCTGATGCCACCACCTCTTCGACGGTGGCGGCTACGGGTTCCATGCTCCCCTGTGGAGCAGGGGGCTGGCGCTCCAGTTGCGCCAAGATCTCCTCAACAGTGGGGGCTGGACTACGACTTCCAGCTGGCTCCCCCACTGTGTCCCACACGCCTTCGTCGCCCTCTTCGACGGGCTCCGTTGGCGGCACCTCCTGCATACAAGGAAGACTACTCATCAGCAAGCGTACTCGTATAACGGGTACTCGACTACTCTGTTCAAGACAACTTACCTCCTGAGGCGTGGTCTCTGAGATCTTAAGCTTCTTCGTCACCCGCTTCCTGGCGGGGTTGCGCGGCTCCGTGGCGGCGCGGCCTGTGCTAGCCTCCAGGCTAGTCGGGGGGTCTTGTACCAGAGGAACATGAGGCAAGCCCGGGCGGCTAAACCTCGACCGCAGCTGGAAGCGGTCCTGCAACGTCTCCTCATCGTCATCGTTGTCGGTGGTATCCTCCACGACGACGGTGTCATCGCCTTCACCGACTTCTCGCTGCTCCTTTGCCTTCCCCTCCATCGGGATCTCGATTCCGCTCGGAGGTTGCTGCGGCTCGGAGATGAACTTCTTCAAGTCATCCTGCGAAAGACACAAGACGTCAGCAACTCTACACCAGGCAATGACTACTCGACCAATAGAGTACGACTACTCACCTCCTTTGGCGGGCGCGCGGCGGAGTACTCCTGGACAGGGCACGCCGTGTACGGCGGCATATCTTTGAAGATCCGTGACAACCTCTCGATGATGTCGCTGTCGGCCCGGCCTCGCCTCCCGCATCCGCGACGTGTCGTCGTCGCCGGTGTACTCGAAGCCTAAGGTGTCTCGAGCCATCAACGGCTGCACCCTTCGCTTCATGAAACTGAAGGCCACGTGCTCGGCCCTCAGTCCCGCCTCCCTGAGCACCTTGATGTGTGCCAGCATCTCGGGAAGCTGGATTCCTTCTTGCATGGTGGGCTCCGTGTTCCACCATTCGCGGTGCCTGGGCTGCCGTCCGCTCGGCTTCGGCAGGCCGGGGTGGTGGTTCGTGATGTAGAACCACCTTGTCTTCCAGTCCGTGTTGGAGTCGACAAGCTTGTACGCCAGGTACTGCTCCGCGGCGTCTTCTCTCAACTGGATGCCGGCTCCTCCGACTACCCTTGGGTTGGTCGCACTTGGCTGCGGCTTGACGCGGAAGAACTTCCGGAAAAGAACCCAATGCGGCTTGATCCCGAGGAAGGCTTCGCAGAAGTGCACGAAGACCGCGGTGTGGAAGACGCCGTTGGGGTTCAGGTTCAGGTACTCGATCCCGTAGTACCCGAGCAGCCTCTTGAAGAAATCACTAGCTGGGAGCGCAAGCCTGTGCTCCACGAACTGCGCGAACATGGGGATCTCATCTTCGACTTTCTCCATTGGATACGGATCTCCAGCAGCGGCCCTCCACATGTCAACTTCCTTCTCCCGGATGAACCCGCTGTTCAGGAGGGTAAGTAGATCCTCCGTCTTCACCTTGGATTTCTTCCACTCGCGGCTCGGATCGGCCCGCGGTGGAGACATGGGCGACGCTGCTCCGGTGGCAGCCGCGGCGGCCTCTTCGCGGCCCCTCTTCTTCCCGGCGGCCTTCGACGTCTTGGATGGTGATGGCTTCATCCTCCAAGTGCAGGGCGTCTTCACGCGCATCCGCTCGGGGGCTACCCTAAAAGCTTTGGGTGGCGGCGCACGTGAATCTACTACGGCGGCAGCAAGCGCTGGGAGTGGATCTACTTCAGATGGATACAGAATGGCTGCAGCTCGAATGGGTGAAAAACCCTAAGGGTTTTGGATTCTATTTATAAGTCAAACCGGCTCCGCAACGGGCGGCTGGATAAGTCCACGCGCGGCTGACTCGGCCGGCCGCGCGTGACCCTTCGTATTCTACTAGTCGACGCGCTTCACCTCGGGGGCTCGGCTACTTCTACTCGACTACCTGGGAAGCGGCTAGTCTCAAGAGCATCTCAGGACACATTCTTCAAGATGACCCTTCGATTCGAGAGGAAGTACTCGACTCAAGGCTCGGGGGCTCCGTGCCACGTGTCCTTCGGTTTTTTCTCTCCAGATTTTACGGGATTTTCTTGCCAAGACTTCAGGTGGACCCTCAGCCAGAGCCTACGGCTCAACCTAAGGCTCGGGGGCTACTCCATATGGAGTGCGATTTGGCAATCGCACCTCCATATCAGCTCCGGCTTCAAGACAAGACAGCAATTTTTTGAAGACCTTCGAAGGCGCTTTTCGAGGACGCTTGGAACTACTCGAGAAGACTTCAAGATTGCTCAAACATCGACCGGAGTACATTCCAGCCCTCGGGATGCTTCGACTACTCTTGAGGACTTTTGACTTGTAGCACTCAGGGACGCTTGAGGACTACTCGTTAAGGTCGTCAAGACTACTTGAAGCTATCCTTCTCGACTACAAAGTACTCGGGGGCTTGTCGTATGGACCTCCCTGGGCCCACTACCTCGGTGGGTACCAGGACCGACTACTCGGTGGGCCCCCGGGACTACCCGCTTGCGCTACACGGCACCTAAAGGCGTGGAGCACAAGGACTACACAGGAGTAGTACTCGGTTAGGGAGCTGTACATGTTCCGCACTGTATAGAGGACTCCTAGACGTACTCGACTAGTACTCTCTCCCTACTCCGACTTGTAACCCTGCCTCCCGGACTATATAAGGCGAGGCAGGGACCAATCTCTAGCATCCAATCTCCTCTCATACAACCCACGGCGCACTATTGCACCATCTTGTAATCGTGCCCGATCAATCCAGAGCTACGCAGCATACATGACGTAGGGTATTACGCACCTCGCGGCCCGAACCTGTCTAAATTGTGTGCCACGTGTGTCTTCCTTCGAGTTACCGATCTCGGCGAGTCATATTCATCTACTTCGGGTACTCCCCTTAGTAGGTTGCCGGTCTAAAACACCGACAGCCGAACTTTCCTTTGTGAGTTTGTTTGCCTTGATCAGAGGAGCGTCTGGGTGAAATTTCGGGTCGTTCTCGTGCCGTTTGCTAGGTGTTCTTGGTTGGAGTTCGTTGCTGGGTACAGGAGGTTAGACCGCCCCTGGTAGCCGGTCTAACCGCCCCTAGACCCCTGGGTGGAGTTTTGGTTTTCGCCAAGATTTTCTGGTTGCTAGCATGGCCTTGACCAGAGATCTCTGTTGGTTAAACCGTGGTGTGTTTTGGTGCTCGGAAGAGGTGTTTCGGAGGATTTCTTGGTTGCCTGGTGGAGGCGGTCTCACCGCCCCCTATACCTGGTCTAACCGCCCCCTCTGAACAGCCGGTCTTTCGAGTTGTTTCCGCTGTCGTGGGTGCATGTGTGTTGAGATTGCTGGTAGAGTTTGTTCCTAGGACCAGTAGCACTCCAGTGGCTACGTGGTTCCGGCAAACGGAAGGTAGAAGTGCGGAGCGTGTGATTTTGGGGGTCCGACCGAGCGAGTTCATCTTGTCGGAGTTTCAATCTCCTTCGAGAAGAATTTTTATCGGCTCCCATTTACTCCCCCTCTCTGGTCGCCTAATCGGTCCTTCGTGGGGGGAAATCATTTTTGTGGTGGGTTTTTGGTGGCTCTGGGATATTCTCTCCACTTCCCTCACCAACCTTCTTTGCCCTAAGTCCCTCACCATCCTGCCTCTTAAATGCCTTGATCATCATCCTCAACTGAGGCTCATGACCAGACAACCAACCCATCAACTTCCTCAGCTCATCATTCTCATCCTGCAAACGATCAACATAATGTGCAAGTTCCAAATTTTTCAAAGCATGCATTTCACAGGTAGAGCATGACGTAGGCATAGGTTCTTTCAGCTTAGCCTCAAGAGAACTAGTGTAAGCATGTATCTCATCAATCTTAGCATGCAAAACAGGGCAAGAAGTGCAAGCACCTAGCAAAGCAGGTCTAGACTTAAGCTCAGCCACTTCAACCCTAAGCACATCTAGTTCCTCACACTTGGAGGCATGCTTCTCCTTAAACAAAGAAAGATCAGCAAGAAAGATGGAGCAATCAGCACAATCGACCTCATCCGAAACAACATGGCTAGCCTTAAGGGAATCAATCTCAAGCTTGCTATCAAGCACTTGTGTTTCTAGCTCAGCCACTCTAGTCCTAGCATCCTCAAGTGAAGCCCTAAGCTCTTTTCTCATTTTCTTGGCCTCTCTAAGCATGTCATCACGGTTATCAAGCAAAGAGCCAAGCCTCTCATTCTCCTGGCACAAGAAGGGAAGTTCATCACGCACCTCGTCGTCGGAATCAGAGTCCGAGTCGCTCTGTGTGCTCTTCTTGCTGCCGGAGCTCAGCGCCATGGTGCAGAAGCCGTCTCTCGCGAAGCAGCTTAGCCCGCTCAGGTTCTTGGACGACTTCTTGCTCTTGCGACGATCACCTTCATCCTCAGTGCTGCTCGGGCTCGAGGTGGAGTACGCGGAACTGGAGTTGACGTCGCTCGCTCCAACCATCGCTCGGGCCTTGCCTCGGCTCTCCTTCTTCCTCGATCGTCGCTCGTCCTTGTACTTGTTCTTGTGCTTGCTCTTGTGGTCGCGCCTCGACCGGTACTTGCCATCCATCCTCGACTTGTGCTTGTAGCCGTCCTTGTTCTCGACCTTCTCCGGGCAGTCGGCGACGAAGTGTCCCGGCTTGCCGCACTGGAAGCATGTCCACGTGTTCCTCCTCATGTTCACCCGGTTCTCGTGCAGCCTCTCGAACCTCCTCGTCAGGAGCGCCAGCTCATCCTCTCCAAGCACATCGAACTCCTCATCTGGCATAGACATCAAGGAGGACAAAGAGAACATCCTAGTGGATGGGTTAGTGTTAGCCTTTCCTTTCGAACCACCAACGAGGGCAAGACTATGGGAATCAGTCGGACCCTCGAGCTTGGCAGTCATGCCCCTATCCACCTCAGCCGACTTGAGCTTCGAGAACAGCTCGTTCACCGTCAGAGTGTCATACTTCTCCGACTCCACAATGGCCTCGAACTTTCCGCCCCAAATCGTACGATCCAAAGAGTGTAAGAGCTTGACTGCTCTATCATGATCATCGTACGGGAGCACGTCCACATTGGCCCTCATGTTGTTCACAACCACCGTGAACCTCTGCAACAAGGCATCGATGGACTCACCGGGGAGATGAGTGAAGTTCTCGTACTCTCTCCGGTAAGTCGCATACATCCGTGCCTGAACCTGGGCATTCCCAACATGAGCCTCCTTCAGCACCGTCCAAATTCTACAAGCCAAGTGCTCGGTGTGCACCCGATCGAACTCATGCTGACACAAAGCACGAAACAAGTAGTCGACCGCCTTATTGTTGGCGTTGAATCTGTCCCTCGATCCTGGAGCGAGGAAGTCCATCGGCTGGACATAGCTTGTGTCCACCGTGACATCCCAAAGGATCTGACCCTTTCCGCGGAGGAACGCACCCATCCGCTTACTCCACATCCGGTAGTTCTTGCCATCGAAGTGTGGAGGACCCGAACCCCGTTCCCGGTACGCCATCCTTGGATCTTAGACCGGTTAGAGTCAATAAAGACCCGAACCAGCTTCCGATACCACTTGAAGGACCGATACGGCGAACCGGAGGGGGGGGAGTGAATGGGAGCCGATAAAAATTCTTCTCGAAGGAGATGGAAACTCCAACAAGATGAACACAAGCTTTTCCAACACACGTCTCCGACTCACTACCCAAGTTGGCCAAGCCCACGTAGCCACCGGAATGCCACTTGGACCTAGGAACCAACACACAACCTTCCGACCCGAGAACGCAAAGCGGAACACCAAACCTCGAGTCTACGGACCAACACCGGCCGACCGGTGAGCACCACCGGTCGACCGGTCCCAACCGGGTGAAACTGAGCAACTTTCACTAAGTGGCTCCACACCGGTCAGACCGGTGAGACACACCGGTTAGACCGGTCACGACTTGAAAGCCCCCAAAGCACCAAATAGGTCAACCGACCACCAAACTGACCCAAACTCGAAACAGCAGCAACACAGGACAACAACGAACACACCCAGACGTTCACCCGAGCAAAAACCCACAGAGGGTTGCACCGGTCAGACCGGTCAAGAGCACCGGTTAGACGGGTAGCTCGGCGACTCGGAGATGAACAAGACCCGCGGTCAACTCCCCCAAATCCAAATCTCGATCTCCCGAATCGCTCCACGGACTTGAACAAGACTTTGGGAATAATAGTAACACCTCATGAGGAGTCCATAGCCAAGTTTAATCCCACCAAAACTTGTTCAATAATGAGGAATCGAAGAAATCCCGCCAAGAACACCACAAACCCTAGAACCCGGAAAACCCCAAAATCGAGCCCCTTTACTCACGGATTTGGGAGGGGAATCACAGCCCAAAGAACCACGAAGGGTTCCCACAAATTTCCCCCATCAAATCCCCAAGAGCAAGGTCCCGAAAACAACCCAAAGAAATCACCAAGAGAGGGCTCCAAAAATCACCACCAAGAACAACCGGGAACAACACATCCAAACCTTGAGGAACCACGCCGAATCATCTATACATGCAACAAAGGTTCATACAAGGTCTAGCTTGCCGCCCGATCATCCAACCCTCTCACAAGATCTCACCATGAAGCTCTCAAGCTAGTCCTATGGAAATCCTAAGGAAAATAGGAAGGGAAAATAGGAAAGCAAATGAACTAGGGTTTAAAGGCTTGGCTGCCATCCTCTCACCTCTTGGGTTATATGGAGGCAACCGAAAGTCTAAAATGCCCTTTCCTAATAACTAGGGATATAAGCCCCTCAAGGGCGGATTTGGAAGTCTTCATGTCTTCACCATCGGATGGATGCCCGGCGACCGCACCCTGCGTAGCCTCGACGCAAGCCATGCGATCCCGACGCGTGTCCTCCACTTCGAAGTCTCCGGACTGCGTCGCCGCACACGGCCGACCGGTGCTCCCCACCGGCCGACCGGTACCCACCGCTAGACCCGGTCGCACCGTCGCAAAGACCGGCCGGTTCTTCGGTCTTGACTTTGTGGATCAACCAAGGAACCCCGGGTGGTTTTCTCGGTGAACCACCGGAAACCCCGCGAACTCGGTGTAGCCTCCGCCAATCTCCACTCATGACTTGTCTCCCACGTAGTCTCGGCTCGACCTTGGTTTTGAGGCTCAACCAAGAAACCGTCCATGACTTCATCTTGCTGTTCATGCCACCATGCGGCCCGCACTTGATCCCGCTGGCCACCGGGTCCCTCGAACGAAGCCTACTTGTCTTCTCCACACCTGGAGGCCTCACCGGCGACGACCTTTCGCGCTTGTTCTTCACCTACACCAACACCAGTCAAGCTGCAACCTGCACCTGCAATACTTAGCCAAGAATCAGTTCACACAACGTTGTCAATCACTTATCACACAAGGAAGCGACCATCCACCGGTCCTCGAACCACACATGGTCCTCATAGGTACAATGCAATTTTAGAGTTCAAGGGGAGAAAATTAAAAAATTTGATGAGTAAGAAAAAAATGATGAGAATGAGAAAGAAAGAAAAAGAAAAAATATATGTATGAGAAAAAGAAAAAATAATATGAGTTGTGTAAAAATAAAATAAAGTGAACTCCTTGGTTCTCTAACGTGCATTAGTAATTTCATGGCTTCAAGATTAAAGATACATACTCATTTTCCAACCATGTGCAATCCAATAACAAGGACTTCCTTTGTGCCTCGGGATCACTCTTTGCCATTTGCACATGTCCACCTATCTCAAGTGTGTGTATTTTTCTCTTTCCCCTCCTTGATTTAACATTATTTTCCAATGACCTTTTTGATGAGTCTCGGTAAGACCATGAGAAGCTTGTCTTGTTTTGACAACATCTCATTTATAATATCTTGGTAGGACTAAACTTTCCCAAAAAAGCTCCATATAAAGCCTACCACATATACACATTATGAGAGTTGGTTTAGCTCTTTTTCATCTCGTTCTTTATTTAAAAATTTCTGATATCTATTTAAACTTTGGAGCATGCTAATACTTGTGGGGTAAGCTTAATTAAGAATCTACCCTCCGTAGAGATGGAGGCTAGTACATTATGAAACTTTCACGAATTAAAATTTTGAGAGCATTATGTTTTCTCATGTATGATCAAGTGCAAGGTTTAAACAATGAAGGGCAATGATGATATCCATCGACGGCTTACTCGAGGACGAGCAAGGTTTAAGCATGGGGGAGATGTTGGCGGTGAAATTTCGTCAACCTAGCTATGAGTTTACCTTCGGTGTTGACATGAGTTTTATACTTTATCCATTGGTACTAACCCCCTTGATATAACAAGTTCATTCGTGCATGTCGATTTTAAAGTTTAGTGTTTATGCAGGGTTTTGACGTTGAAAGAAAGACTTCCGGGATAAGTTCATCAAGCACCTTGTGACAAGACCTTGAAGCCCCGTACAAGTCATGCAATGAAGAAAACTTGACTCCAAGAAGCCCAGGGACCAAACACAAGAAGATGACAAACTCCGATGACCTACCCAGAAAAGTGCCGAATCTTGCGGGACAAGGAGCTACGTCCAACTCAGAGAGAAACTGACGACAAGGGCACACATGCAGAAGGGGGAAAGATCTAGAAGACTCGGGAATCGACGTAGGGCAAAGGAGGCAGGCAACTGGGCCGGGATGGGCCCAGGCCGGTCGGCCCAGGCCGGCCAGCCCAGCCCATTCCAGGGCCCGGTTACTTCCCCCTTTGACCTAGCCGCCATTCGGGCTATTTATAGCCCCGGGGTCGAGAGCCACACATCGATCAATTTGTCATCGGCCGCCGAGGAGCAGAGAAGAGAGGGACACCATCTCGGAGAGGAGATGGTCGAGCTTGACTAGGGTCTCCCTAGCCAACGTGGGAACCTTGCAAGGAAGACCACGTCAGAGTTCCCGGAGCTAGAAGCAAGATCAAGGTAGGACCCCGGTGGTGATCTTGTTCATATATCATTGTACTAGTTAATATATCAAGTTGAATCCGATTCTTAGCGACAAAGTGTTTCTCCGAAGTCTTCATTTTCGATCGGCTTTGCTTATTTTAGATCTATTCTCGAGATAGATCATATAGGGTGTTCTTGTAGCCGCGGTGGCTAGAGGTGCACGTCTGATCTTCCGAAAGAACTCGACTTGTCCTCGGACTCGCCCTAGACTACCCGCATGAATAGGAGTACGTTGTGACAGAACAAGGGCTCTGAAAGGCGAGCGTTTTCGGAGTCGGACAGGAAACCATGGTTTAAAGAGGCTTCTAATGAGATTTGATTTGCTACTTCTTCTTTTGTTTGGAACTTCAACAAAAGGCTTAACCCGATCTCTCTAGATCGGTTTATCTACCCCCTCTATTTTTATTACCTCCGGTCTTTAGTAGATTAGATTCGTTCTTGTGTTGATTCTTATGATTAGATGCATTAGGGTTTTATCTCTTGAAGATTGAAGTTACTTGGCACTACTAGATCATCTTTTGCGTCACACATTTGTTCCATGGATTCGATACCTTGGGTTCACTACTCGAGGGAAGAAGGGTGCCTTGACTACGACGGGAGACTTGTCCACTTGCAAGTCTAAACGAACTTTGATAAAACTATTAACCGTCAACATGGGCCTTTTTCATGGCATCCTCTTGGGAAATAGCCTTGTTCACAAGATCATGGAAATTCTCTGGCTCGAGCAGGTTCAGCCATTCATACAACTTGCCATCTAGCCCATCACGGAACCTTTCCATCTTCTTTGCATCAGTATCCACATGATGCCCACCATATTGGCAAAGGCTATTGAACTTCTGGGCGTAACGGTACACCGTGTCAGATCCCTGCCTGAGGGCCAATAGTTCCCTCATCTTTCTATCCATTAATCCCCTAGGAATGTGATGACTCTTGAAAGCTTGCTTGAGATCGTTCCAAGTGACAGCACGCCCTTGTTGCATAGTCTTGAAATGATCCCACCACATTAAGGCTTCTCCTCGCAGTTGCAGAGCTGTGAATTTGGCTTTGTTCTCCTCAGATCAAGGCATCACAAAGGCAGAGAACTTGGCCTCGATCGCCTTGATCCAAGCCTCAGCTTCCAGGGGGTCTTCCGCCTTGGAAAAGGTCGGTGGCTTCATCCCAATGAACTGAGCATACATGGTGACCTGATTACGCCTCTCGTGATTGGCCCCATGTGGTGGCCCTCGGTTCATCTGTTGAGCCATCTGTTGCTGCGTCTGCAGGATTTGGCGCAACACCTCGGTCTGGGTGGCCATAAAAGCCTCCGACGGCGTCATGGGCGGCGGTGGCGGCAGTTCGCTGCTACCGGTCACTCCAAACCCGTTGGGAGAGCTGTGCGTGGGTCCCACCATCTGAAATGTGAGCCTTTGTTAGACACATAGACAAAATCTTACTTAGAAAATGATGAAGAGTGTAAACATGCATGGCAATAGATCATTTGTGCATTCATACGATAATGGCAGCAACAGTCACAAGATATCTCGTAACCAATATTAGATTCATAGATTCTTTCTTCAACACAGTTAGTAGATACAATATCTCATACGCTTCAAGTTGGCCTTCAATCTCGCGGCGAATTTCCATTTCGCATGCCCGAAGAAGGCAATTCACGGGAAGTTGCTAGCTGTTTTGGCAGCCGACCGACACTCACCGAAAACTCCATAGTTCTCTCATTTCTTATGCAAAAATGCTGAATTTTGGCGAGTGCGGTTTTTGTAACATTCTGCACAACTTTGGTATCCAACGCGTAACAAGATTCCAACAGATTGGTTAAACAAATCGAACTCAAACAGAATCACAAAATGCTTAAGCATTCTTTATTACAACCCGACGGATCAAAGGGTCCAAGAACACTACAAGACTCAAGGTCTGAAAACACCACAGTACAACAGGGTTACAATGCCGTCACACTGCACGAAAGCACACTCCAAAGTGGACTATCACAATCATCCTGAAGGTTACATCTAGGAGCACAAATCTTCTTATTGTCGTACCCTGGCAACCTAGTTGTTCACTGAAGCACCACTATCAAGAGGTGAAGCTGGTGGGGTCGGTAACGGTGGTCCAGCCTGACTCGTCTAGTCCAGACCAGACTGTCCCTGCTGCTCCTCCGGAGGCGCCTGTACTGGAGGTAGCGGTTGTAAAGCCACTACGGCCTGCAAGGCTGCAACCTAGACCTCGGCCTCCTCAACCTGCTGCTGCATCTCGGCAATGTTCTGTAACAGTGTCAACCTCTCGATATCGTTAGCATCTGCATCCTCCTAGAGGGTAGTAACCTCAGCCTCAAGGTCTACGATCCTCTGAAGACGGTCACCCCTCTCTAACTCCAACTGAAACCTCCTGGCACGTAGCCAGTCATTCTCCTGCTGCATCTGAGTGAGAGTAAAGTTCAGCTGCTGGTGAGCTGCTGAAAGTCGCTGCCAGTCCAGCCTAGCTGCCCAAACGCTGACCGATCATTGCTGTGGTGTTGCAACGCAGTCCCTGAAGTGTGAACACGACGTTGAGGCAACGTGCCAACGTCTGAGTGACGTCAAACGGCTCGGCTAGCATAAGCAGCTCCTGAAAGTGCATCTTGGCCCCTAATTGTTTTGGTGATAGTGACAAGCACAATTTGTGGTATTTAATGCTTGATCAAGATGTGTGTAGGACTTAAGTGAATGAAATTCATGGTTTTGACCAAAGGAAGGCCCCCAACTCCAAGTCGATGTTTTCATCTCGAATCAAGGCTTAATTTATTTTTGTTTTTGAATTTGATTATAGGAAACACTGTACTAAAAGGGGGGATGCGAATTGATAGCCAAGAGATGCTAAAAGTGCTCTAGGAGATAACCCAAGTGAGTGAGAAGAGCTTAGAGTTGACACGTGCACTTCTGCTAATCTTATCTCAAACTCTCACCATTGTCGACCGGGTCGGTAGTACCAATATGGCTTCACTGGCGAGTTTTAGCCACGGGGGTGGTAAAACCGACCCAGTGTCGGAACTACCGATATGGCCTCACTGTTGGGTTTCTGGGAAAGCCCTCAGTAGTACCGACACCGTGTCGGTAGTACCGAGGATACCCGACTAAGCACAATAACGGCTAGTTTTTGAGCTGTAGTATAAAAACCCCCTTCTCCCCCCTCACTCATTGCTGACCAACCACGAGACAAACTCCTCCTTGGGCATTCACTCCACCTCTCCCCTCTCCTCTAGAGTCAATCCTTGATTCCCTTGAGCTAGAGCTTGAGTACAGAAGTGATTTCTAGTGAGGATTAGAGAAGCTTTGAGAGACCCTTCAAATCTCCCCATCTCAAGAGCACTTGAAGCATCTCCGGGTTCTTGATTCGCATTTGTTACTCTTGAAGCTTGCTTCTAGGCGGTTAGGCGTCGCCCGTTGAGTGCCCTCTTTGTGTGGTGCACCTGGGATCGTTTGTATTACCCTCTCCTTGGTGGAAACTCTTAGTGAGCACCAATCTTCCTTTGTGGGGGTTGGAAGAGGAAAAGAAGCTCTCGGTGATAGCCCTCCCTTTGTGGCATCCTTAGCGGAGACGTAGCATCCTTTGTGGGTGTGAACTTCGGATTAAATCTTTGTGTCTCCTTTTGCTTGCTTGAATTCTTTGTCTCTCACTAACCCTAGAACTTGTTTTAGCCCGATCTATAAATTGATTGCATTCCTACTCATCTATGTGGTTGCAAGTGGTTTTTAAAGAAAAATAAATTTTGGAAAAATTTTAAATATATGAGAAAATCATTATTTAATTATTCTTTCTATTCACATCCTGAAATTGGAAATTTCAGGGTGTGACGTATGTATGACACATAGTATCTATTTTTTCCCGAACAATAACAGATAGTATCTATGATCAGGTATCAGGCACTAGCATGTACATGATTGTAAGCATGTGCACACAGGACTGATAGCAAAAAGTATGATCATATAAACCAGAAAGAAATAATTGGATTTTGTCAGTCATATAAACTAGCAAGGATGATCATATACACTTGGGAGCAAATCGTGTACCGCATCATCATAAGTCATACAAAAGCAATGCTATTAGTCATATAAAGCAACGCACAACAGCACATTCAGCCATCAACAACAGTTTCATCTTCAGAGGCATTTTCATCTTCAGAGGCATTCCATCAAACAGATGATATGCATCTTCTTCTCAAGCTCCAACAAGCAGAAATGGTTTACCTTTTTCCATGGAAATATTCAACATTTATGAAGGATTTGAGTGCGAATTGAAGGGGGTAAGTATGGAGGGAACCTTGCCTAGCTGCGGGATTCAACAGCGCTGAGGCCTCGAGCTTCCCTCTCCAGCGGGGACATGGTGGCGCGGGACACGTCGCCCGAGCCGGTGGACAGGGAGGAGGACCGGCTGCGGGGGTCGGCGCTTGAGGTTTGGCTCGCCACAAGCAGACGTCGTGTGCTGCCTGCAATCCCCCGTGTGGACCTCGCCAGTGCCGTCACCGTCCGCCAGGACCTCGCCAGTGCGCATCGCTGCTCGTCGGAGGAGGGGGTGCCGCCGGCGCGGTGGGCTGCGGCCGGCGACAGGGCAGCGCCCACCGGCCCTTCGCTGGACGTAGGAACCCTCCGGCCGCTCGCCTAGGAGCACCTCCACGCCGCCACTCGAAGGCCGACAGTGGGCTCCCGCAGCTTGCCGGGCGCGCCGCCGCGGGAGCTCGCCTGTCCCGCGCGCGTCGACGAGGGAGGAGGGGGCGGAGTCGACGCGGTGGGGTGCGGCCAGCGGAGGGGCAACGGCACCGACGTAGCAAAGTTGGCAGATCCCGCCGGTCCTGTGTGTCGTCCACCGCAGGCTCCTGCACGGGGAGCTCACTGCACCAACCGCCGTCGGCCGGGGAGGGCAGCTCCCGCGTGCCGTTGCCTCTGGTCGGCAGCTTGCTGGTGACCGAGCTGATTTGAATGGGGTGGGTGGGGTGGGGGTGGTCCGGTGGTGGGGAATGAAAGGGGGAACATATCTAGTGGAAACCGACCTCTTCACGCAAACTATAGAAACTTCATGTGAGTCACACGATGTTGATCCAACGGAGATCTCATGGGAGGTGGAAGGAGTGATTTACAAAATTCATGAGAGGTGGGAGGTGTGATTTGCAAAGGTGATTTTGCAAATCACCCCTTCCACCTCCCATGAGATCTCCGTTGGATCAACATCGTGTGACTCGATTGAAGTTTCCATAGTTTGCATGGAGAGGTTGGTTTCCACCGATATGTCGCCAATGAAAGGAGAGTCATTTAGGTGCACGTCATTAACAAAGTTACTACTTACGTGTATGTCATGCAAAAATTCTCACGTATGTGTATGTCATGCATCCGAAGTTTGTTGACGTACATACTATTTTGGATGGATGGAGAGTTAACAGAGGTGTTAGAGGGTGTGTAAATACAGTTTTGCCTTTATGTGCAATAAAGGGTTTTAAAAATCAGAAAAGTGAAAAAAATTGAATAATGTAAAAAACCAGGTAAAAATAATAAATAATATCAAAAAATCATAAAAATCAGAAAAGGAAAAATAAATTATAAAAATGATTTAAAAAATCAGAAACGCGGAAATAAATAATAAAAATGATTAAAAATCAGAAAAGCGGAAATAAATTATAAAATTAATTTCAAAATCAGAAACGAGAAATAAATTATAAAAAATGATAAAAAAAAATCAGAAAAACGGAAATAAATTATAAAAATGATTTAAAAGTCCTAAAAATTAGAAAAGTGGAAATAAAATTTTTAAATGATTAAAAAATCTGGGAAAATTGAGAAAAATGCTGGAAAAATTTAGATAAATGTGGACAAATTAGAAAATGGTTGCAAAAAATAAGAAAAAATTAGACATTATTTTTTTAAAAGGGAAAAATAGGTGCATGACCATTGCATACAATCAAATGTACATATCACATGGAAAAAATAAGGGATTACCATTGCATAGTAAAAAGTTCATATCACCAACATTTAAACAAATAAGTTCACTAGTTTGCATCACACTTAGTCCACACATAGACATCACACTTAGTCCACACATAGAAAGTACAGTTCACTAGTTTGCATCACATCACACCAAACCATACATGTCTCAAATTACATCAAAAGTAATAGTTCCTCCGCATAATTTATTCAAGCTGGAGTTTCTTCTTACTTCTTGTATTAGAAGCTGGGCTGGATGGGTTGACCACTTCAACAGGAGCCCTCCTTGGTGTACACTTCTTCATGATGGCTTGCTTCTGCCTTAGTGTAGAGACTTCATAGGATGCAATTTCTTCATGAACAGCATGAGGGTGGTCAATTTGGAGAGAAAAGGGGTCATTGGATCCATGTCCACTTCCAGACCTTGTGTGAAAAAAGGTCAGTTAGGTTGTAGGTTATAAATGACAAGAACAACTAGGTTAAATGACAAGATCAGTTAGGTTAAATGATAAGATCAGCTAGGTTAACTAACAAGATCAGCTAGGTTAAATGATAATATCAGCTAGGTTAAATGACAAGATCAGCTAGGTTAAATGATAAGATCAGCTAGGTAAATGACAAGATCAGCTAGGTTAAATGACAAGATCAGCTAGGTTAAATGACAAGATCAGCTAGGTTGTAGGTTGTAAATGACTAGATGTAGAAAAGTGAAAGATCAACTTGCTTGTACTTGTTGTTGGTGATGGCCCCCTTTTTTTGCACCTTTTTCACTCTCTTTGGCTTATGTGTAGCATTGGCCACCGCCTCATTGTATGGAAATACCATGCCTGATCCAGTAGTGGCCACAACAATGCTAGTCACTGTGCTAGTGGAAGATGCTTTCTTCTGCCTTTTCTTTGGTGGACCCCTGAAATAAATAATGGAAAATTGTTATTTCGCATAGCTAAACAAGAAGTGTTGTCATTGTGTAGCTATGTCTACAAAGTCTACCTCTCAGCCTCAAATGCAGCTATGTCATCTGGATTGCCATTCTTACATGTGTACCAATGGTGTCCAAACTGAAGGCATATTGGGCACTGATGTTGTCTTTTGCCAGTACCTTCCTCATTGCCTGATTTCTTCCTACTACTGCCTCCCTCCAAAGCTGATTTCATCCTCGTTCTTCCTCCTTCCCCCCGCAAAGGACTTAAGGAATGGAGGATGCATGAAGAAGCCATGGGTGGGTTTGGGCCACATGGACTTGTCAGGAATAAAGGGCATAGAACCTGCATATGCAATTTTGAATTTCTCAACTGAATAGCACTCATCTACATAATCTTCAAGTTTGGCCCAGGGATTGATGTGATGTTGGCAATGGCATGTTTGCATGGTATTCCTGACCCTTGCCAAGCTCTGCAGGAACATGTCTTCTCAATTGTATTCACTACAAACCTGAAGCTACTAGCAGAACTTCCCTTAGCACAAACTTCTGCAATGCCATCAGGTGAGCTTGTGATTACTTCAATGTCCAGGTTATAGCTAGATCCTCTCAACTTCTGCACTATATGATGCAAGATCTTTCCTTCAAACTTTTGGGCAACCCTTTTTCTAAGGTTCCAGTTAATTAAGATCTTCTGTCTAATGTTATCCATCAACTCATCCAGATGCATGCCCTTCATATCCTTCACCTGCCAACATAGAAATTCAATTTTGAGCAAACATGGAATAAAATAAGAAAATCAATGCAAAGTTAAACAAGGTAATCTTACCCATTTATTGAATGTCTTAGCCAAGTTATTGGTAACATAATCCACTTTTGATAATGTGGAAAACTGGCTCCTAGTCCACAATTTCTTGTGATTTTCCTGAAGCCATTTCATAGCCTCTGGTTTGGCTGCAGCCATGGCTTGATAATGTTTCTCAAACATGTAAGGGCTCCAAGAATATGCAGATGCCCACAAGTGATCATCAAAAATCTGTCCACTATAGTGTTTCTTGAAATTCGTGTTAGATGGTACATACACTCTCTATGTTCAAAGATCCGGAAAAACTTTACTAACCCCATGCATCACCGGGCCGCCAACAATCGCGTCGAATGTAAGACCAAATGGATTGCCTATAGCTTCTTTCAACCTCTCCATAAACCACTCCCAATTCGGATTTGTTTCTGAGTCAATAACACCAACTGCTACTGGGTACATCCAGTTGTGACCATCAACTGCACCAACTACACACAACTGACCCGTAAACCTTCCATTCAAAAATGTGCTATCTACTGCAAGATATGGCCTACAACCTTGTAGGAAACCATCAACACAAGCTTTCAAAGCAAAAAATAGCCTATTAATCCTTTTTTGTTGTTGATGGTACGATGATCAATTACAACAAAGGATCCAGGACTAGTATCCTCTATTTGAGCCTTAAATTTGTACAGGTTGTCAAAACTTTCATCCCAAGGTCTATAAATTTTGTCCACAGCAAGTTGCTTACCTATATAAACTTTTCTGTAGGTCACATCAATTTTGTGCCTCTCCTTCAACCTTCTTTTCAGCTCTTTGGCACCACTGTTCCATTTTCCTTCAACCAATCAAGCACTTGTTCACACACCCAATATTGTGTCACTCCTACACAACTGCCTTTCCTTCTTTTGCTCTCACAATTCTCATGCTTGTATGGGTTTCTTGTGATCTGCCAATGTAGAAATCAATGGTATAGATTATTACAAATCAATGTAAAAAAATCAATGCATAAAGAGTGTTACAAAATTTACCTTCACTGTAACTTCATCACTCAAAGTAGCAGTATGAATTCTCCACCTACAGCCCACATCCTTGCCACTGCAATACACCCTGTACCGAGATTTATCACACTTTTCAATGTTATATTGGAACTCATACTTGGTAGCATGTGTAGCTAAATCTAACTTAAAAGCATTCTGATCTGAATACATAGTGTCTACTGCCATAGGAGGATCGTTCTTGTCATAGTGTGCATCAGGTTTCTGTGCAGGCTCTCTATCTATTACAATGTCATCTTCCTCTATTTCATCATCAGACAAAGATGCATCCTCCTCAACTTCCTCTACTTCATCTCCCTCTATTTCATCATCTAACAATGTGTCCGGTTCCGTTTGACTAGTAGGAATGGGAGGTGCTCGATGTTCAGGACCAATGTCAATATACAAGCATTCATCATCAATACCCACATGCTCATTCGATGGGTTTGGGTTAGCAAGAAATTCACTATATGTAGATTTAGTAAGGCAAGATTCCCCTATGCTTAGTTGAACTGATTGTCCAGTACCAATTTCCCACTCTGAAATGTCAGGAGGTTCACTACCCAAGCCGGCGTCCATCCTACAGATGAACAACAGTGCATGCTCAGCACATATGCATACATCACATATATGCGAGCAAAGAAGGGATAAACAAGAATTGATTTTTTACCTGTACAGTGGAATCATGAGTAGGGGTGGGCGCCGAGCGGGCGCCTGGCCGCGGGCGCGCTGGCCGTGAGCGCGCCGACCGCCGCGCCCGGCCGCCTCGCCGGCCGCGGCGTGCCGGCCGCCGCGCCCGGCCACCTCGCATGGCCGCGGGCGTGCCTACCGCCGTGCCCTCGGCCGCACGCACGGCCGCCTCGCCCGGCCGCGGCCGCGCACGGAGCACCCGGATCTGGCCGGCGGCGGGGTCTCCAGCGGCAGCCGGCGGTGGGTCGGCTAGGGTTCCGGACGGACTGGAGCACGAACAGGAGCACGAGAGGAACTCTCCATTCGTTTGCAGGACTCAGAAACAAACCGGATAGGACAGGGGCACAATAGTCTTTTCACTACGTGGGTCCCACATGTCAGATGGGTGCAACTGTTAAGTCCTAACAGAATCCATCCAAAATGGCATGTACGTCAACGAATTTCGGGTGCATGGCGTACACGTGCGCGGGAACTTTTCATGGCATACACGTAACTAGCAACTTTCTTAATGGCATACACGTAAATGACTCATGAAAGGAGGGGGAAGATAAGGTGCGGCCCGCGCATGTGGATAACAGTATGCACGTATGACCACGATTGCCGGTTCGGTGAAGGTGGTTGGGTTGGCAGGGGCTTCTTATAACTATTGGAAGTCCTAGGCTTCCTATATATATATATGTACATATATATATGTATATATATATGTACATATATATACATATATATATCAAGTTATACATATAAATTACTTTTGTATTTGGAGCAGCTTTCTATGGGAAAGGAAAAAATGTTGTGTCTCCGATTCTCCACACGAAGAAAGAGGATGGAAAATAAATGACGTCGGTGGGACCCGCCCACGTGCAATATGCTCGCGTTCAGGAATCAATCGCCAAGACTGGGGAGCTGATGCATTGTCTAATCGGTCGCTTGGGACGCGCGAGTGTCAAATTGGTTTTGCGGACTATTGTTTGTGTGAGGAGAGAGAAACACTACGTGAAAAACTCACTTTTGGTAACGAGCATTAATGTCCTTTAGTAACAGGATCAAGTGTTGCAAATGAGCCAAGAAAGGTAATGAGTAGATGCACCAGAACAGAACCCGTTACTGTGAAATCAATATCGGAGACGCGTGCGGTGAACCTACGTCTCCGATGTCTCGACGAACAGGCCAAGTTTTAGGGCCCACCGGTCAGTACTGGTAACAGGCTTTTACATTGCCTGTTACATTGTTGGCATGTTTGTAACGGGTGTTTCGATTGTAGCTCGTTACTCAGTGATCAGTGCTTGTAACGAGCTTTAATTAACACCTGTTACAAATACGTAGGCCACCCCTACAGTAACCTGCTGCCTGCTTGCCGGCTGCATCCTAGAACCAGCCAGGATTTGACAGCCATCAGGGGTTGCATCCTGGAACCAGCCAGGATATGACTAAATTCACAGAAATTAGATCCAACATCCAAATTCACAGATATCCACATAATTCACATGCATCATATGACAAAATTCAGCATCATCATCTCACAAGTAAAGAAGCACAACTGGTTTGACAACAATATCGCAACCATAGTTAACTAGATTAGCTTGACAACAATATCACAAAATTCATGGACAAAGAGGAATGCAAAATTTTCCTAGTCACCATGTATAATATGAGCCCACATAGTTTCATCAGCATGAAATTTTCCTCCAACTGTGATCACTTGTTCCATGAGGAATGTGGCAATTCTTGAACATAGACCAGCGTTAATTTGTCGAGAGGATGCTCATCTAGCCCTAATCTCTGGATATAACAATGTCACCAGTCAGCACACATATATAGGTGGTTACCAAACATGTGCAGTGCTAATAAGCAAGAACTGTGCTCAGTTGCAGGTTTTACAAATGAAAATCTCAGGAAAGTACCTCCATATATGGGCCTCTATCTTTTAATTTAAGCATGTAATAGGCACAATAGAAGCCGCTGAGTTTGGATTCAGTAGGTTATTGGTGGCACTGCAATAAATGTACAAAGAAAAATAGTGGTGATCGAGAAGAAATAAACTCAAGCTTTAGTACTAGCTTCCACAGGAAGGAAATAAGTGGTATGTACCTTAACATCTTTGACATGTTCCAAGGTGCTAAGGTGCGACTTCTTATTGCAGCAGTAACGTTCCCAACCCCTACAATGAAACATCCAACAATTGTTAGGGCACTATTAATTAATATACTCTGCACAATTTGTTGAGGAACGTCCGCAGGTTATGAAAGAAATAACTTACTCATTAATGATTTGTTCGAAAGGGTTAGTATCAGTCTTAAGTATCTTCAAAGAATCAAGATAATAGACCTTCCACTGCTTTGGAACGATCACCACTGCAATCCAGTGGTTCGTACTGAGATAAGCAGCAAGGATGAAATTCTTTTAGCATATAGTATGAAGGCATTGCACATATAGGACACAAAGAAAGCAAGAGTATTGTCCGTGCTGTTCAACGTTGTCGAGCAAAGGCATTCAGGATCAAGGAAGCCAACTGCAACACACATCTTCTCAACTTTTACAGCCATATTCCTATTAGTAAAAAAAACAAAGTGTAAGGAGGCAAAATACATGGTAAAGATGATGTGAGGCAAAAAGCACATTTCGATAGAGAATGATTAGTGGGAAGCAGATTAAATTTTCAAGCAACTTACAAGATGAAGCAACGGAGAAGTGTTAGATCCGAAACATCCAAGTTGAAGAGATCGTACAAATCACTGAGTTGCACAGATATTTGCTAGAGTCTGTTTGATGATTCATCTCTCTTAGGCCATGCATTGGTCCCGGGCCGAAGTGTGACCATAATGTCAGAATCATTATCTGACCTACCATGTTGCATGTAGAATGTGTGGAGCTCTCTGGTACAAGGATCAGCCTTTTTGAGATCATCATCACTGAGAAGGCTCTTTCCGAATTTATAATTTGGGTTAACCATAGTCCAAGGATTCTTCTAGGTGTTTCTCTCAGATCGCTTTGGGTTAGACCAAGATTTCTTCTTGGTGTTTCTCTCAGTTCACTTTGTAGTAGGCATCTTAGAGGTTTTATTTACAACAATTTTCTTTTCCTGCTGCTTTGAGATGACTGAAGAAGGTTTCTTAAGGGCTTGCTTGCCTACTTTAGGTGGTGTAGAACTTTTATTTTTGGCAAGTTTCTCTTCTTGTAGCTTTGAAATGGCTGAAGGTTTCTCAAGGGATTTCTTACCTGCTGTATGTGGTGTAGAGACTTTATTTTCGGCAAGTTTCTTTCCTTGCTGATTTGAAATGACTGAAGGTTTCTCAAGGGCTTTCTTGCCTAGTAGTGTCTCACCAAGAGCTATTACAGAGGTATTGGGCCCAGATGTACCTACAACTTTCTTCGAAATGTCGTCGATAGATTTATCAGCACCAGCCAACACATCACTCTGGTTGACTGGTAACAGTGGTGTCTCACCAGGAGATATTACAGAGGTATTAAGCCCAGATGTACCAGCTTTGGCATGATTGTTTTGAGTACTTTTGTTTGGGGGTGTAGGTTTTGTTGTTTCATGAGGAGGATAAGGAGGAGGAGGAGGAGGAGGAGGAGGAGGAGGAGGTGGTGGTGGTGGTGGTGGTGGTGGTGGGGATGGAATATTTGGTGTCTCTTGCGAATGTGGGGATGCAAGTTTTTCTGTTTTTTCAAGACTAGTAGTAGGTGGGGATAGAATATTTTGTGTATCTTGCGGATGTGGGGATGCAAGTTTTTCTGTGTTTTCAGGATGACGAGGAGGTGGGGATGCAAGTTTTTCAGGACAAGGAGGAGGTCTGAATGGAACGTCTTGCGGATGTGGGGATTGAGGAGGAGGAGGAGGAGGAGGAGGAGGAGGATGTGGGGAACCATGTGAGGAAGGAACCTGTACCGTACTCTGTGAACTACAAGGAATCTGTACCGTAGTCTGTGAACGAGATTTACATGTTGGTGCTCCCTTGATGTCAATCCGACACATTCTCCACTATAACCTCTGTCCTTCAGCTTGTCTGAGTTTCATCACCTCGTCTTTAGGAGGGTATTCCTTCATCCGCAAAGATAGTATATACAGTGAGCACTTCAACCACAACACAGTCTTCATGAATCGGGACTGTTTGTAGCGTAGTCTGCTCTGGATGAACAAGACCAATTACAGCCTCACATTGAAGACCTCTCCACGTGATCCATAGGCCGTGTGTGGGTTCACTCAACATGCCTATAAGGTCTTCATGTGTACGATCGTCACAGCGCACCTTTGTCGCCAACTCTGCAGCGCCATCGATCAAACCTACATTATCTGCGGACGCATAGCTGCTCTTCAGTGCGCGATTGGACATTGGTGACAACACCACCTCTACATATGCATGTTCTGCATCTGCATCTTAGCCACCAGTTCTTTCTTGATTTGTTCCTTTATCTTTTCCGTGTCAACTCGGACTTCGTCCTCTTCCTCTTCCTGTACATCTTGACGTGCTGAGGCCATGCATACTTCCAGCCCTGGTAGCTGGAGACACCACACACACGACCTGGTTGTTCAGGGCGGCCCAAGCACTGACTTAGCACAACATACTCCCTCTGTCCTGCCATTCCTAAAGATTCTGCACATGCAATCTTCTCCTTGATGTCTACAGCCAATTTTTCTGCCTCTTTGTTATTGAACACTATCATGGCAACACGGTTTTTAATCACTAGCTTACTCCTTGCTCGCGCCAATTCTTAGAACGATCGTTAGGGTAGGCGTCATATGGGTTGGGCATACCAGCTGCAGCTAATTGTCTGTCCTCTTCCTTCCATTGTTCTAGTTTCATAGTATAACCAGTTGGACCCATGTTGTGCTCGCTTGTGTTCCAGCTTCGGAGTTCTTTGAACTTGACACTAACAGATGAGGCTTGCTCGGTTTCCTCCTGTTTCATGAACTCCTTCCACTGTTCCGGGACAATCAATGGGTGCCTTATAAATGACTCAAGTCCTTTTCTAATAAAATCTCACATAAGCTGAAATCTGAATTGTCTCCATGCCTTGGCTGTCGTCTTCCAGAAAAGCTAGAATGCCTGCGGTTTCAGATCTTGAGGACCAGGAGCGTCCCAGTTTCGATGGATGACCGCTCCTCAGTGATGAGTGATTGACAACGGGTGTTGGACTGACTCTTGGCTCAGTGCGCAGGTGTAGGCTACGGCCTAGTTCGTGTTGTTGTAGGTGAAGAACGGGCGCGAAAGGTCTTCAGCCTTGAGGGGCCTCCAGGAGATGGAGAGACAAGTAGGCTCGGTTCGAGGGACCCCGTGGACGGCGGGACTAGGTGCGGGCCACATGGTGGCGAGACGAGCAAGACGAAGTCGTGGACGATCGAGCTGGTGTACGGTGGTGGCCGAGTCAAGAGGTTTGGCGGGAGGCCGGGCCGAGCATGCGGGGTTTGGTGGTTTGCCCACAAAACCATCGGAGGACAGTTTTTGGTTTGGGCCTCAAAACCAAGTCCGAAGGCCCAACACGACAGAGACGGGATCCGGGCGTGTCGGGAAGCTTCGAAGCAGAGGACACGCGGCGGGATCGCATGGCTTGCGTCGGGAGGACGCGAGATGCGGCGAAGGCGTGGCCGTCCGATGGCAAGACCCACAAACATTACATAAATGCCCCTTCGTGGGTTGTATCGCCAGTAGTTGAGTTAGGGGTAGTCGAGTCATTTTCCACACCGGCGGGACCCGATATATAAGCCATGAGTGTGTGTGGATGGGGCTTTTCTCTCCGCGACTTAGGGTTTCATTTCCCCTCTCCCATTTCTCTTTTTCCTGGACTATTTTCTTCTCCATTTTCTCTAGGCTAGCATGAGAGCTTCATGAGAGATTTATTGAGAGGGATGGATGCTAGGGCGGCATGCTAGAACTTGTGAATCTTTCCTGGTTTGTATAGAAGATTCGGCGTTGTGAATTTCGTGGTCTTTTTCTTGCTTGTTTTTGGTGCCTTTGTTCTTGGTGTGGTTCCGCGGATTTGAGTGGGTTTCTCCCTGGATTTCTTTGAGGGAAACATGGATGGATGTCTTGTGCATCTTTGGGATTGATCTTGTGCCCTCAAACGCCGGGAAACCACTTCGATTCAAGGATTTTCGTTTGGAGCTCTTGCTTTCGGTGGTGTTCAAAGGATCCGTGATTCCCGGTGATTTAGGAAGTTAGGAGACGAAATATTTGGGGTATAGCATCCTTGGTTGATGCTTTTCATGTCCCCAAACTCTTGTCTCAACAGCTTCTACCGTTTGGGAGATCCAGTGATGGATTGGAGGGGTTGACCTTCGAGGTCGAGTAGTTTTCTGCTCTGTCCGCAAGGCGCAGACGGTTCGCGACCTGGCAGTTCGTCGTGGTGTTCTTCGTGTTCTTGGTTTGTTTCCGTTTGATCCAGTTTTGTTTTAGGTTTTCGTTGCAGGCGGTTTGCGGACGGTCCGAGCTTCAGTAGCGGACGGTCCGGAACCCGCGCGGACGGTCCGCCTGGCCTTCGCGGACGGTCCGTTTTTCTCTGGTCGGTTCTGGTGGTTCTGTTGGCTTTAACGGACAGTCCGCGGCCCAGGCCGGACGGTCCGCCGTACCTGTGCGGACAGCCCGCGGTACATTAGCGGACAGTCCGCGTGGCTCGTGCGGACAGTCCGCCCCTCCTGGCCGGACAGTCCGCCAGAGCCTGAGTGCTTTGTTCCTTGGTTCGTTTCCTCCCTCCTTCTTTCGTGCTTCCGCGTGTGCTTCAAGGAATCGTTCCTAAGACTTGAGGTTGATCCATAACCTCGTTGTCTTGACGATTGGTGTGTGATTCGATCCATCGCTTGTGTGTGACCGGGATTTGTCTAGGGTATAGGCCGGGTTCTTTGAGAAGGATTTTTATCGGCTCCTATTCACTCCCCCCTCTCTAGTCACCATCCGATCCTTCAATTGGTATCACAGCTTGGTGCCGGATTCTTTGTGACTTTGACAAGTCTTGAATCCTAAGATGGCATACGTTGAGCGGGGTGGTTCGCCGCACTTCGATGGGAAGGGTTACCACAAGTGGGCGGCTCGTATGATGATATTTCTTCGTGGCAAGTTGTTGGATTTCATTGTGCTTGACAAGACCTATGCTATTCCGGCCAACATCCATACTCTTATGGTGACCGATGCCGGTGCTAAGGCCAAGTATGAGGCAAATGCAAAAGCCGTTGATCACTTGGTCCGGAGCTTGTGTGATCCTGAGTTTGAGCGTGTTTGCCATTTAAATCTTGCTTGGCAAAATTGGGAGAAGTTGTTGGTTGCTCACGGTGGTGATAACCATGTGAAGGCTCGCCTCTTTGTCTCTTACCGGATGCAATATGAGAACTTCACTCAACTTCCCGGTGAGGACATTGATGCGATGTTTCAGAGGTTCACCGCCATCGTGAACAACATGAAGGCCAATGTTGAGGATTTCCCATACACCGACATGATCAAGCTTTGAAGTTCTTGCATATCTTGGACCCAAATGTTTTGGGTGCTACGGTTGAGGCCATCAAGGAGTCTGGGAAATATTTGACCATTGAGTTGGATGACCTCTTTTCTAAGCTCAAGTCGGCTGAGGTTGACAGGAAGTTGCAATCCAAGCATGAGGGCTCAACTGATCATAGTCTTGCTCTTGTGGGGGGATCAAAGGGAAAAGCTAACTCTTCCAGTCGATAGTTTTCCTTGTCTTCTCTTATGTCTATTCCAAATGAGGAGTTTGATGTGCTGGGTGAGGAGGAGCTGGCCTTGCTCTCAAGGAGGTTTGATCGACTACATGAGAGTCGGAGGAATGCAAGGCGGAGCTCGGGGACATGCTACAAGTGTGGCAAGCGTTGACACTTCATCGTCGAGTGCCCGGAAGAGGAGGAGAACAAGTACAAGATGAGCGAGTACAAGGCGCACCCGAGGCGTGAAGACAAGTACTCCTCCAAGGGCAAGCACTTCAGCAAGTCCAAGAGCAAGGACAAGGACAAGCGGCGACCGAGCAAGGGCGGTTACATGAAGGACAAGGCAAGAGCCATGGTGGCCGGTGCAAGCGACGTCGATTCAAGCTCAAGCGACGCGCAGTCAAGCTCAAGCAGTGAAGATGAAGACGCCGGGAGGCGCAAGGGCAAGAACAGTGCAAGCCGGAACCTCAGTGGATTGAGCTGTGTGGCGTTTGAAGGCTTTTGTGGCATGGCTCATAGCTCAAGCAGCAAGAAGAGTGAGAAGGAAGACAACGACTCCGACTCGGAGGATGAGGTAAATCGTGACCCCGACTCTTTGCTTGCTGAGATCACTAGGTTGAATGGCTTGATTGACAACCGTGATAGTGTGCTAAGAGATGCCAAAAAGATGAGGAAAGAACTTAGGGCTCAACTTGAGAATGCTAGTGAGAAAGTAGGAGAGTTAGAGTCTAAATTGCTTGAATTGAAACTTGAGAATGACTCTTTGAAACTTACTCCTACCATTTCTGATGATGTTGAATGTCTTGAGTGTAATGCATGGTTGAATGAGATCAAGTTGCTTAATGAGAAGAATGCTTCTACTTTGGCTAAACTAGATGCTCTTAGGACTGAGTATGATGAGCTTAAGGCTAGACCCACTTTGCTTGGTGCTTGTAAATCATGTCCTACCATGCATGCTAAGCTTGTTGATGCTCGTTCTACCATTAGCACTTTGGAAGCTTCTTTGAAATCTCCGTTGTCAATGCATGCACTAGCCGTGATGAAGTTACTTTGCGCAATCTTGAACTTACTTCCCGTTTGGATGTCATCTATGAGGAGAATGATTATTTGAGGAAGGTGTTGGGTTGGTTGTTCGGGCGGGGAACCTCAATTGAAAATCATGATTGAGGAGTTCAAGAGAGCTGATGGTCGTGGTTTGGGTTTTGAGAAGTTGGGTGAGAAAGTGGGAGAAAACAATGGAGAGAGTGTGTATGAGAAGTGTGTTGAGTCTAACCCCGAGTTTGAGGTGATCGGAGACATCCAAGTCCCACTTCCAAAAGCACCCAAGAACTCTTTCACACCAAAGCCCAACCACCCTTGCAACAAGCTTGACACAACCCAAGATCCACCCAAATTCCCACCTAAAACAAATGACTTCCAGAAACCGGTGAAGTTTGTGAGTGAGAAGGGTGAGAAACATAGAGAGAAGCCAGAGCCAGAGCCAAAACCAAAACCCATCCCCTTCAAGTTTGAGTATTGTGGCAAGGAGAGACATCTAGCAGAGTTTTGCTACAAGAGGAAAAGGGATGAGAGGCTTGCTAGGGAGCAAGCAAACCAGGACAGGTATCGCCAGTCTCATGGTATTCCTGAGCCTAGAGTGCCACTTCCACGAGGTGTGGGAAGTGTGAGGAGTGTTGGTAGAGTTGGAGCTCAAGGTGGTAGGTTCCCACAGAGAGGTGGTGGTGAGAGGTTTGTTAGGAGAGAAGATGGTGTGCGTGCTGGTGAGAGGTTTGGTCGGGCTCGTGGTGGTTTTGCTGGACGTCCCCCTACTCGTCCTCAATACGGGTTTAGGGTAGATGATCGCAGCTTTGGGTCCAGAGGAACTACGGACCACGTTTCCCCCTCGTGGTGCCCGTACACCTCCCATGGGACATGGGAAGTTTGGTGGCAAGGGAATGATGTTTGCTAACCCCTCTTTTGAGCAGATGGCTCGACACTGGTTCAACTTCCTTTGTGCTAACCCCAGTGTCGAGTCGTTGGCTCATTCTCGTTCTTGTTTCTGACTACAGGCAGGAGGCTTGGAGAACATTTGGTTGATCAACTCCGGATGTTCCCGACACATGACCGGAGACAAGAAGTGGTTCTCCAGCCTCACCCCAGTGAAGGAAAAGATGTACATCACATTTGGGGATAATTGACGAGGAAGGGTGATTTCTGAGGGTGTTGTGCATGTGAGTGACAAGGTAACGTTGAAGAGGGTAGCTCTTGTGAAGTCTTTGGGTTTCAATTTGATTTCGGTTTCTTAGTTGCTTGATGAGGGCTTTGAGGTGCGTTTCAAGTCTGGTGAGTCTCGTTTGCTGGATTCTTGAGGTGATCTTGTCTGTATGATCATCCCCGAGGGTCAGATTTTCAGGGCTAATTTCTCTCGTTCTTTGGGTCCTGCTCGTTGTTTGATAGCCGGTCCTTCTTCTGATTTGTGGAAATGGCATAGGCGGTTGGGACACTTGAGCTTTGATTTGGTTTCTTGCTTGAGTGGTCTTGACCTTGTCCGAGGATTGCCGAGGTTGAAGTTTGAGAAGGATTTGGTTTGTGCTCCGTGTAGGCATGGCAAGATGGTAGCCACTCCCCATCCACCCCTGACCGATGTCATGACCGAGCGTCTGACAGAGCTGTTGCGTATGGACCTTGTTGGGCCAGCTCGAGTTCGCTCGGTGGGTAGGAAGTGGTATGTCCTTGTTGTGGTGGATGATTACTCTCGCTATGCCTGGGTGTTTTTCTTGGAAGACAAGAGTGAGACATTTGGTTTTGTTCGAGATCTGATCGTGAGGTTGAAAAACGAGAGGCACGGGAATGCCATACGAGCTATGCGTAGTGCTAATGGCTCAGAGTTCAAGAACTCTCGTTTTGATGCCTTTTGTCGTGATCTAGGTCTTGAACATCAGTATTCGACCCCTTTTTTACCCCCTCAAAATGTAGTTGTGGAAAGGAAAAATCGTACTCTTTGTGAGATGGCTAGGACGATGCTCGATGAGCACAGGACTCCTAGGAGGTATTGGGCTGAGTCGGTCAATACGGCTTGTCATGTCTCTAACAGGATTTTATTGCGAGCTTTCAAGAGGAAGACCTGTTATGAGCCGATGCATGGTCGAGCACCCAAGGTGAGTCACTTCCAAGTTTTTGGTTGCAAGTGCTTTATTCTTAAGAAAGGAAAACTCGACAAGTTTGAGGCTAGGTCTAGTGATGGGATTTTCTTTGGATATGCTAAACATTCTAGAGCCTATAGGGTGCTTAACCTTGAGACTAACAAAATCATGGAGACTTGCGAGGTAACCTTCGACGAGACAACGCCATGTACCTCTCTTGGCTTTGAATGTGCAGGTGATGAGGAGATGGCCAAGGACCTCTTTGAAGAGGAGAAGGACGAAGCTGGAGATGATGATGGAGAGAACCATGCGCCTGAAACTGAGTGTACCCACTACTTCCCCTACGACCACTACGGAGGGTGGACCGTCTACTTCATGGACAACGACGGTGCGACAAGAGGACTAGGAGAAATAAGCTGAAGTTGAGGGGGAGGTAGTCTCGAGGCGTGAGGCTCCCCAGCGGATTCAAGAAGTACATCCCCTATCGAGGATCATTGGGGACATCGACGAACATACTACGCGGTCAAGGTCTAGAAATTCCTCTCATTTCGCTCATGCTGCATTTGTTGCCACCTTTGAGCCCAAGGACATTGGACACGCTTTATCTGATGCAAACTGGGTCAATTCTATGCATGAGGAGTTGGAAAACTTTGAGAGGAACCAAGTGTGGGAGTTAGTTGAACCACCTCCAAATTGCCATCCTATAGGAACCAAGTGGGTTTGGAAGAACAAAGAGGGAGAGAATGGGATGGTTGTGAGGAACAAGTCCAGACTTGTTGCTCAGGGTTATAGTCAGAAGGAGGGGATCGACTACGAGGAGACCTTTGCTCCTGTGGCCCGTCTTGAGGCAATTCGAATCCTTCTAGCCTTTGCTGTGGCTAAAGGGTTCAAGTTGTTTCAAATGGACGTGAAGAGTGCTTTTCTGAATGGGGTCATAGAGGAGGAGGTGTATGTGAAGCAGCCACCGGGGTTCGAGAGTGAGAAATATCCTCATAGGGTGTACAGGTTGAAAAGGGCTCTGTATGGGTTGAAATAGGCGCCCCGGGCTTGGTATGGGAGATTGAGAGGTTTTCTGTTGAGCCGAGGGTTCGTGATGGGTACCGTGGATAGGACCTTGTTTCTCCTCAAGCATGGAAATGACTTGTTGGTTGTGCAGATATACGTGGATGATATTGTCTTTGGTGGCTCGTCACATAACCTTGTTGCCAAGTTTGCAGATGAGATGAGCAGGGAATTCGAGATGAGCATGATGGGCGAGTTGCAGTACTTTCTCGGCACTAGTAGGGATGTTGTCATCAATGACGTTGCATTATCGTCATTGAAGACGCCAGAATGGTCACAATTAGTCTTTTGTGACGTTTTTGTGACGATTTTGGTTTGGTCACTAAGGTGGCGTCACATTTGGTCATCGGTGACGAAATTGGTTTTTTCGTCATAGATGTGTCACCAATCTGTGACGAATTTTGTGTCGTCATGGATTTGAATTCATTCTATGACGATTTGTTTTGGTCATAGATTATACCATGTTTTCGTCATAATTTCACGTCTACCGGGCTAACTGACGCTGCCGTTAACGCCGTTAATGCATTTTGTGACGATATTTTTCGTCACAATCTTTCGTTCGCCTAGATAACAGATGGCGTCGTTGCAATGGTGTGACGATCCGGTTTCGTCACAAATGTAGTCTTGTGTTGGTCATAGGACGACGTATGCCACACTGGCAGATGACGAGGATGTGACGTCATCAATGACGTGGCTGCTGAGATCATCATCTTGCAACCGTCATAGATGTAATGATTAAATCGTCACAGATTGGTATTTGACATTGTCACGCTTTGATATAATATGGTCACAGATTTGCCAGCACTTTGGTCACAAATATAACATCTTTTAATTTGGTCACAGATTTGAGAGTAGATTGGTCACAGATACACCATGCATTTGCTCACTGGTTTGGAAATAATAATATAATAGGAATTTGCAATTGATACTAGAATGGGCACACAATTGCATTAGGTTTGCATCAAGTATTTCAGTGTGCATATACAACTTATGCACACCACTAGACATTGCAAATTCAGTAAATATGTTGTTGAAACAGTACCAAGTACCATAAAAAGTTGCACACACGACCAAGTTACTAGATAGGCAACCGACAAAAAATAGAAAGGAAAGCCGAGCAGCAGCCTATGTTGAAGTCGATGACGAAGCATTTCCCTGGAGGGAGAAGAGCTTCTTGAGGAGCAAATTGGTCTCCGCCATCTCCTTGATGTTCTCTTCTCGTAAGCTTCTTGTACTCCTCCGCCTCCTTCGTGTCCTTGCCCGTTCTTCCTCTGCATCCTGAATTTTCTTCCTGAGGTCATCCAGTTCACCTTGAATAGCTGTCGTCGCTTCAGCTGCAAGTTGCTCCCTAAGCTGACTTTCATTTGATGATACTGACTTGGAGGATGGCGGTGTTTGGAAGCCAACATTCTTCAGGAATAAGTTGGAGCTGTTCTGAGAGAGCACCTTCGACACGACTTGCACACCGGATGCCGGCATCTCACCTTCGAGAACAAAGTTCGATCCTCAAAGCTTTCATTTGGGACTGAAATAGTATCAAGGTAAAATAGTTACAAGTATTTGATGAAGAGTAACATGTCAATGTTTAATAAATGCAATAAAGTAGATGCACGCAAAAGAACCAGATTATTGAAAACCTACTACTATGTATGCATAAAGTCCACACATGATTTATGTGAAATGGCAACTAGTAGGCATATAATCCGTGCACCGACAAGTGCCTCTCTTGCGGGGCCACTTAAGCCACGTTTGGAGCTAGTGTGGCACGTCCGGGAAGGCTTCCACCGCGTCTACTTCGCAGATCGATCTAGGTTTGGTTCATCAAGGATTCTTGTTTGTTTCGTGTAATTGAAAAATGACAAAGAAAGTAGGCACGGATGAAAGGGAAAATAATTAGTTGAGTCCAAATGTGCGGGTAAGTGAACAAGGTAATGTTTTACTTATGTATGCATGTAAGTGTGCCACGTAGCGGCGAGAACCCGTAGCCCGATGATACTTGACT
This sequence comes from Cenchrus americanus, assembly GCA_947561735.1. Taxonomy (NCBI): domain Eukaryota; kingdom Viridiplantae; phylum Streptophyta; class Magnoliopsida; order Poales; family Poaceae; genus Cenchrus; species Cenchrus americanus. Next base: position 108,720,096 of record OX387240.1, read on the forward strand.
TTATCGCGGTTTTCCTTGTTCTTCTCACATGTTTGCTAAAAGACGATGAACATGTTAGTTGATATCACAGGTTTAAAATAAGGGACTTTGTAAACTGATAGTGAATGTAAGAATTGATGCCCATACCATGTTCTTTGGATCTGACCACCTTGCAACAAGTGCCCTCCATTCGAGATCAGTCATGTAGCGAACTGGAGAAGTTGACAAATCGGATTTGCAGGAACACTATTGAAGTATTTCTTCTTCAGTCGATAGCGTTGGTTCTTTATCGCAACACGCATCAGATCAGTCATAGCTGCCCTTGTTGGGGCATGATTGTGTTAATGGCCAAGCGACCCTAGGCATATGATAGTTGGTTATTTAGTTAGTCAAATAAGCTTAATGAACAATAGTTTCATATGGCTACAATAATGCACTTACAGCTAGCTGTCCCTCAAAGGCTTTGTAGTGTACGTCGTCTTTCTTGTAATATTTCCAATGTGGGAGGACAGGAATACTTTCCCGAATGATGACACCAGCCTCTGAAGCTAATTTGGCAGCTTGAACAGGATCTTGAGGTCTTTTTTTCCATCCTGAACAACTATGGGCAATCTCCTTCCCATAGCTTTGGTCATCCTATCTAGATGCTTTCCAACAGTAGGTGGTCTGGGCCTCCTAGGAGCTCGCTGTGGAGGACCTACATCATTGAATTTAGATTCAGTTTTTTTATTTTATTGATGCAAAATCAACTAAATAGATGTCAAAACTACATGATAAAAGAGCTTGCCTTCAGCTAGTGTGTTGTCATCGTTAGCAGCTGCAATGTGTGCCTCAAAACCTGCATTGTCATGACCACCGATACACCGCCATCCTCCGATGGTGTGTTCTCATCAACACTGGTCCATTGGATTCCTCTGCACTCGGATTGTCTTCATAAGGGGCTGTGTAGGATCCGTACAAGAAGCCTTTTTGATGCTCTTGTTTCGGATTCAGAGGGTGGTTTTCTCGACCGAGTTGATGCCCTCACTCTCTTCTCGTTCCTAACTCCGGGAGCCATTCTCGCCACAGCTTTTCTTGATCTTTGGAGAGATGATTTTGCGACTATGCGGTTGGAGAAGCTGTGGGGAAAGAAAGCTCATGTAAGTCATGTGCATTAATAATGAAAAACCATATATTCAACATCATTATAGTTTGATAGAATTTGCAAATAAATCGGAGATCAAAATGCAGATCGGAAACAGTAAATTGCAATCAACTTTATTAACAATAAGTACCATATAGTAAACATTTAATTGCAATGAAATTTAAGTCCTAAAGCATACTTCAGAGTAGAAACATTTAATCCTAGATTATATATTAATAATGAATACAATGTAGTAAACAAGTTGTATGTTCCAAGTATGCCCCATTCACTACTGTGAAGATAGAATAAGCACCTTAAGTTGTGGCTGCTCATTAGATTCAATGTCTTCATCATCAGTATTATCTCCTTGATCATCTTCATCAAGGAGATACTCCGATGATGATGAATCTTCGTTATCAGTTCCCTTGTTTGCTGATTTTTTCCCCTTCTTTTGTGCAGGTTGAGGCAAGGATGTAATAATTTCAGAAGCTAAGGTATTCAATCCAAGCTCTTCAAGCATCTTTTGATTTTCCGCCACGCGTCTATCTCGGCATCGCTCATAATCAGTTATCGTAGGTTCTTTCAAGGACAAGAAATTGGGTGTATTAGAATTTTTAAAAGTCTTGAACTAATAGGTTAGAGTTAACAAAACTACATGAAAGATAGATAAGAGGTCTAAGATATGAGATAAGACCTACAACTATGTGTGCACGCCTAGATCAGAAAACCCCAGGGTGTTACAGTGAATCAGAAACTGTTATAACTACATTAGTAAGTATGAATATAGAATGGAGTGAACTACAATCTTCCTATCAACCAAAAATTAGGGAATATTACAGTAGCAAACCGTGACATAATAATGGTCTCATTAATCAAAAAAATACATTTCAAATTGACATACATATACGACAGCATCAAAATTGTAGATCTACTCTCAGAAATATAGTTGAATTTTTTGACAGACTCCGCAGCCCGTTCCTCTTTTGCCCCCTTGTTGCCACCATTGAAACCTGCAGATGAGATTTGGGTTAGGTCGGGGAACAAAAGGAGGTGCATGGGCAGAGAAATGTACGTGAGAGAGATGGATTTGGGGGCGGCGTGAATTCAAATCAGGTTATTGTCAGAGCTACTCGTCGCCGGCGGCTGTGGTTAGGGTTTCGTTGATGTGACTGAGTGGTTGATGGGAAGATTTAGGTAGGTGGGGCATTGAGGGGGAGGGTTAGGTTGAGGCGTCGCGGCCTGGAAACTACGAACCTGGGGTGAGGAGCACCTCGTCGCCGGCGATGGGTGGTGTGGCGGCGGCGGCTTCTGTGGTTCCAGGGGAGATGTCGAATAGATAGGAATAGGAAGTGGGGAGGTTTGATGAGTTGTGGGGAGGCATGTAAATAAGTCCGCCTTTTTTCATTAAAGAATGGTGCCGAAAAGTTTTTGCGCAATTTCTCCCGCGCTCCCGCCGCAGCGTCAGTTACTCGATTCATATATAACTATTTCGATTACTAAACGAACATCCTCGAGTAGCGCAGTGGTAAAGCCCATTTAATGGAACCCTTGGGTCGCTGGTTCGATTCCTATGGGCCACATATTTTTTTGACTTTGTTCCTTTTTTTAAAACATCAGTTGCTTCTATTTCTTTATATTTTTTTTCGTCAACACCTCCTTGATTACCTCCAATAGCACGCTCTGATAGTTTCACATGATTTCGAGATACTTGTGATGCGCATATCTCACATGTGTAGACGTCCCTTGCATAGGCACATTGGTCGTAGTGGGGCATGTGTTCCATCGTAGCACCGTGCACCGCCACTTTGGTATAATGAATTGAATATAATTTTGTCATGAATACACACCAAATTGGTGTGTCCTTGCAAGTTTTTACATTTTTCTAGCATGGTTTGCTAATTTTCACATTTATTCTTTATTAAATCATCAAAAAATTAAGATAATAGGTAAAAATGCAACAAAAATTGCAAAATTGCACGAAACCTCCTTGTTTACCTCCAATAACACGCTCTGATAGTTTCACATGATTTCGAGATACTTGTGATGCGCATATCTCACATGTGTAGACGTCCCTTGCATAGGCACATTGGTCGTAGTGGGGCATGTGTTCCATCGTAGCACCGTGCACCGCCACTTTGGTATAATGAATTGAATATAATTTTGTCATGAATACACACCAAATTGGTGTGTCCTTGCAAGTTTTTACATTTTTCTAGCATGGTTTGCTAATTTTCACATTTATTCTTTATTAAATCATCAAAAAATTAAGATAATAGGTAAAAATGCAACGAAAATTGCAAAATTGCACGAAACCTCCTTGTTTACCTCCAATAACACGCTCTGATAGTTTCACATGATTTCGAGATACTTGTGATGCGCATATCTCACATGTGTAGACGTCCCTTGCATAGGCACATTGGTCGTAGTGGGGCATGTGTTCCATCGTAGCACCGTGCACCACCACTTTGGTATAATGAATTGAATATAATTTTGTCATGAATACACACCAAATTGGTGTGTCCTTGCAAGTTTTTACATTTTTCTAGCATGGTTTGCTAATTTTCACATTTATTCTTTATTAAATCATCAAAAAATTAAGATAATAGGTAAAAATGCAACGAAAATTGCAAAATTGCATGAAACCTCCTTGTTTACCTCCAATAACACGCTCTGATAGTTTCACATGATTTCGAGATACTTGTGATGCGCATATCTCACATGTGTAGACGTCCCTTGCATAGGCACATTGGTCGTAGTGGGGCATGTGTTCCATCGTATACTCAATGTGTGCAAGCGAGACTTTATTCTAATGAGTGGGATATGTAGAAAACAAATGAAATAAAATGTTAATATCAAAACAAGTTAAAAAATGTTTAAATGAAAAGTTAAAAAATGTTTAAATGAAATAAAATGTTAATATCAAAACAAGTTAAAAAAGCTCCCATAGGGTTCGAACCCGGGAGCTGTGGACTAACAATCAGAGCGCGTTACCAGTGGACTACGAAGGTTTATTCGATGGATGTGAAGATCCATTTTATTTAACAACATAAAGAGGCGTCTTGCTGTGCAGATCTATATAGCAGTCGCAACGACGGCTTCCCCCAAATCGTCCCCCAAATCGTCACGCCTCCTCGTCTTCTCCGCTTCGCCTTCCGCCACCGCCATCTCTGCCCCTCGCGCCGCCACCACCTGCGCCCTTGCGCGCCGCCGCAGTCGTCGGCGTGTGGAAGATGACGAAGGCGGTGAAGAACCTGGAGCAGTCGAAGCGTGCGAGTAACCAGAAGCGGGACCCGAGGACCGGGAGGTTCACCCGCGCTTCCCATGGCGTGGTGGTGCGCCGAGCCTCCGGCGACGTCATTCCTGACGTCCCACCAGGCTTCGAAAGGATCGCTCCCAATCTGAAGCGCACCGGGGGATCAGCATTCCCATCTGCAAAACCTAAGGTTGATTTTCTCACCCTGTCACTGTTTACGGGTTTTTTAATTCATTCACTAGATGTTCATGATTTTTAAGTTCCATTACTCACTAATTTTGCATTTCCCTAATTTGCTTGATTTCTGTACTAAGCTGCGCCACTAGATATATGCATGCCCTTAGAATCTTGAGGGGGATTTTCAGTAATGCTTGTGGTGGGGTTTTCAGTTCAATCATATTTTTCTAGAATGTAGTACTAACTTATGTGCCACTGGAAAAATGTGGTTTGTAATTTGAGCAGTATGGTTTACAATGCACTGGATACATGCCCTTAGAATAAATTGATTCCTCTTGGTCAGAAATTGTGCTATTTTTAGATATCCATATGCTGATGGACATATATATGCTCTTTTCAGATATCCATATGCTTAAATTTATGCTATTTACAGATATCCATATGCTCTAATTTACTCAGTTACTACAAATGGCATATCTTTAAATTTTTGTAGATGAACTACTCAGTGACTATATATGGCATATATTTTAATTTTGATTGGATTCTTTAAATCTTTTTAGTTACTCACTTTCTACATATGTGTTGTTAAATCTTCACACTTAATTTTTGTCAGCACTAGATGCAAATGAATTGTGATTCACTTAATTTTCAGGCCACCGCACGCGGGGGGCTCTCCACTAAGGCCGCAGAGCGCGCTCTGAGAGTCAGCGAGCGCCACATGATGAAGGTCTGCATGAAAACCCGGTATCTAGTGACTGCTTCTAGTAGCGTTGGCACTGCTGAGTCTACAACTGAAGAATCAAGCAGGGAAACTTATGTGAACCCAGTGAAGCAGCTGAAAGGGAAGGAGAAGAAGGTGACTTTACTGCTGTTGACAGTTTTGAGATAATCTGATTTGAGATCATTTAGGCCTTAACAGTGCTCATTTTCATAACAAACTGGACTTCGGGAGTTACGAGAAGGAGCCGGGGACTTCACGAGAGAACGTGATGCCGCCGGGAGGTTCAGCTGAACAGGGAGAAGAACAGGTACACCAGACTCAAGGCTGCTCTCAAAGCTGCTGCTAACAAGGCGAAGACGAAGACGAAGTGCATTCCAGAAAGTGATGGTTAAATGTCAAGGCTGCTGCTGTCTTTTGCAAGTTTGGCTAATCCGCATGATTGTCAAGAATGAACCTATATGGTTGCATTCTTTTACTGTTGTCAGTGATGGAAGACATTAACTTAGTAGTGTCGTAGCAGGCTGGAAGGCAAGAAGATTTTGTGCCTTGCTTGCTTTAGCTTGTAAATAGTTATGGTCAGTGAATGTGCCTGGTTAGTAGTGCCTTATGTGGCAACAAGACAAGTAACTTTCATCTGCTGGCATGTACATGCCCTATAAATATTTGGTAATGACACGCGTTAAAGTATCATTTGTGGTACTCAATCTGGTCTACTTTTTATTGATATAACAGTTATCACCAATCTATATTATTGTAACATGTCATCTTCATGTGGAGACATATATGGTATGGAAAAACATATATATCAAACTAGTAATCTTCATATTCGTCATCTGGAGACATGTCATCGTTGTTATCGTTATCATCGTCACTACAATATTGCAGCACTGTCTCATCCTCCTCCTCCCCCTCGCTGTCGACATCAATAATTGCAGCTTCCTTCTTGTTTCTTATTAATTCTTGCAAATTGCCTTCAATTATAGTGCCTTCCCCACCTTGAATATTTGGTAATGGCACGTCGACGCCACCTTCTTGCACCACATGCTCAGTATCAGAATGGTAATCGTCATGATGCACATCATGGCTGCCCTCATCTTTTTCTGCCACATCAGAAATGTTACTATGTTCAAACTTCTGCACAACTCGCCAATCTTTACCTAAAGATGTGTCTTGAATGTAAAAAAATTTTTCGCTTGAGAAGATAGGATGAAAGGATCTGTCTTGTACCATAATGACTGCACATTGATGGATTTGAAATGTCCGTCATCTTGAAGGCCTTTCTCCCTGCCTTCTTGGTTGTACCAATTGCATCGAAATATAACCACAGTTCGACAAACTTGAAGATTCGAGTTATACAACAACTCAATCACCTCTTGAAGTTCTCCATAAAAATCTATAATGTTGTTATTATGTTCACCTGGAGTCATGACGCCACTATTTTGTGTGTGCAGGAATTTTTCGCGATCCGCTGTGCTATACCGAACACCATTAATCTTGCAAGCTGCAGAAAACTTAACTCGTAGACATGGTCCACAAGACAGTGCCCACAATCCTTCGCTAACCGACCCGGATTCACCTTGCGTTGGTCCTCAATCTATTGCAACAAAAATAATAATTAGCAAAAATACGTTTCCACTTAATATCTAAATAGTTGTAGTTACTAACGTGGTGCCTGAACCACTTGGCAAATCCTTGTTCAACCATTTTGTCAACATTATTTTGTTGTGCACCTTGTCGAAACAAATTGACTCGTCTCTTTACAACCTGCAAAGACAAGATTATTTAAATTAAATTTTAAAAAATTAATTAACAAATCAGCAAGTCTTAAAAATCATACTTACTCCTTATATTCATCAGCTTCTTCACAATTATGTAGCACATACCAAACTCACTTATCCATTAAATCATCTTCAATATACTGGACCCTATTGCCTCCAACAAGAGTAACACCATGCTGAAAAACAGAGATGTCATCAGGCAATGGTACCTCTCCACCACTATCATCCCCCAAGTTGAATCTAGTGTCCATATCCTCCATGTACCTAGAACAAAATGTCAAGGTGTCACTTGCCACATATGCCTCAGCAATTGATCCTTCTGGCTTCGCACTGTTCCTTACAAAATTCTTCAAAGTGCCCAGGCGTCTTTCTATTGGGTACATCTAGCCGTATTGAACATGACCTCTTAGCAGTGCCTCGTCAGGCAGATGGACACACAAGTGAACCATGACATCAAAGAAGGCAGGGGAAAGATTTTCTCAAGCTTGCATAAGATCAATGGAATCTGTTCTTTCAGCCGTTTGACAACATCAATCCTTATATTTCTACTGCATAGCTCCCTAAAAAATGTCCCGAGCTCAGCTATTGCTTCATACACATCCTTCGGCACCAATCCTCTTAGTCCGGCGAGAATGATTCTTTGAAGGAGTATGTGGCAAGAATGTGTCTTGAGCTTTCCAACCACCCTCGCACCATCTTCACTTATGTACCTTGCTAGGTTAGCAAGATATCCATCGGGAAACTTGATACCTCTGAGAAACTTGCAAAACTCGACCCTTTTGTCCCTCCCCAAACACATAAGGAGCGGGTGGAGCACTTACTGAGTTGTTCCCTTTCTCCTGTAAGTGCAAATGGTGTCTGATGCCCATATCATACAAATCTAGCCTAGCATTATGTGTGTCCTTGGTCTTTCCAGGCACATTGAGTAATGTGCATAGAATGTTTTCACACACGTTTTTCTCTATGTGCATGACATCAAGATTATGTGGAAGCTTCAAATGTATCCAATAAGGCAACCTCCACAACACAGATTTTCGGCTATAAATCTTTGGACCCACATCACGCTTCCTTTTTCTTCCAGCGTTTTGAGTTTCATTCACTGCCTTCCCTGGCCTGACATCTCTCACCTTATCTAGCTCGTCTAGGACCTCACCCAAAGTGAACTTTTCTGGTGCATCTCGGTTTTCACGCTTACCATCGAAAGCCAAGCTTCTCCGCCATGCATGTGACTTTGGAAGGTATCGACGATGTCCAATGTAACATATCTTATTCCTTATTGACCGAGACAGAGGATCCTTGTCATAGTAAATACATGCATAATACCCTTTTGTTGTTCGCCAGACAGCGTGCTCAACGCAGGGTAATCATGTATACACCATAGCACAGCAGCACGAAGGTCAAACTTCCTATCAGTACATGCATCATAGGTACTTACACCCTTCCATAGCTCTAGCAGTTCTTCAATTAAGGGCTCCAGGAACACATCAAAATCCTTTCCTGGAGATTTTGGCCTTGGGATGAGTAAAGACATAAAGCAATTTGCAGGATTAACACATTCCCAGGGTGGGAGATTCAGTGGAGTCGAAGCACCGGCCACATACTTGTACTGGTTACTCATGTTGCCAAATGGATTGAACCCATCTGTAGCTAAAGCAAGCCTCAAGTTCCTTGGATCAGATGCAAATGATTTTTCCTTACTGTCAAAGTACTTCCATGCTTCCCCATCAGCTGGATGGCTCATTACATTCTCCACTTGCGTCCTAACTTTCATGTGCCATCGAGTTTCCTCAGAAGTACGCTTTGAAGCATATATTCTCTTCAACCTTGGCAACAGTGGAAAATGCCTCAGTACCTTATGTGGAACCTGCTTCGTCCAAGTTTCATCTTTCCATCTAGACTCCTTGCATACTGGGCACACATTCAACTTCGCATACTTGGTTGTTTTTGAATCCCAAAACAACACACAATTATTCTTGCACACATGTATGTTTTCGTATTCAAGGCCCAACTCTCGGAGGTATTTCTTCACCTCGTCATAAGAATTTGGCAACTCACTCTTAGGGTATCCTGATGAGATCAAGTTCATCACCGTTGAAAATCCTGCATTGCTGATTCAATAACGAGACTTGATATACAACATCCTCACCATAAAAGAGAATTTAGAATGCCTAGATCCCGGGCTAACTGCCTTCTTCGCATCCTCAAGTACTCTTGCAAACCTTGGCTGTTCTCCATCAGCCTCTGCTTGAGCATACAGATCTCCAATCATCTCTGGTACTCCAAGATCCTCATCAAGATGACCATCATCGTCCACATCCACATGTATCCCATAGTCATGATCACCTTCCACATCCCGTCGCTTGCTCGTATTCTCGAACTTCAAGCACTATCTGCAGCTCTCCCCATGATGAATCCACGGTATATGTAGCCGACATTCCAAAAATGTGTATGTGGTTTTCAACATCATGTTGGGGTCGCACCCTTTGATTCAGACAATTGCGGCAAGGACAACGTATCTCGATGTCTTGTGCGTATCTTGCTCTAACAAATTCCATAAACTCTTCAACTCCTTTCAAATATGCAAGCGTGAATTGTTTCCCAAATATCCAGCTTCTATCCATCTGTTTTGACAAACACAAAAAAATTCAAAACACCAAAACTAAGATATATTAAGCTGAAAACAATAAATTTTTTTTGTTTTCTTGAACAATTAATTGATAATCAGATGCTAATAGGCTCTACAAAATCCAAACCATTTATCCATATATGAACAAAACCTTCAAATTAAACTCATATGCATATCTGACCAAATACTTTAAACAAATACTTCTAAAAACCTTGGAGGCGCTGCTCTTCTCGACTGCAGGTTGACGCCTCCTCGACTGCAAGCGCTGCTCTGCCTCCTATGACGCCGCAGCAAGCATCTTCGATGCCACGCAACGCCCTCGACCTCGATCACCTGCAGGCGCCGCCGCCCCACAACGTGTGCAAAACCTATCTACGTCGTCACGAGCACCAAAGCTTCGATAGGCCTCGTCACGTACTCTTGGATACTTTGCATGATCGGCCTCAGCACGTTAGGCCCAGAACAACAGAATCGATCTAATAGAAGGCCCATGAAGGATCAGATGGAGACTAGAGGGGGGGGGAGTGAATAGGAGCCGGTAAAAATTCTTTCCAAAGAACCCGGCCTAAACCCTAGTCAAACCCCGGTCACACACGAGCGATGGATCGAATCACACACCAATCGCCAAGACCACGAGGTTATGGATCAACCTCTAGCCTTAGGAACGATTCCTTGAAGCATACGCAGAAGCACGAAAGAAGGAGCAGAGGAATCGAACCAAGAGGCAAAGCGCACAGGCTCTGGCGGACCGTCCGGCCAGGAGGGGCGGACCGTCCGCACTGGCCTCGCGGACCGTCCGGCCCGAAGCCGCGGACCGTCCGCGCCAACCTCGCGGGACCGTCCGGCCCTACGCCGCGGACCGTCCATTAAAGCACACGGAACCACCGAAGCGACCGGGAAAAACGGACCGTCCGCCAAGGCCGGGCGGACCGTCCGCGCGGGTCACGGACCGTCCGCTACTCAAGCTCGGACCGTCCGCAAACCACCGCAACAAAAACCAAAAGCCAAACCGGATCGAAAGCAAGGACGCGCAAGAACACGACGAACACGCGACGAACCCTAGCCGCGCGGACCGTCCGCCAGCACCCCGCGGACTGTCTGCCAGGTGCGGACAGAGCAGAAAACGCCTGACCCCGAAAGTCAACTCCCCCAAATCATCATCGGATTTCCCAAACGGTTGAAGCTATGGAGACAAGGGTTTGGGGACTTGAAAAGCGTCACACAAGGATGCTATAGCCCAAAATCTTGCCTCCTAACTCCCTAAAACACCGGGAATCGCGAATCCTTTGAGCACCACCAAAAGCTAGAGCACCGAACGAAAAACTGCGAATCCAAGTGGTTTCCCGGCGTTTGAGGGCACAAGATCAATCACAAAGATGCACGAGACATCTATCCATGTTTTCCTCAAAGAAATCCGGGGAGAAACCCACTCAAATCCGCGGAATCGAACCGGGAACAAAGGCACAAAAACAAGCACAAAAAGGCCACGAAAACACAACCCCGAATCTTCTATACAAACCAGGAAAGATTCACAAGGTCTAGCATGCCGCCCTAGCATCCATCCCTCTCAACAAATCTCTCATGAAGCTCTCATGCTAGCCTAGAGAAAATGGAAGAAAAATAGCTACGAAAATGAGAAAGAGGAGGGAGGAAATGAAACCCTAAGTCGCGGAGAGAGAGAGCCATCCTCACACACTCATGGCTTATATACCAGGTCCCGCCGGAGTGGTAAATGACTCGACTACCCCTAACTTAACTACTGGCGATACAACCCACGTAGGGGCATTTAGGTAATGTTTGTGGGTCTTGCCATCGGACGGCCACGCCTTTGCCGCACCCCGCGTCCTCCCGACGCAAGCCATGCGATCCCGCCGCGTGTCCTCCGCCTCAAAGCTTCCCGACACGCCCGGATCCCGTCTCCGTCGTGTTGGGCCCTCGGACTTGGTTTTGAGGTCCAAACCAAGAAACCGTCCGCCGATGGTTTTGTGGGCAAACCACCAAACCCCGCGTGCTCGGTCCGGCCTCCCGCCAAACCACTTGACTCGACCGCCACCGTGCACCGGCTCGATTGTCCATGACTTCGTCTTGCTCGTGTCGCCACCATGTGGCCCGCACCCGGCCCCGCCGTCCACCGGTCCCTCGAACCGAGCCTACTTGTCTCTCCATCTCCGGAGGCCCCTCAAGGCCGAAGACCTTTCGCGCCCGTTCTTCCACCGCAACAACACGAACTAGGCGCGCAGCCTACACCCGCGCACTAAGCCAAGAGTCGGTCCAACACCCCGTTGTCAATCACTCATCACTGAGGAGCGGTCATCCATCGACCACTGGGACGCTCCTGGTCCTCAATCTCCCCCTTGATGAGTGCATTGACAACACACAACGCGAAATGAAATTCAGAGAAAGAAAGAAAGGAAGAAGAAAGAAAACAAAGAAACTCAACTCATGACCAAAACCAAAGAAAGGCGAAGAAAGGTCACAAGCCAAGCAAAGCACAAACTCCACATTGAAAACAACAAGAAAGCTCCCCCTGAACAAATGCAAGCTCCCCCTGAACATGTAGATGCAAACTTCCAAATTTCAGCTCACCTCTTCTAAATTTTCATTAAGCTCACCTCTTCTCCCCCCTTGTTGACAATGTATGAATCAAGGTGAAAATGCAGAAATGCAAAACAAAGCATATAAACATCTACATGAGCTTCTCAAATAAGCCAAATCTAGTGTCAAAGGCTAAAAATGAGACAAAGATCACACATATGAATCATAGCATAGTCAAAGCATTGCCACAAGTAATATATGAAAATACAAGCATGTGACAAAGCAAAATTTTCAGATTTAAGCATTTTTACCAAAAGAAGGCTTGCTTCACATGTAAAAGCCTATCCATGTCACACTTGAGCCACAAACATGCATACCATTCAAAGATCATACAAGGATATCAAATTCTCAGCAAAAGATCATGGCAAACACCCATAAAGCAAAGCATGTCATGTCAAAGCTCATGAGCCATGTGTCCACTTCGGGGAGACTTCTCCACTGGTGAACATCATGCAACATGTTTTGCACCCATATGTGAAAGATAAGACATTTTAAGCATAGACATGATGGATGGAGCATTTTTCATGCATTAACACTTCTTTTCAAGATTAATTCATTTTATGGTACATGAAGTGCCTTTGCGGCAAAAAGAAGCTTATGCTCCCCCATGAATGCAACATAGGCTAAACATTCACCATGATATTCGGCCTTTGGCCCAAATGCAAGAACAAGGCATCCAAGCACAATCTAAGCATGAAAAGCACATTTAGACAAAACTGTGACATGGATACATAACTACACACGAGTGGAGCATATTTCATCAAAAATTAGTCAAGATTAGCATTTATTTCAAAAAGGGCTATCTCACCACACATATATCTCAAATATTCCAAGAGCATAGCCTCACATCACCATTTCTCCACACATATAACAATATCTCACAAATAGCCAAAGAAACTCAAATATGGCATATGAAAGAAGCTCATCCTCCTAAAATGCAATATGAGACAAATGCAACATGATATATGACAAGATGGCTATCCTACCATGGTTTATACATCAAGCAAAGCATGTATATACATCAAAGTAAACATGGTATGATACATATGATACAAAAGGAAATCCCCCAAGAATCAACTAGAAAGGGCAACAAACCCCAAGTTCCCCCCGCAAGCGCACAAATGTAGCTTGGTCGAGAGGCTTTGTGAAAATGTCTGCAAGCTGATCTTGGGTAGGGACATGGCTCAACACAATGGTTCCTTTCTCCACATTGTCCCTCAAGAAATGATACCTCACTTCTATGTGTTTGGTTCTGGAGTGAAGCACTGGGTTTTTGGCTACGCTTATGGCACTGGTGCTATCACAAAGAAGTGGGATCCGGGTGCACTCCTCACCAAAGTCTCTCAAAGTGTATGAGATCCACAACGGTACGGGGAACAACAACTCGCGGCAGCAACATACTCCGCCTCGGTGGTAGACTGAGCTACACTAGACTGCTTGCGGGAAGACCATGAGACCAACGAAGACCCAAGAAACTGGCAAGTACCAGAAGTAGACTTCCTCTCGACTCGACAACTAGCAAAATCCGCATCGGAAAAACCATGAAGAGAAAGAGTCGAGGAGGACGAATACCAAAGGCCAAGACCAGGGGCAGACTGTAGGTACCTGAAAATCCTCTTGACGGCCTGTCGATGTGATGTCCTCGGCGAAGCCTGAAAACGAGCGCACAGACACACGCTGAACTGTATGTCTGGCCTCGTCATCGTCAAGTAGAGAAGGGAGCCGATCATGCTCCTGTACTCCCGCTGGTCCACTGGTTCTCCGTCCTCGTCCGCATCCAAAGTGGCCGTACTCCCCATGGGAGTCGACATCGGCTTCACATCTTGCATCTGGAACTTCCTCAGCATGTCTTTCGTGTACTTGGTCTGGTGCACGAATGTTCCATCCTTCACTTGCTTGATCTGCAGCCCGAGAAAATACTGCAACTCGCCCATCATGCTCATCTCGAACTCCCTGCTCATCTCATCTGCAAACTTGGCAACAAGGTTATGTGACGAGCCACCAAAGACAATATCATCCACGTATATCTGAACAATCAACAAGTCATTTCCATGCTTGAGGAGAAACAAGGTCCTATCCACAGTACCCATCACAAACCCTCTCGCTCAACGAGAAAACCTCTCAATCGCCATACCAAGCACGGGGCGCCGTTTCAACCCATACGAGCCCTTTTCAACCTGTATACCTTGTGTGGGTACAACTCGCTCTCAAACCCAGGTGGCTGCTTCACATACACCTCCTCCTCTATGACCCCATTCGGAAAAGCACTCTTCACGTCCATCTGAAACAACTTGAACCCTTTAGCCACGGCAAAGGCTAGAAGAATCCGAATTGCCTCAAGACGGGCCACGGGGAGCAAAGGTCTCCTCATAGTCGATCCCCTCCTTCTGACTAAACCCCTGAGCAACAAGTCTGGACTTATTCCTCACAACCATCCCATTCTCTCCCTCTTTGTTCTTCCAAACCCACTTGGTTCCTATGGGATGGCAATTTGGAGGTGGTTCAACTAACTCCCACACCTGGTTCCTCTCAAAGTTTTCTAACTCCTCATGCATAAAATTGACCCAGTTTGCATCAGATAAAGCATGTCCAATGTCCTTGGGCTCAAAAGTGGCAACAAAATCAGCATGAGCAAAATGAGAGGAATTCCTGGACCTTGACCGTGTAGTGCGTTCATCGATGTTCCCAATGATCTTCGACAGGGGATGTACTTCTTGAATCCGCCGGGGAGCCTCACGCCTCGAGACTACCTCCCCCTCAACTTCAGCTTCTCTCGCCTGGTCCTCTTGTTGCACCGTCGTTGTCCATGAAGTAGACGGTCCATGCTCCATAGTGGTCGTAGGGGAAGTAGTGGGTACACACTCAGCTTCAGGCGCATGGTTCTCTCCATCATCATCTCCAGCTTCATCCTTCTCCTCTTCAAAGAGGTCCTCGGCCATCTCTTCATCACCTGCACATTCAAAGCCAAGAGAAGTACATGGCATTGTCTCGTCGAAGGTTACCTCGCAAGTCTCCATGATTTTGTTAGTCTCGAGGTTAAGCACCCTATAGGCTCTAGAGTGGTTAGCATATCCAAAGAAAATACCATCACTAGACCTAGCCTCAAACTTGTCGAGTTTTCCCTTCTTCAGAATAAAGCACTTGCAGCCAAAGACTCGGAAATGACTCATCTTGGGTGCCCGACCATGCATCAGCTCATAACAGGTCTTCTTCTTGAAAGCTCGCAATAAAATCCTGTTGGAAACATGACAAGCCGTATTGACCGCCTCAGCCCAATACCTCCTAGGAGTCCTGTGCTCATCGAGCATCGTCCTAGCCATCTCACAAATAGTCCGATTTTTCCTTTCCACGACTCCATTTTGAGGGGGCACATAAGGGGTCGAATACTGATGTTCAAGACCTAGATCACGACAAAAGGCATCAAAACGAGAGTTCTTGAACTTAGAGCCATTATCACTGCGGATAGCTCGAATAGCATTCCCATGCCTCTCGTTTTTCAACCTCACGATCAGATCTCGAACAAAACCAAATGTCTCACTCTTATCTTCCAAGAAAAACACCCAAGCATAACGAGAGTAATCGTCCACCACAACAAGGACATACCACTTCCCACCCACCGAGCGAACTCGAGCTGGCCCAACAAGATCCATATGCAACAGCTCTGTCGGACGCTCGGTCATGACATCGGTCAGGGGTGGATGGGGAGTGGCTACCATCTTGCCATGCCTACAAGGAGCACAAACCAAATCCTTCTCAAGCTTCAACTTCGGCAATCCTCGGACCAGATCAAGACCACTCAAGCGGGAAACCAAATCAAAGCTCAAGTGTCCCAATCGCCTATGCCATTTCCACAAATCAGAAGAAGGACCGGCCATCAAACAACGAGCAGGACCCAAAGAACGAGAGAAATCAGCCCTGAAAATCTGACCCTCGGGGATGATCATACATACAAGATCACCTCGAGAATCAAGCAAACGAGACTCGCCAGACTTGAAGCGCACCTCAAAACCCTCATCAAGCAACTGAGAAACCGAAATCAAATTGAAACCCAAAGACTTCACAAGAGCCACTCTCCTCAACGTTACCTTGTCACTCACATGCACAACACCCTCCGAAAGCACCCTTCCTCGTCCATTGTCCCCAAATGTGATGTACATCTTTTCCTTCACTGGGGTGAGGCTGGAGAACCACTTCTTATCTCCGGTCATGTGTCGAGAACATCCGGAGTCGATCAACCAAATGTTCTCCAAGCCTCCTGCCTGTAGTTAGAAACACGAATGAGAGTGAGCTAGCGACTCGACACTGGGGTTAGCACAAAGAAAGTTAAACCAGTGTCGAGCCATCTGCTCAAGAGAGGGGTTAGCAAACATCATTCCCTTGCCACCAAACTTCCCATGTCCCATGGAAGGAGTACGAGCACCACAAGGGGGAAAACGTGGTCCGTAGTTCCTCTAGAACCCAAAGCTGCGATCATCTCCCCTAAACCCGTATTGAGGACGAGTAGGGGGACGTCCAGCAAAACCACCACGAGCCCGACCAAACCTCTCACCAGGACGCACACCGTCATCTCTCATAGCAAAACTGCCACTCTGAGCCCCAACTCTACCAACACTCTTCACACTTCCCACACCCCGTGGAAGTGGCACTCTAGGCTCAGGAATACCATGAGGCTGGCGATACCTGTCCTGGTTCGCTTGCTCCCTAGCAAGCCTCTCATCCCTCTTCCTCTTGTAGCAAAACTCCGCAAGATGCCTCTCCTTGCCACAATACTCACACCGAAGGGGATGGGTTTTGGTTTTGGCTCGGCTTCTCTCTAGCCTTCTCACCCTTCTCACCCACAAACTTCATCGGTTTCTGGAAGTCATTTGTCTTAGGTGGGAATTTGGGTGGATCTTGGGTTGTGTCAAGCTTGTTGCAAAGGTGGTTGGGCTTTGGTGTGAAAGAGTTCTTGGGTGCTTTTGGAAGTGGGACTTGGATGTCTCCGATCACCTCAAACTCGGGGTTAGACTCAACACACTTCTCATACACACTCTCCCCACTATTCTCTCCCACTTTCTCACCCAACTTCTCAAAACCCAAACCACGACCATCCGCTCTCTTGAACTCCTCAATCATGATTTTCAATTAAGGTTCCTGCCCAGACAACCAACCTAACACCTTCCTCAAATAGTCATTCTCCTCATAGATGACATCCAAACGGGAAGTAAGTTCAAGATTGCGCAAAGTAACTTCATCACAGCTAGTGCATGCATTGACAACAGGAGATTTCAAAGATGCTTCCAAAGAGCTAATAGTAGAACGAGCATCAACAAGCTTAGCATGCATAGTAGGACATGATTTACAAGCACCAAGGAAAGTAGGTCTAGCCTTAAGCTCATCATATTCAGTCCTAAGAGCATCTAGTTTAGCCAAAGTGGAAGCATTCTTCTCATTAAGCAGTTTGATCTCATTCAACCATGCATCACACTCAACACATTCAACACCATCAGGAGTAGTAGGAGCAAGTTTCAAATAGTCATTCTCAAGTTTCAATTCAAGCAATTTCGACTCTAGCTCTCCTACTTTCTCACTAGCATTCTCAAGTTGTGCCCTAAGATCTTTCCTCATCTTTTTGGCATCTCTTAGCACACTATCACGGTTGTCAACCAAGCCATTCAACCTAGCAATCTCAGCAAGCAAAGGGTCGGGGTCACGGTTTACCTCATCCTCCGAGTCGGAGTCGCTGTCTTCCTTCTCGCTCTTCTTGCTGCTTGAGCTATGGGCCATGCCACAAAAGCCCTCAAGCGCCACACAGCTCAACCCGCTGAGGTTCCGGCTTGCACTCTTCTTGCCATTGCGCCTCCCGGCGTCTTCGTCTTCGCTGCTTGAGCTTGACTGCTCCTCGCTTGAGCTTGAGTCGACATCGCTCGCACCGGCCACCATCGCTCTTGCCTTGTTCTTCTTGTAGCCGCTCTTGCTTGGTCGCCGCTTGTCCTTGTCCTTGCTCTTGGACTTGTTGAAGTGCTTGCCCTTGGAGGAGTACTTGTCTTCACGCCTAGGGTGCGCCTTGTACTCGTTCACCTTGTACTTGTTCTCCTCCGCTTCCGGGCACTCGGCGATGAAGTGGCCACGCTTGCCACACTTGTAGCACGTCCCTGAGCTTCGCCTTGCGTTCCTCCGACTCTCGTGTAGTCGATCAAACCTCCTTGAGAGCAAGGCCAGCTCCTCCTCGCCCAGCACATCAAACTCCTCATCTGGAATGGACATAAGAGAAGACAAGGAAAAGCTCGTCGACGGGAAGGGTTAGATTTGCCCTTTGATCCGCCCACAAGAGCAAGACTATGGTCGGTCGAGCCCTCATGCTTGACCGCAACTTCCGTCAACCTCAGCCGACTTGAGCTTAGAAAAGAGGTCATCCAACTCAATCGTCAAATAATGCCCAGACTCCTTGATGGCCTCAACCTTAGCACCCCAAACATTTGGGTCCAAGACATGCAAGAGCTTCAAAGCCTGATCATGCTCGGTGTACGGAAAATCCTCAACATTAGCCTTCATGTTGTTCACGATGGCGGTGAACCTCTGAAACATTGCATCGATGTCCTCACTGGGAAGTGGAGTGAAATTCTCATATTGCATCCGGTAAGAGACAAAGAGGCGAGCCTTCACATGGTTATCACCACCGTGAGCAACCAACAACTTCTCCCAAATTTGCCAAGCAAGATTCAAATGGCGAACACGCTCAAACTCAGGATCACACAAGCTCCGGACCAAGTGATCAACGGCTTTTGCATTAGCCTCATACTTGGCCTTAGCACCGGCATCGGTCACCATAAGAGTATGGATGTTGACCGGAATAGCATAGGTCTTGTCAAGCACAATGAAATCCAACAGCTTCCCACGAAGAAAGATCATCATACGAGCCGCCCACTTGTGGTAACCCTTGCCATCGAAGTGTGGCGGACCGCCCCCCTCAACGTACGCCATCTTAGGATTCGAGACTTGTCAAAGTCGCAAAGAATCCGGCACCAAGCTCTGATACCAATTGAAGGATCAGATGGTGACTAGAGAGGGGGGGAGTGAATAGGAGTCAGTAAAAATTCTTTCCAAAGAACCCGGCCTATACCCTAGTCAAACCCCGGTCACACACGAGCGATGGATCGAATCACACACCAATCGCCAATACCACGAGGTTATGGATCAACCTCTAGCCTTAGGAACGATTCCTTGAAGCATACGCGGAAGCACGAAAGAAGGAGGAGAGGAATCGAACCAAGAGGCAAAGCGCACAGGCTCTGGCGGACCGTCCGACCAGGAGGGGCGGACCGTCCGCACTGGCCTCGCGGACCGTCCGGCCTGAAGCCGCGGACCGTCCGCGCCAACCTGCGGGATCGTCCGGCCCTACGCCGCGGACCGTCCGTTAAAGCACACGAGAACCACCGAAGCGACCGGGAAAAACGGATCGTCCGCCAAGGACGGGCGGACCGTCCGCGCGGGTCACGCGGCCGTCCGCTACTCAAGCTCGGACCGTCCGCAAACCACCGCAACAAAAACCAAAAGCCAAACTGGATCGAAAGCAAGGACGTGCAAGAACACGACGAACACGCGACGAACCCTAGCCGCGCGGACCGTCCGCCAGCACCTCGCGGACTGTCCGCCAGGTGCGGACAGAGCAGAAAACGCCCCGACCCCCGAAAGTCAACTCCCCCAAATCATCATCGGATTTCCCAAACGGTTGAAGCTATGGAGACAAGGGTTTGGGGACTTGAAAAGCGTCACACAAGGATGCTATAGCCCAAAAATCTTGCCTCCTAACTCCCTAAAACACCGGGAATCGCGAATCCTTTGAGGACCACCAAAAGCTAGAGCACCGAACGAAAAACTGCGAATCCAAGTGGTTTCCCGACGTTTGAGGGCACAAGATCAATCACAAAGATGCACGAGACATCTATCCATGTTTTCCTCAAAGAAATCCGGGGAGAAACTCACTCAAATCCGCGGAATCGAACCGGGAACAAAGGCACAAAAACAAGCACAAAAAGGCCACGAAAACACAACCCCGAATCTTCTATACAAACCAGGAAAGATTCACAAGGTCTAGCATGCCGCCCTAGCATCCATCCCTCTCAACAAATCTCTCATGAAGCTCTCATGCTAGCCTAGAGAAAATGGAAGAAAAATAGCTACGAAAATGAGAGAGAGGAGGGAGGAAATGAAACCCTAAGTCGCGGAGAGAGAGAGAGAGCCATCCTCACACACTCATGGCTTATATATCAGGTCCCGCCGGAGTGGTAAATGACTCGACTACCCCTAACTTAACTACTGGCGATACAACCCACGTAGGGGCATTTAGGTAATGTTTGTGGGTCTTGCCATCGGACGTTTCCCAGATCCCGTCTCCGTCATGTTGGGCCCTCAGACTTGGTTTTGAGGCCCAAACCAAGAAACCATCCGCCGATGGTTTTGTGGGCAAACCACCAAACCCCACGTGCCCGGTCCGGCCTCCCGCCAAATCACTTGACTCGACCGCCACCGTGCACCGGCTCGATTGTCCATGACTTCGTCTTGCTCGTGTCGCCACCATGTGGCCCGCACCCAGTCCCGCTGTCCACCGGGTCCCTCGAACCGAGCCTAATTGTCTCTCCATCTCCCAGAGGCCCCTCAAGGCTGAAGACCTTTCGCACCCGTTCTTCACCTACAACAACACGAACTAGGCCGCAGCCTACACCTGCGCACTAAGCCAAGAGTTAGTCCAACACCCGTTGTCAATCACTCATCACTGAGGAGCGGTCATCCATCGACCACTGGGACACTCCTGGTCCTCAGCCCACGACTTATTACAACACGTATTAAAGGTTCGAATAACAACTATACTTAACACCTACACGAAAGCTCACGCAGTGTAGTGGTAAAGCTCTAACTTGCATACCCCTTGGTTCAGGGATCGAAGCTCCGCATTTTTTTGGCCTAATACTTGTTGCCCAGTTCCAAACAAACAGGGACTGAAGCGGCCCATTAGTTATGGCCCAGTACCAAAATACCAAGGAAGGGAGCGGCCCATTTCGACAACTAACCACGCCGTCAAATCCACCACCGATTTGTGACGAATTTGTTTCATCATTAAGTGTGTCAAACAATGCCAATATATGCTGACCATAACAAAACTAATTCTGTGATGATCAACTTTCGTCATTCCATTAAGGTATACCCAAAACACGTTTTATGACGATCTCCTTTTACTATTCTGTGACGCTATTTTTATTTTCATCATAAATTTCTGGGCCAAATCTTCGTCACTTGGCACCTATGACGAAAATGGAGATTTCGTCACAGATGACATACCATTCTATGATGAAAGTGAGTGGCGTCACGAGCAAATCGTCACAGATTGCAACATTTCTAGTAGTGCGGGTTGCAGATCAAGCAAGTGAAGGACGGAACATTTGTACATCAGACCAAGTACACAAAAGACATGCTGAGGAAGTTCCAGATGCAAGATGTGAAGCCTATGTTGACACCCATGGGGAGTACGGCTACTTTGGATGCGAACAAGGACGGAGAGCCAGTGGACCAGCGGGAGTACAGGAGCATGATCGGCTCCCTCCTCTACCTGACGGCGACGAGGCCAGACATACAGTTCAGTGTGTGTCTGTGCGCTCGTTTTCAGGCTTCGCCGAGGACATCACATCGACAGGCTGTCAAGAGGATCTTCAGGTACCTACGGATCCCGACCCCCGGTCTTGGTCTTTGGTATTCTTCCTCCTCGACTCTTTCACTTCATAGTTTTTCTGATGCGGATTTTGCTGGTTGCCGAGTCGAGAGGAAGTCTACTTCTGGTCCTTGTCATTTTCTTGGGTCCTCGTTGGTTTCGTGGTCTTCCCGCAAGCAGTCTAGTGTAGCTCAGTCGACCACCGAGGCAGAGTATGTTGCAGCCGCGAGTTGTTGTTCCCAGCTGTTGTGGATTTCATACACTTTGAGAGACTTTGGTGAGGAGTGCACCCAGATCCCACTTCTTTGTGATAGCACCAGTGCCATAAGCGTAGCGAAAAACCCAGTGCTTCACTCCAGAACTAAACACATAGAAGTGAGATACCATTTCTTGAGAGACAATGTGGAGAAAGGGACCATTGTGTTGAGTCATGTCCCTACCCAAGATCAGATTGCACACATCTTTACAAAGCCTCTCGACCAAGCTACATTTGTGCGCTTGCGGGGGGAACTTGGGGTTTGTTGCCCTTTCTAGTTGATTCTTGGGGGATTTCCTTTTATACCATATGTATCATATCATGTTTTACTTTGATGTATATACATGCTTTGTTTGATGTATAAACCATGGTAGGATAGCCATCTTGTGATATATCATGTTGCATTTGTATCATATTGCATTTTAGGATGATGAGCTTCTTTCATATGATTTATTTGAGTTTCTTTGGCTACTTGTGAGATATTGGTCATGTGTGTGGAGAAATGGCTATGTGAGGCTATGCTCTTGGAATATTTGAGATATATGTGTTGAGAGATAGCCCTTTTTTGAATCAAATGCTAATCTTGACTAAATTTGATGAAATGTGCTCCACTCTTGTGTAGTAGTGTATCCATATCACGTTTTGGTCTAAATGTGATTTCTATGCTTAGATTGTGCTTGGATGTCTTTTTCTTGCATTTGGGCCAAAGGCCGAATATCATTGTGAATGTTTAGCCCATGTTGCATTCATGGGGGAGCATAAGCTTCTTTTTGCCGCAAAGGCACTTCATGTACCATGAAATGAATTAATCTTGAAAAGAAGTTTGTATGCTTGAAAAATGCTCCATCCACCATGTTTATGCTTAAAATGTCTCATCTTTTACACATGGGTGCAAAACATGTTGCATGATGTTCACCAGTGGAGAAGTCTCCCCGAAGTGGACACATGGCTCATGAGCTTTAACATGACATGCTTTGCTTTATGGGTGTTTGCAATGATCCTTTATTGAGAATTGGATATCCTTGTATGATCTCTGGATGATATGCACGTTTTTGGCTCGAATATGACATGGATAGGCCTTTACATTTGAAGTGAGCCATCTTTTGATAAAATTGCTTAAATCTGAAAATTTGCTTTGTCACATGCCTATATTTCCATATATTACTTGTGGCAACGCTTGGACTACGCTATAATCCATATTTGTGCTCTTTGTCTCATTTCTAGCCTTTGACACTAGATTTGGCCTATTTGAGAAGCTCATGTAGATGTTTATATGCCTTGTTTTACATTCCTACATTTTCACCTTGATTCATGCATTGTCAACAAGGGGGAGAAGAGGTGAGCTTAATGCAAATTTAGAAGAGGTGAGCTAAAATTTGGAAGTTTGCATCCACATGTTCAGGGGGAGCTTGCATTTGTTCAGGGGGAGCTTTCTTGCTGTTTTCTGTGTGGAGTTTGTGCTTTGCTCGGCTTGTGACCTTTCTTTGCCTTTCTTTGGTTTTGGTCATGAGTTGCGCTTCTTTGTTTTCTTTCTTCTTTCTTTCTTTCTCTGAATTTCATTTCGCGTTGTGTGTTGTCAATGCACTCATCAACGGGTGTTGGACTGACTCTTGGCTCAGTGCGCAGGTGTAGGCTGCGACCTAGTTCGTGTTGTTGCACGTGAAGAACGGGCGTGAAAGGTCTTCAGCCTTGAGGGGCCTCCTGGAGATGGAGAGACAAGTAGGCTCGATTCGAGGGACCCGGTGGACGGCGGGACTAGGTGCGGGCCACATGGTGGCGAGACGAGCAAGACGAAGTCGTGGACGATCGAGCCGGTGCACGGTGGCGGCCGAGTCAAGAGGTTTGGCGGGAGGCCGGGCCGAGCATGCGGGGTTTGGTGGTTTGCCCACAAAACCATCGGAGGACAGTTTTTGGTTTGGGCCTCAAAACCAAGTCCGAAGGCCCAACACGACGGAGACGGGATCCGGGCGTGTCGGGAAGCTTCGAAGCAGAGGACACGCGGCGGGATCGCATGGCTTGCGTCGGGAGGACGCAGGATGCGGCGAAGGCGTGGCCGTCTGATGGCAAGACCCACAAACATTACATAAATGCCCCTGCATGGGTTGTATCGCCAGTAGTTGAGTTAGGGGTAGTCGAGTCATTTTCCACACTGCCAGGACCCGATATATAAGCCATGAGTGTGTGTGGATGGGGCTTTTCTCTCCGCAACTTAGGGTTTCATTTCCCCTCTCCCATTTCTCTTTTTCCTGGACTATTTTCTTCTCCATTTTCTCTAGGCTAGCATGAGAGCTTCATGAGAGATTTGTTGAGAGGGATGGATGCTAGGGCGGCATGCTAGACCTTGTGAATCTTTCCTGGTTTGTATAGAAGATTCAGCGTTGTGAATTTCATGGTATTTTTCGTGCTTGTTTTTGGTGCCTTTGTTCTTGGTGTGGTTCCGCGGATTGGAGTGGGTTTCTCCCCGGATTTCTTTGAGGGAAACATGGATGGATGTCTTGTGCATCTTTGGGATTGATCTTGTGCCCTCAAACGCCGGGAAACCACTTCGATTCAAGGATTTTTGTTCGGAGCTCTAGATTTTGGTGGTGTTCAAAGGATCCGCGATTCCCGGTGATTTAGGAAGTTAGGAGACGGAATTTTTGGGGTATAGCATCCTTGGTTGATGCTTTTCATGTCCCCAAACTCTTGTCTCAACAGCTTCTACCGTTTCGGAGATCCGGTGATGGATTGGAGGGGTTGACCTTCGAGGTTGAGCAGTTTTCTGCTCTGTCCGCAAGGCGCGGACGGTCCGCGGGCGTGTGGCGGACGGTCCGCGACCTGGCAGTTCGTCGTGGTGTTCTTCATGTTCTTGGTTTGTTTCCGTTTGATCCGGTTTTGTATTAGGTTTTTGTTGCAGCCGGTTTGCGGACGGTCCGAGCTTCAGTAGCGGACGGTCCGGAACCCGCGCGGACGGTCCGCCTGGCCTCCGCGGACGGTCCGTTTTTCTCGGGTCGGTTCTGGTGGTTCTGTTGGCTTTAACGGACAGTCCGCGACCCAGGCTGGACGGTCAGCCATACCTGTGCGGACAGTCTGCGGTACATTGGCGGATAGTCCGCGTGGCTCGTGCGGACAGTCCGCCCCTCCTGGCCGGACAGCCTGCCAGAGCCTGAGTGCTTTGTTCCTTGGTTCGTTTCCTCCCTCCTTCTTTCGTGCTTCCGCGTGTGCTTCAAGGAATCGTTCCTAAGACTTGAGGTTGATCCATAACCTCATTGTCTTGACGATTGGTGTGTGATTCGATCCATCACTCGTGTGTGACCGGGATTTGTCTAGGGTATAGGCCGGGTTCTTTGAGAAGAATTTTTACCGGCTCCTATTCACTCCCCCCTCTCTAGTCGCCATCCGATCCTTCAGATCTTCCTGGAACTTCAAGTGTTTCTGCACATGCTTATCAAACAAGTCCCACTTTTCATCATTGCTTAGTTCTTTGAATTCTGGCATGTGCAAAGGTATCTTTTGTCTAGCAACGAGCCCTGCAAGTGCCCTAAACCTATGCTTTTGAGTCAATGGTACTGGCATCCCCCCTATGTCGACCTCAGTGACTATCATTGTGTCACTTGGCCACTTTGTGGATGTCCTTGGCGCTCTGCCTCGGCGCTGAGCCCCACCCACCTGGTCTTGTTGTGCACTAGCAGTGCCATAACCCTCTTCTTGATTTTGTGGCCCAGGTCTATAGTCCTCGTCAGTTTTACCCTGTGAATTAATAGTTAAGGGAATACAGTAACTAGTTTAGCCCACTGTAATATCATTAGTTCTTGGTAAACCATTAACATAAATGCAAAATTCAGTAACCAAAAAATTAGTTCAGGCAATGCGACCTTACCATTTTAAAGAAGAAGATGCAGGCTGCCTCTGCTGCTGATGAGGTACTTATTCAACTTGGAGAGAATGTGCACATGTACATAGGAACAAGAGCAAAACCAAATATAAGAGTCAATCTAAAGGGAAATGCTAAGTATGTATACCATCAACAGCTAAGTATGTCCACATGTACTTATACAAAGAAGCCACGACATACACTGCAATTCCCACAAGTACAAGTATATTTATACACATTTATATAAAAAGAAAAGCATATGCACGCATATGTTGTATACTTGATTATCTGAATGCATGAGTGCTACATACGCTCGCTTGGCCTAATTGCATAAACTCGACTAAATATACCAAATTACGTTGTTAATTTTACAGTTGTCACTGAATTTTTGTTAATTTTACAATTATTATTGAGTTGGTAGATGTTGACGGTAGATTATCGTATCAAAGTTCATATGGCTTTGCAAGCGGACAAATCCACTGCCGTAGTCAAGGGACCCTTTTTCCCTCGAGTGGTGAACCCAAGGTATCGAATCCATGGAACAATGTGCAATGCAAGGATTCAATCTAGTAAAGCAAGGAAAGCTATTTTATGAAGAACCAAATTGCATATAATCTACTAGCTCATAAATGAAACACATCTAATCTAATCTAATAAAGAGGTAGCAAGAGAAAGCAAGAGATAACCGATCTAGAGAGTCTAGATCATGCTTATGTTGTAGCTCCAAACGAGATAGATGAAGATAGAAAAGCGAATCTCATTAAAAACATCTTTAAACCGTGGCCTCTGGTCCGATTCCAAAAACGTCCGCCTTTCAGAGCCCCCGTTCTGTCACAACATACTCCTATTCATGTGGGTAGTCTAGGGCGAGTTCGATAAGAACAAGTTGAAATCACTTGGTCGGTCCGGTATGCACCTCTAGTCACCGCGACCACAAGAGCACCCTATGCAATCTAGCTATAGACTAGATTGGGGAAGAAGTAAAACCAAGAAGAAAACAAAATCATCGAGAAGGCACTTGATCGCTAGAAATCGGATTCACTATAAAAACTTCACCATGAATGATTACATGAACAAGATCACCACCGGGATCCTACCTCGATCTTGATCCTTGCTCCGGAGCTCTGATGTGGTCTTCCATACAAGGTTCCCACGTCGCCTAGGGAGACCCTAGACAACTAGCATGACCCTCATCTCCGAGATGGTGTCCCTCAAGCTTCTCTACTCCTCGGCGGCGGATGACGAATTGATTGATGCGTGGCTCTCGGTCAGGGGGCTATAAATAGCCCGAGAGGCATCTAGGTCAAAGGGGGGCCGACTGGGCCTCGAAATGGGCTGGGCCGGCCGGCCTGGGCCCACTTCGGCCCAGTTCGTGGCCTCCTTCGCCCGGTGTTGCTTCCCGAGGCTTCTAGATCCTCCCCCCTTTTGCATGTGGGCCCTTGTCGTCAGTTTCTCTCCGAGCTGGACGAAGCTCCTTGTCTCACAAGATTCAGCACTTTTCTGGCTAGGTCCTCGGAGTTTTCCATCTTCTCGGGTTGGGTCCTTGGGCTCCTTGGAGTCGTGTTCACTTCATTGCTTGACTTCTATCGGGCTTCAAGGTCTTGTCATGAGGTGCTTAATGAACTTACCCCAGAAGTCTTGCTTTCAACGCTAAAACCCTGCATAAACACTAAACTCCAAAACCGACATGCACAAGTGAACTTGTTATACCACGTGGGTTAGTACCAATGGATAAGGTATAAAAGTCATGCCAACACCGAAGGTAAACTCATGGCTAGGTTGATGGAATTTCACCGTCAACATCTTCCCCATGCTTAAACCTTGCTCGTCCTCGAGTAAGGCTTTGATGGATATCATCATTTCCCTCCATTGTTTAAACCTTGCACTTGATCATACATGAGAAAACATAATGCTCTCAAAAGTTTAGTTCGCTAAAGTTCCATAATGTACTAGCCTTCATCCCTATGGAGGGTATATATTTAATTAAGCTTATCCCACAAGTATTAACATGCTCCCAAAATTCAAATGGATCTCAGAAATTTTGAAATAAAGAATAAGATGAAAAAGAGCTCAACCAAGTTCACAAATTTAAACCACCTTGCATCTTGCTCATGAACTCTCATCTCATCTTGTCTCTCAAGCCTATTTCTTCTACTCCTTTCCCTCTCAAAACATATATGTAAGTGGTAGGCTTTATATGGAGCTCTTGGGAAAGTTTAGTCCGACCAAGATATTATAAATGAGATGTTGTCAAAACAAGACAAGCTTCTCATGGTCTTACCGAGACTCGTCAAAAAGGTCATTGGAAGATAATGTTAATTAGGGAGGGGGAGAGAAAAATACACACGCTTTGAGATAGGTGGACATGTGCAAATAGTAAAGAGTGATCCCGAGGCACAAAGGAAGTCTTCGTTATCGGATTGCACATGGTTGGAAGATGAGTTTGGATCTTTTAAATCTTGAAACCTTGAAATTCCTAATGCACTTTAGAGAACCGGCGAGTTCACTTTATTTTATTTTTATATCATACATACTCATATTTTTTTCTCTTTTTCTCATACTCATATTTTTGTTCTTTCTTTATTTTTCTCATTTTTTTCTTTTTCTTTCTCATCAATTTTTTTTATTTGCTCCCCTTGAACTCTAAAATTGCATTGTACCTACCTCCTCCCCCATGCTTAGATGTTTGCTCGTCCTCGGGCAAAGAGGTGATAGAGATAAGGTAGGTACCGGAAATACTTTTCCTTTGGAGAGATACTTGAAATCTTCAATCGTGCTACCGTCTTGCTATCTTCCTTGAATTGATGATCCATACTCAAAGATAGGTTGTGGTCAAGGAGGTAATCACAAAAGATGATATTTGGTTTTAAGGATGGATATCCAGTGAGGTTTGTGAGATCTCCGATGTGGGGATACACAATGCACGGATAGAAAGGCTAGCAATAAGATAGATACGCAAAAATGGAATGACCAGCTTCTTAGTCTCGGGCCAGAGAAATCATAGCCTGAAATAACTCACCCAAAAATAAACCTTGTATACTAAGTTTTTGCACTTAAATATTTATATGTCTCTGGATAGGTAGAGCAACATGCAAGAGGTATTCATGACAAGGTTAGCCTTACTTTTAAGAACAAAAATAAATCATCTTTAATCCATCTAAAACTTGAGAGCACATAAAACACTATGGATCTTTATTTTTATCATAACCTCCGCTAAAGATTAAGCTAGCATTTAGATAAATTCAGATTTGTATTTTAAGAGAGCATTAGCTTAATCATGCATAAAACAATTACAAAGATAAACAAAGCGGCAATTATAATCATATATCATCATGGCACAAACTTTGTAACTTTACCAAAGGTAAAAACTAGGTGGTGACATTATTCATGATGAAAATAAACACTAACACACATGCTGAAAATAAACTAACACACTTGTTGAAATTTAAATAAGAACTGAAAACACTACGCATACATAGGCGCATACAAGCTGAAAATTAAAGAAAAGGGAAAAGGAAAGATTAAACTAAAGCTCCTCCTCTCTCTAATCTTCCGCCGGTGGTTGATATTGATAGTCTTGGTTGTTGCACCCTTGCTCATAATAGGAATGCACTACTTCTCCTATGAATTTTCCAACGGTGCTAAGTGAAGGCGTTAAAGCTCACAAGCGGTGCTTGCATTTCCTTCACCCATTTGGTATGTATTGGTTGGGATGGCTGCAATATTTTGCATGTTTCTTGCAGCGTATCCTCCAATGATGGCCATGTTTTGTTGTGGTCGAGGAAGATGTGCATATGGCTCCGCAAAGGCTACGTTAGGCACCGCAAAAGTTGGTGGGGGCATGGCTGCACCACTCCCCCATGCTTGCATTGGTACACCACCGTAGTAATTTGGCGGCGTCGGAATTCCTCCAATGGTGGCACACAATTTTGTTGCTCACCTTTTTCTTGTGCCATAGAAGATCCTTCTCCTATAATCCTTCTCTTTTATTTTTCTTCGCCGGCACAAGAAGTCGTTCCTCTAACTAATCTTTTTCCCCTCGAGAAAAAGTCTTAATCTTCGATCCGATAGTGGCAAATTTACATTGGCCACTTTGAAGCCTCCTCTCTCATCTTCACTTATATATTTTCCTTTCTTCATATATTCAAATCCTAGGGAAGTCCCGGGTAGGAGATGCTTCAGGTTCCTTGTAATACCCAATCTCAAAGAGATAGCCAACATGGAGAGGTAACACCCTGAACCAATATCTTTCGAACTCGATGTTGCCACAACACCACCGGTTGATCATAAGGTGAGTGGAGTCGATTGGCTGCTTGGCAATCAAAGCCGAGTAAAGCCAATTCAACTCCGTGTTGGTTATCTTTGTCTCTCTCATTCTCCCCAAAATCCCTTTGCACATCCATGAGTGAAACATTTGGATGATGGGGTTCCGGATAGTATTTCTTTGTTGATGGGCTCCTCCCTCGATCATACTCCAAAAACCTTCCAATGTGCCTTCATGCACATACACTTGTTCCTGGGCTCCCTTTTGAAAACCAAGAAATTCCCTAATATACTCATAGGGAACCATTTGTTCAACTCCCTCCAAACGGAATGAGAAACTCGGTACTCCTTCATCAAGGATAGGAACCATGGTCATGAGAATTTCCAAGGCAAATTCCTTGTGGGTGTTTACCGACACTTCATTGGAGAATTGCACTCAAGTAAATATCCGTATGAAAACCCAACACTTGGAGAGCTTGATCATCGAGTCGACGTGTTGCCACAAGCCTCTTCTCAAGTCAAGTGAGCTTCTTCTCCTCCTCCTCCGTCATGATGATAAACCCATGGAGGTGGAGCGGACGATCGTGTCGAGAGGTGAGGTTGGACGGGCGGCTCCTCCATACGTCCTTGAGATTCGGTGAACCTCATAGACGAGCTTCGTGTGGCCCTCATCCCACTGAGGAGAAGAGTATCATTCCTCCTCGGCGGTGCCGTGTCCTCCTCCATGCTCCAAGGAGACTCGGAAATCGAGTGCCTCCTCGAAGAGGTTGTCGATAAAGGCTTGGATGACGATGATCCCTTCTTCTTGGTGAAAAGGCTTGTAGATTTCTTCCATGGTTGCAGCACTCTCTCTCTCACAAATAAATATCCGGGGTTTTCAACCGGTAACAAGGTACACAAATATTATTTTGGAGTCTGGACTTTGAGTGGATTAAGGATGTGATTTGTTGCACAAAACAAGCGGGGTGGATGGCTAAGTCTAAGGTGGTTCTGGACTACAAACTAGAGCACACGAATAAAGAGCTGGATGGGAGACTTACCTCTCTCCTCCTCTTGGCTCGGTTCTTCTCTAGCGCACTCATGCTTTGCTTCGTGACCGCGTGCACCTTCCACGTTCTTGTCCACTCCTTTGCTTCATTATTGCTCCTTCCACTTGATGTTTTCGCTTTGAGTCACTTCCATACTCCCTTGCCTCACGTGCCTCCATGATATTCCTGAAAAACAAAGCCTGGGCTATCCCCCATGCTTGTCCTTTGCATGTGGTTTGATAAAATATGTTGGAGGGGCATCCCATGATCTATCATGGTGCATGTATGGTTAGGTTAACTAGATTGCCTCCCTCTAAGCATGTTTAATGCTAAGTACTCCTCTAATTTCGAAAAGAAAAAAATAAAATCAGAGCTATTAATGAGTTCAAATATAAATTTAGAGAAGTTTTCAAAGCATTAAAAACAAATGTAAGTCGAAAAGTATTTCCGACTACTTTTATTTTGGTCTTACCAGTATCGTTTGCTTCCATTAGTTGAGAGCAAGCTTTTCCCGGCTTGATCATGAGGGCATAGGTTTAGGTTCTAATTTTGGTTAGATGAGAGAGATTTTGAATGAAATAAAATTAAATGAGGATTAGAAAAATTCTAATCATAGAGAGACCAAGGATATGAATTTTTAAACCAACCAAAAGTCAAATTTCTAGGTTCACACGAGTCCTACCACGTGCTGAAATTTAAATAACATCTAGATACAAGTCGTGGCTCTACTCGTGTGTTTTTAGCATATAAAACAAGTCAACCACAACATCACAAAGGGGATGAATGGTTGAGATAGGTTCTAACTTTTTTTGGTTTTGGTTTCTCGAAAAGAAGAAAACAAACACATAGGAGGGTTCATGTAAAGGGTTTATGATCAAAACAAAATATTCAACCAAGAATTATGTCTCTAATATTGTTCAACCATTCTAAGTCTAATGTTTTGCGTAGTAAAATTGAAAACTAAAGTACTTGAAAAGACTCAAAAAACCTGGAATCGGGTTGTCCTCCCGGTAGCTTATTCTTGACTCGACGAAACGGGTTGCCTCCCGCCTAGCGCTTCGTTTATAGTCCATGGCTAGACTTCTTCACTTGATTACTCTGAATCAACGCTCTTTGCGGGCGTTGCAATCTTGGGTACCCACTTCCGCACCATCTTGGGCACGGTCTTATTCTTCGGCTTAGTCATTTTTTGGTCTTCACAGGCTGGCTTTCTTCTTTGGTCTTGACGGATGCAACAACTTCCTTCATGTAGTGGCTCGACACCTCAAACTCCGGTCCTTCGGTCGTGATCTTCGTGGTCTCCTTAGTGTGATCCTCCATCTCTCCCGAATGAGTTTGAGTAACCTTCGTTGTCTTGGGACCTTGGGGTTGTCTCGGAAATTCTTCTTTGTTACCCATCGGGCGCCTGGCAAGTTGTCCCACTTGCGTCTCTAGCATCTTCATCATGGTGAACACTTCACGTAAAGAGTTTCTGACCTCCATCACCTAGCCATCTAAATTCTCCAATACTTTCTCCATAGCCTCGAACTTAGTGACGACGTCCTTTTCGATCTTAGCTTGCTCGTCCATGAAGTTCTTGAATTGTGCACAAAGAGGAAGCAATTCTTGAATGGACAAACTTGCATTAAATCGTGGTTTACCTTGGACATGGCCGTACTCCTCACACTCCTTGCATGTGGATCTTCCTTCGGCAGCCTTTAAGTGTTGAGCTTCTTTCTCTATCTCCATCTTCTCCATCCTCCTCTTAAGTAAACCGATATGCCACTCAAGGAATTCAGCTCGTATGTATTCATTGAAACGCTCCAAAGCTCCCGCAATCGTCATGCGGATAGTTGAGACCTTGATCTTGAACGGCCTTCCGGCATCTTGAAGCTTTATGATAGGTAGATCAACGATGTCTGGGGTGCATAGCCCTCGCGCTCCGGTTGTGGTTGTTCTCCCACGGGTGGCGGTTGAGGTCGATGTTCCTTTGGACTTGGAGGTGCTGATTCCCTTGGAGATTTTGACGGTCCTTCGACTTTGGCTTTTGAATCTAGGGTTTCCAACCCTTTAGCTTGTGTTGCACGTCTCCTTTGCCTGTAAAGTTTTCCTGGATCATCCACAAAAGAAAGTTTGGGTTTCTTGGAGAGGTAGCCAACCATCTCTGGTTAGGGTTAGAAAAACAAAAACTTAAAAAAAGAAAAATTAGGGTTAATCAAAACTAGATTAGATTGATTTTTTTCTTTTTGAGGATGATCAAACTTAAGAGATGCAAAAGAAAATCAAAAGAAAAACTGAAAAATAAGTGATACTAGATTGGATCTTGATTGCTTGTTCCCCGGCAACGGCACCTGAAAAAGGGGCTTGTTGACGGTAGAT
Source organism: Cenchrus americanus (assembly GCA_947561735.1). Classification (NCBI taxonomy): domain Eukaryota; kingdom Viridiplantae; phylum Streptophyta; class Magnoliopsida; order Poales; family Poaceae; genus Cenchrus; species Cenchrus americanus. The sequence goes on from OX387240.1 coordinate 108,753,791, forward strand.
TATCGTATCAAAGTTCATATGGATTTGCAAGCGGACAAATCCACCGCCGTAGTCAAGGGACCCTTCTTCCCTCGAGTGGTGAACCCAAGGTATCAAATCCGTGGACAATGTGCAATGCAAGGATTCAATCTAGTAAAGCAAGGAAGCTATCTTATGAAGAACCAAATTTCATCTAATCTACTAACTCATAAAGGAAACACATCTAATCTAATCTAATAAAGAGGTAGCAAGGGAAAAGGAAGAGATAACCGATCTAGGGAGTCTAGATCATACTTATGTTGTAGCTCCAAACGAGATAGATGAAGATAGAAAAGCAAATCTCATTAAAAGCATCTTTAAACCGTGGCCTCCAGTCCGATTTCGAAAACGCCCGCCTTTCAGAGCCCCCGTTCTGTCACAACGTACTCCTATTCATGCGGGTAGTCTAGGGCGAGTTCGATAAGAACAAGTTGAAATCACTTGGTCGGTCCGGTATGCACCTCTAGCCACCACGGCTACAAGAGCACCCTATGCAATCTAGCTATAGACTAGATTGGGGAAGAAGCAAAACTAAGAAGAAAACAAAATCATCAAGAAGGCACTTGATCGCTAGAAATCGAATTCACTATAAAAACTTCACCATGAATGATTACATGAACAAGATCACCACCGGGATCCTACCTCGATCTTGATCCTTGCTCCGGAGCTCCGACGTGGTCTTCCATGCAAGGTTCCCACGTCGGCCAGGAAGACCCTAGACAACTAGCACGACCCTCATCTCTGAGATGGTGTCCCTCAAGCTTCTCTGCTCCTCGGCGACGGATGACGAATTGATTGATGCGTGGCTCTCGGTCAGGGGGCTATAAATAGCCCGAGAGGCATCTAGGTAAAAGGGGGGGCGACTGGGCCTCGAAATGGGCTGGGCCGGCCGGCCTGGGCCCAGTTCGTCGCCTCTTTCGCCCGGTGTTGCTTCCCAAGTCTTCTATATCCTCCCCCCTTCTGCATGTGGGCCCTTGTCGTCAGTTTGTCTCCGAGTTGGACGAAGCTCCTTGTCTCACAAGATTCAGCACTTTTCTGGCTAGGTCCTCGGAGTTTTCAATCTTCTCGGGTTGGGTCCTTGGGCTCCTTGGAGTCGTGTTCATTTCATTGCTTGACTTCTACCGGGCTTCAAGGTCTTGTCATGAGGTACTTAATGAACTTATCCCAGAAGTCTTGCTTTCAACGCTAAAACCCTGCATAAACACTAAACTCCAAAACCGACATGCACAAGTGAACTTGTTGTACCACGGGGGTTAGTACCTGTAACAAACCGGGTTTTCGGTGAGGAAAACCCGACTCCCTGTACCATCGTGATAGTCCCTGGATCGGTAAGCTATCACGTACAGAACTCATTACAGAATAATATCATTTCCATACATCGAAATCAGAGTACATCACATATTATTTACATCCGAAACAACTCGGTATACGAATTTAGTACAAGCCCCTTGGGCTGAGCGACAAGTAGAAATCCTGCGTAGCGGTAGCTAGGGCTTCAAGTCTTTATCTTTATTCTTCACCACAGGCATCCTTGAGCGAAGCAACGCAACCCTTCCTTCATGGAGTCCCCGAACCCGGACTCTCAAGCCAAGTCCAATCCTGCACACTCATAAAACTATCCCCAAGGAGCGGGATAGGTTCACGTCACCGACTGTATGCAGCTTTAAGTGGCCTATCTCTAAAGGGTAAGAAAAGTGACAAGGTAGAAGCTCGGGTTTCCTATGCAAGCGGCAGCAAAGCATAAACAGAAAACATCTCCATATCAGTCCCAAACCATACTCTCATACACAGCACGGAACCACCTGGTACCCCAGGGCCCCGTCTCCACATCCTATCTCCATCTAGGGTCGATGCGAGAACTTCCTCTCCTCGCACCTCAATGATTGCAATCGGATCGACGAGGTAGAGGGAGCCACTCTCCTCTAACCGATTGCAACCACGGCTCACCACACTCTAAACTACAGGGGGAGGTAGAAATCCCAAAACATGAGGAACGAACATGTCTACAAGGTTTGTCCATGACCGAGGACGCGGCTATACGTATAGATCGAACAACTCTGCAGAGCGTGTACACCTGTACCCAACCCGGGATGGAATCCAGCCGGTAGCTAGTCGACTGAACCCACCCTACCGTGCGAACTCTCGGTAGTTACGGTCCCATCCTGCATCCGGCCCTCAAAACGAATCCCCCCTCAGAAGGAATCGCACCGGAACTGTGAAATGCCCCCGTGTGGCCACACGGGAGTCGCTCTGAGAGGGTGGTCTCACCTCCACCGCTCCCCCACTGATACCCCGCTATCCATCCTAAGCAGGTATGGTACCGCACTAGCCGAGCTCAACTCGGCCCTAACCCCACTCTCGGCGAGGTGGTGTGTACGAAAGTCCTATCGACAAGTTGATCCACTCGCTTTCAGACCGGGGCAAGCTCATGTCCTCCATCCGCAAGTAAAACCCCAACACCTAGGCTCCGAAAACCGTCAAAGTAGGGATACACTGAGGAGTGCACCCCTATCCCCGATCCCAGATCGGTTGTTTTGAGCTCACCCCCGCCAAAGTACCCAAACCGCCTTCTCCTGCCGGTTTTTACCCCACACACGCCAAGAACTACTATTCCCATCCCAAACACATGCCTCGCGAAGCTCAGTGCCTATACACGCTTATATGAACATATATAGTAGTAGGACAATCAAGGACAGGATAATAAAAGAAGGCAGTGCAAGGTTCATCATCATCATGCATTTAAAGTAAAGCGCTAGCATTCTACATAGCAATGCCTAATAGGTATTTCAGAATCAGTCGGGCGTGAACACCTGTGTGCAAGTAGTCGTCGGAGTTTCCGTAGTTGTACTCGATCTTCTGGCTCGACTCCTCAGCTCCGGGAATTCCTAGATTCGCAAATATAAATAAACACGTTGTCTAGATGCAAATAACTCCAAAGAGAAGCAATAAAGAACCAATTAAACTCCAAACGCTAGTCTAATAGGTGCTTTATGATTTTAGAAGAATAAAGAAACTGATTCCATATTTTTCTAAGGTAGGACCAATTTATTATTGATTTTCAAATAAAGAAATATTTTATGAATTTAGTTAATTGCGATAAAGCACGGGAAACACAAGTCAGTGGGTCAGGACACCATGAGCTAGGTTTTGGGTCGGTCTGCAAGGTTTGTTGACTAGTCAACGATCTTTGTTGACCAAGTCAAAGGGAAGATCAAAGGTCAACCGGAACCCCACAAGTCACCCCGTGGTTCCCGCGTGCCGGATGGGATCAGGTTGGGCAGTTAGCGGCCTCACATGTTAGTGGGACCCGACGGTAAGTCCGTAGTCCCTTGGTCAGATGGAGAGACTGTGTAAGATTGATCAGTTAGAAGAGAAGTTGTGTGGTTGAGAAACTCGGCTCAGGCTGTAACATGGCAGCGATGTGGCGAGGATGGACTTAACCAGGATATGGCTGATGGGTTTAGATAGTGCACGCATTGTCCACGACGAAGACGTGGCACGGTCGTGGCGAAAAGTGTGGCCGGGACTTGAAAGGTTGAGAACCAACACTCGGCACTAAGATTAAGGCTTGGCGGAAAAAGGGTAAGTGCTGCTGCTCACCACGCAACACCCGAGCAGGAAAGGTAAGGAGTTAAGGCTAGATAGCGCATACATGACCGCTTTCTGACTTGCTTGACCGACCGCACACAGCCAGTCAGGATAGCCGTAGCTTATCTGATAGCTTGCTACAAGATAATTGTGTGGCTGGAGTGTGGCATGGCCGATGAGGTGCTCACTAGCTACAGGAAGGCAGAACATGCTAACATCGCATGGTGCAGCCAAGATTAAAATCCATGGATGATTTAATTAGCACGTGCGATGTCTTCCAACACATATGCCTGCTACTGCTTACATGTTTGTGGACTGTACATAGGCGGGCAAGCAGTCTGCCTGCTGAATTGACACATTGGCTTCCACCTTTGGCTGCTGAAGTTAGCGGTTAGCCAATAGCTAGCCACTAACTTTAGTGAGTTAAGCCGTACTGGTCCGCATGACGGACACAAGCCACAAGCAAGGTGATGGCTAGGTACATTGGATATCTGAGCGGGTGGCCAAGAACACATGCTAACACGCACGGGCAAAAGGAGATCACGACCCAGGTTTAGTTAGCATGTGCATGGTTTAGGAACAGCAACTAAAAGAAGCGTGGATGTGGCTGGAAACAACACATGACATGGCAGCTTGCTACCTTTTGTGCATTGGTCGTCGTTTCATTGTTTGAGACAGAAAGATCACAAGCCAAGCATGGCTGGAAACAAGGTTGCTGAAGATTTTATTTGGAGGAATGAGAGAGAAAGGTTGTTGTTGGCTGTTTCGGAATAGGAGAGAGGAGAGATGCGACCGGGCTGTGTCGGCGGTGGCATCGTGAGGAAGATGAACTCCCATCTAGTTAGGCTCGCCATGGAAGAGGAGGGAAAAGTTCGGGCTGCTGCTAGCTAATTGGCTTGATTAGGGAAAAGAAAGGATATTGCTGCAGCTCGCTTCTTGCTGCTCGGTTGGAGAAGGAAAAGGGTGGTGTTGTTCGGTGGGGGAAATAAAATAGCAGGGTTACTGCTTGTTCGCTGCAGATCGATGGAAGAATTCAGAGAGATATCAAGTTGCCGCTAGCTGATCCGGGAGAGGGAAGATCGTTGGGCGGTAGGAGGCGGAGTCCAAGTTGCTTTGGTTTGCTTTGGGAGAAGGAAAGACGGTGAGGGGATGAGTGGCGGTGCGGATCCGTGGAGCACAAAGAAGATGGGAGGTCTTCGGTTGCTTTGACGGAGGAAGGATGCAGCTGTCAGCGAAATAAATCGATAGCAGTTCACTTCGCGGGACAGGAACAAATGAATTAGACAATTTTTCTGGGAACGAATTAAATAACAGAGTATTAACCCGAGAAGCCAGAAAACACGGCCATAAATCAGATGAGCTCCTAAGAGGTTTAATCCAACAAATTATAGCTTGCTCCCCGAAATCGAATCAATTGCAAATGATTAATTCGAGGGGTCGGAAAATAATTCCATAATTCATTCATGAAATTCTAGAGTACTTGGAAAAGATAGACATGGAAAGATTAGAAGGTGGACTGAGAATTTAAAAGAGATTCACGTAGCTTAGGGATGCACCTAGGGTTCCTGATCTGGCACAGAAAGGCTCGGCCTTTGGCCAGAATCCAGCTCAACGGTGGTGAATGGTATCCAGGCGGCGGAGCAAAGCAGAACGACGTCACTGGATGGGGTGTCAGCACCGGCGTGCTTGCTCGCGTGTGTGCGAGTGGACAACGTGTGCACAGGCTCACGCTGGCGCTCACGTGTGTATGCCGATGGGAGACCCTCGGCGGCGAGCTCCAGGCGGGACGGAAAAGGCGACAACTCGACCTTGCGCGCTCTCGACAGAGGATAGCATGGTTAAAGGTGGAGCCTTGGTCGGTTTTCTGGGCGCAGCTCGCACGACGGTGAAACACCAGAGCGGCGGTGCTGCGTTCAAGTTGCCGGCGTGCTCGCACCGGCGCATAAGTGCGTCAGGATGTGCACGGGTGCGGCTAAGAACCCCTAAAGGCGATACCTTGCCCCTGAGCGTGTGCGCGTGCGCAAGCCAACAGCTTGACCTCGGCGGCGAGCTGGGCGACAGCGTGTGTACCAAGCACACGATGACACCTCAACCCGGCGAGCGCACGACAGCAAGACACGGAAGGAACGGCAATTCAGCTAGGTATGGCGAGCCAAAGGCAAAGCCTTCCGCTTCCCTACACGTGTGTGCACGCGTGTGCAAGCCGGCGGTTTGACCACGACGGCGACACAAGCAGTTCGGTGCACTTGACGGCGATAATGACATAAAGGTCAAGCGGGGAGCGCGCGCGGATCGTCGGCAGCGGCACCTGCAGGCGTAAGGCTCGACTCGATGGTCGGCACACAAGCGTTGGCGGTCGCGCAGCGGCAGCGGTGCGGTTCAACCAGATTAAAAGCACAACATCATGGGCAAGGCCAGATTTTTCCCCTCGGCTCGAAGGCCGGGTTCCACAAACAAGGTGAAGGGGGTCGAGGGCTCACCTTGCGTTTACGGACGTGACGAGCGGGGACGGTGGTGACGGGCTCGACGAAGGGGGAGGCAGAGCGGAGTAGGAAGCAGAACAGGGACGGCGTCGAGGTCTTTGGCTGGTCCAGCTCCTTGGCGGTGCGGTCCGTGGCTTCACGGCGGTCCCCTCCACGCAGCAGCTCCGGCGCAAAGCAAACAGCCACAACGCGTCACACCCCTTTCACACAAGGTCGATAGATAGGAACAGCAAGGCAGGACCGATGGCTCACCTACAGTTTGCTGCCGCTGCTTTGGCGATTCGACGAACACGCTGTGAGTGAGGTGAGTGGCAGTCGTGTAGAGGTGGAAGATAGACAGTAGCTCGGCCTTGTTCTCCCGGCATTTTGTCGAGCAGGTGGTAGGCGTGCTCTTGGCCATGGTTAGGTGGCTGCAACTTGGTGACGGCCAGGCCACTGGCTCAAATCCTGCAGGCATCGAACTCGGCACGAAGGCCGGTTTCAGAGACAAGAGCAAGGTGGTGGCTTGGTCCCCTTGTTTCATCGTGCACAGGAGAGGAGGGACTGAGGAGGGCAGTGCTCACCATGGCGAGCGTGAAGGCGCGGTCGACGTGGAGGGCATCCCCCGGCGGCGAGGGCGCTCCGGTCCTCCGGGTACACGGTGTCGGCGTCTTTGCGCAGCAGCGCCGGCTCCCACGGCGCCCGCGGCAGCTCCAGCTCCGGGACGGCGAGGTCCGGCCTTCCCCCGCCTCCTGCGCCTCCCTCCTCCACGAATTGCAGTCTGGCTGCAGCTTCTGGGTGGCCTCCGGTGCCAGCAGCAAGGGGCGGCTTTGGGCTCCTCCATGGGCGCCCCCCCTCTTCCTCCCTTCCTTCTTCCCCCTCCTTCCTCCCTTCTCTGGTGGCGGCGCATTTGGGGGCGAAACCCATGGGCGGCGCGGTTCAGGGAGAGGAGGCAGGGGTTCGATTTAAAGGGGCGGCCAGCTAGGGTTTCAGGCAAATGGATGGACGGCGGGCGATCCTTGGCATTCGTGCCCAAGGGCACGCGGCGCCCATCCGGCTGGGAAGGTGGGGCGACAGCCATGGGGCGGCGCGGCGCCCTGCCCCACGGCGTGCGTCATGCCTGGTCGCGGGAGGGAAGGCAGGGAGGAAAAGAGAGATGGGGAAAGGGCTGACCGGTGGGCCCCACATGGCAGCGAGACAAGGAGATGGGTAGGTGGAAGGCGGGCTGGCTTGTTGAAGTGGGCCGAAAGGCCAGGTGGGCTGCGGTCTGCGTAGGTCGACCGAGAAAGAAGAAGGTGGTTTGGAGGACTTAGCGAACTGGGTTGTGGCCCAACAGGGGAAGGAGGTTTTTCCTATTTTCTAAACACCTTCACTCCTATTTAACCTATGATTCAAATTTGAATTACAATTCAAATTTGAATCCCACACAATTAAGATGCAAATTAAATCCCATAAAACTCCAAGGCTCTCACACTAGCAAATTATATTTCCTGAATTTTATTGTTTTGCTCAAAATAAATCTAAGATTTCCAGGGGAGGATCCTAGAAGACATCCTTATATTTTAATTATGCACTCAATTTCAAATCGAAATTTTGAAATCCACATTTTTGCAAACATTACATTCCGAGAAAAATCCGGGATGTTACAGTACCAATGGATAAGGTATAAAAGTCATGCCAACACCGAAGGTAAACTCATGGCTAGGTTGACGGAATTTCACCGTCCACAGTAGAAAGCATTTACCGAATTGTATAAGACATTTTTAGAGTGACATACCATAAACTCAAATCCTAGATTCGCCACTAACCTTGTCACTGTTAGAGCAGAGGGATCTCTACTCCTCATCGCTGCCTGCTCACCGCCACGTCCTCGTCCTCACGTCGACCTCGTGGCTGGATCCCGCCTTCTCCTCCTAATCGTCATCGCCGTCATCGTTGGATTCCTCCTCTAGTCATTGTCGTCGCTGAATCCCTCCTCTAGTCATCGTCATCGTTGTCGCCGCTGCTGGGTCCCTCTTCCTCCAGATCTCGCTATAAGAGGTGTGGTGCACATCGCGCGAGCATGGTGTGGCGCGTGTCTCAATGAAGGGGTGTAGCGTGTGTCGTGGCGTGGGGGGAGGTGAGGGGGACGAAGGTGAGGAGGAGAAAGCGGCAGCGGCGGCGCGAGGGGAGAGTGGGAGGAGACTGCGTGAGGGAGGTGTCCTTCCCTACTAACCTAGCGCGAGTGGGCTTGTGTGGGCCTTAAAACGAGTAATGTAGTCAAGTACTACTCTGCTATTAATATAGTATATCATAAACATGAGATAAAAATATCTAATTTTAAGAAATTTGGTTAAACAAGTGTGTCTGTTGATATTTATTCAATTACTAAATTACCAACTATAAAATTTCGTATTTTTTACTAATTTTTAGGAGTTGTTTATGGGCTCTAATATGACATGCATCACAAGTTCACATCACCAAAGCTTACAAGTGTGACTGTTGATATAGTATCACATGTTCACATATGACATGCATCACAAGTTGTCATCACCTAGCAAACTAACTCATAACAAACATATTCACATTTGACATGCATCAGCAGGGCACATCACCAAAATAAGACTGCATCAGCTGGCGCATCACCAAACTATATTGTAGCTGCAAGGGAACTATTTAGCTAGATGACTTCTTTTGTGTTGCTGCCTCAAGTTCAGCTAGCATTGTCTCTAGTTTTGCAACTCTTTCTGTCAGCTCAACATTCTTCTTTAGAAGTTCAATCTCTTGCCTCTGTTGTGTGGATTTAAGCTACTCATCCTGCTTGTCGATTCCTTTCCAGATGTAGTCAATGTCATCTCGAGTAACAACACGTTCCTAAAACAAAGGAAAAAATTATGTTGATGCAAGCTTCATAACAGTTGTAATTTACAAGAAAGTTGTTTAGCTCTAACTGGTTTCAAAACTTGCGTGCTTCTCTTCAGCCAATTCCTTGAGCTTGTTGATTTCAGTCTAAATCCTGTCAATGTCATGTGCAGTAACTTCCTACAACAAATGGAAATTGATGCATTAGAACAATTGATTAATAAAGATGTGAAGGTACAAGGACAAATCATGCGTGATGGTTTCTAAACTTGCCTCATGGTCTTCAGAATCATCATTGGAGTTTTTGCCGGAGTCGTCACCGGAGGAGATGAGGTCTACCACCACTCTTCTGCCCGGGTCATCGTAGGAGTAGTCCGTGCTCACCTTAATGCGCGTGGACCGCTTCTTTCTTCGCGTTGAGGAAAAAACCCTGCCTCTCCATGGCGGTCGTCACTGGAGTCCGCAAACTTGGCCCTTGCGCACGTGTATGGCTTCCTCCCCCGGGCTGACGAAGAACCATCCTCTTCCATGGAGCGCCGAGGAAGACGCACAGGGGCGGCGTGCTGGGATGGCTCCTCTTCATCGCCGCGGAACCTCACTCTCTTGGCTTGGGTGGCAGACAACATCGAGGAAGATGGACGAGGACGTGGCCGCGGGGCCTCCTCCTTGTAGAACCTCCCCCTAGAGTCACGGGCCATCCCTGCGACGGAGATGAGGTTGCGACCGAGACGAGGAAGGCGGAAGCCAGAGAAAGGGATAGAAGGCGGAAGGCAGGGCGGAGCGTTTATTAAAAAGGTTTGGATGTGCAAATGATACAATGATTAACAACCATCCGTCGCCAATGAAGGGGCGGGGCCAGGTCTATTCGAATGAAGAACAGTTTGTTTTTCCCCTTTTAATTTGCAATCAAATTTTGTATCACGTATTTATCCGTCAACCGTAATCCAAATTTGATGATATTTGTTTCTAATTTTTTCTAAAATAAACATCTATTCATTTATGACATTTTTTCGTATGTAATTGCATTTCTTAGATGTTGTTTATACGCCTTATATTGTTCCTTATAAGTACAACATAGAAATAATATTTGTTTTACACAACCATTACTAATAAAACTTCGCATTTTGTAATCTTATGGTGAACATAAGGTTATGTTAAAATTTCAAATGCATATGAGTTCGAACATGTTTTAAAGTTTGGAAAACTTCAATGTTGAAGTAAAATTTTAAGAAACTATGTGAGAGATGTAGACACTTGTACACAAGTATAATCTTCGGTTTTCGAAACCATTTGAATTTTTGTAGACAAGCTTAGGGACTTAAATTATGTTTCCAAGTCAATTTGTAGAATTTTTAGAACACACTAAGCTGTTATTATAATTATTATATCATAAACAAGAGATAAAAAATCTAATTTTAAGAAATTTGGTTAGACAAGTGTGGCAGTTGATATGTTATTCAAATACTAAATTACCAACCATGAATTGTTCGTATTTTTTATGAATTTTTTTGCTGTTTATGTGCTCTAATATTTAATGGAAGCAAGTTTCAATTCAGAAAAATAGTGTCAGGCCCACGCGTCAGCGTCAAAAGCCTATATAAAAAAGAAAACCGTAGCCTGCCCGATCGATAAAGGCGATGCGGGTAGACTAACCCTCGTCGCCAACAAGTGCTCCATTATCCGAAATGCTCCTAGCCGAATGAATATGCATCCGCCCCGGCGACGCTGGTACACTAACCCTCGTCACCAATAAGTGCTCCATTGTCAGAAATGCCCCTGGCCGAATGAATATGCATCCGCCGATAGAGTGAGGGAGACGAGGCAGTGACAGAGAAGAGGAGGGAGGAAGCCGGAGAAGGGGATAGAAGGCGAAAGGCGGGGCAGAGCGTTTATTAAAAAGGTTCGGATGCGCAAATGATAAGTTGATTAACAACCACCCGTCCCCAATGAAGGGGCGGAGCCAGGTTTATTCGAATGAAGAACAGTTTGCTTTTCCCCTTTTAATCTGCAATCAAATTTTGTATCACGTATTTCTCCGTCAACTGTAATCCAAATTTGGTTATTTGTTTCTGTAGTTTTCTAAAATCAACATCTATTCATCTATGACATTTTTTCGTATGTAATTCCATTTCTTGGATGTTGTTTATGCACCTTATATTGTTCCTAAGTACAACATAGAAATAATATTTGTTTTACACAGCCATTACTAATGAAACTTTACATTTCGTAATGTTACGGTGAACATAAGGATATGTTAAAATTTCAAATGCATATGAGTTCGAACATGTTTTAAAGTGTGGAAAACTTCAATGTTGAAATAACATTCTAAGAAACTATGTTAGAGATGTAAACATTTGTACACAAGTATAATCTTCGGTTTTCGAAACCATTTGAATTTTTGTAGACAATCTTAGGGACTTAAATTATGTTGCCAAGTCAATTTGTAGAATTTTTAGAGCACACTAAGACGTTATTATAATTATTATATCGTAAACAAGAGATAAAAAATCTAATTTTAAGAAATTCGGTTAAACAAGTGTGGCGTTGATATTTTATTCAAATACTAAATTACCAACTATGAATTGTTCGTATTTTTTACGAATTTTGGTGTTGTTTATGGGCTCTAATATTTGAGGGAAGAAAGTTTCAATTTCAGAAAAATAGTGTCGGGCCCACGCGTCAGCGTCAGAAGCCTGTATTAAAAAAGATAACCGTAGCCTGCCTGACTGACAAAGGCGATGCGGGTAGACTAACCCTCGTCGCCAACAAGTGCTCCATTGTCCGAAATGCCCCTGGCCGAATGAATATGCATCCGCCCCGGCAACGCTGGTAGACTATCCCTCATCGCCAACAAGTGCTCCATTGTCTGAAATGCCCCTGGCCGAATGAATATGCATCTGCCCGGCGACACTGGTACACTAACCCTCGTCACCAACAAGTGCTCCATTGTCCGAAATGCCTCTGGCCGAATGAATATGCATTTGCCTCTACCCCGGCCCCCTTCTTCTATCCCGATCTAAGCTCCACCGCCACCGCCCGCCCGTCCTTCCCTACCGTCACGCACATGTCGCACTACGCTGATTCGTCTGGAGGTGCACGTGTGAGGAGCAGGGTTCAAGGTTGCAAGAGCAGCCGCAATCACTCCATTGGCTTGATCCAGTCGGTGAGCTAAGAGGCTTTCCACTTGTCCCTTGCCCGGACTGTGGTATGGCTTGAATGGTGGAGGGGCGGACGCAGAAGGAAGGTGAAAACCACGGTCGTCTTTATTTCAAGTGTGCAAGGAACTCGGTGAGTAGTTTGCTATGTCTCCTAAATCTGAGTTAGGGTTCTTATGTGATTTTGATTCTGCAGTACACCAAGAATTGTGGATTTTATCGTTTCCACAAGGAGTATTTCCAGATGCTGAAGGATGCCGGCGTCATTGTTTTTCGATCGTCGAATAGGGCAGACGCGGTTGATGTAGTTGATTCAGTGGAATGTCCTATTGGGAGCGGCGAGCAGAGGCAAGCACTGGAGGACAAGCAGAGGAAGAAAGCACTGGAGGAGAAGATGGACAATGTGATCTGGAAGATGAACTTTATTATTGTGGCTGTTGTTTGTGTAGTATTTGGATATTTACTGGGGATGTATGCTGCAAAGAAGTAAGTCTGATGTTAAAAGTGGTGCTTTTGCTTCATCTGTGTGGATGAAGAATGAAAAATTTGTCACATATGACAAACTTAAATGTATGAATGAAGAATAGATGGAATGACAATTGGGTCACAAATCTTAATGTGTCACACATCACAAAATTCATCAATTCATGTGTGCTGACATTTCATTGCAGCACGAGGCAAAGGCACCGCGGATTAACACAAACAGAGTAACAAACTTCTTGCATAACTCTGGCATACACATTGCAATTCATTGTGAACTGCTGCCATATAATGACACAAACAGAGTAACAAAATTCTGGTATACACATTGCAATTCATTGTAAGCTGCTGCCATAGACATTGCAATGCGTTATAGGAGACATGGATTGATCTACCGCATCTCGAGCCCATTGAAGATGTGCTCGAAGGGCTTCAAGAATCCTTGGTTGCTTACGAAGAGGGTGCAAAAAGATCCAATCTTGATGGGGCATGATGTAGTTCAAGCTTGTTGATGTGCAGGGTCAATAGCCATACTTTTGTGGAGGTTCAAGGGGTATGCCTTTGTTGATGTGTATGGTCAGATAGCACGACCATAGTAAATAATGTGATGGACAAGTTAAGTCCTAACCTGATGGACAAGTTAACTTTTTGCAACAATTATCTTTATTCCTATGGACAAGTTATCTTCGTCTTTGTGGACAAGTTATCTCTCTTATGATGTCTGTTTTGTCTCAAAAGATATGTGTGTTGAAATGGAAGCAATGAGAGATCGAGTTGACATGTCAATGAGGACAGACTCAAAGGAGACAAGGATTCACAAACCTCCGTCTCCTTTCTTCACAAAGGAGACTATCGGGCATACACGTCGGGTACTCATGCAAGGAAGGAAGAAGACGGACTCCTACTAGAATTCCCCTGTAATTCTACTAGGACTCGTTCCGTGTAATCCTACTAGGACTCCTGCCTTGTAACGACTAGGAACCCACCCCCTGGACTATATAAAGGAGGGTTGGGTACCTAGTCGAACATCCCCAATCCCTCTGGGGAACAACACCCAAGCGCAGGGCGCAATACTACTCCAAACAAGACATAGGGTACGCTACTCTAGCTAATCGAACCTGTATAAATCTTGTGTCCTCGCGCATACCTTCGATTTCCAGGTCTGGCGATGCCCACTATCTACTCTGCGATGGGTACCCCCTATGGAGGTTGCCAGATATAAAACTTCGACATTGGCGCCCACTATGGGGTGATCGTCACGATCATCAGGCGAATTCGAAGGACCTATTTTCAAATCTACTCAGCGTATGTTATGTTGGTTGGCAAGATTCGGTGGCTACAGCGAAATCATCACGAAGACTACCAAAAATTCATTGTTGCTCCGCTTTAGTGTAAAGCTTCAACGCGCGCCATTACTACCGAACTGCTGGTTGCTCCCTCCAGAAGTCGTCGACTACGGTATTGTCGGGACTCGTCGAATCTGAGCAAAAAAACAACTCCATGCTCTGCTGCAGTAAAGGCATGACAACAAGGAAAATCCAGTGTGATCTGAAGTCCAATTTTTTCGCGGCTCCGAACAAATGCCGAGTTCGAAACAAATTAGTCCAAGAGACCAAGACCGAGGAACAATCTTTTTTTTCTTGGGATCAAGTGCTGCGAGGACCGAGGTCCAAATGCATGTTTTCTCCTAACGAGTCATGGGGTGACAGGCACTAATCTAGACAGAGCTACAACGCCCCTACTTCCATTGGAAATTCAATATTCTAGAAATTGCTACATGCACACGGAGAGGCCCACTAAGAGACCTCAAGACCTTAGCTTGCCGCACACGGAAGATGTACACAAATACAATTACGTCGACGTCCGGCTGCATCAACTCGTGTACGACTACTTTGACTACTCATCTCGACTAGTAAACCAGTCAAGGACGGCTCCCGCGGCATCAACAACTAGTCGGATCCACCTCCAACTAGTCGACTTCATCACCAACCGTCGCAGATCCACCCCGACCGTCACGGATTCGTCAACACTCGTCCATGAATAAAGTTAAGTCACTTATTTCAATATTTTTCTTCGGTTTGTTTTCCGCATATAGGAACCAACGATGAAGACTACTTGTGTACACCTCTCAATGGATACTTGCTAGCAGAGCTACACCATGTCAATTATTCTTTCGGGATGTTGACTGACTGCCACAGGATTGGTGCACCAAATTAGGAGGCTGTTGCCATGACGTTTCGTGTGCTGAGTGTTGGAGGCGCACAACAACTATACCTTGAGGAGGCACTGAGCAATCTTGCTCTCCGCCATGCGGAATAACGAGCAATCACGCTCTCTCTTGTCGCCATGCCGACTACTTTCGTCTACTCTTAATGGTCTCGCTCCAGTAGCACACGCCTTGATCCGCGCAAAGCCTCTGCTCTCCTGTCATGGCTCCATGCCCCAGCGGCTATGGCTAAACGGGCTCCTCAGAGACCAAGCGCTTAAACCAGCTCTCCTGTCATGCCTCCACGCCCTCAGCGGCTATGGCTAAACAACGACCAAAGAGACCGGGCGCTAAGCAACATCAGGCTAACTACTCGACGCTTAACAAACACAATAAGAGCATGACACATGACATTTACATCTATATTCATATACGCATCTTTACTTTCAAGTCAAGCTCTGACGACGACTTTCCAGTACGCTCTGCGTACCTCCATCGGTGCGGCTAGTTCCCAAACTCGGGGGCTACACAACAAATTACTACTCGACAACAACTCGAGTAGTCTCCGCTGGCTCTCTAGCTCAGGGACTCAACACCAACAACTACTCGACGTAGCTCCTACGGCACTCCTGACGACGAGCTTGGGGGCCGAATGCTACAAGAGTACTCAGATGATGACTTCCACAAACACTGAAGATCCTTGGATTGATTCTTTAATCATTCCAAGGCTCGGGGGCTACTAGGCTACACCCATCTGTTGATTTTTTCAAGATGGAAGAGAATCAAGATTACCCTCAGCCAAAGTTCACGACTCAACCTAAGGCTCGGGGGCTACTCCATATGGAGTGCAATTTTGCAATCCCACTTCCATATAATCTTGACTTCAAGACTGATGGGTTGGACCACCTTCCAGCCTCGCGGTAGTTCAAGTACTATTGAACACTTCTCCAAGCAGTACTCAAGGACGCTCAAGAACTACTCGAAGAGGCTTCAAGACTACTCGAACTACTACTCTCGACTCCAACGTGCTCGGGGGCTTGTCGGGCATACACCCCGGGTAGTCATGCAAGGAAGGAAGAAGACAGACTCCTACTAGAATTCCCCTGTAATTCTACTAGGACTCGTTCCGTGTAATCCTACTAGGACTCTTGCCATGAAATCGACTAGGAACCCGCCCCCTGGACTATATAAAAGAGGGTTGGGTACCTAGCCGAACATCTCCAATCCCTCCGGGGAACAACAACCAAGCACAGGGCGCAATACTACTCCAAACAGGACGTAGGGTACGCTACTTTGGCAACTCGAACCTGTATAAATCTTGTGTCCCCGCACATACCTTCGAGTTCTAGGTCTGGCGATGCCCACTATCTACTCTCCGACGGGTACCCCCTATGGAGTTGCCGGATATAAACTCCGACAGAGACATAGATTAACAAACCTTTGTCTCATTTGTTCACTACCGCTGCGCTCCCTCTTCACATCAGTGAAGAGTGCTATTAGACTTTAATTATTGAGCTCTCAGTCTAGTAACGAGCATCAAATGCTCATCGATAACAGACTTTATGGCCTGTTACCAGTACGGTAGTGATCAGTAACAGACTTAAACAGCCCGATACCGATAGGGTATTGATCAGTAACAGACTTTATGAGCTCGTTACCGATAGGTTTAACTTGTGTAACAGACTAAATTTAACGTCTGTTACAAAGAATTCATGTAACGGGTGTTTAAGAAGACCGTTACTAGAAGTCTACATTGGTAACAGGTGTTGCAGAGTCCAACCCCAGGGTCGGCCTGCCGCGCTTATCTATAATGGGCGCCAAACAACAACTGTTATAGATGGAGTGCATGTAACGGGTGTTAAGGGCCCGTTACAAATGATGCATGACCTATTTGAGGTTTTCACGTAGTGAAAACTGCATCTCCTTTATTTCCCCCTTTCCTATGAGGAGTCTGTGACCTTTCTTCTTCCGTGAGAGGGGTTAGGTGATTCCGGTGAATGGCCCGGGATGTAGGGAGGCCACACATTGCAATTCTCCGGCCAGAGGCGTTATGCGCCCTGCGGAGGGGAGGGCACATGAGATTGGGCAACACCCAAAGGTGTGGAGGTCACATCTCGCGCATCTCCGGCCAGAGGCGACGCGCAACGAGCGGAGGAAGGTTTTCACTCTGTGGCACGCCTTTGTCACACCCTAAAATTTCCCAATTTCAGGATGTGAATAGAAAGAATAATTAAACAAGAGTTTTCTCATAATTTTAAAAATTTTCTCAACATTTGTTTTGTTTACAGGAAATCTAGTATAGGAAAAAATCATTATTTGATTTTCTGAATAAAAAACGGTTTGATGTGAGTGTTGGATTCATGTCGATGCATCTTAGTTTTCATGCGTGCAAAAAGCTTTTAAAACACGTTTGGATGCTAATCAAAAACTTTTGAGAATTTTCCGGCTTTTTCTGGAATTTATTCTCACTTTTCCCGAGCTATTTCTATTTATTGGAATGCTCTAAAATCTTATTCTTGATGTCCAAATACTTTATTAGAGTTCCTCACATCCCAAATCATCTCGAGTAATTTTCCTGAATTTTTCTAAGCTTTCAGAGTATTTTTCGTGATTTAATTATTATTTCCGGATTTCCTGAAATTATTTTTAATCCAAAATTAATTTCTGAAACTAAAAAAAAGGGAAAATAAAATCGGACTCAATCTCGACCAATAAATAGTTGCCGGCGATCTCCTTGGCGTCCTCTTTCCAACGCCGCCAACCTCATCCCGTTTCGATAACCCTAGCTCCCACAAACCCTCGCCGAACTTTTACATATATTAAATTCCGGCGAACTTCCGGTGAGCTTTTCCAGGGAAACCGTGCACTTCCGGTGCAAATATGACACCACCCTGGAGTTTCCCTTGTCGAGCTCTATGCCATGATGGGGTCAGTCACGCGATTCCGACGTCGACTCCGTCATCTTCCCCAACTCCGGTGACTCCTCCGCAACTCCGGCGAGCTCTTCCGTCATCGTCGTTCATCTTTGGCCGAAGGTGAGCACATCATTGTGTTCGTCTCGTCGTTTCCTTTCCGTTTTGCCGTTCCCTGCACGTTTTGAGGTCGTCCCCATCAAATCTCTATATCCCTTCCTCTCTCTGTTCTGTTGCAGTCACCATGGCCAGCTCTGTACGAGCTCCCTGCCGACCGCAATCTCCAACCGCCAGGCAAAGCCATCATGGCCAGCAGATGCGCGATGCGGAGCGCGTCCAGGGAACCCCACCCGCTGACCGCCGGACCTCCGAAGTGCCGCCGCATCGTGAAGACCGACGAGCCGGCCAGTACCGCCGCCGCCTGTCGATTCAACCACCCCCGCCCGTCCCTACCGCTGGTGAGCACACATCCGAGATCCCCTCAACCTCCTCTTTCCGTTCAGAGCCTCGGCCGAACCCCTAGCCGCATTTAGCCCCCGCGACGACGATGCCCAGGAGCCCCCTGTCTGTGCGTTCGTGGGTGGCTTCGTGCATCTGAAGGAAGAAGATGAGGTGGCAGCTTTACATTTAGATGCTTGGAGAATTTTGTAATCCATAGATTTATTCTTGTGTCTTGCAAATTTTGCTCATACCCCCCTAGAAAAATCCCACATTTCGCACATAAATCCCACCAGAGACTTTTTCAGATCTAACCTTGAGCTATGCCAGTTTCACGATTTGATGTGTCTCGAGAATCTTTCCTGCTAACCCTCCAAATCTATAGTTAATCACAAACAGGTCCTTATCATCTTGTTTTCTCCATAGTTTCTATGTTTTAGCTCCGTTTTAATCCGTTCATGTTGCGTTAGGTTCATAATAAAATAAAGTACACATTAGTTATGAGTTTTTATCATATAGGTTTTCTGAAAATTTATTTAATAATAATTTTTATTAATGCTTGGTTTACATGTCTTTTACAAATAAAAGCTATATAGTGTTCTACACCGCTTTGCAACAAATTTTAATTTAATTAATGATTATTTCATATGCTTTGGAAATAAAAGCTAATTAGTGATATACTCCGGTTTTTCGTATACCAAATGTTAATTTGCTTAATATATAATTAACATTTCTAATTAAAAGTTTAATAGGCTTTACACTGACTTTTATAAATGAATGATAACTTGATTAATATAGACACAAATGTGTTTCTAATTGTAACTTGGTTAGTTCTATACGAATCATAAAGTTGTACGCTTAGATCTTTTCACCTAGTTGTTTATTTATTAAATTAATGTTTAATTGGTGCAATTTATACGTGAACATTTATAAATAAAAGTTGACTAGGTTCTTTATGTCGGTTTCTTCAAATAAAGTTTAATTTGCATTAATATCAACATAGGGTATTTTATTTATGAAATATTATTTACATCAGTTTTGTTAACTAAAATGAACCTAGCTCACAATATTGTTCACTCATAAATGCAAATAACCGTTAGACGTTGTCTGTCAGCTATATCTCAGTTTTCTTTGTTTCCTAGCTAGTAAATCTTTTTCCTAGTTGTCTCTCGGTGAGTCAGCTACGTTCTTTCAATTCGTTGTGATTCAATCTTCAACATCTAGCTTATATCTGTCATATCTCAGCTATGTTCTTATACCTAATCTTTCCTAGCTACCTTTCTTTAAAGCTTACCTTGTTGTTTGTTTCTCCTGTCAGATTAGTTTACCTTTGTTTAGTGTGTTAGTCGTTCAGTCTAGTTCTCTTTGTAAACTAGTTTTCCTAAGCCCACCTTAAGGTTTTCTTGTGACGTTATAGTTCGTTTGTGCCGTTCTATAGTTCGTTTCACCATAACTTGTGCGTTAGCAAGTGTATCAACTGTTACTTGTTTTAATATCAAAGTTGCATGTTAATCTTGACTAATATTTATTCCATTACTTTTCCAAATAAAAGTGATTAGATTCTATCCCGATTTTCATAAGCTAAGAATTAATTGGTTAATTCTTATTTATAAATAGCTTTTGTTAAATAAAAGATGCTTAGTGTTACGTATCGGTTTTCATAATAAAGTTAATGTGATTAATGATAATATAAATGCCTTTTCAATATTAATATGCTTAGTTGAACACGTAATATAAAGTTATTCGATTAGATTCTTTCACATGTTTTGTCCTTTTAATCTTAATTGTTAATTTGATATAACTTGTACTTAAATATCTGTTAATAAAATATGGTTAAGTTTATCGTGTTAATTAAACATAACCTGCTTTGAAATATTCTTGTCACGTGATTTTCTAATTAATACATGTGAAGCACGTAGTCTCCTGTTTTTTGATAACAATCTTTCGATAGCTTCGACCTTAGTTTTGTTTTCAACGTTCTTTCGTCGTTGCGTAACCATAGTATTGAGCCTACCCTTTAGTGCGCTCTTTTTAAAGCTTTCTTTTGATTGGTGCATTGTTCTTAGTTGTACTTGTTTCTTTGTATGTGGTGCCGATGTTTGCTTCGAGTAGAAGAAGGATCGATGTTCGTTGCTTTGAAGATGAAGAGTTTCAAGAAAGCGAGAGCTGAAGAAAGAGCGGTAAGAGTAGCTTTTCGTTGGAGAAAAGCAAGTGTCCCTAACCACCTTCTACCTATGCTTATCTACAAGAATACTTTTGCATTGATTGGAACATGGAGCGACCATCCAGGAAAACAATGCAACCACAAGACATATGGCTGTCTTGGCCAATTAATTATAATCCTTAGTGTTTGGTATGCTTTACCTGAATGGGGTTAGGGGGTTCCTGTAGTTGGTGTATAACCCGGCCCTCAGACTGATCTGCTCTATGGTAGCTTCGCAGTCTCGAGAGAGGTTTATGCATTGCGCTGTCATGTAACCTAGTGAGCAGCCTGCACTCGGGAATCTTTGTAAAGGTCTCGTAGCCTCCCTTTGCAATCACACCTAGGTAGTGTGGTATGATGCCTAATCCACATCGCATGGTTGGGTCTAAAGTTCTTCGGGACTTTTACGCGACTTGTGGGGCGTCCTCTTTCCAACACCGCCAACCTCATCCCGTTTCGATAACCCTAGTCCCACAAACCCTCGCCGAACTTTTGCATCTACTAAATTCCGGTGAACTTCCGGCGAGCTTTTCCAGCGAAACCGTGCACTTCCAATGCAAATGGACACCACCCTGGAGTTTCCCTCGTCGAGCTCTACGCTGTGATGGGGTCGGTCACGCGAATCCGACGTCGACTCCGTCATCTTACCCAACTCCGGTGACTCCTCCGCAACTCCGGCGAGCTCTTCCGTCGCCGTCGTTCGTCTTTGGCCGATGGTGAGCACATCATCACGTTCGTCTCGTCGTTTCCTTTCCGTTTTGTCGTTTACGTGCACATTTTGAGGTTGCCCTCGTCGAATCTCCATCTCCCTTCCTCTCTCTGTTATGTTGCAGTCACCATGGTCAGCTCTGTACGAGCTCCCTGCAGACCGCAATCTCCAACCGCCAGGCAAAGCCATCATGACCAGCAGATGCACGATGCGGAGCCGCGTCCAGTGAACCCCACCCGCCGACCGCCAGACCTCCGAAGCACCGCCACGTCATGAAGACCGATGACCCAGTCAGTACCGCTGCCGCCGACCGATTCGGCCACCTCCGCCTGTCCCTACCGCTGGTGAGCACACATCCGAGATCCCCTCGACCTCCTCTTTCCTTTCAGAGCCTCGGCCGAACCCCTAGCCGCCCGTAGCCCCAGCGACGACGACGCCCAGGAGCCCCCTGTCCGTGCGTTCGTGGGTGGCTTCGTGCATCTGAAGGAAGAAGATGAGATGGAGGCTTTACATTTAGATCCCTCGAGAATTTTGTAATCCATAGATTTATTCTTGTGTCTTGCAAATTTTGCTCATACCCCCCTAAAAAAATCCCACCTTTCGCACATAAATCTCACCTGAGACTTTTTCAGATCTAAGCATGAGCTATGCCAGTTTCGCGAGAACTATTTGATGTGTCTCGAGAATCTTTCCTGCTAACCCTCCAAATCTATAGATAATCACAAACAAGTCCTTATCATATTCTTTTCTCCATAGTTTCTATGTTTTAGCTCCGTTTTAATCCGTTCAAGTTGTGTTAGGTTCATAATAAAATAAAGTACACATTTAGGTGCTGATCAAAACTTCTAAGAATTTTCCGGCTTTTTCTGGAATTTATTCTCACTTTTCCTGAGCTATTTCTATTTATTGGAATGCTCTAAAATCTTTTTCTTGATCTCCAAATACTTTATTTGGGTTCCACACATCCCAAATCATCTCTAGTAATTTTCCTGAATTTTTCTGAGCTTTCAGAGTATTTTTCGTGATTTAATTATGATTTCAGGATTTCTTGAAATTATTTTTTAATCCGAAATTAATTTCCAAAATTTAAAAAAGGGACAATAAAATCGGACTCAATCTCGGCCAATAAATAGTTGCCGGCGATATCCTTGGCATCCTCTTTCCAACGCCGCCAACCTCATCCAGTTTCGATAACCCTAGCTCCCACAAACCCACGCCGAACTTTTGCATCTACTAAATTCTGGTGAACTTCCGGCGAGCTTTTCCAGCGAAACCGTGCACTTCCAATGCAAATGGACACCACCCTGGAGTTTCCCTCGTCGAGCTCAACGCTGTGATGGGGTCGGTCACGCGAATCCGACGTCGACTCCGTCATCTTCCCCAACTCCGGCGAGTCCTCTGCAACTCCGGCGAGCTCTTCCATCGTCGTCGTTCATCTTTGGCCGACGGTGAGCACATCATCACGTTCGTCTCGTCGTTTCCTTTCAATTTTGTCATTTCCGTGCACATTTTGAGGTTGCCCTCGTCGAATCTCCATCTCCCTTCCTCTCTCTGTTATGTTGCACTCACCATGGTCAGCTCTATACGAGCTCCCTGCAGACCGCAATCTCCAACCGCCAGGCAAAGCCATCATGACCAGCAGATGTGCGATGCGGAGCCGCGTCCAGTGAACCCCACCCGCCGACCGCCAGACCTCCAAAGCGCCGCCACGTCATGAAGACCGATGACCCAGCCAGTACCGCCGCCGCCGACCGATTCGGCCACCTCCGCCCGTCCCTACCGCTGGTGAGCACACATCCGAGATCCCCTCGACCTCCTCTTTCCTTTCAGAGCCTCGGCCGAACCCCTAGCCGCTCGTAGCCCCGGCGACGACGACGCCCAGGAGCCCCCTGTCCGTGCGTTCGTGGGTGGCTTCGTGCATCTGAAGGAAGAAGATGAGATGGAAGCTTTACATTTAGATCCCTCGAGAATTTTGTAATCCATAGATTTATTCTTGTGTCTTGCAAATTTTGCTCATACCCCCCTAGAAAAATCCCACCTTTCGCACATAAATCTCACCTAAGACTTTTTCAGATCTAACCCTGAGCTATGCCAGTTTCGCGAGCACTATTTGATGTGTCTCGAGAATCTTTCCTGCTAACCCTCCAAATCTATAGATAATCACAAACAAGTCCTTATCATATTCTTTTCTCCATAGTTTCTATGTTTTAGCTCCGTTTTAATCCGTTCAAGTTGTGTTAGGTTCATAATAAAATAAAGTACACATTTAGGTGCTGACCAAAACTTCTAAGAATTTTCCGGCTTTTTCTGGAATTTATTCTCACTTTTCCTGAGCTATTTCTATTTATTGGAATGCTCTTAGATCTTTTTCTTGATCTCCAAATACTTTATTTGGGTTCCACACATCCCAAATCATCTCTAGTAATTTTCCTGAATTTTTCTGAGCTTTCAGAGTATTTTTCGTGATTTAATTATGATTTCGGGATTTCCTGAAATTATTTTTTAATCCGAAATTAATTTCCAAAATTTAAAAAAGGGACAATAAAATCGGACTCAATCTCGGCCAATAAATAGTTGCCGGCGATATCCTTGGCATCCTCTTTCCAACGCCGCCAACCTCATCCCGTTTCGATAACCCTAGCTCCCACAAACCCTCGCCAAACTTTTGCATCTACTAAATTCCGGTGAACTTCCGGCGAGCTTTTCCAGCGAAACCGTGCACTTCCAATGCAAATGGACACCACCCTGGAGTTTCCCTCGTCGAGCTCTACGCTGTGATGGGGTCGGTCACGCGAATCCGACGTCGACTCCGTCATCTTCCCCAACTCCGGCGAGTCCTCCGCAACTCCGGCGAGTTCTTCCATCGTCGTCGTTCATCTTTGGCCGAAGGTGAGCACATCATCGCGTTCGTCTCGTCGTTTCCTTTCTGTTTTGCCGTTCCCGTGCACGTTTTGAGGTCGTCCCCATCGAATCTCCATCTCCCTTCCTCTCTCTGTTATGTTGCAGTCACCATGGCCAGCTCTGTACGAGCTCCCTGCAGACCGCAATCTCCAACCGCCACGCAAAGCCATCATGACCAGCAGATGCGCGATGCGGAGCCGCGTCTAGGCAACCCCACCCGCCGACCGCCAGACCTCCGAAGCATCGCCACGTCATGAAGACTGATGACCCGGCCAGTACCGCTGCCACCGACCGATTCGGCCACCTCCGCCCGTCCCTACCGCTGGTGAGCACACATCCGAGATCCCCTCGACCTCCTCTTTCCTTTCAGAGCCTCGACCGAACCCCTAGCCGCCCACGCCCAGGAGCCCCCTGTCCGTGCGTTTGTGGGTGGCTTCGTGCATCTGAAGGAAGAAGATGAGATGGCAGTTTTACATTTAGATCCCTCGAGAATTTTGTAATCCATAGATTTATTCTTATGTCTTGCAAATTTTGCTCATACCCCCCTAGAAAAATCCCACCTTTCGCACATAAATCTCACCTGAGACTTTTTCAGATCTAACCCTGAGCTATACCAGTTTCGCGAGCACTATTTGATGTGTCTCGAGAATCTTTCCTGCTAACCCTCCAAATCTATAGTTAATCACAAACAGGTCCTTATCATATTGTTTTCTCCATAGTTTCTATGTTTTAGCTCCGTTTTAATCCGTTCAAGTTGTGTTAAGTTCATAATAAAATAAAGTACACGTTAGCGATGAGTTTTTATCATATAGGTTTTCTGAAAATTTATTTAATATTAATTTTGATTAATGCTTAGTAAACATGTCTTTTACAGATAAAAGCTATATAGTGTTCTACACCGCTTTGCAACAAATTTTAATTTGATTAATGATTATTTCATATGCTTTGTAAATAAAAGCTAATTAGTGATATACTTCGGTTTTTCGTATACCAAATGTTAATTTTCTTAATATATTATTAACTTTTTTAATTAAAAGTTTAATAAGCTTTACACCAACTTTTATAAATGAATGATAACTTGATTAATATCAACACAAATGTGTTTATAATTGTAACTTGGTTAGTTCTATACGAATCATAAAGTTGTACACTTAGACCTTTTCACCTAGTTGTTTATTTATTAAACTAATGTTTAATTGGTGCAATTTATACGTGAACAATCATAAATAAAAGTTGACTAGGTTCTTTATGTCGGTTTCTTCAAATAAAGTTTAATTTGCATTAATGTCAACATAGGGTATTTTATTTATGAAATATTCTTTACATCAGTTTTGTTAACTAAAATGAACCTAGCTCACAATATTGTTCACTCATAAATGTAAATAACCGTTTGACGTTGTCTGTCAGCTATATCTCAGTTTTCTTTGTTTCCTGGCTAGTAAATCTTTTTCCTAGTTGTCTCTCGGTGAGTCAGCTACGTTCTTTCAATTCGTTGTGATTCAATCTTCAACATCTAGCTTATATCTGTCATATCTCAGCTATGTTCTTATACCTAATCTTTCCTAGCTACCTTTCTTTAAAGCTTACCTTGTTGTTTGTTTCCCCTGTCAGATTAGTTTACCTTTGTTTAGTGTGTTAGTCATTCA
This sequence comes from Cenchrus americanus, assembly GCA_947561735.1. NCBI lineage: Eukaryota > Viridiplantae > Streptophyta > Magnoliopsida > Poales > Poaceae > Cenchrus > Cenchrus americanus. The sequence goes on from OX387240.1 coordinate 108,779,350, forward strand.
GTCTAGTTCTCTTTGTAAACTAGTTTTCCTAAGCCCACCTTAAGGTTTTCTTGTGACGTTATAGTTCGTTTGTGCCGTTCTATAGTTCGTTTCACCATAACTTGTGCGTTAGCAAGTGTATCAACTGTTACTTGTTTTAATATCAAAGTTGCATGTTAATCTTGACTAATATTTATTTCATTACTTTTCCAAATAAAAGTGATTATATTCTATCCCGATTTTCATAAGCTAAGAATTAATTGGTTAATTCTTATTTATAACTAGCTTTTGTTAAATAAAAGATGCTTAGTGTTACGTATCGGTTTTCATAAAAAACTTAATGTGATTAATGATAATATAAATGCCTTTTCAATATTAATATGCTTAGTTGAACACGTAATATAATGTTATTTGATTAGATTCTTTTACATGTTTTGTCCTTTTAATCTTAATTGTTAATTTGATATAACTTGTACTTAAATATCTGTTAATAAAATATGGTTAAGTTTATCGTGTTTTCTTAATTAAGCATAACCTGCTTTGAAATATTCTTGTCATGTGATTTTCTAATTAAACCATGTGAAGCACGTAGTCTCTTGTTGTTTGATAATAATCTTTCAATAGCTTCAACCTTAGTTTTGTTTTCAACGTTCTTTCGTCGTTGTGTAACCATAGAATCGAGCCTACCCTTTAGTGCGCTCTTTTTAAAGCTTTCTTTTGATTGGTACATTGTTCTTAGTTGTACTTGTTTCTTTGTATGTGGTGCCGATGTTTGCTTCGAGTAGAAGAAGGATCGTTGTTCATTGCTTTGAAGATGAAGAGTTTCAAGAAAGCGAGAGCTGAAGAAAGAGCAGTAAGAGTAGCTTTTCGTTGGATAAAGGCAAGTGTTCCTAACCACCTTCTACCTATGCTTATTTACAAGAATACTTTTGCATTAATTGGAACATGGAGCGACCACCCAGGAAAACAGTGCAACCACAAGACATATGGCTCTGTCTTGGCCAATTAATTAGAAACCTTAGTGTTTGGTATGCTTTACCTAAAAGGGGTTAGGGGGTGCCGGTAGTTGGTGTATAGCCCGACCCTTAGATTGATCTGCTCTATGGTAGCTTCGCAGTCTCGAGAGAGGTTTATGCATTGCGCTGTCATGTACCCTAGCGAGCAGCCTGCACTCGGGAATCTTTATAAAGGCCTCATAGCGTCCCTATGCAATCACACCTAGGTAGTGTGGTATGATGCTTGATCCACATCGCATGGTTGGGTCTAAAGTTCTTCGGGACTTTTACGCGACTTGTGGGTAAAGATGTACAACCTCTGCAGAGTGTAAAACTAATCGATTAGCCGTGCTCACGGTGAAGAGCGGCCTGGACCCTCACATGATTACTGAAACTTAAAGATGGACTTTAAATCGCTTTCTGGTTATTTCTTGTGGCCTTGCTGAGTACCAACCATAAGTGCACTCATCCTTGCTTACTGTTGCTCAGAAGGGAAGGTGTGAAGCTGTTGAAGATGATGGTGCTAGGCGTATGCAGCCCCCAGTCGTTTGCTTGTGGAGTTTGGCGCCTCCGTTTCCAGGATTGAGCTGTATAACTTCTATAGAATAGTAAGTTCGTTTATGTTTATTTACGGGATACTGTTACTATTATTCACTTATGTCTACTATATGTATGAAACTAGATCCTGGCATACATATAGGTATGCACTTGGTTTGTTTCTCTAAAACCAGGTGTGACAGCCTTCCACGGCATCGGGCGCATGACGCCGCTACGGCCATGCGGGGATCTAGTACCCCACCCCTGAACCTCTTCTACACCACTCTTTGCGAGTCAAATCACAATAGCGCCGTCGACTACGCGTAGCAGGGCTTGGCCTCTGACATGGTGCTAGTCATTCAGTTAGCAGGTTAGGTATGTCCAGACCCCTTCTCGTTCGTCACCTTGTTCTTTACTATCATCAAGAATAATGTGATGTTTTTTATGAATTTCATCATGCTCATTAGTCCTTTATTTGCTCTTGTTTGTGTTGTTTATGGGACAAATTCATCAGCTCACAAGCACGTTCTTGTTTTGTGCATGTCATGATCTACATTTTTTTTCTGAGTATGTTATTGTGATTCTTCCCTTCTACATTAGTGTTAGGACCTGATTAAGGTAACCAATCTGGAGTTTTGGAGTATGTCAAGTGTTTTTGGAGCATGTCTCTAGCTGCATTAAGTTTATGATATGATATGGTAGTGCTCTTGCCTTTTCTTTGAAAAAAAGTTTAGCATATGATTAAGATAATCGATTTTCAGTAGTTCAACATTTGTCTGTTCAAGCACCTAATGTTCACGACCAATGCAGAACAGTTCAACAATAGCAAGCACGAACTAGAAAAAACAAAAAAACGCCTTCTATAATCTTTAGGGGAACAAGTGATGAATTAGGATGTCTTATCTAGGTAAAGAATTGCAATTTTGTTACTTCAAATCTGTTGATAATTTTATTCCTAGCTCTTGGTTTTTTTGTGTTCAGAACCTTTTGACCTGAAACTCTAAGTCTCTGACACTCTTTTCCTAGCAATCGAGCCTAACAATTGTTAAACTACATAGATATTCAGTACTATGTTCATCAGCATTATCAAGATTTTTAATTAAAATTATGAAATACTTAAAAGAATTAGTCACATTTTTTAGTGTCCTTGTGAGCTGAAACTATGCACTTTTTCAACACTTACTGAAAACTGAAACTTAGGGATTAGGATATAATTAAGTTAATTGAGTTCAACATCTTCCAGGATAGCATACATCTCCCTACTTTTATGTATTTTTCCGAGAACCTTAATCATGTGTTAGTTTGTTGCATTGATGTTTGTGAATGTAATCATATTTTGATTCCTGCTAGCTCAGTCTAGGATGAGTTTTTTTGGTATTTTCCCATACTATATTTTGTTTGTCACTATCATTTTTTATAACAAGCTGCAATTTCTCACTACCATTTCACTACTCTTTTTGGCAATGAGACTAATTTACCGTACGAAGTAACTTTATCACATATGTAGCCACAAAGGGAAGTAACTAGTTCTTAATTTTTATTCTGTAGGATGTAACACATTACACTTGTTGTGGTTACTTGAAAAAATATATTAGATTCACATGTTCTTTTGCCAAGACTAGCTTATTGATATCTGATTATGTATCCTTAAAAATAACAATAGTTGAATATCAGTGATAGTAGTAGCTTTGTTTTGATTTTGTTGTCCTATAATTTTCCAAATAAAATGAAGTGGCACCGTCCCTTTTTTATTTTGAATTAGGAAGTATCTTGTTACCATTTATCGGACTTACGAAGTAACTTTTCAATAGCTTATATGACGGAAAGTAACATGCCCCTAAGTTGTCAATCAAATAAGTAACTAGTTTTGATTTTTTTATTCCATATAATATAACACATGTTGATGCTGTCATTTTTGTGTAAGCATATTCAACACATGCTTATAGCAAGTAAACATGCTGATGCTATCGTTTTTATGCAAGCATATTGAACACATGCTTATAGCACAACTTACTTGTATGTCTTGCATTACAGTCTACATATTAACTATAAACTCAACATGATTTTTTCAATAGAAGGATGTAAGTCACTGCTTTTTACATGTCTGCGATTTATTCATTTTACGTTATTATCAGTCTATATTAGCTCAAGTAGGGTTTACATTTCAATCATAATCTAAACACTAAGAAAGCAACTAGACATACATTTGAATGATATCAGAAGTAACCTAATCTTGGTTTGAATATTGTAGAAAGTAACCATGGTGGTAATTTGAACATTCAGAAAGTAACTAGGCATTCATTTGAATCATATCGAAAGTAACCTAACCTTGGTTTGAATATTGTAGACAATAACTAAGGTGCTAATTTGAACATCAGAAAGTAACTAGATATACATTTGAATCATATCAGAAGTGACCTAATCTTGGTTTGACTATTGTGTAAAGTAACTAAGGCTCGGATCTTAACATTCTGAAAGTAACTAGCATACATTAAAATCATATCACAAATAAATGATGCTTATATTTGCTAATGTTGTTAGATTTACTAGTCCAGGCTCAGACACATTGACTAATTGACCATGATTTTCTCCCATACCTTTTAGTTACACAAAATAAGTAGAAATCCCAATCAATTGATTTGTGTTTTTCAGTAGAACATGATAGTATTTATCTTTTTGTTCTTCTTCTTCTTCACATAGATACTTGTGAAATTATAGTGGCCACAAATGTTACTTTGTATTGGTGGAACATAAAACATCACAACTATATCAATTTGATTATGAAAACTTTGTCACGCTAATGCAGATTTCAGAAGATATTCGAGACGCAGTACCTACCTATCCTTCATGCGGTTCAAGACACATCATGCAGAATTTGTTATCTTGCTGTCTAAAAGAAAGACTTGTGTTGTTCATAAGATGCATGTGTTGATTATGTACTAGTTTAGATCCACAATACAATCTTTTTTATGGATGTGCTAATTTAGATCCATGTTTATTTGCGCGAAAGCTGCAATTTTCCCCCCTCAATTCTTGCTTTTTTAAAACCGTCGCGGTATCTGCAGTCAATTGCTTTGCCAGACATGACTTTTGGATCTCCATGTGTGGCCTCTCCATGTGAGGTTCTCATTTCTATTTTTTTCTTTTTTTCTCTGTTTTTCTTTACTTTATGGGTCAATCTTTTGTTATCGGCCAGTGTCTCTAACGATGATTGTCCTTACTATTTTTCTCACGACCTTGCTCAGCTGTGCGTGTTACATGTGTCGCCTTGGTGATCACTTGGCGCGTGATTAATTAAGTGCATGGTGGAAAAAGAAACTACGTTATGTTTCTATTTTAGTAATTTAGGAGACCTCTCAGGTTAGCGCTAAGACCACCCACACCAGGGCCTCGTCTGTCTCCTAAAGGTTTTGCCCCTGCAGCGGTCTCCTTTATCGGGGACTTCATTTTCCAGGCAGTTCCCGGCGACGCTAAATTTATGGAAGAGGCGGACTCCTTCATCTAGACGGGGCCTAAAATAATTCCGAGGTGCAAAGTGTGGAACGACGTCCTTTGGCTCAGCGTCAGTTTCGTGTTAATTGGTGCAAACAATGCATGAGAGAGGTTTACAATATATAACCCATGGGATCTAGTTCGACCAGAACATATTTACAAGATATTCTAGTTACAAACTTGTTTCCAAAGATAACAACAACCTTATCTACAACTATGGCAGAATCAGATCTCCAACGAGTCTGTTACAACTAAACATAAGCTATTTCTAACAAACCCCTCAATCTGAATGCACCAAGTTAAGATTGTGTTTAAACATCTACAGCTGACGCACCGGAAGCGGCTTTGTGAATCCATCTGCAACCTGATCTTTCATAGATACATACTCAACATCAAGAAGTTTCATAGCTACCCTTTCTCTAACAAAGTGATAGTCAACTTCAATGTGTTTTGTTCTAGATTGAAAGACAGGATTAGCTGCGAGATACTTAGCTCCAATGTTGTCACACCATAACTTGGCTGCTTGTTGATGGTCGATTTTGGTACACCTAGCTATGAGTTTACCGTCAACATTTGCACGTATTTTACATTCTAACTAATGGTACTAACCCCTCGGAGGTATCAAGTTCACTCTTGCATGTCGATTTTGGAGTTTTTTGTTTACATAGGAAACTAGCGCTTAAAGGGAGACTTTCGGGATAAGTTCATCAAAGCACTTCAAGAAAAGATCATGAAGCCCGACACAAGTCAAGACACATCATGAACATGACTCCAAATGGCACAGGGACTAAAGCATGAAGCTGTAAAACTCTAGGAACCTGAATAGAAGATGCTGAAGCTTGCGCGACAAGGGGCTCTATCTAAACCATGGAGAAGATGACTTCAAGGGCCCACATGCATAAGGGAGCAAGTCAACAATTGACCAAAAAGCATCGGGGAATGAACCGGGGCCGAACCGGGCCGAAACGCGCCCAGGACGGTCGACCTAGCCCCTTTTTGTGGTGGTTCGCAATGCCCTTTGACCTAGGTGCTCCTTTATAAATTTCCTCTACATCCGTCGGCCGCCACATCCATCCATTCATCAGAGGGTCGCCGACACGAAGGAGAAGCACCGAGAGGAAGCTGACAGCCACCGCTAGTCCTCGAGTTGCTTAGGAGATGGCTTAGGCCATGCCCTAGCCGCCGTCGTTGGCCCTGCGTGGTGAAGCCATGGTGGAGTTCCGGAGCCACAACTTGAATTCGTCAAGTCGTTTGTACCTTCAACATTAGATTGGTTTGTCATTGTGGCCGGAGCGGCAACAAGAAGACGATAGGCTAGGGTTACCTTTGGCTTGCTTACCTTTGTGGCTAAGTGGATGTGATCCATACATCTTTTCATGTATGATTAACCTTTATGCAATCAACACTTCACATAGGGTTAGACCGGTAGGTTAGATAGAGAACCTTAGTGGTTTGCTTCCGATCCTTGGATTGACAAATCTAGGGAGGACCCTCCTTGGTGAAAAAGGCACCAAGTCACCCGTAGGCTTGTGGTGAACTTGTGCACGGTCTTGAACCATCAACAAGCCCCTTTTTCTGGCGCCGTTGCCGGGGATCGGCAACTCAAACCGTAGGGCGATCTATCTTTTAACTAACCCTAATTTTATTATTGCATATACCCTGTGTTTCTTGTTTGTGTCATTGAATGCAGGTAAAATCATAGACACAAAGCGATCGAGAAGTTTTCAACATCGACTTCGCCAAGTCCAACCTCGCTCAACCAAGTTGATGGTTATACAATGATTTGCTCTTTAGTGGTAGGTGCTAACCCTGGTTAGTGGCCCAACATCCGCTATTGAGGCCCCACCCAAAGCAAACGAAGATGAACAAGGTATGCCTACGTGTGTCAATTAAGTTTTTAAGACTAATTTCTTTTGGAGGTTTGTATGTTCAAGCTATAGGATTTGGAAACGACCATGTCAAGCATGATGTAGAAGGATTCCATTACCATCAATCTCATGCAGTGATGGTAATGATTTTTGAAGCCAAGGGATGCATGACATGGTGCCCTAAAAGACTTAAAGATAAAGACCACACTTACATCCACGGATCGATGGACAAAAGGATAACGATGTCATCACGATGTTTGCATGAGCCTCAGCACAAAGCATTAGATAAATTTGGATTTTCAGAAGCCCCATGAAGTCTACATTCCAACGAATCAAGCAGCAAGGCAATCGAAGGTTCCTACAAGCGGATATGGTCGAATCACCGAAGATTGCACGTGCTGAAATTCTGGACAGCAAGCAATGCTGAAGTGAAACAGCCATAGCTCCCTCATTCGGACTCCGATTAAGACGACTAAGTACCCGTTGGAAAGGTATTTTTATAAATTTTTCAATAGAATTATATTTTGGTATATGTTCTGTTCTGTATGCAGGGGTAAATCCATGAAGAAGAGGCAGCAACAAGGCGATGACGACAAGATAGAGGAGATGGACATGGTGTCAATAAAGAGAAGATGGGGCAACGATTCCACAACATGTACATGATGAAATTTAGAAGCTAAGGACTAAAACAAACCCTCTGGAGCTTGGATGAATGAAGAAACAAGAGGCACCACTCAACACATGATGATGTTGGCAGCGAACCACGACCGATTTCATAAGTCAACATCAAGCTGCATGGCTACTTTGGATTCTCGCACAAAGAACCATGGCTTCATGACGATGAAAAGGTACGTGAGAAAGTCGAGCTCTATGACTTAAAATGAAGCGCTTTGCGGGAGGCAACCCGATCTTTCTATAAATCTATATAAGCTATGACAAGTCTACATTGTGTTTTTTATTTGAAAACTTCAAGTAACATCATACCAATGCTCTAATAAATGTCACAACCACATGTTGTATTCTTTAAATAGATATTGATTGAGCATTATGCTACTTGATATTGGAAAACTTGTAGACCCCTTATTTTTGTGTGCTTATTAGTGTTTAAAGTCTTTTTATTTATGTCTTTTTAGAGAGAAATATGAAGCATGATCTCTTTTGATTCTAAACTTGTGGCTAGTTAACTTAGGCTAACTTTTGCTTTTGGTTTAGATCACCATCATGTCATACCTTTGTGTTCATTCATAATCATGTTGCACTTTATTCCACACTGTTTTCCACCCTCGTATTGTGTTGCATGTTGCATGTCATCTTTTATAACCCATTCCCTTAAAAATACATCTTTGCCTAAACCTTCCTATTAAATCACACCTAGAACCTAGGCCAACAAAGGGAGGAATCGACTTATGTCAATCCGACCAAGTCTATCTCTATCCCTTTTCTAATTAAAATTTTGACTAGCCTCATCCTAAACCCTTAGGAAAAACCCCTCATACCTTTAGTAATCCTAAAACCGTAGGTTTGTTTTTCATCTAAAAATCGAACCCTTGCTTTTCTTCTTTTTCAAAACCACCTTAGATGGAATTTCTTCACCCGACTTATCTTTTCAAAATTTTTGTCTTAAGCCAAAAATATAGGATACCCACAAGCCCTACCTTAAAACCTTGTTAGCATGTTTAAGGTCTTTTGATAAATTTTTTTGCCAAGACTCTACCTCTCATAAAGTGACTTGCTTGTCGTTATTGAGAAATAATATCGAAAGTCTTTTTCAAGCATTGCTGACCCAGTTTTTACTAACTCCTTTGCATTTGCATTTTGCATGAACCCCCTTTTTGTTCTATCATGCATAGGTTAGCTTGGTTTCTTTGCAAAACGTTTTGATGAATGCTTTATTTATATAATGGTGCTTCGTGCACGAGGCATTTTCTTTTGCAATCTTGTGTAAACATGATGTTTAGACATGATTGGAGACCACCATCATTCAGTTTTGTTTTCACGTTGCATAGGTTGGTTTATAAGCTTTGCAATACGCTTTTACTTTCTTGCGACATAAAGAATTATTAACCTTGAAATGAACATGGTGTTTTGACCTTGGTTAAATCTTTATGGTTATATAGAAATAAAACAATCCAGTTGTAAATGTGGTATTTAGAACTTGGTGCAAACATTGTCATTGTTTATATCCCTTCCTTTCATTTGCATTTTTCACCTACACGCATGTACACCCATTAGATTCTTCTTTTCTTCTTACTAGGTAAGCTTTGCCATAAGTTAAGATCTTAGGGATGCATTTGGTTTGTTGGCAATTGTTTCTACTCCCGACCATCATCCTGGGGGTAGAGTGTGCATTTGATTTGTTTTCAGGCATCACGAAGTATTCCCATGAGTTCTTGATCGATTGTCATTAGTCATTTACAAGGCTTGAGAAGGAAGTCGCTATTTCCATCAAGATTTGAGAACGTGTTCAGAGATGTACAATGGAAGAAAATTTAATATTCAGAAGCTCCTTCAAACCCATTTTCCAACACATCAAGAATCATAAATTTTGAAGGCCCGAACAAGGAGATATGACATAAACATTGAGCACTGCGAAGTCTGAAATCAGCTTTGGACAGATTGCATCGTCGGAGTAAAATAGGCACAACTCTCTTGTTCGGAACCCATTTCATGCATATGATGGCTCATTGGAAATATAATTTCATGAAATTCAACTTGGAGGGGTGTTTCAGTATATGTTCTGTTCTGGAAGTAAATGAAAAACTGTGAAAGATGAGGCAGCGACAAGGACGGGATAGAAGCCGGTGATGACGATATGATGAAGGATTGGAACCCTGGCTTGACGATAATAAGAGGAAGTTGAAGGACAACTGAGGTAACAAAGGCAAGGAAGTGAAGATGATTCTCAAATACATGGCAATAGGAACTGCGAGCGATTCAAGTTCTTACACACTTAGCAAAATTCTAAGCATGGGGAAGATTTGAAGGACGAATGGCAACAAGGACACAAGATACATGGATCACCTTCATCACAAGATGCGCATCATTCTTTATCCATGCTAAGCACAATGCTTAAGCATGGGGGAGGCATCGCTGCACTTCATTACGAGCATCGAAAAGGATGGTAACTCACCCTTAATTTTATCTTTGTTCATCTCCTTTTAAATGCTTGCACATATATGCTTTTAACCATAAACAACCTTTGTATCTATCTCTCGTCAATAACATGGCTACTAGGAGGACAACCTAGGTTTGTTAGTTTTATTTTTCAATAGATGAATCACCATCTCTTTTGAGCTTACCACAATGATATCATTCGTATGTCTTGCTTATGGAAAATGATGAAAGTTGCCGCTTTGCTTTACTTGCATGATGTTTTATATGACATGACTCTTTGCTCTCTATTAAAAAGAACTTAAATTGATTAAATACTGGCTCTTTCATTTGTGGAGGGTAAATGACTATTTTTTGAGACCCTATACTCTATGTTGCTCATTGATTTAAGTTTACCGATGACCTATGCCTTGCACTTGTTTTATTTAAAATCATTATGCTATCTACATTTGTGAATCTCTTGCAAGGTTCTACCTACCAAAGCATATACACATACAAGTTCTTTTATGATGTAACCTTTTAGTTTGCAAACTTATATCTTGATGAGTTGGATTAGGATTGATTTCTGTGGTACGAGACTAAGAAGCTGGTCATTCATTTGTGTATCTTTTTCATGCTAGCCATTTTTGTCCATGCATTGTGAATTTCTACACTGGAAATTTCACAAACTTTGTTGGGCATCCACCCTAAACCCAAAACATCTTTTTGTGATTACCTCCTTGACCACAACCCAAATTGAGTATGTGTCGGTGCGGAAAGTAGTTGCGACACTAACTAGTAAGATGCACTCAGATCGGTCTCTCGATGGCCGGTGCTAAGCAATGAAGGGACACGAGTTTTATCCTGGTTCTGGCCGCGGGGCCGTACGCCCAGCAGGTTTGCGCTCATGGCGCCGTATTGCAATGCATCATGGTGCTCGTAGAGGGGGGCTACAAGCAAGGCGGGAGAGGAGGGGAAGCCTCCAAGTCCCTACTGTATGATTGAGGCTAATGCCAATATCAGGGGAGTGATCGTGCGTGAGAGAACGCAAGTGAGCGTGTTGTTGTGTGTTGATGTGATGCCCACGGCTGGGCGGCCGCCTCCTTCTTTTATAGACCATGCGGAGGTGGCTTACAGTTGTGTCGCGTGGTCTTTTGTACAGAGTCGTGGTACCGGCGTGCAGTGCTTGTGATTTGAAGGTTGTCCTAATGAATCTTGGTCTTTGCACGCGTCGTGGTGACTCTTGTGCCGGTCTGGAGGCGGCTTCGAGGGTGGTCCTGCCGGCGCTTGCATCTGGTCGTCGTCCGTACACCGATTCGAGGGTCTAGCTGATGAGGGAGCCTGGGTTGCACAGCGGCAGGCGTGGTGGCATCCCGTCAGCATAAGACCCCACAGTGTTGGGGATGGTTTTGCAGTGCCTGGGATGGCGGCACAGTGCCGGGAATGGCCGCATAGGGTCGAAGGGATTGAGGGGACGTGCTCCGTTCTCCTTGCGTCACAGCGTTGTCCTGGACGGGCGCCGGGTTGGTGGCCGTACGCCCCTCAGGGCATCGCTGTCCCTTTTCGAGGGGTGCGGCGGAGGAAGGACGGGAGCAGGTGGCACAGTGCCAAGGAATGATACCGGCCATCCCGCACAGCCCATGCACGACGCCGGGGATGGCCGCACAATGGTGGGCTGTTCGAGCAACATTGGGATCAGATTCCCAGGCCGTGTCAGTAGATCCACGTGGCGGGGATTCGCCTTTGACCCGAGCGCCCACGACGTGTCAGAGCGTTTAATGCCCCGGTCACGGGAGTAGGTGAGGCACCACGGGTGGATAAGAGTCCGGGGCCCTCGAACGAGGCAGATGTGCGTTAAAGGGGCGCCACACCCTCGAGCGAGGCGGGAGTTTCCGCAACACGGCGCCTGGCCCTCGAGCGAGACAGAGGTTCCTCAAGGGCTGCGAGTATGGTTGGTTCGGCGGGCCACTGAGGCCATTGGGCCGTGGGCTTTATTTGAGTTTGGGCTGTGACCAGTTTGGGGAGTGATTTTGTGGTTATGCGTTAATTCTTTTTAAGAAAGGGTGATTTCCCCTGTAGTTAGGGAACCCCTATGGCTGTTCCCGACAGTATGGATGATCTTTCGACAAATTTTCTGAATATTTTTTGGCAAGATTTCAAGACATAACATATGGAGGGACTCATCAATGCAACCAAGTTATGCAAAGTTTCGACATGAGGATGCCCTTGATGATTTCAAAAGATTTATAGAGGAACACAGGGATTTCGTACTTCTCTAGCAGCCATAGGTCCCCTCACTTCTATGCTCGAGGATGAGCAATCATTTAAGCATGGCGGAGAGCTGCTATAGCAAGTACTATGTTGCTTAAAAGTTCATAGGAGCATAAAAATGAAGGAAAGAAAGAAAATAAAGAAGAAAAAGAAAAAATGAGAAAAGAAAAAACGAAAGAGAGAAAAATAAAAATGTCCTCAGTTCTTTTTCATTTTCATTTAAATCTTAGAGAGCTTTGAAGATAAGTCCATACTCAATCTTTTCCAACCATGTGCAATCCGATAACGAGAATTTCATTTGTGTCTCGGGATCACCCATTTGCCTCTTGCACATGTCCACCTTTCTAAATGTGTGTGTTCCATCTCTCTCTCTCTTTCCAACATTTATTTTTAATGGCCTTTTAACTAGTCTTGGTACTTCCAATAGATCTTTCTCCTAGTTTGACAATATTTCAAGTATAATGTTTTGCAAGGATTGTTTTTACCTACCAAGCTCCACATAAGCTTTCCACTTTCATATATGAGTAGAATATGTTGAGATTAATCTAGTGTAGGCTTGAGTGACTTGATGAGATGAGTGTTTCCATGAGCTTTTGCAAGAGAACCTCACTTATCTTAGATGTGCAACTTTTTGAAAACCCTTTACGATGCAACAAGGTAAAGGTTTGAAGTTTGCTTAAGTTTTATTTTATTGTGGCATGTTCTTTAATGATAATCTATCTTCCATAATGAAGTAGCCCGTCAAAACTTGAAATTTAAATGCTAATACTTGAGAGAGCAATATGTCTTGTTGTGTATAACTAAGTGCACGGAAACATTGAAAGGCAACGCTAATTTCCAAGTTAAGCAAAGATCTTGGACTTGCTTGAGGACAAGCAAGGTTTAAGCATGGGATATGTTGACAGTCAATTTTGGTACACTTAGTTATAAGTTTACCATCAACATTTGCACGTATTTGATATTCTAACTAATGGTACTAACCCCCTGGAGGTATCAAGTTCCTCTTGCATGTCGATTTTGGATTTTGTTGTTTACGTAGGAAACTAGCGCTTAAAGGGAGACTTTCGGGATAAGTTCATCAAGCACTTCAAGAGAAGATCATGAAGCCCGGCACAAGTCAAGACCCATCATGAACATGACTCCAAATGGCCTAGGGACCAAAGCATGAAGACTAAAAGTCCAGGAACCTGAACAGAAAATGTTGAAGCTTGCGCGACAATGAGCTCTATCTAAACCGTGGAGAAGATGACATCAAGAGCCCACATGCATAAGGGAGCAAGTCAACAATAGACCGAGAAGCGTCTGGGAGCGAACCGGGGCCGAACCGAGCCGAAACGGGCCTAGGCTGGTCAGCCTAGGCCGGTCGGCCCAACCCCTTTTTGTGGCGGTTCGCAATGCCCTTTGACCTAGGTGATCCTCAATAAATTTCCTCCACCTCCGTCGGCCGCCACATCTGAGGACCAGGAGCGTCCCAGTGGTCGATGGATGACTGCTCCTCAGTGATGAGTGATTGACAACGGGTGTTGGACTGACTCTTGGCTTAGTGCGCAGGTGTAGGCTGCGGCCTAGTTCGTGTTGTTGCAGGTGAAGAACGGGCGCGAAAGGTCTTCAGCCTTGAGAGGCCTCCGGGAGATGGAGAGACAAGTAGACTCGGTTCGAGGGACCCGGTGGACAGCGGGACTAGGTGCGGGTCACATGGTGGCGACACGAGCAAGACGAAGTCATGGACAATCGAGCCGGTGCACGGTGGCGGTCGAGTCAAGTGGTTTGGCGGGAGGCCGGACCGGGCACGCGGGGTTTGGTGGTTTGCCCACAAAACCATCGGCGGACGGTTTCTTGGTTTGGGCCTCAAAACCAAGTCCGAGGGCCCAACACGACGGAGACGGGATCCGGGCGTGTCGGGAAGCTTCGAGGCGGAGGACACGCGGCGGGATCGCATGGCTTGCATCGGGAGGACGCGGGGTGCGGCAAAGGCGTGGCCGTCCAATGGCAAGACCCACAAACATTACCTAAATGCCCCTGCGTGGGTTGTATCGCCAGTAGTTAAGTTAGGAGTAGTCGAGTCATTTACCACTCCGGTGGGACCTGATATATAAGCCATGAGTGTGTGTGGATGGCTCTCTCTCTCCGCGACTTAGGGTTTCATTTCCTCCCTCCCATTTCTCATTTTCGTAGCTATTTTTCCTTTCATTTTCCCTAGGCTAGCTATTTTTCCTTCCGGTCCGCGGGTGCCTGGCGGACAGTCCGCGTGCTCCCCGCGGACGGTCCGTGGTTCGTGGTGTGCTTCTGTTGGTTCTGTGTGATTTAATGGACAGTCCGCGGAGTAGGCCGGACGGTCCGCGGTGTTGGCGCGGACGGTCCGCGGTAGCAGGCCGGACAGTCCGCGAGGCTAGTGCGGACGGTCCGCCCCTCCTGGCCGGACGGTCCGCCAGAGCCTGTGAGCTTTGCTTCTTGGTTCGATTCCTCCCTTCCTTTCTCGTGCTTCCACGTGTGCTTCAAGGAATCGTTCCTAAGGCTAGAGGTTGATCCATAACCTCGTTGTCTTGGCGATTGGTGTGTGATTCGATCCATCGCTTGTGTGTGATCGGGATTTGACTAGGGCATAGGTCGGGTTCTTTGGGAAGAATTTTTAACGGCTCCTATTCACTCCCCCCTCTCTAGTCGCCATCTGATCCTTCAATTGGTATCAGAGCTTGGTGCCGGATTCTTTGCGACTTTGACAAGTCTCGAATCCTAAGATGGCGTACGTTGAGCGGGGTGGTCCGCCGCACTTCGATGGCAAGGGTTACCACAAGTGGGCGGCTCGTATGATGATTTTTCTTCGTGGAAAGCTGTTGGATTTCATTGTGCTTGACAAGACCTATGCTATTCCGGTCAACATCCATACTCTTATGGTGGCCGATGTCGGTGCTAAGGCCAAGTATGAGGCTAATGCAAAAGCCGTTGATCACTTGGTCCGGAGCTTGTGTGATCCTGAGTTTGAGCGTGTTCGCCATTTGAATCTTGCTTGGCAAATTTGGGAGAAGTTGTTGGTTGCTCACGGTGGTGATAACCATGTGAAGGCTCACCTCTTTGTCCCTTACCGGATGCAATATGAGAATTTCACTCCACTTCCAGGTGAGGACATTGATGCGATGTTTCAGAGGTTAACCGCCATCGTGAACAACATGAAGGCTAATGTTGAGGATTTTCCTTACACCGAGCATGATCGGGCTTTGAAGCTCTTGCATGTCTTGGATCCAAATGTTTGGGGTGCTAAGGTTGAGGCCATCAAGGAGTCCGGCGTACTTGACTATTGAGTTGGATGACCTCTTTTCTAAGCTCAAGTCGGCTGAGGTTGACGGGAAGTTGCAATCCAAGCATGAGGGCTCGGACCGACCATAGTCTTGCTCTTGTGGGCGGATCAAAGGGCAAATCTAACCCTTCCTGTCGACAGTTTTCCTTGTCTTCTCTTATGTCCATTCCAGATGAGGAGTTTGATGTGCTGGGCGAGGAGGAGCTGGCCTTGCTCTCAAGAAGGTTTGATCGACTACACGAGAGTCGGAGGAATGCAAGGCGGAGCTCAGGGACGTGCTACAAGTGTGGCTAGCGTGGCCACTTCATCGCCGAGTGCCCGGAAGCGGAGAAGAACAAGTACAAGATGAACGAGTACAAGGCGCACCCGAGGCGTGAAGACAAGTACTCCTCCAAGGGCAAGCACTTCGGCAAGTCCAAGAGCAAGGACAAGGACAAGCGGGGACCAAGCAAGAGCGGTTATAAGAAGAACAAGGCAAGAGCCTTGGTGGCCGGTGCAAGCGACGTCGACTCAAGCTCAAGCGACGCGCAATCAAGCTCAAGCAGTGAAGATGAAGACGCCGGGAGGCGCAAGGACAAGAAGAGTGCAAGCCGGAACCTTAGTGGGTTGAGCTGTGTGGCGCTTGAAGGCTTTTGTGGCATGGCCCATAGCTCAAGCAGCAAGAAGAGCGAGAAGGAAGACAGCGACTCCGACTCGGAGGATGAGGTAAATCGTGACCCCGACTCTTTGCTTGCTGAAAACACTAGGTTGAATGGCTTGATTGACAACCGTGATAGTGTGCTAAGAGATGCCAAAAAGATGAGGAAAGATCTTAGGGCTCAACTTGAGAATGCTAGTGAGAAAGTAGGAGAGTTAGAGTCCAAATTGCTTGAATTGAAACTTGAGAATGACTCTTTGAAACTTGCTCCTACTACTCCTGATGATGTTGAATGTCTTGAGTGTGATGCATGGTTGAATGAGATCAAACTTCTTAATGAGAAGAATGCTTCCACGTTGGCTAAACTAGATGCTCTTAGGACTGAGTATGATGATCTTAAGGCTAGACCTACTTTGCTTGGTGCATGTAAATCATGTCCTACTATGCATGCTAAGCTTGTTGATGCTCGTTCTACCATTATTTCTTTGGAAGCATCTTTGAAATCTCCTGTTGCAAATGCATGCTCTAGCTGTGATGAAGTTACTTTGCGCAATCTTGAACTTACTTCCCGTTTGGATGTCATATATGAGGAGAATGACTATTTGAGGAAGGTGTTGGGTTGGTTGTCTGGGCAGGAACCTCAATTGAAAATCATGATTGAGGAGTTCAAGAGAGCGGATGGTCGTGGTTTGGGTTTTGAGAAGTTGGGTGAGAAAGTGGGAGAGAACAGTGGGGAGAGTGTGTATGAGAAGTGTGTTGAGTCTAACCCCGAGTTTGAGGTGATCGGAGACATCCAAGTCCCACTTCCAAAAGCACCCAAGAACTCTTTCACACCAAAGCCCAACCACCTTTGCAACAATCTTGACACACCCAAGATCCACCCAAATTCCCACCTAAGACAAATGACTTCCAGAAACCGGTGAGGTTTGTGAGTGAGAAGGGTGAGAAGCCTAGAGAGAAGCCAGAGCCAAAACCAAAACCCATCCCCTTCAGGTGTGAGTATTGTGGCAAGGAGAGGCATCTTGCGGAGTTTTGCTACAAGAGGAAGAGGGATGAGAGGCTTGCTAGGGAGCAAGCAAACCAGGACAGGTATCGCCAGTCTCATGGTATTCCTGAGCCCAGAGTGCCACTTCCACGGGGTGTGGGAAGTGTGAAGAGTGTTGGTAGAGTTGGAGCTTAGGGTGGTAGATTTGTTAGGAGAGATAATGGTGTGCGTGCTGGTGAGAGGTTTGGTCGGGCTCGTGGTGGTTTTGCTGGACGTCTCCCTACTCGTCCTCAATATGGGTTTAGGGGAGATGATCGCAGCTTTGGGTTCCAGAGGAACTACGGACCACGCTTTCCCTCTCGTGGTGCTCGTACTCCTCCCATGGGACATGGGAAGTTTGGTGGCAAGGGAATGATGTTAGCTAACCCCTTCTTTGAGCAGATGGCTCGACACTGGTTTAACTTTCTTTGTGCTAACCCCAGTGTCGAGTCGTTAGCTCACTCTCGTTCTTGTTTCTGACTACAGGCAGGAGGCTTGGAGAACATTTGGTTGATCGACTCCGGATGTTCTCGACACATGACCGGAGATAAGAAGTGGTTCTCCAGCCTCACCCCAGTGAAGGAAAAGTTGTATATCACATTTGGGGATAATGGACGAGGAAGGGTGCTTTCGGAGGGTGTTGTGCATGTGAGTGACAAGGTAACGTTGAAGAGAGTGGCTCTTGTGAAGTCTTTGGGTTTCAATTTGCTTTCGGTTTCTCAGTTGCTTGATGAGGGTTTTGAGGTGCGTTTCAAGTCTGGCGAGTCTCGTTTGCTTGATTCTCGAGGTGATCTTGTCTGTATGATCATCCCCGAGGGTCAGATTTTCAGGGCTGATTTCTCTCGTTCTTTGGGTCCTGCTCACTGTTTGATGGCCGGTCCTTCTTCTGATTTGTGGAAATGGCATAGGCGGTTGGGACACTTGAGCTTTGATTTGGTTTCCCGCTTGAGTGGTCTTGACCTTGTCCGAGGATTGCCGAGGTTGAAGCTTGAGAAGGATTTGGTTTGTGCTCCGTGTAGGCATGGCAAGATGGTAGCCACTCCCCATCCACCCCTGACCGATGTCATGACCGAGCGTCCGACAGAGCTGTTGCATATGGACCTTGTTGGGCCAGCTCGAGTTCGCTCGGTGGGTGGGAAGTGGTATGTCCTTGTTGTGGTGGACGATTACTCTCCCTATGCTTGGGTGTTTTTCTTGGAAGACAAGAGTGAGACATTTGGTTTTGTTCGAGATCTGATCGTGAGGTTGAAAAACGAGAGGCATGGGAATGCTATTCGAGCTATCCGCAGTGATAATGGCTCAGAGTTCAAGAACTCTCGTTTTGATGCCTTTTGTCGTGATCTAGGTCTTGAACATCAGTATTCGACCCCTTATGTGCCCCCTCAAAATGGAGTCGTGGAAAGAAAAAATCGGACTCTTTGTGAGATGGCTAGGACGATGCTCGATGAGCACAGGACTCCTAGGAGGTATTGGGCTGAGGCGGTCAATACGGCTTGTCATGTTTCCAACAGGATTTTATTGCGAGCTTTCAAGAAGAAGACCTGTTATGAGCTTATGCATGGTCGGGCACCCAAAGTGAGTCATTTCCGAGTCTTTGGCTGCAAGTGCTTTATTCTTAAGAAGGGAAAACTCGACAAGTTTGAGGCTAGGTCTAGTGATGGTATTTTCTATGGGTATGCTAACCACTCTAGAGACTATAGGGTGCTTAACCTTGAGACTAACAAAATCATGGAGACTTGCGAGGTAACCTTCGACGAGACAATGCCATGTACCTCTCTTGGCTTTGAATGTGCAGGTGATGAAGAGATGGCCAAGGACCTCTTTGAAGAGGAGAAGGATGAAGCTGGAGATGATGATGGAGAGAACCATGCGCCCGAAGGCGAGTGTGTACCCACTACTTCCCCTACGACCACTATGGAGCGTGGACCGTCTACTTCATGGACAACGACGGTGCAACAAGAGGACCAGGCGAGAGAAGCTGAAGTTGAGGGGGAGGTAGTCTCGAGGCGTGAGGCTCCCCGGCGGATTCAAGAAGTGCATCCCTTGTCGAAGATCATTGGGAACATCGACGAACGCACTACACGATCAAGGGAGTTCGAGATGAGCATGATGGGCGAGTTGCATTATTTTCTCAGGCTGCAGATCAAGCAAGTGAAGGACGGTACATTCGTGCACTAGACCAAGTACACGAAAGACATGCTGAGGAAGTTCCAGATGCAAGATGTGAAGCCGATGTCGACTCCCATGGGGAGTACGGCCACTTTGGATGCGGACGAGGATGGAGAACCAGTGGACCAGCGGGAGTACAGGAGCATGATCGGCTCCCTCCTCTACTTGACGGCGACAAGGCCAGACATACAGTTCAGCATGTGTCTGTGCGCTCCTTTTCAGGCTTCGCCGAGGACATCACATCGACAGGCCGTCAAGAGGATCTTCAGGTACCTACGATCCGCCCCCTGGTCTTGGCCTTTGGTATTCGTCCTCCTCGACTCTTTCTCTTCATGGTTTTTCCGATGCGGATTTTGCTGGTTGTTGAGTCGAGAGGAAGTCTACTTCTGGTACTTGCCAGTTTCTTGGGTCTTCGTTGGTCTCATGGTCTTCCCGCAAGCAGTCTAGTGTAGCTCAGTCTACCACCGAGGCGGAGTATGTTGCAGCCGCGAGTTGTTGTTCCCAGCTCTTGTGGATTTCATACACTTTGAGAGACTTTGGTGAGGAGTGCACCCAGATCCCACTCCTTTGTGATAGCACCAGTGCCATAAGCGTAGCCAAAAACCCAGTGCTTCACTCCAGAACCAAACACATAGAAGTGAGGTATCATTTCTTGAGGGACAATGTGGAAAAAGGAACCATTGTGTTGAGCCATGTCCCTACCCAAGATCAGCTTGCAGACATTTTCACAAAGCCTCTCGATCAAGCTACATTTGTGCGCTTGCGGGGGGGACTTGGGGTTTGTTGCCCTTTCTAGTTGATTCTTGGGGGATTTCCTTTTTGTATCATATGTATCATACCATGTTTACTTTGATGTATATACATGCTTTGCTTGATGTATAAACCATGGTAGGATAGCCATCTTGTCATATATCATGTTGCATTTGTATCATATTGCATTTTAGGATGATGAGCTTCTTTCATATGCCATATTTGAGTTTCTTTGGCTATTTGTGAGATATTGGTCATATGTGTGAAGAAATGGTGATGTGAGGCTATGCTCTTGGAATATTTGAGATATATGTGTGGTGAGATAGCCCTTTTTGAAATAAATGCTAATCTTGACTAATTTTTGATGAAATATGCTCCACTCGTGTGTAGTTGTGTATCCATGTCACAGTTTGGTCTAAATGTGCTTTTGATGCTTAGATTGTGCTTGGATGCCTTGTTCTTGCATTTGGGCCAAAGGCCGAATATCATTGTGAATGTTTAGCCTATGTTGCATTCATGGGGGAGCATAAGCTTCTTTTTGCCGCAAAGGCACTTCATGTACCATAAAATGAATTAATCTTGAAAAGAAGTGTGTATGTGGAAAAATGCTCCATCCATCATGTCTATGCTTAAAATGTCTTATCTTTCACATATGGGTGCAAAACATGTTGCATGATGTTCACTAGTGGAGAAGTCTCCCTGAAGTGGACACATGGCTCATGAGCTTTGACATGACATGCTTTGCTTTATGGGTGTTTTCCATGATCTTTTGCTGAGAATTTGCTATCCTTGTATGATCTTTGAATGGTATGCATGTTTGTGGCTCAAGTGTGACATGGATAGGCTTTTACATGTGAAGCGAGCCTTCTTTTGGTAAAACTGCTTAAATCTGAAAATTTTGCTTTGTCACATGCTTGTATTTTCATATATTACTTGTGGCAATGCTTTGACTATGCTATGATTCATATGTGTGATCTTTGTCTCATTTTTAGCCTTTCACACTAGATTTGGCATATTTGAGAAGCTCATGTAGATGTTTATATGCTTTGTTTTGCATTTCTGCATTTTCACCTTGATTCATACATTGTCAACAAGGGGGAGAAGAGGTGAGCTTAATGAAAATTCAGAAGAGGTGAGCTGAAATTTGGAAGTTTGCATCCACATGTTCAGGGGGAGCTTGCATTTGTTTAGGGGGAGCTTTCTTGCTGTTTTCGATGTGGAGTTTGCGCTTTGCTTGGCTTGTGACCTTTCTTCGCCTTTCTTTGGTTTTGGTCATGAGTTGAGCTTCTTTGTTTTTCTTTCTTCTTCCTTCCTTAGCTTCTCTGAATTTCATTTCGCGTTGTGTGTTGTCAATGCACTCATCAAGGGGGAGATTGAGGACCAGGAGCGTCCCAGTGGTCGATGGATGACCGCTCCTCAGTGATGAGTGATTGACAACGGGTGTTGGACTGACTCTTGGCTTAGTGCGCAGGTGTAGGCTGCGGCCTACTTCGTGTTGTTGCAGGTGAAGAACAGGCGCGAAAGGTCTTCAGCCTTGAGAGGCCTCCGGGAGATGGAGAGACAAGTAGGCTTGGTTCGAGGGACCCGGTGGACAGCGGGACTAGGTGCGGGTCACATGGTGGCGACACGAGCAAGACGAAGTCATGGACAATCGAGCCGGTGCACGGTGGCGGTCGAGTCAAGTGGTTTGGCGGGAGGCCGGACCGGGCACGCGGGGTTTGGTGGTTTGCCCACAAAACCATCGGCGGACGGTTTCTTGGTTTGGGCCTCAAAACCAAGTCCGAGGGCCCAACACGACGGAGACGGGATCCGGGCGTGTCGGGAAGCTTCGAGGCGGAGGACACGCGGCGGGATCGCATGGCTTGCATCGGGAGGAGCGGGGGGTGCGGCAAAGGCGTGGCCGTCCGATGGCAAGACCCACAAACATTACCTAAATGCCCCCGCGTGGGTTGTATCGCCGTAGTTAAGTTAGGGGTAGTCGAGTCATTTACCACTCCGGCGGGACTCGATATATAAGCCATGAGTGTGTGTGGATGGCTCTCTCTCTCCGCGACTTAGGGTTTCATTTCCTCCCTCCCATTTCTCATTTTCGTAGCTATTTTTCCTTCCATTTTCTCTAGGCTAGCATGAGAGCTTCATGAGAGATTTGTTGACAGGGATGGATGCTAGGGCGGCATGCTAGACCTTGTGAATCTTTCCTGGTTTGTATAGAAGATTCGGAGTTGTGTTTTTCGTGGTCTTTTTGTGCTTGTTTTCGTGCCTTTGTTCCCGGTGCGATTCCGCGGATTTGAGTAGGTTTCTCCCCGGATTTCTTTGAGGAAAACATGGATAGATGTCTTGCGCATCTTTATGATTGATCTCGTGCCCTCAAACGCCGGGAAACCACTTCGATTCGAGTGTTTTTCGTTCGGTGCTCAAGCTTTTGGTGGTGCTCAAAGGATTCGCGATTCCCGGTGATTTAGGGAGTTAAAAAGTAAGATTTTTGGGCTATAGCATCCTTGTGTGACACTTTTCAAGTCCCCAAACCCTTGTCTCCACAGCTTCAACCGTTTGGGAAATCCGATGATGATTTGGGGGAGTTGACTTTCGGGGTCGGGTGTTTTCTGCTCTGTCCGCTCCTGGCGGACGGTCCGCGAGGACCAGGCGGACGGTCTGCGCTGCTTCAGTTCGTCCCGTGTTCTTCGTGTTCTTGCTCGCCTTTCGTTTCGATCCGTCGCGATTTTGAGTTTTGGTTGGACGGAGTTTCGGACGGTCCGCAGCAGAGGGCGGACGGTCCGCGGGTGCCTGGCGGACAGTCCGCGTGCTCCCCGCGGACGGTCCGTGGTTCGTGGTGTGCTTCTGTTGGTTCTGTGTGATTTAACGGACGGTCCGCGGAGTAGGCCGGACGGTCCGCGGTGTTGGCGCGGACGGTCCGCGGTAGCAGGCCGGACAGTCCGCGAGGCTAGTGCGGACGGTCCGCCCCTCCTGGCCGGACGGTCCGCCAGAGCCTGTGAGCTTTGCTTCTTGGTTCGATTCCTCCCTTCCTTTCTCGTGCTTCCGCGTGTGCTTCAAGGAATCGTTCCTAAGGCTAGACGTTGATCCATAACCTCGTTGTCTTGGCGATTGGTGTGTGATCCGATCCATCGCTTGTGTGTGACTGGGATTTGACTAGGGCATAGGCCGGGTTCTTTGGGAAGAATTTTTACCGGCTCCTATTCACCCCTCCCCCCTCTCTAGTCGCCATCTGATCCTTCAACATCCATCCATTCATCAGAGAGCCGCCGACATGAAGGAGAAGCACCGGGAGGAAGCCAACGGTCGCCGCAAGTCCTCGAGTTGCTTAGGAGATGGCTTAGGCCATGCCCTATCCGCCATCGTTGTCCCTGAGTGGTGAAGCCATGGTGGAGTTCCGGAGCCACGACTTGAATTTGTCAAGTCGTTTGTACCTTCAACATTAGATTGGTTTGTCATCGTGGCCGGAGCGGCAACAAGAAGACGATAGGCTAGGGTTATCCTTGGTTTGCTTACCTTTACGACTAAGTTGATGTGATCCATACATCCTTTCATGTATGATTATCCTTTATGCAATCAACAATTCACATAGGGTTAGACCGATAGGTTAGATAGAGAACCTTAGTAGTTTGCTTCCTATCCTTGGACGATTGACAAATTTAAGGAGGACCCTCCTTGGTGAAAAAGGCACCAAGTCACCCGTAGGCTTGCGGTGAACTTGAGCACGGTTTTGAACCGTCAACACTACTCTTGGTGCTCGAACTCCCAATTCCACCAACAATGTTTGAATCCACATTTCCTCAGCCATAGCATTTGCTAAAGCCTTGTATTCTACTTCCGTACTCGACCTTGACACCGTAGATTTCTTATGGACACTCCATGACACAAGATTACTTCCCAAATATACAGCAAATCCTCCAGTAGAACGTCTATCATCCAAGCAACCTACCCAGTCTGCATCTGAAAATGCACTGACAAGTAATGAGGAAGATCTACTGATTTTTAGCCCAAGTCTAGTTGACTGACTTAAGTTTCTCTTTACTATTGCCTAATGAACCGTTGTAGGTGCATGTAGAAATTGACAAGCCTTATTAACCGCAAAAGAAATGTCAGGCCTTGTCAAAGTTAAATACTAAAGTGCTCCTACTACACTTCGATAATTAGTTGCATCCTTCGGTCCAAGAACAGATCCGTTATGAAGTGAAACTTTTTCTGAGATGGACAATGGTGAACTAACTGGCTTGCATTGTGTCATACCAATTCGTTTTAAAACATCATTAGCATACTTTTCTTTTGTGAGAATTATTCCATCACATACCTTAGATACCTCTATACCAAAAAAGTAATGTAAATCACCCAGATCCTTTAGCACAAACTCTTCATTAAGCTTCTTTAGTAAGGCTGCAGTAGCACTGGGGACTGAGCTCACAACTATGATATCATCAACATAAACAAGAACGAACATGGTGAGAGATCCTTTTTTGAAAAAGAACAATGAGGTATCTGCTTTTGACGCCTAGAATCCAAGCATCTGCAGCTTAGTACTAAGCCTCGAATACCAAGCTCTAGGCGCTTGTTTAAGACCATACAAGGCTTTATCCAATTTACAAACATAACCAGGTAAAGTTTTATCTTCATAGCCAAGAGGTTGTTTCATATACGCAACTCCTTCAAGATGACAATGCAAGAAAGCATTGCTCACATCAAGTTGATGCAAACTCCATCCCTGAGATACAGCTAAAGACAAAACAACTCTGATGGTAGCAGGTTTCACAACAGGACTAAAAGTGTCTTCATAATCTATCCCATGTCGTTGTTTATAACCTTTAGCTACTAAACGAGCCTTATATTTGTCTAAGCTTCCATCAGCCTTATACTTGATCTTCCAAACCCACTTAGAGTCTATCACATTTGTACCTTTCTGTGGTGGAATTAAATGCCATGTCTTATTTTTCATAACAACCATATATTCAGAATCCATCACCTCTTTCCAGTTTTTATCACGCAAGGCCTCGTCTCAATTACGTGGTTCACCAGAAGAAGTAAAACAACTATATTTAACATTGCCATCAGTATATACCTTCTGCTTGTGAATCCCACTCTGCAGATGAATTCTAGGCCTTTCTTGTGCAGCTGCCGGATGATCCACAGCTTCAGTATGCGTAGAAGGTCCCGCTGCCATAGATGGATCCACCTGTGATGCTCCCCCATGCGCTGTCAGGAGCCCTGTTGGCGACGTGGCGGCTCTGGACTGGCTCGGCGTAGAGGATGGAGATGTTGTCGGTGGCGTGGCGGCCCCGGACTGGGCAGGTGCAGCATCTTGCGCTGGCGCGGGGGCAACCTCGGAAGCAGGTGAGTTAGGCCCCATTCCCGGGGCTGATCCTACCAGACCCCAAGCAATTCAACTTGGGTAGGCGGGTTTTCTTGTCCTGTTGCTTCAGCACTTGTATTTGATGCGTTAGGAGCCTTGTTTTCACCAAAATTTCCACAAAAAAATATCAGATTAATCAGGAGGATTAGTCACATGATCATCCAATTGTTCCGACTCAGAGGAATTCAGAAGGTGTTGTGGAAGAAGAGAGATTTCGGCTCTAAGACGGGCTCCTGCATTTGAATGGAGTTTAGAGAAGGGAAATTTAGTTTCATCAAACACCACGTCTCTAGAGATATAAACACGACCAGAGGAGATTTCCAAACACTTGAACCCTTCTTGCATGGTACTGTAACCAAGAAATGCACACTGTTTGTACCTAAACTCCAGCTTGTGGCGATTGTAGGACAAAAGATTAGGATAGCATGCACAACCAAAAACTCTTAGAGAGGTGTAATCTGGTGTTTGGTTAAAGAGCCGTTCTAAGGGCGTTGCATAGTTGAGTACCTTGCTAGGGGTGTGATTGATAAGATAGGTAGCAGCTAAAAAGGCTTCATCCCAAACTTTCAAGAGCATTGAAGCGTGCTCTAGGAGAGCTAAGCCTACCTCAACTATGTGGCGAAGCTTGCGTTCAGCAGATCCATTTTGTTGATGAGCATGAGGACAAGATATATGGTGGGTGATCCCAATTTTAAAAAAAAACGAATGAAGTTTTTCATACTCACCACCCTAATCTGTCTGCATGGTGAGTATTTTTCGATCAAAGAGTCTTTCAACTAGAGTTTGAAACTCACATAATTTTTCAAACACTTCTGACTTAAACTTAAGTAAATAAATCCATGTGAATTTACTATTATCATCAATAAAACTCACATAGTATCTCTTTACTCCAACCGAATCAGGGGCATGCCCCCAGGCATCTGAATAAACTAACTCCAAAGGATAACTAGAAGTGCTTGACGACTTGGGATAAGGCAATTGATGACTTTTTGCCTTTTGACAAGCATCACAAACAGACTCTTTATTTGACTCAAAAGAACAACGCATCTTATTACTAGAGACCACCCTCGACACAATGGAAGAGGATGGATAACCAACACAACTGTGCCACCTTTCAAAGGTGGGCTTCACAATTCCAAAAGCTTGCTTTATTGGACGGGTTGAAGAAAGAGGATAAAGTCCCTTGTGGCATCTCTCTCTAAGAATCGTGTTCTTTGTGGTCTGATCCTTAATCAAAAAATAATCAGGGTGAAATTCAAGGAAAGCAGAATTATCACGAGTAAGACGTGAATAGAAACAAGATTCTTTGCAGCATCAGGAATGTGAAGCACATTGTTTAGATGAAGATTTCTAGAATTAGTCGGAACAATAACATGACCAATATGACTAATTTTCATACCTGCACCGCTAGCGGTGTGAATCTGATCATTGCCCTTGTACTTGTCACGGATGGAGAGCTTCTCCAGGTTGCTTGTGATGTGATCAGACGCGCCGGTATCAGTGTACTAGTTTGTGCGGACATCATAAGAGTTGTATGCTGCGCCAAGAAGCTTCTCATCTGCTACATAATTCTCATCGAAGTGATGCCAGCATTTAGTAGCAGCATGCCCTTTCTTAAAGCATACCTGACACCGCTCCTTGGTGAAGGTGTTGTGCTAGCGTGAAGAATTCTCTTGTCCACGTCGAGAATAGCCACGACCACGACGACTGTTGCTGTGACCACCTCCTCCACGGTCGCGACCTCCGCCACGACCCCTGTTGGCGACATAGGAGGACGAGTTGGAGCTGCTTTCGTCCTTCAGATCAATCCAGTTCTTAAAGCTGAGAAGCTATGAGTACAGCTTAGACACCGTGATCAGTTCGACCCTGGCCAATATGGCAGAGACGATGGGGTCGAAGTCGCGATCGAGGCTGTTGAGGATGTAGGCGACCATCTCGTCGCCCTTGAGTGGCTTCCCCATGGCCTTCACTTCGTCACCGAGCGCCCTCATCTTGGTGACATACTTGGTGATGTTCATCACGCCCTTCTTCATAGTAGCGAGCGCGAGACGCGCGTTGACTGAACGAGTGCGAGTATGGGCGACAAAAATATTTGCCACTCCATCCCAACCTTCTGCCGTCGTTGACACAGAAGTGATCTTCCCAAGAACTTTCTTGGACATGGACGTGAAGATGAATCCCATGACCCGTTGATCCCGGGCGAACCATACTTCATACACTGGATTGGGTGCCGTGACGGTGGTGTCTCTTTTCTTGACGTCGATCTCGACTTCAGGCGCGACGGTCTTGCCGGTGATGTGACCCTCCAAGCGAGCATCACGTATTGTGGTGATGACCTATGCTTGCTGAAGTGCATGGTTGGATTTGAATGCCAAAGAAGATATTGAAGGATGTGACAGTCGCGCTGGAGCTTGATGCCGCAGATGAACCCATGGATGCGAAGCAATCTACCTAAGCAGCCTGGCTATGATTACCATGATAGAATTCAGAGGCGCAAAGCATGGAATGACGACCTTTGGCTCGGCATTGACTTCGTGTTAATTAGTGCAAACAATGCACGAGAGAGGTTTACAATATCAACAAGATATTCTAGTTACAAACTTGTTTCCAAAAATAACAACAACCCTATCTACAACTATGGCCGAACCAGATCTCCAATGAGTATGTTACAACTAAACATAAGCTATTTCTAACAGGGCTCGTGTTAGTCGTCAGCTCCCGCACCCTACCAACCACCATGGATGCGCCACGCCCTCCTCTAGATTTTGCTCGCCGACGACTCAACTAGAAGGGGAGCAGCTCGCGCACACCGTCTGCATCCGCCCGCCACCGCTGCGGCCCACCCATCACATCCGCACGCATGTCCCGCCCGTGTTTGCGAGCAGGGGAGGATCTCGCGCGCCGATCGCGAATCAAGGGCATCGGGGAGGGAGTGCCGCGACATGGGCGGGTCCGCTATGCTTTGCTCTGGGACACGTCGTCGTAGGAGGGAGGAGGACCACTACCTCGTGCTGGAGCTCATCGACGGCGAGCGCGACGGCAGTGCAGTGGTGGTTGAGGGGCGCCACCGCTCGTGCCCTGAGATCCCGCGACACTAAAAGGATCTTAATGTCATCTAGAGGGTCGTGAATAGACGAATCTGCACTTATTAAAAACTTCAACCCTCTGTTAGTACAGAAACCAGTCATACCGGTTTCCAAAACCAACAGGCATCTCCATGCTCCTGCATTTCTAGAAAGCTCTTTTTGGTACCCAAACCATGTTGGGTCCTTTAGGGTTAATCACAAGAGATTTGGGAATCCAAATGGCTCTTATGATAGTTTGAGGTGAACTAATCACTCTAGTAGCATAGATACCATTCTTGTCACCCCTAAGTCTAGAAAATGCTTAATCAACGAGTTTTGACGTAGGAATGTTATCGTTTGGACAATCATTACTCTCATGCCCCTTTGACCAACAAGTGTAGAAAATATGGGCTTTGATCTTGCTTGCTGAGGTCTTGCTCTTGTTTCTGATCACTTGTTGCTTCTTGGTCTTGTGACCTATAGAAGCCTGTTTGTGCTTGATATGCTCAGGGGGCACTACTATTGCCAAAATCGGTCGGACCGGTTCCCAAACTGATCTGACCGGTTTGGTGCAGAGAGTACCCCTATTACTTGTGGACATGCCTCAATGAAGTGTCCATGCTTCTTGCATTTGTAGCATATCCTCCTCCTTAGCTTTCTTGACCTTTTCTTCTTTCCTTCTAGCCGAGGAGAGCACATAGATGCATAGTGCCCCATATTTGAGCACTTGAACAATTGTGTGTGATCAAGCTCCTTTTTCTTGATTTTATGAGCCTTGTGATTGTCGCCCTGCTTCTTTGGTCAGAGGGTTAGCTAGCGCGGTTAGAACCCTTCTCAAGCTTTTTCACCATGTTGTCACGGTTATCTTCAGAAGGTTGCACTTGACTTTCCCTTCAACTTACTGAAGTCTTCTTTAAGCTTTTCAACCTCTTGCATGAGTTGATCATTTTCTTTCACAATGAGGTCATCAAAAGTCTCTACAAATACATGCTCAATACTAGATTGACTTGCTTGAGAAGAACAAGGTTTGGTACAAGACAATTCAATATTGACATGTGAGCATGTGCATGTGTGTGAGAGAGGTTGAGTGGATGTTACCGATGCAATCACAACCTCATGAGCTACTTATAAACAAGAATATGATTCTATAAGCTTATCTGATAGCACTCAAGCTCCTAGTGACATGCTTGCAAATCCATATGCTCGCTAGTGAGCTTTTCAAGCTTATCGTTGAGCACTTGCTTTTCTTGCTCCAAAGATGTTACACATGTAGACAAGTTAGTAGCACAAGCAACTTTATTAAGCAATATATCATATTTATTGACCAAGATAGAGTGTGAGAGTTTGAAGGTTTCAAGCTTTTGAGTTAAGGACTTTATGATATCAACTTGATCTTCAACTCTCTTTGCCATTTGCTTGCTCTTTTTGGCCATCAAGCACTTGTGATCATCAACAATGGGAGTTGAGCTGAAAGAACTGAATTTGTCATCTGGCTTCGTTCGCATGATATACAGGATGATGAGAATTGGCTCTTTCTGGGAGATTTTTACTTCTACAGATCCTTGGATTATAGAAACAAATCTGGTGCAGGACTCTTGACGGTGAAATTCCGTCAACCTAGCCATGAGTTTACCTTCGGTGTTGGCATAACTTCTATATCTTATCAATTGGTACTAACCCCTTGGTATAACAAGTTCGTTCGTGCATGTCGATTTTGGAGTTTAGTGTTTATGCAGGATTTTAGTGTTGAAAGCAAGACTTCCGTGATAAGTTCATCAAGCACCTCATGACAAGGCCTTGAAGCCCGGTACAAGTCAAGAAATGAAGTAAACATGACTCCAAGGAGCCCAGGGACCAAACCCGAGAAGATGAAAAACTCTGAGGACCCAGCCAGAAAACTGTCGAATCTTGCGGGACAAGGAAATTCATCCAATTCGAGGAGAAATGACGACAAGGGCCCACATGCAGATCAGGGAAGACTCTAGAAGACTCGGGAACCAACACCGGGCAAAGGATGCCGTCGGCTGGGCCGAAGTGGGCCCAAGCCGGCCGGCCCAGGCAGACCGGCCCAGCCCATTTTGTGGCCCAGTCGACCCCCCTTTGACCTAGCCGCCATTCGGGCTATTTATAGCCCCAAGGCCAGGAGCCAAGCATCAACTCATTCGTCATCGGCCGCTGAGGAGCAGAGAAGATAGGGCACCATCTCGGAGAGGAGAGGGTCGAGCTAGTTGACTAGGATCTCCCTAGCCGGTGTGGGAACCTTGCAAGGAAGACCACGTCGGAGTTCTCGAAGCTAGAAGCAAGATCAAGGTAGGATCCCGGTGGTGATCTTGATTCATATATCATGTAATGTTGAATTATCAAGTTGCATTCCGATTTCTAGCGATCAAGTGTTTCTCCTACATTTTTTATTTTGATCGGCTTTTCGTATCTTAAGATCTATTCTCGAGATAGATCACCGAGGATGTTCTTGTAGTCGTGGTGGCTAGAGGTGCATGCATGACATTTCGAGAGATTTCAACTTGACTTTCGACTCGCCCTAGACTAACCGCACGAATAGGGGTGCGTTGTGACAGAACGGTGGCTCCAAAAGGTGGGCATTTTCGTAGTCGGACAGGAAACCATGATTTAAAGAAGCTTTTTATGAGATTAAAGTTGTTTACTTCTCTTTTGCTCGAAACTTCAACAAAGGCTCGATCCAATCTCTCTAGATTGGTTTATCTATCCCCCTCTATCTCTTGCTACCTTCGATTTTCATAGATTAGATTCGTTTTCATGATGTTCTTTAAGATTAGATGCATAGGTTTCACCTTTCAAAGATCAAAGTTCTTGGCTTTATTAGATTGATTCTTGCATCGCACATTGTTCCATGGATTCGATACCTTGGGTTCACAATTGAGGGAAGTGTCCCTTGACTACGACAGAGGATTTGTCCACTTGCAAGTCCACTTGAAGTTTAATACGAATATATACCGTCAACAAGGACCACCTTCTGGAACAGCTTGATTGGTTCTTCATTTCAGTCAACTAGACCCTGGATTATCCTAGCACATTAGTTCTGCCACTTGTAAAGATAATCTCTGATCGCATTCCTTGCAAAATTTTCATTAGCACTGACATTCCTAGGTCAAACATCTTTAGGTTTGAAAATTTTTCGCCTGAGCATCCTGGCTTCTTGGATAATGTCAAATTGGGATGGGAACAAGTGAGGAATAATAGAAGATCTGCCACTACCCTGGCTGTCAAGCTTAAGAATACAAGACACTGCCTGAAGCATTGGAGTAGAAACCTGTCACAGATGTCTATGTTGATCAAGAATTGTAACAAGGTGATTTTCTATCTTGACTGTTTAGAGGAATGTAGGCCTCTTTTCCTCCCTGAATGGAACACTAGAGTGATTGTGAAAAGGCAGTTGCAAACATATTTGAGATACAAGAATATCTACTGGAGGAAAAGGTTTACCAACAATAAGGCTAGATTTGGTGATGAATGCACAAAGTTTTTCTATACAATGGCTACTGTTTCTTATAGGAAAAACACTATATCTTGCCTCAAGGATGATGCTGGAAACATGGTGTTTGATCATGAAGGAAAAGCTGCTCTTCTGTATCAAGCCTATAAAACTAGAATGGGGTTACCTTACAGCCTAGAATGCTCCCTGTCAGAATTAATCTAGACAGCCTTGTTGCACCCATTTTAAAGGATGAAATTGACAGAGTAATAAAGTTCATGCCAACTGATAAATCCCCTGGCTCAGATGGCTTCAATGGTCTTTTTACGAAAAAGTGTTGGGATATCATCAAGGGAGACTTCTACAAGCTGTGTTAGGATTTCTTTGACTGTGAGGTTAACTTTTATAGCCTAAATGAGTCTGTATCACTTTATTTAGTGCTGAAAACCAATAATCCAAAAATTGTCAATGACTTTAGCCCAATTTCCCTCTTGAATACCAGCATCATGCTACTCATGAAACTTCTTGCTGATAGGTTGCAATCGGTGATTCTTCAACTCCTTCATGAAAATCACTATGGCTTCATAAAGTCCAAAACAATTCAAGACTGCATTGCCTGGTGTTTTGAATATATTCACAGTGCCAACAAAGTAAGAAAGAGTTTGTTATCTTAAAATTGGATTTTGTAAAGGCTTTTGATACTGTTGAACATGGAGCTATCCTGGACATGATGACTGCACTTGGCTTTCCAAATAAGTGATTGAGCTGGATCAAACTCATTTTGTCCTCTGGCTCTTCTTCTATTCTTCTGAATGGTAACCCTGGGAGGAAATTTATCAGCAAAAGGGGAGTCAGACAAGGAGACCCTCTATCCCCCTTCCTTTTGTGCTTGCTGCTGAATTGCTACAATATGTGATTAATGAGGCACTCCAACCTGGAAACTTCACAATGCCTATACCACATGGATCTGATAATTTCCTGGTTGTTCAATATGCAGATGACACAGTTCTGCTCATTTCAGCTGACAGACAGCAGATCTTGTTCCTCAAAAACCTGTTGGAACAATTTGCTGCATCCACTGGATTGAAGGTCAATTATCACAAATCCTACATGATACCCCTCAATGTCTCAGATGATAAAATGCAAGATTTTGCTTCAGCCTTTGGGTGCCAGATCTCATCCATGACT
Source organism: Cenchrus americanus (assembly GCA_947561735.1). Lineage (NCBI taxonomy): Eukaryota > Viridiplantae > Streptophyta > Magnoliopsida > Poales > Poaceae > Cenchrus > Cenchrus americanus. The sequence continues at coordinate 108,812,523 of OX387240.1, forward strand.
TTCACCTATTTAGAACTTCCCATGGGTACTACAAAGCCACACTTTGCAGATCTAACACCTCTCATAGATAGAGTGGAGAGAAAGCTTGTGGCTTTCTCATCCTATTTGTCATATACAGGAAGATTAATTACTCCAAGGCCACTCCAAGGCCACCTTGAAAAGAAAGGGGGCAATCTAGCGGCCTGGCATATAGTCCAAAAGCCAAAGCACAAGGGTGGCCTTGGAGTAATTAATCTCAGACTCTAAAATGATGCTTTGCTTCTAAAACAACTTCATAAATTCTATAATCATCTGGATATTCCTTGGATTCATCTGATATGGCAAAGATACTACAATGGTAGGGTCCCTCATGCCTCACCGGAAACAGGTTCTTTTTGGTGGAAGGATGTTCTTAGATTGCAAGTCCTGTACCGAGGAGTGGCTAAGTGCTCTATTGGTAATGGATCCACAGTTACATTTTGGGAGGACCTATGGTTGAATGACGTGTAGTATGTAAAACCCCGAATTTTCATAGAAAACCCGACTCCCTGTACCATCGCGGTAGTCCCTGGATCAGTGGCTATCGCGTATAGAACGTCTCACAGATAAATACGCAAAGTCATATATCGCATCACATAAGAGTAATAGTACATAATTTATTACATGTCCATTATGGAGTACGTCATTAAAAGCCTCTTAGCTGAATTAGAGTGAAATTCTACGCAACGGTAGCTAGCATCTCAGAAGGGTTTCCATCTTTTATTCTTCTCTCCACAGGCATCCTTGAGCGAAGTGACGCTTCCCTCAGTCGTACCATCCATCGGCGTTGTGGTTGTACTCGGCCTCGTACCCTGCACACCCAAAGTCTATCCCCAAAGAGTGGGATAGGTCCACGTCACCAACTGTATGCAGCTTTAAGTATCCTATCGTCTAAAGGAGAAAAAAGACAAGGAAGCGGCTCTGGTTTCCTATGCAGCAGCAGCAGAGTAAAAACAAGATATCTCCATCAAGTTCCCGATCCCCAAAGCTCTCCTCACAGTTCAGAAACACCTGGTCACCCAGGGCCCCATCTCCACAATCTACTCTTGTCTAGGGTCGATGCGAGAACTTCCTCTCCTCGCACATCAATGATTGCAATCGGATCGACGAGGTAGATGGAGCCTCTCTCCTCTAGCCGACTTCAACCACGGCTCACCACTCACTCACTATAAGGGGAAGGTAGAAATCCCAAAACATGAGGAACGAACATGTCTTCTAGGCTTTGTCCATGACCGAGGAGGTGGCTATAGCAATAGATCGAACAACTTTGCAGAGTGCGTACACCTGTACCCATCCTGGAATTGGTCCTGGCCGGTGTACGGCCGACCGAGCCCATCCTACTAGGTGAACTCTAAGTAGTTACGGTCCCATCCTACATCCGGCCCTCAAAACGGTCCCCCCCTCAGAAGGGACGGCACCGGGAACTGTGAAATGCCCCCGTGTGGCCACACGAGAGTCGCTCTGAGAGGGTGGTCTCACCTCCACCGCTCCCCCACTGATACCCCGCTATCCTCCTAGCAGGTATGGTTCCGCACTTGTCGAGCTCAACCCTGCCCTAACCCCACGCTCGGCGGGGCGATGTGTACGAAGGTCCTATCGACAAGTTGATCCACTTGGTTTCCGACCGAGGCGAGCTCATGTCCTCCAAGCGCAAGTAAAACCCCAACACCTAGGCTCCGAAAACTGTCAAAGTAGGGATACACTGAGGAGTGCACCCCTATCCCCAATCCCAGATTGGTTGTCTCAAGCTCACCCCCGCCAATGTACCCAAAACGCCTTCTCCTGCCGGTTTTTACCCCACTCACGCCAAGAACCACTATTCCCATCCCAACACATGCATCGCGTAGCTCAGCGTATATACAAGATTATAGTAGTAGGACAATCAAGGACAGGATATTTAAAAAAAGGCAGTGCAAGGTTCATCATCATCATCATGCATTTAAAGTAAAGCGCTAGCATTCTATATAGCAATGCCTGATAGGCATTTCAGAATCAGTCGGGCATGAACCTAGGGTCGGGTAGTCCTACACGGTGAAGTCGTCGGCATAGTCGTACTCCGGGATCAGCTCCTCTGCTCCAGCTGCTCCTATTAACGCGTAAAAGAAAATAAACAGCGGTCCTAAAGCAATTAACTCCAAAAGAATGGCAAATAAGAGCCAAAAGAGGGCAAACACTAGCCTAGCACGGAGTTTAAGATTTTAGAGAATTTCTGGAAAAGGCTTTATATTTTTCGGAGCTAAAATGGATTTACTAGGATTTTCCATAGAGATAGTTTTCTGAAAATAAAATACGCATACACAATAGTACTGACTATAGACTGACTACTGGCTGGCTCTAAGGGGCTACAAGCTAGCTACGGGCTGGCTGTAAGCCGGCTACTAGAGCTGACAGGGCTGCCATGCACGCGGCTAAAAGCCCAGCTGCAGCCCATGTGGCCGATGGCGTGGCCGGCCGCACGGGATCCCGACAGATCTGGTGTGGCCAGGGTTGGTGCGGGCGGCAGTGTGTCAAAGGCCAGGATTGGCCGGCTGCATAAGATCGCAGAGATCGGTTGTGGCCCGGCGTGTGGAGGGCAAAACCCCAGATGTTCGGTGAAATGCTTCAGAGGAGCGGCGGCCGGGTAAAGCTCGCCGGCGGCGAGGTATCGCGGTGGCCAATCAACATGTTCCACGGCGGGGTTCGCGAGGTCCTACCAGTTTGCTAGGGCAAGAAAGGTGCGACCTTGAAGAGGGGAAAGCCGACGTGGCGGGGTGGTGACCAGGGCCGGCGCGGCGGCGAACGTGGAGTCAGCACGACAAGGCTGGGTTGCCTGCGGCGTCCAGATGCGTGCGTCAGCACAAGGGCGAGCATGTGCACAAGGAAAATCTGGGTGCACGTCGCGTGCAAGGCCGGTGCCCTCGGGCTCGGGCGGCCGACGCGGGGGTGGTGACATGGTGCACCCGTGCGCGGCAGAGCGAGTCCCGGCGGTGCGGCTAGGGTGGCCGGTGCCGGCAAGGGATCGCGCGCGCACGAGAACATGCGTGCGGGTTCAAGAATGACCTGGCGCTCGCGCCACTGGGCAAAAAGACACCACGGAGGGCGGCGCCTCAGATCACCGCGGTGAAACGCCGGCGAGCTCAGCTCAGTCGAGGGAAACAAAAGGTAAACAGGGTTCTTTTCCCCTGGGCAAACGTGTGCGCGTACGAGGGCGCACGACGGGTGCACGCGTGCATGAGTTCAAGGGTGTGCGCGTTCGTGAGCACGCCGGCGCCGAGGCCATGGTGGTAGGCCAAGACGACGGCGGCGTTACGGTTAGCGTGAACAGACAGGGGGTCGTCCGGGAAAGGGAAGCGCGCAGCGTTGTAGGCAGCGGCACCTGCAAAAGACTGCTTCCCAGCCTGGCTCGATGGCCGGCATCACACAGCACGACGGCGCGGTGGCGCGGCGGCGACACGACAAGACGTTCTCGGGTGAACACGTCCTTGGCTCCAAGGCTAGGCGCCATAAGAAGTAGGGATGAGGACGCGTCCAGAAGGTGAAGGCGACGGTGAAGAAACGCTCGGTGCAGCGAAGAGGAGGTAGGCGGCGCTGGTAGAGGAAATAGAGGAGGCGCGGCGTCGAGGTGTGGGTCTTCTCGGCGTCCAGGGTCTCCACGGGCGGCCTCCGGCTTCCGCGGCGGCGTCGGCGTCGCTCCCTCGTCCGACTCCTCCTTCATCCCTCCCCCTTCTTTTCTTCCTCGGTGCGCGGCGGTGTGAATGGGGATGAGCCCCCAAGGTAGCTAGGGTTGGGAGCACGGGGTGGCACGGCGGCGGCTACTTAAAGGCAAGGCGCGGCGCAGGGGTACGTGGATGGCGGAGATGCAGCCGAGGCCCGTGGGGCACATTGCGACGGCGGCTATGCGCGGCGCGGCCGCGCTTTGGCGCCGGCATCAACAAAAGAGGTAAAGGGAAGGATGACGACGGCTACGTCATCGTGACGACAGCATGACGTGGCGTGGGCTCTGCTGGTCAGCGGCTGCGGCCCACGCGTGGTAGGTGGCGGCGAGCGACGGGTTCACTGGGCCGTCGCTGGGCCAGAAGGGATGACGGGCCGGTTTGGTTGGTTGCCGGCCCACCCGGGGTCTAAAGGCTTTCCTATTTCCTTTTTTCTCTATAAACTAGATGATTCCAATTTGAATTCCAATTCAAATTTGAATCCACTCAAAGAAATCCAAATAAATCCCAAATAAGGATCCAACTTCTCACACTAGCAATTTATAAGTCCTAAAATTATTGTTGGAACTAAATTAAATCTAGGAATCAAGGAGGGGAAAAAGGAAGACATCATTATTTGATTTCATAAGCACACAACTCATAACAAGTTTTTGAAATCCACTAAATTTACACACACTCAAATTCAAGGATGTTACAGAACTCCCTCCTCACAAAAATCTCGCCCCGAGATTAAGAAGTTACCTCCGTTTCAAAGAGATGAGGGTATTTCTCCCTCAAGATGGACTCCTCCCACATCGCTTCGCACTCGGAGTGATTACTCCAGAGCACCTTGCAACGTGGTGGTGCTCCTGGTTGACTTCTCTACCCGGTCCAGGATCCGGACTGGGTACTCCAGGTACTCAAGAGTCTCCTTAACATCGAGTGCCTGAGCGGGCACTCTCTTCTCAACGACCACGCACTTCCTGAGCTGAGACACGTGGAATACCGAATGCACTCCGGTAAGCTCCGGAGGTAGCCCGAGCTTGTAAGCAACCTTCCTGATCCTCTTCATGATCGGATATGGGCCGACATACCTTGGGGACAACTTCCCCTTGACGTGGAACCTCTTCGTGCCTCGGAGGGGCGACGCCTTCAGGTAGACGTGTTCCCCCACCTCAAACGAGACTTCTCTCCTCTTGGGGTCAGCGTAGCTCCTTTGCTTGCTCTGAGCTATCTTCAGATTCTCTCTGACCTTGGCGACATTCTCCTCAGCTTCGACAATGGTGGCGGGACCAAAAAAGGTTCGTTCCCCCATCTCGGACCACATCAACAGGGTTCGACACTTTCTGCCGTAAAGAGCTTCGAAGGGAGCCATCTTCATGCTGGCTTGGTAGCTGTTGTTGTACGAGAACTCGGCATAGGATAGACTCTTTTCCCAATCAGATCCGTAGGTCAACACACAAGCCCTCAGCAGGTCTTCTAGGACTTGATGCACTCTCTTCGTCTGACCATCTGTCTGGGGGTGGAAAGCTGTGTTGTAGTTCAACTCGGTGCCCATGGAGGCATGTAGGCTCTTCCAGAACTGGGCGGTAAACTATGGCCCTCTATCTGACACAATACTCCTCAAAGCCCCATGAAGCTTTAGGATGTTGTCCACATAAAGTTCCGCAAGTCGGCTCACACTGTAGTTGGCCTTCACTGGCAAGAAGTGTGCTACTTTGGTCAGTCGATCGACAATCACCCAAATGGAGTCGTTCCCTTTCTGTGTGTGCGGCAAACCCACAATGAAGTCCATACTGATATCGTCCCACTTCCACGTGGGTATCTCAAGCGGTTGAAGCAGACCGTGGGTCTCTGGTGTTCTGCCTTCACTCTTTGACACGTGTCGCATCGAGCGACGTACTCAGCAATATCTTCCCACATCTTCTCCCACCAGAACTGTACCTTCAGATCCTTGTACATCTTCGTGCAGCCGGGGTGGATCGAGTATCGAGAGTCATGAGCTTCCTTCAGAATCGATTCCCGAATCCCCTTGTTCTGGGGTACGCATATATGGTCCTTCAACCATAGCGTGCCCTGATCATCGAGGTGGTAGTCGGCTGCTTTGCCTCTTTCCATCAGGCTTTTCACTTCGTCAATCTCAGGACATCCTTTCTGAGCTTGTTAGATCTGGTCTTCGAGTGTGTACTTCACCCTCAACTCGTTCAACTATCCTTCCTCGACTATCTCCAAACTCAGCCTCCCCATTTCCTCATATAATGCCGGTTGTTCCTCCTGTACCATCAGATTGTTGCAATAGTGCTTGCGGCTCAGTGCATCGGCTATGACGTTTGCTTTGCCGGGGTGGTAGTGAATGTCCAGGTTGTAGTCCTTGATCAACTCCAGCCATCTCCTTTGCCTCAAGTTCAATTTAGACTGGGTGAAGATATACTTCAGACTCTTGTGATCGCTATAAATGTCGCATTTATTGCCCATCAGATAGTGCATCCATATCTTCAATGCGTGAACGACAGCAACTAGCTCAAGGTCGTGTGTGGGGTAGTTCTCCTCATGCTTCCGAAGTTGTCGCGAGGCAAACGCAAGTACTTTACCTCCTTGCATCAGTACGCATCCGATTCCCTACCTCGATGCGTCACAGTACACTACGAAGTCCTTGCTCGCATCGGGAAGAGTCAGGACCGGCGTAGTGGTGAGGCGAGTCTTGAGCTCCTGAAAGCTGCCTTCACACTTGTTTGACCACACATATAGCATGTTTCTCTTCAGCAGTTCTGTCATGGGCTTCGCAATTTTGGAGAAGTTCTCGATAAACTGACGGTAGTATCCGGCTAAACCGAGAAAACTGCAGATCTCTTTCACAAACTTAGGTGATTGCCACTAGGATACTGCTTCTATCTTGCTTGGGTCTATGGCCACTTCTTTAGCTGACAACATGTGATCGAGGAAGGCGACTTCCTCCATCTAGAACTCACACTTGCTGAACTTGGCATAAAGCTGATGCTGTCTAAGCTTTCCCAACACGATCCTTAGGTTCTCTTCACGCTCCTCTGCGGTCTTGGAGAAGACCAGTATGTCGTCAATTAAGACTGACACACTTGTCCAACTCATCCATGAATACCTTGTTCATCATGTTCATGAAGTACGCTGGGGCATTCGTAAGACCGAACGATACGACAGTGTACTCGTATTGTCCATACCGGGTCACAAACGCAGTCCTGTGGATGTCCTCTGGTCGAATCTTCATTTGGTGATAGCCTTATCGGAGACCAATCTTGCTGAAGAACTTGGCTTGCCTTAGCTGATCCATCAGGTCATCGATCCGGGGCAGTGGGTGCTTGTTCTTGATGGTCACCACATTTAGGGTGCGGTAATCGACATACAGACGCTGAGTTCCATCCTTCTTTGGAAAGAACAGTGCTGGGGAACCCCATGGTGAAGCACTCAGTCAGATGAACCCCTTCTCTAGTAACGAGTCTAACTCTGCCTTCAACAACTTCAGCTCAACTTCTGCCATGCGGTATGGACTCTGGGCTATCGGTGCAGTTCCTGGCACCAAGTTGATCACAAACTCCACATCACGATCGGGGGGCAAACCGGGTAGCTCTTCTGGAAACATATCCTCAAACTCACATACCACCGGTACATACAAGATAGCTTTAGTGTGAAGACTGTACATGACTGGTATGTCTCGAGACTTCATCGGCTCAAAGGTGACTCTCGTCCCATCGGGGTGTACTAAAGTCACAAGCCTCGGTGAAGTGGAGATGACCCCTTTGTGGGCAGTGATCCAATCCATCCCCAGTATCACATCAATTCCATTGGAGGGCAACACGGTTAGATCCCCTGAGAACTTGTGGTCCTGGATGACCACTTCCACATCCTTGCACAGCAGGGTGCATCAAATATCTCCAAGTGGGGAACTCGTGATGATAGGAATCGATCGGGTGGTTGTAGGGAGGGAAAGTTTGTCCACGAATCTAGAGGTAACATACGACCCAGTTGCGCCGGTGTCGAAGAGAACTAAAGAAGTAGTACCACAAACTAAAAACTCACCGATCACGACATCCGGAGCGTCGGCAACCTCCTCCTCGGTGAGGTGGTTCAGCCTCCCACGGCTGGTAGCCGGCGGTGGTGCAACCTGAGGAGGTCGACCTCCTGGAGCAGGTGCTCTCGCGGCTGTAGTAGCGGCCTTCTTGTCAGGGTAGTCGTAGGACTTGTGGCCAGGCTTGCCACCGGAGAAGTAGGTGACAGTGAAGCCTCCCGCGGTAGGTCTCGCGGTGCTCGTTGGCGCACGATTGTAGCCTCTAGTCTGCTGGGGATAACCGGAGTTCCTCCCTCCGGGGAACAGGCTACGTCCTCCACCTCCGAAGCCATGCCCAGGCTGGTTGTGCCCCAGGCGGTAGCTCCCCCTCAGCATGTTGCTCTGTCCGCTCCTCGGCTTCTAGAAGGATCAGTCATGGTGATCCTGATCTTTTGTCCTCTTCTTGCCCCTCATGCGCTTCTCGTGGCTTCTCTTCTCGTCCTCGACCACGATGGTGCGATTAACGAGGTGGCGAAGGGACTTGTGCTCGCTCGCCTTCAGTGCCTCGCGAAGGCTGTGGTGAAGGCCTCGCATGAACCAAAATTGCTTCTTCTGGTCGGTGTTGGTGTCGTTGGGGGCGTACCGCATCATCTTCATGAAGTGGCGCTCGTACTCCTCGACCCTCATCGCACCTTGGGTCATGGTGCGGAACTCCAGCACCTTCAGGGCCAGCAGCTCACCGGGCAGGTACTGCTCATAGAACGCCTCGCAGAACACCTCGTAGAACTTCAGCCAGGTGATGAACGCTAGGTTCGGGTGGGTGGCAGTGTAGTTGTCCCACCATGCCTTGGCAAGACCCTCCAGCTGGTGCGCGGCGATGGCGACGCACTCCTCGTCAGAGCAGACAGTGAGGTCGAGCTTGGTCTCGATCACTCTCAGCCAGTCGTCGGCCTCAAGCGGGTCATCCGAGTAGCTGAAGGTGGGGGCCTTCTTGCGAATGAACCTCTCGATCTTCCTCGTGAGGTCCTTGTCCTGCAGAGCGGCGCGGTTTCCACCATTGCCACGGTTCTACATGGCTTCTGCCATCCTCTGCATCAGCTGAGTCTGGACCGCCATCACTTCCACCAAGTTAGGCGGGGTGGTAGGGGCTGTTTCGGCTCAGGCTGGTCTTGTTCGGCTTCTCCATGTTCAGCTTCAGCCTCAGGGCCCTCGGGTGGCGGTGGCGGTGCTGGGGCACCCCGGCCTCGAGCTCCCAAAGCTCCTCCACGTAGGGGTGGGCGTCCACGGCCACGTCCGCGTCCACGGACCTGCGGGGCTTCTTCCTCAGCAGCTACTTTCTCGAGGCGAGCCATCAGCCGGTGGGATCGGCGGATCGACATCCTTCTGAAAACATAAGAGGGGAGGAAAGGATTTCACACAACGTCACTCACCAACACACATATGAGTCTGAGACAAGCATGAAAATAAGTCTATTTATAACCTACACACAATGAGAAGAAGCATTAAGACACGAATAACTCCATTAAGGTCCAAGCATACATCAAGCATGAGTAGTACATATGCTTCCCCGAGGTTGACTCAGACCTTAGGGGTAGCAGCTCAAATCAACGCTATAACACATCGATACATGCCCAAAAAGGGTAGTGCCTACAAGGTGTGACATGACTCTCCTCATGCACCGGAACATGCTCGCGGCTGCATGGAACAACTCATGGACTCTACTAACACACTACACTACTCTAGGTCATGCCCTCGCCCGGCTCTCTACTCGGTGCGAGCCCTCTTGTAGGAGACGGGGTAGTGGCCCTCAGTGGGGTAGTCCGGCGGAAAGATCCGGGACACTAGGGTGTGAGCCTCTCGAACCTCCTCAGTCTCGATGGGGGTAGGCAGCCGGGTCATCGGGCACAGGTGAAGCTTGAGACGGGACTGGTGCAGTTCGAAGGTCTCGGTGCGGATCTCGCGCTGCGATTTGGGGGGTAGCTCTCCGTTGAGCTCAAAGAGCTCGTCCACGCGAAGTGAGTCGGCGTCCTCCAAAGTTTTCCTTGGCCTCTCGGCCTTGTCCTTCAGGTAGACGGCCGTGCGTGCGAGCCACGCGAGGTTGGCGACGTTTTCCACCCTGCTCTTCTCCAGCTTCTCCACCTTGAGCCGCTCACAGCCGAGCAGGTGAGCGCGTACCGTGAGCAGGTTGTCCTTGCGCTGAAGCCTGTCCTTCAGCCTGTTCTGACTTGCTATCAGCCTGGGGAGGTCCTCCTTGATGGGCAGCATCTTCTCACAGGTGTCCACCCACTTTCTCTCGGACTGCAGCAAGACAGCAGCCACACGGTCGAGGCTCTGCTCGAGCTGGCGAACACGGTAGCGTAGCGCGCTGTTCTCTCTCTCTCCAGCTGGACACAACGCAGCTGGTACTGGTGACCGCCAATGGTGGCACCTCTGATCTGGTTGAAGAGGGTACGTGACTTGTCCTCCAAGCGGCATGCGTACTTGTCGAGGTCGACCAAGTAGCTGGTCGTCTCCACCAAGGTCTCGTCGGACTCGTGGAAGGGTGTAGCGTCGACGTCATCCTGGATCCCCTCATGCGAATGAACTCCGTCCACGAGCAGTGTGAGGCGCCAGTAGTCCTGGGGTAGAAGTTGGAGCGTCCCGGACTCGAAGGTGGCGCGGTACTGAGCGAGAAGGCAGCCAAGTGCCTGGCGACAGGCGACGTCCAGCGCGGTTGCGACAGTGAGCGCGGTGCTATAGCAGACCTCTCCCTTGAATCCCGGAAGGCTCGGGTGCGGGACGATGACGTCCGTGCAGAGCACCATCCGCCCTATCACGGCGGGTACGTACTCGGTGCGGCACGTCACGTAGGTCGGAGGGACCCCAAGCCTGAGAAGGGCCCTCTCCATCCAGTGGCAGATCGCCCCGCACGTCTCAGGGGTGATCTCAGCGACCTAGCGCTCCATCACCTGTGAAACGTAAAAAATTTTAGTTAGCACAGGTGAGTAAGATGTTTTCAAAAAGGGATAAGTTTTTATAACATAGTTCAAGGGTATAAATATAGAAGTAGAGCGTATAGAGTCCTAACTCTATCGGCCATTTCTAGGGTTACGTGCTACGGTCAAGCATTGCTCTGGTACCACCTGTAAAACCCCGGATTTTCATAGAAAACCCGACTCCCTGGACCATCGCGATAGTCCCTGGATCAGTGGCTATCGCATACAGAACGTCTCACAGATAAAATACGCAAAGTCATACATCGCATCACATAAGAGTAATAGTACATACTTTATTACATGTCCATTATGGAGTACATCATTACAAGCATCTTGGCTGAATCAGAGTGAAATTCTATGCAATGGTAGCTATCATATCAGAAGGGTCTCCATCTTTTATTCTTCTCTCCATATGCATCCTTGAGCAAAGCGACGCATCCCTCAGTCGTACCATTCATCGACGTTGTGGTCGTACTCGGTCTTGTACCCTTTACACCCAAAGTCTATCCCCAAGGAGTGGGATAGGTCCACGTCACCAACTATATGCAGCTTTAAGTGGCCTATCGTCTAAAGGGGAAAAAAGACAAGGAAGCAGCTTTAGTTTCCTATGCAGCAGCAGCAGAGTAAAAACAAGATATCTCCATCAAGTTCTCGATCCCCAAAGCTCTCATCACAGTTCGGAAACACCTGGTCACCCAGGGCCCCGTCTCCACAACCTACTCCTGTCTAGGGTCGATGCGAGAACTTCCACTCCTCGCACCTCAATGATTGCAATCGGAACAATGAGGTAGATGGAGCCTCTCTCTCCTCTAGCCGACTGCAACCATGGCTCACCACTCACTCACTATAAGGGGAAGGTAGAAATCCCAAAACATGAGGAACGAACATGTCTTCTAGGCTTTGTCCATGACCGAGGACACGGCTATAGTTAGATCGAACAACTCTATAGAGTGTGTACACCTGTACCCATCTCGGAATGGCTCCCAGCCGGTGTACGGCCGACCGAGCCCATCCTACCGGGCGAACTTTTGGTAGTTACGGTCCCATCCTGCATCCGGCCCTCAAAATGGTCCCCCGTCAGAAGGGACAGCACCGGAACTGTGAAATGCCCCCGTGTGGCAACACGGGAGTCGCTCTGAGAGGGTGGTCTCACCTCCATCGCTCCCCCACTGATACCCCGCTATCCTCCTGGCAGGTATGGTTCTGCACTTTCCGAGCTCAACTCGGCCCTAACCCCACGCTCGACGGGGTGGTGTGTACGAAGGTCCTATCGACAAGTTGATCCACTCGGTTTCCGACCGGGGCAAGCTCATGTCCTCCAAGTGCAAGTAAAACCCCAACACGTAGGCTCCGAAAAATGTCAAAGTAGGGATACACTGAGGAGTGCACCCCTATCCCCGATCCCAGTTCGGTTGTCTCGAGCTCACCCCCGCCAATTTACCCAAAACGCCTTCTCCTACCGGTTTTTACCCCACTCACGCCAAGAACCACTATTCCCATCCCAACACATGCATCGCGAAGCTCAGCATATATACACGCTTATAACATATATAGCAGTAGGACAATCAAGGACATGATATTTAAAGAAGGCAGTGCAAGGTTCATCATCATCATGCATTTAAAGTAAAGCGCTAGCATTCTATATAGCAATGCCTGATAGGTATTTCAGAATCAGTCGGGGGTGAACCTGGGGTCGAGAAGTCCTCCGCGGTGAAGTCGTCGGCATAGTCGTACTCCGGGATCAGCTCCCCGGCTCCAGCTGCTCCTGTTAACGCGTAAAAGAAAATAAATAGCGGTCCTAAAGCAATTAACTCCAAAAGAACGACAATTAAGAGCCAAAAGAGGGCAAACACTAGCCTAGTATGGAGTTTAAGATTTTAGAGAATTTCTAGAAAAGGCTTTATATCTTTTGGAGCTAAAATGGATTTACTAGGATTTTCCAAACAGAAAATAGTTTTCTGAAAATAAAATATGCATACACAATAGCACTGACTATAGGCTGACTACTGGCTGGCTCTAAGGGGCTAAAAGCTAGCTACGGGCTGGCTGTAAGCCGGCTACTAGAGCTGACGGGGCTGCCACGCAGGCGGCTAAAATCCCAGCTGCAGCCCATGTGGCCGATGGCATGGCCGGCCGCATGGGATCCCGGCAGATCTGGTGTGGCCAGGGTTGGTGCGGGCGGCAGTGTGTCAAAGGCCAGGATTGATTGGCCGCATAAGATCGCAGAGATCGGTTGTGGCCCAGGCGGGGTGTGGCCCAGCGTGTGCAGGGGAAAACCCTAGCGGGGTTTTTGGGCTTGGTCGCCAAATGTTCGGTGAAATGCTTCAGAGGAGCGGCGGCCGGGTAAAGCTCGCCGGTGGCAAGGTATCGTGGCGGCCAAGCAACACATTCCACGGAGGGGTTCGCGAGGTCCTATCGGTTCACTAGGGCAAGAAAGGTGCGACTTTGAAGAGGGAAAAGCCGACGTGGCGGAGTAGAGACCATGGCCGGCGCGGCGGCGAACGTGGAGTTGGCGATGGCAAGGCTGGGTGGCCCGCGGCGTCCATATGCGTGCGTCAACACAAGGGCGAGCATGTGCACAAGAAAGAACTCGGGTGTGCGTCGCGTGCAAGGCCGGTGCCCTCGGGCTCGGGAGGCTGACGCGGGGTGGCGACATGGTGCGCCCGTGCGCGGCGGAGCGAGTCCCGGCGGTGTGGCTAGGGTGACCGGTGCTGGCAAGGGATCGCGCGTGCATGAGAACGCGTGTGTGGGTTCAAGAATGACCTGGCGCTCGTGCCACCGGGTGAACAGACACCACGGAGGGCGGCGCCTCGGCTCGCCGCGGCAGAACGCTGGCGAGCTCAGCTCGGTTGTCGGAAACGAGAGGTAAATGGGGTTCTTTTCCCCCCCGGGCGAACGCGTGCGTGTGTGTGGGCGCATGACGGGTGCACGCGTGCGCGAGTTCAAGGGCGTGCACGTTTGCGAGCACGCCGGCGCCGAGGCCATGGTGGCGGGTCAAGACGACGGCGGCGTTACGGTTAGCGCGAACAGACAGGGGGTCGACCAGGAAAGGGAAGCGCGCGTGGCATTGTACGCAGTGGCACTTGCAAAAGATTGCATCCCAGCCTGGCACGATGGCCAGCATCACACAGCGCGACGGCGCAGTGACGCGGCAGCGACACGACAAGACATTCTTGGGTGAACGCGTCCTTGGCTCGAAGGCCAGGCGCCATAAGAGGTACGGATGAGGACGCACTCACCTACGGTCTACGCGACCAGAAGGTGAAGGCGGCGGTGAAGAAACGCTCGGTGCGGCGAAGAGGAGGTAGGCGGCACCGGTAGAGGAAGCAGAGGAGGCGTGACGTCGAGGTGCGGGTCTTCTCGGCGTCCAGGGTCTCCACGGGCGGCCACCGGCTTCCGCGGCGGCGTCGGCGTCGCTCCCTCGTCCGACTCCTCCTTCACCTCTCCCCCCTTCTTCTCTTCATCCGTTGCGTGGCGGTGTGAATGGGGATGAGACCCTAAGGCGGGTAGGGCTGGGAGCGCGGGGTGGCGCAGGGGTACGTGGACGACGGAGATGCAGCCGAGGCCCGCGGGACGCATTGCGACGGCGGCCATGCGTGGCGCGGCCGCGCTTTGGCGCCGGCATCGGCAAAATAGGTAAAGTGGAGTATGATGATGGCTACGTCATCGTGATGACAGCATGACGCGGCGTGGGCTCCACCGGTCGGCGGCCGCGGCCCGCGCGCGGTAGGTGGCGGCGAGCGGCGGGTTCGCTGGGCCGTCGCTGGGCCGAAATGGATGATGGGCCGGTTTGGTTGGCTGCCGGCCCAGCCGGGGTCTAAAGGCTTTCCTATTTCCTTTCTCTATAAACTAGATGATTCAAATTTGAATTCCAATTCAAATTTGAATCCACTCAAAGAAATCCAAAGAAATCCCAAATAAAAATCGAACTTCTCACACTAGCAATTTATAAGTCCTAAAATTATTGTTGGAACTAAATTAAATCTAGGAATCAGGGAAGGGAAAAAGGAAGACATCCTTATTTGATTTCATAAGCACACAACTCATAACAAGTTTTTGAAATCCCCTAAATTTACACACACTCAAATTCAAGGATGTTACATTGTCCCTCAAATTTCCAAGGTTATTCTCAATTGTAAAGAATGAGGCTATTTCAGTTCAGCAAGTCATGTTAGTAAAGGACTTGGATTCACTATTCTATCTTCCTATATCAACTGAAGCCTTTGATGAGCTACAGCAGCTACAAACCATGCTCACTGACTTATAGTATGACCCTGATGATTGTGACTCTTGGGTACTAGTTTGGGGTTACCAAAATTATTTTTCCAGAAGATACTATCAGATGGTGTTTGAACACTTGCAGGTGCATTAACTTTTCAAGGCTCTTTGGAAATCCAAATGTATCCCAGGCATCAAATTTTTTTGTGGCTCTTGCTTGTGGATAGGCCAAATATAAGAACCATGCTGCTCAGAAGGAACTTTCATGTGCAACCGAATGAATTCTATGTTTTGTGTGATAACAATACACCAGAAGATATTGATCATTTATTCTTCAGCTGCCCTTTTGCCCTTGCTTGTTGGCAGAAGCTCGGTTTTTAATGGAACATGTCTTTGGCAATTTGTGACAAAATTTGGGAAGTGGCTAATAGTACATCTTCTCAACCCTTCGTTTTTGAATTTTTCATCATGGTTGCCTGGGAGATTTAGAACATTATAAATTCGGTGATCTTTGATAATGGAGTTGCTACTCCTCAAGTTTGGGTGCGAAAATTGAAGTCTCAAGGTTACCTCCATCTTGTGAGAGTTGGAGAGGATGCTCGTAGCTCTTTTGTTTAGTTATTAGAGAGATTAACTTAAATTTGTCCTATTTTATTTAATTAAATTTAGCTGTGGGGAACTCCCCCATAGTATTTCGCTCAAAAAAACACTAGGAGTTGAGGACCTAGAAAATAAAGATGCTTGTCTTGATCACCTTCTTGAACGCTTGTTACCCTTGACTGCGTTCATCCTATGAATACCGGTCAGACCGGTTTTGGAAACCAGTTGGACCGTTTCTCCACAGGGTCACCCAACTTGCTCTTCTTGACTAGTTGATCGACGAGTGAGGCCACTAGAGGATCGGTGTGTGCTTCCGAGGTTGACCACTCTTCTAAAGACACACTTGCCACATGATCCTCACTTGTTGACGACTTGTTATGCTCAAACCCCAAATCTTCATTTTGGCTCTTGGTTTCTCTTCTCTCATCATCCTTGGCCAAGATGTCATCATGAGCACATGAAGATGAGTTGTTTGCAGCTATGGCTTCACTTTGCATGCTTGCTCTTTGATCTTGATCTTCACATTTAGGCATGTCATAAAGATCTTGAAAAATTTCCCAAATGTCATGTGCATCAATTATGTCGGGGACAGCCATAAGGGTCCCCTAATAACCGGGGGAGACCCCCTTTCGAAAAAATAATAAAACACAAATGAACACACCACGAACCCCAAAAACACGCTCCGTGTGGTCGCAGCTCAAAGTGGAAGGGCCCACGGCCCAAAGAAGCTACAGCGACCCACCAATCGACCGGCCGCGGTACCCCTCGGGCGAGTTTCCACCTTGCTCGAGGACCGGGCGCCACGCCGCGCAAACTCTGCCTTGCTCGAGGGCCTGACGCCCCTCGAGTGATTCTCCACCTCGCTCGAGGGCCTAACGCCCCCTCGAGGGATTCTCCACCTTGCTCGAGGGCCTGACGCCCCCTCGGGCGATTCTCCGCCCCACTCGAGGGCATGACGCACCCTCGAATGACTCTCCGCCTCGCTCAAGGCCGCCCTAGACTCGTGACGCCGCGCCCACTCCCCCATGCTCTAGCACGCTGCGGGCGCCTGGGTCAAAGGCGAATCCCTGCCACGCTGGCCCTTTGACACCGCCTGGGAATCATATCACGACACTGTTCTATCAACCCACCCTGTGCGGCCATCCCTGGCACAATGCGAGAGATGTGCGGGAAGGCCAGTGTTAACTCTGTGACACTATGCTGCCCACTCCCGTACGTTCTCCACGTCGCACCCCTCGAAAGAGGACGACAGAACCCTCGGAAGAGGTACGGACGTCAACCCCGCACCCGCGCAGGATGGCGCCATGACATCGGACCAGCGGAGCGCGTCCCCTCCATCACCTATGGCACTGTGCGGCCACCCCCGCTGCTGTGCCACCATCCCAGGCACTGCAGCACCATCCCCGGTGTTGTGGAAGCCCGGGACGACAGGACGCCGCCACGCCCGCTGCTGTGCACCTTCCAGCCTTCCGTCAGCCGAGCCCTCGAGTCAGCGTACGGACGATGATTAAATGAGAAGCTCTCGCGCTGCTACCCTCGAAGCCGCTCCTGGACGGGTACAGGACTCGCCACGACGCTCGCCGGGAGCAAGATTCGCCAGGACAACCATCAGTTCCACGACACTGTGCGCCATGCCACCATATGTAGCACTTAGAATTGTGCGGCACGACTGTAAACCGCCTTCGCTTGGCCTATAAAAGGAGGAGGCGGTCCCCAGGCCACGAGAGGACGGATAGCTGCGCACTCACACGTTTTCGCCCACATCCACGATATTGGCACTTCGCCTCAATCAAACCTAAGGGACCTGGAGGCTTCCCCTCCTCTCCCGCCTTGCTTGTAGCTCCCTTCTGCAAGCACTATGGTGCAACGCAATACAGCGCCCCGAGCGCACCCCTGCTGGAAGTACGGCCCACGGCCGGAACCAGGATAAACTCGTGTCATCATGTTGCTTAGCACCGGCCATCGAGATATAGATCTCAACGCTCTTACTAGTTAGTGTCGGGACTACTTTCCGCACCGACAAATTATGTCATCACATCTTAATTCCTTCACAACACAACTCAAGGTACTACGAATATAATTAGTAACTTGAGTGTTGAGTTGCTAACATTCTAAATCCTCTAGATATAAGCTCGACAAGCCAATGTTGTCTACTCTAGTGTGAGAAGGAAGAATACTAGCAACTACAACCTGCTCAGCATGTGGACCAAGGGTCCTAATTCCTTTAAGTACATGAGCTGACTAAGAATCATAGTTTGATCCACCTAGAGTCAATGGCTCAAAAGATACATCATATGTTGTCGACATATTTTCTCTAAGCGATTAAGCTCGAATCGGAGTTCCTTGCTCTGTGTTGATGGTGAATTTTTGTCAACCTAGCCATGAGTTTACCTTTGGTGTTGGCATGAATTTTATATCTTATCCATTGGTACTAACCCCTAGATATAACAAGTTTGTTCGTGCATGTTGGTTTTGGAGTTTGATGTTTATACAGGAATTAGCGTTGAAAGCAAGAGTTCCGGGTAAAGTTCATCAAGCACATCATGACAAGACCTTGAAGCCCAGCACAAGTCAAGCAATGAAGTGAACATGACTCCAAGAAGCCCAAGGACCAACCCGTGAAGACGGAAAACTCCGAGGACCAAAACAAAAAATGCTGAATCTTGCGGGATAAGGAGATCCATCTAAACTGTGGAGAAACTGACGTCAAGGGCCCTCATGTAGAATGGAGAATGTTCTAGAAGACACGGGAAGCATCACTGAGGAAGGAGGCCATGAGATGGGCCAGAATGGGCCCAGGCCGGTCGGCCCAGTCCATTTCTGGGTCCATTCGTGTCCCCCTTTGACCTAGCCGCCTCTCGGAATATTTATTCACCGCCGAGGAGCAGAGAAGAGAGGGACACCATTCCGGAGAGGAGAGGGTCGAGCTAGTTGTCTAGGGTTTCCCTAGCCTGCATGGGAACCTTGCAAGGAAGACCACATCGGAGTTCAGGAGCTAGGAGCAAGATCAAGGTAGGATTCCGGTGGTGATCTTGTCCATGTATCATCTGTTATGTTAAATAATCAAGTTGCAATCCGATTTCTGGCGATCAAGTGCTCCTTCTACGACTTTGATTTCAATTGGCTTTTCTTACTTTAAGATCTATTCTCGAGATAGATCATAGATGGTGTTCTTGTAGACGTGGTGGCTAGAGGTACATGCCTGACCTTCCAAGAGATTTCAACTTGTCCATTGGACTCACCCTAGGCTAACTCGCACGAATAGGAGTGCGTTGTGACAGAACCGTGGCTCCAAAAGGTGAGCATCTTCAGAGTTGGACGGGAAGCTGCGATTTAAAGAAGCTTTTTATGAGATTCGACTTGGCTATTTCTTCTTTGCTTGAAACTTCAACAAGAGCTTGATCCAATCTCTCTAATTTTTTTACCTTTCCCTCTCTATCTCTTGCTACCTCCGGTTTTCATAGATTAGATTCGTTTTTTTATGTTCTCTAGATTAGATGCTAAAGCAACAACCTTTTAAAGATTAAAGTGTTTGTGGCTGTATTAGATTGGTTCTTGCATCACACATTTGTTCAACGGATTCGATACCTTGGGTTCACACTTGAGGGGAGAAGGGTTCCTTGGCTATGACGGAGGATTTGTCTGCTTGCAAGTCCAAATTAAGTTGGATACGCATATACATCGTCAACAAGCCCCTTTTTCTGGCGCTGTTGCCTGAGAACAAGTGATCAAGATTCGATCTTTTATTGTTTTTTGTGAATATTTTCAGTTTTCTTTTGATTTTTCTTTTTGCATCTACTAACTTTTGATCATCCTCAAAAATCAATCTAATCTAGTTTGACTAACCCTAGTTTTCTTACATTTGTTTTTATTTGTTTTCTTTGTATATATTTTGTTTATTGCAAACCCTAACAGGAGATGGATGGCTACCTCTCCAACAAACTCAAAAATTTTGTGGACGATCCAGAAAATCTTTACAGGCTAAGGAGACGGGAAGCACAAGCTAAAAAGCTGGACTTTGTAGATCCAAAAGCAGAGGCTGAAGGATCGTCGAAGTCTCCAAAGGAATCACCACCTCTAAGCCCTAGGGAAAATCAACCTCCACCGCAACCGATGGGAGATCAACAGCTGGAGCACAAGATCGGGGTGCTATGCACCCCGGATATCGTCGACCTACCAATCTTGAACCTCATAGAGATCGGAAGGTCGTTCGAGATCAAGACCTCAATAATTAGCATGGTGCAACATTCACCCTTCACCGATAAAGAGGATCCAAACCTTCACCTCCAAGTGTTCATTCAACTTTGTCAAACATTCAACATGGGCGGGGTGACTCAAGATCAAATGGGGGCAAGGCTCTTTCTGTTCTCACTAATCAGAAAGGCTTTGCAAAGGTTCTACTCTCAACCAGTGGAGACGATGCAAAATTGGGAAACCTTGATGAGAGCCTTTGTGAAGGAATACTACTCACCGGGTAAGACTCAAAGCTTGTGCAATAAGGTTGCTACATTTGCTCAATATCCTACGGAGACCATATCGGAAACATTCAAGCATTTCAATGAGTACATACGGGCGGTTCCACATCACAAGTTCCCAAAGGAAGATCTCATTCAAAAGTTCTATCAAGGACTTACTATGGCGTCAAGGACAATCATCGATGCATCAGCGGGAGGATCCGTCATCGAGCTTACACCGACCCAAGCTTTCACTCTATTCAAGAAGGTCGCGGACAATGACACATGGGCATCATCTAGACACTTACTTCCGGTTCAACCCACAGGGAACGAAGGAGTCTTGTGAGGACCATGTGTGGTTCGAGGACCGGTGGATGGTCGCTCCCCTGTGTGATGAGTGATTTACAACGTTGTGTGGACTGATTCTTGTCTAAGTATTGCAGGTGCAGGTTGCGGCTTGACTCGTGTTGGTGCAGGTGAAGAACAAGCGCGAAAGGTCGTTGCCGGTGAGGCCTCCAGGTGTGGAGAAGACAAGTAGGCTTCGATCGAGGGACCCGGTGGCCAGTGGGGTCAAGTGCGGGCCGCATGGTGGCATGAACAGCAAGATGAAGTCGCGGACGGTTTCTTGGTAGAGCCTCAAAACCAAGGTCGAGCCGGGACTACGTGGGAGCCGAGTCATGAGTGGAGATTGACGGAGGCTACACCGAGTTCGCGGGGTTTGCAGTGGTTCACCAGAAAACCACTGGGTTACTCGGTTGAGCCACAAAACCGAGGCCGAAGACTCGACGAGGAGGTGCGGCCACCCAGGCCGGTTCAACCGCCCAGGAGGGGCGGTCAGACCGCCTAGGACAGTCAGATCTCCCGGGCCGGTCTAACCGCCCAGGGGGCGGTCTGACTGCCCTGGCCGCCGGTGCCGAGATGCTTCGAAGCGGAGGACACGCGTCGGGATCGCAAGGCTTGCGTCGAAGCTAAGCATGGTGCGGTCGCCGGGCATCCGTCCGATGAAGAAATTCCGAAGACTTCCAAATCCGCCCTAGAGGGGCTTGTATCCCTAGTTATTAGGTGAGGGTAGTTTAGTTTTTTGGGTGCCTCCATATATACTCTTGAGTGGATGGATGGCCGCCAACTCTTGGAACCCTAGCTCATTTGTTTTTCCATTTTCGTTCTCCATTTTCCCTAGTTTTTCCTAGGACTAGCTTGAGAGCTTCATGTGAGATCTAGAGAGAGGGATGGATGTTTGGGTGGCAAGCTAGACCTTGTACGAACCTTCATGGTATGTATAGATGGTTCGGCATTGTTCCTCAAGGTGGTTTTCCCACTCTCTTTTGTGTTGACTTTCGGAGCTCTTTGTCGGCAGTGTTTTGAGGACGATTTCTTGGAGTTTGTGGTGGGTGTCACGTTTGAGGATCTTGTGCCTCTTTGGCTGGTGACTTTGCCCCCAAATCTCCTTTGAATCGGACTCGATTTGGTGGTATTTCGAGTTGGGCGAGTTCTTGACCTAGAGAAGCGATTTCGTCGATTCCTCTTGATTGTGAGCATTTCGGGTTGATTCCTTTGAGGTAGAGGTTGCCCAGGAGGTAACCCAGCTATTTCCGAAGTTTCGCTACAATCCGTGGAGTGATTCGGGAGATCGGGCGTGAGGAAGTTAGGGTTTGACCCGCGGGCTGTTTTTTTGGGAGAGGCGGTCTAACCGCCTAGAGGGGGCGGTCTAACGGCTTTGCTGTTTCCAGGTCGAAGTTTTGTTTCGCCGGATTTTCCTTTGTGAGTTTGTTCGCCTTGATCAGAGGAGCGTCTGGGTGAAATTTCGGGTCGTTCTCGTGCTGTTTGCTAGGTGTTCTTGGTTGGAGTTCATTGCTGGGTCCAGGAGGTTAGACCGCCCCTAGTTTCCGGTCTAAACGCCCTTAGGCCCCTGGGTGGAGTTTTGGTTTTCACCAAGATTTTCTGGTAGCTAGCATGGCCTTGACCAGAGATCTTTGTTGGTGAAACCGTGGTGCGTTTTGGTGCTCGGAAGAGGTGTTTTGGAGGATTTCTTGGTTACCAGGTGGAGGCAGTCTAACCGCCCCCCTCTGGTTAGCCGGCTTTCGAGTTGTTTCCGTTGTCGTTGGTGCGTGTGTGTTGTGGTTGCTGGTAGAGTTTGTTCCTAGGACCAGTAGTACTCCAGTGGCTACGTGGTTTTGGCAAACGGAAGGTAGAAGTGCAGAGCGTGTGATTTCGGGGGTCCGACCGAGCTAGTTCGTCTTGTCAGAGTTTCAATCTCCCTCGAGAAGAATTTTTATCGGCTCCCATTCACTCCCCCCCTCTCTGGTCGCCAAATCGGTCCTTCAAGTGGTATCAGAGCCGGTTCGGGTCTTTGTTAACTCTAACCAGTCTAAGATCCAAGGATGGCGTACCAGGAACGGGGTTCGGGTCCTCCACACTTCGATGGCAAGAACTACCAGATGTGGAGTAAGCGGATGGGTGCGTTCCTCCGCGGAAAGGGTCATATCCTTTGGGATGTCACGGTGGACACAGGCTATGTCCAGCCGATGGACTTCCTCGCTCCAGGATCGAGGGATAGGTTCGACGCCAACAACAAGGCGGTTGACTACTTGTTTCGTGCTCTGTGTCAGCCTGAGTTCGATCGGGTGCACACCGAGCACTTGGCTTGTAGAATTTGGACGGTGTTGAAGGAGGCTCATGTTGGGAATGCCCAGGTTCAGGCACGGATGTATGCGACCTACCGGAGAGAGTACGAGAACTTCACTCATCTCCCCGGTGAGTCCATCGATGCCTTGTTTTAGAGGTTCACGGTGGTTGTGAACAACATGAGGGAAATTGTGGACATGCTCCCGTATGATGATCATGATAGAGCGGTCAAGCTCTTACACTCTTTGGATCGTACGATTTGGGGCGGAAAGTTCGAGGCCATTGTGGAGTCGGAGAAGTATGATACTCTGACGGTGAACGAGCTGTTCTCGAAGCTCAAGTCGGCTGAGGTGGATAGGGGCATGACAGCCAAGCTCGAGGGTCCGACTGATTCCCATAGTCTCACCCTTGTTGGTGGTTCGAAAGGAAAGGCTAACACTAATCCATCCACCAGGATGATCTCTTTTTCCTCCTTGATGTCTATGCCAGATGAGGAGTTCAATGTGCTTGGAGAGGACGAGCTGGCGCTCCTGACGAGGCGGTTCGAGAGGCTGCACGAGAACCGAGTGAACATGAGGAGGAACACGAGGACATGCTTCCAGTGCGGCAATCCAGGACACTTCGTCGCCGACTGCCCGGAGAAGGTCGAGAACAAGGACGGCTACAAGCACAAGCCGAGGAACGATGGAAAGTACCGGTCGAGGCGCGACCACAAGAGGAAGCACAAGAACAAGTACAAGGACGAGCGACGATCGAGGAAGAAGGAGAGCCGAGGCAAGGCTCGAGCGATGGTTGGAGCGAGCGACGTCGACTCCAGTTCCGCATACTCCACCTCGAGCTCGAGCAGTAGTGAGGATGAAGGTGATCGTCGCAAGAACAAGAAGTCGTCTAAGAACCTGAGCGGGCTGAGCTGCTTCGCGAGAGACGGCTTCTGCACCATGGTGCTGAGCTCCGGCAGCAAGAAGAGCACACAGAGCGACTCGGACTCTGAGTCCGACGACGAGGTGCGTGATGAGCTTCCCTTCTTGAGCCAGGAGAATGAACGGCTCGGTACTTTGATTGATAATCGTGATGACATGCTTAGAGAGGCAAAGAAAATGAGAAAAGAGCTTAGGGCTTCACTCGAGGATGCTAGGACTAGAGTGGCTGAGCTAGAGACACAGGTGCTTGATAGCAAGATTGAGATTGATTCCCTTAAGGCTAGCTCTGTCGTTTCGGATGAGGTTGATTGTGCTGACTGCTCCATATTTCTTGCTGATCTTGCTTTGTTTAAGGAGAAGCATGCCTCCAAGTGTGAGGAACTAGATGTGCTTAGGGTTGAAGTGGCTGAGCTTAAGTCTAGATCTGCTTTGCTAGGTGCTTGCACTTCTTGCCCTGTTTTGCATGCTAAGATTGATGAGATGCATGTGTACACTAGTTCCCTTGAGCCTAAATTGAAGGAACCCATGCCTACATCATGCTCTACCTGTGAAATGCATGCTTTGAAAAATTTGGAACTTGCACATTATGTTGATCGTTTGCAGGATGAGAATGATGACTTGAGAAAGTTGATGGGTTTGTTGTCTGGTCATGAGCCTTAGTTGAGGATGATGATCGAGGCATTTAAGAGGTAGGATGGTGAGGGACCTGGGGCAAACAAGGTTGGTGAGGGAAGTGGAGAGAATATCCCAGAGCCACCAAAAACCCACCACAAGAATGATTTTCCCCCAAAACCTAACCATCTTAGGAACCGACTAGACACAACCCCAGCTCCACCCATATTTCCTACACCCACAAATGATCTACAAAAGCCTATCAAGTTTGTGAGCACTTCTGGGAAAGTGTTCTTTGCGAAGGAGAGTGAGAAGGCTAGTGAGGAGAAATCCGTGGAGGAGTTGAGTGGAGAGAAACCAAGCGAGCAGCCCCAATCCAAGCCTAAACCTAAGCTTGTGAGGTTCCGTTGTGGCCATTGTGGGAAAGAGGGTCACAAGGATGAGTTTTGCTTCAAGAGGAAGCGGGAAGAGAGGATGGAAAAGGAGTGGGTGAACAAGGATAGGTACAACCCTTCCCATGGTGTACCTAAGCCTCGTATGCCACTGTCCAGGGGCAAAGCTGTGGTGAGAAGTGTTCCGGCATGGGGAGATGCGAGTTCCCGCAGCCGGGGAGCAGTTCTGGAGGGGGCGGTCAGACCGGCCTGGCTGGCGGTCAGACCGACCCTGCCTACAGGGGGCGGTTAGACCGGCCTGGCTAGGCGGTTCAACCGCCCCCCCCCCCCAGAATTTTGGGCGGAGTGGTTTTCGAGGTGGTGAGTCGAGAGGTTTTAGTTCTGGAGGTGGTGTTGCTGGTGGTTGTTCTGGAAAGACAGCAGGTGGTCAGGTTGCTAGGCATTCTCCCCCTCGAGTTCACTACGGGGATGGGAGGAGTCGTAGCTTTGAGAAGGAGAGGAGGGACGGTCCACGGGTTGTCTTTCGTGGTTTTGGTCCTCCTTCAAGCAGTGAGGGGTGGTTTCCTCGGAGTGGTTACCGAGGTGGCGTTCGTGGTGGTAGTTATGGTAGGAAAGATGGCTTGATGTGTGCTAACCCCACCTTCGAGCAAATGGCTCAGCACTGGTTTTACTCTTTTGGTACTAACCCCAGTGCCGAGTCGTTTGTTCACTCACGTGCTCATTTTTGAATTTCAGGTGGGAGACTTGAAGAACATTTGGTTGATTGACTCCGGTTGCTCGAGGCATATGACCATAGACAGGGGGTGGTTCTCAAGTCTCGTCCCGGTGGTGACGAAGAGGTACATCACTTTTGGGGACAATGGGCGTGGGCGTGTGCTTTCAGAAGGTGAGATAAAAGTGAGTGACAAGATCACTCTGAGGCGTGTTGCTCTTGTTCAATCGCTGGGGTACAATTTGCTTTCTTTGTCCCAGTTGTTGGATGAGGGCTTTGAGGTGTTGTTTCGGCCAGGTGGTTCTCGGATTTTGGACTCTCGAGGGGACCTTGTGTGTATGGTCGTTCCCGAGGGTCAGGTGTTTCGTGCTGATTTTTCTCAGTCTTCGGGTGTGGAGCGTTGTTTCTTGGATGGTTCTTCGAGTGAGTTGTGGAAGTGGCATAGGAAGTTGGGTCACTTGAGCTTTGACCTTTTGTCTCACTTGAGTAAACTCAATTTGGTCCGAGGATTGCCACGGTTGAGGCTTGAGAAAGAGTTGGTTTGTGCGCCGTGTAGGCATGCCAAGATGGTAGCCTCTTCTCACCCGCCTCTCACCGATGTGATGACTGAGCGTCCATGCGAGCTGCTCCATATGGACCTTGTTGGCCCAGCTCGTGTGCGATCTGCGGGTGGGAAGTGGTATGTCCTTGTGGTGGACGACTATTCTCGGTATGCGTGGGTGTTCTTTCTTGAGGATAAGGGGGAGACGTTTGGTTTTGTTCGAGATCTAGTCTTGAGGTTGAGGAACGAGAGGCACGGAGATGCCATACGAGCTATCCGCAGTGATAACGGCTCGGAATTCAGAAACTCACGTTTTGAAACCTTTTGCCATGACTTGGGTCTTGAGGACCAGTTTTCGAGTCCGTATACACCTCCCCAGAATGGTGTTGTGGAAAGGAAGAACAGGACCTTGTGCGAGATGGCTCGGACGATGCTTGATGAGCATAGGACTCTGAGGAGGTATTGGGCTGAGGCGGTGAATACCGCGTGCTATGTGTCAAATAGGATCTACCTCAGAGTGCACAAGAAGAAAACATGCTATGAGTTGATGCATGATCGCACACCCAAGGTGAGTCACTTCCATGTCTTTGGTTGCAAGTGTTTCATTCTGAAGAAAGGCAGGAAGTTGGATAAGTTTGAGGCCAGGTCTGTCGATGGTATTTTCTTTGGTTATGCATCTCATTCTAGAGCATATTGTGTGCTCAATCTTGAAACTAACCAAATCGTGGAGACTTGCGAGGTAACCTTCGACGAGACAGAGCCACGTAGTCAGCTTGTCTTTGAGTGTGCAGGTGATGATGAGCTTGGCGAGGAGATCTTTCAGGAGGAGGAGCATGAACATGGAGACGATGAGGATGGCGGTGCGGTGCCCCCGGCTGAACATGTACCCACTACTTCGACTACGATGATGGATGGACCCTCTACTACACCTACGACGACAAATCAAGAACGATGAGAAGCTGATGTTGAGGGGGAGGTAGCATCGAGGCGAGAACCTTCCCAGTGAGTACAAGTCGATCACTTAGCTTCGAGGATCATCGGCGACATGAATGAACGCACTACACGGTCGAGGGTTCGAAACAATTCCCATTTCGCTCATGCTGCGTTTGTTGCTACTTTTGAGCCCAAAGACATTGGACACGCAGTATCTGATCACAATTGGGTTAATTCGATGCATGAGGAGTTGGAGAACTTTGAGAGGAATCAGGTTTGGGAGTTGGTTGACCCCCCCCCCCAGGGTGTAAGCCGATTTGTACAAAGTGGGTGTGGAAAAACAAAGAGTGAGAGAAAGGTGAGGTAGTGAGGAACAAGTCAAGGCTTGTTGCTCAAGGGTTCAGTCAGAAGGAGGGGATTGACTACGAGGAGACCTTTGCTCCCGTAGCCCGTTTGGAGGCGATAAGGATCCTTCTAGCCTTTTCTGTGGCTAAAGGGTTCAAGTTGCACCAAATGGATGTGAAGAGTGCTTTTCTGAATGGTGTGTTGGAGGAAGAAGTGTATGTGAGGCAACCTCCGGGGTTTGAGAGTGAGAAGTACCCCCACCGGTGTACAAGTTGAGGAAGGCGCTGTATGGGTTGAAGCAGGCGCCTAGAGCTTGGTATGGTAGGTTGAGGGGGTTCTTGTTTGAGAGAGGTTTTGAGATGGGGAAGGTCGATCAGACCTTGTTTTTGCTGAGGCAGGGCAGAGATATCCTGATTGTGCAGGTGTACGTGGATGATATTGTCTTTGGTGGCTCGTCTAACTCTCTTGTTGCAAGGTTTGCAGATGATATGAGCAGGGAATTTGAGATGAGCATGATGGGCGAGTTGCAGTTCTTCCTCGGGCTACAAATCAAACAATCAAAGGAAGGAACATTTGTGCACCAGGCTAAGTACACCAAGGACATTGTGCGGAAGTTCAAGATGGAGGACTCCAAGGCTATGACGACGCCGATGAGTACGACTACAGCTCTTGATGCGGACGAGGAAGGTGAACACGTGGACCAGAAGGAGTACCGGAGCATGATCGGGTCACTCTACTTGACGGCGACGAGGCCGGACATACAGTTCTCGGTGTGTCTGTGCGCTCGTTTTCAAGCGTCTCCGAGGACTTCGCATCGGCAAGCGGTGAAGCGAATTTTCAGGTACTTGCGTCACACTCCCGACTTCGGCCTTTGGTACTCCGCGTCCTCTTCTTTGGCGCTTCATGGTTTTCAGATGCGGATTTTGCCGGGTGTCGGTTGGATAGGAAGTCCACTTCTGGGACTTGCCAGTTTTTGGGTTCTTCTTTGGTGTCTTGGTCTTCCCGCAAACAGTCGAGTGTTGCTCAATCCACTACCGAGGCCGAGTACGTTGCCGCTGCTAGTTGTTGCTCTCAGCTCCTTTGGATTTCATACACCATGAGTGACTTTGGTGAGGAGAATACTCTTGTCCCACTTCAATGTGATAGCACTAGTGCCATAAGCATTGCAAAGAACCTAGTGCTCCATTCCAAAACCAAGCACATAGAAGTGAGGTATCATTTTCTGAGAGACAACGTAGAGAAAGGGAATATAGCTTTAATCCATGTACCCACACATAACAACTAGCCGATATTTTCACCAAACCCCTAGATCAAGCAACTTTCACTCGTTTGCGGGGAGAACTTGGTGTGTGTTTGATTTCTTGAGTTGGGTGTGTGGGAGCTCCGTTGTAGCATATGTATAGTTTCCTTTGTGCATTTCTTGCATTTGGCATGGCATATGTAACATGATGTATAGGCATCCTTGTATCTTAGATTGCATGCATTTTGTATCATATGCATTGGATAGGAAAAGCTTCTCCTATATACATTGTTCACCATGGGATGCTATATATGTCTTTGTGAGCTTGTTTGGTATGCTATGGTTAGTTTGGCTTAGCTCTTGATAATCTTGTTGAATGATCCATGGTTGATGGCTATATTTTTGAAAAATGTCACATATATGCTCTCTCATGTGTAAACGCCTTTATATGATCTTGACATGTTTTAGTGGCTTTGCTATGCTTAATTTGTGGTTGGATAGCTAGTTTATTGATCATATGGGGCCAAAGGCTCATTTGCCATCATGAATGTTTAGCCCTCTTGTTTTATCTTATGGAGGGGCATAAGTTCCTTTTTATCCCAAAGACATTTCATGTACCATTTATAAATCTGAAAATGAAATGAAAAATGCTTGGAAAATATGTTCCCATGTCATATGTGCTGAAATTAATTTGCTTTGGGTGCTAAACCGTTGCATGATGCCTACCAATGAGAAGTCTCATACATAGAAGTAGGCACATGGCTCGGTGGCTTTGACATGACATGAGGTGCTTGTGGGTGTTTGTGATGGTCTTATGATTAGAATGGCTGTCCTAGCATGAAGTTTGTGTGGCTTTTCCATTTTGACATGTTTTGCTCATGTTTAGGTTTTTGCTTGTGAGAGAGTAACTTTTCGCAAAATTACTCAAATCCTTTTTAGCCTTGTCCAATGGTTGTGAAACTTGGTGATCACGTAGTTAAGGTCATTACGAACCTGTAGAGTATCTAACTTGCTCATTTGGACTTGTGTGGCTCCTTGTGATGAATTTTGTATATTTGAGAAGCTATATGTTGAAAGTTTTCGCATTTTGCCTTGATTCATGCATTGTCAACAAGGGGGAGAAGTTTGTGCATGCTTTGGGCACCTGGGAGTGTTTGGAAGGTGTTCCAATTGGTTCGGGCAAATCTTGAGCAGTTTGGTGCATGGCCGGTCACATGGGGTGGTCTAACCGCCCTGGGCAGAGTAGGCAGGTCCTTGCTCTTTGTTGCATTCCCATGTTGCATTGGTGCATTTGTTTAGGGGGAGTGTGCTTTGGCTCAGGGGGAGCTTGCATATGTGCAGGGGGCCCTTTGTGGTGTTCGAGCTTCGCTTTGGTGGTTTGCGCTCTTTGCTTGAGCTTTGCTTTGTCTCGGATGTGTCGAGCCGTTGCCCTTGCCTAAGGGGTCCGAGACTTGTCTTCTTCAAGTGATCTTGCTCTTTGCCTTTCTTTGGCTTTCGATCGCTTGTTGAGGTTTCTTTTTATTTGTTTCTTTTCTTTTTCCTTTTCTCTTTGGTTACAAATCATGTGTGTTGTCAATGCACTCGTCAAGGGGGAGATTGAGGACCATGTGTGGTTCGAGGACCAGTGGATGGTCGCTCCCTTGTGTGATAAGTGATTGACAACGTTGTGTGGACTGATTCTTGGCTAAGTATTGCAGGTGAAGAACAAGCGCGAAAGGTCGTTGCCGGTGAGGCCTCCAGGTGTGGAGAAGACAAGTAGGCTTCGTTCGAGGGACCCGGTGGCCAGTGGGGTCAAGTGCGGGCCGCATGGTGGCATGAACAGCAAGATGAAGTCGTGGACGGTTTCATGGTAGAGCCTCAAAACCAAGGTCGAGCCGAGACTACGTGGGAGCCGAGTCATGAGTGGAGATTGGCGGAGGCTACACCGAGTTCGCGGGGTTTGCAGTGGTTCACCAGAAAACCACTGGGTTACTCGGTTGAGCCACAAAAC
Source organism: Cenchrus americanus (assembly GCA_947561735.1). NCBI lineage: Eukaryota > Viridiplantae > Streptophyta > Magnoliopsida > Poales > Poaceae > Cenchrus > Cenchrus americanus. Next base: position 108,842,787 of record OX387240.1, read on the forward strand.
CGAGGCCGAAGACTCGACGAGGGGGGTGCGGCCACCCGGGCCGGTTCAACCGCCGCGGGGGGGCGGTCTGACCGCCGTGGCCGCCGGCGCCGAGATGCTTCGAAGCGGAGGACACGCATCAAGATCGCAAGGCTTGCGTCGAAGCTAAGCAGGGTGCGGTCGCCGGGCATCCGTCTGATGAAGAAATTCCGAAGACTTCCAAATCCGCCCTCGAGGGGCTTGTATCCCTAGTTATTAGGTGAGGGTAGTTTAGTCTTTTGGGTGCCTCCATATATACTCTTGAGTGGATGGATGGCAGCCAACTCTTGGAACCCTAGCTCATTTGTTTTTCCATTTTCGTTCTCCATTTTCCCTAGTTTTTCCTAGGACTAGCTTGAGAGCTTCATGTGAGATCTAGAGAGAGAGATGGATGGTTGGGTGGCAAGCTAGACCTTGTACGAACCTTCATGGTATGTATAGATGGTTCGGCGTTGTTCCTCAAGGTGGTTTCCCCGCTCTCTTTTGTGTTGACTTTCGGAGCTCTTTGTCGGCGGTGTTTTGAGGACGATTTCTTGGAGTTTGTGGTGGGTGTCATGTATGAGGATCTTGTGCCTCTTTGGCTGGTGACTTTGCCCCTAAATCTCCTTTGAATCGGACTCGATTTGGTGGTTTTTCGAGTTGGGCGAGTTCTTGACCTAGAGAAGCGATTTCGTCGATTCCTCTTGATTGTGAGCGTTTCGGGTCAATTCCTTTGAGGTAGAGGTTGCCCAGGAGGTAGCCCAGCTATTCCCGAAGTTTCGCTGCAATCCGTGGAGTGATTCGGGAGATCGAGCGCGAGGAAGTTAGGGTTTGACCCGCGGGCTGTTTTTCTGGGAGAGGCGGTCTAACCGCCTGGAGGGGGCAGTCTAACTGCCCTGGGTTTTTCCAGGTCGAAGTATTGTTTCGCCGGATTTTCCTCTGTGAGTTTGTTCGCCTTGATCAGAGGAGCGTCTGGGTGAAATTTCGGGTCGTTCTCGTGCTGTTTGCTAGGTGTTCTTGGTTGGAGTTCGTTGCTGGGTACAGGAGGTTAGACCGCCCCTGGTTGCCGGTCTAACCGCCCTTAGGCCCCTGGGTGGAGTTTTGGTTTTCACCAAGATTTTCTGGTAGCTAGCATGGCCTTGACCAGAGATCTTTGTTGGTGAAACCGTGGTGCGTTTTGGTGCTCGGAAAAGGTGTTTCGGAGGATTTCTTGGTTACCAGGTGGAGGCGGTCTAACCGCCCCCTCTACCCGGTCTAACCGCCCCCTCTGGTTAGCCGGCTTTCGAGTTGTTTCCGCTGTCGTTGGTGCGTGTGTGTTGTGGTTGCTGGTAGAGTTTGTTCCTAGGACTAGTAGTACTCCAGTGGCTACGTGGTTTTGGCAAACGGAAGGTAGAAGTGCGGAGCATGTGATTTCGGGGGTCCGACCGAGCTAGTTCGTCTTGTCAGAGTTTCAATCTCTCTCGAGAAGAATTTTTATCGGCTCCCATTCACTCCCCCCCTCTCTGGTCGCCTAATCGGTCCTTCATCTTGCAAGTGAAGAAAGAAGATCTACTCGAAGGCAAGATCGATTCGCTTATGCAGAGGTTTGAGAAGATGGAGATAGAGAATAACGAAGCTCATGACTTAAAGGCTATCGAAGCAAGATCCACATGTGAAGAGTGCGGAGAATATGGCCATGTCCAAAAGGATTGCCCGGGGGAAGCCAAGATGCTCAATTACATGAGGAAGGGATATTTGTCGAACTTCTGCTATGGGCAAGGTAGACCTCAATTTATTGCAATTTCATCCATTCCGAATTCGGTTCCTCTTCGTATGCAATTGAAGGGCTTCATGGATGAGCAAGCTAAGATCAACAAGGACACCATCACCAAGTTCAAGGCCATAGACAAGGTGTTGGAGAACATCGATAGCAAGGTGACGGAGGTCGGGAGCTCCAACCATCAAGTGCTCAACACGATGAAGATGCTCGAGACACAAGTAGGACAACTTGTCGGACGCCTATCCGCTAATGAAGGTAAGCTTCTAGGGCAACCTCAATGTACCGAGACGGCGAAGGCCATTCAAACTCGTTCGGGGAAGGAGACCAAATATCTGGTGTGTTTCGCGGGAGCTAGAAAGCCTAAACCATCTACCGAGGCGGAGGAATTTGCTAAGGAGAAGGTTACTGAGATCATCACCAAAGAGCTTGAGTTTGAGATGCCGGGTGAATACACGAAGATACCGCAACTCCAGCCATGCTACTTCTGAGATAAACTTGATAATCATTTTGAGAAGTTTGTGGAGGTTATGCATAGGTTGAGCATTAACATGCCGCTTCTGGACGCCCTTCAAGTTCCTACATATTCTTGCAACTTCAAAGATATTCTTGCAAACAAGTATGAGATAGCAACACTCGGGGTGGATCATGTCATGATGTCCGAGCAATGTAGTGGCGCTATTGCGAACAGACTTGAGAAGCAAGGAGACCCCGGATGCCCGATGATTCTGTGTTCCGTTGGTTCATTCAAGTTTGAGAAGGCATTGTGCGACCTTGGAGCAAGTGTGAGTGTCATGCCAAGAGATGTGTTCGAGAAGCTACGCCTACCGGAGCTTGAGCCTACGGCCATGTGCTTGGAGATGGGTGACAGCTCCATTCGCTACCCTTTGGGCATCACCGTGGATGTGCCTGTGAAGGTCGGATACCACTTCATCCCCGTTGACTTCATGGTGCTCGAGATGGGAGAAAGGGAGAAGTCGTCACTCATTCTTGGGAAGCCTTTCCTCAAGACCGTGGGAGCTACCATCAACGTTGGGAAGGGGGAGATCAAGTTCGACATCAACGGTGAGAGGAGTTCCTTCAAGTTTCGACCAGGCTTCGAGGTACGCAATATGATCAAAGTTAAATATATTCTGCCTCATCGTCGTGTTAAGGAAGAGCCAAGGAAAAAGGAAGAGCCGGAGAAGAAGGAAGCGAAGGAAATTAGAGAAGTTGTTGCATCCGTCAAGATAAAGGAACAAAAGCCACTTGTGAAGACCAAAAAGATGACTAGGCCAGAGAATAAGCCTGCACCCAAGATGGTGCAGAAGTGGGTACACAAGATTGCAATGCTCGCAAACAGCGTTGATCCGAAGTAATCAAGTGAAGAAGTCTAGCCATGGACTATAAACAAAGCGATAGGCGGGAGGCAACCCGTTCAAGATTTTTCGAGTCTTTCAAGTAAGTTAGTTTTAAAATTTTGCTACGCAAGACATTCATAGACTCTTAAATGGTTGGATAATGTTTAGAGTTATAAATCTTGTTTGGATATTTTATTTGGATCATAAACCCTTTACATGAGCCATCGTATGTGTTATTTGCTTCTTTTCGAGAAACCAAAACAAAAAAAATCAGAACCTACCTCAACCTTTCATCCTCTTCATGATGTTATGGTTGACTTGTTTTACATGCTAAAAACACACGAGTAGAGCCACGCTATGTACCTAGATGTATTTAAATTCAACGCATGGTAGGAGTCGCGTGAACATAGAAACTTAACTTTTTGTTTGTTTAAAAATTCATATCCTTGGTTTCTCTAGAATTAGAATTTTTCTAAGCCTCATTTTATTTTATTTCATTCAAAATCTCTCTCATTTAACCAAAATTAGAACCTAAACTTATGCCCCCATGATCAAACCGGGAAAAGCTTGCTCTCAACTAATGTAAGCAAACAATACCGGTGAGACCAAAATAAAGGTAGTCGGAAAACATTTTCGACTTACATTTGTTTTTAATGCTTTAAAAACTCCTCTAAATATATTTGAACTCATTGCAAGGTCTGAGTTTAATTTTATTTTTCGAAATTAGAGGAGTGCTTAGCATTAAAACATGCTTAAGAGGGAGGCAAATGAGTTAACTTAACTATGCATGCACCATGATGCATCACGGGATGCCCCTCCAACATTTTTCATCAAACCACATGCAAGGGACAAGCATGCAGCCAAAGGTTTGCTTCGTAGGAATCTTATGGAGGAATGTGAGGCAAGGGAGCATGGAAGTGACTCAAAGCAAAACAATCAAGTGGAAGGATCAATTATGCAAGCAAAGGAGTGGACGAGAACATTTGGGCAGTGCAACCCCGTGTGAGAACCAGGAGCGTCCCAGTGGTCGATGGATGACCGCTCCTCAGTGATGAGTGATTGACAACGGGTGTTGGACTGACTCTTGGCTCAGTGCGCAGGTGTAGGCTGCGGCCTAGTTCGTGTTGTTGTAGGTGAAGAACGGGCACGAAAGGTCTTCAGGCTTGAGGGGCCTCCGGGAGATGGAGAGACAAGTAAGCTCGGTTCGAGGGACCCGGTGGACGACGAGACTAGGTGCGGGCCACATGGTGGTGATACGAGCAAGACGAAGTCATGGACAATCGAGCCGGTGCACGGTGGTGGTCGAGTCAAGTGGTTTGGCGGGAGGCCGGACCGAGCACGCGGGGTTTGGTGGTTTGCCCACAAAACCATCAGAGGACGGTTTCTTGGTTTGGGCTTCAAAACCAAGTCCGAGGGCCCAACACGACGGAGACGGGATCTGGGCGTGTCGGGAAGCTTCGAAGCGGAGGACACGCGGCGGGATCGCATGGCTTGCGTCGGGAGGACGCGGGGTGCGGCAAAGGCGTGGCCGTCTGATGGCAAGACCCACAAACATTACTCTAATGCCCCTACGTGGGTTGTATCGCCAGTAGTTAAGTTAGGGGTAGTCGAGTCATTTACCACTCCGGCGGGACCTGATATATAAGCCATGAGTGTGTGTGGATGGCTCTCTCTCTCTCCGCGACTTAGGGTTTCATTTCCTCCCTCCCATTTCTCATTTTCGTAGATATTTTCTTCTCCATTTTCAAAAGGCTAGCATGAGAGCTTCATGAGAGATTTGTTGAGAGGGATGGATGCTAGGGCGGCATGCTGGACCTTGTGAATCTTTCCTGGTTTGTATAGAAGATTCGGAGTTGTGTTTTTCGTGGTTCTTTTTGTGCTTGTTTTCGTGCCTTTGTTCTCGGTGTGATTCCGCGGATTTGAGTGGGTTTCTCCCCGGATTTCTTTGAGGGAAACATGGATAGATGTCTCGTGCATCTTTGTGATTGATCTTGTGCCCTCAAACGCCGGGAAACCACTTCGATTCAAGAATTTTCGTTCGGTGCTCTAGCTTTTGATGGTGCTCAAAGGATTCGCGATTCCCGGTGATTTAGGGAGTTAGGAGGCAAGATTTTTGGGCTATAGCATCCTTGTGTGACGCTTTTCAAGTCTCCAAACCCTTGTCTCCACAGCTTCAACCGTTTGGGAAATCCGATGATGATTTGGGGAAGTTGACTTTCGGGGTTGTGCGTTTTCTGCTCTGTCCGCACCTGGCGGACAGTCCGCGAGGACCAGGCGAACAGTCCGCGCGGCTCCAGTTCGTCGCGGTGTTCTTCGTGTTCTTGCTTCGTTTCGTTTCGATCCAGTGTTGCTTTAGGTTTTCGTTGCAGCCGGTTTGCGGACGGTCCGAGCTTCAGTAGCGGACGGTCCGGGACCCGCGCGGACGGTCAGCCTGGCCTTCGCGGACGATCCGTTTTCTCGGGTTGGTTCTGGTGGTTCTGTTCGCTTTAACGAACGGTCCGCGGTGCAGGGGCGGACGGTCCGCGGTGCAGGGGTGGACAGTCCGCGGTGTGTGTGCGGACAGTCCACGGTAGCAGGCCGGACGGTCCGCGAGGCCCGTGCGGACGGTCCGCCCCCCCTGGCCGGACGGTCCGCCAGAGCCTGTGTGCTTTGCTTCTTGGTTCGATTCCTCTCTTCTCCTCTTGTGCTTCCGCGTGAGCTACAAGAAATCGTTCCTAGGACTAGAGGTTGATCCATAATCTCGTTGTCTTGGCGATTGGTGTGTGATTCGATCCATCGCTTGTGTGTGACCGGGATTTGACTAGGGTATAGGTCGGGTTCTTTGAGAAGAATTTTTACCGGCTCCTATTCACTCCCCCCTCTCTAGTCGCCATCCGATCCTTCAATTGGTATCAGAGCTTGGTGCCGGATTCTTTGCAACTTTGACAAGTCTTGAATCCTAAGATGGCGTACGTTGAGCGGGCCGGTCCGCCTCACTTCGATGGCAAGGGTTACCACAAGTGGGCGGCTCGTATGATGATCTTTCTTCGTGGCAAGTTGTTGGATTTCATTGTGCTTGACAAGACCTATGCTATTCCGGTCAACATCCATACTCTTATGGCAAGTTGTTGGATTTCATTGTGCTTGACAAGACCTATGCTATTCCAGATGAGGAGTTTGATGTGCTGGGCGAGGAGGAGCTGGCCTTGCTCTCAGGGACGTGCTACAAGTGTGGCAAGCGTGGCCACTTCATCACCGAGTGCCCGGAAGTGGAGGAGAACAAGTAAAGATGAACGAGTACATGGCGCACCTGTCGGTGTTTAAACCACTCGACCTCCATGGGAGGTACCCGCAGCAAGGTAGAAGGTGGGGATCGCCATGATCTGGAACCCGAAGGTATGCACGAGGACACAAGACACAAGATTTATACAGGTTCGGGTAGCCGGAGTAGCTACCCTACGTCCTGTATGCTGCGTAGTATTGCGCCCTGCGCTTGGGTTGTTCCCCGGAGGGATTGTGGATGTTTGGCTAGGTACCCGGCCCTCCTTTATATAGTCCAAGGGGCGGGTTCCTAGTCGGTTACAAGGCAGGAGTCCTAGTAGGATTACACAGAGCGAGTCCTAGTAGGAGTACAGGGGAATTCTAGTAGGAGTCCGTCTTCTACTCTTCCTCCTTCCTTGCATGAGTACCCGGGGCGTATGCCCGACAAGCCCCCGAGCACGTTGGAGTCGAGAGTAGTAGTTCGAGTAGTCTTGAAGCCTCTTCGAGTAGTTCTTGAGCGTCCTCGAGTACTGCTTGGAGAAGTCTTCAATAGTATTTGAACTGCCGCGAGGCTGGAAGGTGGTCCAGCTCATTTGTCTTGAAGTCGAGATTTATATGGAAGTGCGATTGCAAAATCGCACTCCATATGGAGTAGCCCCCGAGCCTTAGGTTGAGTTGTAGACTCTGGCTGAGGGTCAATCTTGATTTTGCATCCGTCTTGAAAAAATCAACTGATGAGTGCAGCCTAGTAGCCCCCGAGCCTTGGAACGATTGAAGAATAAGTCCGAGGGTCTTCAGTGTTTGTGGAAGTCATCATTTGAGTACTCTTGTAGCGTTCAGCCCCCGAGCTCGTCGCCAGGTGAGCCGTAGGAGCCACGTCGAGTAGTTGTTGGTGCCGAGCCCCCGAGCTAGAGAGCTAGCGGAGACTACTCGAGTTGTTGTCGAGTAGTGATTTGGTGCGTAGCCCCCGAGTTTGGGAACTAGCCGTGCCGGTGGAGGTACGCGGAGCGTACTGGAAGTCGTCGCCGAAGCTTGACCTGAAAGTAGAGATGCGTACATTATGTAGCATTTTTGTAGAAATTGAATCTACAAATGACAAATACAAATATGAATATAGATGTAAATGTCATGTGTCATGCTCTTGTTTCGGTCGTAAGGCGTCGAGTAGTTAGCCTGATGCGGTTTAGCGCCCAGTCTCTGTGATCGCTGTTTAGCCATAGCCGCTGGGGGCATAGAGGCATGACAGGAGAGCTGGTTTAAGCGCCCGGTCTCTGAGGAGCCTGTTTAGCCATAGCCGCTGGGGGCGTGGAGGCATGGCAGGAGAGCCGAGGCTTTGCGCGGATCAAGGCATGTGCTACTATAGTGAGACCATTAAGAGGTAGATGAAAGTAGTCATCATGACGACAAAAGGGAGCGCGATTGCTCGTTGTTCCGCGTGGCGGAGAGCAGGATTGCGCAGTGCCTCCTCAGGGTGTAGTTGTGCGCCTCCAGCACTCAGTACACGAAACGTCGTGGCAAGAGCCTCCTAATTTGGTGCACAAAGCCTGTGGTAGCAGTCAACATCCCCAAGGAATAGGTGGCACTGTGTAGCTCTGCTGGCAGGTAGCCGTTGAGAAGCGTACACGAAGTAGTCTTCAGCGTTGGTTCCTGTATGCGGAAAACAAGCCGAAGAAGAAATAATTATTGAAATAAGTGACTTAGCTTAATTCGCGGACGAGTGTCGACGAAGCCGTGGCGGTCGGTGATGGAGCCGCGACGGTTGTTGCTGAAGTCGACTAGTCGGAGTTGGATCCGACTAGTTGTTGATGACGTAGTAGCCGCCCTCGACAAGTTTACTAGTCGAGGTGAGTAGTCGAAGTAGTCGTACGCCCAGAAGACGACGTCGCGGTGGCGTACGGCGTAGTCGATGTAGAGCCGCTGTAGCCGGGAGACGAGTACTCGTGGCACACAGCGAGGTTGACGTAGAGCCCATGTGGCCGGATGACGTGAAAGCCGTTCTCGACTAGTTTATTAGTCGAAACTAGCCGAGATAAGTCGATGAAGTAGTCGACGATGAGTTGGTGCGGCCACGAGACGATGCTGCAACAGCGCACGGTAGTCGAAGTAGTGCCGGTGCAGCCACGAGATGATGTCGCGGGGCGGCGCACGACGTTGTCGAAGACGAGCCTTAATGTAGTTGTACTCGAGGAGTTGAAGTAGTCGGCGGCTGATGTAGTCGCACTCGCGTACATCCCTTGTGTGCACCAAGCGTTGAAACTTGGAGCCTTGTTGGTAGCTTTCTTCGTGTGCATATAGCAAAGCTCAAACCAATGCAATTATTGGTCGCATAAAGAATCAGAGGCAGCATAGTTGATGCTGTGCTCCAATTTTGCATGCGAGTACATGCTGTAGTGTCCGACAGGCAGAGGTGGAGTCCGACACGCAGCAGTCTATTGGATGTTCGGCGAGTTGGACTCGAATTCAGTCTTGAACAGAAGCTTGGAGAGGACAGACTCTGCATCGGGCTTGATGTGTTGGCGATTGCTTATTCGGTGAAACTCTTGCCTGGTTGCATGAATCCATCTTGCTCCACGCAAGGAATTATGCTGAATTAATCACTTTGATGCAGAGTCGCCGGATTTGAATTTTTTCTTCGAATTCGAGGAGATGTCGATACATGGCTGGGCTTCTGTCTCGGACTGTTGCACGTTGCGGCTTCAACTTCGCTTTGGATTCGAGACACGACGCACGGACTCGATGAGTCACCATCGAGATACATCGCGCTAGATTGATTTCGCAGATAAGGTCCTTCGAATTCGCCGGTGATCGTGACGATGGCCCCACGGTGGGCGCCAGCTGTCGGTGTTTAAACCACTCGACCTCCATGGGAGGTACCCGCAGCAAGGTAGAAGGTGGGGATCGCCATGATCTGGAACCCGAAGGTATGCGCGAGGACACAAGACACAAGATTTATACAGGTTCGGGTAGCCGGAGTAGCTACCCTACGTCCTGTATGCTGCGTAGTATTGCGCCTTGCGCTTGGGTTGTTCCCCAGAGGGATTGTGGATGTTTGGCTAGGTACCCGGCCCTCCTTTATATAGTCCAGGGGGCGGGTTCCTAGTCGGTTACAAGGCAGGAGTCCTAGTAGGATTACACAGAGCGAGTCCTAGTAGGAGTACAGGGGAATTCTAGTAGGAGTCGGTCTTCTACTCTTCCTCCTTCCTTGCATGAGTACCCGGGGCGTATGCCCGACAGCACCCAAGGTGTGAAGACAAGTACTCCTCCAAGGGCAAGCACTTCAGCAAGTCCAAGAGCAAGGACAAGGACAAGCGGCGACCGAGCAAGAGCGGCTACAAGAAGGACAAGGCAAGAGCTATGGTGGCCGGTGCAAGCGACGTTGACTCAAGCTCAAGCGACGCGCAGTCAAGCTCAAGCAGTGAAGATGAAGATGTCGGGAGGCGCAAGGGCAAGAAGAGTGCAAGCCGGAACCTCAGTGGATTGAGCTGTGTGGCACTTGAAGGTTTTTGTGGCATGGCACATAGCTCGAGCAGCAAGAAGAGCGACAAGGAAGACAGCGACTCTGACTCGGAGGATGAGGTAAATCGTGACCCCGACTCCTTGCTTGCTGAGATCACTAGGTTGAATGGCTTGATTGAAAACCGTGATAGTGTGTTGAGAGATGCTAAGAAGATGAGGAAAGATCTTAGGGCTCAACTTGAGAATGCTAGTGAGAAAGTAGGAGAGTTACAGTCCAAATTGCTTGAATTGAAACTTGAGAATGACTCTTTGAAACTTGCTCCTACTACTCCTGATGATGATGAATGTCTTGAGTGTGATGCATGGTTGAATGAGATCAAGTTACTTATTGAGAAGAATGCTTCTACTTTGGCTAAGCTAGATGCTCTTAGGACTGAGTATGATGAGCTTAAGGCTAGACCTACTTTGCTTGGTGCTTGTAAATCATGTCCTACTATGCATGCTAAGCTTGTTGATGCTCGTTCTACCATTAGTTCCTTGGAAGCATCTTTGAAATCTCCTGTTGCAAATGCATGCTCTAGCTGTGATGAAGTTACTTTGCACAATCTTGGACTTACTTCCTGTTTGGATGTCATCTATGAGGAGAATGACTATTTGAGGAAGGTGTTGGGTTGGTTGTCTGGGCAGGAACCTCAATTGAAAATCATGATTGAGGAGTTCAAGAGAGCTAATGGTCGTGGTTTGGGTTTTGAGAAGTTGGGTGAGAAAGTGGGAGAGAACAGTGGGGAGAGTGTGTATGAGAAGTGTGTTGAGTCTAACCCCGAGTATGAGGTGATCGGAGACATCCAAGTCCCACTTCAAAAAGCACCCAAGAACTCTTTCACAGCAAAGCCCAACCACCTTTGCAACAAGCTTGACACAACCCAAGATCCACCCAAATTCCCACCTAAGACGAATGACTTCCAGAAACCGGTGAAGTTTGTGAGTGAGAAGGGTGAGAAGCCTAAGGAGAAGCCAGGGCCAAAACCAAAACCCATCCCCTTCAGGTGTGAGTATTGTGGCAAGGAGAGGCACCTAGCTGAGTTTTGCTACAAGAGGAAGAGGGATGAGAGGCTTGCTAGGGAGCAAGCAAACCAGGACAGGTATCGCTAGTCTCATGGTATTCCTGAGCCTAGAGTGCCACTTCCACGGGGTGTGGGAGGTGTGAAGAGTGTTGGTAGAGTTGGAGCTCAGGGTGGTAGGTTTGTTAGGAGAGATGATGGTGTGCGTGCTGGTGAGAGGTTTGGTCGGGCTCGTGGTGGTTTTGCTGGACGTCCCCCTACTCGTCCTCAATACGGGTTTAGGGGAGATGATCGCAGCTTTGGGTTCCAGAGGAACTACGGACCACGTTTTCCCCCTCGTGGTGCTCGTACTCCTCCCATGGGACATGGGAAGTTTGGTGGCAAGGGAATGATGTTTGCTAACCCCTCTTTTGAGCAGATGGCTCGACACTAGTTTAAGTTTCTTTGTGCTAACCCCAGTGTCGAGTCGCTAGCTCATTCTCGTTCTTGTTTCTGACTACAGGCAGGAGGCTTGGAGAACATTTGGTTGATCAACTCTGGATGTTCTCGACACATGACCGGAGATAAGAAGTGGTTCTCCAGCCTCACCCCAGTGAAGGAAAAGATGTACATCACATTTGGGGACAATGGATGAGGAAGGGTGATTTCTGAGGGTGTTGTGCATGTGTGTGACAAGGTAACGTTGAAGAGAGTTGCTCTTGTCAAGTCTTTGGGTTTCAATTTGCTTTCGGTTTCTCAGTTGCTTGATGAGGGTTTTGAGGTGCGTTTCAAGTCCGGTGAGTCTAGTTTGCTGGATTCTCGAGGTGATCTTGTCTGTATGATCATCCCCGAGGGTCAGATTTTCAGGGCTGATTTCTCTCGTTCTTTGGGTCCTGCTCGTTGTTTGATGGCTGGTCCTTCTTCTGATTTGTGGAAATGGCATAGGAGATTGGGACACTTGAGCTTTGATTTGGTTTCCCGCTTGAGTGGTCTTGATCTTGTCCGAGGATTGCCGAGGTTGAAGCTTGAGAAGGATTTGGTTTGTGCTCCGTGTAGGCATGGCAAGATGGTAGCCACTCCCCATCCACCCCTGACCGATGTCATGACCGAGCGTCCGACAGAGCTGTTGCATATGGACCTTGTTGGGCCAGCTCGAGTTCGCTCGGTGGGTGGGAAGTGGTATGTCCTTGTTGTGGTGGACGATTACTCTCGCTATGCCCGGGTGTTTTTCTTGGAAGGTAAGAGTGAGACATTTGGTTTTGTTCGAGATCTGATCGTGAGGTTGAAAAACGAGAGGCATGGGAATGCTATTCGAGCTATCCGCAGTGATAATGGCTCTGAGTTCAAGAACTCTCGTTTTGATGCCTTTTGTCGTGATCTAGGTCTTGAACATCAGTATTCGACTCCTTATGTGCCCCCTCAAAATGGAGTTGTGGAAAGGAAAAATCGGACTCTTTGTGAGATGGCTAGGACGATGCTCGATGAGCACAGGACTCCTAGGAGGTATTGGGCTGAGGCGGTCAATACGGCTTGTCATGTTTCCAACAGGATTTTATTGCGAACTTTCAAGAAGAAGACCTCGTTATGAGCTTATGCATGGTCGGGCACCCAAGGTGAGTCATTTCCGAGTCTTTGGCTGCAAGTGCTTTATTCTTAAGAAGGGAAAACTCGACAAGTTTGAGGCTAGGTCTAGTGATGGTATTTTCTTTGGATATGCTAACCATTCTAGAGCCTATAGGGTGCTTAACCTTGAGACTAACAAAATCATGGAGACTTGCGAGGTAACCTTCGACGAGACAATGCCATGTACCTCTCTTGGCTTTGAATGTGCAGGTGATGAGGAGATGGCCGAGGACCTCTTTGAAGAGGAGAAGGATGAAGCTAGAGATGATGATGGAGAGAACCATGCGCCTGAAGCTGAGTGTGTACCCACTACTTCCCCTACGACCATTACGGAGCGTGGACCGTCTACTTCATGGACAATGACGGTGCGACAAGAAGACCAGGCGAGAGAAGCTGAAGTTGAGGGGGGAGGTAGTCTCGTGGCGTGAGGCTCCCCGGCGGATTCAAGAAGTGCATCCTCTATCGAAGATCATTGGGGACATCGACGAACGTACTACACGGTCAAGGTCCAGGAATTCCTCTCATTTTGCTCATGCTGCTTTTGTTGCCACCTTTGAGCCCAAGGACATTGGACATGCTTTATCTGATGCAAACTGGGTCAATTCTATGCATGAGGAGTTGGAAAACTTTGAGAGGAACCAGGTGTGGGAGTTAGTTGAACCACCTCCAAATTGCCATCCCATAGGAACCAAGTGGATTTGGAAGAACAAAGAGGGAGAGAATGGGATGGTTGTGAGGAACAAGTCCAGACTTGTTGCTCAGGGTTTAGTCAGAAGGAGGGGATCAACTATGAGGAGACCTTTGCTCTTGTGGCCCGTCTTGAGGCAATTCGGATCCTTCTAGCCTTTGCTGTGGCTAAAGGGTTCAAGTTGTTTCAGATGGACATGAAGAGTGCCTTTCTGAATGGGGTCATAGAGGAGGAGGTGTATGTGAAGCAGCCACCTGGGTTTGAGAGTGAGTTGTACCCACACAGGGTGTACAGGTTGAAAAGGGCTCGTATGGGTTGAAACGGGCGCCCGTGCTTGGTATGGGAGATTGAGAGGTTTTTTCGTTGAGCGAGAGGGTTTGTGATGGGTACCGTGGATAGGACCTTGTTTATCCTCAAGCATGGAAATGACTTGTTGATTGTTCAGATATACGTGGATGATATTGTCTTTGGTGGCTCGTCACATAACCTTGTTGCCAAGTTTGCAGATGAGATGAGCAGGGAGTTCGAGATGAGCATGATGGGCGAGTTGCAGTATTTTCTCGGGCTGCAGATCAAGCAAGTGAAGGATGGAACATTCGTGCACCAGACCAGGTACACGAAAGACATGCTGAGAAAGTTCCAGATGCAAGATGTGAAGCCGATGTCGACTCCCATGGGGAGTACCGCCACTTTGGATGCGGACGAGGACGGAGAACCAGTGGACCAGCGGGAGTACAGGAGCATGATCGGCTCCCTCCTCTACCTGACGGCGACGAGGCCAGACATACAGTTCAGTGTGTGTCTGTGCGCTCGTTTTCAGGCTTCGCCGAGGACATCACATCGACAGGCCATCAAGAGGATCTTCGGTACCTACGATCCGCCCCTGGTCTTGGCCTTTGGTATTCGTCCTCCTCGACTCTTTCTCTTCATGGTTTTTCCGATGCGGATTTTGTTGGTTGTCGAGTCGAGAGGAAGTCCGCTTCTAGTACTTGCCGGTTTCTTGGGTCTTCGTTGGTTTCATGGTCTTCCCGCAAGCGAGTCTAGTGTAGCTCGGTCTACCACCGAGGTGGAGTATGTTGCGGCCGCGAGTTGTTGTTCCCGTACCGTTGTGGATTTCATACACTTTGAAAGACTTTGGTGAGGAGTGCACCCGGATCCCACTTCTTTGTGATAGCACCGGTGCCATAAGCGTAGCTAAAAACCCGGTGCTTCACTCCGGTAACCAAACACATAGAAGTGAGGTATCATTTCTTGAGGGACAATGTGGAAAAAGGAACCATTGTGTTGAGTCATGTCCCTACCCAAGATCAGCTAGCCAACATCTTTACAAAGCCTCTCGACCAAGCTACATTTGTGCGCTTGCGGGGGGAACTTGGGGTTTGTTGCCCTTTCTAGTTGATTTTTTGGGGGAATTTCTTTTGTATCATATGTATCATACCATGTTTTTACTTTGATGTATATACATGTTTTGCTTGATGTACAAACCATGGTAGGATAGCCATCTTGTCATATATCATGTTGCATTTGTATCATATTGCATTTTAGGATGATGAGCTTCTTTCATATGCCTTATTTGAGTCTCTTTGGCTATTTGTAAGATATTGGTCATATGTGTGGAGAAATGGTGATGTGAGGCTATGCTCTTGAAATATTTGAGATATATGTGTGGTGAGATAGCCCCTTTTGAAATAAATGCTAATCTTGACTAATTTTTGGTGAAATGTGCTCCACTCATGTGTAGTAGTGTATCCATGTCACTTTTTGGTCTAAATGTGCTTTCTATGCTTAGATTGTGCTTGGATGCCTTTTTCTTGCTTTTGGGCCAAAGGCCGATTATCATTGTGAATGTTTAGCCTATGTTGCATTCATGGGGGAGCATAAGCTTCTTTTTGCCGCAAAGGCACTTCATGTACCATGAAATGACTTAATCTTGAACAGAAGTGTGTAATTCTTGAAAAATGCTCCATCCATCATGTCTATGCTTAAAATGTCTTATCTTTCACATATGGGTGCAAAACATGTTGCATGATGTTCACCAGTGGAGAAGTCTCCCCGAAGTGGACACATGGCTCATGAGCTTTGACATGACATGCTTTGCTTTATGGGTGTTCGCCATGATCTTTTGCTGAGAATTTGCTATCCATGTATGATCTTTGAATGGTATGCATGTTTGTGGCTCAAGTGTGACATGGATAGGCTTTTACATGTGAAGCGAGCCTTCTTTTGGTAAAACTGCTTAAATCTGAAAATTTTGCTTTTTCACATGCTTGTATTTTCATATATTACTGGTGGCAATGCTTTGACTATGCTATGATTCATATGTGTGATCTTTGTCTCATTTTTAGCCTTTGACACTAGATTTGGCCTATTTGAGAAGCTCATGTAGATGTTTATATGCTTTGTTTTGCTTTTCTGCATTTTCACCTTGATTCATACATTGTCAACAAGGGGGAGAAGAGGTGAGCTTAATGCAAATTCAGAAGAGGTAAGCTAAAATTTGGAAGTTTGCATCCACATGTTCAGGGGGAGCTTGCATTTGTTCAGGGGGAGCTTTCTTGCTGATTTCAGTGTTGAGTTTGTGCTTTGCTTGGCTTGTGACCTTTCTTTGCCTTTCTTTGGTTTTGGTCATGAGTTGAGCTTCTTTGTTTTTCTTTCTTCTTTCTTTCTTTGTTTCTCTGAATTTCATTTCGCGTTGTGTGTTGTCAATGCACTCATCAAGGGGGAGATTGAGAACCAGGAGCGTCCCAGTGGTCGATGGATGACCGCTCCTCAGTGATGAGTGATTGACAACGGGTGTTGGACTGACTCTTGGCTCAGTGCGCAGGTGTAGGCTGCGGCCTAGTTCGTGTTGTTGCAGGTGAAGAACGGGCGCGAAAGGTCTTCGGGATTGAGGGGCCTCCGGGAGATGGAGAGACAAGTAGGCTCGGTTCGAGGGACCCGGTGCACGACGGGACTAGGTGCGGGCCACATGGCGGCGATACGAGCAAGACGAAGTCATGGACAATCGAGCCGGTGCACAGTGGCGGTCGAGTCAAGTGGTTTGGCGGGAGGCCGGACCGAGCACGCGGGGTTTGGTGGTTTGCCCACAAAACCATCGGAGGACGGTTTCTTGGTTTGGGCCTCAAAACCAAGTCCGAGGGCCCAACACGACGGAGACGGGATCCGGGCGTGCCGGGAAGCTTCGAAGCGGAGGACACGCGGCGGGATCGCATGGCTTGCGTCGGGAGGACGCGGGGTGCGGCAAAGGCGTGGCCGTCCGATGGCAAGACCCACAAACATTACCTAAATGCCCCCACGTGGGTTGTATCGCCAGTAGTTAAGTTAGGGGTAGTCGAGTCATTTACCACTCCGGCGGGACCTGATAAATAAGCCATGAGTGTGTGTGGATGGCTCTCTCTCTCCGCGACTTAGGGTTTCATTTCCTCTCTCCCATTTCTCATTTTCGTAGCTATTTTCTTCTCCATTTTCTCTAGGCTAGCATGAGAGCTTCATGAGAGATTTGTTGAGAGGGATGGATGCTAGGGCGGCATGCTAGACCTTGTGAATCTTTCCTGGTTTGTATAGAAGATTCGGAGTTGTGTTTTTCGTGGTCTTTTTGTGCTTGTTTTCGTGCCTTTGTTCTCGGTGTGATTCCGCGGATTTGAGTGGGTTTCTCCCCGGATTTCTTTGAGGGAAACATGGATAGATGTCTCATGCATCTTTGTGATTGATCTTGTGCCCTCAAACGCCGGGAAACCACTTCGATTCAAGAATTTTCGTTCGGTGCTCTAGCTTTTGGTGGTGCTCAAAGGATTCGCGATTCCCGGTGATTTAGGGAGTTAGGAGGCAAAATTTTTGGGCTATAGCATCCTTGTGTGACGCTTTTCAAGTCTCCAAACCCTTATCTCCACAGCTTCAACCGTTTGGGAAATCCGATGATGATTTGGGGAAGTTGACTTTCGGGGTCGTGCGTTTTCTGCTCTGTTCGCACCTGGCGGACGGTCCGCGAGGACCAGGTGGACAGTCCGCGCGACTCCAGTTCGTCGCGGTGTTCTTCGTGTTCTTGCTTCGTTTGGTTTCGATCCAGCGTTGCTTTAGGTTTTCGTTGCAGCCGGTTTGCGGACGGTCCGAGCTTTAGTAGCGGACGGTCCAGGACCCGCGCGGACGGTCCGCCTGGCCTTCGCGGACGGTCCGTTTTCTCGGGTTGGTTCTGGTGGTTCTGTTCGCTTTAACGGACGGTCCGCGGTGCAGGGGCGGACAGTCCGTGGTGTGTGTGCGGACAGTCCGTGGCAGCAGGCCGGACGGTCCGCGAGGCCCGTGTGGACGGTCCGCCCCCCTGGCCGGACAGTCTGCCAGAGCCTGTGTGCTTTGCTTCTTGGTTCGATTCCTCTCTTCTCCTCTTGTGCTTCCTCGTGAGCTACAAGGAATCGTTCCTAGGACTAGAGGTTTATCCATGACCTCGTTGTCTTGGTGATTGGTGTGTGATTCGATCCATCGCTTGTGTGTGACCGGGATTTGACTAGGGTATAGGCCGGGTTCTTTGAGAAGAATTTTTACCGGCTCCTATTCACTCCCCCCCTCTCTAGTCGCCATCCGATCCTTCACCGTGGAGCAAGCGGTCACAAAGCAACAAAACAAGTATGAGTGCGCTGGAGAAAACCGGAGCTGGGAGGAGCAGCAGACCACCCAGGCTGGTCGGCCCAAGCCGGCCGGCCTCACCCCCTTTTAAAGCCCCCAGTGCCCGTCTTCCTCAGGTAAGTCATTCGTCTAGTTCCTTGTTCGTGTTCATGAGCTCTTAGTCCAGAACCACCTTAGACTTAGCCTTCCACTTCAAGTTTTGATTCATCCAACAAAATCCATCCTAAATCCACTCAAAGTCCATACTCCAAATAATATTTGTGTGCCTTGTTACCAGTTGAAAACCCTGGGTATATATTTGTGAGGGACAATGCAGCAACCATGTGGAAGAAAACTACAAGTCTTTTCACCAAGAAGAAGGGATCAATGTCGTCCAAGCCATCATCAATAACCTCTTCGAGGAGGCACTCAGTCTTCGAATCTTCTCAGAGTATGGAGGAGGACACGGCACCGTCGAGGAGGAACGACACTCTTCTCCTCGGTGGCATGAGAGCCACACGAAGCTCGTTTATGCGGTTCACCGAACCACATGGACACACAGAGGAGCCGCCCGTCCGACCTCATCACTCGACATGATCATCTGCTCCACCTCCATATGGGTTTATTATCAAGACGAAAGAGGAGGAGGAGAAGCTCACTCGCCTTGAGAAGAGGCTTTTGGCAAACGTCGACATCGACGACCAAGCTCTCCAAGTGTTGGGTTTTCATATGGATATTTATTATATGTTGGGACACCTAGGTTGGGTGCAATTCTCCAATGGAGTGTCGACAACACCCACAAGGAATTCGCCATGGAAATTCTCATGACCATAGCGCCTATTCTTGATGAAGGAGTGTCGAGTCTCTCATTCTGTTTGCAAGGAGATGAACAAGTGGTTCCCTATGAGCATATGAGGGAGTTGCTTGGTTTTCAAAAGGGAGCCCCAAGGCAAGTAGATGTGCATGGATGCACATTGGAAAGTTTTTGGAGAATGATCACGAGAGAAGCTAAGCGGCATAGAAATAGTATCCGGAACCCCATCATTCGAGTGTTTCACTCATGGATGAGCAACATGAATTTGGAGAGAATGAAAGAGACTAAAATAACCAACATGGAGGTGAATTGTCTTTACTCGGCTTTGATTGCCGGGCAGCCAATAGACCCCACTCACCTTATGATCAACCGATGTTGTTGTGAAGCAACATCAAGATCGGGAGATATTGGTTTGGGGTGCTACCTCTCTATGTTGGCTATTTCTTTGAGATCGGGAATTCCAGGAAACCCAGAGCACCTCCTAGTTGAGACTTCTCTAGGATTTGATTATTTGAAGCAAGGGAATTATATAAGTGGAGACGAGAGAGGAGGCTTCAAATTGGTCACGGTGAATTTACCCCTACTGGATGTAAGATTAAGACTTTTTTGAGGGGAAAGAAGATTGGTTAGAGGAAGGACTTCTTGTGCCGGCGAATGACGAGGGCCCAGATTAGGGGCCCCTTTGACGGTGAGATAATTTCTCTTAAGGTGAAGTCTTCTGACACCATTGACAACGTGAAGGCCAAGATTGACAACGTGAAGGCCAAGATTCAAGACGAGGAAGACTAAGGACCCCAGTCAAGACCATCACTGGCAAGACGTCTTATTCCTGACTAGTTGGGAGCTTCTCCGACCAGTTCCCCATTAGAGGAACCCCCCACGATGAGTCTCTGCTTCGCACGACAAGTCTCTGCCTCGCACGACAAGCTGCTCGTTCGCACGAGCAGCCTCCGCCTCCGACCAAGGCGCAAACCGTACCACGTGGTGCGATCCAAGCGCGCTAACGCCTCCGCCACGATGCGTGGGGGGCCAGTTCCCATGCCATGCAAACGCACCAACTGGCGGCCTGCGCGGGCAGCTGGCCCCGACAGGAGTCTTAACGTGGCTCTGCTCAGCTGTGCAGCCGTCAAATCACCATCATCTCTGATCCTGCAGCACACAAACTCCAGCCGAGGCACTCAAGAACCCCCTACGATGAGCTCAGGCCAACAATTAGGCCTTAACGTGGCGGGCCCATCCCGTGCTCGGACAGACTGAGTCGCCGCCGAACCACTCAGAGAAAGCACCAGGCATCCCGAAGTGCACAGCCTCGCCTTACCATGTGGCGGCCTCCACGACAACGTAACACAGCTCTTCTTCAATGCGTCATGGCGGACAGCGACACGCGAGAGGACATCCCAGCAACCAGGCACTGTAACTCTTATTTTGTTTCCCTTTTTTGCCCCTCCCCCTGCATCTATAAAAGGGAGAGGAAGCAACTGTCACAAGGGTTAGCTGATGAACCAAACATTCGTACCAAGGGGCTTGGGCTCGACACCCTCTCCCGACCAATTTGTAACCCCTACTACAAACAACCCTAGCACGGGAACACGGCAGCTCGACACTTAACGTAGGGTATTACTCCTCAGAGGCCCGAACCAATATAAATCTCGTTGTCTCTTGTACTAACCACCGAGCCTGACACAAGATCAATACAAATTTACTATCCAGCGGTAGAGAACCCCGACAGTTGGCGCGCCAAGTAGGGGCACATCGTGTGTCTCGACGAACTTCTCCAACGACTCGGATGGAGGGCCGGAGGGTTTCGCTAACCTCTGGGGCCACCATGCACTTCGGCTCCCTCGGCTTCGTCTGCACCGAGCTGGCAGAGTTCATCGCCGGGCGTACCTTCGTCCGGCCACCCCGCCCTAACGTCCTGACGGGGGCAGCAGGGCGCATGGCGTTCGTCTGAGGCTTCTTGGACGAGACGATCATGGCCATGTTGGGGCCAAACCCAACACATGAGTGTTTTAGGCTCGCCGCCTACTACCTCACTGAGCTCGCCTTCCAGGCCAGCGGAGCCAAGCCACTCGCCTGGGGGGAGTTCATGGAGCGTTATACCGCCATGTACCCCCGTGGACAACCCGGCCTCCCGGACGACTCGGTGACAGCCTACATGAACAATCTGCGAGCGGCCAACGCCTCTCTGGGCTCAACGCCAGCTCGGAGAGTGCCGCAAGCACTCGCGCGTGACTCTGCACGCGAATGCTTCATCTGCGTGGCACCGGACTCGGGCAGCTCCTCCGAGCTAGAGCCGGCACCGCGTCACCGGACCACTGACGCTCAACACAGGGCCCGTCTTGTCGAGCTTGCGGAGGTGAGGCGTCAAATGGATGAGGAGTTGGCCAACCTCCCCCCGGGAGCTTGGAGGGGACGACAGGCCTCAAGGCCCGCAGCCTGCCCCCCAGGAGGTCCCGATGCAAGAACAGTGTCGTGACGGGAACGGTGAGCGGCAGGAGCGTCGTCCTACCACGGAGCAATCCCGCGCCCGCGCCCCGACACCGCCCCCTCAGGGGCGAACACGCAACAACGACTGATGTGCCAACAAAGGTGTCAATGTTGGTGCCAACACCGACGATGACGCCCCACCACTCTTCAGGCGGGCGACACAGAACCTGGCTGTTGCAGCCATGTGCAACGCGGCTGCCCAGAGGCAGCGACCTCCAAGGAGAGGTGAGTGCGCCAGCAGCTCAAGGTGTTGCTCGAAGCGATGGCGGCACAGCAAGTGGAGAGCTCTGCCTCACGCCAGCGGTCGGAGCGTGACCGAGGGGTAGCGTCGTCCGCACACCAACCAAACCTGGCTCCCTCCCAGAATCAAGACCGCGGCGGTGGGGTCGCGGCCACAACTTCAGCTGTCAAGAGCCGGCTCAGGCCCGATTGCGATGCTCGGAACACCATCGAGGCTCGCCGATGGGCTGTGAGTGTCGACTACCACCGCGACCATGACAACCACGACCGCCACCACGACGACCGAGGTCTTGGACAACACTATGACAGCGACGACAACCGTGACCGCAACTGGACCCCGAATCAGAGGGATCAGCGAGCTTTTGGCCAGAGTGTGCGGGACACGAGGTTCCCCTCACGTTTCCGAGCTCCGACCAATGTCCCTAGGTACGATGGGGACACCAACACCAGTGTATGGCTGAAGGACTACCGGCTCGTGTGCTATGCGGGAGGAGCGACAGATGACCTCTTCATCATCAAGAACCTGCCGCTCTACCTCAGAGATTCCGCACGGACGTGGCTCGAGCATCTTCCCCACGACAAGATCAACAACTGGGCCGACCTACGTCGGGTCTTTGTTGGGAACTTCCAAGGCACATACACCCACCCCAGCAAGCAGTGGGAGCTGAGCAACTGCAAGCAGCAACCGGGTGAGAGCCTACACGAGTAAATTTGACACTTCTCCAAGAGCTGCTCCGAGCTTCCCGATACGATGGACAATGACACCATCTCAGCGTTCTAGAACGGCACGACCTGCACCTCCCTCATTCATCGACTCAGACGTCGCACCCCTAGAACTACGCGGGAGCACCACGACATCGCGAGCTGAGGACCATGTGTGGTTCGAGGACCGGTGGATGGTCGCTTCCTTGTGTGATGAGTGATTGACAACGTTGTGTGGACTGATTCTTGGCTAAGTATTGCAGGTGCAGGTTGCGGCTTGACTCGTGTTGGTGCAGGTGAAGAACAAGCGCGAAAGGTCGTCGCCGGTGAGGCCTCCAGGTGTGGAGAAGACAAGTAGGCTTCGTTCGAGGGACCCGGTGACCGGCGGGGGTCAAGTGCGGGCAGCATGGTGGCATGAACAAGCAAGATGAAGTCGTGGACGGTTTCTTGGTTGAGCCTCAAAACCAAGGTCGAGCCGGGACTACGTGGGAGCCAAGTCATGAGTGGAGATTGGCGGAGGCTACACCGAGTTCGCGGGGTTTCCGGTGGTTCACCGAAAACCACCGGGTTCCTTGGCCGATCCACAAAGCCAAGACCGGGAGAACCGAAGACGGAGGTGCAGGCGGCACCGGACCGGTCGACGCGGTGGGTCCGACCGGTCCCGGCCGGTGGGGACCGGGGCCCGGCCGGTGAGGAGCACCGGTCTGACCGGTGTGCGACGACGCAGTCCGGAATCTTCGAAGCGGAGGACACGCGTCGGGATCGCATGACTTGCGTCGAGGCTACGCAGGGTGCGGTCGCCGGGCATCCGTCCGATGGTGAAGACATGAAGACTTCCAAATCTGCCCTTGAGGGGCTTGTATCCCTAGTTAGTAGAGAAGGGTATTTTGGACATTCGGTTGCCTCCATATAACCCAAGAGGTGAGAGGATGGCAGCGAACTCTTGGAACCCTAGCTCATTAGTTTTCCTATTTTCCACCTATTTTCTCTAGGTTTTCCTTAGGACTAGCAAGAGAGCTTCACGGAGAGATCTTGTAGAGAGGGATGGATGATCGGGCGGCTTGCTAGACCTTGTACGAACCTTTGTTTCATGTATAGATGATTCGGCGTGGTTCCTCAAGGTTTGGATGTGTTTTCCCGGTTGTTCTTGGTGGTGATTTTCGGAGCCCTCTCTCGGTGATTTCTTTGGGGTGTTTTCGGGGCTTTTCTCTTGGTGATTTGATGGGGGAAATTTGTGGGAACCCTTCGTGGTTCTTTGGGCTGTGATTCCCCTCCCAAATTCGTGAGAAAAGGTGCTCGATTTTGGGGTTTCTTGAGTTCTTGGGTTGGAAGTGCTTTCGGCGGGATTTCTTCGATTCCTCCTTTTTGGACGAGATTTGGTGGGATTAAACTTGGCTATGGACTCCTCATGAGGTGTTCCCCGGTATCCCCAAAGTCTTGTTCAAGTCCGTGGAGCGATTCGGGAGATCGAGATTTGGATTTGGGGGAGTTGACCCGCGGGTCTTTGTTCATCCCGAGTCGCCGAGCTACACCGGTCCGACCGGTGCTCTTGACCGGTCTGACCGGTGCAACCCTCGGTGGGATTTTGCTCGGGTGAACGTCTTGGTGTGTTCTTTGTTGTCCCGTGTTCTTCTTGTTTTGAGTTTGGGTCCGTTTGGTGGTCGGTTGGCTTTGTTTGGTGTCTTGGGGGCTTTCGGTGCCACCGGTCGACCGGTGTGTCTCACCGGTCTGACCGGTGTAGAGCCACTTAGTGGAAGTTGCTCAGGTTCACCTGCAGGGACCGGTCTGACCGGTGGTGCTCACCGGTCTGACCGGTGTGGGTCTGTAGACTCGAGGTTTGGTTTTTCCGCTGCGTTTCTCGGGTCGGTAGGTTGCGTGTTGGTTCCTAGGTCCAGTGGCACTCTAGTGGCTACGTGGGCTTGACCAACCTTGGTAGTGAGTCGGAGACGTGTGTTGGAAGCCGCGTTCGTCTTGTTGGAGTTTTCATCTCCTTCGAGAAGAATTTTTATCGGCTCCCATTCACTCCCCCCCCTCTCTGGTTCGCCGTATCGGTCCTTCAAGTGGTATCGAGCCGGTTCGGGTCTTTGTTGACTCTAACCGAGTCTAAGAACCAAGGATGGCGTACCGAGAACGGGGTTCGGGTCCTCCACACTTCGATGGCAAGAACTACCGGATGTGGAGCAAGCGGATGGGTGCGTTCCTCCGCGGAAAGGGTCATCCGCTTTGGGATGTCACGGTGGACACGGGCTATGTCCGGCCGATGGATTTCCTTGCTCCGGGGTCGAGGGACGGATTCGACGCCAACAATAAGGCGGTCGACTACTTGTTTCGTGCTTTGTGTCGGCCGAGTTCGATCGGGTGCACACCGAGCACTTGGCTTGTAGGATTTGGGCGGTGTTGAAGGAGGCTCATGTTGGGAACGCCCGGGGTTCGGGCACGGTTGTATGCGACCTACGGAGAGAGTACGAGAACTTCACTCATCTCCCGGTGAGTCCATCGATGCCTTGTTTCGAGAGGTTCACGGTGGTGGTGAACAACATGAGGGCCAATGTGGACGTGCTCCCGTACGATGATCATGATAGAGCCGTCAAGCTCTTACACTCTTTGGATCGTACGATATGGGGCGGAAAGTTCGAGGCCATAGTCGAGTCGGAGAGGTATGATACTCGACGGTGAACGAGCCGTTCTCGAAGCTCAAGTCGGCTGAGGTGGATAGGGGCATGACTGCCAAGCTCGAGGGACCGACTGACTCCCATAGTCTTGCCCTCGTTGGTGGTTCCAAAGGAAAGACTAACTCTAACCCATCCACCGGGATGTTCTCGTTTTCCTCTTTGATGTCTATGCCGGATGAGGAGTTTGATGACCTTGGAGAGGACGAGCCGGCGCCGGTGACGAGGCGGTTCGAGAGGCCGCACGAGAACCGCGTGAACATGAGGAGGAACACGAGGACCTGCTTCCAGTGCGGCAAGCTGGGACACTTCGTCGCCGACTGCCCGGAGAAGGCCGAGAGCAAGGACAACTACAAGCACAAGCCGAGGATGAACGATGGCAAGTATCGTTCGAGGCGCGACCACAAGAGCAAGCACAAGAACAAGTACAAGGACGAGCGACGATCGAGGAAGAAGGAGGGCCGAGGCAAGGCCAGAGCGATGGTTGGAGCGAGCGACGTCGACTCCAGTTCCGCGTACTCCACCTCGAGCTCGAGCAGCAGCGAAGACGAGGGAGATCGCCGCAAGAACAAGAGGTCGTCCAAGAACCTGAGCGGGGCCGAGGCCGCCGCGAGAGATGGCTTCGCACAATGGCGTTGAGCTCCGGCAGCAAGAAGAGCACACGGAGCGACTCGGACTGCGAGTCCGACGACGAGGTGCGTGATGAACTTCCCTTCTTGCGCCGAGGAGAATGAGAGGCTTGGCTCTTTGCTTGATAACCGTGATGACATGCTTAGAGAGGCCAAGAAAATGAGGAAAGAGCTTAGGGCTTCACTCGAGGATGCTAGGACTAGAGTGGGCCGAGCTAGAGACACGGGTGCTTGATAGCAAGCTTGAGATTGATTCGCTTAAGGCTAGCCCCGTTGTTTCGATGAGAATGATTGTGCTTGATTGCTCCATATTCCTTGCTGATCTTGCTTTGTTTAAGGAGAAGCATGCCTCCAAGTGTGAGGAACTAGATGTGCTTAGGGTTGAAGTGGCCGAGCTTAAGTCTAGACTCGCTTTGCTAGGTGCTTGCACTTCTTGCCCCGTTTTGCATGCTAAGATTGATGAGATGCATGCTTACACTAGTTCGCTCGAGGCTAAATTGAAGGAACCCATGCCTACATCTTGCTCTACCTGTGAAATGCATGCATTGAAAAATTTGGAGCTTGCACATTATGTTGACCGTTTGCAGGATGAGAATGATGATTTGAGGAAGTTGATGGGTTGGTTGTCTGGTCACGAGCCTCAGTGGAGGATGATGATCGAGGCCTTTAAGAGGCAAGATGGTGAGGGGCTTGGGGCAAACAAGGTTGGTGAGGGAAGTGGAGAGAATATCCCGGAGCCACCAAAAACCCACCACAAGAATGAGTTTCCACCAAAACCTAACCATCTAAGGAATCGGCTAGACACAACCCCAGCTCCACCCGTGTTTCCTACACCCACAAATGACCTACAAAAGCCTATCAAGTTTGTGAGCACTTCGGGAAAAGTGTTCTTTGGGAAGGAGAGTGATAAGGCTAGTGGTGAGAAACCGGTGGAGGGTTTGAGTGGAGAGAAACCAAGTGAGCAACCGCATCCCAAGCCAAAGCCTAAGCTTGTGAGGTTCCATTGTGGCTATTGTGGGAGAGATGGCCATAAGGAGGAGTTTTGCTTCAAGAGGAAGCGAGAGGAGAGAATGAAGGAGTGGGCTAACAAGGACAAGTACCACCCTTCCGATGGTGTACTTGAGCCTCGTATGCGGATGCCCGGGGGGAAAGGCGATTGTGAGGACGGTTCGGGCTTGGGGAGAGAAGAAGGCTGCGAGGTGGTGTTGCTGTCCGGAGTCACACCGGTCGGACCGGTGTGGGGCACCGGTCGGACCGGTGCGGGCTGGACGGACGGATGTTCGGGTTTCGAGCTCGTACGGGGTGCGAGGGTTGTTTTCGGTGGTCGTGGTTACGGTGGTTGGGCCTGGAAAGAGTGCGGGTGGTCGGTTCTTCGGGCGTTCTCCTCCTCGTGCTCAATACGGGGATTGGAGGAGTCGTGGCGTTGAGTTGGAGAGGAAGGACGTTCCACGGGCTTTCTTGCGTGGTTTTGGTCCTCCTCCGGGCGAGAGAGGGGTGGTTCCCTCGGGGTGGTTACCGTGGTGGTGTTCGTGGAGGTAGCTTTAGTAGGAGAGATGCTTTGGTTGGTGCGACCCCACTTTCGAGCAAATGGCTCGGCTTCGGTTTTCCTCCTTTGGTACTAACCCCGATCTTTGAGTCGTTTGTTCGCTCACGTGCCTATTTTTGATTTTCGGGTGGGAGACTTGAAGAACATTTGGTTGATTGACTCCGGTTGTTCGAGGCATATGACCGGGAGACGGGGGGGTGGTTCTCAAGTCTCGTCCGGTGGTGACGAAGAGGTACATCACTTTTGGGGACAATGGGCGTGGGCGTGTGCTTTCGGAAGGTGAGATAAAAGTGAGTGACAAGATCACTGCGAGGCGTGTTGCTCTTGTTCAATCGGCCGGGGTACAATTTGCTTTCGTGTCTCGGTTGTTAGATGAGGGTTTTGAGGTGTTGTTTCGGCCGGTGGTTCCGGATTGTGGACTCTCGAGGGGACCTTGTTTGTATGGTCGTTCCCGAGGGTCAGGTGTTTCGTGCTGATTTTTCTCAGTCTTCGGGTGTTGAGCGTTGTTTCTTGGCTGGTTCTTCGAGTGAGTTGTGGAAGTGGCATAGGAAGTTGGGTCACTTGAGCTTTGACCTTTTGTCTCGCTTGAGTAAACTCAATTTGGTCCGAGGATTGCCACGGTTGAAGCTTGAGAAAGAGTTGGTTTGTGCTCCGTGTAGGCATGCCAAGATGGTGGCCTCTTCTCACCCGCCTCTCACCGATGTGATGAGCGAGCGTCCATGCGAGCTGCTCCATATGGACCTTGTTGGCCCGGCTCGTGTGCGATCTCGCGGGTGGGAAGTGGTATGTCCTTGTTGTGGTGGATGACTATTCTCGGTATGCGTGGGTGTTCTTTACGGAGGATAAGGGGGAGACGTTTGGTTTTGTTCGAGATCTAGTCTTGAGGTTGAGGAACGAGAGGCACGGAGATGCCATACGAGCTATCCGCGGTGATAATGGCTCGGAATTCGGGAACTCTCGTTTTGAAACCTTTTGTCATGACTTGGGTCTTGAGCACCGGTTTTCGAGTCCGTATACGCCTCCCCGAATGGTGTTGTGGAAAGGAAGAACAGGACCTTGTGCGAGATGGCTCGGACGATGCTTGATGAGCATAGGACTCCGAGGAGGTATTGGGCCGAGGCGGTGAATACCGCATGCTATGTGTCGAACGAGAATATACCTCGAGTGCACAAGAAGAAGACATGCTATGAGTTGATGCATGGTCGCACACCCAAGGTGAGTCACTTCCATGTCTTTGGTTGCAAGTGTTTTATTCTGAAGAAGGGCAGGAAGTTGGATAAGTTTGAGTCTAGGTCTGTCGATGGCATTTTCTTTGGTTATGCATCTCATTCTAGAGCATATCGTGTGCTCAATCTTGAAACTAACCAAATCGTGGAGACTTGCGAGGTAACCTTCGACGAGACAGAGCCACGTAGTCAGCTTGTCTTTGAGTGTGCAGGTGATGATGAGCTTGGCGAGGAGATCTTTCGGGGAGGAGGAGCATGAACATGGTGATGATGAAGATGGCGGTGTGGTGCCCCCGCTGAACATGTACCCACTACTTCGACTACGATGATGGATGGACCCTCTCGCTACACCTACGACGACAAATCAAGAACGAGGAGAAGCCGATGTTGAGGGGGAGGTAGCTTCGAGGCGAGAACCTCCCCGGCGAGTTCGGGTGGATCACCCGGCTTCGAGGATCATCGGCGACATGAATGAACGCACTACACGGTCGAGGGTTCGAAACAATTCCCATTTTGCTCATGCTGCATTTGTTGCTTCTTTCGAGCCCAAAGACATTGGACACGCACTATCGATCACAATTGGGTTAACTCGATGCATGAGGAGTTGGAGAACTTTGAGAGGAATCGGGTGTGGGAGTTGGTTGACCCTCCCCCGGGGTGTAAGCCGATTGGTACAAAGTGGGTGTGGAAAAACAAAGAGGGAGAGAAGGGTGAGGTTGTGAGGAACAAGTCGAGACTTGTTGCTCGGGGGTTCGGTCGAAGGAGGGGATCGACTACGAGGAGACCTTTGCTCCCGTAGCCCGTTTGGAGGCGATTAGGATCCTTCTAGCTTTTTCCGTGGCTAAAGGGTTCAAGTTGCACCAAATGGATGTGAAGAGTGCTTTTCGAATGGAGTGTTGGAGGAAGAAGTGTATGTGAGACGACCTCGGGATTTGAGAGTGAGAAGTACCCCCACCGGGTGTACAAGTTGAGGAAGGCGCCGTATGGGTTGAAGCGGGCGCCTAGAGCTTGGTATGGCGAGGTTGAGGGGGTTCTTGTTTGAGAGAGGTTTTGAGATGGGGAAGGTCGATCGGACCTTGTTTTTGCCGAGGCGGGGGAGAGATATCCCGATTGTGCGGGGTGTACGTGGATGATATTGTCTTTGGTGGCTCGTCTAACTCTCTTGTTGCAAGGTTTGCAGATGATATGAGCAGGGAGTTCGAGATGAGCATGATGGGTGAGTTGCAGTTCTTCCTCGGGCTACAAATCAAGCAATCAAAGGAAGGTACATTTGTGCACCAGGATAAGTACACCAAGGACATTGTGAGAAAGTTCAAGATGGAGGACTCCAAGGCTATGACGACGCCGATGAGTACGACTACGGCTCTTGATGCGGACGAGGAAGGTGAACACGTGGACCAGAAGGAGTACCGAAGCATGATCGGGTCACTCCTCTACTTGACGGCGACGAGGCCGGACATACAGTTCTCAGTGTGTCTGTGCGCTCGTTTTCAAGCGTCTCCGAGGACTTCGCATCGGCAAGCAGTGAAGAGAATTTTCAGGTACTTGCGTCACACTCCCGACTTCGGCCTTTGGTACTCCGCGTCCTCTTCTTTGGCGCTTCATGGTTTTTCAGACGCGGATTTTGCCGGGTGTCGGTTGGATAGGAAGTCCACTTCGGGACTTGCCGCTTTTTGGGTTCTTCGTTGGTGTCTTGGTCTTCTCGTAAGCAGTCGAGTGTTGCTCAATCCACGACCGAAGCCGAGTATGTTGCCGCTGCTAGTTGTTGCTCTCAGCTCCTTTGGATCACCTACACCATGAGTGACTTTGGTGAGGAATATACCCATGTCCCACTTCAATGTGATAGCACCAGTGCCATAAGCGTTGCAAAGAACCCAGTGCTCCATTCCAAAACCAAGCACATAGAAGTGAGGTATCATTTTCTGAGAGACAACGTCGAGAAAGGAAAGATAGCTTTGATCCATGTACCCACACATCACCAACTAGCCGATATTTTCACCAAACCCCTTGATCAAGCAACTTTCACTCGTTTGCGGGGGGAACTTGGTGTGTGTTTGATTTCTTGAGTTGGGTGTGTGGGAGCTCTCTTTTGCCGGTGGTGTCGAGCCCATTTTGCCTCCCCTCGAGGAGCCGGTTTGTAGCATATGTATAGCTTTCCTTTGTGCATTTCTTGCATTTGGCATGGCATATGTAACATGATGTATAGGCATCCTTGTATCTTAGATTGCATGCATTTTGTATCATATGCATTGGTTAGGAAAAGCTTCTCTCATATACATTGTTCACCATGGAATGAGATATATGTCTTTATGAGCTTGTTTGGTATCCTACGGTTAGTTT
Source organism: Cenchrus americanus (assembly GCA_947561735.1). Taxonomy (NCBI): domain Eukaryota; kingdom Viridiplantae; phylum Streptophyta; class Magnoliopsida; order Poales; family Poaceae; genus Cenchrus; species Cenchrus americanus. The sequence continues at coordinate 108,873,176 of OX387240.1, forward strand.
GGCTTAGCTCTTGATGATCTTGATGAATAATCCATGGTTGATAGCTATGCTTTTGAAAAATGTCACATGTATGCTCTCTCATGTGTAAATGCCTTTACATGCTCTTGACATGTTTTTGTGGCCTTGCTATGCTTAATTTGTGGTTGGATGGCTAGTTTATTGATCATATGGGGCCAAAGGCTCATTTGCCATCATGAATGTTTAGCCCTCTTGTCTTATCTTGTGGAGGAGCATAAGTTCCTTTTTGTCGCAAAGACATTTCATGTACCATTTACAAATCTGAAAATGAAATGAAAAAATGCTTGGAAATGTGCTCCCATGTCATACGTGCTGAATTTAATTTGCTTTGGGTGCTAAACCGTTGCATAATGCCTACCAATGAGAAGTCTCATACATAGAAGTAGGCACATGGCTCGGTGGCTTTGACATGACATGAGGTGCTTGTGGGTGTTTGTGATGGTCTTATGATTAGAATGGCTGTCCTAGCATGAAGTTTGTGTGGCTTTGCCATTTCGATATGTTTTGATCATGTTTAGGACTTTGCTCATGAGAGGCAAGTTTTTCGCAAAATTGCCAAAATCCATCTTAGCTTCGTCCAATGGTTGTGAAACTTGGTGATCATGTAGTTGAGATCGATACGAAGCCGTAGAGTATCCAACTTGCTCATTTGGACATGTGTAGCATTCTTTGTTGAATTTTGTATATTTGAGAAGCTCTAGGTTGAATGTTTTGCATTTTTGGCTTGATTCATGCATTGCCAACAAGGGGGAGAAGTTTGAGCTTGAAATGGCTTGTTGGACGCGTTTAGAAGGTTTTCGAGTGGTTTCGAGCCATTTACGGGCTCTGTTGTACACCGGTCTGACCGGTGATGAGCACCGGTCTGACCGGTGTGAGTGCTGGTCCTGTACATATGTTGGGCACCGGTCTGACCGGTGGTGATGACCGGTCTGACCGGTGTAAGCTGAAAGTGATGCAGCTGTCCTGTTTTCAAGTGGTTTGCATGCATTCATCCAGGGGGAGTTGCATTGGTTCAGGGGGAGTTTGCATGTGTGCAGGGGGAGCTCTTTGAGAGTTTTCGAGCTTTGTTTCGGTGGTTTGTGCTCTTTGCTTGAGCTTTGCTTTGTCTCGGATGTGTCGAGCCGTTGCCCTTGCCTAAGGGGTCCGAGACTTGTCTTCTTCAAGTGATCTTGCTCTTTGCCTTTGTTTGGCTTTCGATCGCTTGTTGGAGTTTCTTTTTGTTCGTTTCTTTTCTTTTTCTTTTCTCTCTTGTTACTTTCGTGTGGGTGTTGTCAATGCACTCATCAAGGGGGAGATTGAGGACCATGTGTGGTTCGAGGACCGGTGGATGGTCGCTTCCTTGTGTGATGAGTGATTGACAACGTTGTGTGGACTGATTCTTGGCTAAGTATTGCAGGTGCAGGTTGCGGCTTGACTCGTGTTGGTGCAGGTGAAGAACAAGCACGAAAGGTCGTCGCGGTGAGGCCTCCGGGTGTGGAGAAGACAAGTAGGCTTCGTTCGAGGGACCCGGTGACCGGCGGGGGTCAAGTGCGGGCCGCATGGTGGCATGAACGAGCAAGATGAAGTCGTGGACGGTTTCTTGGTTGAGCCTCAAAACCAAGGTCGAGCCGGGACTACGTGGGAGCCAAGTCATGAGTGGAGATTGGCGGAGGCTACACCGAGTTCGCGGGGTTTCCGGTGGTTCACCGAGAAAACCACCGGGTTCCTTGGCCGATCCACAAAGCCAAGACCGGAGAACCGAAGACGGAGGTGCGGCGGCACGCACCGGCCCGACCGGTGGGTCTGACCGGTCTGACCGGTGGGGACCGGTCTGACCGGTGAGGAGCACCGGTCTGACCGGTGTGCGACGACGCAGTCCGGAATCTTCGAAGCGGAGGACACGCGTCGGGATCGCATGACTTGCGTCGAGGCTACGCAGGGTGCGGTCGCCGGGCATCCGTCCGATGGTGAAGACATGAAGACTTCCAAATCCGCCCTTGAGGGGCTTGTATCCCTAGTTAGTAGAGAAGGGTATTTTGGACATTCGGTTGCCTCCATATAACCCAAGAGGTGAGAGGATGGCAGCCAACTCTTGGAACCCTAGCTCATTAGTTTTCCTATTTTCCACCTATTTTCTCTAGGTTTTCCTTAGGACTAGCAAGAGAGCTTCACGGAGAGATCTTGTAGAGAGGGATGGATGATCGGGCGGCTTGCTAGACCTTGTACGAACCTTTGTTTCATGTATAGATGATTCGGCGTGGTTCCTCAAGGTTTGGATGTGTTTTCCCCGGTTGTTCTTGGTGGTGATTTTCGGAGCCCTCTCTCGGTGATTTCTTTGGGGTGTTTTCGGGGCTTTTCTCTTGGTGATTTGATGGGGGAAATTTGTGGGAACCCTTCGTGGTTCTTTGGGCCGTGATTCCCCTCCCAAATTCGTGAGAAAAGGTGCTCGATTTTGGGGTTTCTTGAGTTCTTGGGTTGGAAGTGCTTTCGGCGGGATTTCTTCGATTCCTCCTTTTTGGACGAGATTTGGTGGGATTAAACTTGGCTATGGACTCCTCATGAGGTGTTCCTGATATCCCCAAAGTCTTGTTCAAGTCCGTGGAGCGATTCGGGAGATCGAGATTTGGATTTGGGGGAGTTGACCCGCGGGTCTTTGTTCATCCCGAGTCGCCGAGCTACACCGGTCTGACCGGTGCTCTTGACCGGTCTGACCGGTGCAACCCTCGGTGGGATTTTGCTCGGGTGAACGTCTTGGTGTGTTCTTTGTTGTCCCGTGTTGCTGCTGTTTCGAGTTTGGGTCCGTTTGGTGGTCGGTTGGCCTGTTTGGTGTCTTGGGGGGCTTTCGGTCGCCACCGGTCTGACCGGTGTGTCTCACCGGTCTGACCGGTGTAGAGCCACTTAGTGGAAGTTGCTCAAGTTCACCTGCAGGGACCGGTCGACCGGTGGTGCTCACGGTCCGACCGGTGTGGGTCCGTAGACTCGAGGTTTGGTTTTTCCGCTGCGTTTCTCGGGTCGGTAGGTTGCGTGTTGGTTCCTAGGTCCAGTGGCACTCTAGTGGCTACGTGGGCTTGACCAACCTTGGTAGTGAGTCGGAGACGTGTGTTGGAAGCCGCGTTCGTCTTGTTGGAGTTTTCATCTCCTTCGAGAAGAATTTTTATCGGCTCCCATTCACTCCCCCCCTCTCTGGTTCGCCGTATCGGTCCTTCACGAGCAACCACACGGACGACGAGGAAGCGGTCGCGGCGACACTCAACACCCCTCAGGGCAAGGGGAAGCATGTCGTGGACCATGGAGAGGGGACGTCCTCGTGCTTCAAAAAGAAGAAGAAGAACGACAAGCGCCGTCGCGACGACAACTTGGTTGCGGCGGTCGAGTGCAAGGCTTCATGCCCCAAGGGCAACCCGTCCAAGTCCGGTCTTCCAAAAGACCACTTCGAGAAGCTCCTGGGCGCGCCGTGCCTACACCATGAGGTCCCCGTCAAGCATGCACCCAAGGGTTGTCGGTTGATCAAGAACTACGTCAACAGCACCCTCAAGCCAAGAGCGGTGGATCCACCCAAGAAGGTGGCACTGCCTCCCAACAATGATGACGACGATGCGGCGGCTTAGTACCCAGGTGAAGATGGCGCGGTCCACATGATCTTTGGCGGGTCACCAGTGCGACCCTCAAAACGGAGGGAGAAGCTGATTCGACGAGAAGTCTTTCACACCGACTCCGCGAAGCCGTCCTACCTGAAGTGGTTGGAGGTTCTGATAACCTTCAACCGCAAGGACCATCCCGACCACATGCCGCAGCTAGGATCCTACCCACTAGTGGTAGCTCCTCTATTCAAATCCAAATGGATCCACAAGGTCCTGATGGATGGAGGAAGTGGGATCAACATGCACTATGTGTCAACGCTTGACGACATGGGCATCCCATGGTCCAAGCTGTGGCCGTCGACAGCGTCGTTCCATGGGGTCGTCCCTGGAATGGAAGCTCTCCCCATCGGGTCGATCGATCTGCCCGTCACATTTGGGGACTTGCAAAACTTTTGCAAAAAAACCCTCACCTTCGAAGTGGTGGGGTTCTCGGGGACGTACCACGCCATCCTCGGGAGGCCGGCATACGCGAAGTCTATGGCCGTGCCCAACTATATGTACCTGAAGTTGAAGATTCCCGGCCCGAAGGGGATCATCTCAGTAGGGGCCACGTACCAGCGCGCATTCGAATGTGATGCTGAGTGTTTCCAGTTTGCAGAGGCACTAATCCGATCCGAGAGGCTCCACACCGAGCCTCCATCCAAGGACTAGGATATCCCCGAGTCGTCAGGGCGAGCGGCCTGCTCTTTCGAGCCCGCCAAGGACGTCAAGGATGCGGTTGTCTCTGACGACGGCCTTACGCTCCGTATCGGGACGTCACTCGATCCTAAATAGTAAAGCGCGCTCTTCGACGTCCTCAAAGCGAACATCGATGTGTTTACATGGAAACCCTCCGACATGAAGGGGATCTCGAGAGAGGTTGCCGAGCATAAGTTAAACATCAAGCTGGGATTGAAATCGGTAAAGCAATGCCTTCGCCGCTTCAACGACAAGAAGTGCAAGGCAATCAACGAGGAGATCAAAAAGCTCCTTAGTTTAAGGTTCATCCGAAAAGTATTCCACCACGAGTGGCTAGCAACCTTGTACTTGTAAAGAAAAAGAATAAGAAATGGAGGATGTGTGTTGACTACACAGGCCTTACAAGGCATGTCCCAAGGATCCGTTTCCTTTGCCTTGCAGAGATCAAGTAGTCGATTCGATAGCCGGGTGCGAAACCCTCTGTTTTCTCGATGCGTACTCCGGGTACCACCAGATAACGATGTGCATAGCGTACCAACTCGCAGCCTCGTTCATCACTCTGTTCGGCTCTTACTGCTTGTTGACGGATAAAAGACGTATCCCTCTATGATCCGCAAGCGTACGGACCTACACCTTTTTCACCACGGGATTCCCAAGGTTCTTGTCAATCCGCGGAGCAAGGGGATTACAAGCGTTTGATCTACCTCTACACACTAGCTACACAAACCCTAACTATGATTATACTAGAAAACGACTAAACTACACTAGAGAGAATGATTAAGCAATCAAGATAGGAGACACTTGCCCATGGGTCTACGATACTAGAGCATGCAATCGCTTTAAAAAAGAAAACCAATCTAATCTATCGGGGGTTGTGACCACAGTTTCGCCCTTTCCCTCCTCTCGTACTGTCACTACGTGAAGGTATTCATGACTAGACCTATGATGGACACGCCGTATTGAATGGATCCAAGGAAGCATTGGAGCTCTACTCCCTTTATGGCATGGTAGCTAACGTTAAGCAATAAAGTACATTAAACACGAGATGATAGATAGATAATACAACAAAGTATGATTACATCTCAATATCAATTACAACCCATGGGCGAATAAGGAGATTACCCCATCAAGGTGCTAGACATAGCACCGTTGATCATGGTCACCGTTCCGACGGTATCTTCCTTCTTCTCCACTAGTGGGTGCTTCCTTTGAGGTGGTTGATCTCCCTCTAGAGATCTCCCTCCTCTCTCTCTACCTTGTGGATGGCCTCCTGGTGTGAATGGCTCTCCCCCTGCGAATGGCGGCGCCTCCAGGGTTTTAGGGTTGAAGATCCTTTGAGTGCAAGGAAAGGGGGGCCGAACCGAGACCAGAAGTGGGCTGGGCCAGCCGGCCTGGGCCGATTGGCCCAGGACCATTTCGCCCCTTCGCTCTCGTGGGTCCTCAGGTGATTATGCACTTTTCCCCTTCCACTTGCATGATTTTGACGATGTCATCCTCGCGTCCAAGATGGAGGTTCTCCGTGCATGAAGTTCGGTCTTTTACGCTTCAATCCCCGGGGGTGTTCCTACGTAGCATTTCGGTCCTTGCCACCGTTGGAAGTGATTTCATCAAGCTCATGAACATGAACAAGACTCCGTAAATGTTCCTTTGAACTTGTTGCGAATCCGTCCTTTATGTTCATATTTTATTACATAAACACAACACTTCCAAATGCATGCACATAGATGAACTTGTTATATGATTAGTGGGCTTAGTGGCGGGTTAGTTCCATAAAAAAATCCAAACCAAAGTGTAATGAACATGTTTGGTGTACCAAAATACACCGTCAACATCTCCTCCACGCTTAGCAATTGCTGGTCCTCGAGCAAGTACTCGTAAAAGAACTTCATCCAAGGTGTTGTAATCATGTTCCGCTAAATCATTCTTCACAAGTTAGTCAATCCTTTATCTTTAATACATAAACATAAAGTAATGATCATCAAACATAAACATGGGCGTTTAGAATCTTTACCACATCAAGATTTACCCCACAACTCAAACTCTTTACTCGAAGTCTTCAATTTCAGCCATGCTTACTTCTTTGCTTCCATCAGAGGGTTTTTATGATTTTCAAAAACAAAATTCCTGCAACAAGTATTAGACAAAAAACCTTTCTCCAAGCTCTCTCAAGTTGCTCATATAAAAGTGGCTATCCTAAACAAATTTTATAAAACTCTCACCTCCCATAAATCTCTCATATGACATGTAAAGTGGAGCTATAGGTAGGGCTAGTGCAATCAACACAAATATTGTCAAACTAAGAACTTCCTCTAATGGTTGTTTACCTTTCAAAGCCAATGATCATGAGAATAAACCATATGTAGGGATATCAAGGATGAGAAGATTTAGAATGGTGGACATGTGCAAGGGCAAAAGAAAATTATGACTACGAGGCACCGATGACGTCCTCGTTGTCGGATTGCACATGGTTGGAAAAAGAGTGAAAGTTTCGTCTCTCGACAACATGACATCCTTCCTTGCACTTTATTTTTTTCTTTCACTTGATTCATCCCTCTCATATCTTTATTGCCACTCCTCTTCTCTCTTTTTATTCTTTTTCTTTCATTCTTTCATACACATATATTTTTTTCTTTACCTTTCTATTATTATTTTTTTCTTTTCCATACTCATACTTTTCTCTTTATTTTTCCCTCTCTTGACATCTTTTCAAAGCTCTCAACTCCCCTCTTTCTTGCATGCATACAATCTGAAATTTTAAATATACCATGCTCGAGACGAGACGAAACTTTGGGAGTAGGTTGTGTTCAAGGAATGCGATGTACAAAAGAGATGTATAGGGTTAGGTATGGAATTCGGCGATGTACGGGACTTCCAATGTGAAAATCACGTTACCGAATACATAACGAGGCTAGCAACAAAAGATAAGCACAAGAACATGATCATTGCTTGAAATTAAAACTCCCAAGAGAGAAGGATCCTAGCCCAACTCATCGTGCTAATCACACTTATGGTGGAGCAAAAAATAAATTGGCTTTGTATAGGATTTTTTTCTTACTCTCAACTTGGAAAAACAGGTTTTGCTAACCTTTATTACAAGGTTTTTTAGATAATTTGCAGAATTGAAATCCTCCAACTTTTAGCATTGAACATAGCACAACCAACATGTGAAGCTCAAGATCGAAGTGTGGTATGAGTACTTTTAGTATAGCAATTCCACTAAGCACCACGGTAAACGTTTTTCAAACCACACACTTATGTTCATATATCAAGAATTAAAGATAAACAAACGAGTGAATAAAGATAAGCATCACACAAGATATAAAATTTAATGGACTCTTTTTATTTGATTTTCTTTGACTCAACACTAAATTAAGACACTTCAAACTTGCAAAAATTTAAAAACACACTCAAAAACTAAAGACTCTTAAACTCCAAAACTCTCTTGAAAACTAAACCGAACCAAACTAAACTTGAAGCTCAAAAGCTAAAAGGCTAGCTAGCTCTCCCCCATGCTTAAATCATACGACGTCCTCATCATATCTTACAAAAATCCTAAGGGGGAAAACTAAACCTAGTGGTACTTTCCGCAACTATTGCACCACTTGCCTCTCATGCTCCCGACCATGCCAAAAAGTTTGTGCACGTTGCGGTTTAGGAACTTGTAGTCGTCTTCGACCACGTGCTCCAAATCCTCCATACGCTGCCTCATCACCTCCATGGCCTGGAAACATTCGTCGACTATTGCGTAGAGCTCCGAGATGGAGTGACGGCAAGCCGGACAACACATCGGATGCATCCCGAAAGGGTCGTCGTCGCAAGGGTCTCCGCTGTTGTCGTCATCGTTGTCGCCATCACCATTGTCGTCGCCGTCGTCGTCGTTGCCGCCGCCGTTGGGGCCTTCGGGAGTCTTCTCCTTGGGCACCTCTTTCCAAATGTAAAGATCGTTATCATCTCTTTCGGCGACCGCCCACGAGCTCAGGCTACGATCATCGGAGTAGTCGCTATCCCCATAGTCCTTAGGCTCGGGCGACACCTCCTTGTAGTCCTTCCGCTTCATGCCACGGATGCGCGCCGACCTTCGTACGGGAGTAGGAACCTTCTCCTCTTCGACGAGGTTGCGAGATGTGATAGCTCCGGTCGGGACACGCACTCCGCAACGGATGCGGACGGTTCTCTTGATCTCGATGGGTAGCTTGAGCTCGCATCGCTTCACCACCTCCATCGATGGCTCCTTGGTGCCTTGCTTCAACTCTAAGCTCCTCGGGGACTCCATGGCTGCTGTGTGGGTGCAAAAGTATGCTTGATGGGATGGATTCCCGAGCTCCCAATTCGGCCAAATAAATAGTCCAAAGAGAAAAACCCTAGGAACCACAATTTCCTTATTCGAACTTCCCTTAAAATTTTCTGACTGAAGAAAGGAAGTCGAAAAGGAGCAATCCGGGGAAAAACCAGGGCGAAACGCCGCCGGGACCCACCTGGGCCGATCCGACTGGGCCGGTCGGCCCACCCTATTCCGGGGGCCGGTCCGGTCCGATTTCCCGTGTACCGCCCTTTTTTCGCTTTCTCAGCACATGGGAAAAAGTTGGCCCAGTAAATCTTCGCGAGAAACTCCATAAAATCAAAAGAAAAACTATTGACAAAAATTCATGCCTTGTTTTTCGTCCTAGGCCAGATGTTCGGGCTCTTCTTCCATGGTGAAGACATCAACATGGTGAAGGGGCACAACGTTGGGTTCGTAGTAAACCTTAAGCCATTGACCATTCACCATCAATTGATCACCTTTCACATCCATAATGGTTACCGCTCCGTTGGAGAGCACCGAATGCACAACATAAGGTCCGTCCCACTTGCTTTGCAATTTCCCCTTTCCGAAGGTTTTAAACCTCGAATTGTAGAGGAGGACCTTATCTCCTTCTTTAAACTCTTTTTTATTTAACCTTTTATCATACCATCTTTTAATTCTCTCTTTTTGTATATGCTTGCATTTTCATAAGCTTTCAATCTCATCTCCTCTAGCTCGCTTATTTGAATTCTTCGTTTCACCACCGCGGCATCGAGATCAAGGTTCATCTCTTTAATCGCCCAATAGGCTTTATGTTCCAACTCAACCGGAAGGTGGCAAGCTTTTCCATAGACGAATTGATAAGGGGTCATACCTATCGGTGTCTTGAATGCTGTTTGATAAGCCCACAAAGCTCCATCTAATTTCTTTGACCGATCTTTGCCTCCCTTCTCTATGGTTTTGTTGAGAATACTTTTCAATTGCCTATTCGATGTTTCCGCTTGTCCGTTGGTTTGTGGATGATAGGCCGTAGAGACCCTATGTTCAATTCCCAACTTGGACAAGCACTTTTTGAAATTCTTCCCGGTGAAGTGAGTTCCCCCATCGCTTATCAAGATTCTTGGTGTACCAAAACGAGGAAAAATCATGTTCTTGATCATAGTAATGGACTCCTCCGTGGAAGCTTTACGACATGGCATAGCCTCTACCCACTTGGATACATAATCAACCATGACTAGAATATACTCATATCCGTGTGAGTTTTTGAAAGGCCCCATGAAGTCTATACCCCACACATCGAATAAATCGATTTGTAGAATGTATTTCAAAGGCATAGAATTTCTTTGAGAGATGTTTCCGGTCCTTTGGCATTCGGGGCATGAGGCAACATATCTTTTAGTATCTTCATGCATCTCCAGCCAATAGAATCCGCTCGACCACACTTTTGCTTGGGTCCTAAAATGGCTATAGTATCCACTGTACTCCACCGAGTGCCACTTTCTCAAGATTTCTAGCCTCTCTTCTCTTGGCACACATCTTCTCATGACTCCATCATTGTCAAGTTTGAAGAGGTATGGTGCATCCCAAAAGTACTTCTTACTTTCGGAGATTATCTTCTTTTGAGAGTTTTTATCTAGATGATCAAGAGGCATCTTCCGAATCGCTCGAATGATATCAATCATCCAAGTGTCTTTATCGAGCACTCGATAGAGGTGGTCATCTCTCATCTTATCTTCTATGGGCTCTTTATCATCTTGTCCATGATTCATCCTAGACAAGTGATCAGCCACAACATTCTCCACCCCCTTCTTATCACGAATTTTAACATCAAATTCTTGAAGAAGAAGGATCCAACGAATCAAACGTGTAGCTTCCTTCTTAGCCAAGAGATACTTGATGGCTGCGTGATCGGTGTAAACAATGACCTTCGAGTTCACGATGTAAGATCTGAATTTTTCGAAGGCGAATACCACCGCTAGCAACTCCTTTTCCGTAGTGGCATAGTTTAATTGTGCCCCATTAAGAGTTTTGCTAGCATAGTAAACGGCGTGAACTCGGCCTTCCTTTCTTTGGCCCAAAACCGCGCCTACGGCGTAGTCACTTGCGTCACACATGATCTCGAAAGGTTGGCTCCAATCCGGAGTTTGAATAATGGGAGCACTCACCAACGCAATTTTCAAGGTCCGAAATGCCGCTAGGCACTTCTCATCAAAGTCGAAAACCACATTCTTTTGAAGGAGATGCGTTAAAGGCTTAGTGATCTCTATAAAATCCGGCATGACCTAGAAAGCTCCTCAAGGACTTAACATCTATCGGAGATGGGAGTTGCTCAACCGTCTCTGCCTTAGCCTTGTCCACTTCAATGCCCCTCTCGGATATAACATGTCCGAGCACTATGCCTTGCTTAACCATGAAGTGGCACTTTTCCCAATTCAACACCAAGTCTACCTTCGCGCACCTCGTGAGAACCTTATCCAAGTTTGCCAAGCAATCCATGAACGTCTTCCCATAAATGGAAAAATCATCCATGAACACCTCGACAATTTCTTCAATGAATTCCGAAAATATGGCCATCATGCAACGTTGATAAGAGGCCGGAGCGTTGCATAGACTGAAGGGCATCCTTCTATATGCAAACATTCCATAAGGGCATGTGAATGTTGTTTTGTGTTGATCGTCCGGGTGAATGGGAATTTGCATGAACCCCGAGTACCCATTGAGAAAGCAAAAATAAGCGTGGTTTGCTAATCTCTCGAGCATCTCGTCGATGAACGGTAGGGGGAAGTGATCTTTCTTCGTTGCCTTGTTAAGCTTACGATAATCGATACACATCCGCCATCTGGTCACGGTCCTTTGCGTTATCACTTCATTCTTCTAATTCTTCACCATGGTTAAACCTCCTTTCTTTGGTACACAATGAACAGGGCGCACCCATTCGCTATGCGGAACCAGGTAGATGATTCCGGCATCAAGTAACTTGATGACCTCTTTCTTTACTACCTCTCTCATGGCATGAGTTATCCTCCTTTGGTGATCCACTACGGGCTTACATTGGTCTTCCATTGGTATACGATGAGTGCAAAAGGCTGGCTAATACCTTTGAGATCATTAATCAAATACCCAATCACCTTCCTATGTTTTTTTCAATAAAATCAGCAACTTCTCATTTTCTTCGAGACTCAACTCGTCGCTCACAATGACTGGATAAGTCTTGTCTGGGCCCAAATATTCATACTTTGATCCTTTGGGCAAAGGTTTAAGGTCTACCTCGGGCACTTGTGGCTCCTTGGGTTTAATGTCTCCTATGTCCTCGAATTTTTCTTCCTCCACGCTCCCATCTTGTGGTTCTAAGCCTTTTGTTGCTTCTTCTAGCTCTTCATCTTGTTGATCACTAATTTCATTTTCCATCGCTCTTTGCAACGGGTCTCTAAGGGTTTCAACAAAACAAAGACTATCTACCTCCTCTACTTCTTCGTCTTCGGGAGAAAAGGGTGTAGGGTGTTTAGAAACGCGAAGAAAGTTATATGTGTACTTCTTTCCATTAAGGTTCATTGTTACTATTCCTTTTCCGGCATCCAACACGACATCAACCAACTTAAGAAAGGGCCTACCTAGGTTTATATGATCATGATTACTATGGTAAGCATCAATAATAAAGAAATCAGTTGGTATACATTTTCTAGAGATTTTTACATTCATGTTGCAAGCAATACCTAGAGGTCTAATAGTTCTACCATCTCCCATAATTAATTTCGTTGATGTTGGAGCTAAGTCTAGGTTGTGGTCTAGAACGTTATTGTAAATTTTAGAAGATAGGACACTTACTTGGGCTCCGATGTCGCATAAAGCTTTGCATTGAATTCTGTTGATCTCGCAACTCAAGTGTGGTGTCGTCTTCTCTTCTTCTTCGGATCCTATCGCGTAAACATCGGCGAGACGAGCGTATGGCGATGCTTCGGGCTTGATCCCCATGATTCTTTTCACCTCGGCCATGTGTTCCGGATCCACTTCATCATCTCCAAAGAGTTTTTGAAAGATCTCACTGGTGGTTTCAAGGTCGTATGTGTTAACACCAAAATTTGGTAAGGAGTCTGACTTGTGGGTCCAGTTTGGTGAGGAGTCCGTTTGGTGGAAGGAAAGGATTTTTCCAGATGTATTCGGCAAAGAGATCTGCGGTCGGCTATCTGCTCCCGTTCGGCAAAGGAACAATTGAGCTGATTTCGCGGGATTGGACGTTGACGTGGCTCAAGCAGGAAGGACGAATGGATGGATAGGCGATCAAGCTTAGAGATAAGTTAGGCAGTGAATCCATTCGAGATTGTACTTGGAAGGGTATAAATATGAGCCCTGAATGTATGTAATATACACAATCATTCTTCAATACAAACAGGCCTTACGCCAAACCCTAGAGTCCTTTTGTCGTGTCGTCGAGTTCTTCGAGAGGGTTCATCGATCCGTCGACCTCCGTGAGTACCGGCAACCTTGTATCATGTCTAGTATCATGCGGTGGATTTAGATCTGATGCAAGTAGTCTTGTTACCATGCTTCGTGTCATGCGGTAGATTCAAGCTTGGTTCAAGAGGGTTTCTTGTTAGGTCATGAGCCATGCGGTAGGCTAAGATCTAGCTTGAAGCTAGTTATCGGCTCTATTGGATTTTGGCAAGATCCAATAGATTCATTAAGTTACCCCGTGTTACTTTGAGTTTTTACTTTATGTTTAGATTCATGTAATACACTTTTGCCCAATCTAGATAGATTTGGATCGGCTTTATCCCTCTTATGATCCTTGTACGAGTCGAATTCGTGTTTCAACACGTGGATCTTGTGCTTTCCGATAGCCGAAACCGAATCGATCTAGGTTGTTACGTGTTGCGGGTTCAAGATTGCCAATGTTGGTATAAATCTTGAAAGAACTGAGTATCATGCGGTAGATGCAGGTTTTTGGGTTGCTTTGGAGCTAGTCATCCGGTGGATTAGATTTCAAATCAATCTGATAGATTTATTCGCTTGGTAATGTTCGTTCCTTCTTCATGGACCCGAATCGGTACATTCGGCCGTATTCGATTATGTTTCTTCACGAGTAGAACACGTGCGTAATTCATGCTTTAAATAACGTATGCTTTTAGCTTTCCATATTTAGATTGTATCATGCGGTGGATAGATCTATTTGTGGAAAGTGGTACGGTTTCCATGCAAGTTGTATCATGCGGTGGATAGATTTGTTTGGCATCGTGCCCGACGGGTTTTAAAGTACCTAGACATGCGGTAGACTAGTGCTTTGGATCTATGCATGCTTGTTTATTACATGTTTATGCTCGCGCTTTACTTTATCCATTTATTTAATGTTATTTATCATGGGGATCAGTCATGGCTTCGTGCCTGTGCATCTTTGATCAAACAAAGACCGATCGCCGTCATGCTTACGTCATCCATTCGGCAATGTTACTTTTCCTTTTATAAGTTCCCGAATGGTTTCAGTTTATTGACAGATAGCTTTCTATAGCTGTGTGTCATCCCATCTGGCTTCTTAGCCGTAAATTTGGAACTGTCTGGTACCACCCGGCAAGTTCCAAGCTTTGGTATCTAACTACTTTATCTTTTGTTAATTTTCAGGAAAATTGACTGGCACGTCTCGTGACTCTTTGCGCATGTGAAGCCAGCTTGTTCGGCTTGCTGTGTGTTTGGCGCTAGGTGCACGTTTTGCGTCAACACACTTTTTGGCACGCCCGGGTGGGACCACACACCGAAGAGATCAAGATGCTCGAAATCGCGGACATCATGGATGTCAACATTGAGGACCTCTCTCCCGAACGGCGGCAACGGCTCCGGGACGCCATGGACCGGTTCCGGCGAAATGTCCGCTGTCCTTCAAGAAAAACAGAAGTGGTGTCCCGTACCTAAAGAACGAGATGCCCAGGGTATTGCTGCTAGGGGAGAGCGACGCCACGACACAGCAGGAGAGAGAGGAGTGCATGCAGGCATTCCGGGAATCTGCAGACTACATGTTGAGCAAGCACCACAAAGCTTTCCTTGGTGCGTTCCAGCAAATGATGGTGGCTATCTTTGGCCCAGGCATGGAGCAGGCATTCAGCAAGGCACCTGTCCAAGGGGGCACCGTGGAGCTGGGCGAATCAAGCTCTCAACCACCATTACGGAGCCGGCCAATTCGGCCTCCTCCTCGGAGGCGCCGGAAGTCAAGCTTTCCGGCCCTCCTCCGCAGGCGCCGGGGGTCGCCCGGTTCGGCCCCCACTACAGGCCTCAGGAGGGCAGCCAATCCAGCCACCACCGCATGGCAGCACGGGTCAGCCTGTGCAACAGCCGAATCCGCACCAGCCCACGTACGGAGACCTAGCGTTCGGCTCGCCTGGGGCCCCGCTTGCCTCCGGCCACAGGATTGCTCCGGCGAGCAACTGGCTACAAAGGAACCTCTACGGCGGAGGCTATCACGAAGTGGGGAACTACGGTGCCATAGACGCTTTCCCACATCCAGCTTACGCGCCAGCTGCAGGCACACAAGAGGACGATGCCCTGGCGCGGAATATGGATGAGTTGATGCAAAATCAGTTCGGCCTCAAGCCAAAAATGCAGGGACCAGCCTACAAGCCGCCGTTCCCAGAATGGTACTTCAACGTGCTCCTGCCGCCAAGGGTGAAACCTCCGGCGGAGTTCACGAAATTTTCCGGGCAAGACGACACAAGCACAGTGGAGCATATTGCTCGTTACCTGATGCAGCTCGGGGAATGCTCAGCAGAGGAGACATCCAGGGTCAGATACTTCCCCGCGTCACTGACAGGCCCAGCATTCCAGTGGTTCTCGTCCCTACCCCCTGAGTCAGTTAGCAGATGGAAGGACCTGGAACGGAAATTCCACGCCCACTATTTCAGTGGCAGCTCGGAGAAGAAGCTGATCGACCTTGCCACCCTGAAGCAGAGGCACAGCGAGACGCCGTTGGAATTTCTCAGGAGATTCAGGGAGGTTAAAGGCATGTGCTTCTCGCTCAACTTGCCAGATGACCAGTTGGCTGACATGGCTGTCGCCGGGATGCTCCCGGCCGTGCGTGAGAAACTGTTTGGGATGGAATTTGAAAACCTGGGCCAGCTGTCTCAAAAGCTATCGTTGATGAGCAACCAGGCGTATGGCTTCAAGAAGGATGCCAGGTTTGGCAAGCAGCATGACGTGGCGGACATCTACAACCATTTCTTAGACAAGGCCGATCTGATCGAGGATTCTGATGGTGAGCTGGATGTGGCCGCAGCTGAAATCATGTGGGGGAAAGAGCCTTTAACGATGAATCAGCGCTGGGTCAAACAGACCAAGGGCACCTACGATTTCGATATCACGAAGGCTGACAAGCTGTTTGAGCTCCTAGTAAAAGAAGGCCGAATCAGACTGCCTGAAGGGCACTCCATGCTTCGGCCCGATGGAGTCAAGGGGAAACGTTACTGTGGCTTCCACGACAGGGATTCGCACTCCATCAACGATTGCAGGGTCTTCAGGATGAAGATCCAGAAAGCCATCCAGGAGGGGCACCTCAAATTTGACAACAAGATGAAGCTGGATGGTCACCCCTTCCCTCAGAACATGGTGGGCTTCTCTGTTAACATGGTGACGGCTGAGGAGAAGGGAAAGGTCAAAGTCTTGACCTCAGCCAGGGCTAGACAGGATGGAACAGTGGACCCGGAGCGCCAGGTAACTCTGGAACAGGTGCATGGTGAAGCCCCCCGCAATCTCAAGAGCCACATCGAAATCGGGGAATCATCCAGAGCCAAGCCCAGGGTGACCACGCGCATCCTCCTCAACAAGTGGAAGCGCCAGATGGAAAAGGAGCATTACCAGAAGCGCAGATACGAGGAGGAGAAGCGCAGAGCTGAAGAAGAGGCACACAGAAGGGACCTGGAGCAATACACGCGCGAGCAGGAGCGCGCGCACTGGGGATGTGCGTTCTTCAGGCACTGTTGGAACGAGGGTTTGAAGCTGCCCACGCTGAGGAACTGTCCTGAATGCAGTGACAGATATTTTGAGTACAGGCAGGAGACTGCCAATCGCCGATCCGTCCATGAGAGAATTGGAAGGATCCACCCTAACGAGGATCGGCGCCAAAAAATTGAAGTCATTGATCACCCCAGGAAGCGGCAAGCTGATCTAAGGTGGGCTGATCAAGAAGAGGATGAGGACGAGTACATCTGGCAGAAGGGGCAATGGTGCCCGCCTGGCCTACGCAAAAGTCAGAAGAGACGGGTTCAACGCTTGAGGAACCGTGAACTGAGGCAGGCCGGGATCCAAACAAAGCAGGTGTGGCGTCCAAAGGACCAACCGGAAGGGTCAAGGCGTTCGGCTCCAACGTGCATGGTATATTTTCTGCCGAATGAATTCATGGCTCCCGCTAACCAGGTTGTGCAGGAAGAGGCATCCCTAGATGATGAGCAGGTCGAGGGGATGATGGCACAACTGGTGCTGGCCAAGCAGGCAATCTTCGACAAACCGGCCAAAAATCGACACATGAGGCCGTTGTACTTGAGGGGATACGTCAATGGCAAGCCATTGACCAAGATGTTCGTCGACGGTGGAGCGGCAGTCAACGTGATGCCGTACACCACCTTCAGGAAACTTGGCATGGGCCCGAGCGATCTGACGCCTACAAGCATAATACTGAATGATTTCGCTGGGAATCCTTCAGATACCAAGGGATGCGCCCACGTGGATCTGATGATCGGGTCCAAGACACTGCTCACGACCTTCTTTGTTATCGAAGGTAAAGGAGCCTACATCCTACTGCTTGGACGGGACTGGATTCATGCCAATTGCTGCGTTCCATCCACCATGCACCAGCAGCTTATCCAGTGGGTGGATGGTGATATTGAGGTCGTCCAAGCAGATGACTCCGTGAGCGTCGCGAACATGGAACCAGCCTTCTGGGAATACCAAGGTATTGATTGTTTCTCAGGGAAAGACTGGGGAGAAGGTCCGTTGAACCCGTCGTCGGCGATCAACGGACCGATTCAAGCGATCGGCTCTTATAGCAATTTTTAATGGAGAACCCCGTAGATGGCACTCGATGGCAAGTTGGGGCGAGGATTTATGTCGGCCGATAAATTAGAAGAGGTTGACATTGGAAGCGGTGATAAGCCAAGGCCGACGTTCATCGGCGCAAACTTGCGGCCGGACTTCGGGGAGGAATTAATCAAGTCGCTCAAGGAATACAAAGATTGCTTCGCACGGGATTATTCGGAGATGCCGGATTGGATCGTTCTATCGTTGAGCATCAGTTGCCAATCAAATCTGGTTTCAAACCATACAAGCAACCACCCCGGAAAATCTACAAGGATGAAGTATTGGCCGATGTGAAGAAAGAAGTTGAAAGATTACTTGATGCAAACTTCGTTCGGCCATGCAGATATGCGGAGTGGATTCTAACATTGTTCTGTGTACAAGAAGAATGGAAAGATAAGGGTCTGCATAGATTTCAGGGACCTAAACAGAGCTACTCCGATGGATGGTTACCCCATGCCTATTGCCGATTTGTTGATTGACGCCGCAGTTGGACACAAAGTCATCAGTTTCATGGACGGCAATGCGGGATACAACCAAATCTTCATGGCAATAGAGGATATATCGAAGACGGCCTTCAGATGTCCTGGTCATATAGGCCTGTTTGAATGGATAGTCATGACATTTGGGTTAAAAAATGCCGGTGCAACTTATCAGCGGGCCATGAATTACATTTTTCACGAGTTGATCGGCAGAGTTGTGGAAATCTACATTGATGATGTGGTGATCAAGTCCCTAAGTCATGACACACATTTGGAAGATGTGAAGAGGACCTTGGAGTGCACCCGGAAGCATGGTTTAAAGATGAATCCAAACAAGTGCGCTTTTGGGGTATCAGTTGGAGAGTTCTTGGGATTTTTGGTCCACGAAGGGGGAATTGAAGTTGGCAAGAAGAGCATGAAAGCCATTGATGAAGTTGTCCCCCCAACTAATCTCAAGGAATTACAATCACTGCTCGGCAAAATTAATTTCGTAAGAAGATTCATTTCAAATTTGTCACAGAAGGTTTTGCCATTCTCTCCACTGCTGAAGCTAAAGAAAGATCAAAAGTTCACATGGGGTGACGAACAACAAAAGGCTTTCGATGAGATCAAGCAGTACATGAAGGAGCCACCAGTGTTGGTCCCTCCTCAGCTGGATAAGCCTTTCAAGTTGTACGTGGCGGCCGATACCCAAACCATTGGATCGGCCCTTATTCAAGAATTCGAAGGGAAGGAACGGGTAGTAGCATATCTTAGCCGAAAACTACTTGATCCCGAGACCAGGTATTCGGCTACGGAAAAACTATGCTTGTGCGTATACTACTCATGTACAAAGTTTCGGCACTATTTGTTGAATGCCGAATGCACTGTGTATTCCAAGTTCGATGTAATAAAGCATATGTTATCTATGCCAATTTTGAATGGCAGGACTGGCAAATGGATCTTGGCCTTATCAGAGTTCGAGTTAAACTTCGAATCGGCAAAGGCTATCAAAGGTCAGATCATTGCCGATTTTATAACTGAACATCGCGATCCGTCAATTGATTTGCTTGAAATTACCCCTTGGACTTTATTTTTTGATGGATCATCATGTGGTAAAGGTGGGGGAGTAGGGATCCTACTAATTTCACCTAGGGGTGAAATGTTTGAATTTGCCATCCCTATACAGCCCACTGTTACAAACAATCAGGCCGAATACGAAGCACTGCTTTGAGGGCTTCAATATTTGAGAGAAGCTGGGGCCGTTTCAGTTGAAGTTTATGGAGATTCAGAGCTGGTGATCAAGCAATTGAACGGCCAATACGAATGCAAAAGTGAAGCGCTGAGGAGTTACTACGAAGAATGCAGGGAAATCTTGAAGAGCTTTCCGTTGGTAACTCTACAGCATATTCCTAGGGAACACAACGAAGAAGCAAACAGGCTGGCTCAAAGCGCCTCTGGTTACAAAGAGAGTCAAGAAGCGTTTGCTGCAGAGGTATGTGCACTGGGGACGGATCTTGCAGAAGATGATTGGAGGAAAGAGATCGTTGATTGCTTGAAAGATCCATCCCGAAAGTCTCTAGGAAGCTCAGGTACAAGGCCATAAAATTCGTTCTTCTGGATGACAATTTGTTCTATAAATTGTTAGATGGGGTATTGTTGCGATGCCTGGGTCCAGAAGAAGCCAAGAACATGATGAGCGAAGTGCACGATGGGGTATGTGGAGCACACCAATCGGCCTACCGTATGAAATGGGTTATTAGACAAGCTGGGTGCTTTTGGCTGACGATATTAGAGGATTGCTTTGAGTATTACAAGGGATGTCAGGATTGCCAGAGGTTTGGAAATATTCAAAGAGTCCCGCGTCAGCATTGAATCCCATCATCAATCCATGGCCATTCAGGGGCTGGGGTATGGACTTGATTGGCCAGATTAATCCACCATCTAGTAAGGGGCATAAGTTCGTGCTTTTGGCTACAGATTATTTTACTAAATGGGTTGAGGCGATCCCACTAAAGAAGGTGACGTCGGAAAACATGGTTGAATTTGTCAAGGAGCACATCATCTATCAGTTTGGAATCCCTCAGACAATCACAACTGATCAAGGGGCACAATTCGTGTCACTGGAGTTCAGAGAGTTTTCGAAAGCATGGGAATCAAATTGTTTAACTCTTCTCCAAATTATGCCCAAGCTAATGGTCAAGCGGAGGCTTCTAATAAGATCATGATCAAGCTGATACAAAAGAAGATCGACCAGAGGCCAAGAAGGTGGCATTCGGTACTCAGTGAGGCACTGTGGGCTTACCGAATGGCCCCCCATGGAGCTACAAGGACCTCTCCTAACGAGTTGGTTTATGGACACCATGCGGTTCTACCTTGGGAGACGCAGTCAGATTCAAGGAGAGTTGTGCTACAGAAAGATTTGAGCTCCAAAGATTACAGTGGTCTGATGATGGATGAGCTAGAGGATTTACACATGATCCGTCTTAGGGCCCTGGAAAACATCGAGAAAAACAAGCTGCGGGTTGCCAAATACTATAACAAGAAAGTAAAAGCCAGGCAATTCGCAGAAGGTGATCTGGTTTGGAAAGCGCTATTGCCGATTGGAACTAAATATAGCTAATTCGGCAAATGGTCCCCTAACTGGGAAGGACCTTTTCGTGTGGTCAGATGCGTCCCTGGTAATGCATATATACTGAAAACTTTGCTGGGAGAAGAATTTTCCGCCGCGATAAATGGAAGATATCTGAAGAAATATTATCCTGGCATTGAGATCGATCGATGATCACCAGCAGCGGGATTACACACATCGACACGAAACAAAATGCGGCGCTCAAGAACGAGGCCGCCTTCAGAACAAAAAATTCACAAACAGAAGAAATGGCTAGTGCCTAGATGCATTGCCCTTAGCACAAAAACTACATTACAACTGCTTCTTGCAGGTTTACATCCAACAACCCTGGTGATCAGGACCTCTAGGAGGTGGGAAGAAGAAGGCGTGGAGGAAGAAGCGGAAGTATGATTCAATCTTTTCTTTGCTTCTTCTTCGATTGCTCCCTCTTCAGTTGTTCCAGGACCACCGTGACGGCAACTTGGAATGCACGGGAGTGACCATGATTTGCGGCTTCCACCAAGCTGTCCCAAGCCGTTTTCAGGTTGTTGTACCTGTCAGAAGCATCTGAAACGGAGGAGTGGATGTTAGGGGCAAGAAATCTAGATGTGGGCACAAGGTCAAGAAGAAGTCAGAAGCATTTACCCCCCACTAGTGCCTCCAGAGCCATGCGACGCTCGCGCTCGGCTTGGCAACGGGCGGTGATGTCCCTGAGGCCGTGCTCCAGGTGCCGAACGCGGCGGCGCAGTTGATGGCTGGTCCTCTGTTCGGGCGTGGCGTCCTCTGCTTCGAGGGAGGAATCGGAGGAGATGTACTCAGGCACATCTTCGGTCCTGATGATTTCTTCAGGAAGCAAGTCAAGGCTGAAAAGGAAAAAGAAGAGGAGGTAAAGCGCAAGATCATGTGGGAAACAGGAAGCAAATCAAGGGAAAACTCACCTTCGAATCGTGTGTTTCTTTGGAGGGCTGCTCTCCTGGGGTTGCTTGCCCTTGTCCATGGCCTTGGGGTTTTTTCCTCTGGAGGCAGGGGAGGAGATGAGAAGTGATGGATGAGTGTGCGAGTGGATTTGCAGGGCATCTCAACAGGCTATTTTATTGACCGAAGGGGCGCATTAGGAGTGATGACTGGCCAGTACACACTGTTGGAATACCAAACGGTAGGGTTTTCTCCCGAATGCGAAGGGTTTTTGCTTGAACAGTGCTACGGATTGCCGATTCAGGGATCTTCTGCGGATTTTGCGCCAAGGGGCATCTGTTCTGGCGTGTTCGGCTCAAGACAGTTCCCGGATACGTTTGAGGAAAAACAAGATTCACGGATGCAAATGTAAAGAAAATCATCACAGAGCAAGCACAGAATTCAAAAGTCCTTCATTTATTGCCGATATTCAAACATCCCTAATACAATCTAGTCAAAAAGCCTGTTCAGCACAGACTGGGGATGAGTGATTTCGGCAATGGCGTCGCCGTGACCATCGAGGCGCTCCAAGATGAGCTCGATCTCCTCAATGTCTTCTGGCGCGCCGCCCCGGAAGCCGCGCGGCCTGGTGGAGTAGTCGACGTCCGTGTGCGTCGCCATGCCAGCCAGGCCCAGGGTAGTGCCCAAGCGAACGCCATGGGTGGCCACCTCGTCAACGCGGTGCTCCACCGCAGCAAGGCGCTCCGCCGGCGTGTCACCGCGGGCGTTCACCTTGTCGGCCAGCTGCTCCACCAGCGCCTTCAGCTGGTTGAGCTCGGCATCGCGGGCTGCAAGGAGCAAGAAGAAAGAAGATTAGCATCAAAAGCCGGGTTGGATCAAAGATTTGATTTCAGAGCTGTACCGTCGATGGTTTCCAGCAGCTGTTTTCGCTAGTCCTCCCACTCCAGCTCGGCTATGCCCGCCTTTTTGGAGACGTCCTCCAACTCGCGCTGGGCCGTCTCCAGCTCCGCCTTGAAGCGGAGGGCGTCGAGTTCCCCGTAGGGCACGAGGGAGTGGTCGTCGGACTCCGAGGAGTCATCCGGAAGGGGCTGATTGGCCGGCGCAGGAGACGGATTCCACTGAATCAACCTGAAAGGAAGATGATCGCCAAAACAAGAAAAGATCAAAGGGGAATCAAAGAAGAGGAATCGACGATCATTGCCTCCGGCGCGCATTGGCGCTGCTCCCCTCTGCCTCATCAGAGGCACGGCGGCGGTTGAGGCGGCGCACCATGTTGCTTTGGGATGTGCACTGTTTGGAAAGAAGAAGAACTGAGATTGGCAAAGATTCGAGAGCTAAAAGGCTTGGTGGAGAGCTAAGGGCACCTACGGTTCATTTATAGGCTTGACGAGACAGATCGTGGCCTCGAGTCGTGGCTCTGGATCGTGGCGCATATCCCAAGAAAATCGGAAGGTGGAAAGGTTTCCTTGGCCAGCCCGCTAGCGGGTCGCTTGGAGTTCTAGGTTGAGTCACATTCAGTTGACTGGCTCGGCTGAGAAGAGTCAAAGTGCCATTCGGGTGTTGGCATTTCTTTGCCGAAAGGGTCGTTCAGCATTACACTTGAAGGTGTGCAGAAGAAAAAGGAAGTAAAATTGCGAGAACGAGTATTACAAGAGCGACCAATTCGGTTATACATCAATTGAAGCGTCTAAATGTTCAGGTATTTCGCGATCCCACCACGGACATTTAATGTTGTTTGACGGAAATTGTCCAACCACTCCTGGCAATCTTTCTGGGCACTAGACAAGGTGGTGAGTTCTGCGTCGCATTGTTCCATCTTGGCTATAGCCGATTTTGCTTCCTCTTGGGTCTTCTCTATCAATCCAGGGAGCTCGGCTATTTTCTTTTTATCGGCCTCTATCTCGGTCGACGGGCTTCTCGGTCCCGCCTCCGGAGCGGCTTTTCCCGGCAATTTTTAGATCACAAGAAGCTTGCAGATTGGCCAATGTATCTTTGTGGCTCTCTGTTTGGGATTGCGCCGTTCATGGCTTGTTCGAAGACCGGCTCTCTTCTTTTCAATAGCCGGGCGGGAGCGCACTTTCCTCAAAGCCCGCCTTATGGGCACATAGTGGATTTCCAAGCCACGGTACGGATGCCGAGAAGCACCGATGTCCTCGGGGAGTTCTTGGCTAATAGATTCAAGCATCTCTTCAAAGTGATCGAGATCCTTGAACTGATCTTGTGCATCTCTTTCTAGCCGGGCAACAATTTCTCCGAGCTTTGCTAGCACCGCCTCGACGAGTTTGATGCACTCCTTCCATCGCCTCGGCAATCGGATTGTTCCCCGTTGACAGACTTGATGATGATGGGGCCTGATCCTAAGAAGCGGTATTGCCGAGTTAGGAGTGCTAAAAGTAAAGGTAGCGAAGTTAAGTGCAAATGAGTACCTCATGTCCGATTTCTTGAGCTGGAGCGGGACTTTGTTCGGGGGGCAATCACGGGCGAAGGAGGTGTTCCGGGCAAGGCCGAAGCTTCTATGTGAGAAGGCGGCGTGGCGACGGCTCGGGGGCTTCGGGCCGAAGAGGAGATGGGTTCACCTCTGCTGGGGTTGGTGTCTCTGCATGACCAGCAGGTGATTGTGCCCCTGGAGGACTTGACGGTTCTGGCTGGATTGGGAGACTCATCTTTGGAGAATTCATTGCTTCTGTAGAAGGTGATTGAGTCCCTGATGAAGATGAGATCTCCACTGGGATAGGTAATTCAACCCTGGGTGGACTTGCTTGTTGAGACTCTGGGACGTCCACAAGTTGTTCTTCCATTGTGTCTTCTGCAAATGTCAAATTAAAAGATAAATGCCAGTGTTCATCCTCAAAAGGGGACAGTAAAGGTCATACCAGTGGATGGGGCATTGGCAGATTCTAGCACTGAAGATTGCTGGGCTCTGGTCTGAAAATACACAAGACATGATTTATCAGAACCAGAGTAATCTTGTGATCAGATAAAGAAAGGGTTTTTACCTCAACAAGGACTTTCTTAATAGTTCTCCTCCTCTTGGCATTTGGAGGAGCAATCAGGGTCAAACCTTGCCTCCTGTCAGCAGCAAGGCTGGAAAGGCTTGGGTCTGTTGTGGCAAACCTGGCCATTAGCTGAGCCAGAGTTGGGGACCTGAATCCCAGTGCTGAGATCGGGCCTACGGCATTGTAGGTGATATTCCTGGCTCGAGGGGCAGGCACTGTGTTCTGTGAGTAAAAGAAATAAGATCAGAATCATGATTGGAAGAGGAAATGTCTGATCCAAAGGTTAATTATATTACCTCTGAAGTTGGCTGAAAATCAGGCATCAACTCTGCACAGAACAAGTGTACAGGCTCACTGAAGATATGATCATGGAATTCTTGCCACCAGGAATTGAAGGTGGAGTGAGCTATGGTTGTGGGCACAAAAGGCCAGGTGTAGACAGTGGGACTACACACGTAATGGAAGACTCTACTACTGTGCATAAGTTCTTTGATTTCCTCTCTGGGCTTAAGGAATTCATGTAGGAACAGTCTTGGGGGCATCTGGCCACACCCAACTTGCCGAGCCATCACATTGGGCTGATAATATTCATAAGTGCTATAGGTCAACCTTCCTCCATTGAATTCAGCCGGCAGCATGCATGGGCGGATGATGATGTTGAGGATCTCCAGGAATCTCCCATCTTGGTGCTCGGACTCAAAAGAGAATTCACAGGGGAAAATCAAAGTGTCATTGTCCAGGTAAGGGAGCCAAAGAGGATTTTGAAAACCTTTGAAGAATAGCTCGAAAAGCTGGCTAATGTCCTGCTGAACAAGAACAGTTGAAGCCGCTTCTCCATAATTCTGGCATCCTCTGGTGGCTTGAGGTTCCCCTTCAGGGTGATTGGATGAAGGGAAGAGTCTGGTGTTCAAATCAACACCAACGATTTGATGCATGTGAAGCTGCAGCCACATTTGAACAAACCACCAAGGACAGTTGACACATGTTGTCCTCTGGCTAGTGTACATCTGGGTGACAGTTTGGTGAAGCATATGGTACACACTGCCTAGGAGGAATTTCCCAAGGGGGAGGCGGTTGCCACTGACCAAATGAGAAGCCATTGCAATGTGATTCAGGGTAGGCTCATTGGCTTTACCACAGAAGACGAACCTGCATAGCCACATGTTCAGAAATGCCCTGTATTCAATTTCACCAAGAGGTTTGTCCTTCATGTGTTTCAAGATGTAGTTCTTGTATCCGCTGCCTGGTTTCACCCCTGTTTGCCGTGAAGAGTTTTTGAAATCCTAGGGTTGAACGGATCCTGTAATGTCAAGGCCGGTGATCATATACACATCGGCCAGAGTTGGAGACATCGGGCCGTGGCCAAAGAGGAAGGCGTTGACGCCGTTTGACCAAAAGTGGCAAGCTGCTATCAGAAGGTCTTCATTCTTGGGGGTCTCGGCCAGGGATAACTCCAAGCACTGAGCGATGCGGAGGGTATCCCAGTTTTGGGTTATGGCACTCTTGTCTACGAGGATCCTCCGGTACCAAGTTTTCCAGCCTGCGATTGGAGGCAAGGGCCAGTTCTTGAAAGCATCTTGCCACCGGGGAGGTGGGGACAGAGCCGCTTTGAAAGGGATCCTCTGAGATTCAGCCGCGATAAAATCTTGAGGATCAGAGTTTCCCACGGGACCAAGGAAATAGGATCTTGAATTCGCCTCGGTGCGAATCAAAAGCTCAGTAGAAGGCTCCTGAAGAAAAGTGGAAACGAAATCTCAGGTAAAATTGAAAACCTAAATGCCGAATGAAGCTTACGGAGGGGAATTTACCTGAGCATCTTGGTTTTGAGCCGCCATTGGAGATTTGAGCTTAGAACAAGGGGATCTAGGGTTCGGATCTAGACGAGGACTCCGGCGGATTGCAAAGAAAGAAGAACAGGTGTTGACGGATTCGATTTGAAAGTGTTCGTGGCTGGAGTCAATTGCGGAACAAAATCACTTTTATCCCGCAATTGAAGGGGCATGTGTTAACACCAAAATTTGGTAAGGAGTCTGACTTGTGGGTCCAGCTTGGTGAGGAGTCCGTTTGGTGGAAGGAAAGGATTTTTTCACATGTATTCGGCAAAGAGATCTGCGGTCGGCTATCTGCTCCCGTTCGGCAAAGGAACAGTTGAGCTGATTTCGCGGGATTGGACGTTGACGTGGCTCAAGCAGGAAGGACGAATGGATGGATAGGCGATCAAGCTTAGAGATAAGTTAGGCAGCGAATCCATTCGAGATTGTACTTGGCAGGGTATAAATATGAGCCCTGAATGTATGTAATATACACAATCATTCTTCAATACAAACCGGCCTTACGCCAAACCCTAGAGTCCTTTTGTCGTGTCGTCGAGTTCTTCGAGAGGGTTCATCGATCCGTCGACCTCCGTGAGTACCGACAACCTTGTATCATGTCTAGTATCATGCGGTGGATTTAGATCTGATGCAAGTAGTCTTGTTACCATGCTTCGTGTCATGCGGTAGATTCAAGCTTGGTTCAAGAGGGTTTCTTGTTAGGTCATGAGCCATGCGGTAGGCTAAGATCTAGCTTGAAGCTAGTTATCGGCTCTATTGGATTTTGGCAAGATCCAATAGATTCATTAAGTTACCCCGTGTTACTTTGAGTTTTTACTTTATGTTTAGATTCATGTAACACACTTTTGCCCAATCTAGATAGATTTGGATCGGCTTTATCCCTCTTGTGATCCTTGTACGGGTAGAATTCGTGTTTTCAACACGTGGATCTTGTGCTTTCCGATAGCCGAAACCAAATCGATCTAGGTTGTTACGTGTTGCGGGTTCAAGCTTGCCAATGTTGGTATAAATCTTGAAAGAACTGAGTATCATGCGGTAGATGCAGGTTTTTAGGTTGCTTTGGAGCTAGTCATCCGGTGGATTAGATTTCAAATCAATCTGATAGATTTATTCGCTTGGTAATGTTCGTTCCTTCTTCATGGACCCCGAATCGGCTGTTCAGCCGTATTCGGTTATGTTTCTTCACGAGTAGAACACGTGCGTAATTCATGCTTTAAATAACGTATGCTTTTAGCTTTCCATATTTAGATTGTATTATGCGGTGGATAGATCTATTTGTGGAAAGTGGTACGGTTTCCATGCAAGTTGTATCATGCGGTGGATAGATTTGTTTGGCATCGTGCCCGACGGGTTTTAAAGTACCTAGACATGCGGTAGACTAGTGCTTTGGATCTATGCGTGCTTGTTTATTACATGTTTGTGCTCGCGCTTTACTTTATCCATTTATTTATTGTTATTTATCATGGGGATCGGTCATGGCTTCGTGCCTGCGCATCTTTGATCAAACAAAGACCGATCGCCGTCATGCTTACGTCATCCATTCGGCAATGTTACTTTTCCTTTTATAAGTTCCCGAATGGTTTCAGTTTATTGACAGATAGCTTTCTATAGCTGTGTGTCATCCCATCTGGCTTCTTAGCCGTAAATTTGGAACTGTCTGGTACCACCCGGCAAGTTCCAAGCTTTGGTATCTAACTACTTTATCTTTTGTTAATTTTCAGGAAAATTGACTGGCACGTCTCGTGACTCTTTGCGCATGTGAAGCCAGCTTGTTCGGCTTGCTGTGTGTTTGGCGCTAGGTGCACGTTTTGCGTCAACACACTTTTTGAATCTTCCGCTTTCCTTTCCAGTGGGAAATCCACTTCCAATGCTCTTGCCATCCCCTTTTGATTAGGGAACGGTCTTCTCGTGTCGAATACTTCTCTGTAATCGATTGCAACCCATCCATTGGTTCGAACTCCCTTAGTGGCTTCGCGCTTGACATGCTTCTCTTGTTTGTTTCATTTGATACGGCGGAGTCAATGCTCAGGATAGTTCTTGACTTGATGTATCCTCCTTCAAGCATTTTCGGGATTGCTCCTCTTTTGTGACTTCCAGGGTTGCCTCTTTAGAAAATTCAACACACTTCTTCTTCCTTGAATTATATTCCGGCTCTTCCGCAAGTCTTGTTTCCCAATCTCATCGCATGGCAGCCGCTTTACTAATTTTTTGTAGAAGTTGGGCGGCTTCCGTGAGTGTTTTCTCCATGAGATCCCCACCTGCACACATTTGGACGTGTTGCATGCAACTAGGGGTTAGGGAAAAGAAAAATGTATGCAAGAGTACGTCACCAGAGAAGCCGAGTCTTGCTCCTTGTTCGATCAACTCATTAAACCTATTCCAAAGCTTGGTCTATCCCTTTCTCTTCTCCTTGCGTGAAAGTGATCACTTGCCTCCTTAGATGTTGAACCTTGCTAATTAGAATGAACTTCTCGCAAAACTTCTTTGTCAACTTGTTTCAATTGCCTTCAACTTCAAAGGACGCAAATGAGTACCATGTCTTTGCTTCACCGGCAAGTGAGTAGGGAAAGAGATTCCATTTGAGCCATTCATCGGGAACTCCTTCTTGACGCACCGTGTTGCATAGCGTCGTGAAATGCCTTATGTGTCTATATGGGTTCTCCATAACCATCCCTTCAAATGGGTTTGCCGCCACCATCTCGATGATCTTGGATTTTATCTCATACTTGGTCGCTTCGAGCTTTGAATCCGACTCTTGTACTTTTATGTCTTCACATCGAGGGCTAGCGTAATCCCTTAGCGATTTCTCCGGTTCTTCCACGAGTTGATTGATGAACGCCATCTAGACAACAAGATAAAAACAAAAACAAAAACAAAAACAAGTGGTTTTCTAGATAATATGTGTTAGATATAGCAAATAAAAGATAAACTAAATATAAAACTAAGTTAAATGCAAACCAAACGATGTAAACTAGCTTGCTCCCCGGCAACGGCGCCAGAAAAAGGGGCTTGTTGACGGATAAAAGACGTATCCCTCTACGATCCGCAAGCGTGCGGACCTGCACCTTTTTCACCACGGGATTCCCAAGGTTCTTGTCAATCCGCGGAGCAAGGGGATTACAAGCGTTTGATCTACCTCTACACACTAGCTACTCAAACCCTAACTATGATTATACTAGAAAACGACTAAACTACACTAGAGAGAATGATTAAGCAATCAAGATAGGAGACACTCGCCCATGGGTCTACGATACTAGAGCATGCAATCGCTTTAAACAAGAAAAACCAATCTAATCTATCGGGGGTTGTGACCACGGTTTCACCCTTTCCCTCCTCTCGTACTGTCACTACGCGAAGGTATTCGTGACTAGACCTATGATGGACACGACGTATTGAATGGATCCAAGGAAGAATTGGAGCTCTACTCCCTTTAGGACATGGTAGCTAACCTTAAGCAATAAAGTATATTCAACACAAGATGATAGATAGATAATCCAACAAAGTATGATTACATCTCAAGATCGATTACAACCCATGGACAAATAAGGAGATTACCCCATCAAGGTGCTAGACATAGCACCGTTGATCATGGTCACCCTTCCAACGGTGTCTTCCTTCTTCTGCACTTGTGGGTGCTTCCTTCGAGGTGGTTGATCTCCCTCCTCTCTCTCTCTAGCTTGTGGATGGCCTCCTGGTGCGAAAGGCTCTCCCCCCTGCGAATGGTGGCGCCTCCAGGGTTTTAGGGTTGAAGATCCTTCGAGTGCAAAGAAAGGGGGGCCGAACCGACACCAGAAGTGGGCGGGGCCGGCCGGCCTGGGCCGACCGGCCCAGGCCCATTTCGCCCCTTCGCTCTCGTGGGTCCTCAGGTGATTATGCACTTTGCTCCTTCCACTTGCATGATTTTTACGATGTCATCCTCGCGTCCAAGATGGAGGTTCTCCGTGCATGAAGTTCGGTCTTTTACGCTTCAATACCCAGGGGTGTTCCTACGTAGCATTTCGGTCCTTGCCACCATTGGATGTGATTTCATCAAGCTCATGAACACGAACAAGACTCCATAAATGCTCCTTTGAACTTGTTGCGAATCCATTCTTTATGTTCGTGTTTTCCTACATAAACACAACACTTCCAAATGCATGCACATAGATGAACTTGTTATATGATTAGTGGGCTTAGTGGCGGGTTAGTTCCATAAACAAATCCAAACCAAAGTGTAATGAACATGTTTGGTGTACCAAAATAATCGTCAACACTGCTACGTGTCTTTGGGGAGCTGATAGGACACATCATCGAGGTGTACGTCGACGACATCATTGTCAAGGTGAGAAAGACCGGCGATCAAGTCCCGGACCTCACGGAAGTCTTCGCAAAGCTAAGACAACACGGGGTGAAGCTGAACCCTGAGAAGTGCCTTTTTGGGGTCCCGAGGAGCATGCTCCTCGACTTCGTCATGTCGGAACGTGGCATTGAAGCAAGCCCCAAGAAGATCTAGACCATCACGGACATGGGACCGATCATGAACTTGAATGGTGTACAGCGTGTCATGGGCTGCCTCGCAGCTCTGAGCTATTTCATAGCACGACTTGGAGAGCATAGCTTACCGTTGTACCGCTTGATGAAGAAGTCCGACCACTTTTCATGGACCCCCGAGGCACAAGAAGCACTCGACTCCCTCAAAACATGCTGAAGAGCCTGCCGATCCTCACGACTCTGACACATGAAGAGTCGATGCTCTTGTACATCGTTGTGACGACACAGGTGGTCAGTGTCGCACTGGTGGTCGAGCGAGAAGAGCCCGGAAGGTGGCAAAAGGTGTAGCGCCCAGTGTACTTCATGAGTGAAGTACTCTCCGACTCCAAGATCTGCTACTCGCGGATGCAGAAACTTGTGTATGCTGTCTTAATGACCAAGCGCAAGCTTCGCCACTACTTCAACACACACCCCATCACCATGGTGTCCAAGTACCCGATCGGGGAGGTCCTGAGGCCGAAGAAAGAATAGCCAAGTGGGTGCTCGACCTGATGGGGTAGTGTTGACGCAAAATGTGCACTCAACGCCAATCACACAGCAAGCCGAAAAAGCTAGCTTCGCACGCGCAGAGAGCAAATGACGTGCCAGTCAATTTTCCTGAAAATTAACAAAAGATAAAGCAATTAGATACCAAAGCTTGGAACGTGTCGGGTGGCACCAGACAGTTCCATATTTATGGCCAAGAAGCCAAGCAAGAATAACATGTAGCTATGTAGAGCTACCTGTCAGAGAATCACAACCATCCGGACCATTATAAAGGGAAAAGAATACTGCCGAATGGATGACGTAAGCGTGACGATGATCGGTCTTTGCATAGATAAAGATGCAAGCATGAAGTTATGACCGATCCCCGTGAGGTTTGTCATTAAATAGAATGAGGTAAAGCACGGACATGATCATGTATTAAATGAGCACGCATAGATCAAAGCACTAGTCTACCGCATGTCTAGGTACTTTAAGATCCGTCGGGTACGATTACAAACAAATCTATCCACCGCATGATACAACTTGCATGAAAAACGTACCACTTCCCGCAAATAGATCTATCCACCGCATGATACAATCCAAATACGGAAAGCTAAAAGCATACATCACTTAAGGCACGAACGAGGCACATGATCTACTCGTGAAGATATAACCGAATACGGGCGAACAGTACCGATCCAGGGTCCATGAAGAAGGAACAAACATTACCACGTGAATAAATCTATCAGACTGAATTGGAAATCTAATCCACCGGATGACTAGCTCCAAAGCAACCCAAAAACCTGCACCTACCGCATGATACCCGGTTCTTTCAAGATTTATACGCACAAAGCAAGCTTGAACCCGCAACACGTGACAACCTAGATCGATTCAGTTTCGGCTATCGGAGAGCACAAGATCCACGCGTCAAAAACACGAAATCCGCTCGTGTACGGATCTTAAAAGGGGAAAAAGCCGATCCAAACCCATCTAGATTGGGCAAGAGTGTGTTGCATGAATTAAAACATAAAGTAAAACTCATGATAACACGGGGTAACTTAATGAATCCATTGGATCTTGCCAAAATCCAATAGAGCCGATAACTAGCTTCGAGCTAAATCTTAGCCTACCGCATGGCTCATGATCTAACAAGAAACCCTCTTGAACCAAGCTTGAATCTACCGCATGACACGAAGCGTGGTAACAAGACTACTTGCATCAGATCTAAATCCACCGCATGATACTAGACATGATACAAGGTTGCCGGTACTCACGGAGGTCGACGGATCGATTGGCCCTCTCGAAGAACTCGACGACACGACAAGGACTCTAGGGTTTGGCGTAAGGCCGGTGTGTATTGAGGAATGAATGTGTCTGTTACATACAACCAGGGATCGTATTTATACCCTGTCGATTACAACCGCGAATGGATTCATTGCCTAACTAAACTCGATCGCCTATCCATCCATTCGCTTCTTCGATTGAGCCACGTCATTGTCCAATCCCGCAAAATCAGCTATCTTGTTCTTTTGCCGAACCGGAGCGAGATAGCCGACCGCGGATCCTTCGCCGAAAATCTCTCGAAAATATCTTTCCTTCCACCAGACGGACTCTTTTTCGAATCGGACCCACATGTCATACTCCTTACCAAATTTTGGTGTTAACACATGCCCCTTCAATTGTGGGATAAAAGTAATTTTGTTCCACAATTGACTCTAGCCACGAATCCTTGAGCCAAACCTCGTCAACACCGTTCTTCGCAATCCGCCGGATTCTTCGTTCAGATCCAACCCTAGATCCCCTTCGTTCCGAGCTCGAATCTCCAATGGCAACTCAGAACCAAGCTGCTCAGGTAAATTCACCCCTCCAAACCTTTGTTCGGCATTAGGTTTTCAACTTTACCTGAGATTTTCTTCTTCCGCTCTCTTCCGAGAACCCTCTCGCTCTTCTGATTCCTATTGAGGCCAATTCGCAGTCTTATTATCTTGGTCCCGAAGGGAATCCCGACCCCCGAGATTTTATTGCCGCTGAATCTCAGAGAATCCCTTTCAAGGTAGCTTTATCTCCACCTCCCCAGTGGCAAGATGCGTTCAAGAACTGGCCTTTGCCCCCAATTGCAGGCTGGAAGACTTGGTATCGGAGGATTCTTGCGGATAAGAGTGGATTGACCAATGCGGATGCTCTCCGCATTGCTCAATGTCCGGAGTTATCCGTAGCCGAGACACCCAAGAATGAAGATCTTCGATAGCCGCATGCCACTTCGGTCAAATGGCGTCAACGCCTTCCTTTTTGGGCATGGCCCAATGTCTCCAACCTTGGCCGATGTGTACATGATCACCGGCCTTGACATCACACGGGTCCGTCCGGGCCTTGGAACTTCAAGAATTCCTCACACCAAACGGGGGTAAAGCCGGGGAATGGCTACAAGAATTATATTTCGAAGCACATGAGAGACAATCCCCTTGGCGAAGTTGAATACGAGCCTTTTTGAACATGTGGTTATGCGGATTTGTCTTCCGTGGCAAGGCCAACGAACCCACTTTGAATCACATCGCAATGGCGATCCATCCGGCTAGTGGCAATCGCCTTCCTCCGGGAAAATTCCTCTTGGGCGGTGTATACCATATGCTTCATCGACCGTTACCCAAATGTACACCGCCCGAGAGGATAGCATGCGTCAATGGCCCTTGGTGGTTTGTTCAAATTTGGCCGCAACTTCACATGCATCGGATTATAGGCGTCGACTTGAACTCCGGGTTCTTCCCCCGGTCCAATCCCCCCGAAGGAGAGCTTCAAGTTACCGAGAGGATGCCAAAACTATGGAGAAGCGACTTCAATCGTTATCGTTCGGCGAGACATCATCCGGCTCTTCGAGTTGTTCTTCGAGGCTTCTCCAATCCTCTTTGGCTCCCTTATCTAGGCAATGACACTCGACCTTCCCCGTCGAATTCTCCTTTGAGCCCGGCCATCAAGATAGGGGATTCTTGGAAATCTTTAACATCATAATCCGCCCATGCATATTACACGCCGAGTTCAATGGAGGGAGGCGAATACCGGTACTTATGAGTACTACCATCCTAATGTGATGGCCGAGGCAACTTGGATGTGGCCGGATGCCCCCAAGATTGTTTACGCATGAATTCCTCAAACCCGGGGAGGAAATCAAAGAACCGATGCGGTGCAAACAGAGTTTTCAACTATGTGTGCAGTCCCACTGTCTACACATGTCCTTTTGTGCCTGCAACCATAGCTCACCCCACCTTCAACTCATGGTGGCAAGAATTCCATGACCACATCTTCAGTGAACCCGTTCATGTGTTCTGTGCAGAATTGGTGCCTGATTTCCTGCCGACTTCAGAGGTAACACAATGAGCCCTTGGATCAAACACTTCTTCTCCATTCATGGTTTTGAACTTCATCTTTTGCCCACAGAACACAGTACCTGCCCCTCGAGCCAGGGTAATCACTTATAATGCCGAAGGCCCGATTTCAAAGATCGGGGTTTAAATCCACAACCCCGCATCAATTAATGGCCGGGTATGCTACTACGGATCCCGACCTTTCTAGCCTTACCGTAGACAAGGAGGCAAGGTCTGCACCTGATTGCCCCTCCAAGTGCCAAAAGGAGAAGAACTGTCAAAAAGGTGCTTGTTGAGGTAAAACCCTTTACCTTCTTGATTACCAAGTCACTCTGTTCTTGATGGATCATATCCATTATGCATTTTCAGACCAGAGCCCCACATTCTTCAGAACCAGCACCTGCCAATGTTCCACCCACTGGTATGTCCTTTACTGTCCTTTCTCAAGGATGAGCACTGGCACTCACTCTTTCTATTGGACACTTGCAGAGGAAGCCGTAGGAGAACCGCTTGTAGATGTTCCAGTGGTTCAACAAGCGAGCCCATCCGGGGTTGAATTGCCCATCCCAGTAGAGATCTCGTCTTCATCACCTTCGCGCGAAGCGAGTACACTCTCCGGAAATGGACCTCCCAACTCAGCGGGGCCACCAAATTCCCCCGGGATGCCATCGCCTATCGGTCAAGCGGCAATGACCAACCCAACGAGAGGAGGATCCGATTCTTCGACCCGAAACTCACGAGTCGCCGATGGCCGCATCGCATCCCCCGACTTGGGAGTTTCGGCTCTATCCGGGGCACCTTTCCGTCCGCGATTGCCCCCGCTCAAGAAACCATTCATGAGGTACTCAATTCCGCGCTTGGTTTCGGTACTTCGATGTCGCATTCTCACCTCGGTAATGTTACTTTTCGGGGTCATGCTCCGCCGTCATCGAGCTTGCCATCGGAGGGGCCCATCAACGGCCGAGGTGATGAAAGAAATGAACCGGCCGCCGCCGGATGAAGTGTTGCCCAAACTCAAAGAAATTGCGGCACCGGCTAGAAAAAGATGTTCGGGATCGGCTCAATGATCTTCGTCATTTTGAAGAGATGTTTGAACCCATTA
This sequence comes from Cenchrus americanus, assembly GCA_947561735.1. NCBI lineage: Eukaryota > Viridiplantae > Streptophyta > Magnoliopsida > Poales > Poaceae > Cenchrus > Cenchrus americanus. The sequence goes on from OX387240.1 coordinate 108,909,093, forward strand.
GTCGAAGACTCCCCAGATGACATCGAGCTTTCTTATCATCCGTCTACGACTTAGAGCCCTTTTATGTTCCCTTGAGGCGCACTTGGAGGAAATTGCGCTCCCCGTCCGCCATCGAAAAGGAGAAAACTGACGCTGAACATGCCATGAACGGGGCACAATCCCAAGCAGAAAGCCATAAAGATGCCTTGGCTGACCTGCAAGCTTCTTACGATTTGAAAGTCGCCAGGAAGGCTGCTCTAGAGGCGGAATTGAGAAGCCTATCAGCGGAGATGGAGATTGACCAGAAGAAAATAGCCGATCTCCCTGGATTGATAGCAAAGACCCAAGCGGAGGTAGAATCGGTACGTTATTGCGTGAGTAAAGCAATGCGATGCAGAGCTCATTGACTTATCTGGTGCCCAAAAGGACTTCCAGGAGATCTTGGATAATTCCCACTTGATAGTATCCAATGTTCGCCACGCACTCGCAAAACTCCTTAATGCTTGAATGTCCTTATTGATGTATACCTGGACTGGTCGTTCTTGTAATATTTCCTTTGCGATTGCATCTGTGAATTTTGTCTTCTTTGAACGCATCTGGGAACTGTCTTTAGCCGAACGCTCGCAAACAACTGCCCCTCGGCGCAAGATCCACAAAGGATCCCAATTCGGCAATCCGTAAACACTGTTCAAAAGAAAACCCTTCGTACTTGGTGGAAAACCCTGCCGCTTGGTATTCCAACAGTGTGTCGGCGGATCATCACTCCCAATGCGCCTCCTCGGTCAATAAAATAGCCCGTGGGGTGCTCTGCAAGTCCATTCGCACACTCCTCCATCGCTTCTCGTCTCTTCCTTTGCTGCCAGAAGAAAAAACCCCAACGCCATGGACAAGGGTAAACAACCTCAGGGGAGCGGCTCATCAAGGAAGCGTACGATTCGGAAGTGAGTTCTTTCTTGATCTGCTCCTCGTTCTCCCGCTTGATCTTACGCTTCATGTCTTCTTCTCGTCTTTTCAGCCTTGATTTGCTTCCTGAAGAGGTCATTGGGACCGAAGATGTCCCCGAGTACATCTCCTCCGATTCCTCCCCCGAGAGGATGCCACGCCCGAGCAAAGGGTCATTCATCAGCTGCGCCGCCGTGCCCGGCACCTGGAGCGCGGCCTCAGGGACATGTCCGTCCGTTGCCAAGCCGAGCGCGAGCGTCGCATGGCGCCGGGAAGCACTAGTAGGGGGTAAACGCTTCGACCCCTTCATGTTTGCATCTGGATTTCTTGCCCCTAACCTTGATTCTTTTGCTCCGGATGTCTCTCGACGGGTACAAGCAACTCGAAGGCGGCCTGGGATAGCTTGGTAGAGGCCGCCAATCATGGTCATCCTCGTGCGTTCCAAGTCGCCGTCACGGTGGTCCTGGAACAAGCGAAGAGGGAGCGGCAGCACCGAAGAAGCAAAGAAAAGATTGAATCATACTTTCGCTTCTTTCTCCACGCCTTCTCGCTTCCCTCCCTTAGGGGACTTGACCTTCGGGGCTGCTATGTGTAATCCCGCAAGAAACAAGCTTGTAATGTAGTGTTGTGCTAAGGGCAATGCATCCAGGCACTGGCCATCTTCTTTTGTTCATGGATTTTTGTTCTAAAGGCGGCCTCATCCTTGAGCGCCGGCTGTTTCTGTGTCAGATGTGTATAATCATCGATCGATTTCAATGCTAGGATAATACTTCTTCAGATATCTTCCATTTATTGCGGCGGAAAACTCCTCTCCTAACAAAGTTTTCAATATGTATGCATTACCAGGAACGCATCTGACCACACGAAAAGGCCCCTCCCAGTTATGGGACCATTTGCCGAATTCACTGTATTTAGTTCCAATCGGCAATAGCGCTTTCCACACCAGGTCGCCTTCTGCAAATTGCCTTACTTTTACTTTCTTGTTATAATATTTGGCGACCCGCAGCTTGTTCTTCTCGATGTTCTCCGGGGCCCCGAGACGGATCATATGCAAATCTTCTAACTCATCCATCATCGGGCCACCGTAATCCTTGGAGCTTAACTCGTTTTGCGGCACTACTCTCCTCGAGTCCGATTGCATTTCCCAAGGCGGAGCGCATGATGCCCGTAAACTAACTCGTAAGGAGAAGTTTTTGTAGCTCCATGGGGGGCCATTCGGTAAGCCCACGGCGCTTCACCGAGTACCGAATGCCATCTCCTCGGCTTCCGGTCGATCTTCTTCTCGTATAAGCTTGATCATGATTTTGTTAGAAGCCTCTCGCTTGACCATTAGCTTGGGCATAGTATGGAGAAGAATTAAACGAGTTTGATTCCCATGCTTTCGGCAAAATCTCCGAACTCCAATGACACGAATTGTGCCCCCGGTCGGGGGTAATCGTCCGAGGGATTCCAAATCGATAGATGATGTGTTCCTTAACGAACTCGATCATGTTTTCTCGACGTCACTTTCTTCGACGGGATCGCCTCGACCCATTTGGTGAAGTAGTCTGTAGCCAAATGCACGAACTTATGCCCCTTGCTAGATGGCGGATTAATTTGGCCAATCAAGTCTATACCCCAGCCCCTGAATGGCCATGGCTTGATGATGGGATTCAATGCTGATGCAGGGACCCTTTGAATATTCCCGAACCTCTGGCAATCTTGACACCCCTTGTAATACTCAAAGCAGTCCTCTAATATCGTCGGCCAAAAGCATCCAGCTTGCCTAATAATTCATTTCATCCGATAGGCCGATTGGTGCGCTCCACATATCCCATCGTGCACCTCGCTCATCATGTTCTTGGCTTCTTCTGGACCCAGGCATCGTAGCAATACTCCATCTAATGATTTATAGAATAAATTGTCGTTCAGAAGAACGAACTTGATCGCCTTGTACCTGAGCTTCCTAGAGACTTTTCGGGATGGATCTCTCAAATAATCAACGATCTCTTTCCTCCAATCATCTTCTGTAAGATCCATCCCTAGTGCACTCACCTGCAAAGCAAATGCTTCTTGACTCTCTTTATAACCGGAGGCGCTGCGAGCCACCGTTTGCTTCCTCGTTATGCTCTCTAGGAATGTGCTTTGTAGGGTTACCGGTGGAAAGCCCTTCAAGATTTCTCTCGCATTCCTCGTAGTAACTCCTCGGCGCCTCGCTCCCGCACTCGTACCGGCCGTTCAATTGCTTGATGACCAACTCGAATCTCCATAAATTTCAACCGAAACGGCCCCGCTTCTCTCAAATATTGAAGCCCTCGAAGCAATGCCTCATACTCGGCTGGTTATTTGTGACGGTGGGTTGTATAGGAATGGCGAATTCAAACATCTCACCTCCGGGAGAAATTAGTAGGATCCCTACTCCCCCACCTTTGCCACATGATGACCCATCAAAAAATAAAGCCCAAGGGGTAATTTCAAGCGAGATCAGGCGAAGGGTCACGATGTTCGGTAATAAAATCGGCAATGACCGACCTTTGATGGCTTTTGCCGATTCGAACTTCAACTCGAACTGCGATAAAGCTAAAATCCATTTGCCAATCCGTCCATTCAAAATTGGCATAGATAACATATGTTTTATCACATCAAACTTCGAGTATACGGTGCATTCGGCATTCAACAAGTAGTGCCGAAACTTTGTACATGAGTAGTATACGCAAAGACACGCTTTTTCCATAGCCGAATACCTCGGTTTCGGGATCAAGTAATTTTCGACTAAGGTAAGCTACTACCCGCTCCTTTCCTTCGAATTCTTGGATAAGGGCCGATCCAATAGTTTGGGTATCGGCCGCCACGTACAACTTGAAAGGCTTGTTCGGTCGAGGAGGAACCAAAGACCGGCGGCTCCTTCATGTATTGCTTGATTTCCTCGAAAGCCTTCGTTGTTCGTCGCCCCATGTGAATTTCTCGATCCTTCTTTAGCTTTAGCAACGGAGAGAACGGCAACACCTTCCGTGATAAATTTGAGATGAACCTTCTCACGAAGTTGATCTTGCCGAGCGTTGATTGCAATTCCTTGAGGTTGGTTGGAGGAACGACTTCATCAATGGCTTTCATGCTCTTTTTGCCAACTTCGATTACCCCTTCGTGGACCAAAAACCCCAAGAACTCTCCAGTGACACCCCGAATGCACACTTGTTTGGATTCATCTTTAGGCCATGCTTCCGGTACATTCCAAGGTCTTCTTCACATCTTCCAGATGGGTGTCATGACTTAAGGACTTGATCACTACGTCGTCAATGTAGATTTCCACGGTCTTGCCGATCAACTCATGAAAAATGTAATTCATGGCCCGCTGATAGGTTGCACCGGCATTTTTCAACCCAAACGTCATGACTATCCATTCAAATAGGCCTATATGACCGGGACACCGAAGGGCGTCTTTGATATGTCTTCTATTGCCATGAAGATCCGATTGTATCCCGCGTTGCCATCCATGAAGCTAATCACCTTGTGCCCGGCGGCGGCGTCAATCAACAAATCGGCAATAGGCATCGGGTATCCATCCATGGGAGTAGCCTCGTTCGGGTCCCCGAAGTCTATGCAAACTCTCATTTTTCCATTTTTCTTATACACGGGGACGATGTTGGAAATCCACTCCGCATATCCGCGGGGCCGAACGAAGTTTGCGTCAAGTAATCTTTCGATCTCCTTCTTCACATCGGCCAATACCTCATCCTTGTAGATTTTCCGGGCGGTTGCTTATATGGTTTGAAACCGGGCTTGATTGGCAACCGGTGCTCGACGATGGAACGATCCAATCCGGGCATCTCCGAGTAATCCCGGGCGAAGCAATCTTTATATTCTTTGAGAAGCTCAATTAAGTTCCCCCGAAGTCCGGTTGCAAATTTGCACCGATGAACGTCGGCCTTGGTTTATCACCGTTCCCAATGTCAACTTCTTCCAGCTTATCGGCCGACATAAATCCTCGTCCTAACTTGCCATCAGTGCCATCCACGGGGTTCTCCATTAAAAATTACTATAAGAGCCGACTGCTTGAATCGGCTGTTGGTCACTGCTGACAGGTTCAACAGACCTTCTCCCCAGTCCTTCCCTGAGAAGCAATCGATGCCTTGGTACTCCCAGAAGGCTGGTTCCATGTTAGCCACGCTTACGGAGTCATCCGCCTGGACGACCTCGATTTCATCGTCCACCCACCGGATCGGCCTCGTTGATGCATAGTGGATGGGACGCGGCAGCTTGGCGTGGATCCGGGCCCCGCCCAAGCAGCAGGCTGTAGGCTCCCTTCCCTTCGATGACGAAGAAGGTGGTGAGCAGCGTCTTGGACCCGATCATCAAGTCCACGTGAGCGCATCCTTTGGTGTCTGAGGGGTTCCCGGCGAAGTCGTTCAGGATGATGCTTGTTGGTGTCAGATCGCTCGGGGTCATGCCAAGCTTCCTGAAGGTGGTGTACGGCATTACATTGACTGCCGCGCCACCGTCGACGAACATCTTGGTCAATGGCTTGCCATTGACGTACCCCCTCAAGTACAGCGGTCTCATGTGGCGATTCTTGGCCGGCTTGTCGAAGATGGCCTGCTTGGCAAGCACCGACCGCGCCATCATCTCCTCGGCCGCTCGTCGTCAAAGGAAGCTTCCTCCCGCATCACCCGGTTAGCGGGAGCCATGAACTCGTTTGGCAGGAAGTATACCATGCATGTAGGGGCCGAACGCTTCGATCCTTCTGGCTGGTCCTTGGGGCGCCACTTTTGCCTCGTCTGGATCCCGCTTGCTTCATCTCGCGGTTCCTCAAGCGCCGGACCCGCCTCTTCTGGCTCCTGCGTAGGCCGGGCGGGCACCACTGCCCCTTCTGCCAGACGTGGACATCCTCGTCCTCTTCCCCGATCGGCCCACCCGAGATCGGCTTGGCGCTTCCTGGGATGATCAATGATTTCAATTTTTTGCCGCCGATCCCCATTCGGGTGGATCCTTCCAAGTCTTTCATGGACGGATCGGCGATTGGCGCTTTCCGCCCGTACTCAACATATCCGTCGCCGCATTCGGGACGGTTCCTTAATGTGGGTAGCTTTAGGCCCTCATTCCGGCGAGTGCTCGAAGAAGGCGCACCCCCGGTGGGCGCGCTCCTCGCTCGTGCGTGTGCTATTCTTGATTCCATCCGCGCGCCTCTTCTTCGCCCCCGCGCCGCTCCTCCCTCGTGACGACGCTTTTGGTAGCGCTCCTTTTCCATCCGGCGCCGCCATTTGTTGAGGAGAATGCGTGACGTCACCTTGGGTTTAGGCCCGGACGATTCCCCAATCTCGACGTGGCTCTTGAGAACGCGGGGGCGTCGCCCGCACTTGTTCTAGGGTCACCCGGCGCTCCGGGTCAACCGATCCATCTTACTTGGACCCGGGCCGAGGTCGGGACCTTGACTTTCCCCCTTTTCTTCTGCCGTTATCGCATTGATAGAAAAGCCGAGCATGTTACGAGGGGAAGGGGTGGCCATCCGCCTTCATCTTGTTATCGAACTTGAGGTGCCCCTCCTGGATAGCCTTCGGATCCTCATCCCGAAGACCCCGCAATCGTTGATGGAGTGCGAGTCCCTGTCATGGAAGCCGCGAGTAACGTTTCGCTTTGACTCCATCGAGCCGAAGCATAGAGTGCCCTTCAGTGCCTTGATTCGGCCTTCCTTTACCAATAGCTCAAACAACTTATCGGCCTTTGTGATGTCGAAGTCGTAGGTTCCTTTGGTCCGCCCGACCCACCGCCGATTCATTGTCAAGGGCTCTTTACCCCACAAGATCTCTGCTGCGGCCTATCTCCAATTCGTCGTCGAATCTTCGCACAAATCGGCCTTGTCCAAGAATTGGTTGTAGATGTCGGCGATGTCATGCCGCTTGCCAAACTTGGGGTCCTTCTTGAGGCCATATGCCCGATTGCTCATCAAGGATAACTTCGCGATAGCCGGCCCAAGTTTTCAAACTCCATCCCAAATAGCTTCTCGCGCACGGCCGGGCAACATCCCGGCGACGGCCATATCGCCCACCGATCGTCTGGCAAGTTCAATGAGAAGCACATGCCCTTGACTTCTCTGAATCTTCTAAGAAACTCCAGCGGTGTTTCACTGTGCCTTTGCTTCAGGGTGGCGAGATCAATCAACTTCTTCTCAGAACTGCCGCTGAAGTAATGAGCGTGGAATTTACGCTCCAAATCCTTCCACCTGGCCACTGATTCAGGCGGCAAGGACGAGAACCACTGAAAAGCTGGACCCGTCAGCGAGGCGGGGAAGTAGCGAACCCTGAACGTCTCTTCGGCCGAACATTCCCCAAGCTGCATGAGGTAACGAGCGATATGCTCGACCGTGCTTGTCTCGTCCCGCCCGAGAGAACTTTGTGAATTCCGTCGGCGGTTTCACCCTTGGTGGCAGGAGCACGTTATAGTACCACTCCGGGAACGGCGGCCTGTAGGTGGGGCCCTGCATCCTTGGCTTGAGGCCGAACTGATTCTGCATCAATTCGGCCATCTTGCGTGCTAGGGCATCTTCCTCCCGAGCGCCCGCGGCCGCGCGCGTACCCTGGGTGCGGGAAGGCATCGAACGCTCCGTAATTTCCCACTTCATGATAACCACCGCCGTACAAATTCCTCTCGGGAGCCGGTTGGTCGACGGAGCTATTCTTCGACCGGGGTCGAGTGGGGCCCCGGATGAGCCGAACGCTAGGTCTCCGTACGTAGGCCGGTACGGATTCGGGCCGTTGCACGGCCGACCCGTGCTTGCTCCGTGGTGGCGGCGAGATTGGTTGACTTCCCGAAGCTTGCGGCGGAGGCCGAACCGGCCGCCCCCGGCGCCCGCGGAGGAGGTTGGAATGTCTCGCTCCCGGAGCTTTGAGGGGGAGGCCGCCGCACCTCGGATCCGTAGCGGCGGCCGAGAGCTTGATTCACCCGGCTCCACGGTGCTTTTCCCCGCGTACGCCTTTCCGAACGCCCCGCCCCGCGCCCGGCCAAAGAGGGCCACCATCATCCGCCGGAGCGACCCGAGGAAAGCTTGGTTGTGCTTGGTGAGCATGTCGTCTACCGACTCCCCGGAAGATCCGCGCGCATTCCTCTTTTTCTTGTTGGGTTGTGGCGTCGGTCTCTCCCGGCAACAAGCACTGCGGCGGGAGCCACTCTTCGGATATGGTACACCACTTCGATTCTTCTTAAACGACATGAGACACTTTTGCTGAAATTGATTCACGGCGTCTAGGAGCTGCTGATGCTGCTCTGGAGAAAGCTCTTCGATGTTGACATCCAGGAGGTTTGAGACTTCAGGCATCTTGAACCAATTCGGCTGTATGGTCCCACCAGGCGTGCCAAAAAGTGTGTTGACGCAAAATGTGCACTCAACGCCAATCACACAGCAAGCCGAAAAAGCTAGCTTCGCACGCGCAGAGAGCAAATGACGTGCCAGTCAATTTTCCTGAAAATTAACAAAAGATAAAGAAATTAGATACCAAAGCTTGGAACGTGTCGGGTGGCACCAGACAGTTCCATATTTATGGCCAAGAAGCCAAGCAAGAATAACATGTAGCTATGTAGAGCTACCTGTCAGAGAATCACAACCATCCGGACCATTATAAAGGGAAAAGAATACTGCCGAATGGATGACGTAAGCGTGACGATGATCGGTCTTTGCATAGATAAAGATGCAAGCATGAAGTTATGACCGATCCCCGTGAGGTTTGTCATTAAATAGAATGAGGTAAAGCACGGACATGATCATGTATTAAATGAGCACGCATAGATCAAAGCACTAGTCTACCGCATGTCTAGGTACTTTAAGATCCGTCGGGTACGATTACAAACAAATCTATCCACCGCATGATACAACTTGCATGAAAAACGTACCACTTCCCGCAAATAGATCTATCCACCGCATGATACAATCCAAATACGGAAAGCTAAAAGCATACATCACTTAAGGCACGAACGAGGCACGTGATCTACTCGTGAAGATATAACCGAATACGGGCCGAACGGCCGATCCAGGGTCCATGAAGAAATAACAAACATTACCACGTGAATAAATCTATCGACCGAATTGGAAATCTAATCCATCGGATGACTAGCTCCAAAGCAACCCAAAAACCTGCACCTACCGCATGATACCCGGTTCTTTCAAGATTTATACGCACAAAGCAAGCTTGAACCCGCAACACGTGACAACCTAGATCGATTCAGTTTCGGCTATCGGAGAGCACAAGATCCACGCGTCAAAAACACGAAATCCGCTCGTGTACGGATCTTAAAAGGGAAAAAAGCCGATCCAAACCCATCTAGATTGGGCAAGAGTGTGTTGCATGAATTAAAACATAAAGTAAAACTCATGATAACACGGGGTAACTTAATGAATCCATTGGATCTTGCCAAAATCCAATAGAGCCGATAACTAGCTTCGAGCTAAATCTTAGCCTACCGCATGGCTCATGATCTAACAAGAAACCCTCTTGAACCAAGCTTGAATCTACCGCATGACACGAAGCGTGGTAACAAGACTACTTGCATCGGATCTAAATCCACCGCATGATACTAGACATGATACAAGGTTGCGGTACTCACGGAGGTCGACGGATCGATTGGCCCTCTCGAAGAACTCGACGACACGACAAGGACTCTAGGGTTTGGCGTAAGGCCGGTGTGTATTGAGGAATGAACGTGTCCGTTACATACATCCGGGGATCGTATTTATACCCCTGCCGATTACAACCGCGAATGGATTCATTGCCTAACTAAACTCGATCGCCTATCCATCCATTCGCTTCTTCTCGATTGAGCCACGTCACCGTCCAATCCCGCAAAATCAGCTATCTTGTTCTTTTGCCGAACCGGGAGCGAGATAGCCGACCGCGGATCCTTCTGCCGAAAATCTCTGAAAATATCTTTCCTTCCACCAGACGGACTCTTTTTCGAATCGGACCCATATGTCATACTCCTTACCAAATTTTGGTGTTAACAGGTAGAACATATCGTATGCACCTCGCAGTGCCATCAAGTCCCAAGTGCACGCGGACTTCGTTGCTGAGTGGATGGAGATTAAAACTCCGCCGACACCAATCAAGCATGAGACGTGGATCATGTACTTCGATGGCTCGGTCATGAAGGAACGAGCGGGTGTAGGCCTTGTCTTCATCTCGCCTCTGGGTGTGCGCATGGAGTACATGGTCCGACTACATTTCCCGGCCTCCAACAATGTCGCCGAGTACGAAGCGCTCATCAACGGCCTCAGAATAGTTGTTGAGCTCGGGATCCGTCACCTCGAGATCAAGTCATGAAGGAGAAGAACTGCATGGACCCGAAGATGGTGGCGTACTGCCAGGCTGTTCGTGACCTGGAAGGCAAGTTCCACGGGCTCGAGCTTCATCACGTGCTGCGCGACTACAACAAAGTCGTCAACGTCCTCGCCAAGACTACATCAAGTCACAAGCTGGTACTGCACGGGGCCTTCGCAAGCGACCAACACGCGCCCTCTGTACGAGCGGAAGGGGAGAAGCCGCCTAAGGCTGAAGAACTAGGGTCATGGCAATCAACCAGCCATCCAAGCCGAACCTCAAAGATCCCGACTGGCATTTTCCATCCTCGAGTGGCTAGTCGAGGGAAAGCTTCCCTCTGACCAGATAGAGGCGCGCAGCATCGCACGGTGAGCCAAAGTGTTCGTCCTCAACGAGGGTGAGCTCTACAAACGGGGAGCCACGGGCATACTCATGCGGTGCATCCTCGGAGATCAATGTCGGGAGCTGCTATGCGAGATCTAGGAAGACACGTGTGGGCATCACGCTAGCCCAAGGACACTTGTCGGGAAGGATTTTCAACAAGGGTTCTACTGGATAACAGCGGTGGCGGACTCCAAGGGCATCATGCGCAATTGCGCGGGGTGCCAGTTCTACGCTCGACAAACTCATCTCCCGACACAGGCACTTCAAACAATCCCTATCACATGGCCTTTTGTTGTGTGGCACCTCGACATGGTGGGGCCGCTCCGACAAGCGCTCGGGGGCTTCACGCACCTCGTCGTGGCGGTCGACAAGTTCTTTGAATGGATCGAGGCACGACCCATTATGAACGTCTGCTCTGAGGAAGCCGTGTCTTTCTTCACCGACATCATCTACCACTTCGGAATACCCAACACGATCATCACCGACAACGGCACCTAGTTCACGGGGAAGAAATTCTTCAACTTCTGCAACGACAACAACATTCACGTGGACTGGTTTGCCGTGGTGCACCCGAAGACGAACGGGCAAGTCGAGAGGGCGAACAACATGATCTTACAAGGGTTAAAGCCTCGCATCTTCAAGCATCTCAAGAAGTTCCGAGCAAGATGGGTGGCTGAGCTGTCGTCCGTGCTGTGGAGCCTGCACACCACACCATGTCGGGCAATAGGTTTCACACCACTTCATGGTGCACGGGGCGGAGGCGGTCCTACCCATGGACATCGACTACGACAACCCACGAGTACAAGCCTACACCGAGGAAGGCAACCAGGTCACGCTCAAGTACACGATCGACCAGCTCGACGAAGCGCGAGACATGGCGCTCCTACACTGAGCCAAGTACCAGCAAGCTCTGCGACACTACCACGAGCGCAACGTGCATTCTCGTGAGTTCCATGTCGGAGATCTGGTCCTCCGATGAGTTCAGAGCAGCAAGGATCTACACAAGCTCTCTCCCCCTTGGGAGGGGCCGTTCATCGTCCGCCAGGTACTCCGACCCGGAACGTACAAGGTTAGATATGAGGACGGACGAGTCGTCTCTAATGTGTGGAACATCGAACACCTGTGGCCATTTTACCCTTGAGTAAATGTTTAAATCTTATACATCAATGAATGAATGCCACATGCTTTGTTCATATGGCTATAAGTTCTAAAAACTTCTCTATTGCCATGTTTCTGAATGTGCGACTTCCCTGAAGGCTGAGCAGCGAGCGTCTCTGCACCTGTGCAGAAACGCTCCCTGGTCAGGGGCTACCCAGGGCACGATGCCCTCCTTCTGTTTTTACGATTTTTCAAAAAAAAAATTCTGACAACGATGTCTTGACCGATCGCACAAGCGAAATGTTTTTTGACGGAAAGCTTGACCATGCGAGAAGTAAAGACGACGGCTTGCGTGGGGCGAGATGTTGCTGCTCGTTAAAAGTTCCTAGCACCTACGCCTTCATGGCTACGGTGCGAAGACTTGCGAGCACTACTCAAGTCCTCAAGCCTTCATCCGACCGGCCCAGGCCCATCTCGACCCGGTTCGGTCGACCCTTCACTCCCGTGGGTCCTCAGGTGATTATGCACTTTGCCCCCTCCACTTGCATGATTTTGACGATGTCATCCTCACGTCCAAGATGGAGGTTCTCCGCGCATGAAGTTAGGTCGTTTACGCTTCAATCCCCGGGGGTGTTCCTCGTAACACTTCGGTCCTTGCCACCATTGGAAGTGATTTCATCAAGCTCATGAACACGAACAAGACTCCTTAAATGCTCCTTTGAACTTGTTGCGAATCCGTCCTTTATGTCCATGTTTTCCTACATAAACACAACACTTCCAAATGCATGCACATAGATGAACTTGTTATATGATTAGTGTGCCTAGTGGCGGGTTAGTTCCATAATCAAATCCAAACCAAAGTGTAATGAACATGCTTGGTGTACCAAAATACACCGTCAACGCTGGGCTGCACCAGAGCCCTCCCGAGTCTCTTGGATCTCCAAGGAGGCGGCCCAAGCCACACTCAATGGAGCATCGTGCTCTTGCGGGGCTGCGAGGGATGGGCTCGTCGCAGGTGTCGTCTCATTGACAGGGGTGGTGGGCCAGAGAGATGAAGACTCCGGCGCCTCAGCTGCAGTCGCGCCCACCCCTGCGGTCGGAGGCGAGGGCGCGACCAAGCTCAACTCCGTATCGGCCACGGGCTCCCCGAGAACACCATCTACTGCCTCCGATGCGGCTGAGCGCACGGGACCTCCAACGTCTCCAGCTTGGACCGGCGAAAACTGCCCCATCGCGGTGGCACCCAACGTGGACTCCCACCGACGGGTGCCATTGCTTCATCTGAGGACGCGGCCGCGGGAGCCGCAGACTCAGGCGCCTCAACCCCCAACTCTACCGGGTTAGCTAGCATGCTCTCCAGCACGGCCTCATAGATATCCCGGTCGTTGCTCGATAGGTCAGGGGTGTCCAGATTGATGACCTTGAAGTTGATGGCGCACATGGCGTCGGTTGCCGACACTTCCATCGCGCTCCCACCTGCTTGTGCCTCCACGGGCACTGGATTCTCTATCACCGCTGGCACCACAGCTTCAAGCTCCTTGGTCGGCAGGGTCGGGGGTGTGGTCCGCTCGGCGAACACCATCATGACATCACCACCTCCCAAGACGACCTCGAACAGCGGCTCTGTCGCCGCCTGGGAAGCAGCCGCCTCCGTGATCGCCCGCTCCCCGCCCGAGTTGTCGGCGCCTGCCAACGGTGGTGGCGCCACCGCTCAACCACCACGGTGGCCACAACCAGCCCGCTCTGGGCCTACTTCGCTAACGGCTCGGCGTAAGGGGGCAGAGGCGGGGCTCGAGACGCGGGCCGCGCACGCTCAGCGCCACGCGCTTCAGAGGTGCAAGGCTAAGCACGCCGGTGTCAGCGCAGCTACAGGAAACGTAGGAAGAAATCAGAAGATGAACAAGATGAAGGATCGAAGATGACAAAACATGGTGGGCAGGAGCTTACATGCTAGAACGGATGTGGACCCGCTTCACTGGCTGGTCTGACGAGCCCTGCTCGGGGACTAACCGCTTGGCCCCAACCGACTCGAAGGCCGGCCCCCGGCGTTCCGTTGACTCGGGGGTTGGCCCATTTCTTCCCTTTGGCCCGGGGACGGCGCTCCCGACCTCCATCACGTCGGAGGCCGGCTCCTGACTCCCGATAGCGGAGAGGGTAACATGCACGTCCTGGGCCCCACCGCCCCGGATGACCAAAGACTGGAGGCGCCGCGGGGGAGTGCTCGTATCCGCCCACACTTAGTGTCGACGCTAGTGTCGTCGACCTTGCCCTTGATGATCGCGTCTACAGGGAATCTGCGTCCGGGCGATCAGAGTCGTCGGAGAGGTGGTGAGGCGACGGCTCGTGCTCTGCTGGTCACCTGGGCGTATCGTCCCGGCGAGGTGGATCCCTCCGCCCCTCAGAGGAGCCAGGGCCACCCGGTGCCGTGTGAGAGCGGGTCACCCGCTAATCTTCTCGGACGGGACAGGCCCCCGACCGTGAGCTCGAGTCTGCGCCTTTCTCATGAGCAGCTGGCTCCGGCCACCGCGATGAGGTCACCTCCACTACTCGGGGTGGCGAGGGCGTGAATGACCCCGACATGTTGCACCAATCAACCGTGGTGCTGGGCTCGTCTCCACTCCATGCCGGCGCCGGTGACAGATCCTCATCGGAGGAGACATCACGCTCCCCCGCCTTACACCGCTTGATGCGGTTGTCGTTCCGATCGCGCTTCACGATCTCCTGCTCCTTGTGATGCACTTTGCGCGCAGCTCGCCGCCTCTCGCGGCCGCTTGGTTACGCTTGAAGATCGCCTCCTTGAGGAGAGGCGCCTTCGCTGTCATAAGATGGGCGCACTTTAAATGAAAAAACACGGGGTGGGTGAGTCAAGTATCACCAAGAATCTCCGAGAAGATCAACATCAATCCGAGAAACTAAGTTTGTCGAGGAACTTGTCGGAAGAATAATAAACCACTTACAAGCTTTTCAGTATCCCCATTGGGGAGCATTGGAAGAAATCGCGTTGGCGGCCACGTGAAGATCGACTTCCGGATCGCTAATGCCACGCGACACTGGATCTCGTTCTGCGACAGGAGTTCGGGCGTGGTCACGGTCCCCGTCCTGGGGGCCTTGTCGGCAGTCATCTCGCAGAGGCATAGCGGCCGCCTCCAGAGCAGAATGACACCCCTGGCATGGTACTGGCCAATGACGGTTGCCAAGTTGACCCTGGCCTCTTGGAGACAGGTCAACACCACCCAGTGATCCTTGAGCAGCTTTGCCTGCTCCGCCTTCAGGGGGTCATCGGTCCAGCACCTCAGCTCCTACGTGTTGGAGCTCCCGGTGAATGCAGGCAGCTCGAACTCGGGGTCGTTCCTCAGATAGAACCAACCCTTGTGTCAGTCGCTGTTCGAGCTGGTCAACGAGGATGGGATGTAGTCATCTCCTTGGCCTTGCTTCATCCGGAGGTTGGCAAAGCCGATTGTCGCCACCTTGGATTCATCCTTCAAGCACATGGACATGATGAAGTACTTGCAATGGGCACTGATCCCCAAGTAACCCTCGCACATCACCTCGAACTCCGCCATCTGCTGGATGCTGTTCTGGTTGAGGTGCTGAAGCTGGAGCTTGTACTCGAAGAGAACCGCCCAGATGAACCGCCCGGCGGGAACGGAGAAGCCGCGCTCATGGAAAGCCATGAACGACACAACATACCCCCTGGGCAGGCGCGAAACAGACTCCTCCCTGGGCACCTTCCACTCCACAGCGTCGGTGAGCGGAGGGAGCTGCCCAGCCTCAACGAGGCGGCACAACATCAAGCGAGACACAATGGACCACGTCCAGTTCGACATGGCGGCATGAACTTTCGAGCGGATCTCTGGCGCGAGCTGTGACGGAGCTGCGGGCGCAAGGGAGTGAGAGAAGCAGGATGCAAAGGTAGAGGAGCAAGGCAAGGGAGTAAAGTCCCAAATCTTCGGTCGGCGCACGTTTAAATGGGAAGAGCGCGGCTGCCTGCCTTCAATGCCGGGCCCACCACGTCAGCGAAACGCCCGCTTGTGTGCGAGAGTCTCGGCATGACTGGCACCCGCCTGCACGACGCCTCGATTCCCACAAAACTCGGGAGCCTGCGTCATACCCACTCGGTCACTTCAAACTGTCCCGTCTGTCCCAACGACCAAGGCGCCCACACCCCACGCATCATCCACACTGTCCGCACCGCCCACGTCGCCCATGTCATCCACGACACCCACGACTACCCCAATGGAACAATTTGGGGCTACAATGACAATGATGAAGCTTAAAAACCCACGAGCGAGTCTACAACTCAATCGCGGGCTCGGGGGCTACATCCGGTGGATGCGCTCGCGCGCACCCACCGGGAAGATCAAGAACAGAAATCAACACCAAGCCTTCTCAACTAAGCCCGTGCGCAAGTCCTTGACTCCCTCTCAAGCTTGAGGGCTACTGACGAGGGTCTATATTAGGGCCCTGTTGACGGATAAAAGACGTATCCCTCTACGATCCGCAAGCGTACGGACCCCACACCTTTTTCACCACGGGATTCCCAAGGTTCTTGTCAATCCGCGGAGCAAGGGGATTACAAGCGTTCGATTAACAACGACACACTAGCTACTAAAACCCTAACTACTATTATACTAGAAAACACTAAACTACACTAGAGAGAATGATAAACGATCAAGATAGAAGACACTCGCCCACGGGTCTACGATACTAGAGCATGCAATCGCTTAAAGACATGAAAAACCAATCTAATCTATCGGGGTTGTGACCATGGTTTCGCCCTTTCCCTCATCTCGTACTGTCACTACGCGAAGGTATTCATGACTAGACCTTTGATGGCCACAGTGTATTGAATGGATCCAAGGAAGCATTGAGGCCTTACTCCCTTTACGGCACAGTTGCAAGCCTTAAGCATTAAAGTATATTCAACACAAGATGATAGATAGATAAACCGACAAAGTGCGATTACATCTCACGATCGATTACAACCCATGGACGAATGAGAAGATTACCCCATCAAGGTGCTGATCATGGCACCGTTGATCATGGTTTCCCTTCCGCCGGTGTCTTCCTCCTTCTCCACGAGAGGGTGCTTCCTTCGAGGTGGTTGATCTCGCACGGAGATCCTCCTCCTCTCTCTCTAGCTTGTGGATGGCCTTCGGTGCGAATAACCCCTCCTCCCCGTGTTGGCGGCGCGTCGGGGGTTTTAGGGTTGAAGATCCTTCGAGGGCAAGGAAGACGGGACCGAACCGGTGCCCGAAGTGGGCCGGGCCGCCGCCCGCCGGGCCGGCCGGCCTGAGCCCGTTTCGGCCGGTTCGGTCGCCCTTTTTGCTCCGTGGGTCCTCGTGCACTTATCTACTTTGCCCCCTCCACTTGGATGATTTTGACGCTGTTATCCTCGCGATCAAGATGGAGGCTCTCTTTGCATGAAGTTTGATCTTTTACGCTTCAATCCCCGGGGGTGTTCCTCGTAGCACTTCGGTCCTCACCACCATTGGAAGTAATTTCAGCGAGCTCATGAACACAAACAAGACTCCATGAATGCTCCTTTGAACTTGTTGCGAATCCGTCCTTTATGTCCATGTTTTCCTACATAAACATAACACTTCCAAATGCATGCACAAAGATGAACTTGTTATATGATTAGTGTGCCTAGTGGCGGGTTAGTTCCATAATCAAATCCAAACCAAAGTGTAATGAACATGCTAGGTGCACCAAAATACACCGTCAACATCTCCCCCACACTTAGCTCTTGCTCGTCCTCGAGCAAGTACTCGTAAAAGAACTTCGTCCAAGGAGTGTAATCGTGTACCACTTATCCTTCTTCACAAGTTAGTCAATCCCTTCATCTTTAATACATAAACACAAAGTAATGATAATCAAACATAAACATGGGCGTTTAGAATTTTTACCACGTCAAGATTTACCCCACAACTCAAACTCTTCACTCGAAGCTTTCAATTTCAGCCATACTTACTTCTTTGCTTCCATCGGAGGGTTTTTATGATTTTCAAAACAAAAATTCCTGCAACAAGTGTTAGACAAAAACCTTTCTCCAAGCTCTCTCAAGTCACTCATATGAAGTGGCTATCCTAACCAAATTTTATAAAACTCTCACCTCCCATTAATCTCTCATATATCATGTAAAAGTGGAGCTATAGGTAGGGCTAGTGCAATCAACACAAGTATTGTCAAACTAAGAACTTCCTCTAATGGTTGTCTACCTTTCAAAGCCAATGATCATGAGAATTAACCATATGTAGGGATATCAAGGATGAGAAGATTTAGAATGGTGGACATGTGCAAGGGCAAAAGAAAATTGTGACTTCAAGGCACCAATGATGTCCTCGTTGTCGGATTGCACATGGTTGGAAATAGAGTAAAAGTTTCGTCTCACAATCAACGTGACATCCTTCCTTACACTTTATTTTTTTTCTTTTCTTTCACTTGATCCATCCCTCTCATATCTTCATTGCTAACTCATCTTTCTCTCTTTTTCTTTTCTTCTTTCATTCACATATGATTTTTCTTTCTTTCTTTCTTTCTTTCTTTTCCATACACATACTTTTTTCTTTATTTTTCTCTCTCTTGACAACTTTTCAAAGCTTTCAATTCTCTCTTTCCTCGCATGCATACAATCTGAAATTTTTAAATAAATCATGCTAGAGACGAGACGAAACTTTGAAAATAGGTTGTGTTCAAGGAATATGATGTACAAAAGAGATGTATAGGGTTGGGTATGGAATCCAGCGATATTCATGACTTTCGTTGTGAAAGTCATGGACTGAATATATGACGAGGCTAGCAACAAAAGATAAGCACAAGGACATGATCATTGCTCGAAATTAAAACTCACCAAGAGAGAAGGGTCCTAGCCTAACTCATCGTGCTAATCACACTTATGGTGGAGCGAAAAAAATAAACTTGGCTTTGGATAGGAATTTTTTCTTACTCTCAACTTGGAAAAAGAGGTTTTGCTAACCTTTATTACAAGGGTTTTAAAATAATTTTCAGAACTGAAATCCTCCAATTTTTAGCATCGAACATAGCACAACTAGCATGTGAAGCTCAAGATCGAAGTGCGGTATGGGTACTTTAAGTAGTAGCGATTCCACTAAGCACCACGGTAAACGTTTTTCAAACCACATACTTGTGTTCATATATCAAGAATCGAAGATTAAACAAACAAGTAAATAAAGATAAACAATACATAAAACACAAAGATATATATAAAGACTCTTTTTATTTGGTTTTCTTGACTCAACACTAATTTAAGACACTTGCAAAAATTTTAAAACAGACTCAAAAACTAAAGACTCATTAAAACACTAAGACTCTCACACGAAGATTGAACCGAACCTAAACTTGAAGTTCAAAAGCTAAGGCTAGCGAGCTAGCTCTCCCCCACACTTAAAACATACGACGTCCTCGTCGTATCTTACAAAAATCCTAAGGGGAAAAACTAGATCTAGTGGTACTTCAAGCAAGTTTTGCACCACTTGCCTCTCATGTTTCCAACCATGCCGAAAAGTTTGCGCACGTTGCGGTTAAGGAACTTGTAGTCATCTTCAACTACGCGCTCAAAGTCCTCCATACGCTGCTTCATCGCTTCCATGGCTTGGAGACATTCGTCGGCCGACGTGTAGAGATCCGCGATGGATTGACGGCAAACTCGACAAAGACACCGGATGCAATCCGAAGGGGTCGTCGTCGCCATAATCTCCACCGTTGTCACCACTGTCGTCGCCACCTCCATTGTTGTTGCCTTCACCACCGCCGTTGCCGTCGCCGTTGGGGCCTTCGGGAGTCCATTCATTGGGCTGCTCATCCCAATCGTCATCGTCTCTACCGGCACCGCCCACGAGCTCGGGCTACGATCGTCGGAGTAGTCGCTATCCCCATAATCCTTAGGCTCCGGCGACACCTCCTTGTAATCCTTGCGCTTGATGCCTTGGAGGCGTGCCGACCTTCGAACGGGTGTAGGGACCTTCTCTCCTTCGACGGGGTTGCGAGATGCAAGAGCTCCGGTCGGGACACGTCCTCCGCAACGGATACGTGCGGTCCTCTTGACGGGTAGCTTGACCTCGCATCGCATCGCCTCCTCCATCGATGGCTTCTTGGCTTCTACCTTCAACTCTAAGCTTTTTGGAGGCTCAATGGCTGCTACAAGGGTGCAACACATTGCTTGAAAGGTTTGATTCTCGAGCTCCCGGTTCGGCCAAATATATAGTCCCGAGAGAAAAGCCCCGGGAACCTTATTTTCCTTTTTTACACTTCCCTTAAAATTTTCCGACCAAACAAGGAAGTCAAAAAGGAGCAATTCGGGCGAAATTCGGGGTCATCGGGCGTCGGGCCACCCCCCGGGCCGATCCGATCGGGCCGGCCGGCCCACCCCGCCCCTCGGGGGCCGGGCCGGTCCGGTTTCTTTTTTCACACCGCCCTATTTTTTTCTTCCTCGGCCCATGGGAAAAAGTTGGCCCGTTAATCTTCGCGAAAAACTCTAGAAAGCTAAAAGAAAAATTATTTACGAAGTTGGTGCCTTGTTTTTCGTCCTAGGCGGGACGTTCGGGCTCTTCCTCCATGGTAAAGACGTCAACATGATGAATGGGCACGACATCGGGTTCGTAGTAAACCTTAAGCCGCTGTCCATTCACCACAAATTGATCGCCGTTTATATCCATAATGGTTACCGCTCCGTTGGAGAACACCGAATGCACAACATAAGATCCGTCCCCCTTGCTTTGCAATTTCCCCTTTCCGAAGGTTTTAAACCTCGAATTGTAGAGGAGGACCTTATCTCCTTCTTTAAATTCTTTTTTCTTCAATCTTTTATCATACCACCTTTTGATTCTCTCCTTGTATATGCTTGCGTTTTCATATGCTTTCAACCTCAACTCCTCTAGCTCACTTATTTGAATTCTCCGTTTCACCACCGCGGCATCGAGATCAAGGTTCATCTCTTTAATCGCCCAATAGGCTTTATGTTCTAACTCAACCGGAAGGTGGCAAGCTTTTCCATAGACGAATTGATAAGGGGTCATACCTATCGGTGTTTTAAACGCCGTTCGATAAGCCCATAAAGCTCCGTCTAATTTCTTTGACCAATCCTTGCCTCCCTTCTCTATGGTTTTGTTAAGTATGCTTTTTAATTGCCTATTTGACGTCTTCGCTTGTCCGTTGGTTTGTGGGTGATAGGCCGTGGAGACCCTATGCTCAATTCCCAACTTGGACAAGCACTTTTTGAAGTTCTTCCCGGTGAAATGAGTTCCTCCATCACTTCTCAAGATTCTCGGTGTACCGAAACGAGGAAAAATCACGTTCTTGATCATAGTGATGGACTCCTCCGTGGAAGCTTTACGACATGGTATAGCCTCTACCCACTTGGATACATAATCAACCATAACAAGTATATACTCGAATCCAAATGAGTTTTTAAAAGGCCCCATGAAGTCTATGCCCCATACATCGAATATGTCGATTTGCAAGTTGTATTTCAAAGGCATAGAATTTCTTTGAGAGATGTTTCCGGTCCTTTGGCATTCGGGGCATGACGCAACATATCTTTTAGTATCTTCATGCATCTCCGGCTAATAGAATCCGCTCGACCATACTTTGGCTTCGGTTCGAAAATGGCTATAGTGCCCACCGTACTCCGCCGAGTGGCACTTCCTTAGAATCTCAAGCCTCTCTTCTCTTGGCACACATCTTCTCATTACTCCATCATTGCCAAGCTTGAAGAGGTATGGTGCATCCCAAAAATATTTCTTACTTTCGGAAATTATCTTCCTTTGAGTGTTTTTGTCTAGATGATCGAGGGGCATCTTTCGAATTGCTCGAATGATGTCAATCATCCAAGTATCTTTATCAAGCACTCTATAGAGGTGGTCATCTCTCATCTTATCTTCTATGGGCTCCTTATCATCTTGTCCACGATTCATCCTAGACAAATGATCAGCCACAACATTTTCCACCCCCTTTTTATCACGAATTTCAACATCGAACTCTTGGAGAAGAAGGATCCAATGAATCAAACGTGGTTTAGCTTCCTTCTTAGCCAAGAGATACTTTATGGCTGCGTGATCGGTGTAAACAATGACTTTCGAGTTCACGATGTAAGATCTGAATTTTTCGAAAGTGAATACCACCGCTAGTAACTCCTTTTCCGTAGTGGCGTAATTTAATTGTGCCCCACTAAGAGTTTTGCTAGCGTAGTAAACGGCGTGAACTCGGCCTTCCTTTCTTTGTCCCAAGACCGCGCCTACGGCGTAGTCACTTGCGTCACACATGATCTCGAAAGGTTGGCTCCAATCCGGAGGTTGGATGATGGGAGCACTCACCAACGCATTTTTCAAGGTCCGGAATGCCGCTAGACACTTCTCATCAAAGTCGAAAGCCACATCCTTATGAAGAAGGTGTGTTAAAGGCTTAGTGATCTTCGAGAAGTCCTTTATAAATCTTCTATAGAATCCGGCATGGCCTAGAAAGCTCCTTAAGGACTTAACATCCGTAGGAGGTGGGAGTTGCTCAACCGTCTCTACCTTAGCCTTGTCCACTTCAATTCCTCTCTCGGATATAACATGTCCGAGCACTATGCCTTGCTTAACCATGAAGTGGCACTTTTCCCAATTTAAAACCAAATCTACCTCCGCACACCTTGTAAGGACCTTTTCTAAGTTTGATAAGCAATCCATGAACGTCTTCCGTAAACGGAAAAATCATCCATAAACACTTCAACAATTTCTTCGATGAATTCGAAAACACGGCCATCATGCAACGTTGAAAAGAGGCCGGAGCGTTGCATAGGCCGAAGGGCATCCTCCTATATGCAAACGTTCCGTAAGGACACGTAAACGTTGTCTTATGTTGATCTTCCGGGTGAATAGGAATTTGCATGAACCCCGAGTATCCATCGAGAAAGCAAAAATAAGCGTGGTTTGCTAACCTCTCGAGCATCTCGTCTATGAACGGTAGGGGGAAGTGATCTTTCTTCGTCACTTTGTTAAGCTTACGGTAATCAATACACATCCGCCACCCGGTTACGGTTCTTTGCGGTATCAATTCGTTCTTCTCATTCTTCACCACGGTCAAACCTCCTTTCTTCGGTACACAATGTACCGGGCTCACCCATTCACTATGCGGAACCGGGTAGATGATTCCGGCATCAAGTAACTTGATAACCTCTTTCTTTACTACCTCTCGCATGGCATGGGTTAGCCTCCTTTGATGGTCCACTACAGGCTTACATTGGTCTTCCATTGGTATACGATGAGTGCAAAAGGCTGGGCTAATACCTTTGAGATCATTAATTGAATATCCAATCACCTTCCTATGTTTTTTTAATAAAATCAGCAACGCTTCATTTTCTTCGGGGCTCAACTCGTCGCTTACAATGACTGGATAAGTTTTGTCTGGGCCCAAAAATTCATATTTTAATCCCTTGGGCAAAGGTTTAAGGTCTACTTCGGGCACTTGTGGCTCCTCGGGTTTGATTTCACCTATGTCTTCGAACTTCTCTTCCTCCACGCTACCATCATGCGGCTCTAAGCCTTTTGTTGCTTCCTCTAGTTCTTCATCTTGTTGATTACTAATTTGATTTTCCATCGCTCTTTGCAGCGGGTCTCTAAGGGTTTCAACAAAACAAAGACTATCTATCTCTTCTACTTCTTCATCTTCGGGAGGAAAAGGAGTAAGGTGTTTAGAAGCACGAAGGAAGTTGTATGTGTACTTTGTTCCATTAAGGTTCATTGTTACTTTGCCTTCTCCGGCATCTAACACGGCATCAACCAACTTAAGAAAAGGCCTACCTAAGATTATATGATCAGAATTACTATGGTAAGCATCAATAACAAAGAAATCGGTTGGTATGTAGTTTCTAGAGATTTTTACTTTCATGTTGCAAGCAATACCTAGAGGTTTGATAGTTCTACCATCTCCCATAATTAATTTCGTTGATGTTGGAGCTAAGTCTAGGTTGTGGTATTGAACTTTATCGTAAATTTTAGAAGATAGAACACTTACTTGGGCTCCGATGTCGCATAAAGCTTTGCATTGAACTCCGTTGATCTCGCAACTCAAGTGCGGCGTCATCTTCTCTTCTTCTTCGGATCCGATCGAATAAATTTCAGCAAGGCGAGCGTATGGTGATGCTTCGGGCTTGATCCCCATGATCCTCTTCACCTCGGCAATATGTTCCGGATCCACCACGTCATCTCCAAAGAGCTTTTCAAAAATCTCACCGGTGGTTTCGAGGTCGTATGAATTTTCAGCTTTCTTCTCCGGTGGGAAATCCACTTCCAATGCTCTTGCCATTCCCTTTTGATTAGGGAACGGTCTTCTCTTGTCGAATACTTCTCCGTAATCAATAGGAACCCAATCCATTGGCTCGAACTCCCTTAGTGGCTTCGCGCTTGACATGCTTCTCTTGTTCGTCTCATTTAGTGCGGCGAAGTCGACGTTTGGTGTAGTTCTTGACTTAATGTGTTCTTGTTCAAGCTTTTCCATGATTGGCTCCTCCTTTGTGACTTCCGGGGTTGCCTCTTTAGAAAATTCAGCAAGCTTTTTCTTCCTTGAATTGAATTCCGGCTCTTCCGCAAGTCTTGTTTCCCAATCTCTTCGCATGGCGGCCGCTTTACTAACTTTTTGTAGAAGTTGGGCGGCTTCCGTGAGTGTTTTCTCCATGAGATCCCCACCTGCACACATTTCGACGTGTCGCATGCAACTAGGGGTTAGGGAAAAGAAAAATGTATGCAAGAGTACGTCACCGGTGAAGCCGAGTTTTGGTCCTTGTTCGATTAATTCATTAAACCTATCCCGGGCTTGGTCTATCCCTTCCTCTTCTCCTTGCATGAAAGTGATCACTTGCCTCCTTAGATGTTGAACCTTGCTAATTGGAAAGAACTTCTCGCAAAACTTCTTCGTCAACTTGTTCCAATTGCCTTCAACTTCAAAGGACGCAACCGAATACCATGTCTTTGCTTTGCCGGCAAGTGAGTAGGGGAAGAGATTCCATTTGAACCATTCATCGGGAACTCCTTCTTGACGCACCGTGTTGCATATTGTCGTGAAATCCCTTATGTGTCTATATGGGTTCTCCGTAACCATCCCTTCAAATGGGTTTTCCGCCACCATCTTCATGATCTTGGATTTAATTTCATACTTGGTCGCTTCGAGCTTCGAATCCGACTCTTGTACTTTTATGTCTTCACATCGAGGGCTAGCGTAATCCCTTAATGATTTCTCCGGTTCTTCCATTGGTTGATTAACGAACTCCATCTAGACAATAAGATAAAAACAAAAACAAAAAAGAAACAAGTGTTTTTCGATAATATATGTTAGATATAGCGAAAAAAAAGATAAACTAAAATATAAAACTAAGTTAGATGCAAATCAAACGATGTAAACTAACTTGCTCCCCGGCAACGGCGCCAGAAAAAGGGGCTTGTTGACGGATAAAAGACGTATCCCTCTACGATCCACAAGCGTACGGACCCCACACCTTTTTCACCACGGGATTCCCAAGGTTCTTGTCAATCCGCGGAGCAAGGGGATTACAAGCGTTCGATTAACAACGACACACTAGCTACTAAAACCCTAACTACTATTATACTAGAAAACACTAAACTACACTAGAGAGAATGATAAACGATCAAGATAGAAGACACTCGCCCACGGGTCTACGATACTAGAGCATGCAATCGCTTAAAGACATGAAAAACCAATCTAATCTATCGGGGTTGTGACCACGGTTTCGCCCTTTCCCTCCTCTCGTCTTGTCACTACGCGAAGGTATTCATGACTAGACCTTTGATGGCCACGGCGTATTGAATGGATCCAAGGAAGCATTGAGGCCTTACTCCCTTTACGGCACGGTTGCAAGCCTTAAGCATTAAAGTATATTCAACACAAGATGATAGATAGATAAACCGACAAAGTGCGATTACATCTCACGATCGATTACAACCCATGGACGAATGAGAAGATTACCCCATCAAGGTGCTGATCATGGCACCGTTGATCATGGTTTCCCTTCCGCCGGTGTCTTCCTCCTTCTCCACGAGAGGGTGCTTCCTTCGAGGTGGTTGATCTCCAGCCGGAGATCCTCCTCCTCTCTCTCTAGCTTGTGGATGGCCTTCTGGTGCGAATAACCCCTCCTCCCTGTGTTGGCGGCGCGTCGGGGGTTTTAGGGTCGAAGATCCTTCGAGGGCAAGGAAGACGGGACCGAACCGGTGCCGAAGTGGGGCCGGGCCGGCCCGCCGGGCCGGGCCGGCCCGAGCCCGATTTCGGCCGGTTCGGTCGCCCTTTTTGCTCCGTGGGTCCTCGTGCACTTATCTACTTTGCCCCCTCCACTTGGATGATTTTGACGCCGTTATCCTCGCGATCAAGATGGAGGCTCTCTTTGCATGAAGTTTGATCTTTTACGCTTCAATCCCCGGGGTGTTCCTCGTAGCACTTCGGTCCTCACCACCATTGGAAGTAATTTCAGCGAGCTCATGAACACAAACAAGACTCCATGAATGCTCCTTTGAACTTGTTGCGAATCCGTCCTTTATGTCCATGTTTTCCTACATAAACATAACACTTCCAAATGCATGCACAAAGATGAACTTGTTATATGATTAGTGTGCCTAGTGGCGGGTTAGTTCCATAATCAAATCCAAACCAAAGTGTAATGAACATGCTAGGTGCACCAAAATACACCGTCAACAGGCCCCTTTGACGTCGAGATAATTTCTCTTAAGGTGAAGTCTTCTGACACCATTAACAATGGCCAAGATTGACAACGTGAAGGCCAAGATTCAAGATGAGGAGGACCAATGACCCTAGTCAAGACCATCACTAGCAAGATGTCTTATTCCGAACTAGTTGGGAGCTTCTCCGACCAGTTCCCCACTAGAGGAACCCCCCACAACGAGTCTCCGCCTCGCATGACAAGCTGCTCGTTCACACGAGAAGTCTCCGCCTCCGACCAAGGTGCAAACCGTACCACATGGTGTGATCCTGGCACGCGAACACCTCTGCCACGATGCGTGGGGGCGGTTCCCCATGCCATGCAAATGCACCAACTAGCGGCCCGCGCGGGCAACTGGCCCCGACAGGAGTCTTAGCGTGGCTCTGCTCAGCTGTGCAGCCATCAAATTGCCACACCTCCGGCCCTGCAGCATGCAAACTCCACCCGAGGCACTCAAGCACCCCCTACAACGAGCTCAGTCCTACGATTAGGCCTTAACGTGGTGGGCTTATCCCGTGCTCGGACGGACTGAGTCGCCGCCAAACCACTCGGAGAAAGCGCCAGGTGTCCCGAAGTGAACAGGACCGCCCGGCCACGCGGCGGCCTCTTCAACAACGTAACACAGCTTCTCTTCCATGCGTCCTGGCAGACAGCAACGCGCGAGAGGACATCCCAGGAACCAGGCACTATAACTCTTATTTTGTTTCCTTTTTTGCCTCTTCCCTTGCATCTATAAAAGGGAGAGGAGGGTAACCGTCACAAGGGTTAGCCGACGAGCCGGACATTCGTACCAAGGGACTTGGGCTCGACACCCTCTCCCGACTAGTTTGTAACCCCTACTACAAACAACCCTAGCACGGGAACATGGTAGCTCGATACTAGACGTAGGGTATTACTCCTCGGAGGCCTGAACTAGTATAATTCCTGTTGTCTCTTGTGCTAACCATCCGAGCCCGACACACGATTGATACAAATTTACTGTGTGGCGGTAGAGAACCCCGACAGCGAAGAAGAACAAGAGAGGAAGGATTATAGAAGAAGGTTTTTCTGCAGCCCAAGAAGAAGGTGTGCCACAAAATTATGTGCCACCATTTGGAGGAATTCCGGCACCGCCGAGATACTACGGTGGTGTACCAATGCAAGCATGGGGGAGTGGTGCAGCCATGCCCCTACCAAATTTTGTGGTACCCAATGTAGCCTTTGTTGAGCAATATGCACACCTCCCTCAACTACAACCAAGTGTGGTCATCATTGGAGGATGCGCTGCAGGAAACATGCAAAATATCGCAGTCATCCAAACCAATGCAAACCAAATGGGTGAAGGCAATGCAAATCGCCTTTGAGCTTGGACCCCTTCACCTAGCACCACCGGATCAATTCATAGGAGGAGCGGTGCAATCCTATTATGAGAAAGGGTACAATAACCAAGATTATCAATATCAACCACTGGCGGAAGATTAGAGAGAGGAGGAGCTTTATTTTTCCTTTTCCCTTTTCTTTAATTTTCAGCTTTATGCGGCAATGTATGCGTAGTGTTTTCAATTTTTATTTAATTTTCAGCACGTGAGTTAGCTCTTATTTTCATATTGAATAAAATCACCACCTTGTTTTTACCTTTGGCAATAATAAAAATTTTGTGCCATGTTGATATATGATGATAGCTGCCACTTTGTTTTTCTTTGTACTTGTTTTATGCATGATTAAGCTAATGCTCTCTTAAAATACAAATCTGAAATTTATTTAAATGCTAGATTAATATTTTGCAGAGGTTATGATAAAAGTAAGACCCATAGTCTTTTATATGCTCTCAAGTTTTGATGGATTAAAGATGATTTATTTTTGTTCTTAAAAGCAATGCTAACCTTGTCATAAATACCACTTGCATGTTGCTCTACCTATTCAGAGCCATATATATATATGAGTGTAAAAACTTAGTATACAAGGTTTATTTTTTGGTGAGTTATATCAGGGCTTGATTTCTCTGGCCCGAGACTAAGAAGCTGGTCATTCCATTTTTGTGTATCTATCTTTTTGCTAGCCTTTCTATCCGTGCATTGTGTATCCCCACAATGGAGATTTCATAAACCTCGCCGGATATCCACCCTTAAAACCAAAAATATCATCTTTTGTGTTTACCTCCTTGACCACAACCTATCATTGAGTATGGATCATCAATTCGAGGAAGATTGCGAGATGGTGCCAAGATTGAAGATTTCAAGTATCTCTCCAAAGGAAAAATATTTCTAGTATCTATCTGATATCTATCACCTATTTCTCCGAGGACGAGGAAACGTCTAAGCATGGGGGAGGAGGTAGGTACAATTCAATTTAAAGTTCAAGGGGAGCAAATAAAAAAAGAAAGAGAGAAAAAAGAAAAAAATGAGTATATAAAAAAAGAGAGATAAAGAAAAAATATGTATGAGAAAAAATATGAGTATGTATAAAAATAAAGTGAACTCCCTGATTCTCTAAATGCATTAGGAATTTCAAAAGTTTCAAGATTAAGATCCAAACTCATCTTTCCAACCATGTGCAATCGGATAACGAGGATTTCCTTTGTGCCTCGGGATCACTCTTTGCCATTTGCACATGTCCACCTATCTCAAAGTGTGTATTTTTATCTCCCCCTCTTGATATAACATTATTTTCCAATGAACTTTTTGATGAGTCTCGGTAAGACCATGAGAAGCTTGTCTTGTTTTGACGACATCTCATTTATAATATCTTTGTAGGACTAAACTTTCTCAAAAAGCTCCATATAAACCCTACCACATATATGTATGTTATGAGAGGGAAAGGAGTAGAATAAATAGGCTTGAGAGACAAGATGAGATGAGAGTTATGAGCAAGATACAAGGTGGTTTAAATTTTTGAACTTGGTTTAGCTCTTTTTCATCTAGTTCTTTATTTCAAAATTTCTGAGATCCATTTAAATTTTGGGAGCATGTTTAAAACTTGTGGGATGAGTATAATTAATATCCACTCTCTGTAGGGATGAAGGCTAGTACATTATGGAACTCTAACAAATTAAATTTTTGAGAGCATCATGTTTTCTCGTGTATGATCAAGTGTAGGGTTTGAACAATGAAGGGCGGTGCTGATATCCATCAAAGGCTTACTCGAGGACGAGCAAGGTTTTAAGATAGGGGAGATGTTGACGATGAATTTCCGTCAACCTAGCCATAAGTTTACATTCAGTGTTGGCATGAATTTTATATCTTATCAAATGGTACTAACCCTTTGGATATAACAAGTTCGTTCGTGCATGTTGGTTTTGGAGTTTAGTGTTTATGCAGGAATTAGCGTTGAAAGCAAGGCTTTCGAGTAAAGTTCCTCATGACAAGACCTTGAAGCCTGGCACAAGTCAAGGAATGAAGTGAACATGACTCCAATAAGCCCAAGGACCAACCCGTGAAGATGGAAAACTCCGAGGACCTGAACGAAAAATGTTGAATCTTGTGGGACAAGGAGCTCCATCTAAATCGTTGTTGGTATTTGTTAAGCCTACAGAAATATTGGATAATCTGCAAGCGCACGGATACCGGTGAGCACTTCACCCGGGAAGAGGGTTTTAAATATCGAATCCACAAGGAGAAAGACAGAGAGAATGGTCTGAGTAAAAGACTAATCCCTGAGAAGCTATCAAGGACTTGATAGAAAGAGAGATAAGGAAAACTTAAGGATAATCTAGTCCTTACTCGCATAAGCTATGCATTAATGTTCTTATGGGGAGATTGCCTGAAGGCACACTTAGGAAAGGGAACCGCCCGAGAATCTATGGGGGGAGTCCTAC
The DNA here is from genome assembly GCA_947561735.1 of Cenchrus americanus. NCBI lineage: Eukaryota > Viridiplantae > Streptophyta > Magnoliopsida > Poales > Poaceae > Cenchrus > Cenchrus americanus. The sequence goes on from OX387240.1 coordinate 108,939,295, forward strand.
GGTTTCTATAGACGGAAGGTGGACTGCAAAGGACAGACGGGAACAAGGTCACTTCCCGCTTCTACCATACGATCCGGAATATAGAAGGCATTCATAAGCTAGCTAATCTAAGCACCACGCTTACACTAAACATGCAACTTTAATTCAAGAGCGATAGGAATGAAAGTACACACAAAGTTATGAACCGTAAGAACAATAAAAACAATGTTGCTCACTTGAATAAGAAGTCGATCTTTCCACAAGGCTTCAGGATCAGGCTCCAACGGAGTTGATCCCAAAAATAGAAGATGAAGAGGAGATACCGACATGTCCGGGCCTTCCTTCACCTTCGCCTCTACCGCTCTCTAATCCTCTCGAACAAGATTAGCTAGATCTAACTATAACATGGATCTAACCTCTCAACTTGATACAACTCTCCAACTCTAATCAAGAACTTCTATCTCAGGTAGGCATTGGTGATTAGAATGAATTGGATGTCTGCCCTGGGGTCAGGGGGGCTGCTTATAGAGTTCTGAGGGGGTATCGTTGCGCCGTAGGATCAAACTGACCTAAAGAAGTGGTTTAGATTGATCCTAGGAGGCGGTGGAGGAAGCTTCCAGAAGATGGGGCGGTTCGGGACCCAAGGGGCCCGATCGGCCTCCCCACAGGGCGGGTCGGCCTGGGCTGGGCCCCGGCTGGGCTCCGCCTTCGCGTGTGGGCCTCTTATCCCTTCTAGATGCATATTTTCTTGGAGCCCACTTCAGTTGAGTTCGGGAGTCTTCTGGAGCCTTCTAGAATTCATTCTTTTTGCATTTTCCTGAATAGTCCCTGAAAATATATAATTCACCAAAACTCGTGGAATTCATTAGTAGCAAACCCCTAAGTCTATATTGGTATTCATTTTATGCCCTTTTCTATATTTAGTTGACAAGTAAAAGTATACGTTAATATGTGTCAACAAACTCCCCCAAGCTTACCCTTTGCTAGTTCCTAGCAAAGATATGCTTTAGCAGGATCAGGAGTTGCTACAACGCTTTCACACCTCAAAAGTACTATGGTTTTCAAAAACCAATTCTCCTCAACAAGATTGCTCTTTCTTACCTTCAACCTTTAAGCATAGCCTTTTCATAAGTCTTGAGCAAATAAAAGACAAAACTATCAAGTCAAACATTATATCTCAAATTCTTTGATCAGCTATCATCTTGGGGTTTTGCACATTTTTTAGATAAAACTTAGAGATCCTGTGTATGACCTTCTCAAGCATGGAGTCACACTTGGCAAGATATGTATGGATGATAGTGTTGGATGGATGAGGGTGAAGGGTGGTAAGCCTTTTAGCCTAGCTCGTGGACTATATCTCTCTTTCTAAGATTCTTAAGATCTGGGCTTTCCATTCTTGGAGAGGTGGGCTCTACTCGCCCCGAACTTTTGTCCATTTTTCTCTCTCCTTCGAGATGTGGGCTCTACTCGCCCTCAGACACATGTCCATTATTCATCTCTAAATTTATTTTTTTAGAGAGGTAGGCCCTTCTCGCCTAGTATGACACTTGTCCTTTTTTCTCCCTCTCTCGTCTCACTTTTTCCTCTCTTTTATTTTTTTTTCTTTTTTCGGGTGTAGCCCCAGAATCCATTTTAACATTGAGAGAGAGATATCCTAGACTTGCATAATCTATATGGCTTGATGGAAAATGTGTACTTCCATGTCAGAAGCAGCATAAATGGTGGAATGGAATGATCTTGATGTGTATGACAAGCTCTCAAGGATCAAACACAGGAACTCATCACGTAAGATTTTTCAAAATTTAAGATAAAACCAGAAATCAAGCTTCTCTAGGAAAATGATCAATAGCAACTCAACTTTTCATGAATCATCTTTCAAAGCCTAGACTCAGATTAAGCATGTACTTGCACAGGTTTTTGGGTTTAGAGCAATTTAAGCTTCAGGAGAATCTATGTCTGAAAACTAAGCACTTTTAAAAGGAATTACGACGGAGCAACTATTCATCATTTCCAAGCATATATCATCAAGATCATTATTAAAGAGAAAAGTTAACTAGCAGACTCTAGCATTTCATTCAAACTAAGACTTTTAACTAATACTCAAATAACTAGCTAATATTAAACACCTAGGATAGTGATACTTATCGTGATAACTGGGGGTGCTCTCCCCCAAACTGGATCTCGAAGTGATTCTTGATTCATCCTTGGAACTTGTTTGCCTTTAGGTCCTCATTAATTTCTCCCTGTAAATATTAGTCTCGCACATACCCGAAGGAGCAAATTCTAGGATTATGTTGTGAGCCTTCATGTGTCAACTTCTTTTGGGGGTTTTCTAAAATGTGTGGACCTTCATGTGCCCACGTGTTTTTGTGAATTTTTTGTGCAAAAGGGATGCTAAAATAAAAACATGTGAATGCAAAAAAAATTATGCCGCCACGGTACAGAGTACATGGGGCCTTAAAGAATGCAAAAGCAGAAAATATTTTTATGATCTTTTTCAATGCAAGTATAGGGAAATAAACATGCTAATCTAAATATATATGTAGTGCACAATATAAAGATAAATACCGAGTTACCTCTCGGCGGGAGTTTAGAGTACTTACTCCCATGGCGTAGTTGTAGTGGCCATTGATTGATCAGTTGATGACGCGGGTAGTGATTGGTCTTCCGAAGGTGTACTTTGATCTTTCTCCTCAGCATGGACTGAGTGCTCGGTTGGTTAGGGTTGAGCGGACTTTTTTTCAATCTTCTTAATTTCTTCCTTGTCTGTCAACTCCGTTCCAACTAAGCTTGTGAATTCCGAAAACATCTCCGCGTCTAGTTCTTCTTGGATCTGTGGTGTTCAGTAGCAGTCTTCATTCTTGATGGGGATGTTTTGCACAAAATTTCCCCAGAGTTAGTGGTCTTGGTCCGCCATCTTTGACATTGAGTAATGCATGTTCCTGTGTTGTGGACAACTTCTCTGGAAGCTTCTTTGGTTGATGGAGCGGTGTATGGTCGGCATTCCAGGGTCGTCCATCTTAGACAGTAGTGGTGAAGGGAGTAGGTGCTCATAGTCTGATTTGATCGGGTTGATCAACCAGACTCCCTCCACATCTCACTATTCTTGTTTTATCATCTCGGTCATCCTTGAGTACATCATCTGATCTTGATAGCCACTTGGTGATGGCATCACCCATGTTCTTTGCTGATTCAGCTGCTCGAAGGAGGGTTGGATAGTGACAGCTGGCAGAGTATTGTTTAGTGTGCTTGTTTGTAGGTCGTGGACTTGTAGGATTTGGGGAAGTAAGACTTCTCCTTTTTTATGTAAAGTGAGTCATGCTTACAAAGACAAGGTAGAGATCAAGTGCATGGGTTCTGTTGGTGGAAAACACCAACCATAATTTCATTTATTCTACTCTATCCTTTGGCACATTGAATAAGATAACGAAAAAGCATAGATTTATTTTATGACAAGGGTAACAAGATCAGAAGATGAATCTAGCATGTAAATCTTTTTTTAGCAAAATAAAGAGTGATCAAGAAAGTGATGCTAGAAACAAACAAAAAGACAACATGTTGAGCTAACAAGATTGGATCATGTGAAACTGTAACTCTAGCATGTTTGACTTTTCATTTATTAGGATGCCAGAGAAAATGGAAATGACAATTTACCTCAAGGTGTTACCTTTATTATGATGTTACTATGACATCTTGTGGTGGTATCTCTTTTGAATGTATACAACTTGTGGAGTGACAGGTGCATGTGAGGAGGCATGGCTTGATCATCTTTAATGGAATTAGCCTCCTTCCTTTATGCCTCCATCATCCAGGAATTCCTCCTTGAGTGAGTGCTTATGATTGTGGATCTTGTTTGCATTACTCTTCTTCTTGGTTCATAGGGAATTCTTCTCTCTCAAGTGTCTTGCTCCATCTCTAGTGAGTTCATCTCGACCTCTCCCAAACTTGTCTTGAGTTTATTCTGCAGGGGTTAGTTTAGAAAATATACCATTGTCTACACAAGCAATTCTAGTTCAATAACCAAACCAGACTCCATGCCTAATCAGATTAAGGAAGGCTATTTAACCTAATCACCACTCATAATTTAAAAGCCAATGGAAGTATGAATGTACTTCCAAACCAAAGCTTACTATGGTAGACAAAAGGTAACATGAAGGCATATAGAGATTTACTCAAATAAAGACGGTAGAGCATGATCAGTTTTTTAACAGAGTGAGCATGTAATAAAGGTAGAGATAACCAAGCTAGTGCAGCAACATGACAAGGGATGTTTCTATGATATGATTCAATGTTGCGTAACGACTGGTTGGACATACCTTGTATTGTCATCCTTCGTTCTCTTTGTTCCAAACCTGGAATGGTTAGTGACAAGATTACCCGAAGGAATATTTTTATAACTATACCTCTACGCTCACTACGCAGGGGTATATGCAAGCGTTATAGATTTTCCCCCTAGCGTGCTTGTTCTTGGACAAAAAGCTCGTCCTTGGGAAACCTTCAAAAATATGGTTCAAGATGGTGAAATGATTTCCCTTACATTGCTAATCTCAAGATTTCAAGCCTGGGACAACCACCCTTTCTAAATTTGTAGAGAAAAGAAGTATAAGGGGGTTGGAGGTCTTTTTGTGCAGCAAGATTTGAGATGGCAATTGAATTTAGGAGTTTTCTCAAATGAGCATGGACTAGGTGGAAAAGTTCCATTTGTAAAGTAGCTTTCATGCTCATTGATGTTCTCCAGGTAATGTGCTCCTTCTGGTCTTCCTTAGATCCTTCATAAAATTTTAGGATTGTGAGGGGACGCAAGAAAAAGGGCACAAGAGGATTCATTGGGCTCAAGGATGAGGTTAAAGATGGGTTTGAAAAGTTATCTAATCCGAACATTGAAAGAGAGAGACAGAAATGGCTTCTTGATGGCTCTGCTCTCTTCCTATGGCATGATTAGATATGCTATCCTTGAGGTTTCTCCAATGTCCTTGTGTAGCAAAAAATATGCTTTTTAAGAGACTATCTCCTTAGGAAAATTGCATGCTTAGAAGTCTCTTGTGAAGCTTGAAGTTTCACGATCTTCCCAAACTCATCATCTACAAGGGTTGAATTTCTTCTTCCCTTAAAGGTTTTCAGGACATTGATGGTTTGGGTTTGATAGCTAAGCCTTGGGATTGGAGTGATGGTGATATAGTTATCAGAACTTCCCTTTTGTGGCTAGAGGATGATTTCTTTTCTTCCTTTGGGTGGTCATAAAGAATGCTAGTGTAAGGATTCCACCCGCTGAGTTCGTCAAAGACAAACCTTGCCTTAGAAAAAGAGAGAAAAGTTCCTCTAGATACTGCATGATGGTCATGCGCACAACATTCTTAGGATGGGTCCAAAGATTCACTACCCTTAGAGGATAATGATACAAAGATTCCTTAACCTATTAAGGATATGATACTTGTTCCTGCGGTGGACTATGGGGTAACGGTCTACACTAAGGTAGAACAAATGGTTTCCTAGGCTCATTCTTGCTTCATCTCTTCAGTTCCAGACCATCAAAGATGAAGACTAGAGTTTTCGTCTGTCGCTCCTAAAAAGGATTGTTTCATGATTATTTCGATCAATCGTAGGCGTAGCTCATGGCCGTATGTAAGGATAAGATCTAAAGTTTGTAGTGGCCAGAGCTTCCGCTTTAGGGTACAGCTTAAGATAGATAAAAGTGGAACCAAGTGATCCCACAAAGATAGCAACAGGTGAGAAGATAGAAAAAAGATAAAATCTAAACTAAAGTATGGTACAAGATTAGCTATAGTCAAGAGTTCTGTTGACGTAAAATCAGCACCTCACGCCAAGCACACAGCAAGCCGAAAAAAGTTGTCTTAACACACGTTACCGAATCTGAAGCGTGCCAGTCAATTTTCCCTGAAACTGACAAAGGATGAAACAGTTAGATAAAACCTGGAACATGCCGGGTGGTACCAGACAGTTCCGTATTTATGGCCTCAAAGCCAATCAAAACGACATATATCTACAACAAGCTATCTGTCGGTAATCTAAACATCATTCGGGAACTTCAAAACATGTAAACAGGATATAGCCGAATGCATGACGTAAGTATGATGAAAGGTCGGTCTTTATTTAAACAACATTGCAACACGTAACCATGACCGATTATCAAGGATAAATTGTAATAAAATAAGTAAAGGCGAAGCATGATTATAAATTTGCAGTAAACACGCATGCATAGGCCAAAAGCACTAGTCTACCGCATGTTTAGGTACTTTCAAACCCGTCGAGCGTGACACCAAACAAGTTAATCCACCGCATGATACGACTTGTTTGAAATCACACTACCAACCAAGAATAGATCAATCCATCGCATGATACAATCTAAACATGGAAGGCTAAAAGCATACATTATTTAAAACTAGCTTATGAACACGTTTCGCTCGTGGCGGAATTGCCGAATACAGCTGTACAGCCGATTTGGGTTTCGTGGAGAAGGAACAAACTATGCTAGATCAACACGCTTGAACCCGCAACACGTGGCAATCTAGATTGATTCGAATTCGGCTATTAAAAAGCATGTGATCCATGCACCACATCGAGTTGAAGATTTGAACATACATCATATGGATCGTAAACAAGATAAAGCCGAATCTAGTCAATCTAAATTGGGCAATAAGAGTGTTACATGAATTAAACATAAGAGCAAAATTCAAAGCAACACATTGTAACTTAATGAATCTATTAGACCTTGCCAAATCTAATAAAGCCGATAACTAGCTTCAAGCTAGATCTTAGGCTACCGCATGGCTCATAATCTAACGAGAAAGCCTCTTGAACCAAGCTTAAATCCACTGCATGATACTAAGCATGGTAACAAGACTACTTGCATCACGGTCTAAATCCACCGCATGACACTAGACATGATACAAGGTTGCCAGTACTTACGAAGGTCGACGGATCGATGGCTCCTCTCGAAGAACTCGACGACTCAACTAAAGGACTCGAAAGGTTGGCACGGGGCCGGTTTGTTGTGAAATTGTTCGATTCCTATTACAAACACTAAGGGTTCATATTTATACCCTTGTCCTAACACGACTCCTAGTCGACCACGATTACAACATTTATTGCCTAAATTAATGCCCTGGCGCCAATGTCCGTCCTGCACCCGTCATCAATTCATCCCTTCCTTATATCCAGGCCACGTCATCACGTATTCCCGAATGCTTCCTCTTCCAAGCGCAAAACAGCCCTTCTGCCGAATGATGGCGTGCTCCCGACCGCAGGCATCTTTACCGAATGCTTTGGGGGAAAATTTCCTGCCGAATGGTGTTTTCTTACCAAACTCGACCCACAGGTCAGTCTCTTCCCTGTACCAATTTTTGGTGTTAACATATGCCCCTTCAATTATGGGATAAAAGGTGATTTTATTCCGGAATTGACCATAAATGCTCAACGTCTCTAGGCCGAATCCGTTCAACACCCGTTCTTTCCTCCTTCAAACCGTTGGAGTTTTTGCCCAGATCCAAACCCTAGTTCATCAATCTTTCAAGCTCAAATCTTCAAATGGCGAACCAAGACCAGGCTCTTCAGGTAAATCTCATCCTCCTAAGGCCCATTTGGTATTACTTTTCTCAAATTTCATCTCAATTTTTTTCTCTTGCCCTCTCTGGTTCTTGATAGGCTCTAGCCGCCGAAATCTTGATTCCCGTCGAGGACCAATCACCATCTTATTTCCTCGGACCCGTGGGAATCTCCGACCCTTCTGAGTTCATTAGAGCCGAATCTCAGAGGATCCCTTTCAAAGCAGCACTGTTGAAACCCCATGAATGGCAGGATGCTTTCAAGAACTAGCCCCTGCCCCCAATTGCAGGTTGGAGAAACTGGTACAAGAGGATGCTTGATGATGACAGCGTCAAGACAAGAAATTAGGACAGCCTTCGCATTGCTCATTGTTTGGAATTATCTCTGGATGAGACACCCAAAAATGAAAACCTTCTGATTGCAGCCTGCCATTTTTGGTCCAATGGCGCTAATGCCTTTCTTTTTGGCCACGGACCAATGTCCCCAACTTTGGCCGATGTATACATGATAACCGGCCTTGAAGTCACAGGAACTGTATACCCACACAAGTACAAGGGCTCTTCCAGGCAAACAGGAGTGAGAACAGGGGTTAGATATAAGAAATATATCCAAAACTATATGTCTGACGGCCCTTTGTCTGATGTTGAATACAGAGCTTTTCTGAACATGTGGCTATGCAGATTCATCTTTTGTGGCAAAGCCAATGAGCCAACCCAGAACCACATTGTAATGGCTGAGGACTTGGCTGCTAGTACCCCTATTCCCCTCGGGAAGTACCTCATAGGAAGTGTTTACCACATGCTCCATCAGACCACCTATCTGATGCACACCAGCCAAAAGATTTCCTGTGTTAATGGCCCTTGGTGGTTTGTTCAGATGTGGCTCCAATTATATATGCACCAGATTGTTGCTGTTGACCTCAACAATCGGCACTTCCCTTCAACCAATTACAAGGAGGGTGAAACCCAGAGCACCAAAGGTTGCCAAACTTATGGAGAAGCTGCCTCCACTGTGTCCATCAATCAAAGCATTGGCCAACTTTTTGAGCTCTTCTTCAGAGGTTTTGCCAATCCTGTTTGGCTTCCATATCTGGACAATGACAGCTTGACCCTTCCTTGTGAGTTTAGTTTTGAAGCTGGATGTAATGATGTACGATCTATAGCAATTTTCAATGTCTTCATCCATCCATGTATCCTGCCAGCAGAATTTTGTGGAGGAAGGCAAATCCAGAGTACCTTTGAGAACTACCAGCCAAACATGATGGCCAGACAACTAGGATGTGGTCAAGTGCCCCCAAGGCTATTCCTTCATGAATTCCTCAAGCCCAGAGAGGATATCAAGGAATCCATACAAGCAACAAGGGTCTTTGAGTATAAGTGCAGCACAACTGTTTATGCACCCAGGCCTTTTGTGCTAATAACAATCACTCACCCTTCTTTCATTTCTTGGTGGCAAGAACTTCATGATCATATCTTTAATGTGCCAGTACATCCTCTCTGTCTTGAACTAATGCCTGACTTTCATCCAACTTCAGAGGTAATATACTTATTTTCCCTTTTTTTCAATCATGTCCTTCTTTACTGATCAGGATTCTGTCTTTTTCTGCAGGATACAGCACCTGCCCCTCTTGCCAGGACAATCTCCTAGAATATCGTAGGCCCAATCTCTGCCTCGGGATATCAATCCCCTACTCTGGCTCAACTGATGTCCAGATATGCCACACTGGATCCAACTCTCATCGGTTCAGCCTCTGACAAAAGGAAAGCTCCATTTATGGTTGCTCCTTTGGCTGCCAAGAAGAAAAGAACAACAAAAAAACTTCTCGTTCAGGTTAGAATCCTTTCCTTCCTGAGCATAAAACCACTCTTCATCCTGATCATCTTTATCTTGTGTAATTTCAGACCAGAATTCAGCGACCACTGGTCATTATAGATTCTGCCAATGCTTCATCCACTAGTAAAATTTCTCACCATCTTATTTTTTTAATCATTTTTCTCTTCATTGGCACTTATCCTCTACTTACTAGTTGCAGAGGAAACTATGGTGGGCCAAACCATGGGGAGTTCTTCCCCTCAACATGACTCAAATCCAACCTCACCAAGGATCCAGTCATCCTCTCTTCAAGCAGAAGCTTCAGCCTCACCAAGGATTCCTCCAGCTTCTCCTCAGCTAGAAGCTTCAGCCCTACCAAGGACTCCCCCAGTTTCTCCTCAGCCACAAGCTTCAGCTTTACCAAGGACTCTTCAAGCTTCTCCTCAACTGGACATCCAAGAGCCCCCCTTGAGCCTGAAAACCTCCCTTCCCCAACTCGGGAAGCCAGAAATGATGTAAGCATGAACACCCACCTCTCTATTTTTTCATTCAGTAAATCACCACTAATTCGGCAAGAAAACATTTTTCAGGAGGAAACTGTATCATCACCAATTTACTCCTTCGTTGTGGATGACTTGATTGCCGAAGAAGGGGATGAAGCATCTTCCAGTCAGGCTTTATCAGAGTAAAATCGGGCAAAGTTGAAGGAAATTCTTTCCCTGCTGCAAAGGGATGTTCAAGACCAAGTCAAGGATGCTGATCTTCTAAGAGAAGCACTTGCACTCATTGATCAAGATCTCCCAGTCGACATCAAGGCTTCCTTAGAACCTGTTTCCAAGCTGGATGATCACTTTGTAGCAGTAAAGCAAGCCTTGAAGAACTTATCCTCTCAACCAGCTCTAGAACAAGAGCAAGCTGCAAACAAGCAATCTATGAAAGATTTGCACACCCAAATGCAGAATCATAAGGAACTGCTAACCAAATTGCAGCCTGAACTTGAGCTGAAGAAAGTCAGAAAAGCTGAATTGGAAGCTGAGCTGAGAACCCTGACAGCTGAGATTGAGGCTGATGAAAAGAAGATGGCTGAACTTCCTGAATCAATGGAGAAGATACGAAAAGAAGCCACAGCAACCATGACTGCAGGAAAGCAGCTCAAGACAAAGCTCTCGACTTTGTCTAAGACCCAAGAAGTTGATCAAAGATTACTAGAGAACATCAATAAGATGATATCAGATGCCTCTAATGTACTCTCAAAATACTTGGGTGTATCATTGTAACAAACAGTTTGTAGCCGAACGCCTTATCATCCCTGTAATTTTGCTCCTCTTCAGTCTTTATTTTCCCATATTTGTCTTGCCTTATTTTGACGAGCAATTCCTGGACGATCCATTCGGCAACTCTGACCAAACAGTGTCACACCCGAAAAACAACCCGACCGCAACACAGCCGGATTTCAACCAGTTAAACCGAATATGACTCAACTTGAATCCCAACGACCCGGTGACGGTTCAGTTGAAAGAGTCTCTCCACTTCCCAAATTTCTTGGGATATGCACCACGATCTCCGGCCACGATCTCCGGCCACGATCTCTTTGCCAGTCCCATAAATAAGAACCTCGAGTGCCCCTAGCCTTTCATCAAGTCCTCTGCTTCCCAAGCCTTTGCCAATCTAAGTTTTTTCTCTCCAGTACTAGTACTCCCAAAAGCTCCATGGCAGGCAGCAACAACAGGCGTCGAGCCAGCGACGAGGCCGAAGGGAGCCGCACCGGCGCTCACCGGAGGTGGTGATCGTTGGTTTCTTCGCGGTTCTTTTAGATCCCTTCTCACCCCTGACGATCCTTTTTATGTTTTCAGGCTCATCCAGTGGAATCCTACCCCTGGACCAGCCACAACTCCAGCCATGGCGGGCGATTCCTCGGGATCGTCTGGCCGCTCCCACTCCTCCAGCTCGCGCTACGATGATCGCGCCGCCCGCGGGTTTAAGGCGGAACACGATGAAACCCGGCACGAGTTGGAGATCATCTCCAAAGAGGCCAGGATCGCCGAGCTCGAGTGGGAGCACCAGCGCAAGCAGCTGCTGGAGGCCATTGATGGTGAATCTTGTAACCTGTTTAATCCCAACTTAATATTGAACTAACCGCCATTGCTTTGTGATTTCTATAGATCGCGACGCCGAGCTCAATCAGCTGAAGGCGCTGGTTGAGAAGCTGGCGGACAAGGTGAACGCTCCCGGAGACACACCGGAGCTCGCCTTGGCGCGGTGGAAGACCGCATGGATGAGGTGGCCCTTCATGGCATCCGCCTGGGAACCACCCTGTGCCTAGCCGCCATGGCAACGCACATCGGCGTCGACTACTCCACACGGCCGTGCGGCTTCTACGGTGGCATGCTGGAGGATGTCGACGACATCGAAGCCACTCTGGAGCGCCTCGACGGCCACGGCGTCGCCATTGCCGATTCCATCCACCCCCAGTCTGTTTTGAACAGGCTGTTTGATTAGTTTGTACTAGGGGTTATGGAACTTCGGCAATAAAGATGAAATTTTATCTTTCGTATTTGTCCTGTGATGATTTTCTTTGATCTGTGCATACGAATCTTCACTATTTTGAACGCATTCGGGAACTTTTCCTCTAGCCGAATACACACAAACTCATGTTTCTTAGCGCAGAATCCGCAGAAAATCCTTATTCGGGAGCCATGAACACTGTTCAATGAAAGAACCCTTCGCATCCGGGGAGAAACCCCTGCCGTTTGGTATTCCCATTAATGCACACCAACCAGTCATCACTCTCGATGCGCTCTCACGGCTAATAAAATAGCCCCCCTGGTGCCCTGCAAATCCATTCACATACACTTCCATCATTTCACGCCTCTCGTCCTCCTCTTCCAGAAAAAACCCCCAAGGCCATGGAGGACAAGGGGAAACAGCCACTCGAGGAGAACAGCCCCCCACCAAAGAAGCGAACCATTCGAGAGTAATCTTTCTTCTCATCCCTTTCTCTTGTTTTTGATTGCAATCTCGTGATTCATTTTTTCTTTGATTTCAGCCTTGACTTGCTATCAGAGGAAATCTTTGGTACTAAGGAAGATCCTGAGTACGTCCTTTTCGACTCCTCTGCTGAAGAAAAAGATGCCACGCCAGAATAGAGGACCAATCACCAACTGCGTCGTTGCATCCAACATCTAGAACATGACCTGTGAGACATCACGACCCGCTGCAGTGCCGAACGCGAACGCCGCATGAGCTTGGAGGCGTTGGTAGGGGGTAAGATCTCCATCCTTATTTGATTCTCATGCTCAAGTTCAGATCCCATGTCCAACGAGAATTTGTTCCCCTTCTTCAGATGTGTCTGACAGGTACAACAACCTGAAGGCCTCCTGGGACAGCTTGATGGAAGCTGCAGAACATGGCAACCCCCGAAGCTTCTACGTTGCCATCACGGTGGTCCTGGAGCAACTGAAGAGGGAAGAACTGAAGAGGAAAAATGCAGAACCAAAGAAATGAAGCATACTTTCGCTTCTTCCTCCAGGCACCCTGCTTCCTGTAGGCCTTCTCTTGTAATCTTAGGCAGTTGTGTTACTAATGAAGGAACCTACAAGGATATTTGTAATTTAGAACATTTTCGTGCTAAGGGCAATACACTTTAGTATTGGCCATTTCCCTTTGTCAGGATTTTTTGTTCTGAAGGCGGCTTCTTTCCCGAACGCCGGCCATTTCCATGTTTCTGATGCTTGTAACAGCGATCAACGATCAACATCAATACTAGGATAATATTTCTTCAAGTATCTCCCGTTTATAGCAGCAATGAATTCTTCTCCTAGTAAAGTTTTCAACATATATGCATTTCCAGGCGTAGACCTGACTACCCGAAAAGGACCTTCCCAATTCGGGGACCATTTGCCGAACATACTGTACTTAGTTCCAATCGGCAATAACACTTTCCAAACCAAATCTCCTTCTGCAAATTGCTTGACTTTTACCTTCTTGTTATAGTACTTAGCAACTCGCATCTTGTTTTTCTCAATATTCTCCAAGGCCCTGAGACGAATCATATGCAAATCTTCTAATTCGTCCATCATTAAGTCATTGTAATCCTTGGAACTTAAATCCTTTTGCAAAACCACTCTCCTTGAGTCTGATTGCATCTCCCATGGCAAAATAGCATGATGCCCGTAAACTAACTCATAAGGAGATGTTTTTTTAGCTCCATGAGGAGCCATTCGGTAAGCCCACAAAGCTTCATTGAGTACCGAATGCCACCTTTTTGGCTTCTGATCAATCTTCTTTTGTATAATCTTAATCATAATCTTGTTAGAAGCCTCTGCCTGACCATTAGCTTGGGCATAATAAGGAGAAGAATTTAACAATTTGATCCCCATACTTTCAGCAAATTCTCTGAACTCTGAAGATGTAACTGAGTCCCTTGATTGGTTGTAATTGTTTGAGGAATCCCAAATCTGTAAATGATATGCTCTTTGACAAACTCAACCATATTTTCTGATGTTACTTTCTCTAATGGAATTGCCTCAACCCATTTAGTGAAATAACCTGTTGCCAAAAGCACAAACTTATGCCCCTTGCTAGATGGAGGATTTATCTGGCCAATCAAATCTATGCCCCATCCTCTGAATGGCCATGGCTTGATAATAGGATTCAAAGCTGATGCTGGAACTCTTTGAATATTTCCAAACTTTTGACAATCTTGACACCTTTTGTAATACTCAAAGAAATCTTCCAACATCGTCGGCCAATAACATCCAGATTGCCTGATAACCCACTTCATTCGGTAAGCCGACTGATGCGCTCCACACAGCCCATCATGCTCTTCACTCATCATCTTCTTTGCTTCGTCTTGACCCAGACATTGTAGCAACACCCCATCTAATGATTTGTAATACAAATGTCCATCAAGAAGAACAAACTTTATAGCTTTATACCTGAGCTTCCTAGAGACCTTTTGGGATGGATTCTCCAAATAATCAACAGTTTCTTTTCTCCAATCATCTTCTGCTAGATCGCTCCCAAAAGAATATACATCGTTGGCAAACACTTCTTGATTCTCCCTATAACCCGAAGCACTTTGAGCTAACATGCTTGCCTCTTCATTGTTTTGTCTAGGAATATGTTGTAGAATCACTAACTGAAAACTTTTCAAGATTTCCTTGCACTCCTCATAGTAATTCCTCAGGATATCATTTCTGCATTCATATTGGCCATTCAATTGTTTTATAACTAGCTCTGAATCTCCAAAAATCTCAACTGAAATAGCCTTTGCTTCTTTCAAGTATTGAAGCCCTCTGAGCAATGCTTCATACTCAGCCTGATTATTTGTGACAGTAGGTTGAATAGGAATAGCAAATTCAAACATCTCTCCGCTGGGTGAAATTAATAAAATTCCTACTCCACCACCTTTGCCACAAGAAGATCCATCAAAGAACAAAGCCCAAGGAGTAATCTCAAGTAAATTAATTAATGGATCACAATGTTCAGTAATAAAATTTGCAATAATATGTCCTTTAACAGCTTTTGCCGATTCAAACCTTAATTCAAATTCAGACAAAGCTAAAATCCACTTGCCAATCCTTCCATTCAAAATTGGCATAGACAACATGTGTTTAATTACATTAAAATTTGAATATACAATGCATTCGGCATTCAACAAATAGTGCCGAAACTTTGTACATGAGTAATGAACACATAAGCAAAGCTTCTCTGCAGCCGAATATCTTGTTTCGAGATCAAGCAATTTTCGGCTAAGGTATTCAACTACTCTTTCCTTTCCCTCAAATTCTTGTATAAGGGCCGATCCAATGGTTTGGGTATCGGCCGCCACGTACAACTTAAAAGGCTTGTTCAATTGTGGAGGTACCAACACTGGTGGTTCCTTCATGTACTCCTTGATCTCATTGAAAACCTTTTGTTGTTTGTCACCCCATACAAACTTCTGATCCTTCTTGATCCTCAACAGTGGAGAGAAAGGCAACACCTTTTGCGACAAATTTGAAATGAATCTTCTCACAAAATTGATTTTGCCAAGCAATGACTACACTTCCTTAAGATTGGTTGGAGGAACAACTTCATCAATAGCTTTCATGCCCTTTTTACCAACTTCTATTCCTCTTTCATGTACCAAAAATCTCAGGAACTCCCCAGCCGAAACTCCAAAAGCACACTTGTTCGGGTTCATCTTAAGCCCATGTTTTCTAGTGCACTCTAGAGTTTTCCTCACATCATCCAAATGTGATTCATGATCCAATGACTTTATCATGACATCATCAATGTATATCTCCACAGTTTTGCCGATCAACTCATGAAAGATATAATTCATGGCTCTTTGATAAGTTGCACCAGCATTCTTCAACCCAAATGTCATGACAATCCACTCAAACAAACCTATATGTCCAGGACATCTAAAGGCTGTTTTTGATATATCTTCTATTGCCATAAAAATTTGATTGTACCCTGCATTGCCATCCATGAAGCTAAATAACTTTATGTCCAGCAGCAGCATCAACCAATAAGTCAGCAACAGACATTGGATATCCATCCATGGGTGTAGCTCTGTTTAGATCTCTAAAGTCTATACAAACCCTCATCTTCCCGTTCTTCTTGTAGACAGGAACAATATTAGAGATCCACTCTGCGTATCTGCATGGCCGAATGAAATTTTCTTCTATTAATCTCTCAACTTCTTTTTTCACATCGGCCAATACTTCATCCTTGTAGATTTTTCGGAGAAGTTGCTTATAAGGTCTAAAACCAGGCTTAATTGGCAACTGATGCTCAACAATGGAACGATCCATACCAGGCATCTCTGAATAATCCCAAGCGAAGCAATCTTTGTATTCTTTCAATAGCTTGATCAATTCTTCTCTGAAACTTGAATCCAAGTTAGCACTCATAAAGGTCGGTCTTGGCTTCTCACCATCTCCAATGTCTATTTCTTCTAGCTTGTCAGCCGACATAAATCCACGTCCTAACTTTCCATCAGTTCCATCAATTGGATTCTCCATTAAAAATTACTATAAAAGCCGACTGCTTGAATCGGTTGTTGATCACTACTGACTGGTTCAACAGGACCTTCACCCCAGTCCTTGCCTGAGAAGCAATCTATGCCTTGATACTCCCAGAAAGCTGGTTCCACATTAGCCACGCTTACCGAATCATCTGCTTGGACAACCTCTACATCATCATCCACCCATTGAACAAGCTGTTGATGCATGGTAGATGGAATACAGCAATTTGCATGGATCCAATCTCTTCCAAGCAGCAAACTATATGCCCCTTTGCCTTCAATGACAAAGAAGGTCGTAAGCAGAGTTTTAGATCCAATCATCAAATCCACATGCACACAACCCTTGGTGTCTGAAGGATTTCCAGCAAAATCATTCAGAACTATGCTTGTTGGCATCAAATCTCCAGGGCCCATGCCAAGCTTCCTGAATGTAGTGTAAGGCATCACATTGACAGCAGCTCCACCATCAACAAACATCTTGGTCAATGGCTTCCCATTGACGTATCCTCTTAAGTACAGTGGTCTCATGTGCCGATTTTTGGCTGGCTTGTCAAAAGTAGCTTGCTTGGCCAACACTAATTGTGCCATTAGCCCAAATTGCTCAGCCTCATCAACATCTGGTGACACCTCCTCCTGCACAATCTGATTAGCTGGAGCCATGAATTCATTCGGCAAGAAGCATACCATGCACGTAGGAGCCGAACGACCAGATCCATTAGTCTTGTCTTTTGGACACCACACTATTTCCGCTTGATTCCTACCTGTTTCAGCTCCTGATTCCTCAAGCGTTGAACCCTTCTCTTTTGGCTTCTCCTCAAACCAGGTGGACACCACTGTCCTTTTTGCCAGACATATTCTTGATCTCCTTCTTCTTCACAATCAACTCATTTGTGATCAGCATATCTTTTCCTTGGTCGATCATTAATTTCATTTAGTTTTATGCGCCGACCGTCACTAGGATGCATCCTTCCAATTCTTTCATGGACGGATCGGCGATTGACAGTATCCTACCTGTCTGAAGAAAGCACATCCCCAATGCGTGCGCTCTTGTTCTCGCGCATATTCTTCTCGTTCTTTCTTGTGCACCTCTTCTTCATATCTTCGCTTCTCCTCCTCTTACCTTTGTTTCTGGTAGCACTCGTTTTCTTGCTGACGCTGCCATTTGTTGAGGAGAATACGCGAATTCACCCTAGGTTTAGAGGATTTACCCACTTCAATTTGACTTTTCAGGATGCGAGGCTCTCCCTTGTGGATTTGTTCAAACGTCACTTGTCGAGCAGGGTCAACCGAGCCATCCTGCTTTGCCTTTGCTGAAGTCAAAACCTTCACTTTTCCTTTCTCTTCAGCAGTCACCATGTTGACTGAGAACCCAATCATGTTCTGAGGAAAAGGATTGCCATCTAATTTCATCTTATTGTCAAATTTTAGATGACCTTCTTGGATAGCCTTCTGAATTCTCATCCTGAAGACCCTGCATTCATTGATGGAGTAAGAATTCTTGTCATGAAACCCACAGTATCTTTTTTCTTTCACTCCATCCGGCTGAAGCATAGAATGCCCATCTGGCAACTTGATTCAGCCTTCTTTCACGAGGAACTCAAAGAGCTTATCTTCTTTGGTCACATCAAAATCATAGGTGCCCTTAGCTTGCTTAATCCACCTCTGATTTATTGTTAAAGGCTCTTTGCCTCACACTACTTCAGCTGCAGCTATTTCCTCTTCATCATCATATTCTTCTCCCTGATCTGCCCTTTCGAGAAATTGATTATAGATGTCAGCAATGTCATTGTGCTTAGCAAACCTGGAGTCTTTCTTGAAGCCATAAGCTTGGTTGCTCGTCAATGACAGTCTGAGCGACAGCTGGCCAAGATTATCGAACTCCATGCCAAACAGCTTTTCCCGAATAGCTGGCAACATCCTCCTTACTGACCATACCGACCAATTGATCATCTGGTAGGTTCAAAGAGAAACACATGCTTTTGTTCTCTCTGAACCTCCTGAGGAACTCCATTGGTGTTTCATTGTTCCTCTGCCTCAGGGTAGTTAGATCAATTAGCTTCTTCTCATTGCTGCCAATGAAATAATGAGCATGAAACTTCTGCTCCAAATCCTTTCAGGTGCAAATTGAATGAGCGGGCAAAAAATTGAACCATGTAAAGGCCGGGCCTGTCAATGATAAAGGGAAATATATGATCCTGAATGCTTCGTCAACAGAAGCTTCCCCAAGCTGCATCAAGTATCGGGCTATGTGTTCCACAGTACTTGTATCATCTTGCCCTGAAAACTTCGTGAGATCTGCAGGAACTTTCACCCTGTTCGATATGGCCACCCTATTATACCATTCTAGAAAAGGAGGTGTATACACGTGCCATTGGTTTTTAGGCTTTAGACTGAATTGATTTTGAAGCACATCGGTCATCCTCTGCATCAGGAGATCAATATTGACGTCTTGATTCCCTGGTCCTCCAACAGGCATCCCTGTAGCACCACCATATCCAGGATTCGGGAGAGCATCAACAGCATTGTAATCCATGAACTCCGAATACCCGGTGCCGTACATGTTCTTCTGCAACCTGTTATTTGCTGGGGCTATCCTGTAAGTAGAATCAGGTTGAACTCCAGGAGTGCCAAACGCCATCTCTCCATATGTACATGGATTAGGTATTGCTTGACGAGGATTTGGCCGAACTGGTTGGCTATCCACGTGTTGAGTTGGCTGACCACTCATGCTCTGCGGAGGCGGTTGAACACTTGTATCTTGACGAACTGGATGGCCAGCAGCAGCAGCACTTGACTCTCCCTCAAAATGTTTGTCCACACTTGGGCCAAAGATACCAGTCATCATCTGTCGGAAGCTATTTAAAAATGCAGTACTGTGCCTAGCCATTATGTCTTCCAACGTTTTCTGCACCATGCCAAAAACTTCTTGTTTCTCTGCAGCAGCTATGGTATCAGGTTCTCCGGGCATTAGAACTCTTGGCATGTCTGACTTGAGGAATGGTACACCACTCCAATTTTTGGAAAACGACATTAGACACTTCTGCTGAAATTGCTCAATAGCTTCCTTCAGTTGCAATTGCTATTTTGTAGAAAGTTCTTCGAAGGTGACGTCCATGACATCTTGGATATCAGGCATCTTGATCAAAAGAATGTCCCACTGGGCGTGCCAAAAAGTGTGTTGACGTAAAATCAGCACCTCACGCCAAGCACACAGCAAGCCGAAAAAAGCTGGCTTAACACACGTTGCCGAATCTGAAGCGTGCCAGTCAATTTTCCCTGAAACTGACAAAGGATGAAAACAGTTAGATAAAACCTGGAACATGTCGGGTGGTACCAGACAGTTCCGTATTTATAGCCTCAAAGACAATCAAAACGACATATAGCTACAACAAGCTATCTGTCAGTAATCTAAACATCATTCGGGAACTTTAAAACATGTAAACAGGATATAGCCGAATGCATGACGTAAGCATGATGAAAGGTCGGTCTTTATTTAAACAACGTTGCAACATGTAACCATGACTGATTATCAAGGATAAATTGTAATAAAATAAGTAAAGTCAAAGCATGATTATAAATTTGCAGTAAACATGCATGCATAGGCCAAAAGCACTAGTCTACCGCATGTCTAGGTACTTTCAAACCCGTCGAGCATGGCACCAAACAAGTTAATCCACCGCATGATACGACTTGTTTGAAATCACACCACCAACCAAGAATAGATCAATCCACCGCATGATACAATCTAAACATGGAAGGCTAAAAGCATACATTATTTAAAACAAGCTTATGAACACGTTTCGCTCATGGTGGAATTGCCGAATACAGCTGTACAGCCGATTGGGGTTTCATGGAGAAGGAACAAACTATGCTAGATCAACACGCCTGAACCCGCAACACGTGGCAATCTAGATTGATTCGAATTCAACTATTGAAAAGCACGTGATCCATGCACCACATCGAGTTGAAGATTTGAACATACATCATATGGATCGTAAACAAGATAAAGCCGAATCTAGTCAATCTAAATTGAGCAATAAAAGTGTTACATGAATTAAACATAAGAGCAAAATTTAAAGCAACACATGGTAACTTAATGATTCTATTAGACCTTGCCAAATCTAATAGAGCCGATAACTAGCTCCAAGCTAGATCTTAGCCTACCACATGGCTCATAATCTAACGAG
The DNA here is from genome assembly GCA_947561735.1 of Cenchrus americanus. Lineage (NCBI taxonomy): Eukaryota > Viridiplantae > Streptophyta > Magnoliopsida > Poales > Poaceae > Cenchrus > Cenchrus americanus. The sequence goes on from OX387240.1 coordinate 108,959,851, forward strand.
AAAGCCCTCTGAACCAAACTTAAATCCACCACATGATACTAAGCATGGTAACAAGACTACTTGCATCATGGTCTAAATCCACCGCATGATACTAGACATGATACAAGGTCGCCGGTACTTATGGAGGTCGACGGATCGATGGCTCCTCTCGAAGAACTCGACGACTCGACTAAAGGACTCGAAAGGTTGGCACGGGGCCGGTTTGTTGTGAAATTGTTCGATTCTTATTACAAACACTAAGGGTTCATATTTATACCCTTGCCCTAACACGACTCCTAGTCGACCACGATTACAACATTTATTGCCTTAATTAATGCCTCGGCGCCAATGTCCGTCCTACACCTGTCATCAATTCGTCCCTTCCTTATATGCAGGCCACGTCATCACATATTCCCGAATGCTTCCTCTTCCAAGTGCAAAACAGCCCTTCGGCCGAATGATGGCGTGCTCCCGACCGCAGGCATCTTTACCGAATGCTTTGAGGAAAATCTCCTGTCGAATGGTGTTTTCTTACCAAACTCGACCCACAGGTCAGTCTCTTCCCTGTACCAATTTTTAGTGTTAACATATGCCCCTTCAATTACGGGATAAAAGGTGATTTTATTCCAGAATTGACCATAAATGCTCAACGTCTCCAGGCCGAATCCATTCAACACCCGTTCTTTTCTCCTTCAAACCGTTGGAGTTTTCGCCCAGATCCAAACCCTAAATCTTCAAATGGCGAACCAAGACCAGGCTCTTCAGGTAAATCTCATCCTCTTAAGGCCCATTCGGTATTACTTTTCTCGAATTTCATCTCAAATTTTTTCTCTTGCCCTCTTTTGTTATTGATAGGCTCTAGCCGCCAAAATCTTGATTCCCGTCGAGGACCAAATCACCATCTTATTTCCTCGAGCCCGTGGGAATCTCCGACCCTTCTGAGTTCATTGCAGCCGAATCTCAGAGGATCCCTTTCAAAGCAGCACTGTCAAAACCCCATGAATGGCAGGATGCTTTCAAGAACTGGCCCTTGCCCCCAATTGCAGGTTGGAGAAACTGGTACAAGAGGATGCTTGATGATGACAGCGTCAAGACAAGCAATTGGCACAACCTTCGCATTGCTCATTGTTTGGAATTATCTCTGGCTGAGACACCCAAAAATGAAAACCTTCTAATTGCAGCCTGCCATTTTTGGTCGAATGGCGCTAATTGTCGTATGGACCTCCCTAGGCCCACTACCTCGGTGGGTACCAGGACCGACTACTCGGTGGGCCCCAGGGACTACTTGACTTGCGCTGCACGGTACCTGATGGCATGAAGCACAAGGACTACTGAGGAGAAGTACTCGGTTAGGAAGCTGTACATGTCCCGCACTGTATAGAGGACTCCTAGACGTACTCGACTAGTACTCTCTCCCTATTCCGACTTGTAACCCTGCCTCCCGGACTATATAAGGCGAGGCAGGGACCCCTCTCTCATCATCTCATCTCACGGCGTAAGATTGCATCATCTTGTAATCATACCCAATCAATCCAGAGCTACGCAGCATACAGGACGTAGGGTATTACGCGCTTCGCGGCCCGAACCTGTCTAAATTGTGTGCCACGTGTCTCTTCCTTCGGGTTACCGATCTCGGCGAGGCCACATTTATCTACTCCGGGTACTCCCCTTAGTAGGTTGTCGGTCTAAAACACCGACAGCTGGCGCGCCAGGTAGGGGATCTCGCCCGAGATCACATGGCGAACTCGACGGCTTCTGTCTACATCAAGCCGACTGTCGCCTTCAACCACGGCGACACCTTTGTCTTCAGTGCCTGGGTCTGCACTGCTGACGGCGATGGGTCCTTCCAACGCCGCCTCATCGTGTCGCCCAACCCGGAGACCGGCTTCGTGACGCTTCCCGAAGTAGTCACGGGCAAACTCGCCGGCAAGTTCGGCGAAATTTCGCTTTTCGACCAACACGCCGACTTCGAGCTCGGATCCGCTTCCAACTCGAACTCGACGTCCCCGTCGGCTATCGTATGCGAGCCGGCTGCTCAGCCATCGCATGTGGTTCCCCCACCCCGCGAGCACTCCACGCGTAGCCCCCACAACCTCTGCAGGGCCCGCACGGAGGCTCCCTCCGCGCGCCGGGCCGACAAGGAGCCCGTACCCGAGTACAACTCGAACTCCGACCCTGCCCCCGGCCGCGCCTCGGACTCCAACATCCTCTCCGGCTTCTACTCGGACTCTGTGTACGAGTTCGACTTTGGGTCGGACCCTGAGGATCCCGAGTCCGAGGACAACACTACTGAGCAACCCTTGTTAGGGCCGGCTTCTGGGCTGGTTATAACGTCCACACCGGCTGGGAGATTCGTCTACTGGCCAGACCGCAAGCCGGCCGACCTGATAAGCGGGGACTCACGCTACGTCGCCTACCTCGACTCGCTCCCGTTCCAGGAGGGAACACCACTTGCTCGAGCTGACTCGTACACTCCAACTGAGGTGGCGAGCTCCGACTCCAGTCTTGGCAACCCCGATCGCCAAGTCTTCATGGCTGCCGCGCGACACGCTAGGACCTTCAGGGACGGCATAAGACAAGTACCTTGAAGACATCTCCGCGGACGAGCTGTCTGCTGAAGCACCCACGAATGAGACCGACGCCAACAGGACGCTCGACGCGAGCGTAACAAAAAGCGCAACGAATGGCGCCGGCGTCTCCAAGACAACCTTCCCATCCGCAACCTCGCGGAAGCTCTCGAGGCTGTCGAGAGCAGGGTACACACCACCCCCGAGCAATGCCTCATGTCGATCACAGCGATCGCACGCCAAGCTCAGGGGATACACGCTGGAGAAGTCATCGCCAAGCTCGCTGAAGACGCTTACTTCATGCGGGTCGACAACAGGTTCACCCAGCCTCCCCCCGCCAGGAACCGCGACAACGAAGCTACAAGTCGCAGCGCTGACCTCGGGAGCAACCGTACTCGAGCCGAGCTGCCGGCTCAGCCCAACCGTACTCGCGCAAACGCCGGCGGACCCTCACAGGGTGGCAACAGCAACCGTTAGATCATCCCTCACTGCGGCCCTGACGGCGGCAGCCGCGACCCTGGCGGTGGCGGTAGCGACAGCAGAAGCTCCAACCACGGAGCCAACAGGAGGGCCGGCGGCGGCGGCAGTCGCGGCGGTCGAGACCACGCGAACAGCCACGCCTCCGAAGCCTCACAGGGCGGCTACGACGCCCATCAGAAGATTGAAGAGCTGCGACGGAAGAATTCCGCCACTGCAGGCGACAACGACGGCTTCCCCGCCTTCTCACCTCGGCTTCGCAACTTGCTCCTCCCCGACAAGTTCAAACCTTTGGGGATCACCAAGTACGACGCGGAGCAGGACCCCATCCAGTGGCTCAGGTGCTACGCCCTCTCCATCGAGAACGCTGGCGGCAACAGCGACACCAAGTGCCTCTACTTCCCCTTTTGCCTGGACCAAGCTCCACTCACATGGCTCGAGTCGCTGGACAAGCACTCGATCGACAAGTGGGACCACCGAAGGAGCAGCGGTTCACCAAAGCAACTTCGCGGGCGCCATGGGCCGATCGGGTACTCACATGGACCTGGCCATGGTCAAGCAGGAACAAGGCGAGACCCTCCGCAAGTACATGCGCCGCTTCTTCGACAAGCGTGCCACCGTAGTCGACGTCACCGACAAGGAGGTCACCGACCTCTTCCAAGATGGCCTCTACCACCGCCGCACCTTTGAAGACTTCAGTCGCCGTCGCCCCAAGTCCATCCCCCACCTCAAGGACATGATCACGTCCTGGGCGGATGAAGAAGACAAAGCTAACGCCAAGTACGATGCCATCCGTGGCAAAAGCAAGCAGAACGCGGCCGGCGGTAGCGGCAACAACGGGAACCAAGGCGGTCGCAACAACAACAACAACTACTCGGGTCCCAACTGCAAGCGCAAGCCAGACAACACTGTCGCGACTATCCAGCGCTCTGCGAAGGAGAACTCGAAGAAGACCTCTGGCGGCTTCAAAGACTTGCTGAAAGAGAAGTGCCCGTGGCATCTGGATGGCAACCACACCACCGAGCAGTGCTACCAACTCAGGCGAGCACTCAAGAGTACTCCAGAGCCACCGCACCCTCACGACAAGAAAGGCAAGAAGAAGAACGACGGAGGCAACGACGACTTCCAGGAACCCGACAAGACTGTCAACGTCCTCTTCGGCGGACTACCCAGCAGACGGGAGCAAAAGGCTACTCGTCGAGAAGTCATGAGCATTGAACCAGCGGTTCCGACCCCTCTCAGGTGGTCGGAGGTACCCATCACCTTCTCCCGCGCGGATCAATGGACCAGCTTCTCCGAACCAGGGCGGTTCCCTCTCGTCCTGAAGCCGGTGGTCGCGGGCTCCAGGCTCAACAAGGTCCTCATCGATGGTGGAAGTGGGCTCAACGTCCTTTTCACCAAGACCTTGAAGAAGATGAAGCTCAACATCACCCACATGCTCACCAAGAGCGCCTCACCCTTCTAGGGCATCGTCCCCGGGAACGTGGCTATCCCACTGGGCTCAGTGGTCCTGCCAGTTACCTTTGGAGAATCTCGGGACAATTACCGTACCGAGTACGCCAAGTTCGAAGTCGCTGACTTCGAGACATCCTACCATGCCATCCTCGGCAGACCGGCTATCGCCAAGTTCATGGCGGTACCCCACTACACCTACTTGGTACTCAAGATGCCAAGCCTAGCAGGTGTACTCTCGCTCCAAGGAGACTTGAAGATCTCGCACGACTGCGACACTGAAGCCGTGGAGATCGCCTCCACAAATCAAGTACCCAACGCAATGATGGAGGTCTACGCCGTGTCGAAGAAGCTTGCTCCAAGTGAACTCGACATCCCTGAGAAGTCAGACAAAGCCAACAAGCCTTAGCCAGCTGAGGAGGTTCTGGTCAAGACGATCGACCTCGGGACAGGTGACAGCGGCAAGACCACCACCATCAGGGCCGGCCTTGACCCCAAATAGGAAGACGTCTTCGCGTGGAAGCCAGCGGACATGCGAGGAGTGCCCAGGGAGTTGATCGAGCACTGCCTCAACATCGATCCTAAAGCTACCCCCAAGCAACAACACCTCCACCGTTTCGCCGACGACAGACGGGATGCCATCAAGAAGGAACTTGCCAAACTACTCGCGGCTGGCTTCATCAGAGAAGTCTTTCATCCTGAGTGGCTCTCCAACCCCGTCCTCGTCCGCAAGAAGAACTCGAACGAGTGGAGGATGTGCGTCGACTACACCGACCTCAACAAGCACTGCCCCAAGGACCCCTTCGGGTTGCCGTGGATTGACCAAGTCATCGACTCCACGGCGGGCTGCGACCTGCTCTGCTTCCTCAACTGCTACTCCGGGTACCACCAGATCACGATCAAGGAAGAAGACCAAGAGAAGACCGCGTTCATCACCCCGTTTGGCGCGCACTGCTACACAACCATGTCCTTCGGGTTGAAGAATGCTAGTGCCGCATATCAACGAGCTATCCAGGACTGCTTCAAGAGGCAACTCAACAAGAACGTCGAAGCCTACGTGGATGACGTGGTCGTCAAGACCAGAAACTCCAGTGCCCTCATCGACGATCTTGAAGAGACTTTCGCATCCCTGCGCGAGTAACGCTGGAAGCTCAACCCGAACAAGTGCGTCTTCGGCGTACCTTCGGGCAAACTACTTGGCTTCATCATTAGCCAGTGCGGCATCGAAGCCAATCCCGAAAAGATCTCCGCCATCACCAGCATGAAAGCTCCCACGTGCATCAAAGACGTCCAGAAGCTGACCGGGTGCATGGCGGCCTTGAACAGATTCATCTCGAAGCTTGGAGAACGGGGGCTCCCCTTCTTCAAACTACTCAAGCACCATGAGAAGTTCGTGTGGACTCCAGGGGCGGACCAAGCCCTTGCCCAGCTCAAGGACTTCCTATCGAAGCCACCAGTCCTCACGGCTCCTCGCAAAGGCGAGCAGCTACTGCTCTACCTCGCTGCTACTACTCATGTGGTCAGTACTGCCATCATCATTGAGCGGCAGGAAGACGGCCACGCCTATCTAGTCCAGCACCCAGTCTACTTTGTCAGCGAGGTCCTGTCAGAGTCCAAGGCACGCTACCAGCCTGTACAGAAGCTTCTATACGCAGTACTCATCACCTCGCGGAAGCTACGACACTACTTCCAGGAGTACTCGATCTCCGTCGTCACCGACTACCCGCTCGGCGACATCCTGCGGAACCAAGATGCTACTGGAAGAATCTCCAAGTGGGCAGTCGAACTCGGCGCCCTCACCATCGACTTCAAGCCACGCACAGCCATGAAGTCGCAAGCACTAGTTGACTTCATGGCGGAGTGGCGGGAGAATCAGCTACCTACTCCAACCGAGCGACCAAAGCATTGGGTGATGTACTTCGACGGCTCACTCAACCTCGAGGGCGCAGGTGTAGGGGTACTCCTGATCTCTCCAACGGGCGAACAACTGAAGTACGTCCTGCAGATTTTCTGGAAGGTTTCAAACAACAAAGCCGAGTACGAAGCTCTATTACACGGGCTCCGCCTCGCGGCTTCACTGGGCATCAAGCGGCTACTAGTCTACGGCGACTCCGCAGTGGTCATCAACCAAGTCAATAAGTCCTAGGACCGCAACAAGGAGAACATGGACGCCTACTGCCTAGAAGTCCGCAAGCTCAAGAACAAGTTCTATGGTCTCGAGTTCCACCACATCGTCCGCGACAATAACGTTACCGCGGACGTCCTGTCGAAGCTTGGTTCTACTCGCGCTCAAGTACCAGCGCGTGTCTTCGTCTACGAGCTTCACGCGCCATCCATCCCGGAGCCGGTGCCACCGACCACTGTCCCAGCGCATCCGCCGGTTGGCCAGGAGGTCATGATGATTGACGTGGACTGGAGGCAACCCTTCATCGACTACCTCAGCGAGCAGAAGATTCCCTCGGACAAGAACTTGGCCAAGCAGCTCATCCGCCGCACCAAGTCCTACGTCCTCGTCGGAGACAAGCTTTACAGACGGGGCGCATCTTCCGGAGTACTCATGAAGTGCGTCCCCAGACAAGAAGGCAAGGACATCTTGGAGGAGATCCACAAGGGCGTCTGCGGCAACCATGTGTCCTCTCGCACGCTGGTCAGCAAGGCCTTCCGACGAGCTTTCTACTGGCCCACAGCTTTGGGCGACACTGAAGAACTCGTCAGAAGGTGCCAAGGGTGCCAGTACTTCGCCAAGAAGCAACACGTCCCAGCCTACAAGCTAGTCACCATACCGCCAACCTGGCCTTTTGCCTGCTGGGGGCTCGACATGATTGGGCTACTGCCAACTGCGCCAGGTGGATTCAACAGAGTATTGGTGGTCATCGACAAGTTCACCAAGTGGATCGAGGTCAAGCCGGTCACATGCCCCAAGGCTGACAGAGTACTCGACTTCCTGGATGAACTCGTGCATCGCTACGGACTACCCCATCGCATCATCACAGACCTGGGCTCCAACTTCAATAACCACCAGTTCTGCGAGTACTGCGAGAACAGCGGGATCGACGTCCGATACGTCTCAGTTGCCCATCCTCGGGCCAACGGACAAGTCGAGCGCGCCAACGGGATGGTGCTCGACGCTCTCAAGAAGCGGCTACATGACGCTGCTAACTCTAAAGGAGGCAAGTGGATCAAGGAACTACCCAATGCACTCTGGGGGCTACGTACTCAGCCTTCCAAGCCAACGGGGCAATCCCCTTACTTCCTGGTCTACGACTCCGAAGCAATCCTCCCTACTGATGTCATATGGGATTCACCAGCAGTGGAGCACTACGACGAAGGCGTCTCTGAAGACAGCAGACGAGTTGACATCGACAGGCTCGAAGAAGCTCGCTGCGCAGCCCTCGTCCAATCAGCAAGGTACCTGGAGGGTATTCGACGCTACCACGACCGCAACGTCAAGGAACGCTCCTTCAATGTTGGCGATCTCGTCCTCCGTCGCATCCAGAACACAGAAGGACTACACAAGCTCAGCTCCCCCTGGGAAGGTCCCTTCACAGTCGCAAAGGTGACCGGGCCGGGCTCCTACCGCCTCCGGACACTTGAAGGCGAAGACGTCAGCAACTCGTGGAACGTCGACCAGCTCTGTCGGTTCTACGCCTAGTCTACACGACTACCCTGGGGCTCAAGTCTACGCGACTACATCAAGACCCCTCCGCCGTAAACGGCCTCCGGGTCCGGGCACTAGTCTCCGGACTACTTCTTCACTGTAAGCAGCCTCCGGGTCCAGGAACTAGTCTTCGGACTACTCCTCTCCAGAATTCAGCCCATGCGGCTACCTACGGATCTTGGGCTGCGACGAGCGACAAAGGACTCTAGCAGTGGTCTACTGAGAGACCATGTACTTCTAGATCCAGCATATACGGCTACCTACGGATCTACTGCTGTAAGCGGCTACACGCCATAGCACTACTTAGCCGTAGGTGGCCTCCGGGTCCTGGCGACTACTCTGTAACTACGGCCATGGCCATCCAGGTGTACTTCTTCAGTAATAAAGTTTGATTGTTCATCAACTACTTTACTGTCTTTTTCCCTCTGTGGGACTACTGCCGAGTACGACTACTCGCGACAACTCCACGATGGGACTCCGCACTCTGAGATCGCGACTACGAGTACTCATTGGTGGAACTTTTCTTCATTAATACTTAAAAAATTACAATTGTTTTTGTATAACTACTGCTACGAGCTAACTATTACAGGACTACTGGAGATTGAGTTTTTTGGCGACTTGATCTGCAATGGGCGCCATCTGCTCCAGCAGCTCCGCATACTGCTCGTCGCTACAGTTGGTGGCTAGTCCACCAGCGATTATGTCTACGGGAGCCTTCGGGAAGTACGACTTCATGAAGGCCAGCACTTGGTTCGGGATTGACTTCGCCAAGTGCTTCACGTAAGCCGCCAGCCGGCTGGGGGCTTCCTTCAACGGATCCACCAGCGGCGCTATCTTGGGACCGCCAGGATGAGGCACCAGCAGCCTCGCGATGGGGAGCGCGGCTTCTTCAAGCTCCTTGAGTTGGGCCCGCAGCTTCTCGCAATCCTCGTTCAGCTTCTGCAATGATTTGTAGCGGGTTGACGAGGTCACGGCTCGATGCAATACGGAGCTCCATGTGCTTGTCGCACTCGTAAGCAAGCTCCTTATAATCTAACTCCCGGCACGGCGGGCCTCCCGCTCCCGTAGAAGAGATTCTTCGATCGCTCTCGAAGTCTTCGCCGCTCTACCCGAGACTCAAGCTCTGCAAACAACAAGGCACAGCGGGTCAGACTACCTCTCGACCTCCAACAAGTACTCAACAAGACAAGTGGTGTACCTTTGTTCTTGTTGCGAAGCGACTTGTTCTTCCGCACCAAGTCGTCGCTCTTCGCCTGCATCTCCTGGATGTCATTGTGATACTTGGCGAAGGTGGTGTCCAGGTTTGACTGCATGGAGGCGGCGTGCTTCTGGGACTTCAAGAGTTGATCCTCCAGTGTCTCGGCGCGAAGCACCGCATCGCCGTACCCCTGAAGCATATCCGACTTCAGGCGGGACCTCTCAGCGACGTCCTGCACAGACAACTCGCATCAAATGGGTACTCAATGCTAAAGGATTGACTACTCAAGGGTGATGACTACTCACCTTAATCCATTGCTCGGCCTGGCAGACTGCCTCCAGATGCCGAGCCACCGTTGCCGGATCGACCAGGTCGTCCGCCAACAACTCGATCCCGCCACGACTACTCGTAGCGGCTTCGGTCATCGGCGCCGAGCGGATTGAATCCGCGTCTTGGATCTTCGGCGAGCGGACAACCACCTCCAGAGCGGGTTCTGGTAGCGTGGCGGCCTCCTCTCCTCCAGTTGTCGCGGCGGCTTCCCCGGCGACCACCTCCATCGGCTCAGAGGCTTCTACAGCTGCCTCCTGAGTCTCCGGTGCCACGTCCTCTACGGGCACCGCCGACGGGATATCGCTCCTTTCGGCCTCAGCACCTGCCGACAAAAAGACAAGTGTATCAGTCAACATGGCGACTACGACTACTCTACGAAGGAACCTCAATCACAGTAGAGTACTCACCTTCAACTACGCTGGCTTCGGGCAACGTAGCCTTAGCAGCCAGCACTTCGGGCTCCGCCTGAGGGGAGGGAGCGGACTCCTCAGCGGGTGGCGCGGTTTCTTTCTCCGCCACCGCTGCAAAGGGTTCATCCCCCTCCCAGGACAGATCCGTTGATTTCCTGCAGAGTACACAAGCCGGTTGTCAATCAAGCATGACTACCACATCAAGTACTACTGAAGGATCGGATGGCGACTAGAGAGGGGGGGAGTGAATAGGAGCCAGTTAAAATTCTTCTCAAGGAATCCGGCCTATACCCTAGACAAATTCTGGTCACACACGAGCGATGGATCGAATCACACACCAATCGTCTAGACAATGAGGTTATGGATCAACCTCAAATCTTAGGAACGATTCCTTGAAGCACACGCGGAAGCACGAAAGAAGGAGGGAGGAATCGAACCAAGAAACAAAGCACTCAGGCACTGGCGGACCGTCCGGCTAGGAAGGGCGGACTGTCCGCACGGGCCACGCGGACCGTCTAGCCTGCTGCCGCGGACTGTCGCACTCACACCGCGGACCGTCCGGCCCTGAGCCGCGGACTGTCCGAAAAAAGCAAACAGAACCTCCAAAGACGAGCCCGAATAACGGACCGTCCGCGGGGAGCACGCGGACCGTCCGCCAGGCACCCGCGGACCGTCCGCCCGCTGCTGCAGACTGTCCGAAACCACTTCCAACCAAAGCTCCAAACCAAAACAGATCGAAAGCGAAGCCGAGCAAGAACACGAAGAACACGCGAAGAACCCTGTGCTCACAGACCGTCCGCCAGGACCTCGCAGACCATCCGCCAGGCACGAACAGAACTGAAAACTGCTCGACCCCGAAAGTCAACACTCCCAATCCATCACCGGATCTCCCAAACGGTAGAAGCTGTTGAGACAAGAGTTTGGGGACATGAAAAGAGTCAACCAAGGATGCTATACCCCAAAAAATTTCGCCTCCTAACTTCCTAAATCAGGGAATCGCGGATCCTTTGAACACCACCTAAAGCTAGAGCTCCGAACAAAAATCCTTGAATCGAAGTGGTTTCCCGGCACTTGAGGGCACAAGATCAATCACAAAGATGCACTAGACATCCATCCATGTTTCCCTCAAAGAAATCCGGGGAGAAACCCACTCAAATCCGCGGAATCACACCGAGAACAAAGGCACCAAAAACAAGCTCGAAAAAGACCACGAAAAACACAACGCCGAATCTTCTATACAAACCAGGAAATATTCACAAGGTCCAGCATGCCGCCCTAGCACATCCCTCTCAACAAATCTCTCATGAAGCTCTCATGCTAGCCTAGACAAGAAATGGAGGAGAAAATGTCTCGGGAAAATGAGAAAGAGGAGCGGGGAAATGAAACCCTAAGTCCCAGAGAGAGGGAGCCATCCACACACACTCATGGCTTATATATCGTGTCCCGCCGGTGTGGGAAATGACTCGACTACCCCTAACTCAACTACTGGCAATACAACCCACGCAGGGGCATTTATATAATGTTTTGTGGGTCTTGCCATCAGACGGCCACGCCTTCGTCGCACCCCGCGTCCTCCCGACGCAAACCATGCGATCCCGCCGCGTGTCCTCCGCTTCGAAGCTTCCCGACACGCCCGGATCCCGTCTCTGTCGTGTTAGGCCTTCGGACTTGGTTTTGAGGCCCAAACCAAGAAACCGTCCTCCGATGGTTTTGTGGGAAACCACCAAACCCCGCGTGCTCGGCCCGGCCTCCCGCCAAGCCTCTTGACTCGACCGCCACCGTGCACCGGCTCGATCGTCCATGACTTCGTCTTGCTCGTCTCGCCACCATGTGGCCCGCACCTAGTCTCGCCGTCCACTGGGTCCCTCGAACCAAGCCTACTTGTCTCTCCATCTCCCAGAGGCCCCTCAAGGTTGAAGACCTTTCGCGCCCGTTCTTCACCTGCAACAACACGAACTAGGCCACAGCCTACACCTGCGCACTGAGCCAAGAGTCAGTCCAACACCCGTTGTCAATCTCTCATCACTGAGGAGCGGTCATCCATCGACCACCGGGACGCTCCTGGTCCTCAACTACTCAGGAAGATTCAATACTTACAAGCTTGACCGGACCACCGTCACGGTCAGGGCGCCGAGGATGCTGGCGATGTCCACCAGTCCAGCCTCAGCGGGCGCCTCCTCCTGTGCCTCTGCGGCCACTGCCTCTTCCGCAGCAGCAGCAGCGGGTTCCGTGCTTTCCTGCGCAGCAGGGGGCTGGCGCTCCATCTGCGCCAAGAGTTCTTCGACAGTGGGGGCTGGGCTCCGACTCCCAGCGGCCTCCCCCACCGTGTCCCACTCGCCTTCGTCGCCCTGATCAACAGGCTCCGTAGGCGGCAACTCCTGCAAGCAAGGAAACTTCATCATCAACAAGTGAACTCGAGACATCAGTACTCGACTACACTACTCAGGATGGCTTACCTCCTGGGACGTGGTTTCTGTGACTTTCAACTTCTTGGCCACACGCTTGCGGGACGCATTGCGCGGCCTCCTCGGTGGCGCGGCCAGACTAGCCTCCAGGCTAGCCGGTTGATCCTGAACGAGAGGGATATGAGGTAGGCCAGGACGGTTGAACCTCGACCGCAGCTGGAAGCGGTCCTGCAACATCTCCTCGTCGTCGTCCTCCTCAGACGTGTCTTCTACGACAACGGTGTCGTCTCCTTCGTCGACTTCACGCCGCTCCTTGGCCTTGGCTTTCCCCTCCTCTGGGACCTCGACTAGCTGAGGCAGCGGCGACTCGGAGACAAATTTCTTCAAGTCATCCTGCAAGAAACAACTCATCAATGGGACTATTCACATGGAATGGGTACTCGACTATGGGTGCGGCTACTAACCTCCTTTGGTGGGCGCGCGGCGGAGTACTCCGGTACGGGGCACGCCGTGTACGGCGGCATATCCTTGAAGATCCGGGCCAGCCTGTCGACAATGTTGTCGTCGTCGACTTCGTCTCCAGGCATCCGCGACGTATCGTCGTCCCCGGTGTACTCGTACCCCAGGGTGTCCCGAGCCATCAGCGGCTGCACCCTGCGCTTCATGAAGCTGAAGGCCACGTGCTCGGCCCTCAGCCCGGCTTCCCTCAATGCCTTGATCCGCGCCAACAACTCGGGCAGCTAGATCCCTTCCTGCATCGTCGGCTCCGAGTTCCACCACGGGCGATGCTTGGGCCGCTTCCCACTGGGCTTCGGCAGTCCAGGGTGGTGGTTCGTGACGTAGAACCACTTGGCCTTTCAATCCTGATTGGAGTCTATCAGTTTGTACGAGAGGTACTGCTCGGCGGCATCCTCCCGCATCTGGATCCCCGCTCCTCCGACTACTCGCGGGTTGCTGGCGCTGGGTTGTGGCTTCACCCGGAAGAACTTCCAGAACAATATCCAATGGGGCTTGATCCCCAGAAAAGCTTCACAGAAATGTACGAAAACAGCAGTGTGGAAGATACCGTTGGGGTTGAGGTTGAGGTACTCGACGCCGTAGTACCCCATGAGCCCCTTGAAGAAGTCGCTCGCCGGGAGAGAAAGTCTGTGCTCCGCGAATCGCGCGAACATCGGGATCTCATCTGGATTCTTCTCCATGGGGTACGGATCCCCGAAGGCGGCCCTCCACATGTCCACCTCCTTCTCCCGCAGGAATCCACTGTTGAGGAGGGCCAGCAGATCTTCGGTCTTCGCCTTGGACTTCTTCCACTCACGGTTTGGATCTAGCCGCCGCGGGGACAACGGCGGTGATGTCCCTATGGCAGATCCGGCGGCCTCCTCACGGCCCCTTTTCTTTCTGCCTGCGGCCTTTGCAGTCTTCGACGGAGACGGCTTCATCCTCCAAGTGCACGGTGTCTTCACGCGCATCCGCTCGGGGGCTACTATGATGGCTCTCTACGGCAGCGCACTCAGATCTACGCTTCACTCAGTGGCGGCGGCGTGCACTGGTGGCTATTTCTGGCCAAGATCTGCTGGGAATGGCTACAGCTGCGTAGGGTGAAAAACCCTAAGGGTTTTGGCTTCTATTTATAAGTCAAAACGGCCCTCCAACGGCCAGATGGATAAGTTTGCGCTCGGCTGACTCAGCGGCCGCGCGTGACCTTTCAACTTCTACTAGTCGACGCGCCTCACCTCGGGGGCTCGGCTGCTTCTACTCGACTTCCTGGGAAGCGGCAAGATTCAAGAGCATCTCAGGACACATTCTACAAAGATGACCCTTCAATTCGAGAGGAAGTACTCGACTCAAGGCTCGGGGGCTCCGTGCCACGTGTCCTTCGGTTTTTTCTCCGGATTTTTTGGGATATTCTTGCCAAAACTTCAGATGGACCCTCAGCCAGAGTCTACAACTCAACCTAAGGCTCGGGGGCTACTCCATATGGAGTGCGATTTTGCAATCGCACTTCCATATCAGCTTCGGCTTCAAGACAACATGGGAATTGTTGAAGACCTTCAAGGGCAGCACTCGAGGACGCTTGGGACTACTCGAGAAGACTTCAGGATTGCTCAAACATCAGCTGGAGTACATTCCAGCCTCGGGATGCTTCAACTACTCTTGAGGAATTTTGACTTGTAGTACTCGGGAACGCTTGAGGACTACTCGTTAAGGCCGTCAAGACTACTTGAAGCTATCCTTCTCCACTACAAAGTACTCAGGGGCTTGTCGTATGGACCTCCCTAGGCCCACTACCTCGGTGGGTACCAGGACCGACTACTCGGTGGGCCCTTGGGACTACTTGACTTGCGCTGCACGGTACCTGATGGCGTGAAGCACATAGACTACTGAGGAGAAGTACTCGGTTAGGAAGCTGTACATGTCCCGCATTGTATAGAGGACTCCTAGACGTACTCGACTAGTACTCTCTCCCTATTCCGACTTGTAACCCTGCCTCCCGGACTATATAAGGCGAGGCAGGGACCCCTCTCTCATCATCTCATCTCACGGTGTAAGATTGCATCATCTTGTAATCATACCCAATCAATCCAGAGCTACGCAGCATATAGGACGTAGGGTATTACGCACTTCGCGTCCCAACCTGTCTAAATTGTGTGCCACGTGTCTCTTCCTTCGGGTTACCGATCTCGGCGAGGCCACATTTATCTACTTCGGGTACTCCCCTTAGTAGGTTGACGGTCTAAAACACCGACACTAATGCCTTTCTTTTTGGCCACGGGCCAATGTCCCCAACTTTGGCCGATGTATACATGATAACCGGCCTTGAAGTCACAGGAACTGTATACCCACACAAGTACAAGGGCTCTTCTAGGCAAACAGGAGTGAGAACAGGGGTTAGATATAAGAAATATATCCAAAACTATATGTCTGACGGCCCTTTGTCTGATGTTGAATACAGAGCTTTCCTGAACATGTGGCTATGCAGATTCATCTTTTGTGGCGAGGCTAATGAGCCAACTCTGAACCACATTGTAATGGCTGAGGACTTGGCTATTGGTACCCCTATTCCTCTCGGGAAGTACCTCCTAGGAAGTGTTTACCACATGCTCCATCAGACCACCTATCTGATGCACACCAGCCAAAAGATTTCCTGTCCCTTGGTGGTTTGTTCAGATGTGGCTCCAATTATATATGCACCAGATTGTTGCTGTTGACATCAACAATCGGCACTTCCCTTCAACCAATTACAAGGAGGGTGAAACCCAGAGCACCAAAGGTTGCCAAACTTATGGAGAAGCTGCCTCCACTGTGTCCATCAATCAAAGCATTAGCCAACTTTTTGAGCTCTTCTTTAGAGGTTTTGCCAATCCTCTTTGGCTTCCATATCTGGACAATGACAGCTTGACCCTTCCTTGTGAGTTTAGTTTTAAAGCTGGATGTAATGATGTACGGTCTATAGCAATTTTCAATGTCTTCATCCATCCATGTATCCTGCCAGCAGAATTTTGTGGAGGAAGGCAAATCCAGAGTACCTTTGAGAACTACCAGCCAAACATGATGGCCAGACAACTAGGATGTGGTCAAGTGCCCCCAAGGCTATTCCTTCATGAATTCCTCAAGCCCAGAGAGGATACAAGGAATCCATACAAGCAAAAAGGGTCTTTGAGTATAAGTGCAGCACAACTGTTTATGCACCCAGGCCTTTTGTGTCAATAACAATCACTCACCCTTCTTTCATTTCTTGGTGGCAAGAACTTCATGATCATATCTTTAATGTGCTAGTACATCCTCTCTGTCTTGAACTAATGCCTGACTTTCATCCAACTTCAGAGGTAATATACTTATTTTCCCTCTTTTTCCATCATGTCCTTCTTTACTGATCAGGATTCTGTCTTTTTCTGCAGGATACAACACCTGCCCCTCTTGCCAGGACAATCTCCTAGAATATCGTAGGCCCAATCTCTGCCTTGGGATATCAATCCCCTACTCTGACTCAACTGATGTCCAGATATGCCACACAGGATCCAACTCTCATCGGTTCAGCCTCTGACAAAAGGAAAGCTCCATCTCTGGTTGCTCCTTTGGCTGCCAAGAAGAAAAGAACAACCAAAAAACTTCTCATTCATGTTAGAATCCTTTCCTTCCTGAGCATAAAGCCACTCTTCATCCTGATCATCTTTATCTTGTGTAATTTCAGACCAGAATTCAGTGACCACTGGTCATTACAGATTCTGCCAATGCTTCATCCACTGGTAAAATTTTTCACCATCTTATTTTTTCTAATCATTTTTCTCTTCATTGGCACTTATCCTCTACTTACCAGTTGCAGAGGAAACTTTGGTGAGCCAAACCATGGGGAGTTCTTCCCCTCAACATGACTCAAATCCAACCTCACTAAGGATCCAGCCATCCTCTCTTCAAGCAGAAGCTTCAGCCTCACCAAGGATTCCTCCAGCTTCTCCTCAGCCAGAAGCTTCAGCCCTACCAAGGACTCCCCCAGTTTCTCCTCAGCTAGAAGCTTCAGCTTTACCAAGTACTCTTCAAGCTTCTCCTCAACTGGACATCCAAGAGCCCCCCTTGAGCCTGAAAACCTCCCTTCCCCAACTCGGGAAGCCAGAAATGATGTAAGCATGAACACCCACCTCTCTATTTTTTCATTCAGTAAATCACCACTAATTCGGCAAGAAAACCTTTTTCAAGAGGAAACTGTATCATCACCAATTTACTCCTTCGCTGTGGATGACTTGATTGCTAAAGAAGGGGATGAAGCATCTTCCAGTCAGGCTTTATCAGAGGAAAATCAGGCAAAGTTGAAGGAAATTCTTTCCCTGCTGCAAAGGGATGTTCAAGACCAAGTCGAGGATGTTGATCTTCTAAAAGAAGCACTTGCACTCATTGATCAAGATCTCCCAGTCAACATCAAGGCTTCCTTAGAACCTGTTTCCAAGCTGGATGATCACTTTGTAGGAGTAAAGCAACCCTTGAAGAACTTATCCTCTCAACCAGCTCTAGAACAAGAGCAAGCTGCAAACAAGCAATCTATGAAAGATTTGCACACCCAAATGCAGAATCATAAGGAACTGCTAACCAAATTGCAGCCTGAACTTGAGTTGAAGAAAGTCAGAAAAGCTGAATTGGAAGCTGAGCTGAGAACCCCGACAAATCGAGATTGAGGCTGATGAAAAGAAGATGGCTGAACTTCCTGAATCAATGGAGAAGATACGAAAAGAAGCCACAGCAACCATGACTGCAGGAAAGCAGCTCAAGACAAAGCTCTCGACTTTGTCTAAGACCCAAGAAGCTGATCAAAGATTACTAGAGAACATCAATAAGATGATATCAGATGCCTCCAATGTAATCTCAAAATACTTGGGTGTATGATTGTAACAAACAGTTTGTAGCCGAACGCCTTATCATCCCTGTAATTTTGCTCCTCATCAGTTTTTATTTTCCCATATTTGTCTTGCCTTATTTTGACGAGCAATTCCTGGACGATCCATTCGGCAACTCTGACCAAACAGTATCAGACCTGAAAAACAACCCGACCGCAACACAGCCGGATTTCAACCAGTCAAACCGAATATGACTCAGCTTGAATCCCAAACGACTCGGTGACAGTTCAGTTGAAAGAGTCTCTCCACTTCCCAAATTTCTTGGGATATGCACCACGATCTCTTTGCCAGTCCCATAAATAAGAACCTCGGGTGCCCCTAGCCTTTCATCAAGTCCTCTGCTTCCCAAGCCTTTGCCAATCTAAGCTTTTTCTCTCCAGTACTAGTACTCCCAAAAGCTCCATGGCAGGCAGCAGCAACAGGCGTCGGGCCAGCGACGAGGCCAAAGGGAGCCGCACCGACGCTCGCCGGAGGTGGTGATCGTTGGTTTCTTCGCGGTTCTTTTGGATCCCTTCTCACCCCTGACGATCCTTTTTATGTTTTCAGGCTCATCCAGTGGAATCCTGCCCCTGCACCAGCCACAACTCCGGCCATGGCGGGCGATTCCTCGGGATCGTCTGGCCGCTCCCACTCCTCCAGCTCGCGCTAGTACATTATGGAACTCTAATGAGAGCATTATGTTTTCTCATGTATGATCAAGTGCAGGGTTTGAACAATGAAGGGCAGCGCTGATATCCAGCAAAGGCTTACTCGAGGACGAGCAAGGTTTTAAGATGGGGGAGATGTTGACGATGAATTTCCGTCAACCTAGCCATGAGTTTACTTTCGGTGTTGGCATGAATTTTATATCTTATCAAATGGTACTAACCCTTTGGATATAACAAGTTCGTTCGTGGATGTTGGTTTTGGAGTTTAGTGTTTATGCAGGAATTAGCATTGAAAGCAAGACTTCCAAGTAAAGTTCCTCATGACAAGACCTTGAAGCCTGGCACAAGTCAAGGAATGAAGTGAACATGACTCCAATAAGCCCAAGGACCAACCCGTGAAGATGGAAAACTCCGAGGACCTGAACGAAAAATGTTGAATCTTGCGGGACAAGGAGCTCCATCTAAACCGTTGTTGGTATTTGTTAAGCCTACAGAAATATTGGATAATCCGCAAGTGCACGGATACCGGTGAGCACTTCACCCGGGAAGAGGGTTTTAAATATCGAATCCACAAGGAGAAAGGCAGAGAGAATGGTCTGAGTAAAAGACTAATCCTTGAGAAGCTATCAAGGACTTGATAGAAAGAGAGATAAGGAAAACTTAAGGATAATCTAGTCCTTACTTGCATAAGCTATGCATTAATGTTCTTATGGGGAGATTGCCTGAAGGCACACTTAGGAAAGGGAAGCTCCCGAGAATCTATGGGGGGTCCTATGGTTTCTATAGACGGGAGGTGGACTGCAAAGGACAGACGAGAACAAGGTCACTTCCCGCTTCGACCATACGATCTGGAATATATAAGGCATACATAAGCTAGCTAGTCTAAGCACCACGCTTACACTAAACATGCAACTTTAATTCAAGAGCGACAGGAATTAAAGTACTCAAAGAGTTAACCGTAAGAACAATAAAAACAATGTTGCTCACTTGAATAAGAAGTCAATCTTTCCATAAGGTCTCAGGATCAGGCTCCAATGGAGTTGATCCCAGAGGTAGAAGATGAAGAGGAAACACCGACATGTCCGGGCCTTCCGTCACCTTCGCCTCTACTGCTCTATAATTCTCTCGAACAAGATTAGCTAGATCTAATTAGACCATGGATCTAATCTGTCAACTTGATACAACTCTCCAACTCTAATTCTAATCTAGAGCTTCTATCTCAGGTAGGCATTGGTGATTGTAATGAATTGGATGCCTGCCCTGGGGTCAGGGGCTGCTTATATAGTCCTGAGGGGGTACCGTGCGCGGTAGGATCAAACCGACCTAAACAAGTGGTTTATATTGATCCTAGGAGGTGGTGGAGGAAGCTTCCAGAAAATGGGGCGGTTCGGGACCCAGGGGGGCGATCGGCCTCCCCATAGGGCCGGTCGGCCTGGGCTGGGCCCTGGCTGCGCTCCACCTTCGTGTGTGGGCCTCTTGTCCCCTCTAGATGCATATTTTCTTGGAGCCCACTTCGGTTGAGTTCGGGAGTCTTCTGGAGCCTTCTAGAATTCATTCTTTTCACATTTTCCTGAATAGTCCTTGAAAATATATAATTCACCAAAACTCATGGAATTCATTAGTAGCAAACCCCTAAGTCTATATTAGTATTCATTTTATGCCCTTTTCTATATTTAGTTGACAAGTAAAAGTACACGTTAATATGTGTCAACAACCGCGGAGAAAGTGAAAGGCCCACATGTAGAAGGGAGAACGTTCTAGAAGACACGGGAAGCATCATCGAGGAAGGAGGCCACGAGATGGGCCAGAATGGGACTGGCCGACTAGCCCAACCCATTTCTAGGTCTATTCGTGTCCTCCTTTGACATAGCTGCCTCTCGGACTATTTATAGCCCCCTGGCCAAGAGCCACACATCAACTCATTCGTCATTCGCTGCCGAGGAACAGAGAAGAGAGGGACACCATTCCAGAGAGGAGATGGTCGAGCTAGGGTTTCCCTAGCCGGCGTGGGAACCTTACAAGGAAGACCACGTCGGAGTTCTAGGCGCTAGGAGCAAGATCAAGGTAGGATCTCAGTGGTGATCTTGACCATGTATCATGTATTATGTTGAATTATCAAGTTGCAATCCGATTTCTGGTGATAAAGTGCTTCTTCTACGACTTTGATTTCAATTGGTTTTTCTTACTTTAAGATCTATTCTCAAGATAGATCATAGAGGGTGTTCTTGTAGCCGTGGTAGCTAGAGGTGCATGCCTGACCTTCCAAGAGATTTCAACTTGTCCATTGGACTCATCCTAGGCTAACCCGCATGAATAGAAGTGTGTTGTGACTTAACAGTGGCTCCAAAAGGTGGGCGTCTTCGGAGTTGGACGGGGAGCCGCGATTTAAAGAAGCTTTTTATGAGATTCAACTTGGCTATTTCTTCTTTGATTGGAACTTCAACACGAGCTTGATCCACTCTCTCTAGATTGATTTTACCTTTCCCTCTCTATCTCTTGCTACCTTCGGTTTTCATAGATTAGATTTGTTTTTATGACGTTCTCTATATTAGATGCTAAAGCAACAACCTTTCAAAGATTAAAGTGTTTGTGGCTTTATTAGACTGGTTCTTGCATCACACATTTGTTCCACGGATTCGATACCTTAGGTTCACACTTAAGGGAAGAAGGGTCCCTTGGCTACGACGGAGGACTTGTCCTCTTGCAAGTCCAAACGAAGTTTGATACGCATATACACTGTCAACAACTATCTTTGATTTGCAATTTCAAACTTCTTGGAGCCACCACACAAGGATCAGGAGCTTCCAAGCGACTTCTAGCCGTGTTGGAGCCAAGGGCTCCAAGAGTAAAAGATGCTTCAAAAGATATTCAACAAGATCAACAGGTGCCCGAGTGTGGGATGCTCACTAGGCTTCACAAAGCTCTCTAAGCTCTCACACAAGCCACTCTCTCAACCCAACTCAAGGATAGGGCACTAAAGGCTTGAATCTCACTTAGAGAGGTTAGGGGGAGCTCAGCTGGGGTGCTGGAAGGTGTTAGAGAAGTGGAGAACTAGCAACCCCTCAAAGAGGAGCTTATGGGTATAAATACCCAACTTCCACAAAACTAGTCGTTAGTCTGTCAGACAAAACTGGTCAGACCGGTTTGCCAAATTGGTCAGACCGATTTACAAACCAACTAGTCGTTGGATGGTGTCAGTGCCAAAACCGATCAGACTGGTTTTGTCAGTGTTAGGATTAGTCCTGGAACTAACTAGTGAGATGCGCCGTGATCAGCCTCTCGATGGTCGGTGCTAAGCAACATGGGGACACAAATTTATCCTGGTTCCGACCACGGGGCCGTACGTCTAGCAGGTTGCGCATGCGTGCTGTATTGCGTTGCACCGAGGGTGCCTGTAGAGGGGGCTACAAGCAAGGCATGAGAGATGGAAAGCCTCCAAGTCCCTGCTAGGTGATTGAGGCAAGGTGCCAATATCGAGTGGATGTGTGGGTGAATGCGGTTGAAAGTAATGCAGTCCCTGCGGCCAGGTGGCTGCCTCCTCCTTTTATAGGCCAAGCGGAGGCGGCTTACAGACGTGCCTCATGGTTTTCTGTACAGTATCGTAGTACCATCGTGTAGTGCCTACGATTTGATGGATGTCTCGACAAACCCTGGATCTCACAAGCGTCGTGGTGGCTTTCGTACCCGCCGGAGCTTCGAGGGTCGTCTAGCTGGCGTCCACGCCGGTCGCCGTTCGTACATCAGTTCAAGGGTGTTGCTGACGGGGTGCTCGTGTTGTACAGGGCTGGCATGGGGGTGCCCCATCGGAACAGGCCTTCCACAGTGCAGGGGATGGTTCCACAATGTTAGGAATGGTGTTACAAGGCTGGGGATGGCCGCACGGAGACGTGCTCCGCTCACCCCGTGTCACGACGTTGTCCTGGCCGAGCGTCAGGTCAGCGGCCGTACGTCCTCGAGGGTGTAGCCATCCTTTTTCGAGGGGCGCGACGTGGGGGAAGGACTGGAGCAGGTAACACAGTGTCGTGGAATGACAGCGGCCACTTCGCACACCACCTGCACAACGCCGGGGATGGCCGCATAGTGGTGGGCTGTCCGCACAGCACCGGGACCGGATTCCCAGGCGCTTTCAGGGATTCAGCGTGGCGAGGGTTCGCCCTTTGACCATGGTACTAGCGACGTGACAAGGCAATTAATACCCCTGTCGGGAGGAGTAGGTAAAACACTAAGGGTCGAGGGGGAGCCCCGGGCGAGGCGGAAAGCCACTTGAGGGGTGCAGGGCCCTCGAGCGAGGCAGACATTTGCCCGCGCGGCGTTCGACCCTTGAGCAAAGCGGATGTTTGCTCGAGGGCGGCTGGCGATGGTGGTTTGGTGGGCCACGGAGGCTGTTGGGTTGTAGAAGGTCATGGGCTTTGTTCGTGTCTTAGCTACTGTTGGTTTGGGGAGTGCGTTTAGTGATTTTTATTTTTTAAGAGGGCGATTTTCCCCGTAGTTAGGGGACCCCTTATGGTTGTCCCCGACAGGTTTGCCAAACCGGTCAGACCGGTTTGGGCCAGAGAGCCCTACTAAGGTTTAGATCTCACGAGTTAGTCTCTCATGGGTTCACTTGAGCACTTTGATGTTTTGTTGTCCAACCAATGATTCATCCCTCTTGATAGTATGGCATACCTAAACTCACGATAAAAGATAAACCCTAATTAATCTACTTGAGCTTGAACCACCAAGGTACGCCGGTATTTGATCTTCAATGATTCGAGGGCTTCCAATGTTGTATACCAATTGAGCACATGTAATGAATAAGTAAATATATGCATGTGCTTGAGCACGTCCACCTTGAGCTAGTGACTTAGAATTCTTCCATAGAGTAGAGAGTCAACCACTTTGAATTCGAAAGCCACTCCAATTTATCAATCATGACACTAGATGCAATTCATCGCTTTTCTCGGTAGACTTGGATATGATAATTTGAAATCCCTTGACACTCTCAACTTCACCCTAGCAACTTTGCTCATGGTCGCTATCCATAGCTTTTGCTTAGTTCCTCGTTTTAGCCATCTTGATTTCTTCGTCACTTATCCTTGCCACTATTGAGTCAAGCCTTGCACCATAGAGAGAATTCCATTTGAGATACTACTCAAATAATTGTCCTTTGATTGATAATAAATATCCTTGCTTTGCAAACTTCCAAATAGAGGTAACAACACGACCTTTGTCAAAGCTCTACTTGAAGTCTTGCAACTAACTTCTTTATAAGAGTCAATATCCTCCATATGATGTAAGAGTGAAAACTACTTGATATTATACTTGGTAAGCTGATAGTATAGCTCATCAAGTTCCATCTTGTATCAATAGTGAAATCCCCTTGATGCCATACTCAACTTTGACTTAGTTCTCCCATTTTCATATCACAAGCTTCTCCATTCTACACAATATGCTTTGCTTTGACATAGAGAGGCCAACCAAGTACCATAAATAATCATGTCTCTATATTCACTTTTCTTTTGCTTTAGAGCTCTTGTTGTATGTCTCATGTAAACTCAAATGGAAGAACAACCTATCCACATCATGACATTCATCTATAGCAAGCTTGCATGTTTTCCATGTATAGTGTCATAATCCATACTTATCTTCTCTGCAATATGAGCCAAATGCATGATCTCACACACGAATATCATTTATCAATAATCAACAACCTGCTCATATGCTTCACAAGAGTATCATTGATTTAATCAAGTTGTCACTCGACCCACCAAAACCCACTTAGGGTTTGATTGCACTTACGGATGCCGCGGCCGCGCCACCACCGTGACGCGTGACCGCACCGCTATCCCGCACGGCAGCTCCACCGCTCGCGTGCCTGTCCCCGAGCAGAGCTCGATCCGCCGACCCGAGCCACCGAGGCGGCGCCGCCGGGAGTGAGGAGCCGCCGGCCGCCGTGGGGAGGAAGGGGGACGAGCTTGGCGTGGCCCTCCTCCTCTTCCACCTCCGGCGCGGACGACCGTCCCCACGCGGAGGAGCTTCGCCGCCCGCCATGGCGGCGCAGGAGAGCAGGGGCGAACGCCAGCGAGTTGGGGTCGGAGGAGGAGTCGCATAACACCGTAGAGGGGCCGCTCGCCGCATGCTACCCACCGGCTCCACCGCGTCGCCATCCCACTCCTGCAGCACGCGCCGCCATCACACTCCCACGGATCAGGAAGAAGTAGGGAAGGACGAGCAGAGGACAGCCGCGGGGGATGCCAGCGCGGGAGGAAGGAGGCAGCGTGTGAGGACGAAGGCTGGCGCGCCCCTGCCCCAACTCGCGGATGTTGGCGCCCTACTCCGTCGCCGGAGTTGCAGGGGAGATAGGGCGGCGCCGGCGGAGCAGAAAGGAGAGAGGGGCACAACGTAGGGGAGGAGGCGGAGGAGCCGAGGAGAGGGGGTTGGGTACGGCTGTGCGGGGAGTAAAAAAAGAGGAGAGGCTAATGTGTGGGCTCCACCGGTGGGTAGTTGGGATGAAGGAGAAATATGAAGGAAGATAGATGAGGGGGAAGTAGATATGAAGAAGATAATTTAGATGACGCGGACTAGACACACTGTTTTGAAGGAGGTTTTAGAGTAGCATGAGTATGATGGTATAAAAGGAGAGGTCTCTCCGTGCGTGTAGTGTCCATAGAGAAAAGGACACCTTTCACTCTCTTTTGTTTTCCCCGAGTTTTGGATAACCTGATTTTCATCCTTTATATGATCAAAAAGCAAAAACAAAAAAGCGCATTTTGTGCGATAACCACGCCCATAGCGCTTCCTCTGCCCCGTCCTAGCCGACGCCGTGTGCTTCCCCGCCGGCGCCGGCAGCCATGCTCCCCGTCCAGAAACAACACCTTCCTCTCTCCTTCCGTCCCCGCACAACCGTCACGCTCCTCTCGTTGCAGCGCTACCAATGCCGTCTCCCAGCGGCACGATTCTCCACCACCACCGCCGCCGCCGCCTACTCGGCTAGCAACACCGTCCCCTTCGCCGTCGAGGAATACCTCATGTCCACCTGCCATCTTACCCCTGTTCAGGCGCTCAAGGCCTCCAAGGTGCTCTCGCACCTCAAGTCCCCCTCTAGGCCCGACGCAGTGCTCGCCTTCTTATCGGACCTCGGTCTCTCCGACGCTGACATCGCCGCCGCTGTCGCTTACGACCCGAAGCTTCTCTGCTCCGAGGTCGAGCGCACGCTGGCCCCGCGCCTCGCTGATCTCCGGGACATCGGCCTCTCCCCGTCCCAGATCGCCCGCCTCGTCCTCGTCGACCCCGCGCGCTTCCGCCGCCCCACCGTCATCTCCAAGCTGCAGTACTTCGTTCCCCTCTTCGGCTCCTTCGATAACCTGCTCCAGGCTGTCAGGAGCAACGCTTATCTCCTCAGCTCCGACCTAGAGCGGGTGGTCAAGCCCAACGTCTCCTTCCTCATTGAGTGCGGGCTAGATGCTTGTGATATTGCCAAACTGTCCGTCCCCGTGCCAAGGCTGATCACCACCAACCCTGAACGCGTCCGGGAAATGGTGGAGCGCGCCGAGGCTGTCGGTGTTCCCCGTCGCACAAGGATGTTCAGGCATGCACTGCTCGCAGTTGCATTCCTTAGCGAGGAGAAGATTGCTGCAAAGGTGGAGTTCCTGAAGAAGACGTTCAGGTGGTCAGATGCTGAGGTGGGCGTTGCAGTTTCCAAGTTACCGTTGGTGCTGAAGCACTCCAAGGACAGGCTGCGCCGCATGTCAGAGTTCCTGATCACCCAGGTTGGGTTGGAACCGGAGTATATAGCTCACAGGCCTGCTCTACTTACATATAGCTTGGAGCGTCGCCTGATGCCTCGGCATTATGTTGTGAAGTTCCTTAAGGAAAATGGATTGTTGGAGCAGGACCGGAGCTACTATACCGCTGTCCAAGTGAGTGAGAATGTCTTTATGGAGAAGTTCATAGGTCCTTACAAGGAAGCTGCACCAAGCCTCGCCCAAGACTATGCTGCTGCTTGCAGAGGGGAAGTGCCCATTACCTTCAGATTTCAGGAACCCAACAGTGGCTTGGCAAGTGTTAATTTGTGTAGTGCTTAGCAGTATTTTGACACTGAGCAGTGATATGGTAATTTTGTTTCAGTGTTCTTGCCTAACGGTAGTGTGTTGCTACATGCTGGATCAGTTTGTGGTTAACATGCTGAATCCTGATTGTAGACTCTTCTTCTGGTAATGAGGACAGTATGGCATAGTTATGACCACGACTATCTTTGCTGTCTCATTAAGTTAACTAAGATCTTCAGCATCTTTCCTTTTGTCATTAAATTTCACGGTTTTACAAACTAATGCGAAAGGGTAAAGACTGTCATGAGACCCATGGCACAGCAAGGGGGTACATGGAGTTGTCCCTTTGCACTTGCACTGCTAACCTCTGATGCTTACTAACAGTTTATAGACTCATGCAGAAGACTGTCATGAGACTCATTGATGTGTGACACACAGTGAGGGCTTATACGGGGTTATCCCTTTGCACTTGCACTGAAAATTGTATGCTTGTGTAAACTAATTTTCTGATGAAACCAAACTTTCTGTAAAACTAGAAATGAGGAACCAGGGGAAAAAGTTTTGAGCTGTTTTCTACCAACTGTACGATGTATTCTGCTTTTATAGCAATTTCTGTCCAGAGTAGCTGGACTTCCATTTTCATTCCATCATTCTTCATTTTTCTATCATAGGCCAGTTAATAATCAAATTTTCATGTTCAATGTTTAGTATTTAGATTTTGCTCAGGTCATACATGTGTACCTTATGTTCCTTGCGAAACTTTAAGAGCACCTTCATTTTTTTCCTAATGTTACAGTATGAGTAAATTTCTGAAAATGTGATGATGCCACATTTATGATTAAATTTCTAGCAAGCAATGCAAATTGATAGCTATCAGATAATTTTCCCTAATATGCTAGTGATTGGTTAAGCTTGTTTCTAGGATCATTGCTGATCTTTATGGGGGAATGGCCATTTTCTTTTTTGAGCAAGGAATTTCCTACATTGTGATGGATTTTGATCTGACAGGAAACCAAATCTATCGTTCTCCTCTTGCACATGTATGGAGGTATTTGTCCATTCTTTTTTCTGAAATTTCGCTATATATAATGAAGTTTATTTCTTGGATCTTGCTACAATGTGCTGGGGTAATTTGTTAATGCCTCTACAAAGCCTTCCTTTCTTGGGTCTTGTTACAATGTGCTTAGGTTGCACATGCACTCTTTTGTTGTTGTGTTATTGTGTACCACCTACAATGCTAAGTGCTCTGCAGGTTGTACTTTTAATTTCTCATCTGGGGTCACCCCCAGCTCTGGCTTGTGCAAACTGCACTTTATCCTTGATTGATCAGTGGGACTCGCTATTTTGTTTTTAAAAAATTGGATATCTTATTAGATGAACACATTTTAGGTTTAATTATCCTTTATCCTTTTTGTGTGTAAATTAACTAGTTGATCAGTTGTAATTTCAACAACATACATCCATGGGAAGTTATCTGTAACTTAGTTACTTGATATTTCATATAAGGGGATAACACATGAAGCTTGGCACTACATGCCACAAACCTTCGGTGTTGATGGTAATCCAGGTGAAGATTTCTGATGAGTTATTTGTGGCACAGATAAGTTCTGGTTTCATAAATTCCACAAAGCATTTGTTGAAGGATTCAAATCTCACTATCTCAGAGTCACAGAGAGCACAGTAAAGGTCTGTAGGAGAGGTTGATCGTAAGTTCCTGATTTTTTTTATAACTTCTTGCTTGTTGCATATATAATCAGAGTCTGGTTATTGAGAACAAAACATTTGCATAGTTACGGCCACAAATAGATCTATCTTTTCTCTCTAATAATCAAGTTGGCTTAAAAGATTCAGCATCTTTACTATGGTTAACATAATTTCACAAAAATATATTTGTCCTAACTTCAATCTATATACAGTTTTATCTTGTAGACATAGTTAATATAAAAATAAAAAATGTCACTGAACATGGAGCTCCTTTTTCATTTGCACTGCCATAGTGCCACCATCTGATGCTTCATTTTTTTCCCAGATATCTTGGAAGGTGATCATTCCCAATGACGATATGAGTGTTGCTGATTAAATTGTGTGAGCCTATTTTCTGATGGAACGAGGACTCTGTAAAAAAAGAAAAGAGAAGGCAGTGCTGCATTGTTTTCTATTAACATTTTCACTATATTCTGCTTTTATGTCAATTTCGTGTAGGATGGCTGGAACATTCCATTATGTTTGTTTTCATTCTATCATCCACCAGTGACTAAAAATGATTTTAAAATTCAATGCTCTGTATTTAGAATGAGCTCACTGCTGAGGACGTATATGCATATACCTCTGTGTTCTTCGCAAAATTTGAAATGGAGCATTTCTCTTTTGCCTTTTGACTTTCATACAACGTTACATCTTATATCCTGGAAAAGTTCAGTATGAAAACTGTTCCTTTCCAATTAGCAATGCAATTTGGCTGTCAGATTTTCATTGTTTTTCTTTTGTCAGAAATGCTAATATAT
Source organism: Cenchrus americanus (assembly GCA_947561735.1). Classification (NCBI taxonomy): domain Eukaryota; kingdom Viridiplantae; phylum Streptophyta; class Magnoliopsida; order Poales; family Poaceae; genus Cenchrus; species Cenchrus americanus. The sequence continues at coordinate 108,988,892 of OX387240.1, forward strand.
ACATGTAATTTTAAAAATTTGGGGAAAATGCCCTTTTTGTTTGCTTTTGTTCATTGGAACTTGCAACCTCCCAAACTTTGTAAGTATACCTGGCTCAGCGATGGCGTTTTGCTTCTTTTTCAAATTCAATGGTTGTATTTTGGGTTATTTGTGGGGCTTGCTACTTGTTTTTCGGAATTCTGAAAGACTAAGTGTTTGTATAATGCCTGTTTTGAGAACAATCTGATGAGATCATCTTTCAGATTTGCACTTTATTCGCCTTTTTTGCTGTGCACCAAATAGGCTTGGCTCAATGCTTGCTGGTGGAATATGCATCTTCAACATTGGGATACAGGCTGCTCCTGCACTCCACCCAGTCTCACAGCGCTGGGTGAAGATTGGATCAGATTTCAGATCATATGATGAAAATGCCTGAAGTATGGTGTTATGTCGGCCAATTCAGGCAGAGTGGCTAGAATGTTCCAGAGTGGCTAGTCATGAATAAAATTTGAATTCGATAATGTCTAGATCATGCTATGTTTATTTTGTAATTATATGGTCTTTGCATAACTTAAAGGGACTGTATGCTATTTACATTTGACATTTTGAAAATGTTACATGCTCTTCATTTTTTACTAAAAGATTAGATACCCTTGGATTAGTATGAAAATGGCATCAGTTTCTTCTTCATTTTTACTTCAGCAGATTTGTTATTGGTTGAGCCAATGACTGCCCAGAAAATGAAGTGACGGTGACGTTGCAAGGAGGTGTTAATGAACAAATCATTTTTTTGTTGCACCTTGTCAAAAATCAAAATTGATGAATCATTAAACATAGTTGACTACAACAGGGTAGGAGGTTTGGATTATTCCATATCACATTACATTCCCTCTATATATGTGAGCGTTCGAGTTCTATATAGATATAGAAATAGAAGAATACATGCATAATTCAATAAAATTCCAAAAGGTCATTTTCATTGTTAGTTGGCATACCAACCGTGCCTCATTTTCCATCCATGATCCAAGATCATGCATCAACAAACCTGTTTTTTTTAAAGGAGATAATTTCAATTTTTCTTGAAAGCGCCTTGGGAAATGTCTACATCGCTACAGGTATGCCAATTACACAATGTAGACTGCAGGAAATCACTCCAAAACACATTTCAATAATTGCTACTTCGAAAACTAAACAGGAAGATGGCACAAAAGAATGAGACTACTAGATATAATGAGACCCCGTCCCAAAGCCCATGTAGCAAATGTTAGTGTGGAATAATTCCTTTGTCTATTCCTCCAACCCTAGAAGGGTGGGTATATAGTTAGCTATACATGGGCCTCTATATGGGCTATATACAGGCCATATGGATCACACTCACATATACACATATACTCTAACAGCAACCGCAGAAATAAAGCGATCCATATTTTGGCAGAACACAAATTGCTTTGGAAGCCACACTTCAATAAAAGTCGATTTGAAGTCGAGGATCCTTCCTGCACAAAAGTTTCCAAACGCAGCTCCGTATGGACCGGTAAGCGGTAATACAACAACCAAGCAAAATATGGTTCCTAATTTTCAACATAAGGAACAGGAAACATTTTCTGTACACACTTCTTTACAATACATCTGCAGATTGTACCTTTCTGGACCACCTGCTATACAGACCCTGAAACTCAAGAATTTATAGAGTGAGCGAGTTATCAACTCCCAGAACACCTTATATTCGTCACTCTACAACTGATCATGCCGTAAGTTCGACAACAAACCTTCCCAAGTTAAAACTCCAGGTCACCAAAGGAGCAAAGTTTTTAATTTTGATCCCTTTTCAGTAAGAATTTTACATAAAGACCCTTGGGGGAAACAATTGCAGAAATAGACCCAAAGCACGGCGCCAAACGCCTTGGCGTCATAGGTACACAACACGACACCAAGGTCACTGGCGCCGTCCTGTGACACGTCAGCTCCGCTGAGGCGTGGAAGAAATCCGGTCAAAATTGCAGCGCCAAAAGCCACGACGTCGTTCCATGTACCTACAGCACCAAAGGCCGTGGCGTCGTGCTATGTAAGAACGACGCTAACGGGCATGGCGCCGTGCTTCGCCACTTAAGCCCACGCGTGTAAACGGTTGTTAAGTGCCTACTTTAGTCGTCAATATACTCATATATAACGGAGCAAAAGGCATTTCTTACACACATGTAGTTAACAATAATGTAGTTCCACTTGTCTTTGTGATTGCAGGTAAAATTAGCATAAAAGAAGTGACAACTCACCTTCTATGGTCCATGCCACATCACCTCAGCCAAGGAGGGGTTGCCACCTAGGAACCCATGCATGCAAGCCATGTCACCAATCCAAGGGAAGCAACCCTGACGAATCAGAGGGCGACACGCGGACGTCACAAGGATTGAAGGGCCCACAGGCAAGTAAACCGCCTCAAACTCGGGTGGACACCGAGAACAGACCTTAGGACCCACAAGATAGCCACCACGCGAAAGCACAGGCCGAGGTGGGCCCACAAGGGGTCAACTGACCCCACAGGTCGGCCGAACCGACCTTGTGTCGGCTCATCCTGGCCTTCCACGTAGTGTCTCCTGGTTGGCTCTAGGTCCACTCCCGAGGTGCTCACGCCATTCTCCCGAAGTTGTTCAAGGCCTATAAATAGAAGGGAAGGGACTCATTTCTTACCCAGCTCACTTTCCAACTCCTCTCTCATTTTTTGTTTCCAAGGCTAGGAGGTAGGCTAGAGTAGTTCTACTTCAGGTTCTAAGTCTACTTTGGGATCTAGGTATGAGTTCTATTGTATCTTTATTTTATTGTATGACTTTTATCTACTTCAGTTATTCGGCTATTTCATATAAAGTAGTGTTAGCATATATGGGTGATTTGTTCATGTCTTCTTCGTTCGTTCATCATTTAGAGGCTCCTGTTCTTGATGAATAAGGCCTTTCTATCCACTTGACGAATGATTTATTCATGTCTTCAGTGTTTGTTCATAAGCTAGAGGCTCGTGTTCTTCATGAACACGACCCTTTGATCCTATTGAATAGACATAGTAGAACACGAATCCGTTTGTATGACTGGCTTAGTTTGATCTAGTTAGATCACCTGTTTGTGTTGTATGAAGTTCAAGCTACGGTACTCGGTGTAAGTGGCCAGTTATCTAGTGGCATTGACCTGGGTCACAATAGCCTAGGCCGGTCAGTGTCTAGTTAACAATGCAAGTATGGTGCTTGGGTGGAGTAGCCGCGTTGCACATGAGCATGCCCCACAAATTGGTAGAGGTAGGCCGCAGTAGTGACAGTTGTTGGACCCTTAGTACTCCTCCACGTTCGGGTACGCTTTAGGAGTCTAAAATCTAACAATCGACGTCGTGCGGAAGCGACACAGGCGGTTAGCTCCTCGTTTGTGCCTGGGTGATGAGCTGACATTCATATAATGCTTGTGTGACTGACTGATGTCTACTGACTTTATATGTTTAGTACCTTAGAACCTAGAGCTAACTCGTATGTTGTCTCCTAAGCCGTAGTGTACCATAGAGAGAACGGTTCGGGTGTGTTCACACTACCCTATCATTATCATATCTTACCCCTGTGTTTGGGATCTGACTTATTCTCGTCATTGATCTATACTCATTGCAATAGTGTTGCACATGTTAATCCAGCCATGCATTCCTTGGATTTGATACCCTCTGGAATACTCCTTTGGGGAAATGCTACAATGGTATATCCGTGCACTTGCAGATTCTTTGTAAACGTTAGGATTACCATCGAAACATTTCTGTCATTGTTGCTAGGAACTCATGAACATAGAAAAGATGTTAAGGAATGCCGACAAACATTTCTGGCATTGTTACTCGGGATACAAACCTAGTGATGACGTTAAGAAATGTCAACAAGCATTTCTGGTGGCATTGCCGGGAAAGGCAAGAGGATAACATGATAACACTTTGCATATGTGTAGAATCATGATAGGGTAAAGCAGTTCTCAATGCAAGCTAACCTTGATTGTCTTCTTTGTCTTTGGATGATGAAGACAGGTAGTGCATGACTGGTTTTGACTTACCACCGAATTTCACTGAAGTACCTGAGTCACTCGTAAGGAGAGCTAGAACTCATTTCGGTTCTCCTAAGCATGTACGTACGGAAGTCGATCCAGCTTCCTTTGTGCCATCTACATCAACTCCTATGGCCAACCCCAATGCCGAGAAGACTCTCTGTGAGTACTTTGCTCCCTCTGCTGATCAGGTGCCTACAGGCCCCGAGATCAACACCAGGAATGGAAACTTCGAGATCAGAACTGGCCTCATTACGATGGTACAGACTAGCCCATTCTGTGGCAAGCCTAACGAAGATGCGAGCTCCCATTTGCAACAGTTCTTGGAACTGTGCATCACCTTCACCATACAAGGGGTGGAGGAAGATGCTATTCGTCTGTGACTGTTTCCATTCTCACTTCTGGGAAAGGAAAAGTCATGGTTCTATGTGAACCGTGAGGAGATTAATACTTGGGCAAAATGGTAAGTGGAATTCCTTGCAAAGTTCTTTCTGTTGGATAAAACCAGTGCCCTGCGGGGAAGGATTTCAAGCTTTCAACAAGAAGCAAATGAGACTATCCCAAAAGCTTGGGAGAGGCTTCAAGAGTACATTTTGGCCTGTCCTCATCATGGGATGGACAACTGGCTTATTCTGCAGAATTTCTATAATGGGATGACTCCATCAGCCCGAGGACATGTTGATGCTACTGTTGGAGGAGCTTTCTTCTCACTCACTATTTCTAATGCAACTCAGCTTATTGAGAAGATGGTCACCAACCAAGGGTGGAGTGATGATCGACTCCAGCCACGTCAAAGGGGTACACATACTATCAAGGAAGCAGATATGTTGAATGACAAGATGGACCTATTGATGAAGCAAATGGATGATCTAACCAATAGGAAGGCTGTCATGGCCACCACTACTCAAGCTATGGACTCTCGCATGACCTGTGAAGTTTGTGGTAACACTGGGCATACAGGGAATTACTGCGCTACTACCCAGGAGGGTGTGATGTTCATGAACGGCAATAACAACAGTTATCGTCCACGAGGAGGTCAAACATGGAATCAACACCCTTATCATCATGGAGGTAATCAAGGTAATTATTTCAATCCCAACCAACCTTCCTTGAAAGATCTTGTTTTTGGGCAAGCTAAGATCAATGATAATTTCAATAAAAAGTTAGCTGCTGGTGATAAGGCTTTGGAAATCCTCAACACCATGATTGATAGCCTCTCTTCTGCTCTTAAGAACTAGTTAAGCTTTAATAGATGATAGAAATCCAGTCGGCTCAGTTAGCTGCTTTGGTTCCCTCTGCTGAAAATGGGAAGATTCCGGGGCAACCCGTATCCTCTTGTGAAGATGTTTGTGTAGTGTCCACTAGATGGGATGAGCCATCGAGGTGGACATGACCTACTGATTATGCAGGGAAGCGTGTACAACAGGTTCTTGATCCATGGGAATCTTCAACAATTGTACATAGGAGAGACCCTGGTTATTCGGCTATCACTTGCACGATATACTATCAGAAAATCAGGAATGCTCTATATGACCTTGGTGCAAGTGTCAATCTCATGTCCAAGGCTATGTTCGAGAAATTGGGATATCCAGCTCTTTCTCCAACCTCGAAGATAGTTCAACTTGCTGATGCATCAATCCGACATCCAGAGGGGACAATTGAGAGCTTATTGGTGTTCATCTAAGGTTCTTGCATCTTTGTGGATTTTGTGGTCCTTGATATGCAGGATGATGTGGAAATGCCACTCATTCTTGGGAGGCCATTCCTAAGCGACGCAAAGGTGAGGATCAATGTGGGAAATGGAACGATCTGATTCCGCATTGGAAGGAAGAACTTGATGTTCCAATTTCAACCGACAGAAGAGCAATGTTATTCAGTGCAAGGAAATGATGAGAAGTCTGAGGAATGGAAGGGCCATGACCCCAGCTCAAGCAACCTCTGACCACACTAGCAAAACCAAATAAAACAAAGAAGGTGTGGCAGGAGGTACAGAAGTCATGCCCCTTTACTTCTCGAGAGTGGGGTGACGAATGGAATTAATCACCGAGAAAAGTCCCGCTCTCGGACTTAAAATGATGAGTCCTTTTTGCCAAAAGGTAAATTGGTATTTATCTCATATTTCCCTTTCCAAAATTTAATTTGAATTTTCCAAAATGCATAATTAATTTTCCAACAATGCATCTGCATGCTAGAATTTTTCTAGCCATTTTCCCTTTTTAAATAGAATTTCTGAAAAAATGAGCTTGGAAAACCTTTTATTTAAGCCACATTGTTGGTGAATTTGGACCAAGGCACTTGGGCAGGACGCTAGGTAGCCGTTAGAGAGCAACTGACAAAAGCCAGGGGCGAGCGGGCTCGACAAGTTGTTGGCCGACCCCACAGGTCGGCCGACCCAGCCCATCGGTCGGACAGGCCCCGCCTTCTCCAACGGATCCTTACCGTTACTCTTGGCTTTTACCCTAGTGCCTAGCTCGTTTTCCTATAAATAGAGGGGGTTGAGGGGGTTCTTCACCCATTCACTCATCTTTACCACACTCCCCCTCTCTACTCTTTGGCTCTTTGGTTTTCTTGGATTTCTTGCTTGAGATTCAAGTGACAAGCACAATCTCCAAGTTGTTTCTGAGTATTGATCATTGGTGGAGCAACCTTGGTAAGAATTTCATTCCATTTCACTAATCAATCACCGAGTTGCTTGTGTTCTTTGTTGTGCACCATGAGTTGGGTCGCTGGTGTGTTCCGGAAAGTGACTCGCTCCCATTATTCATGAGACGGAGGAAGCTCATCCCGCTACTCCGGAGCTACACCAAGCCCGATTGCAATGGAGCATGAAGAAGAAGAGGAAGGGGAAGAGCTTCCTATTCCACAAGCCGAAGGAGTGTGTGCCACTGACGCCCCCTTCATCGACTTGTGGGATGAATGAGAGAGACAAGCCTACTCTATCCTCAAGGATCGAGTCTTCTCCAACACTAGGGAATTTGACCCGATTCTTCTGGAAAAGACATGTATGGACTATGAGTTCGATTCCATTTGGCAAGCTCTTGGTTGGGAAGGTTTTGTCCCGGTTCAGGAGATCGGTTCTAGGTCTATTACCATCCAATTTCTATGCACTCTTCAAGAGAATGCATTCGGTATTTTATTTCGATTTCATGGAGTTCCATATTGGGTTTCATGGAAGGATCTTAGTTGCACCCTCGGTTTTGATTGTCGTTGTGCTATTCCTCTTGAGCATGCTTGTAGTGATTTTACTCATGAGCGTTTTTTGTAAGAACTTTCTGGTCGGCCTGTTCGCGGCAAGTTGACACCTCGGGGCAACGATATCTTGCACCCCCCTCTCCGACTGTTGCACAAGTAGCTCACCATCACACTCTTTCCAAGGGATGATGTTCGAACAGTGTACACTGACGACATGAGGATTTTATACACCGCGGTCAGACGGATCAAGGTCTCTCCCGTTCAAGCTATGATTCGGCAGTGGTTAACGAACTTTAAGATGGCGGGTTCTATTGAGTGTACATCTTTGGTTTCATGCATTGTTACGAGTCTTGGGACTACGCAAGGGCCCAATGTGCCCTACATTGCTAATCCTTAGTCTTTGATCAATGAGGCTTATTTGACTCAGGGGCATATTCTTAAGAAGGGTCCGGACGATTCTTTCATTTTCTTTTACCCTAGCTATGCAAACCAAATTCGGTTACCTAACCCGGATTTCAGGTTGTACAACCAAGGGCCACTGACCGTTTCTCTCGAAGAACCTCATCATTCTAGTGTCTCTGATGACAGGGTTACTAGGAGTGCATCAAGGAGAGCAGCTAGGGCACAATAGCTGCCACCACAGTCATCTCCGCAGTCGTCACCTCAGCCTACCACGCCTCTGCATAGCACATGGACCCCTACCAAGTACATGCCTGGGGTTACTCCCGGATATGCTCCCTAGTGGGATCAACCCATGTACCAGCAGGGTGCGAGTAGCTCGGCTTGGGATAGTGCAAGTAGTAGTGAGTGGGCCATGCCTGCTAGTACTACCTACGGAGATGTGACGTCTTCGTCATCCGGGTTGCGCTCGTCATCTCGTGGGGTTACCCTCACTCAGTAGATGAGCGAGCTCAACATTCGAGTCGGCGATGTGGAGGAGGTCGTGCACCAGCACGCTGAGTCCATTCGGGACTAGAAGCGTATGTTAGGCGAAAGCCTTCACGTCATCGAGCAAGCACAACAGCAACAGTTGGAGGCGCAGAGGGTTTACTTTTGATGGATGGCATATCCCCCTCCACAGTGGTGAGCCTAAAGCTAGCTTGGGGGAGGACCCCCACTTTGAGTTAACTTGTATCTTCATTTGTTTCAGAACCCCATATGCTAAAAACACATACAAATCTGCAAAATTAAAAAGACCAAAAATATTTATTTGCTTTCCTAAATTAGTTTGTTTTTCATATGCGTGGTAAGAATGCTTTTGTTCCCATGGTTGAAATGACGAATAGTTGCTCTGTTTATTCCTCTTGTATGCCTTGCTTACAACTTAGTATTCTATTTCAGTTTTGAGTTAGTTGGCTTGGATGATCAAACCTTAGCTTGAAACTTGTGGGTAGCAAAAAGCATGACCTTTGCCTAGGTTGTTGTGAGGTATGATATGGTATAATAGAGTTGCTATGAGCTAGTACCAAGTGATGTTTGATTTCCAGAGTTTTCTTTTTGAAAAATGCTAAAATGATAAGTTCCTCAATGATGAGAAATTCCTATCCAAGTCCATATGTAGATTCTAGCACTTGTTAGCTTCCACATATGCTACTTGATTTCTTCATTGAGTCTTGTCAAATTGTCATGACCCTTGGCGATAAACTTGTCATGCTCCTATGATCAAGATCACATACACAGCTATCATATGCTAGACTTCCATCCTGGGAGTTAGCAACCATCATTCCATCCATTCCCCATCCATTTCACAAATAAAGCTCCGCGCATTCTTCATGATCTTATCCCTCTCCAAAGATATTCAAGAAAGACTATGGCCTTTGTAAAAGAGAGAGAGAGAGAGAGAGAGAGAGAGAGAGAGAGAGAGAGAGAGAGAGAGAGAGAAGAGAATACATGCTCAGGGTCATGCATAAAAAATGAGGGAGAATAAAGAAACATAGCCCAAGTCTCAAAATCATCAAAAAGGAGAGAAGGGAAAATCATGCCAAAAGGAGTCCATCCTCCATCCACCATATACACACACATTCACATCTTGATCAGGTTGTATGACTCGTTGCTCCCAAGGATCTGGTTTTCGACTCGACAATACATGAGAAACAGGTATGCCACATGTTTTCCCTACCTACAGCTCCACACATCAGCTTATTTGGAGTAGGTTGTGAAAGAAGACAACTCAATGCCTTGGTGAGGAACCATACACATTGAGCGATCCGAGAGTATCATTTGAGCAACTTTGATTTCTTTTGAAAATCTGCAAAACCTCCAGATTGATAATTGATCAAGGTACAAGTAATTGACACTCTCAATATAACTGTTCTATCTTTCAATCGCCCAATGCAAGGTGAAGCTACATGCCCCATATCAATCAAGCAAAAGGTAATATCAATGCCGACTCATTCAACCCTGGATTAGGGATGGCAGTGGAGCGGGTTCGGATCGGATATCCGCGGATTTTGGGTCTGTGGGTTTCAGGTTTGGTTTGAAATTTCGCCCACGGATTTGCGGGTTTGGATATCCGAAAAACTATGGGTTTGGAGCGGATTATGAATTTCGCCCGCGGATGTCCATTGGAGCTCAGCAAATTTGAGCCTAGTAAAGCCCACATAAGAAACCCTACGCATATAACCCTAAATTCCCAATTTCCCACAGCCTCATCCGGCGGCCACCCCCAAGCAGTCGACCCCGTCGCCTGTCCCGCACTCCCGCGACCCATCGTACCGCGACGCGCTCACACAGTCACGCGCGCCGTCGCTTGTGCTCGGCGCCCACCGCCACTTCCACCCGTCCCCGCACTTCGACTCCCCGCCGGCCGCCGCGGCACCGCCACTTCCACCCCGTCACGCGGCACGCCAGCCACCGCGACGCCGCTGGCCCTCTACTGACTTGCGTCGTGCCGCACTGCCACCGGAGCTCTTCCCCCGTCACGCGTCGACACCCTACGCCCCGCAGGCCGGAGCTCCAAGCCCTTCCCCCCGTCCCCAGCGCTACAGTAGGTACGTACTGCAACTCATCCCCAATTTCCCATCCCCTTCCTCGTCTTGTGTTACCGGAGCTCTGAACGAACCCTCAATGGTCATGCTCTTCGCAAAGAAGAAATTGTAGGACACGATGGAGTTGGCTTTCACCATTTTCGCGTTGTCAAACCAACCATACGCGTCTCTCTAGAGTCTAGAGTCAGTTTTCCTCCTACTTGTCGGGGACAACCCTAAGGGTCCCCTAAATAACCAGGGGAAACCCACTTAAAACCTGAAAAAAGCGCAAAACACAAATCAACTTGCACACCTAAAACACATACACAGCACAACCACGACCCTGGTGGCCCCCGCGGCTCGCCAGTGCAACGCAGCGGACGCCCCTCGAGTGTGGTCCGCCTCGCTCGAGGGATAGACGATCCCTCAGGCGGGGTCCGCCTCGCTCGAGGCCTTCACGCTCCCTCGGGCGAGGTCCGCCTCACTCGAAGGCTGAGCGCCCCCTCGGGCGGGGTCCGCTTCGCTCGAGGGCACCCACGCGCACATTCTCCACGCTCCCGCGCGTACCTATTCCCGCACGCGCGTACAAGCATTTAGTGCTCTGACGCCGCAGGCCCGTGCCCCTACTCTGACACGCCTGGGAATCACGCCCCGGCGCTATTCCGCCAACTCCCGGGGGGAGGCCATCCCCGCCGCTGTTCAGCACTGTGCGGTAAGGCCGGTGTCAGCTCCGCGACTCTGTGCCGCCTACCCCCATACGGCTAACACGCCGCGCCCTCGAAGTGGGCCAGCGGCACCCTCAAATATCTTCTGCGTGCTTATACAGGACCACGCCGTGACGTCAGGCCGGCGGGATCGGTCATCCCCGTCGCTGTCAGCCCTGTGCGGCCATCCCCGCCACTGCCGCACCACGCCGGACCCTGTGGCAACATCCCAGTGCTGTTGGGACGTACGGGGACAAGACATCGCCACAACGGCGACTGTGCCACGTATGGACCCTCGTCAACGGCACCCACGAACCGGCCCACCATGGCGTCAGTCAACCAACCGCTACACCGCCGCCCTCGAAGCCGCTCCTGTGCAAGCACAGGACGCACCACGACGCCTCAACAGGAGCGTGATTCACCAGGATGGCCGTCAGCTCCGCAGCACTGTTCGCCATACCTCTATACGTAGAGAAATAGTGCGGCATGCATGTAAACTGCTCCCTCCTTGGCCTATAAAAGGAGGGGCAGCCCCCCAGCCGCGGGGACACGGGACGACGGACAGCGATTTCTCACACGCTCTCCGCTTTCTTCACGATATTGGCACTCGCCTCAATCAACACCTTTGGGACTTGGAGGCCACGCCTCCTCTCCCGCTTCGCTTGAAGCCACCCCTCTACGAGCACCACGGTGCAAGTAATACAGTGCCCCGAGCACGCAACTGCTGGACGTACAGCCCCGGCCGGAACCAGGATAAACCAAGTGTCCTTAGTTGCTTAGCACCAGCCATCGAGAGGCAGATCTCAGCGCTAATTACTAGTTAGTGTCGGGACTACTTTCCGCACCGACAGTTGGCGCGCCAGGTAGGGGGATCGCGCTGAAGATCGGCTCGTCACCAGCCCTCTCGATGGTGATTCGCACCGAGTACCGCGGCTAGAGGTATTCCATGGGCAGCTCAGACCCCCTCCCGGCCGGATTCGAAATCCGGTTCGGAAGCCTGAACTTCTAGGCTACGGGGAACGGCTACCTCATGCGCCTCACCAACCGTAAGGAACTCAGTGCGCAGCGCCAAGCCGGGTCAGTCCCGGTCGCCGCCGCACGCGTCGCCGCAATGCTAACGCCCGCCGGCCACGGACGCCGCGGGCCCCTCGGCGCCACGGCACCGCCGACGCTCCGGCCGGCGCTCACGACGAGGCGCGGACGGAGCGCCGTCATGCTGCGCCCTCCGGCGAAACGACGGCCGCTCCGGCGGGGGGAGCGCACGGTTTCGGGACCGCGCTTCCCCATCGGTCTGCGCGGCGCTACGACGGCGTACGTCGCCTCCGCCAACACCAACGCAGCAACACACAGGGTTCGCCCTGGCCGCCATGCCCCGGTCGCCAGGGATCCCAGCGCCTCCGCCGGCGACAAGTCGTCCCAAGGCTCCGCCGGTGAGCTGCCACCCGCCACTTCGCACGGGTATGCAGAGTGGGATTTCTCCGGTGTACCCGACCCAGTGATGTTCCGGCGGGTCCTTGACGCCACGGATTACTGGTTCGGCTACTCCGATGACTCCAGCACCGGGAACTACGACCCCGCGCGGGAGTGTTGCGTCGTGATCACCAACGATCAGGCGAATGCCGCTAATGTGGCAGAAGCTGGCGACAGAGAGGTTCCCCCCGGTACGGGAACTGGACCACGCCTGGCTGCAGGGCCAAGCGCCTGTCCCTCCTCACCACCGAAGGAGCTGACGTCAATGCGCAGTTGGCTCAAGCACGCGAGCTTGAGGCCAAGCTCGCGGAGGAGTACCACGCGGTGCGGCTGCTTCGAGCCTCCATCGCCGGGGAAGCCTCCGTGCGCGGTGAACGCACGCGCGAGTTGGGCCGATAGGCCCGCGATCGCATCAACGCCGACTTCAACGTCGACGATCCGGGCACGCCCCCGCGAGCGAGCCAGAAGCTCATTGCTACCGCGACGCTGTTGCGGGCCATGCCCGCCCCCTCGACGCCCGAGGTGCGGAACCTGCACCGCGAGGCGCAGGCGCTCATCGAGCAAGCGGCCGTCCAACAGGCCGAAAGTTCGGCGTCCCGCATCCTCCGGCGGGAAAGCGCGTGGGACGACGGGGGGAGCGCAACGTCCCGAGCCCTCGGTGCACACGGGCGGCGCGGCGGAGCATCCCGCAACCCGGGCGCACGCCGGCCAAGGAGCGGCTCCTCGACACGCGCGGGCAAGCCCAAGATGGCGACGCCCGCAACGTCATCAACGCCCAGTGGACGGGCAACGCGGACACACGCGCAACGGCGGGCTACCACCCTCGACGGGGTGGGCGCTATGACAGCCGGGAGGACCGCTCACCGACGCCGGAGCCACCGGGAACCCGTGTGTCCAGCCGGGAGATCCGCACGGCGAGCTTCCCCCAGCGCTTCCGCCAGCCCACGTCGATCGACAAGTACAACGGGGAGACGGACCCCCACGTGTGGCTCAACGACTACCGCCTGGCATGTCAGCTGGGCGGGGCCACCACCGACGAGGTTATCATCCGTAACCTCTCCCTGCACCTCGCCGACTCGGCGCGGACGTGGCTCGAGCACCAGCCGGCCAGCCAGATCCACAACTGGGACGATCTGGTTCGCACCTTCGTGGGGAACTTCCAGGGCACGTACGTGCGCCCTTGAAACTCCTGGGATCTGCGCGCATGCACCCAGAAGCCCGGCGAGTCGCTCCGGGACTTCATACGGCGCTTTTCCAAGCGCTGCACGGAGCTCCCGAGTGTGGCCCAGTCCGAGATCGTGCACGCCTTCCTCGAGGGCACCACGTGTCGGGACCTCGTGCGCGAGCTCGGGCACAGCCCGCCGGCCGATTCGAGCGAGCTGTTCGACATCGCCACCAGCTTTGCCTCAGGCGAAGAGGCAATGGGGGCGATCTTCGAAGGCAAGAAGGGAAAGCGCGTGGACGACGTGCCCGTGGAGGGCAGCAAGTCCAAGGAGCCCCACCAGAAGAACAAGCGGGGCAAGAAGGGAAAGAAGCCGCGCCGCGAGGCGCGCGAGCAGGGGTGCGACGACGGCGACGACGAAGCTCTTGCTGTTGACCTAGCTCGACGGGGACCTCGACCGGCCCCTCGAGGCCCTGGGGTTTTCGACGACATGCTGAAGAAGCCATGTCCCTACCACAAGATGCCGGTCAACCACACCCTCGAGTAGTGCGACATGCTCAAGCGGTTCTACGGTCGTGCCGCCGCGAAGGACGGCGAGGCTAAGAAGGATGGGGGTGACGGCAACGTCGGCGGCTTCCCCGCCGTGGAAAACTTCTTCCTCATCTTTGGGGGGGCGACCGTCGACATGTCCAGCCGCCAACGCAAGCGGGAGCGGCACGAGGTCCTCGCCGCGGAAAAGGCGCCTCCCTCCTTCCTCGACTGGTCGGAGAACGCCATCACATCCAGCCACGAGGATCACCCGAACCGCATCCCCAACCCGGGTCAGTACCCACTGGTGGTCGACCCGGTCATCGGGAACGCGCGGTTCTCGAAGGTGCTGATGGACAGAGGCAGCAGCCTCAACATCCTCTACGCGCACACTCTGTGCCTGTTGGGGATCGGGGTGGACCAGCTGCGGCCTAGCACGACGCCGTTCCATGGCGTCGCGCTGGGCAAGCGCGTCCAGCCCCTCGGGAAGATCGACCTGCCAGTCTGGTTTGGCACACCAGACAATTTCCGTAAGGAAACGCTCACCTTTGAGGTGGTGGTATTCCGGGGTGCGTACCACGCCATCCTTGGGCGGCCTTGCTACGCCAAGTTCATGGCGGTCCTCAATTACACCTACCTCAAGATGAAGATGCCGGGGCCGAAGGGTGTCATCACCGTCGGCTCATCGATCGAGCACGCATTCGACTGCGACGTCGAGTGCGTGGATCACGCGGAGGCTCTAGCGCTGGATGAAGCGCTCGTGGCGAACTTGGAGAAGCTGGTCAACGAGGACCTCGACTCCGCCGCCAAGCACGCCGGCAGCTTCAAGGCTGCCGAGCAGACCAAAGAGGTGCCCCTCGACCCTGCTGTCCCCGAGGGCAAGGCGTTGAGGGTCAGTTCCACCCTCGACCCGAAATAGGAAGTGGTGCTCATCGACTTTCTCCGCGCCAACGCCGACACCTTCGCGTGGAGCCCCTCGAATATGCCAGGCATTCCGAGGGAGGTCGCCGAGCACTCCCTTGACATCCTACCTCACTCCCGCGCTGTACAGCAACGGCTGCGTCGCTTCGACGAGGAGCGGCGCCAGGCGATCGGAGTAGAGCTGCGAAAGCTCCTCGAGGCCGGATTTATCAAGGAAGTTTTCCACCCTACGTGGCTGGCTAACCCTGTCTTAGTTAAGAAAAAGAATGGGAAGTGGCGGATGTGTGTAAACTATACCAGTTTGAATAGAGCATGTCCTAAAGTTCCTTTTCCTTTGCCACGGACCGATCAAATCGTTGATTCGACCGCCGGGTGTGAACTTTTATGTTTCCTTGACGCCGATTCCGGGTACCACCAAATAAAAATGAAGGAGTCTGACCAGCTCGCGACTTTATTCATCACGCCGTTCGGGATGTATTGCTACGTAACAATGTCGTTCGGTCTCCGAAACGCGGGTGCTACATACCAGCGATGTATGCAGCACGTTTTCGGAGATCACATTAGGCGAACCATTGAGGCATACGTAGACGATATAGTCGTAAAAACCAGGAAGGCGGACGACCTGGTTAACGACCTTCGCACCACGTTCGGCTCCCTACGGGCCAACGAGGTGAAATTGAACCCCGAAAAATGTGTCTTTGGCGTGTCGCGGGGCATGCTGCTAAGATACATCGTTTCCTAGCGGGGGATCGAGGCCAACCCCGAGAAAGTTGCAGCCCTCGAGCGAATGGGTCCGATTCGGGACCTCAAGGGGGTCCAAAAGGTGTTGGGGTGCCTTGCCACCTTGAGCCGCTTCATCTCGCGGCTCGGCGAGAAAGGCCTGCCCCTCTACCGGCTCTTGAAGAAGCACGAGCGGTTCTCCTGGACCGTCGAGGCCCAGGAGGCGCTTGACAAGCTGAAGGCGACCCTCACCCACGCCCCGATCTTTACACCGCCTCAGGACAGCGAACCTCTGTACCTCTACGTAGCCGCGACCACCCAGGTGGTCAGCGTCGTCATCGTAGTAGAGCACACGAAGGAGGGGCACGCCCTGCCGGTCCAGCGGCCGGTGTACTACATCAGCGAAGTCTTGTCCGAAACCAAGGCGCGCTACCCACAAGTCCAGAAGCTGCTTTACGCAGTGGTCCTCGTGTGACGCAAACTCCGCCACTACTTCGAGGCTCACCCGGTCACGATGGTTTCCTCCTTTCTGTTAGGAGAAATCATCCGAAACCCGGATGCAGCAGGCAGGATTACCAAGTGGTCAGTGGAGCTGACGGGCGAAACGCTCGCCTACGCGCCGCGCAAGGCCATTAAGTCCCAAATCTTGGCAGATTTTGTTGCCTAGTGGACGGACACACAGTTGCCGCCGCCGCAGATCCAGGCTAAGTGCTGGACTCTGTACTTCGACGGGTCGGTGATGAAGACAGGCGCGGGCGCGGGCCTGCTTTTCATCTCACCCCTCGGGGAGCACATGAGATACGCCGTGCGTCTCCACTTCCCCGCATCAAACAACATGACCGAATACGAGGCCCTCCTTTGCGGCCTCAAAATCGTCATAGAGACAGGCATCAAGCGCCTCGACGTGAGGGGAGACTCACAACTTGTGATCGACCAGGTCATGAAGAATGTGAGCTGTCACGACAACAAGATGGAGGCGTACTGCAAAGCTGTGCGAGCCCTCGAGGACAAGTTCTATGGCATATAACTTAACCACGTGCCTCGCCGGTACAATGAGGAGGCGGATGAGCTCGCCAAAATTGCGTCGGGGCGAATCACTGTCCCCCCGAACATTTTGCGCGAGACGTCACTCAGCCATCCGTCAACCTCGAGCCATGCCCCTCGAGCCGCGAAGAACCCTCGGCGGCTCCCTCGAGTCCAACAGGCGCGGAGCCCATGGATGAGGACCCCTCGAATGAGGCGTACGTGCTCTCCCTGCTCGAGGGGTACGACGCCGACGAGGCCGAGGCCATGGACATAGAGCCGGCCCCCAACGAGGGGGACTGGCGCGACAAATATATCGCCTGGATGGATCGAGGGGAACTCCCCTCGGACCGGTCCGAGGCTAGGTGCATCGCCAGGATGGCCAAGTCATTCGCTCTCGTCGACGGCGAGCTGTACAAGCGCGCCGCGTCCGGCATCCTGCAGCGATGTGTGCCCATCCCTCAGGGGCGCGAGCTCCTCCGGGATATATGAAGGACCGATTAGGCGACCAGAGAGGGGGGAGTGAATGGGAGCCGAAAAAAATTCTTCTCGAAGGAGATTGAAACTCCGACAAGATGAACGCACTCGGTCGGACCCCCAAAATCACACGCTCCGCACTTCTACCTTCCGTTTGCCAACACCACGTAGCCACTGGAGTGCTACTGGTCCTAGGAACAAACTCTACCAGCAACCTCACCACACATGCACCCACGACAGCGGAAACACCTCGAAAGCCGGCTGTCCAGAGGGGGGAGGCGGTTAGACCGGGTATAGGGGGCGGTTAGACCGCCTCCACCTGGTAACCAAGAAATCCTCCGAAACACCTCTTCCGAGCACCAAAACGCACCACGGTTTTACCAACAAAGATCTCTGGTCAAGGCCATGCTAGCTACCAGAAAATCTTGGCGAAAACCAAAACTCCACCCAGGGGCCTAGGGGCGGTTAGACCGGCTACCAGGGGTGGTCTAACCTCCTGTACCCAGCAACGAACTCCAACCAAGAACACCTAGCAAACAGCACGAGAACAACCCGAAATTTCACCCGAACGTTCCTCTGATCAAGGCGAACAAACTCACAGAGGAAAATCCGGTGGAACAAAACTTCGACCTGGAAACACCCAGGGCGGTTAGACCGCCCCCTCCAGGCGGTTAGACCGCCTCTCCCAGAAAAACAGCCCGCGGGTCAAACCCTAACTACCTCGCGTCCGATCTCCCGAATCACTCCACGGATTGCAGCGAAACTTCGAGATTAGCTGGGTTACCTCTTGGGCAACCTCTACCTCAAAGGAATCGACCCGAAATGCTCACAATCAAGAGGAATCAAAGAAATCGCCTCTCTAGGTCAAGAACTCGCCCAACTCGAAAAACCACCAAATCGAGTCTGATTCAAAGGAGATTTGGGAGCAAAGTCACCAGCCAAAGAGGTACAAGATCCTCATACGTGACACCCACCAAAAACCCCAAGAAATCGTCCTCAAAACACCGCCAACAAAGAGCTTCAAAAGTCAACACAAAAGAGCGTGGGAAAACCACCTTGAGGAACAACGTCGAACCATCTATACATACCATGAAGATTCGTACAAGGTCTAGCTTGCCACCCAAACATCCATCCCTCTCTCTAGATCTCACATGAAGCTCTCAAGCTAGTCCTAGGAAAAACTAGGGAAAATGGAGAACGAAAATGGAAAAACAAATGAGCTAGGGTTCCAAGAGTTGGCTGCCATCCACCCATTCAATGAGTATATATGGAGGCACCCAAAAGACTAAACTACCCTCACCTAATAACTAGGGATACAAGCCCCTCGAGGGCGGATTTGGAAGTCTTCGGAATTTCTTCATCAGACATAAGCAACCAGCGACCGCACCCTGCTTAGCCTCGACGCAAGCCTTGCGATCCCGACGCGTGTCCTCTGCTTCGAAGCATCTCGGCGCCGGTGGCCAGGGCAGTCAGACCGGCCCCCCTAGGCGGTTAGACCGGCGGGAGATCTGACCGGTCCCAGGCGGTCTGACCGCCCCTCCTGGGCGGTTGAACCGGCCTGGGTGGCCGCACCTCCTCGTCGAGTCTTCGGCCTCGGTTTTGTGGCTCAACCGAGTAACCCAGTGGTTTTCTGGTGAACCCCTGCAAACCCCGCGAACTCGGTGTAGCCTCCGCCAATCTCCACTCATGACTCGGCTCCCACGTAGTTTTGAGGCTCTACCAAGAAACCGTCCACGACTTCATCTTGCTGTTCATGCCACCATGCGGCCCGCACTTGACCCCGAAGCCTACTTGTCTTCTCCACACCTGGAGGCCTCACCGGCAACGACCTTTCGCTCTTGTTTTTCACCTGCACCAACACGAGTCAAGCCGTAACCTGCACCTGCAATACTTAGCCAAGAATCAGTCCACACAACATTGTCAATCACTCATCACACAAGGAAGCGACCATCCACCGGTCCTCGAACCACACATGGTCCTCAATCTCCCCCTTGATGAGTGCATTGACAACACCCACATGAAGTAACACAAGAGAAAAGGAAAAAGAAAAGAACAAATAAAAAGAAACCTCAACAAGCGATCGAAAGCCAAAGAAATGCAAAGAGCAAGATCACTTGAAGAAGACAAGTCTCGGACCCCTTAGGCAAGGGCAACGACTCGACACATCCGAGACAAAGCAAAGCTCAAGCAAAGAGCACAAACCACCAAAGCAAAGCTCGAACACCACAAAGAGCTCCCCCTGCACATATGCAAGATCCCCCTGAGCCAAAGCACACTCCCCCTGAACAAATGCAGCAATGCAACATGGGAATGCAACAAAGAGCAAAACACCGCTCACTGCGCCGGGGCGGTTAGACCGCCTACCCCAGGCGGTTAGACCGCCTACCACTCATCTGACCGCCTGGGGGCGGTTAGACCGCCCCATGTGACCGGTCCTGCACCAAACTGCTCAAAATTTGCCCGAACCAATTGGAACACCTTCCCCCCTTGTTGACAATGCATGAATCAAGGCAAAATGCGAAAACTTTCAACATATAGCTTCTCAAATATACAAAATTCATCACAAGGAGCTACACAAGTCCAAATGAGCAAGTTAGATACTCTACAGGTTCGTAATGACCTTAACTACGTGATCACCAAGTTTCACAACCATTGGACAAGGCTAAAAAGGATTTGAGTAATTTTGCGAAAAGTTACTCTCTCACAAGCAAAAACCTAAACATGAGCAAAACATGTCAAAATGGCAAAGCCACACAAACTTCATGCTAGGACAGCCATTCTAATCATAAGACCATCACAAACACCTACAAGCTCCTCATGTCATGTCAAAGCCACCGAGCCATGTGCCTACTTCTATGTATGAGACTTCTCATTGGTAGGCATCATGCAACGGTTTAGCACCCAAAGCAAATTAATTTTAGCACATATGACATGGGAACATATTTTCCAAGCATTTTTCATTTCATTTTCAGATTTATAAATGGTACATGAAATGTCTTTGCGACAAAAAGGAACTTATGCCCCTCCATAAGATAAAGAGGGCTAAACATTCATGATGGCAAATGAGCCTTTGTCCCCATATGATCAATAAACTAGCTATCCAACCACAAATTAAGCATAGCAAAGCCACTAAAACATGTCAAGATCATATAAAGGCATTTACACATGAGAGAGCATATGTGTGACATTTTTCAAAAATATAGCCATCAACCATGGATCATTCAACAAGATCATCAAGAGCTAAGCCAAACTAACCATAGCATACCAAACAAGCTCACAAAAACATATATAGCATCCCATGGTGAACAATGTATATAGGAGAAGCTTTTCCTATCCAATGCATATGATACAAAATGCATGCAATCTAAGATACAAGGATGCCTATACATCATGTTACATATGCCATGCCAAATGCAAGAAATGCACAAAGGAAACTATACATATGCTATAAAGGGGCTCCCACACACCCAACTCAAGAAATCAAACACACACCAAGTTCCCCCCCCCACCCCCCGCAAACGAGTGAAAGTTGCTTGATCTAGGGGTTTGGTGAAAATATCGGCTAGTTGGTCATGTGTGGGTACATGGATCAAAGCTATATTTCCTTTCTCGACGTTGTCTCTCAGAAAATGATACCTCACTTCTATGTGCTTGGTTTTAGAATGGAGCACTGGGTTCTTTGCAACGTTTATGGCACTGGTGCTATCACATTGAAGTGGGACACAGGTATACTCCTCACCAAAGTCACTCATGGTGTATGAAATCCAAAGGAGCTGAGAGCAACAACTAGCAGCGGCAACATACTCGGCCTCGGTAGTGGATTTAGCAACACTCGATTGTTTGCGAGAAGACCAAGACACCAAAGAAGAACCCAAAAACTGGCAAGTCCCAGAAGTGGACTTCCTATCCAACCGACACCCGACAAAATCCGCGTCTGAAAAACCATGAAGCGCCAAAGAAGAGGACGCGAAGTACCAAAGGCCGAAGTCGGGAGTGTGACGCAAGTACCTGAAACTTCGCTTCACCGCTTGCCGATGCGAAGTCCTCGGAGACGCTTGAAAACGAGCGCACAGACACACCGAGAACTATATGTCCAGCCTCGTCGCCGTCAGGTAAAGGAGTGACCTGATCATGCTCTGGTACTCCTTCTGGTCCACGTGTTCACCTTCCTCGTCCGCATCAAGAGCTGTAGTCGTACTCAACGGCGTCGTCATAGCCTTGGAGTCCTCCATCTTGAACTTCCGCACAATGTCCTTGGTGTACTTAGCCTGGTGCACAAATGTTCCTTCCCTTGATTGTTTGATTTGTAGCCCGAGGAAGAACTGCAACTCGCCCATCATGCTCATCTCAAATTCCCTGCTCATATCATCTGCAAACCTTGCAACAAGAGAGTTAGACGAGCCACCAAAGACAATATCATCCACGTACACACCGCACAATCGGGATATCTCCGCCCCTGCCTCAGCAAAAATAAGGTTTGATCGACCTTCCCCATCTCAAAACCTCTCTCAAACAAGAACCCCCTCAACCTACCATACCAAGCTCTAGGCGCCTGCTTCAACCCATACAGCGCCTTCCTCAACTTGTACACCCGGTGGGGGTACTTCTCACTCTCAAACCCCGGAGGTTGCCTCACATACACTTCTTCCTCCAACACACCATTCAAAAAAGCACTCTTTACATCCATTTGGTGCAACTTGAACCCTTTAGCCACGGAAAAGGCTAGAAGGATCCTTATTGCCTCCAAACGGGCTACGGGAGCAAAAGTCTCCTCGTAATCGATCCCCTCCTTCTGACTGAACCCTTGAGCAACAAGCCTCGACTTGTTCCTCACAACCTCACCATTCTATCCCTCTTTGTTTTTCCACACCCACTTTGTACCAATTGGCTTACACCCTGGGGGAGAGTCAACCAACTCCCAAACCTGATTCCTCTCAAAGTTCTCCAACTCCTCATGCATCGAATTAACCCAATTATGATCAGATAGTGCGTGTCCAATGTCTTTGGGCTCAAAAGTAGCAACAAATGCAGCATGAGCGAAATGGGAATTGTTTCGAAACCTCGACCGTGTAGTGCGTTCATTCATGTTGCCGATGATCCTCGAAGCTGGGTGATCCACTTGTACTCGCCGGGGAGGTTCTCGCCTTGATGCTACCTCCCCCTCAATATCAGCTTCTCCTCGTTCTTGATTTGTCGTCGTAGGTGTAGTAGAGGGTCCTTCCATCATCGTAGTCGAAGTAGTGGGTACATGTTCAGCCGGGGGCACCGCACCGCCATCCTCATCGTCTCCATGTTCATGCTCCTCCTCCTGAAAGATCTCCTCGCCAAGCTCATCATCACCTGCACACTCAAAGACAAGCTGACTATGTGGCTCTGTCTCGTCGAAGGTTACCTCGCAAGTTTCCACGATTTGGTTAGTATCAAGATTGAGCACACGATATGCTCTAGAATGAGATGCATAACCAAAGAAAATGCCATCGACAGACCTAGCCTCAAACTTATCCAACTTCCTGCCTTTCTTCAGAATGAAACACTTGCAACCAAAGACATGGAAGTGACTCACCTTGGGTGTGCGACCATGCATCAACTCATAGCATGTTTTCTTCTTGTGCACTCTGAGGTAGATCCTGTTCGACACATAGCACGCGGTATTCACCGCCTCAGCCCAATACCTCCTCGGAGTCCTATGCTCATCAAGCATCGTCCGAGCCATCTCGCACAAGGTCCTATTCTTCCTTTCCACAACACCATTCTGGGGAGGCGTATACGGACTCGAAAACTGGTGCTCAAGACCCAAGTCATGGCAAAAAGTTTCAAAATGAGAGTTTCTGAATTCCGAGCCATTATCACTGCGGATTGCTCGTATGGCATCTCAGTGCCTCTCGTTCCTCAACCTCAAGACTAGATCTCGAACAAAACCAAACGTCTCCCCCTTATCCTCAAGAAAGAACACCCACACATACCGAGAATAGTCGTCCACCACAACAAGGACATACCACTTCCCACCCGCAGATCGCACACGAGCTGGGCCAACAAGGTCCATATGGAGCAGCTCGCATGGACGCTCAGTCATCACATCGGTGAGAGGCGGGTGAGAAGAGGCTACCATCTTGGCATGCCTACACGGCGCACAAACCAACTCTTTCTCAAGCCTCAATCGTGGCAATCCTCGGACCAAATTGAGTTTACTCAAGCGAGGCAAAAGGTCAAAGCTCAAGTGACCCAACTTCCTATGCCACTTCCACAACTCACTCGAAGAACCAGCCAAGAAACAACGCTCCACACCCGAAGACTGAGAAAAATCAGCACGAAACACCTGACCCTCGGGAACGACCATACAAACAAGGTCCCCTCGAGAGTCCAAAATCCGAGAACCACCTGGCCGAAACAACACCTCAAAGCCCTCATCCAACAACTGGGACACAGAAAGCAAATTGTACCCCAGCGACTGAACAAGAGCAACACGCCTCAGAGTGATCTTGTCACTCACTTTTACCTCACCTTCTGAAAGCACACGCCCACGCCCATTGTCCCCAAACGTGATGTACCTTTTCGTCACCTCCGGGACGAGACTTGAGAACCACCCCCTGTCTCCGGTCATATGCCTCGAGCAACCGGAGTCAATCAACCAAATGTTCTTCAAGTCTCCCACCTGAGATTCAAAAATGAGCACGTGAGCGAACAAACGACTCAGCACTAGGGTTAGTACCAAAAGAGTAAAACCAGTGCCGAGCCATTTGCTCGAAAGTGGGGTTAGCACACATCAAGCCATCCTTCCTACCATAACTACCACCACGAACACCACCTCAGTAACCACTCCGAGGAAACCACCCCTCGCTGCCTGGAGGAGGACCAAAGCCACGGAGGACAACCCGTGAACCTTCCCTCCTCTCCTTCTCAAAGCTACGACTCCTCCCATCCCCGTAGTGAACTCGAGGGGGAGAATGCCTAGCAAACTGACCACCTGCTGTCTCTCCAGACCAACCACCAGCAACTCCACCTCCAGACCTGAAACCTCTCGACTCACCACCTCGAAAACCACTCCACCCAGAATTCTGGGGGGGACCGGTTGAACCGCCTAGCCAGGCCGGTCTAACCGCCCCCCTCTGGGCAGGGCCAGTCTGACCGCCCCCTCCAAAACTGCTCCTCGGCTGCGGGAACTCGCATCTCCCCATGCCGGAACACTTCTCACCACAGCTTTACCCCTTGGCAGTGGCATACGAGGCTTAGGTACACCATGGGAAGGGTTGTACCTATCCTTGTTCGCCCACTCCTTTGCCATCCTCTCTTCCCGCTTCCTCTTGAAGCAAAACTCATCCTTGTGACCCTCTTTCCCACAATAGCCACAACGGAACCTCACAAGCTTAGGTTTAGGCTTGGATTGTGGCTTCTCGCTTGGTTTCTCTCCACTAAACTCCTCCACCGATTTCTCCTCACTAGCCTTCTCACTCTCTTTCCCAAAGAACACTTTCCCGGAAGTGCTCACAAACTTGATAGGCTTTTGGAGATCATTTGTGGGTGTAGGAAATATTGGTGGAGCTAGGGTTGTGTCTAGTCGGTTCCTAAGATGGTTAGGTTTTGGGGGAAAATCATTCTTGTGGTGGGTTTTTGGTGGCTCTGGGATATTCTCTCCACTTCCCTCACCAACCTTGTTTGCCCCAAGTCCCTCACCATCCTGCCTCTTAAATGCCTCGATCATCATCCTCAACTGAGGCTCATGACCAGACAACCAACCCATCAACTTTATCAAGTCATCATTCTCATCCTGCAAACGATCAACATAATGTGCAAGTTCCAATTTTTTCAAAGCATGCATTTCACAGGTAGAGCATGATATAGGCATGGGTTCCTTCAATTTAGCCTCAAGAGAACTAGTGTAGGCATGCATCTCATCGATCTTAGCATGCAAAACAGGGCAAGAAGTGCAAGCACCTAACAAAGCAGATCTAGACTTAAGCTCAGCCACTTCAACCCTAAGCACATCTAGTTCCTCACACTTGGAGGCATGCTTCTCCTTAAACAAAGCAAGATCAGCAAGAAATATGGAGCAATCAGCACAATCAACATCATCTGAAACAACAGGGCTAGCCTTAAGGGAATAAATCTCAAGCTTTCTATCAAGCACCTGTGTCTCTAGCTCAGCCACTCTAGTCCTAGCATCCTCGAGTGAAGCCCTAAGCTCTTTTCTCATTTTCTTTGCCTCTCTAAGCATGTCATCATGATTATCAAGCAAAGTACTGAGCCGTTCATTCTCCTGGCGCAAGAAGGGAAGCTCATTACGCACCTCGCCGTCGGACTCAGAGTACGAGTCGCTCTGTGTGCTCTTCTTGCTGCCGGAGCTCAGCGCCATGGTGCAGAAGCCGTCTCTCGCGGCGGCTCACCCCCGCTCAGGTTCTTGGACGACTTCTTGTTCTTGCGACGATCACCTTCATCCTCACTGCTGCTCGAGCTCGAGGTGGAGTACGCGGAACTGGAGTCGACGTCGCTCGCTCCAACCATCGCTCGGGCCTTGCCTCGGCTCTCCTTCTTCCTCGATCGTCGCTCGTCCTTGTACTTGTTCTTGTGCTTGCTCTTGTGATCGCGCCTCAATCGGTACTTGCCATCGTTCCTCGGCTTGTGCTTGTAGCCGTCCTTGTTCTCGACCTTCTCTGGGCAATCGGCGATGAAGTGTCCTGGCTTGCCGCACTGGAAGCATGTCCTGGTGTTCCTCCTCATGTTCACTCGGTTCTCGTGCAGCCTCTCGAACCGCCTCGTCAGGAGCGCCAGCTCGTCCTCTCCAAGCACATGGAACTCCTCATCTAGCATAGACATCAAAGTGGAAAAAGAGAACATCCTGGTGGATTGGTTAGTGTTAGCCTTTCCTTTCGAACCACCAACAAGGGCAAGACTATGGGAATCAGTCGGACCCTCGAGCTTGGCAGTCATGCCCCTATCCACCTCAGCCGACTTGAGCTTCAAGAACAGCTCGTTCACCGTCAGAGTGTCATATTTCTCTGACTCCACAATGGCCTCGAACTTTCCGCCCCATATTGTACGATCCAAAGAGTGTAAGAGCTTGACAGCTCTATCATGATCATCGTATGGGAGCACGTCCACATTGGCCCTCATGTTGTTCACAACCACCGTGAACCTCTGAAACAAGGCATCGATGGACTCACCAGGGAGATGACTGAAGTTCTCCTACTCTCTCCGATAGGTCGCATACATCCATTCCTGAACCTGGGCATTCCCAACATGAGCCTCCTTCAACACCGTCCAAATTCTACAAGCCAAGTGCTCGGTGTGCACCCGATCGAACTCAGGCTGACACAGAGCACGAAACAAGTAGTCGACCGCCTTGTTGTTGGCGTCGAACCTATCCCTCGATCCTGGAGCGAGGAAGTCCATCGACTGGACATATCCTGTGTCCACTGTGACATCCCAAAGGATCTGACCCTTTCCACGGAGAAACGCACCCATCCGCTTACTCCGCATCTGGTAGTTCTTGCCATCGAAGTGTGGAGGACCCGAACCCCGTTCCTGGTACGCCATCCTTGGATCTTAGACTGGTTAGAGTCAACAAAGACCCGAACCGGCTCTGATACCACTTGAAGGACTGATTAGGCGACCAGAGAGGGGGGGAGTGAATGGGAGCTGATAAAAATTCTTCTCGAAGGAGATTGAAACTCCGACAAGATGAACCCACTCGATCGGACCCCCAAAATCACACGCTCCACACTTCTACCTTCTGTTTGCCAACACCACGTAGCCACTGGAGTGCTACTGGTCCTAGGAACAAACTCCTGGAAGACGTTCCACGCCGGACCGCTGTGGATCCGCAGCGCCTCGTTCAGCGCCCGGTTGAGCGAGGCGCCGTGGTCGCGAAGCTCCTGCCAGAGCCCTTGCTCTACCTGAGCCTCGATGAAGTGGGCCGGCGGGGCGTCAGCATCCTCTCGCTCCTACTCCAGGCGCGCCACGGGTCCAGCACGCGAGGACGAGGCCCCGGCGCCGTCCGTGGGGCGTCCCGCCGCCGTGCCAACGTCACCTCGGGCCACGAGCGCCCCCTTCGAGGCCTCGGGGGCTAGTGCAAGCACGCTCGCCCACCGGTCCCGGCCGGCGGCGGGACGTTGTCGTCGTCGGGGATCTCCACCACCGCCGCCCCCGGCCGCCGCTACGGCGGCACCGGCGAAGTTGGCGCGCGCGGCCGACCACCGCGGCCGTGGTCGCCACCGTCATTGACGCCGCAGCCGCGGCTCCACCTCGGCCGCCGGCCGCTACGGCTCCACTTCGGTCGCCGGGGCCGCGGCGGCTCGCAACCGCCGCCGCTGTTGCGCCTCCGCGGCCGCCGGCGGCGGCACCGTAGTCGTCGCCCACCGGCCGCGGCTCCGTGGCCTCGCCCGCGCCGTGCGATACGCCGCTCGCCGCTGTCACCGTGCTCGCGGCTGCCCGCGATGCCCTCGACGAGCGCTGCCTGGTGGGGACAACCATATCCGTCCTCAGCACCTTAGCAGGCGCGAGAGGAGGCACGGTGGGCGCCACCCTGCATACACAAAGGCAGGAAACTTAGACCCTGGCCGGTCTGAAACCACGGTGGAGGGGAAGCAATCGCCTACCTCAGGGTGGAAACCCTCGCTTCCTTTTCCTCGGGGGCTCGGCGGACGTTGTCGCCGCCACCGGTGTGGCCGCCGCCGCACCCCTGGCCATCCCTGTGGCGCGTGCCGGCGCCTCCGCGCGCGCGCGTCGCCTCCCTCGTAGGTTTCTGGCGGCGGGCGCTCCGCGCCCGCCCCAGGCGCCGTCTCTTCCGCCGCCTCCGCAGTTCTAGGTGAGGGGGTGAAGGCTCCCACCACTCGAGGGGAGTCTGGCCCCCATCGCTTTCCTCCTCCTCCTCGCCTGACGACGAGTACTCCTCGGTCCCAGGTGAGGAGAGCCCCTGCTGCTCGCGCAGCCGGAACTACTCACTCCTCCGTTCCCGGCGCTCCCGCCGCCGGATGCTCCGCTCCCTCCTGCGCGCCACCCGCTCCTGTTCTCGCCGCTGCACCGTGCGCGCTTGAGCTAGGGCTCGGGGCGTGGGCGGGTCAGACCGCGCGGAGTTCACGGCCCTTATATGCAAGGAACAAGCAAAACTTCAAAATACGCCGACGTCCCGCGAACCGGCAGAACAAGGGAAGGCGGAAGTCCACTCACCAACGGGCCGATGGGGAGCATGGTTAACGCCTAGAGGGCCGCGTCGTCGTTCCGGCCAGTCCGGAGGTCGATGGCGCGCCGCGCCCGTGTGGCCGCGTACTCCCGCGGGAAGAGGTCCGGCATCAACCGCGACTACGCCAGTGCGACGGGGTCCGCATCCTCGTGCATCTCGTAGATGCGAAGTGGCCTCTCCATCAGGGGGACGATCCGCCGGTGATGGAGATTCGCGAGGACGCACCCTGCGGTCAAGCCGTCATCCGCCAGGGCCTTCAATGCGGTCAGGAGCGAATCTAGCCGCGTCTGGTGCGAAGACGGGGACACCCCGTGGTGCCAGGAGTCGGCCTTCTCCATCAGCACCTTGCCGGAGTAGGAGGAAAGGCTGGCACTATCGTTGCGGAGGTAGAACCACCCCCGCTCCCACTCCACGTTGTTGGAAGTCATCATGCAGGGGATGTAGAACTCTTTGCGCGTGTTCCGCAAC
This sequence comes from Cenchrus americanus, assembly GCA_947561735.1. Lineage (NCBI taxonomy): Eukaryota > Viridiplantae > Streptophyta > Magnoliopsida > Poales > Poaceae > Cenchrus > Cenchrus americanus. The sequence continues at coordinate 109,017,734 of OX387240.1, forward strand.
ACGATCGTCATGCCGCCAGCGCGCACCGCGTGGCGGATCTTTGGCTCCGGCGTGGTCAGCGTGTGCAGCTCCGCGCGGAAGAGATGAACCCAGAGATCCCAGTTCACTGGGATCCCCAGGAAGCCTCGCACACGCCGACGAACGTCGCCGCTTGCGAAATCGCGTTCGGTGTGAAGTTGTGTAGCTCCACGCCATAGTGGTAGCACAACGCGCGCATGAAGCGACTCGCCGGCGCCGTGAAGCCGCGCTCATGGAAACGGATGAAACTGACGACGTAGCCGTACGGCGGGTTGGGCTCCCGCTCGCTCGGTTGCGGCACGATCCACGCCGCGGGACGCCCATCTTCGTTCACCGCGAGCTGGCCGGCGGTCACTAGCTCACTCAGGGAAAGCCTCGTCGCCGTCGAGCGCGGCCATGGCAATGGGTCGATGATGGTGATGGGCTGAGGAGGAGCCATGCGGATTGGCGAAGGAACGCGGAGCGTGGAGCGAGAGCTGTGCAACGGCGAGAGGTCGAGTGCGGCTCTGGGGCGGAAGCGCAAGGGACGAGGATGGCAAACGCTAAGTGTGGAGGTAAAGATTTGCCTCGCCGCCCTCCTTTGGGTTTATAGATCCACGGAGCTGTGCTCCCCGGAACGCACGCCCGACATGCATTAACTGCAGGTGAAAACCTCGGTCAATGATGGGCGTGACCCACCACGACCGAGGCGGCCGCGCGCACGCACGTGCGCTATTATTACGGCGCGGCAACCAAAGAGCCGTGGCGGGCCGTCACGTCCGCCTGCCCACGTCGCCCACTACGCGCACGGCCGCGGCGCCTGAAAAGGCGTGCCTGCGGCACAGGACTGTGGCCGCGACTGCGCGCATTAAATGGCTCGGTCCCTTACCCAGTAAGGATGACCCTGGAGCGGCCCGAGCCCCAGGCTCGAAAAAACCTGACTCTCGAAGAGTGCAATTACCGACCAGTGGCCTCGAAGCCCGCTCAGCGTGAACGAGCGCCACAGGTGCCCTCGATCTACAAAAACTACTGATCAACAGTTCGAGGGCCGGCCCGGCTGAGAACCCTCGAAACCTGCGGATGCGAGAAGACCGGGGCACTTAGCTGCCACCCCACAACGGCCCTACTGATCAGGGGTTTGAAACCTGACCCTCGAAGGGTTCGAACAGGTGACCCAGATCACTAGAGTCAGGGACGACGAGGGCGCGCGCATCCGAGCCTTTCCTCGAGCCCACCGGCTCGAGGGCGTCCCACATGTCGTGTTCGAGAGCCAGCGAGAGCAGCTAGCCGGGAGGATCCCACCGAGGTCCGGCATGAACCGCGACTACACCAGCGCGACGGGGTCCGCATCCTCGTGCATCTCGTAGATGCGGAGTGGCCTCTCCATCAGGGGGACGATCCGCCGGTGATAGAGATTCGCGAGGACGCACCCCGCGGTCAATCCGTCGTCCGCCAGGGCCTTCAACGCGCCCTCGGTCCCTAGCGAACGGGACCGAGCCCCACCTAGCAAATCCGCGCAAGCGCTTTTATGGACGAGTCTCCGGACCACGAGCCTGCCCTCATCGAACGGGACATGGGCGTCCACTTGAACCACCCGCTAGCAGCTCAACGAGGAATCCGCAATCCGCGACCCGGTCGATGGGGGTTATGGAAACCTCACTCTCCGTCCCGCGGAGGGACGGCGAGGGCGCGTTTAGAGAAAGACAGAGAGCTCGCCTCTATCGCCTCGAATGGGCCCAGGCTTGGGGGCTCGACGCACGGCTACACCTCCTGGGGTGCACCGAACGCGAGAGGTACTAGTCGCGCGCGCGTGAGTGAAGCCGGCTGTAACATCGCCGATGCCGGTTGAAACGAACACCACGCCCACTGGTAAAATTTCGAGAGAAAACCCCTGCAGGAGCACTCACGCTCCTGCATGGCTTCGGGGGCTAGACCCGCGGGTCCGCTGACGCGGCCCCACGGAAAAGCATTAGCGACCAAGAGGGAAGAACGTCCTATCAGCAGGCTCCAGCATCTGCGGGAACCTGACAGGTACACCCACAGATGCTCAGGGGCTACTGTCGGGGACAGCCCTAAGGGTCCCCTAAATAACCAGGGGAAACCCGCTTAAAACCTGCAAAAAACGCAAAACACAAATCAACTTGCACACCTAAAACACATACACAGCACAACCACGACCCTGGTGGCCCCCGCGGCTCGCCAGTGCAACGCAGCGGACGCCCCTCGAGTGTGGTTCGCCTCGCTCGAGGGATAGACGCTCCCTTAGACGGGGTCTGCCTCGCTCGAGGCCTTCACGCCCCCTCGGGCGGGGTCCGCCTCGCTCGAGGGCTGAGCGCCCCCTCAGGCGGGGTCCGCTTCGCTCGAGGGCACCCACGCGCACATTCTCCACGCTCCCGCGCGCACCTGTTCCCGCACGTGCGTATGAGCATTTAATGCACTGACGCCGCAGGGCCGCGCCCCTACTCTGACACGCCTGGGAATCACGCCCCGGTGCTGTTCCGCCAACTCCCGGGGCGAGGCCATCCCCGTCGCTGTTCAGCACTGTGCGGCAAGGCCGGTGTCAGCTCCGCGACACTGTGCCACCTACCCCCGTACGGCTAACACGTCGCGCCCTGGAAGGGGGCCGGCGGCACCCTCGAATATCTTCTACATGCTTATACAGGACCACGCCGTGACGTCAGGCCGGCGGGATCGGTCATCCCCGTCGCTGTCAGCCCTGTGCGGCCATCCCCACCACTGCCGCACCACGCCGGACCCTGTGGCAACATCCCAGCGCTGTTGGGACGTACGGGGACAAGACATCGCCACAACGGCCACTGTGCCACATACGGGCCCGCGTCAACGGCACCCTCGGACCAGCCCACCACGGCGTCAGTCCACCAATCGCTACACCGCCGCCCTCGAAGCCGCTCCTGTGCGAGCACAGGACGCACCACGACGCCTCAACAGGAGCGGGATTCGCCAGGACGGCTGTCATCTCCGCAGCATTGTTCGCCATACCTCTACACATAGAGAAATAGTGCGGCATGCATGTAAACTGCTCCCTCCTTGGCCTATAAAAGGAGGGGCAGCCCCCCAGCCGCGGGGACACGGGACGAAGGACAACGATCTCTCACACGCTCTCCGCTTTCTTCACGATATTGGCACTCGCCTCAATCAACACCTTTGGGACTTGGAGGCCACGCCTCCTCTCCCGCTTCGCTTGTAGCCACCCCTCTACGAGCACCATGGTGCAAGTAATACAGTGCCCCGAGCACGCCACTGCTGGATGTACGACCCCGGTCGGAACCAAGATAAACCAAGTGTCCTTAGTTGCTAAGCACCGGCCATCGAGAGGCAGATCTTAGCGCTCATTACTAGTTAGTGTTGGGACTACTTTCCGCACCGACACTACTGGTATTTCGCTCCATGTCAATGAGGGGTCCGTGTAGTCCGTTGCATGTTACTCATCGCACCAATCCACGAATCCAAATCATACTGCGCCTGATCAAACCGTAGGCAGATTGGTTCATGGACCTAGTGCGATGAATGAGCCGTAATAAATCGGCACTGACCTGATGCTGGAAATTTTTCCACTGGTAGTCTACTTTGCTCGATTTCCTAAGTGTTTATCATGTTGATTTTTTCAGAAAGCACAATGTCGAATCCTGGTGCTTCAAGTGGATCTCAAGCTGCTGCTGCATCTCAATCTGTTGGTTCTCGTCCTCCATCTTGTCCACGTCCTGCAGCCAATTCAGCAACACCGCAATCCAATTCATCTACACCTGCACGGGCATCTGATTCTGCAACTGTAGGTAATACTGATGTGGTAGAGATACAAGAAGATGTTGTTGGTGGTACTAAAAGGAAGTTAAGATCTGAAGTATGGAAAGATTTTGATTTGATTTATGTAAAAGGAGTTCCAAAAGAAAGATGTTCCTAGTGTAAAAAAGAGTTATGTGGGAGGCTAGAAGTGGTACAACTCATTTGAAGAACCATCTTGCTATATGTGGGAGTAGAAATACGAGAAAAGTGTTAACGCAGTCCACTCTTAAATTATCTGCAAACTCACAAGATGGCACAGTCATATTAGAGAAATATGTTTTTGATCAGGATGTTGCTAGGAAAGAACTTGCTTTAATGATTATTGTCCATGAGTATCCTCTTTCTATGGTGGACCATGTTGGATTTCGCAAGTTTTGTGCTGCATTGCAGCCAACATTCAAGGTAGTGTCTCGAAACACAATTAGGAAGGACATTCTTGATATGTATCAAGTGCAGAGGCAATCTATGGTGAATTATATCAAGAAATTGAGTTCTCGTGTTGCTATTACTATGGATTTGTGGACAGCAAACCATCAGAGGAAAGGTTACATGGCAGTTGATTGCTCTTTTTCTGAAAATTCATGGGGTAGGAAGTGTAGCTATGGAAGCTGTCAACAAAGTGAAAGACTTGTTCTACAATCTGATTTTGGAATACCAAGATTCTATGGAGTATTTTGCCACAACAGATGGTGCTCAAACTAGACTAAGTGCTCCTACTGAGATGGTTGATGAGGATTGGACTGAAACTTTTGATGATTACATGTCTAAACAGCCGGTTGTGACCTCTACTTATGTGAAGACAGAGTTAGATTTTTACTTGGAAGAGGCACTGCTACTGTAACACCCTAAAATTCCATCACCAAAATAATGTAAGCAAAAAGGTGTTTATATTTTATTTTCTAAGGATTAAATAAATTATCAAATAAATCTGGCCTTTAAAATATTTAAATATCATTTTAATAATTTAGAAGCAATAAGTGCTCGTGCATCATAATTTGAATGCATGGTTTATTTGTTTATTTGTGTGAATTTTTAAAAGTTTTTAAAATGTTTTGAAAATTTTGAACAGGATTGAAGTGTTTTGAAAAGAGTTTGAATTTAAAGTTTGAAAAATGAGTTTGAAAAGGTTTGAAAAAAAAGAAAACTTCCCAAACCCTCTCCTCTCGGCCCAGCCCAGCTACCCTCCTCCCCCTCTCTTTCTTTTTCCTTTCCCGTCGTCCCACCTTCTCTTTGAGCCCACCAACCCCGCCGCCGGCCCACTTCCTCCTCCCCACTCTTCTCTCTCGCTGCCAGCCGGGGCCCGCATGTCAGGGTCACCCCCTACCTCCGGTTCCCCTTCCCTACCGAGTTAGCAGCACCGCCGCCGGCCGTTTCTCGCGTCCCTTGCGCCTCCCTCTCCTTCAAACCTCACCATAAAGGCGCGGTGAAGCCCCCATTCACTTCCCCGCCTTCAATTTTGTCGTTACTCCAAGTTGAGCGCATCCCCTTGATGGCAATCAAGGCCGCCGGCCCCCCATGGCCATTGATGGCCATTGTTGCCCGGCCGTCACCCCTCCTTTCTTCCTCGCCCTATAAAATCCCACCTAGAGCCCTGCAGCTGCCCCTTTCGCACTCCCCTTGAGTCTCCCGCACCCTCTCCTCGCCCTGTGCGCGCTGCCTCAGAGAGATCCGTCGCCGCGCCATTGTTGGCTGTCAGAGCTTCTCGCCGTTGGTGGGGTGTCCCTGACCACCCCTTCCTCTCTCTTCTTCACGCTCAGAGCTCACCCGAGCTTTCTTTTATTCCAGGATTGCCCTTCCATTGCCGAACCGGCGCTTGCCGTCGCCGTCTTCTACCTCCGGTCGCCGACGTCGATCTCTGCCACCACTGCCTCCTCGCCTCCGTTCGCTTCACCCTGAGCATCGTAGCAAGGTGAGGAACCTCATCCTCCCTTTGTTTCGCGCAAACCGGGCCGCAGCACCTCCCGCAACTCGCCGACCTTGCGCCGCCCGCCACGGCCGTCGTGGTGCTGCCGCCATCACCCTGGCCACCTCCCTGAGCCCTTGAGTTAGTTCGCCTCTCTCCCCTCTTCGTGTAGAGCCTGTTTGCGCGCCAAACCGAGCCCTAGAGCTCAGGTTCGGCCTGCTCTGGCGAGCCGCCCCCGTCTCCTCCGCGCGCCGCCTCCCTCCGGTGTGCCTGCTGCCGCTCCATCGCTTGTAGTCGACGCGAGCCGCCCGATCCATAGGGGACGACCGAGATTAAACGGGGGCATAACCCCCTTGGCCCGGTCCACCATGGACCAGTGGACCCAGTCCATGGCGCTGGTCCACAGCTGCGACCGCCACCCTATCTATGATCAACGGCGCAGATCGCGCCCAGGCCCGGTCCACCCAGAGCCCCGCCGGCTAATTTGCAGAAAACCCCCTGACGTTTTCTAATATCATAACCACACCCTCCCACCTATAAAGATCATCACAAAGAGGTTCTGTTTTTATCGTTTAAGCCCTTGATCTCTCTGGAATCCCACCCGAGATCCTAGAATTAACCTTTTGTGATATAGACCTTAGGTTTATATGCATAATTATGCTTTAGCCCCTGGTTTCTTGCAGATAAGCCCTTGGAAGTCCTGTTTCTTCACAGAAAAGCCCCTGAACCTTGTTTTAGCCATATCTTTTCCGTCCTAGCTCTGTTTAAAGCGTTCTTGGTTTTCACGCGGCCGTCTTTTCAAGCCCGTCAGTTTTGGAACCTTGTTTTGGCCGTATCTTGTGGGTTTTAGCTCTGTTTCCACCGTTTCAAGTTGCGTTAGGCTCATATCAACTAAAACTACGTGATAGGACCAATGTTGTACATGTTCTTTGTTTTATAATTTATTTAAATGTTAACTATGATTAAATCCTATTATGCATGCTTTTCTAATTAAAATCTAGCTAGAGTTCAACACGTGTTTTCATAAGAAAGTTAATATGCTTAATACTAGTTAAATATTTCTTATAATTAAAAGTTAATTAGATGTGTACCTTGGTTTTCATAATCAAACTTAAATTGAGTAATGTTTATGCAATTTGCTTCCTGAATAAAAGCAATATAGGTTTATCTCGAGTTTTCTTAATTAAATTGTTAATTTGATTAAAATGAATATAAATGCCTTTTTAAATTATAATTTGATTAGAATAACTCGAAATACAAAGATAAGCGCCTAGATGCTTTTATATGCTTCTTCTAAATTAAATGTTTAATTTGCATAAATCACACTTGAATATTGATAAATAAAATTGAACTAGGCTTACATCGTCTTTTAAATACAAATATAAATTGCTTAATTATTAATAGAGTATTTTTTTGAAATAACCTATATACATGACTTTATTTAATTAAAATATACCAAGCACATAGCTAGCTCTTGTTTGTGATCATCCAAAGCTCTCGATAGTTCCTAGTGATTTTGTGTTCGCGTTCCTAGAGCCAACCCTTGTTCTCTCTTGGTGAATCAACTATGTTATTACACCTAATCTTTTCTAGCCACCTTTCTTTAAAGCTACCTTGTTGTCTATTTCTTCTGTCAGATCAGTTTACCTTTGCTTGGTGTATTGTTTTATTTATTGTATGTATTCTTGTGTGCTCGTAGACATCGTGCCAGTTTCAAGTGAGCAGCCAGTTGGAGTGGATCAAGAGCAAGTGTTTGAAGAAGAAGAACCCCAGTGTTTAAGCAAGGAAGGCAAGTAGACTTCTCCCCCGCATATTCCTCTTTGTCCTAAATAATTGCATGATAACTAAAGTTTACATTTAAATGTTGCTATGCATAAACTTGATGGGAAAATTACCTTTTTAAGGACATGACTAGATTTTATCCCTATTACCTTGGACAACCTCTTAAATAAATGGTTTGGGGTAGAAATGCTTAGTTGCTATACCTTGGGATGGTTCAAATGAATCTTTTGCAATGATGAATGTTGATCATGATAACCTTTGGTGATATATATGTATGTGTGTGCCTATGGTTAATAACAAGATCATATGGTTTAATCGGAACATGGAGAACCACCCAGGAAAACAGTGCAACCACAGTCCATATGGCTCTGGCTTAGCCAATTAATTAGGTGTGTGATTGTACTGGTGACCTTATCCGAAAGGAACACAGGGGGCTCGGGGTTGCAGGGGTATAGCCCGGTTCTTTTGGGGTAGCAGCCTTTGCTAAGGTGCTGACCACTAGGGAGGGTTATGGTCCGCCCTGAGCTGTAACTGTCGTGGGTTGTTGGTCTTTTGCATATCTTTGTAAAGGCTTCGTAGCGTCCCTATGCAGCCACACCTCGGTAGTGTGGTATTGTGTCTGATCAACACATGTGTGGTTGGGTTTAAAGTTCTTCGGAACTTTTACGCGAGCTGTGGTGAAAGTGTGCAACCTCTGCAGAGTGTAAAACTGATCGATCAGCTGTGCTCACGGTCAAGAGCGGCTTGGACCCTCATATGATTAATAAACTTAAAGATGGAATTAAATTGTGGTTTCTTGTGGTTTTTGAGATGAGATGCTTTCCTAAATGCTTAAGTGGGTTGGTATGAACTTACATCTAGTAACTAGGTGCTTGCTAATAAAATTTGACCAACATTAAAATGCTAACCGCGGCAAAACTATTAGCCTATCCTTGATAGCCCTTGCATTTTCCCCCACTTGCTGAGCTCCAACCATAAGTGTGCTCACCCTTGCTTACTCGCTGTTCAGACGAGAACACTGGAAAAGAGTACTTCAGCAACTACGAGGAGTTTTGAGGCTTGCGTGCCCCTAGTCAGATGCCTGTGGAAGATGAAGATGGAGTTGTGTCTTCATAGTTATCGTTTGATCGTTATAAAGACCTTCAAGTCTAACGTCTGAGTGTAATAAAAAGATAATGTAATGGTTTAACTCTTGTACGTTTTTATTGTTGTTTATTGATATTTCACTCATGACGTCTATCATATGTGTGTAAACTTGATCCTGGCGCACATATGAGATGCATTTGGTTTTCTTCGGAAAATCAGGTGTGACAGCTGCCTAGGACACAAGAGCTAGATATCATTCAGTGGTGGAAACATGGAGGGCTGAAATACCCAACATTACAAAAAATTGCACGTGATGTTCTTGCTATTCCTGTGACAACTGTGGCATCCGAGTCAGTCTTTAGCACTAGTGGCAGAATAATTAATCCACATCGTAGTAGGCTTACACCATCAATGATTGAGGCGCTTATGTGTATGCAGGCATGGTCTCATAACGACATGTTAGGTAAATGCAATTTTCATAATTATGTGGTCTTCATACTATATAAGTTACAATACTAATTTGTGATATCAATGCAGGGAGTCAGTCTACTTTTGTTGGTGCTTTGATGACTTGTCTTGTTGAAAAGGATGAAGAAATGGGTGAAGATGATTCCACTATAATTGATGAATGATAAATTGAAGGGATCCCTTGCTGTTTCTATCAATAAAAATGAATGATAAATTGTGGTGAACAATTATTCTTGTAATAATCTGGATTCTGGACAGTGTCTGTACTTGTAGTGTGCTAAACCTGTAGTTTGTGAATTTTGTTCTATGCTCGTATTTGAAAAATCAAAATTGTGCTTGTTGTTTATTAAGTTATGTCATTGTTAATTGTTAAATGCTGATTTAAGAATTTTTTTCTGGGTTGTGGATTATCCGTTTGGGTTTTGGATATCCGCAGGTTTGGGTTTGGATCTGAATTTTCACACGAACTAGTTTGTGGGTTGGGTTTGGGTTTTAAGTTTGGGTTGTGGGTTTGGGTGCCCTGACACTACATTCGATCCGAGTCCGACCCATTGCCATCCCTACCCTGGATAGAATACCTAGTAGTATGCTTGTCATAAACTAGAAATACAACATTGTAGCGACTCTTGATTAACCAACCTAAGTCCTTAGTGTCTTGCTCGAGACGAGCAAGAGGCTAGCTTGGGGGAGTTGTTGACGACTGTTAAGTGCCTACTTTAGCCGTCAATATACTCATAAATAGAAGAGCAAAAGGCATTTCCTGCATGCATTTAGTTAAGAATAAAGTAGTTTCACTTGCCCTTGGAGCTTTTGTGATTACAGGTAAAATAAGCATAAAAGAAGTGACAACTCACCTTCTATGGTTAATGTGACGTCACCTCAGCCAAGGAGGGACTGCCACCTAGGATCCCATGCATGCAAGCCATGTCACCATGAAAGAGCATCTAGGCCCCTAATTCTTTTGGTGATAATGATAAATATAATTTAGGTATTTGATGGTTCAATTAAGTATGTGCAGGAATAAAAAGGAAATAAATGAGAATATTCAAAAGAAGGCCCTTAATTTCTTATAAAAGGTGCTGAAGCTCAATTGGTGCTTTAAATTTAATTTTCGGTTTGAATTTGAGTTTAGGAAACACCGTACTACAAAGAGGGACGTGATTGGTTGGTCGAGGCTCGCTACAAGTGCTTATCTAGAGATCTCTCACCTTTTCTTAGAGTGAATTTCACTAGAAAAACCTTAGAAAACCCTTAGAAAGCCTTGTCCTTGCTCTCCCTGCCTGACCGGGTCAACCGGCCTAGGTGACCGGGTGACCCGGGACGGCTCTGGAGGGAGCCGGGTGACCCGACCACTTGTGGCCGGTTGACCCGGCCAAGCCACACGTTGCTTATAACGGCTAGCATGGGGGGTCGGGGTGGGGGGTTCCTCCTCTGTAGGGTTCCGCCTCCCCTTCCATTGAAACACCTACCAAGCTTGCTTCCCTCTCTCCCAACTCCCTTCCAATCACTCCTAGTAAAGATTACTTCTAGGGTTTGCGTGTGAGAGTCCTTTGAGGTTTAGGGTTAAGCCCCTTTGTGAGAGCTCTTCACTCCTTCCTCTCAAGAAGCACTTGTGGTGGCTTTGGTTGATCGATTCACGTTTGTTACTCTTGAAGCTTGCTTCTAGACGGTTATGCGTCGCTCGTTGAGTGCTCTCTCCAAGTGGAGCACCCAGGATCGTTTGTATTACCCATCCGTTGTGGATTTCTCTTAGTGAGCACCAATTTTCCTTTGTGGGAATTGGGTGAAGAAAAGAGACTCTTGGTGATAGCCCTCCCTTCATGGGATCCTCAACTGAGACATAGCTTCTTTTGTGGGAGTGAACTTCAGATTAATTCGATTGTCTCTTGCTTGTTTGAGTTCATCCCCTTTCTCTAACCCTAGAAACTAATTTTGGTTCGATCTCTCTTTTTGTGTTGTTGATTGTGAAATATTTGGTTGCAGGTGGTGTCTACCTCATATACACAAAGTGTGATTCATTTATTTTCTACAAATTCAAGTTTTCCATAGCTTATTGTACTCTATCTTCACACGCTGATTGATCCGGCCCAAGTGCTTGGGTGATCCGGACCCCCCGGGTCATCTGGTCACTTGTGTCGGGTCATCCTGTCCCTGATCCGCTGCTTAGTTTTTGCAGAATTTTAAAGTGATCCTATTCACCCTCCTATAGGCATCACAAGGTCTTTTCAATTGGTATCAGCACCTAATCCCTTGATTTAGGCTTAACTGCTAAGGGATCAAGATTTCGGGGAGTGGAGGCAACCAAACCGTCAAAGAGATCGCCGCCAGGGAAGCTCAAGAGAAAGAGCTTAAGGAAGCCCAAGAAGGTGACCTCACCAGGAAGGCTCCAAGCCATACACCATCCAAGGTCGAGAGCTCCGACGACTCTTCATCTAACTCCGACTCGAACTCTGTCTCAAGTGATGAAGACGTCAAGGATGATAATGATGCGGCAAGGAAAGCGGTGAAGAAAAGAACAAGAAGAAGAAATCTAAGAAGATGGCCAAGAAGCTCCTCAAGAAGATGATCAAGAACTAGCAAGCCAAGTACACTCACTCCGGCTTCTACAAAATGCCCCACAACTACACGCAATTTCTGGGCAACCATTCTAACGACAAATTCTATTCCGTACATTTGGGAAAACCTCCCCATTTCGATGGGAAAGACTATCTCAAATGGGCATATGATATGCAAATGCACCTTTACGAGCTTCACCCTTCTCTTTGGAAGAATGTGTGTGTAGGTGTGACAATCCCCGCCGAAGGAGAAGCCCTAACAATCGCGCATGAGAGAGACCTCCACCGCAACATACAAGAAACAAGAGTCATCAGGGGATCCTTGTGTGCTCAAGAATTCAACAAGGTTCGGAACATCCAAATTACCAAGATTATTTGGGACACACTCAAGGAAGAACATGAGGGAATTGATCATGTGAGGCAAGGCAAAATTGATTTGATTCACAGAGAGCTTGAGCTATTGAGGACCATGTGTGGTTCGAGGACCGGTGGATGGTCGCTTCCTTGTGTGATGAGTGATTGACAACGTTGTGTGGACTGATTCTTGGCTAAGTATTGCAGGTGCAGGTTGCGGCTTGACCGGTGTTGGTGCAGGTGAAGAACAAGCGCGAAAGGTCGTCGTCGGTGAGGCCTCCAGGTGTGGAGAAGACAAGTAGGCTTCGTTCGAGGGACCCGGTGGCCAACGGGGTCAAGTGCGGGCTGCATGGTGGCATGAACAGCAAGATGAAGTCATAGACGGTTTCTTGGTTGAGCCTGAAAACCAAGGTCGAGCCGGGACTACGTGGGAGCTGAGTCATGAGTGGAGATTGGCGGAGGCTACACCGAGTTCGCGGGGTTTCCGGTGGTTCACCAGAAAACCACTGGGTTCCTTGGTTGATCCACAAAGCCAAGACCGAAGAACCGAAGACGGAGCTGCGCAGCCGCGCCGGCCGCCCGATCGGTGGGTCCGACCGGTCCCGGCCCGGTGGGTACCGGTCTGACCGGTGAGGAGCACCGGTCTGACCGGTGTGCGATGACGCAGTCCGAAATCTTCGAAGCGGAGGACACACGTCGGGATCGCAAGGCTTGCATCGAGGCTAAGCAGGTTGGGTCGCTGGGCATCCGTCCGATGGAGAAAGCTTGAAGACTTCCAAAACCGCCCTTGAGGGGCTTGTATCTATAGTTGGTAGGAAAGGGTATTTTAGACTTTCGGTTGCCTCCATATAACCCAAGAGGTGAGAGGATGGCAGCCAAGCCTTGGAACCCTAGTTCATTTGCTTTCCTATTTTCCCTTCCTGTTTTCTTAGGATTTCCATAGGACTAGCTTGAGAGCTTCATGGTGAGATCTTGTGTGAGGGTTGGATGATTGGGCGGCAAGCTAGACCTTGTATGAACCCTTGTGGCATGTATAGATGATTCGGCGTGGTTCCTCAAGGCCTTGTTGTGTTGTTCCCGGTTGTTCTTGGTGGTGATTTTCGGAGACCTTTCTTGGTGTTTTTCTTGGGTTGTTTTTGGGACCTTTTTCTTGGGGATTTGATGGGGGAAATTTGTGGGAACCCTTCGTGGTTCTTTGGGCTGTGATTCCCCTCCCAAATCCGTGAGTAAAGGGGCTCGATTTTGGGGGCTTTCCGTGTTCTAGGGTTTGAGGTGTTCTTGGCGGGATTTCTTCGATTCCTCCGTTTTGGACAAGTTTTGGTGGGATTAAACTTGGCTATGGACTCCTCATGAGGTGTTTCTATTATCCCCAAAGGCTTGTTCAAGTCCGTGTAGCGATTCGGGAGATCGAGGTTTGGATTTTGGGGAGTTGACCCGCGGGTGCTGTTCATCCTGAGCTGCCCAAGCTACACCGGTCTGACCGGTGCTCTTGACCGGTCTGACCGGTGCAACCCTCGGTGGGCTTTTGCTCGGGTGAAAGTCTGGGTGTGTTCGTTGTTGTCCTATGTTGGGGCTGTTTAGAGTTTGGGTCAGTTTGGAGGTCGGTTGGCCTGTTTGGCGATTTGGGGGCTTTCAGGCTCAGACCGGTCTGACCGGTGTGTCGCACCGGCCTGACCGGTGTGGAGCCACTTAGTGGAAGTCGCCAAGTTTCACCAGCAGGGACCGGTCTGACCGGTGGTGCTCACCGGTCTGACCGGTGTTGGTCAGTGGACTCGAGGTTTGGTGTTCCGCTGCGTTCTCGGGTCGGAAGGTTGGTTGTTGGTTCCTAGGTCCAGTGGCACTTCAGTTGCTACGTGGGCTTGGCCAATTTGGGTAGTAAGTCGGAGACGTGTGTTGGAAGCCGTGTTCATCTTGTTGGAGTTTCCATCTCCTTCGAGAAGAATTTTTATCGGCTCCCATTCACTCCCCCCCTCTCTGGTTCGTCGTATCGGTCCTTCAGCTATTCGTCATGAAGGATGGAGAAACCGTGAGAGAGATGTATGATAGACTCATGCTCCTTGTCTCGAACATCAAGGCACTAGGAAGTGATGATTGGGATGACTCCAAGGTCACAGTTGCTAAGAGCTTTAACCTCGAAGAACCCAAATCTTGCAACTATGAAAAGAAGAGACCCAAACTACTACAACATGACCCCCAATCAACTTCTTGGTGAGATCTTGCAACAAGAGCTAGTTGATCAAGATGTTGAAAAGTCACTAAGCTTCAAGGTGAACAAGAGCTTGTCCCTCAATGCTAGCTCTAGTGAAGCGGTGCAAGTGAAGCAAAAGACTCCCAAGACCAAGAATGAAGAAACAAGTGAAGAAGGAAGCACAAATGAAGAAACCTCCTTTGTCATAAGAAAGTACAAGAAATTCTTGAAGTCAAGGGAATCAAGGAAAGGTGGTGATGAAAGGAAGAAGAAGTCTCAACACAAATGCTATGAGTGTAGAGAGTATGGACACTTCATTGCCGAGTGTCCCAAGAACAAGAACAAGAATGAAGAAGAGAAGAAATACAAGGACAAGAGCAAAGGATACAAGAACAAGTACCACGGGCACGCTCATGTGGGTCAACAACGGGGCTCAAGTGATGAAGATGAAGAACCAAAGAAGCAAGGCATGGCAACCATTGCCATGGCACAAGGATCATCTTCACCACACCTCTTCAACAACTTCTTCGACGATGAGGACCACTCTCACTTTTGCCTCATGGAAAGGGGGGCAAGGTACAAGAATCAACCACCTCATCCTCTCACACCTCTTCTTCATCCACACCTAGTGACATAGATGATCTAGACAATGAAGAAGAAATCGAAGCTAACATGATAAAGAAATTTAGTAAAAAGGGCTATAAAGAAATTAAGAGGCTTTTGGAGAAATTAGAGGAAAAGAAAGTGTCTCTCCATGAGCAAGAAGATATTCTTATCCTTGAGAATGAAAAAAACCTTGCTCTAGAGAGATGCCTTGCCGAAGAGGCGGCTAAGGTGGAGAAGTTGACCACGGACTTGTCCTTGGCCCATAATACCAACAAGAGGATGTCAAAGGATTACACCTTGGCAAATGAATATCTAGCTTCCCTAAAATCCACTCATAGTGAGCTTCAAACGAGCTTCTCACGCTTGTCATATAAACATAAAAATCTTGAAGCAAACTATAGTGCTCTTTGGAAAGCTCCAAAGCCAATCCTAAGGAAACACTTAACTCTAATGCCTCCACTAGCAAAGGTTGTTCAATTTGCTCTGATGTTGATATAAATGCTCTCAAGACTAACCATGCAAGGCTTGAGGAGACAATCAAGAGCAAAGACAAAGAAATAGCCCGATTGAACATGTTGATCAATCAAGCCAAGATCGGTGCAAAGTCCATCCCTAAGGTAATTGACAAGCAAGGCTTGGGCATCACAAGAATTACAAGGTCAATGGTAGGGTGGTGATGAAAGGGCATGAGATCCCCTTGTGGAACAAGGGAGGCTACCTCAACACTATCATGGACATAGCCCATGGAGTAACCACCTCTACCACAACAAAGGACAAGTCGAAGGTTGTGAGCACCATAAAAGGATATTGTGGGGTTAATTCTCCACCTAAGGCATCAAAGAATGTGGTGGAACACAAGCCCTCTCCCAACTATACTTGTGATTATGTTGTGACCTTGGACCACAATGGTAATATGGTGGTCAAGTATGTTGGAGCCTACACCAAGAAGGCTAGAGGAAGAGTGTGTGGGTTCCAAAAGTTTGTGCTTCTAACCTCCAAGGACCCAAATCCTTTTGGGTACCTAAACCAAAAGCTTAAACTTATTTTGTAGGCCTACTCCTCCGGTGGAAGCGCTTGGTTGTTTGATAGTGGTGCCACTAATCATATGACCGGAGATGAAGGCTTATTTGCATCCCTTGATCATTATGACAACCCTACGGAAACTATCATCTAGGGAGACAATGGTCAAGGAGATGTTGTTCGTCTAGGTAAAATTGCTATTTCAACAACCAATTCAATTGAAGATGTTTATCATGTTGAAGAGTTAGGATACAACTTGTTGTCGGTTTCACAACTTTGTGAGAAAGGCTACAATTGTCTCTTTACCCATAAGGGTGTGACCATTTCTAGAATGGAAGATTCCTCTATTGTCTTTGCGGGTCATCTAAGGGGAAAGCTTTACTATGTGGATTTCACAAAGGTGAAGGTGGACCCTAAGGCTTTCTTAGTGGCAAAATCCGACTTGGGTTGGCTATGGCATCGCCGACTAGCCCATGTTGGCATGAGGAAATTGGCCAAACTTCAAAGGACGAGCACATCCTAGGACTAGCAAATGTTGTTTTTTAGAAATATAGGTTGTGTAGTGCTTGTCAAGCCGGGAAGCAAGTTGGAGCGCATCATCCCGCCAAGAATATCTTATCTTCATCAAGACCATTGAAGCTACTACACATGGACTTGTTTGGACTAATTGCCTACATAAGCATCAGTGTTAATAAATATGGTCTAGTAATTGTTGATAACTTTTCCCGTTTCACTTGGGTATTCTTTTTGCAAGACAAGAGTGAAGCAAAGGGAGTGGTCAAGTTCATTAGAAGAGTTCAAAATGAGTTCGAGCTCAAGGTCAAGAACATAAGAAGTGACAACGGCTCGAAGTTTAGGAACACTCAAGTTGAAGAATTCCTTGATGAAGAAGGCATCAAGAATGAACTATCCGCTCAAAACACTCCTCAACAAAATGGCATTGTAGAGAGGAACAATTGTACATTGGTTGAAGCATCAAGAACAATGCTTGATGAGTACAAGACTCGGACTCATTTTGGGCGGAAGCCATCAACACCGCATGACATGCCGCCAACCGCCTTTACCTCCACAAGTACTTGAACAAGACTCCCTACGAGATCATCACCAGTAAAAAGCCTAGTGTGCACTACTTTAGGGTCTTTGGGTGTAAGTATTTCATACTTAACAAGAAACCTAAAGCCTCAAAGTTTGCATCTAAAGTTGATGAAGGTTTTCTCATTGGTTATGGAACTAACGAACATGTCTATCGTGTTTTCAACAAAACCACCGGTTGTGTTGAGACCACGGTAGACGTGAAATTTGATGAATCCAACGGTTCTCTATGACATCTCTAATGTTTATTAAAGTTAATTACCTTCATTAGTTGGGTTAACCAAGATTAATTAGTCACTAAGCATGTTTAACATGATTATGCTCACTTTTGCACATCAACCATTGGTCAAACACTCCTTTGTTGGTCAAAATCCTAGATCTCTAAAAGGCTGATTTGGTTTTCTTGCGCGTTCTCCAAATTTCATTATAGAAGTTTAAAATCGTCCAATATAAAAGTTCTTTGTTATTTCCGGGAACACATTTTTCATAATTGGTGGACATTCCAAATTTGAGTGCAAAGCCGCTTAAATTTGAGTTGAAGTTCCTATGCGCAGTAAATCGGGACCAAGAAAATCTGTATGTTCATCACGATTTTACCGTCAAACAAAACATCAAAACATAGGTCGCCCTTTGTGAAAGTTGTAGTGCTATAGCTCCTCTACAACTTTTAATTTTGGAGATTTTTCACTTACTTGGCAATTTTCAGAGTTACGGGATTTTGAAAACTGGTTCGCGGAATTGAACACGTGTTGGGCAACGTAGCAGCCACGCTGGGAGCGCGCACGCCAGCACCTGACCGGCCATGTGTCAAATCGCGCACTCTCTGGTGTACGGACTCTATGAAAATGTCGTTGTGGACTGCCGTAACCATGGGCCCTCCACCTTGCCTTCCCCTTGTGTGTCGCGCCCACGCAGACCGCGAGCGCCGAGCCGGCCACGCGCCGCATCCCAAGTGGCTGCCCCGCTGGCTCATGACCACCTCATCTTCGTCATGCACGCGCTGATGGTCGCATAAATCCCAAGCCACGGCCTTCGTGCTTGCTTTTTCCCGTTCGTTGGCCGCCTTAGTCGCCGCTATCGCGGGACTCTGCGTCCCGCTCCAAACCGTCACCGGCCAACCGCTTCTCCTCCTCTCTTAAGCCTTCCCCGATGCCGAGCCACCGACGCCGCCCCTCCTTACGGCCGCCGTGGTTGGGGCCACAAAGTCCGGCAGGAGCCTGACCACAGCTCCGCCACCGGCGCCTGGCGAGGCTTCCTCCGGTCTTAACTCCACCTCCAGCAACCCTAGCAAGGTGATTACGAAGCCTAGGGTCGCTCACCTGCCTGTCCCCGGCCATCCGTCGCCGGCGAGGCCCCATGGCCGCCGGAGGACTACATTGCATTGATTTCATTCTTTCTAGGGTTGTTTCCGTGAACCAGGGACCTCTGCGTAATTTCTCGAAAATAGTTCGAGGGTCCTTGTGTAAAAGCTGTCGGGGACAGCCCTAGGGGTCCCCTTAAACAACGGGGAAATCCTCACTTAAAACCTGCAATAAAGCAAAACACGCTTAGCCTAACCATGCAGGTGCCTAACCATGCAGGGTACGGCCCACGCTGCGAAGGACCTCAATGGCCCACCAAGACAACCCTCTCGAAGATCCCCTCGAGCAGGCTTCGCCCCGCTCGAGGATGCATGCCTCCCTCGGGCGGGCTCCGTCCCGTTCGAGGGGGTGCGCTCTCCTCGAACAGGCTCTGCCCCGATCGAGGGTCCGCTCCCCCTCGAGCGGACTCCGCCTCGCTCGAGGGTCCGCCTCGCCCTCGATCGGGGTCCGCTTCGCTGGAGGGCGCCCCTCACGCGTGCGCCGGCCCCCGTACACGGGCATTTAACGCCCGACACCGGCGGGACGGCGCCATCATGCGCCGGGGCTCGCGCCCGTGCCGCCGCACCAACTCCCCGGGGAGGAGCCCATCCCCATCAGCGTGGGGAGGGACCGTGCGGCGCGGCCGATGTCGGTCCCGTGACACCGCGCGCACCGCCCCGTACGGCTAACATGCGGAGCCCTCGAAGGGGCGCGGGCCGCACCCTCGATTCACTTTCTTGTGACCCTACGGGGGGTTAGGTGGAGGCGCTAGGCCGGTGGATCGCCATCCCCGCTCTCGTAACGACATGGCCGCCGTCCCCGCGCGTGCAGGCGCACGACAGGCGCTGTAGCGACAACCCCAGCACTGTGAAGCGCGTTGGGAAGGGACGCCGTTTTACCTACTCCTGTGCCCCGTACAGGCCAACGTCAGCACCTCCCTCGAGCCTATCAGAGGACATCGCCACCATCTACCGCCCTTCTACCCTCGAACCGCCACTGTTCGGGTACAAGGTAGGCCATCATGGCCAGATCGCTGCGAAGATCGTCCGGACGGCCGCCCACTCTACAGCATAGCACGTCGTGCTCCCCCACGTAGCTAGATAGCGCGGCGCGCATGTAATTCGCCTCCCCCTTGATCTATAAAAGGGGGGCGAACCCCCCAGCCGCGGGGGGACAGACCCAGAAGGATACGAGGCAGGAACAACTCGCACACCACGTACTCATTCTCCAATTCTCCCACAATACCTTCAGCCACTCCTCCAGGGACTTGGAAGCCAGGCTTCCTCTCCCACCTTGCTTGTAGCAGCCCCACTACAGGCACCCCCGGTGCTAAGTAATATAGTGCCTCGAGCACGCCTCTGCTGGACGTACGGCCCCCTCGGCCGGAACCAGGATAAAAACTCTGTGTCACATGTTACTTAGCATCGACCATTGAGGGATAGACCTCAGCGCTTTCTACTCGTTAGTGTCGGGACCATATTCCGCACCGACAGTTGGCGCCCACCGTGGGGCCAGCGAGCGCCTAAGGTCATTCCGTCAACTCCCTCCATGGTGATCCGCACTGAGTACCGTGGTACACGCTACTGCATGGGTAGCTCGGACCCCCTCCCAGCTGGGTTCGAGATTCGCTTCGGGGACCTGAATTTTCAGGCCACGGGGAACGGCTATCTCATGCGCCTCACCAACCGTGAGGAGCTCCACGCGCAGCGCCAGGCCAGGTCCGCTCTGGTCTCCGCCGCACGCGCCGTCACGGCGCAGACGCCCGCGAGCACGGATGCCGCGGGTCCATCGGTGCCGCGACGCCGCCGCCGCTCTAGGCTACGTTCGCGCCGGGCGCGGTCGGAGCGACGGCGGGTTGAGCGCGCCGCCTCTCAACACGGCGCGCCCACCGTCACGACGACCGCCACCGCCCCAGCGGGACAACGTGCAGTCTCCGGACCACGCATCCCCATCGGGCTGCGTGGCGCTACGTCGGCCTACAACGCCAACGTTAACACCACGATGCGCAGGGTTCCGCCTGGCCGCCACATCTTCGTCGCCAGGGACCCCGGCGCCTCAGCAGGGGACGAGTCGTCCCTGGGCTCCATTGACGCGTTGCCACCCGCCAACCGCCACGGCTACGCAGAATGGGACTTCTCGGCATGCGGGGGACCCGGTCATGTTCGGGGGCGTTTCCTCGACGCTACGGACTGCGGTTCGGGCCTGCTCCGACGACTCCGACACCGGGAGTTACGACCCCGCGCGGAGTGCTACGCCGTCATCGCCAACGACCCGGCCCGGTGCCGGCGGCCCGGCGCGGTGGGCGCCGGGAGACGGGGAGATCACCCCCCCCCCCGGGATCGCCACGCGCATGGCCGCGAGGCCAAGCGCTCCCCGCCGGGCCGACGCCGACGCGCGGCGGCACCGGCCCGCGAGCTCGAAGCCAAGGCGGCGGAGGAATGCGGACGGTGCGGGCGCTCCGCGCCTCAATGGCGGGGGAGGCCTCCCGCGCGCGGCGAACGCGCACGGGGAGGGCCGGGCCGACGGGTCCGCGACCGCATCAGCACCGTCCCCAACATCGACAACGCGGACGCGCCCCGGTGGCGAGCCAAAAACTCATCGCCGCCGCGACGCTGCTGCGAGCCATGCCGGCACCCTCGACCCCCGAGGGCTCGAGACCGCACCGCGAGGGTGCAAACTCTCATCGAGCAAGCGGCCATCCAGCGGGCCGAGAGCTCGGCCTCGCGCATCCGCCAACGGGGAGATGCGCGGGACGACGAGGCGCCGGGAGGGCGAACCCTCGGTGCACGCGGGGGGGGCCCGGCGGGGCAACCCGCCGACCAAGGACGCACGCCGGCCAAGGAGCGGCTCCTTGACGCACGCGAGGGCACTGGATGGCGACGCCCGCAACGTCATCAATGCCGGGCGCACGAGCGAGGGCGGACGCACGAGCGGCAAGGGGCTACCACCCTCGACGGGGTTGACGCTACGACGGCGGCGAGGACCGCTCCCCGCCGCCGGAGCCCCCCGAGGCACCGTGTGTTCGGCGGGAGATCCGCGCGGCGGCGTTCCCCCAACGCTTCCGCCAACCCTCGACCATCGTCAAATACAACGGGGAGACGGACCCCTGCGTGTGGCTTAACGACTACCGCTTGGCTTGTCAGCTGGGCGAGGCCACCAGCGACGAGGTCATCATCCGCAACTTGCCCCTGCATCTCGGCGACGCGGCCCGGACGTGGCTCGAGCACTTGCCCGCTAGCCAAATCCACAACTGGGACGATCTGGTCCACACGTTCGTGGGCAACTTCCAGGGCACGTACGTGCGCCCCAGAAATTTGTGGGACCTGCGCTCCTGCACACAGAAGCCCAGCGAGTCGCTGCGGGATTTCATACGGCACTTCTCCAAGCGCTGCACGGAGCTCCCCAGCGTGGCGCAGTTCGAGATCGTGCATGCCTTCCTCGAGGGCACCACGTGCCGGGACCTCATGCGGGAGCTGGGACGCAGCCCACCCGCGGACTCCAACGAGCTGTTCTACATCGCCAACAGCTTCGCCTCTGGAGAAGAGGCCGTGGGGGCGATCTTCGACGGCAAGAAGGACAAGCGCTCGGAGGACGCGCCCGCGGAGGGCAGCAAGTCCAAGGAGCCCCACCGCAATGACAAGCGGGGCAAGAAGGGGGAAGAAGCGCGCGCCGCGGGGCGCGCGAGGCGGAGGGCGCGACGGCGGCAATGCCGAGGCCCTCGCCGTTGACCCGGCTAGACGGGGCCCTCGGCCGGCCCCTCGAGGCCGGGGGTGTTCGACGACATCTTCGAAAAAGCCATGTCCTTACCACAAGACCCCCGATGAACCACACCCTTGAACAGGTGCGATATGCTCAAGAAATTCTATGGCCGTGCCGCCGCGAAGGAGGCGAGAGGCCAAGAAAGACGGAGGCGATGGCGACGCGGGTGGCTTCCCCGCGGTTGAAAATGTGTTCCTCATCTTTGGGGGGGCAACGCGTCGACATGTCGACCCGCCGGCGCAAGAAGGAGCGGCACGAGGTCCTCGCCGCGGAGAGGGCGCCTCCGTCCTTCCTCAATTGGTCGGAGGACGCCATCACCTTCGGCGGGAGGACCACCCGAACCATATCCCCAACCGGGCCGATGCCGTGGTGGTCGACCCCATCATCGGGAACGCTCGGTTCTCGAAGGTCCTCATGGACGGAGGCGGCGGCCTCAACATCCTCTACGCGCATACGTTGCGCCTCATGGGGATCGGGTTGGACCAGCTGCGGCCCAGCACGAAGCCGTTCCACGGCATCGCGCCCGGCAAGCAGGTCCAGCCCCTTGGGCAGATCGACCTGCCAGTTTGGTCGGCACCCCGAAAAACTTCCGCAAGGAGATCCTCACCTTCGAGGTGGTGGGGTTCAAGGGGGCCTACCACTCTATACTTGGGCGACCCTGTTACGCCAAATTCATGGCGGTCCCCAATTATACTTACTTAAAGATGAAGATGCCGGGACCGAACGGCGTCATCACCGTCGGCTCATCCATCGAGCACGCGTTCGGCGCGACGTCGAGTGCGTGGAGCACGCGAGAGGCACGGCGGCGCCGGACGAAGCGGCGGTGAACACGTTGGAGAAGATGGTCAACGAAGACCTCGACTCCGCCGCCAAGCACGCGGCACCTTCGAGGCCGCGGAGCGGAACCAAGGGGTCCCCCTCGACCCGTCGGCCCCCCGAGGGCAAGGCGTTAAGGGTCGGCTCCACCCTCGACCCCAAATAGGAAGTGGTGCTCGTCGACTTCCTCCGCGCCAACGCCGACATCTTCGCGTGGAGCCCCTCGGATATGCCCGGGCATCCCGAGGGAAGTCGCCGAGCACTCCCTTGACATCCTGCCAAACGCCCGCGCCGTGCAGCAACGGCTACGCCGCTTCGACGAGGAGCGGCGATGGGCAATCGGAGCAGAGCTGCGGAAGCTTCTCGAGGCCGGATTCATCAAGGAGGTGTTCCACCCTACGTGGCTAGCAAACCCCGTGCTTGTAAAGAAAAAGAATGGGAAGTGGCTGATGTGTATAGACTACACTAGTCTTAATAAAGCATGTCCTAAAGTTCCTTTTCCTTTGCCACGCATTGATCAGATCGTTGATTCAACGGCTGGGTGTGAATTGCTATGCTTCCTTGACGCTTACTCCGGTTACCATCAAATAAAAATGAAGGAGTCCGACCAGCTCGCGACTTCGTTCATCACGCCGTTAGGGACGTTCTGCTACGTCACGATGCCGTTTGGCCTCAGAAACGCGGGTGCAACGTATCAGCGTTGCATGCAACACGTTTTTGGGGATCACATCGGACGGACGGTCGAAGCATACGTGGACGACATCGTCGTAAAGACCAGGAAGGCGGACGACCTGGTTGGCGACCTTGGCGTTGCGTTCAACTGCCTACGGGCCAATGGGGTCAAGTTAAACCCCGAAAAATGTGTCTTCGGAGTGCCGCGAGGCATGCTCCTGGGATACATTGTTTCCCAGCGGGGAATCGAGGCCAACCCCGAAAAGGTCGCGGCCCTCGAACGAATGGGTCCGATCCGGGACCTCAAAGGGGTGCAGAAGGTGCTGGGGTGCCTTGCTGCCTTGAGCCGCTTCATCTCGCGGCTCGGTGAGAAGGGCCTGCCCCTCTACCGCCTACTTAAGAAGCACGAGCGCTTCTCCTGGACCACCGAGGCCCAGGATGCGCTCGACAAGCTGAAGGCGTCCCTAACGCACGCCCCGATCCTCACACCGCCGCAAGATGGCGAACCCCTGCAGCTCTACGTGGCCGCAACCACCCAGGTGGTCAGCGCCGTGATCGTCGTGGAGCGCACGGAGGAAGGGCACGCCTTGCCTGTACAACGGCCGGTCTACTACATCAGTGAGGTCCTGTCAGACACGAAGACGCGCTACCCCCAGGTCCGGCGAAGTTGCTGTATGCGGTAGTCCTTGCGCGGCGCAAGCTCCGCCACTACTTCGAGGCCCACCCCGTCACGGTGGTTTCCTCCTTTCCGCTAGGAGAGATCATCCGCAACCCTGACGCCGCAGGCAGGATTGCCAAGTGGTCCGTGGAGCTGATGGGCGAGACGCTCGCCTACGCCCCGCGCAAGGCCATCAAGTCGCAAATCCTGGCGGACTTCGTCGCTGAGTGGACGGATACGCAGCTACCGCCCCCACAGATCCAAGTAGAGTGTTGGACTCTGTTCTTCGACGGCTCAGTGGTGAAAATGGGGGCAGGCGCGGGCCTGCTCTTCGTGTCACCCCTCGGGGAACACATGCGATACGCAGTGCGCCTCCACTTCCCCGCGTCCAACAATATGGCTGAATACGAGGCCCTCCTCTGTGGCCTCAAAATCGCCATTGAGTTGGGCGTCAAGCGCCTCGACGTGCGGGGTGACTCGCAGCTCGTAATCGATCAAGTCATGAAGAACGCGAGCTGCCACGACGACAAGATGGAGGCCTACTGCAAAGCCGTACGAGCCCTCGAGGACAAGTTCTACGGCATCGAGCTCAACCATGTGCCCCGCCGGTACAACGAGGAGGCAGATGAACTGGCCAAGATTGCGTCCGGGCGGATCACCGTCCCCCCAAACGTTTTCGCGCGCGACATCGCGCAACCCTCGGTCGTCTTCGAGCCCTACCCCTCGAGTCGCGACGGACCCTCGGGGGCTCCCTCGAATCCAGCGGGTGCGGAACCCATGGACGAGGACCCCTCGAACGAGGCGTACGTGCTCTCCCTCCTCGAGGGGTATGGCTCCCACGAGGCCGACGCGATGGACATCGAGCCGGCTCCTGCTCGAAAGGATTGGCGTGAAAAATACATCGCCTGGATCGCTCGAGGGGAGCTCCCCGCGGACCGGGCCGCGGCCAGGCGCATCGCCAGGATGGCCAAATCTTTTGCCCTCGTCGACGGCGAGCTCTACAAGTGCGCCGCCTCCGGCATCCTACAGCGGCGCGTGCCCATTCCCGAGGGGCGCGAGCTCCTACGGGACATTCACGCGGGGATCTGTGGCCACCACGCCGCGCCCCGCACCCTCGTTGGCAATGCGTTCCGCCAAGGATTTTATTGGCCTACCGCGGTTGCAGATGCCAGCGAAATCGTACGCACCTGCGAAGGGTGCCAGTTCTACGCCCGCAAGTCCAACCTGCCCGCCCATGCCCTACAAACCATCCCCGTGACATGGCCATTCGCCGTGTGGGGACTGGACATCGTCGGGCCGCTGCGGAAGGCGCCCGGGGGCTTCACCCACTTGCTGGTCGCGATCGACAAGTTCTCCAAGTGGGTGGAGGTGCGCCCCATCACGAATCTAAGGGCTGAGCAGGCGGTAACATTCTTCACCGACATCGTCTACCGCTTTGGAGTACCAAACTCCATCATCACAGACAATGGGTCCCAGTTCACGGGCCGGAAGTTCTTGGAGTTCTGCGACAAATTCCACATCCGCGTGGATTGGGCGGGCCGTGGCACACCCACGGACCAACGGCCAAGTAGAGCGTGCCAACGGCATGATCCTACAGGGCCTTAAGCCCAGAATTTTCGACCAGCTCAACAAATCTGGGCGAAAATGGCTCCAAGAGCTACCAGCGGTTGTGTGGAGCCTAAGGACCACCCCGAGCAGAGCCACAGGGTTCACCCCGTTTTTCCTAGTCCATGGCGCGGAGGCCGTCCAACCCACGGACTTAGAATACGGGTCGCCCAGGGGTTCGAGGATATGACGAGGATGCTAACCAGCAAGCCCGCGAGGACTCGCTGGACCAGCTGGACGAGGCACGCCTCGTAGACTTAATGCATTCCGCACGGTATCAACAGTCCCTAAGACTCTACCAAGCACGCAAGATACGTCGACGGGACTTCAGCGAAGGGGATTTGGTCCTAAGGCTGCGCCAAGACAACCGAGGGCGCCATAAGCTATCTCCCCCATGGGAGGGACCCTACGTCGTGGTGAAGGTACTCAAGCCCGGCACGTACAAGCTGGCCAACGAGGGCGGTGAAGAGCTCACCAACGCTTGGAACATCCAACAGCTACGTCGCTTCTACCCTTACCTAGGATTTCCAAGTACTTTCGTTGTACAAATCGTACGACCAACGCCCCAGTTGGCAAACAACTATGTAAATGCTTCAAGTCTAATAAAAGGGCAACTCGGCTTTCCCCCGAAACCCAAGTTACCCTCGGGGGCTACTGCGGGGGGCACCCCCCCCCCCAAAGTGGTCCCATTTTCGCGCAAAAATAAAAACAACTCACACGCGCTAAGTTTGCTTTCTACTCCAACCTCGAGCAACGATTTGAACAGGGCGCAGGCGGCCCAGCAGGAGGAGCGTGCGAGCCAGAGATAGCCTACGCCGCGTGGATATGGCCCTTCTCTCTCGCCTCCAACCCAGCGGGCCCCCAGCGAAAATCGAACTCCCCTAAGTAAAATCTACTCAGGAAGAAGGAGAAACAAAAAAGCGCAATAAGCAAAACACTTCATTTCGTATCATCAAATGTTTACGATTGAGATAATGTGCTTATTTACAAAGGCCCTATGGCCAGAATACTGACGCTCAAACAAAAAACGGGCCTAGCGCCCAGCGTTTTCGGGGCGGGAGGAGCGGCGTCGCCGGCGTCCGGGAAGAGGAACTCCTCGAAGGCCTCGGCGAGCGACCGGCGGCGTCGGCGGCGAGGCGCGTCCACGCGCTCCATTGCCACCTCGTCCTCGATGCCCTCGGGAACGATGTAGCCCTCCGCCCGGCGCCTCGAAGTTGACCTCGTAGTGGGACCGCACCACTCCGAGGGCCTCTCGGGACGCCCGGATACAACGCCGGCGCATCCGCTCGGTGACGTGACCGCCAAGGCGCGCGCGGGCGGCGGCCGGCCGAGCCGCCGCCCGAGCCTCGCCCTCCTCCACGGCACGGCAGGTCTCGAGGGCCGCATCGCGCAACTCCTGCATCTCCCGCTCGGAGGAGTTGTAAGAAGCCTGCAGCGCCTCGGCCCGTTCAGCTGCATGCCCCAGAGCGGTGCGCAAGCCTGGAATCGCCAAGACAGGAAAGAAATCAGAAAGGGGGAAGCGAGCCCTCTAACAAAAAAACCAACAAGGCAAGAGCCAAGCAACAGCTCACCTTCGACCTGCTTCCTCTCCGTCTCGAAGTCGCGGCACACGGCCTCGACCGTCAGCTCGAGGCGCTTGACAGTCTCGCCTTGCTCCTGGAGGGCCAGCTCCTGATTGGCGTTGGCAATGCTGAGCATAAGCGCCTCGCCCTCGACCTTGGAGAACGCGGTGTTCCGCTCCTCCAGCGACACGCGCGCGCCTCACGCGCGACGCGCTCCTCGCTCCCCGGCGTCGTCGGCGTCGACGAGGGCGGCCCGCTCCTCGCCGGAGCCGCCCCTCGCCCCTTGGCGGGCGGTGTGCTCTTGCGGGGAGAGGCGCTCCTCGGCGGCGACGAGCGCCGCGGCCTTGGCGTCGAGGGCGACCTTCAAGTCGTCGGCCTCCTTGGCCCGCCTGCTCCCGGCCGCGTGCCCGCGCTCCTCAGCCTGGCGCTGCTGCGCTTGCGCCCCCTCGAGCGACGAGCGGAGCTCCCGGTTCTCGCCACGGACGTTGGCCACCTCCGCCTCCCAGTTGGCGGCCAGCGTCCGCGTCTTCTCCAAGTCCGAGCGCGCGCCGCACGGCGCCTCATCACGATCGATGAGGGCTGTGCAGACCCGCTCGAGGCTCGAGCGGCGCGCTGGGTCCTGCCTCGAGCTCTCGGGAGCTTGTCGCGCCACGCCATGCCCGTGACGCCGCCCGGTACGTCCGACGTCCGGAGGGCGTCAGCAAGCGCGTCGAAAGCGCTGCACCGCTCCCGGAGCTGGTGGACCTCGGCGTTCACCCGGTCGAAGGCGTCGTACTTGTCGTGGGCGCGGCGCTCGAGCTCCTGGCATCCACACAATCAAAACCCATAAGCGTTGCGACACGGGGAGAGCACACGAAAACGAAAGAAAGAAGAGAACAAGCAACCACGGCCTACCTGGAAGACGCGCCATGCATGGCCGCCATGGACCCGCAGCGCCTCGTTCAGCGCGCGGTCGAGCGTAGCGTCGTGGCTCCGGAGCTCGCCCCAGAGCTCCTGCTCCCCCTGGCGTCGGCAAACGCGGGGGATCGTCGACGGCCCCCTCCACACAGGCGAGAATGGCCGGCGCGGGAGGACGAGGCCTCGGCGCCGCGTCCTCGGTCCCCCGCCACCATGTGACCCTCGTGCCGCCTCACGAGGGCCCCCTCCCCCGGGGCTCGGGGGAGCGTGTGGGGAGGCGGCCCCACCGATCCCACCGGGCGGTGGGGAGTCGTCATCCGGGACCTCCACCACCTCCACCCGGAACCGCCGGCCGGCACCGCCCCTCGCGCCGCCTCTACGGGTGCCACCGCTTGCGCCTCCGTGGCCGCGGGCGCCGTCGTGGCGCCGCGGCCACCACCTCCGGCCGTGCCGCCGCGTCCCACGGGCGCCGCCGCGGGGTTGCGCCCGCTCCGCCTCCCCTCCGGCGGCGCCACGGGCCGCGCCTCCGCGGCCGCAGCCCTCCGCGGGCCGCACCCCCACCACCGCCGCGCGCCGCGGCCCCGCGTCCTCACGACGGCCGGCGCCGGCCGCCTCCTCGGCGACCGCGGGCTGCGCGCGCCGCGGTCGATCCGCCGGCGGGGCCTCGAAGCCTCGGCCGGGCTTTGCGAGCTCTCGCCCGCCGCCGCCGTGCTTGCCCCCGCCCACGACGCCCTCGACGAGCGCCGCCGGGTGGGGATGGACGCGTCCGTCCTCAGCACCTTGGCCGGTGCGAGAGGAGGCACGGTTGGCACCACCCTGCGCAGGCACAAACAGAGGGTTAGAACGCCTGATCATCAACAAATCAAACCAAGCAAAGGATCGAGCTCCCTACCTCGAAGAGGAGAAGGCACGTTTCCTTTTCCTCGAGGCCTCAGCGGATGAGGCCGGCGCGGCTGGCGCGCCCGATACCGCGCCTCCTGAAGGCGCCGCGCGCGCGCGCAGCACGCTCGCCCCGCGTGCGGGCACGCCCGCCGTCGCGCGCCCCCGACGATGCGCCGCGCGCGCGCGGGCACCGGTCGCCCCGCGCGCGAGCGCGCCGCCCCCCGCGCGCGCGGGCACGCTGACGCGCGCACGCGCGCGCTCGCCGCGCGCGCCTCCGTGGCGCGCGCGGGCACCCCCCGCGGCGCGTGCCGCCCCCGATATCGATTGCCGGCGGCGGGCGCCGTTGCGCCCGCCCCGGCGATGCCGCCCTTGCCGCGGGCGCGGTTCGGCGACAGGGGCGCAGGTTGCCACCTATCAGAGGGGCCCTCCCCCTCAGCCTCTTCCTCTTCGTCCTCCTCCGAGGACGAGTACTCCTCGGACCCCGGGGAGGAGAGCCCCAGTTCCTCCCGCCGCCGGTACTCCGCGTTTCGCCGGTCGCGGCGCGCTTGATGTCGCCTCGCGCGCTCCCTCCTACGCGCCACCTCGCTCCCTCGCTCCCGCCGCCGCGCCGCCCGGCCAAGCGCGCGGGAGTCGGGGGTGGGCGGACCGACTTCGAGGGCGATGAAAGCTCACCAAGCGCATACGGGAACATCAAGGACGCGTCGAGAGGAAGAAGCAACACCAAGAACTAAAACAAAATCAAGAATCAAACTCACCGGCGGGCGGTGGGGAGCATCTCGAGGTCCCATGGGGTCCGGTCCGGATGCATCGGCATCCGGGTGTCGACGGCGCTCCGCGCCGGGTGAGCGCATATGGCCGCTCGAGGGGCGTCGGGAGCATCCGCGACCTCGCCGGATCGACGGGGTTGGCCGCCTCTCGTCATCTCGAAGATGCGGAGCGGCCTCTCCATCGGGGCACGATCCGCCGGTGATGGAGGAAGGCGAGGACGCCCATCGCGGTCGGCCCGCGTCGCCGGACTGCGGGGGCGGCCGGGGACCGAGTCCTGCCGTCTCCGATGCTGGGGCGTGGACACCCCGTAGCCCCGGAGCCGGGCTTCTCCTTGAACACCCGACCGGTGTAGGGGGGGAGGGCCGGGCTCGGCGTTGCGCAAAAAGGAACCATCCCCGCTCCCCGGCCGGCGTTGTTCGTCGTCATGGTGCGGGGGATGTAGACGTTCTTGAACCCCGCCCCCGCGGGGCAGTGACATCCCGCCGGCGCGCACCGCGCGCGGGTCCCTCGGCTCCGTCATGGGCTGCGTGAAGAGCTCCGCGCGGAAAAGATGTACCCAGAGCTCCCAGCTTGACCGGGATCCCCGGTACCCTTCGCAGACGCCCACGAACGTGGCCGCCTGCGAAATCGCGTTGGGCGCGAAGTTGTGCAGCTCCACTTCGTAGTAGTGGCACATCGCCCGCATGAAGCCGGCTCGCCGGCGCGTTGAAGCCCCGCTCGTGGTAGCGGATAAAGCTCACCACGTAGCCCTCCGGCGGGTTGGGCGTGCGGTCCCCGCCGGCGGCACTATCCACTCCGCCGGGCGCCCATCTTCATTGGCCGCCGGGGCCGGCGGCGACCAGCTCGCCAAGGGCCAGCTGGGTCACCGTCGACCTCTCCCAGGCGTACGGGTCCAGGATCGTGAGGGGCTGAGGCGGCGCCATGAGAAGAAGGCCAAGGAAAGCGAGAGCGGAGGACGAAAAACGGAAGAAGAGCTCTAATGGTGACACCGCACGGTGGCAAAGG
The DNA here is from genome assembly GCA_947561735.1 of Cenchrus americanus. Classification (NCBI taxonomy): domain Eukaryota; kingdom Viridiplantae; phylum Streptophyta; class Magnoliopsida; order Poales; family Poaceae; genus Cenchrus; species Cenchrus americanus. The sequence continues at coordinate 109,048,553 of OX387240.1, forward strand.
CGATGCGAAGACGAAGGGGCAGAGGGCTGAAAATGGTGAGGTGTTAAGGTAAAAAACCGCCGTCTCCCCCTCCCCTCAGATTTATAGCCCGCGGGCGAGCTCTCCGGAGCGGATGTCCCACGCGCATTAACTGCAGGGAATCTTCCCTTCACGCCGACGGACGGGCCCCACCACGACCGCAGCGGCCACATCACCGCAGACGGGCCATCATCACGGTGAAGACCTGCAGGGACCGAGGCGAGCCGTCACGTCCGCCTGCCACGCCGCCCACTACACACGCGCGCGCGGCCGCAGCGCCTAAAAAGGCGCGCCGGCCTCGACTGCGAGGCATTTAATGACCCGGTCCCTTGCCAAGCAAGGAGAACCCTCGAGCGGGGCGGACCCCTGGCTCGAGACAAAGCAGCCCTCGAAGGGACATCGACGTGAGAAGGCCGCCCGGGGCCTGCTTGATGTAAAGCAGGCACCGCGGGCACCCATGCCACGCAAAACCCTCGAGCGGCACAAGCCCTTGGCTCAAGACGAACGCAGCCCTCGAAGGGACATCGACGTGAGAAGGCCGCCCGGGGCCTGCTTGATGTAAAGCAGGCACCGCGGGCACCCATGCCACGCAAAAGCCTCGAGCGGCACGAGCCCTTGGCTCAAGACGAACGCAGCCCTCGAAGGGACATCGACGTGAGAAGGCCGCCCGGGCCCGCTTGATGTAAGCGGGGCACCGCGGGCACCCATGCCACGCAAAACCCTCGAGCGGCACGAGCCCTTGGCTCAAGACGAATGCAGCCCTCGAAGGGACATCGACGTGAAAAGGCCGCCCGGGGCCTGCTTGATGTAAAGCAGGCACCGCGGGCACCCATGCCACGCAAAACCCTCGAGCGGCACGAGCCCCTGGTTCGAGACAATATCAACCCTCTAAAAAGGGCACAAGCATGATAAGGTCGCCCAGGGCCTGCTTGAAGTAAAGCAGGCACCACAAGCACCCATGCCGCGCTGTGCCACCAACCAGCGCCTCGAGGGCTGGCTCGCCCAGACCCCTCGACGGCGGCAAACGCTAAAGACGGGGCCGCCCAGGCGCCGCCCCGCACGGCCCTCCGATCGGAGGGTTCGAAGCCCGACCCTCGACGGGTTCGAACGGAGCGCCACGGATCGCGAGTCGGGGACGACGAGGGCACGCGCATTCGAGCCGTTCCTCGAGCCCGTCGGCTCGAGGGTGCCCCACATGTCGTGTTCGAGAGCCGGCGAGGGGCGGCTAGCGGGGGGATCCCACCGAGGGAGAGCTTCCGCGCCCTCGGTCCCTATCGAACGGGACCGAGCCCCACCTAGCAAACCCACGCAAGCGCTTCCATGGACGTGTCTCTGGACCACGCAGCCTACCCTTATCGAACGGGGCATGGGCGTCCACTCGAACCACCCGCTAGCAGCTCGACGAGGAATCCGCAATCCGCGACCCGCTCGATGGGGGTTGCGGAAACCTCACCCTCCGTCCCGCGGAGGGACGGCGAGGGCGCGTAAGAAAACAAGTCGTAAAGCTCTACCCGATCGCCTCGAACGGGCCCAGGCTCGGGGGCTTGACGCACGGCTACACCTCCTTGAAATTGCACCCGCCGGAGACAGTGCCAGCAGCGCGTGCGCCACCGAAGCCGGCTGAGACACCGCCGATGCCGGTTGGAACATGTGCCACGCCCTCTGACCAATTCTCGCGGTTAACCCCTGCAGGAGCACCCACACTCCTGCAGGGCTTCGGGGGCTAGACCCGCGGGTCCGCTGACGCGGCCCCACGGAAAGCATTCGCAAAACAAGGAGGGAAGAACGTCCTATCAGTAGGTTCCAGCATCTGCGGGAGCCTCAATGGCAAACCCGCAGATGCTCGGGGGCTACTGTCGGGGACAGCCCTAGGGGTCCCCTTAAACAACGGGGAAATCCTCACTTAAAACCTGCAACAAAGCAAAACACGCTTAGCCTAACCATGCAGGTGCCTAACCATGCAGGGTACGGCCCACGCTGCGAAGGACCTCAATGGCCCACCAAGACAACCCTCTCGAAGATCCCCTCGAGCAGGCTTCGCCCCGCTCGAGGATGCATGCCTCCCTCGGGCGGGCTCCGTCCCGTTCGAGGGGGTGCGCTCCCCTCGAGCAGGCTCTGCCCCGATCGAGGGTCCGCTCCCCCTCGAGCAGACTCCGCCTCGCTCGAGGGTCCGCCTCGCCCTCGATCGGAGTCCGCTCGGCCGGAGGGCGCCCCTCACGCGTGCGCCGGCCCCCGTACACGGGCATTTAACGCCACGACACCGGCGGGACGGCGCCATCATGCGCCCGGGGCTCGCGCCCCGGTGCCGCCGCACCAACTCCCCAGGGAGGAGCCCATCCCCATCACTGTGGGGAGGGACTGTGCAGCGCGGCCGATGTCAGTCCCGTGACACCGCGCGCCTGCCCCCGTACGGCTAACATGCCGAGCCCTCGAAGGGGGGCCGGCTGCACCCTCGATTCACTTTCTTGTGACCCTACAGGGTTAGGTGGAGGCGCTAGGCCGGTGGATCGCCATCCCCGCCTCGTAACGACATGGCCGCGCGTCCCCCGCGCGTGCAGGCGCACGCCAGACGCTGTAGCGACAACACCAGCACTGTGAAGCGCTTTGGGAAGGGACGCCGTTTTACCTACTCCTGTGCCCCGTACAGGCCAACGTCAGCACCTCCCTCGAGCCTATCAGAGGACATCGCCACCATCTACCGCCCTTCCACCCTCGAACCGCCACTGTTCGGGTACAAGGTAGGCCATCATGGCCAGATCACAGCGAAGATCGTCCGGACGGCCGCCCACTCTACAGCATAGCACGTCGTGCTCCCCCACGTAGCTAGATAGCGCGGCGCGCATGTAATTCGCCTCCCCCTTGATCTATAAAAGGGGGCGAACCCCCCAGCCGCGGGGGGACATACCCAGAAGGATACGAGGCAGGAACAACTCGCACACCACGTACTCATTCTCCAATTCTCCCACAATACCTTCAGCCACTCCTCCAGGGACTTGGAAGCCAGGCTTCCTCTCCTGCCTTTCTTGTAGCAGCCCCACTACAGGCACCCCCGGTGCTAAGTAATATAGTGCCTCGAGCACGCCTCTGCTGGACGTACGGCCCCCTCGGCCGGAACCAGGATAAAAACTCCGTGTCACATGTTACTTAGCATCGACCATTGAGGGATAGACCTCGACGCTTTCTACTGGTTAGTGTCGGGACCATATTCCGCACCGACAAAAGCTACATTAGGATTTCTGCTGAACCTTAGAAAATTCATCAAAAATCTTAGAAAAATCATAAAAATGCAAATATAATTTTGTTGGTTTCCTGGTGAAGAAATCTACCTTTTCTAGAAAGCATGTATAGGGTTTTTCTATGTAGTTTTTGATTTACAAATTCAAACTCAGTTTGATGTGTTTTTAGTGTAGTTTAAAATATTTACATGACATGGAGTTGAATTTTGGATATGTTTCTCTTTATGGCATGTCTAGATTTGTGACCAAATTTGGCATGAGTTTGATGTGTACATTTTTAGTTATGAATTATGTAAACTTTAAGCTAGATTAAGCTTGATGCTTTTTATAGTCCCTTTAGTAAACTTTTTTTTAAGCATCAGTGCACCCTAGGGTTTTGACTTGATGAATAGTACCTCTGGTAGGATGGATCTGATTTTAGGATGTGTTTTGGTATGTGTTTTGGATTTAATCTTGTGTAGGGTTTTAAATTCAAAATTTCAAAAATAATTTGAATCTGCACTTATGCCTTGGCCAGAGGTTTAAATTTCACATGTATGACTTGTAGTAGAAAGTTGAGACCAAAAAGATTAATACATCTTTTGTGGAATTTATTTGTTAGTTGCTAGGCTGAAATTTGTCTTTTTCGTATAAATTAATTTATATGTTATCTTGAGCTAAATTTTGGCATGCGAGCTTAGTTTAGATATATGTTGATGTGTACCAAAAATTAGGATTGGTTGTGTATTTAATTTTATATGAATTTTTGGATGAAAAGCTAGCTAGAAAGTGGGTAAATATGTTTTTTCCTCATTTTAAGTTTATTAAGGTTTTCATTTTTGTTTCAGTTTTTAATCATTGTAAGCACACCCCTTGCTATTTGGTGAAGTTAAGTAATTTAATTCTCTTAAATATGTACACAGTCACCATCCAAGTTAATCTTTAATTAATCTCTCACAGCATAAGCAAATGCATGTGCATAAACGTGTAGGTTTACCAGACAGGACTTACACGCTCACTCAGGAGGAGGAGAGGACAGCTAGTGGAGAGGTGAACCAGCTTGGTGTGTAGCAAGACCTGGACCAAAAGCCCAAGCCTAGTGTTGAGTCAGAGGAAGGCAAGCACTGGAGTCACATATAACATTTTTGGATTAAAAGCTCATACCCCTTTTACAGTTCAGTATTTATGTTTTACTTTGTGCATTTAAGTTTCAGGAATTGTTTGAAACCTAGATGCAAGATCCTTAGGACTCCTATTCTCTTTTACTAGTATGTTAGGACGCTAGTGCCATGCTTTAAGGACACGGTACAAGTCGAGTAATGGCTCATTGCTCGCGCGATATAGGTTACTTATGTTGGAATCATAAATTGGTTAAAATGACTCGCTCATGTGGTAAGAGCAATGGGTTCGGTCTCTGTCGGGGACAGCCCTAGGGGTCCCCTTAAACAACGGGGAAATCCTCACTTAAATCCCGCAACCACATCGAAACACGCTAAGCCTAACCATGCAGGTGACTAACCATGCAGGACACGGCCCACGCCGCGGGACTCCGACGGCCCACCGAGACGGCCCTCTTAGAAGACCCTCGAGCGGAGCTCCGCCTCACTCGAGGGCGCACTCCTCCTCGGGCGGGCTCCGCCCCGTTCGAGGGGCAACTCTTCCCCTCGAGTGGTCCCGCCCGCTCGAGGGCTCACTTCCCCTCGAGCGGGTCTCGTCTCGCTCGAGGGTCCGTCCCGCCCTCGGCCGGGGCCCGCCACGCTCACGGGCGCCCCGCACGCGTGCGCCGGCCCCGTACACGGGCATTGAACGCCCCGACGCCGCGGGGACGGCGCCATCATGCGCCGGGGCTCGCGCCCCGGTGCCGCCGCACCAACTCCCCAGGGAGGAGCCCATCCTCACCACTGTGGGGAGGGACTGTGCGGTACGGCTGGTGTCAGTCCCGTGACACCGCGCGCCTACTGCAGTACGGCTAACGCGCCCAACCCTCGAAGGGGGGGTCGGGCGCACCCTCGATTTCACTTTCCCCGTGACCCTACGGGGTTAGGTGGAGGCGCTAGGCCGGTGGATCGCCATCCCGCCACCGTAACGGCGCGGCCGCCGTACCCACGCGCGCGGTGCGCACGCCCGGCACCTGCAGCAACCACTCCGACACCGTGAAGCTCGTTGGGAAGGAACGCCGTTCGCCTACTCCCGTGCCCCCGTACCGGCCCATCGGCCGCACCCTCCCTCGAAGCCTATCGGAGGACGCCACCACCGTCCGCCGCTCTCCTGCCCTCGAACCGCCACTGTTCGGGTACAAGTCAGGCCATGATGACCAGATCGCTGCGAGGATCGCCCGGACGGCCGCCCACTCTACACCGTGGCGCGACGTGCTCCCTCACGTAGCTAGGTAGCGCGGCGTGCATGTAACCCGCTGCCCCCTTGATCTATAAAAGGGGGGGTGAACCCCCAGCCGCGGGGGAGACGGACGAACAGAGACTTAGTTCCACAAGACACACCACACCACATACTCATTCTCCCACAATATCTTCAGCCACTCCATCAGGGACTTGGAAACTACGCTTCCTCTCCCGCCTTGCTTGTATTTGCCCCACTACAAGCACCCCCGGTGCTAAGTAATATAGTGCCCCGAGCACGCCCCTGCTGGACGTATGGCCCCCTCGGCCGGAACCAAGATAAAACCTTTGTGTCACTTGTTACTTAGCATCGACCATTGAGGGATAGACCACGGCGCTATCTACTGGTTAGTGTCGGGACCATATTCCGCACCGACAGTTGGCGCCCACCGTGGGGCCAACGAGCGCCTAAAGTCATTTCGCCAACTCCCTCCATGGTGATTCGCACTGAGTACCGTGGTACCCGCTACTGCATGGGTAGCTCGGACCCCCTCCCGGCCGGGTTCGAAATCCGCTTCGGGGACCTGAACTTTCAGGCCACGGGGAACGGCTATCTCATGCGCCTCACCAACCGTGAGGAGCGCGCGCGCGGCGCCGGCCAGGTCCGCTCCGGTCTCCGCCGCACGCACGACACGGCGCGAGCGCCGCGCAGCACGGATGCCGCGGGTCCTTCGACGCCGCGACGCCGCCGTCGCTGCGGGCTACGTTCGCGCCGGGCGCGGTCCGAGCGGCGACGAGGCCGAGCGCGCGCGCCACCCGGCGCGACGCGCCCACCATTACGACCGCCGCCACCGCCCCCGGTGGGACCACGCGCGGTCTCCGGACCGCGCATCCCCATCGGGCTGTGTGGCGCCACGACGGCTAACAACAACGTCAACACCACGATGCGCCGGGTCCCGCCCGGCCGCCACGTCTTTGTCGCCAGGGATTCCGGCACCTCAATGGCCGACGAATCATCCCGAGGCTCCATCGACGCGCTGCCACCCGCCAACCGCCACGGGTACGCGGAGTGGGACTTCTCCGGGGTGCCGGACCCAGTCGCGTTCAGGCGTTTCCTCGATGCCACGGACTATTGGTTTGGCTGCTCCGACGACTCCAGCACTGGGAGCTACGACCCCGCGCGGGAGTGTTGCGCCGTCATTACCAACGACCCGGCCAACGCCGCCGGTGCGGCAGGTGCCGGAGACGGGGAAGTCACGCCCTGCCCCAGGGATCGCTACGCGCCCGGCCGCGGGGCCAAGCGCTCCCCGCCGGGGCCGACGTCGACGCACACCGGCCCAAGCCCGCGAGCTCAAGGCCAGGCCGGCGGAGGAATACGGACGGTGCGGCCGCTCCGCGCTTCGATGGCGAGGGGAGGCCTCCGCGCGCGGCGAACGCGCGCGGGAGCAGGGCCGACAGGTTCGTGACCGCATCAACACCGTCCCCAACGTCGACAACGCGGACGCTCCGCCGCGGGCAAGCCAAAAGCTCATCGCTGCTGTTGCGCGCCATGCCGGCACCCTCGACCCCCGAGGCTCGAGACATGCACCGCGAGGTGCAGACTCTCATCGAGCAAGCGGCCGTCCAACAGGCCGAAGGCTCAGCCTCACGCATCCGCCAACAAGGGGACGCGCGGGGTGATGAAGCGGCACCGGGAGGCGAACCCTCGGTGCACGCGGGTCAACCCGCCGACCAAGGACGCACGCCGGCCAAGGAGCGACTCCTTGACGCGCGCAGGGCGCTGGATGGTGACGCCCGCAACGTCATCAACGCCAGGCGCACCAGCAAGGCGGACGCACGAGCAGCAAGGGGTTACCACCCTCGACGGGGTGGGCGCTACGACAGCGGTGAGGATCACTCCCCGACGCTGGAGCCCCCGGGCACCCGTGTGTTCAGCCGGGAGATCCGCACGGCGGCGTTCCCCCAACGCTTCCGTCAGCCCTCGACGATCGTCAAGTACAACGGGGAGACGGACCCCCGCGTCTGGCTCAACGACTACCGCCTAGCCTGTCAGCTGGGCAGGGCCACTAGCAACGAAGTGATCATCCGCAACTTGCCCCTGCATCTGGGCGACGCGGCTCGGACATGGCTCGAGCACTTGCCCGCCGCCCGCATCCATAAGCCCGGGACGATCTAGTCCACACGTTCGTGGGCAACTTCCAGGGCACATACGTGCGCCCTGGAAACTCATGGGACCTGCGCTCCTGCACGCAGAAGCCCGGCGAGTCGTTGCGGGACTTCATACGGCGCTTCTCCAAGCGCTGCACGGAGCTCCCCAGCGTGGCACGGTCCGAGATCGTGCACGCGCGTTCTCGAGGGCACCACGTGCCGGGACCTTGTGCGCGAGCCGGGACGCGGCCCGCCTGCGGACTCAAACGAGCTGTTCGACATCGCCACCCGCCTCCGCCTCCGGTGAGAGGAGGCCGTGGGGGCAATCTTCGACGGCAAAAAAGGGCAAGCGCTCCGAGGACATGCCCGCGGAGGGCGACGGGTCCAAGGAGCCGCACCGCAACGACAAGCGGGGCAAGAAGGGGAAGAAGCCGCGCCGCGAGGCGCGTGAGCGGGGGGGCGCAACGGCGGCAACGCCGAGGCCCTCGCTGTTGACCCGGCTCGACGGGGCCCTCGACCGGCTCCTCGAGGCCCGGGAGTGTTTGACGACATGCTGAAGAAGCCATGTCCCTACCATAAGACCCCCGTGAACCACACGCTTGAGCAGTGCGACATGCTCAAGAAGTTCTATGGCCGTGCCGCCGCGAAGGAGGCAGAGGCCAAGAAGGACGGAGGCGATGGCGACGCGGGTGGCTTCCCTGCTGTAGAAAATGTGTTCCTCATCTTTGGGAGACCTACTGTCGACATGATGACCCGGCAGCGCAAGAAGGAGCGGCACGAAGTCCTCGCCGTAGAGATGGCGCCTCCGGCCTTTCTCAATTGGTCGGAGGACGTCATCACCTTTAGCCGGGATGACCACCCAAACCGCATCCCCAACCCGGGCCAGTACCCGCTGGTGGTCGATCCCATCATTGGGAACGCCCGGTTTTCGAAGGTCCTTATGGACGGAGGCAGTAGCCTCAATATCCTCTTCGCGCATACATTGCGCCTGATGGGGATCGGGTCGGACCCCGCCGCGGCCCGAAGCACGAAGCCGTTCCACGGCATCGCGCCCGGCAAGCAGGTTCAACCCCTCGAGCAGATCGACCTGCCGGTCTAGTTTGGCACCCCCAAGAACTTCCGCAAGGAAACCCTCACCTTCGAGGTGGTGGGATTCAAAGGGGCCTACCATGCCATACTTGGGCGACCCTGCTACGCCAAATTCATGGCGGTCCCCAACTACACCTACCTGAAGATGAAGATGCCCGGGCCAAACGGCATCATCACCGTCGGGTCGTCTATCGAGCACGCATTCGACTGCGACGTCGAGTGCGTGGAGCACGCAGAGGCGCTGGCGCTGGATGAAGCGCTGGTGAACACGCTGGAGAAGATGGTCAACGATGACCTCAACTCCGCCGCAAAGCACGTCGGCACCTTCGAGGCCGCCGAGCAGACCAAAGGGGTCCCCCTCGACCCGTCAGCCCCCGAGGGAAAGGCGTTGAGGGTCAGCTCCACCCTCGACCCCAAATAGGAAGCAGTGCTCGTCGACTTCCTCCGCGCCAACGCCGACGTCTTCGCGTGGAGCCCCTCGGACATGCCAGGCATCCCGAGGGAAGTCGCCGAGCACTCCCTTGACATCCTGCCAAACGCCCGCGCCGTGCAGCAGCGGCTGCGCCGCTTCGACGAGGAACGGCGACGGGCAATCGGAGCGGAGCTGCGGAAGCTTCTCGAGGCCGGATTCATCAAGGAAGTATTCCACCCTACGTGGCTAGCTAATCCTGTGCTTGTAAAGAAGAAGAATGGGAAGTGGCGGATGTGTGTAGACTACACTAGTCTTAATAAAGCATGTCCAAAAGTTCCTTTTCCTTTGCCACGCATAGATCAAATCGTTGATTCAACGGCTGGGTGCGAATTGCTCTGTTTCCTTGATGCCTATTCGGGATATCACCAAATAAAAATGAAGGAGTCCGACCAGCTCGCGACTTCATTCATCACACCGTTCGGGACGTTCTGTTACGTCACGATGCCTTTTGGCCTCAGAAACTCGGGCGCAACATACCAGCGTTGCATGCAACACGTTTTTGGGGACCACATCGGGCGGACGGTCGAAGCCTACGTGGACGACATCGTCGTCAAGACCAGGAAGGCGGACGACCTGGTTGGCGACCTTGGCGTCGCGTTCAGCTGCCTACGGGCCAACGGGGTCAAGCTAAACCCCGAAAAATGTGTCTTTGGAGTGCCGCGGGGCATGCTCCTAGGATACATCATCTCCCAGCGGGGAATCGAGGCCAACCCTGAAAAGGTCGCGGCCCTCGAGCGAATGGGTCCGATCCGGGACCTCAAAGGGGTGCAGAAGGTGTTGGGGTGCCTCGCCGCCTTAAGCCGCTTCATCTCGCGGCTCGGTGAGAAGGGCCTGCCCCTCTACCGGCTGCTCAAGAAGCACGAGCGCTTCTCTTGGACCACCGAGGCCCAGGACGCACTCGACAAGCTGAAGGCGTCTCTGACGCACGCTCCGATCCTCACGCCGCCACAAGACGGCGAACCCCTGCAGCTCTACGTGGCCGCAACCACCCAGGTGGTCAGCGCCGTGATCGTCGTGGAGCGCACGGAGGAAGGGCACGCCTTGCCTGTACAGAGGCCGGTTTATTACATCAGCGAGGTCCTGTCGGACACGAAGACGCGCTACCCCCAGGTCCAGAAGCTGCTGTACGCGGTAGTTCTTGCGCGGCGCAAGCTCCGCCACTACTTTGAGGCCCACCCGGTCACGGTGGTCTCCTCCTTTCCGCTAGGAGAGATCATCCGCAACCCTGACGCCGCAGGCAGGATTGCCAAGTGGTCCGTGGAGCTGATGGGCGAGACGCTCGCCTACGCCCCGCGCAAGGCCATCAAATCGCAAATCCTAGCCGATTTCGTCGCTGAGTGGACGGACACGCAGCTGCCGCCCCCACAAATCCAAGCAGAGTGCTGGACTCTGTTCTTCGACGGCTCAGTGATGAAGACGGGAGCGTGCGCGGCCTCGCTCTTCGTGTCGCCCCTCGGGGAACACATGCGCTACGCAGTGCGTCTCCACTTCCCCGCGTCCAACAACATGGCTGAATACGAGGCCCTTCTCTGCAGCCTCAAGATCGCCATCGAGTTGGGCGTTAAGCGCCTCGATGTGCGGGGGGACTCGCAGCTCGTGATCGACCAGGTCATGAAGAACGCGAGCTGCCACGACGACAAGATGGAGGCCTACTGTAAAGCCGTGCGGGCCCTCGAAGACAAGTTCTACGGCATTGAGCTCAATCATGTACCCCGCCGGTACAACGAAGAAGCAGACGAACTGGCAAAGATCGCGTCCGGGCGGATTACCGTTCCCCCGAACGTTTTCGCGCGCGACATCGCGCAACCCTCGGTCACCTTCGAGCCCTACCCCTCGAGCCACGACGGACCCTCGGGGGCTCCCTCGGATCCAACGGGTGCGGAACCCATGGACGAGGACCCCTCGAACGAGGTGTACGTACTCTCCCTCCTCGAGGGGTACGGCTCCCACGAGGCCGATGCGATGGACATAGAACCGGCTCCTGTCCAAGCGGATTGGCGGGAAAAATACATCGCCTGGATCGCTCGAGGGGAACTCCCCGCGGACCGGGCCGCGGCCGGGCGCATCGCCGGGATGGCCAAATCTTTCACCCTCGTCGACGGCGAGCCGTACAAGCGCGCCGCGCCTCGTGCATCCTACGGCGGTGCGTGCCCATTCCCGAGGGGTGCGAGCTCCTACGGGACATCCACGCGCGGAATCCGTGGCCACCACGCCGCGCCGCGCACCCTCGTCGGCAACGCGTTCCGCCGGGGCTTCTATTGGCCTACCGCGGTCGCGGCACGCCGCCGAAATCGTACGCACCGCGAAGGGTGCCGGTTCTACGCCCGCAAGTCCAACTTGCCCGCTCATGCCCCGCAAACGATCCCCCGTAACATGGCCGTTCGCCGTGTGGGGGTTGGACATCGTCGGGCCCCCGCGGAAGGCGCCGGGGGCTTCACCCACCTACTGGTCGCAATTGACAAGTTCTCCAAGTGGGTGGAGGTGCGCCCCATCACGAATTTAAGGGCTGAGCAGGCGGTCACGTTTTTCACCGACATCGTCTACCGCTTTGGAGTGCCAAACTCCATCATCACGTACAACGGGTCCCGGTTCACGGGCCGGAAGTTCTTGGAGTTCGCGACAAGTTCCACATCCGCGTGGATTGGGCAGCCGTGGCACACCCACGGACCAACGGCCAAGTGGAGCGTGCCAACGGCATGATCCTACGGGGTCTCAAGCCCGAGAACTTTCGACCGGCTCAACAAATGCGGGCGAAAATGGCTCCAAGAACTACCGAGCAGTTGTGTGGAGCCCAAGGACCACCCCAAGCGCAGCCACCGGGTTCACCCCGTTTTTCCTAGTCCATGGCGCGGAGGTCGTCCTCCCCACGGACTTAGAATACGGGTCGCCCGGGGGTTCGAGGCTACGACGAGGATGCTAACCGGCCGAGCCCGCGAGGACTCGCCGGGACCGCCCAGACGAGGTACGCCTCGTAGCGTTGATGCATTCCGCGAGGTACCAACGGTCCCTACGACGCTACCAAGCATGCAAGATACGTCGAAGGGATTTCGGCCGAAGGGGATGCGGTCCCTAAGGCTGCGCCAAGATAACCGAGGGCGCCACAAGCTATCGCCCCCATGGGAGGGACCCTACGTCGTGGTGAAGGTGCTCAAGCCGGGCACATACAAGCTGGCCAACGAGGACGGTGAAGAGCTCACCAATGCTTGGAACATCCAACAGCTACGTCGCTTCTACCCTTAGCTAGGATTTTCCAAGTATCTTTGTTGTAAAAATCACATCGCCAACGCCCCAGTTGGCAGCGACTATGTAAATACTTCAAGTCTAATAAAAAGGATAACTCGGCTTTCCCCTGAAACCCAAGTTACCCTCGGGGGCTACTGAGGGGGGCACCCCACCCCCCAAAATGGTCCCATTTTTTCGCGCAAAAAACAAAACAACACGCGCTAAGTTTGTTTCCTACTTCAACCTCGAGCCACGATTCGAACAGGGCGCAGGCGGCACAGCGGAAGGAGCGTGCGAGCCAGAGATAGCCTACGCCGCGTGGATATGGCCCTTCTCTCTCGCCTCCAACCCAGCGGGCCCCCCGCGAAAATCGAACTCCCCTAACTAGAGTCTACTCAGGAAGAAGGAGAAACAAAAAAGCGTGATAAACAAACGACTTCATTTACAGCAAATGCGCATGTTCATAAAACAACTTGTTTATTTACAAAAGGCCACGAGGCCAGAATATTGATACACATCAAAAAATGGGCCTAGCGCCCAAACTGCTTTCAGGCGGGAGGAGCAGCAGCGTCTGCGGCGTCCGGGAAGAGGAACTCCTCGAAGGCCTCGGCGAGCAACCCGGCGGCGTCGGCGGCAAGCGCGTCCACACGCTCCATGGCCACCTCGTCCTCGACACCCTCGGGAACGATGTAGCCTTCCGCCAGCGCCTCGAAGTTGACCTCGTAGTGGGATCGCACCACTCCGAGGGCCTTCTCGGGCCGCCTAGGTGCGGCGCCGGTGCATCCGCTCGGTGACGTGGCCGCCGAGGGCGCGCGCAGCGGCCGGCCGGCGAGCGCCGGCCGGGCCTCGCCCTCCTCGACGACGCGGCAGGTCTCGAGGGCCGCATCGCGCAGCTCCCGCAGCTCCTGCTCGGAGGAGTGGTAGGAAGCCTGCAGAGCCTCGGCCCGCTCAGCTGCGTGCCCCAGGGCGGTGCGCAAGCCTGGAATCGACAAGACAAAAAGAAATCAGAAAGGGAGAAGCGAACCCCCTAAAGCAAAAAACCAACAAGCAGAGTCAAACAGTGGCTCCCCCTCGACTTGCTTCCTCTCCGACTCGAAGTCGCGGCGCGCGGACTCAATCGCCAACTCGAGACGCTGGACGGTTTCGCCTTGCTCGCGGAGGGCCAGCTCCTGGTTGGCGTTGCTGATGCTGAGCGCGAGCGCCTCGTCCTCGACCTTGGAGAACGCGGCGTTCCGCTCCTCCAGTGACTTCTCCGCCGCCTCGCGAGCGACGCGCTCCCGCTCCGGCGCCGTCCGGCGTCGCCGAGGGCCGCTCGCTCTGCCGGAGCCGCCCCTCGCCCCCCCGGCGAGCGATGCGCTCTTGCCGGAGCTGCTCCTCGCCGGCGACGGAGGGCCGCGGCCTTGGCGTCGAGGGCGGCCCTCGTGTCGTCGGCCTCCTTGGCGCGCCGCTCCAACCCGCGCGCCCGCTCCTCGACCGGCGCCGTTGCGCCTGTGCCCCCTCAAGCGACGTGCGGAGCTCCCGGGTTTCGGCGCGAGCGGTGGCCACCTCCGCCTCCCGGTTGGCGGCCGCCGTCCGCGTCTTCTCCGAGTCCGCGCGCGCATTCCACGGCGCCTCGTCGCGATCGATGAGGGCCGCGCGGATCCGCTCGAGGCTCGAGCGACGTGCCGTGCCCGCCTCGAGCTCCCGGGGAGCTCGTCGAGCCGGGCCGGGGCCCGGTACGCACGCCGGCCCGCCGTCCCGGCGTCCTAAGGGCGTCGGCAAGCGCGTCGAAAGCGCTGCACCGCTCCCGGAGCTGGTGGGCCTCGGCGTTCACCCGGTCGAACGCATCGTACTTGTCGTGGGCGCGGCGCTCGAGCTCCTGGCAACACAGAATCGAAACCCGTAAGCACCAAGACTTGAATGCAGCGTACAAAAACGAAAGAGGAAAAAGAACGAGCAACCACAGCTCACCTGGAAGACGAGCCACGCCGGACCGCCATGGACCCGCAGCGCCTCATTCAGCGCGCGGTTGAGTGTAGCGCCATGGCTCCGGAGCTCGCCCCAGAGCTCTTGCTCCCCCCTGGCGTCGGCGAACGCAGGGGGATCCTCGACGGCCCCCTCCACCTGGGCAGGTGTAACACCCGAAAATTCCATCACAATAAAATATTGTTAGCAACATGGTTTAGTTTTATTTTCTAAGGATTTAATAAATTTGAATAAATAAATTTGCCTTTAATTAAATTAAACATCATTTAATAATTAGAATCAAACAAGTGTTTGTGCATCATGTTGAAATGCATGAGTTTTGGTTGTGGTGTGGTTTTAAAAGTCTTAAAGAATTTTTGAGAGAAAGTCCTTAAAAATAATTGTGAAAAAGTTTGTAAAATTGGTGTGAAAGTTTGAATTAAAAATGATGAAAGTTTGAATTTAAAAAAAAATGTTTGAAAACTTGTTTAAAAGGTTTTCTAAAAAGTCTTAAAATAGTTGGTGAATTTGTGTTAAAATTTGATTTGAAAAAGATTTGAATTTGAATTTGGTTTGAAAAGGATTTGAAAAAAAAAGGGAAAGAAAAAGAAAAAGAAAAAAAAAAGAAAACCTAATCTAACCTAAGCAACCCAGCCAGCACCCGCGGCCCATCCCTGTTTCGGCCCACGCGGCCCACCGCTCCGCCTCCCTCCCTCTCCTCTCTCTCCCTCTCGCCGACGGTGGGGCCCCCCGTCGGGTTCCCCTTCAACCTCCGCCCACGCCCCCCCTTCTTGCCCGAGCCGCCGCCCGCCGCCGCCCGCACCCGGCGCCGCCTCCCCGGCCTCCCGCGCCTCCTCCCCTCCTCCAATAGCGCGCCGGCGCATTCACTCAACCACCCCGCCACCTTCCCTCTCCCGAAACGCCTCCACCCGGCCTCCCCACCGAGCTCCACTGGCCATTAATGGCGCCGGCCACCGACCTCGCCCCACCGCCTCACCGCACCCCCTCGGCTCCCCTCTCAACCCTATATAAGAAGCGCAGGACTCCCTCTCCAAACCGCACCTCTTCCCTCTCCTCCTCCCTCACCGCGAGCGCCGTCCCCGCCGAACACCGCCGGAGCTCCGCCCCTCGCCGTCGATCTCCTCCACCGGCGCCCCTAGCTCCCTTCCAAGGCCTCCGGTGAGTTCCCCGCCTCCTCCTCTTTCTTCTCGGTGTTTTCCCGCGCGTTTTGGTGCCGGGAGGCCCCCGTTGGCCTCCTCCCGGCGAGCCCCGCCGCCCGGCGCCGCCGCGCGCGCCGCCGCCAACCAGCCGCCGCCGCCGCCCGCGTGCCACGGCGGCCGCCCGATCCGGCGGACGGCCGGATTAAAAGGGCCGTATACCCCTTGGGTCCGGTCCACGCGTGGACCATGGACCGGGTCCCACCGAGCCGGTCCACGCCTGCGTCATCGCCACGTCATCGCTCGCGTCAGCCGACCAATCACGAGCCGCCACGCGTCGCCAGCACAGCCCACCCGCCGGCTGCCCAGGCACTTTTGCAAAAAGGACCCTGCGGTTTTTAATATTACAAAAATATCCTTCCACCTATATAAAAGCCTTACAACTAGGTCCTGATTTTCACATCTAGGCCCCTGATCTCCATAGTTTTCATGTTTGATAGCCTATCCTTAACCTTTTACATATTAGATCTTCTAGTTCCACACATATTTATGTTTAGGTCCCTGAAATCTTCCAGAAAACCCCCTAAACTTCCAGTTCTTTTACAATTTAGTCCCTGAACCTTGTTTCAGCCATAACTTTTCCATCCTAGCTCCGTTTTACGCGTTCTTGATGTCCACGCGATCGTCTCTCCGAGCCCGTCATTTCTAAAAGCTTGTTTTAGTCTTTTGGTAATGTTTGATGTATTGTTTTATTTATTGTATGTTTTCTTGCATGATCGTAGCCAACACGCCGTTCGAGGAAGTTCAAGTGCAGAGCTTTGCAGATAAGGAAAGTAGCTTATCGTTGGAGAAAGGCAAGTGACCCTAACCACCCTTCTACCTATGCTTTAATCAAGAACACTATAAGTTAATCGGAACATGGAGAACCACCCAGAAAACAAAGTGCAACCACAGTCCATATGGCTCTGGCTTAGCCAATTAATTAGGTGTGCGATTGATCTGATGGCCCTTTTCCGAAAGGAGCAGAGGGGGATCCGGGTTGCGGTGGGTATAGCCCGGTCCTTTTGGGGTAGCGAGCCTTTGCTAAGGTGCGACCACTAGGGAGGGTTATGGTCCGCCCGATCCGTAACTATGCGGGTCGTTAGTCTTTTGCATATCTTTGTAAAGGCTTCGTAGCGTCCCTATGCAATCACACCTCGGAAGTGTGGTATTGTGCCGATCAAGCACATGCGTGGTTGGGTTCAAAGTTCTTTGGAACTTTTACGCGAACCGTGGGAAAAGTGTGCAACCTCTGCGAGTGTAAAACTGATCGATCAGCCGTGCTCACGGTCAAGAGCGGCCTGGACCCTCACATGATTAATTGAACTTAAAGATGGATTAATATTGCTTTCCGGTTATTCCTGTGGCCTTGCTGAGTACCAACCATAAGTGTACTCATCCTTGCTTACGCTGTTCAGAGAAGAATCCCGGAGTGGAGTACTTCACCGACTACGAGGAGTTCGAGGATGCGATCAACCAGTCAGAAGCCTGTGGAAGATGAAGATGGAGTCGCGTCTTCATAGTTATCGTTGTTCGTGTAAAGACCTTCGTGTCTACCATCGTGAGTGTAATAAAAGTTAATAAACCTTTTCTGTACGTTTTTGAGCAGTGTCTTGTGATATTACACTCATGAGTCTATCATATGTGTGAAATTTTGATCCTGGCACACATATGAGATGCATTCGGTTTTCTACGGAAAATCGGGTGTGACAGAGTGGTATCAGAGCATTGCTGACTGTAGGACGCAGCCTCAGATAGAAATGGTCGAGATTAAGGACTCTCTTTATCTAGAAAGCCTTTCCAGCATTCAAAATATCTTATTTACGCATAAAAAAAAATATTTTATTCTTTATTCTCTAAACAAAATCAAATCTTCTGTTTTCTTCTACACTGAATCTGATTCTTGTTCTTCCACCTTGAACTACCACACGTGTTTTATAGGATACATTCTTAGGTTGCCTACCCTTCTACCAGTTTCGTTTCGATAGAGCCGTTCTTGTGAGGACGTGCGATGTTAATGCTTGTTGATTGTAAACATGCATGATTTGGATCTTTGACTTGATTGGAATGTTTTTGTGGAGTGATGGCCACAAATACATCAATAAAATAATTAAAGTTAAAATTTGAATCTTAGCCCCTTTTCTCTGATTCACCTTTATCAATTCAACTTCCTATCGGAAAATTTTTCTCTCTAACAATCAAATGGTAAACATCAGGTCAGGAGTTGGACAGGATATTCCGTTCGTCATCAATCAGCTGAATCAAGTTCCCTCCTTCACCACAAGAATTAGCAATGGATCCCGCGATGCAGCAGTTCTTTACGGAACAGATGCAGTTGATTCAGAACCTCACCGCCACTGTCCAGAATCTACAGGCACAGCAGAACCAGCCGCCACCACAAGGACCCCCACCACCTCCACCACCAGTGAACAAGCATAGAGAATTCATGAGCCACAACCCGCCCACTTACTCTCACTCAGTGGATCCCCTCGATGCCGATGATTGGCTGAAGACCATCAACAAGATGCTAAATATCACCCAATGTAATGATCGTGAGAAGGTTTTGTATGCCTCAGGACGTCTGGCAGGTGCAGCCTCTGATTGGTGGGATGCTTACACCGTCGCGCATGCTGCTGCCGACACCATTACCTGGCAGGAGTTCCAGGAGAGTTTTCGTACACATCACATCCCAGCAGGTGTGAAGAAGCTGAAGAAGAAGGAATTTCTAGCTCTAAAGCAAGGCAACATGACAGTTAGTGAGTATCCGGATCGGTTTACTCATTTGTCCCGCTATGCACCAGATGAAGTCAACATGGATGCCAAGAGACAAGAACGCTTTCTCGATGGATTGATAGGGCCACTTAACTATCAGTTGCAGAGCCACACATTTCTTAACTTTCAGATGTTACTCAATAAGGCTATAGGCTTGGAGAATAAACGCAAGGAACTTCGTGAACAGAAGCGCAAGTTTCAACCTCAAGGTCAATCCAGCAGTAACACCCGCCCTCGTTACAACTCATCGCAAGACTCTCAGTTTCGTTCTAGCACACCAGGCAGAGGCCATGGACAGAGTCAGCAGTATCGTTCGTTTGATGAACCCGAAGAATCCAACCCAATGACACCTCAGGCTCCAA
Source organism: Cenchrus americanus (assembly GCA_947561735.1). Classification (NCBI taxonomy): domain Eukaryota; kingdom Viridiplantae; phylum Streptophyta; class Magnoliopsida; order Poales; family Poaceae; genus Cenchrus; species Cenchrus americanus. The sequence goes on from OX387240.1 coordinate 109,067,327, forward strand.
ATCCTCATCAGAATCGCTCAGGTGCACCAGTAAGGAACACTACTCCAGTTCACCCAGTGGATGCTTCAACTGCGGAGAATTAGGACACTATGCCAGTATTTGCCCTCAGCGCAATATGCCGACACCCCAGAGAGATAACAGAGGACAACAGAACAATATGCATGGTAGGGTGAACCATGTGACGGTGAAGAAGCTCAAGGAGACAAAGATGTTGTGCTTGGTACGTTTCTTATCAACTCGTACCTGCAACAGTTTTATTTGATTCCGGGGCATCGCATTCATTTATTACTGAACGATTCGTGACAAAGCATGATGTACCCAAGAGTTCCATGAAGACACATTTGCTAATCAGTTCTCCAAACGGTGAAATGAAATCCACCTATGTATGCCCACAGGTCAATCTTAAGATCGGAGAGATAGATTTTGAAGCAGACTTAGTGATTCTAACATCCAGTGGAATAGATGTGATCCTTGGTATGGATTGGTTAAGCAAGCATGATGGAATCATTTTGTGTGCCAAGAAGTCGGTGCTCTTAACTACCCCGCAAGGAGATAGGATTGAGTTTGCTGCTACAAGCCCGAAGAAGAAGGAGAAGTGAACAAGCTCTGTGATAGTAAACCGTCATCTTTCAAGACATCTTGTATCTGCTCTTGTTTCCCGATCCCTCCGAATCTCGGGACGAGATTCTTTTTAAGGGGGTAGGATTTGTAACACCCGAAAATTCCATCACAATAAAATATTGTTAGCAACATGGTTTAGTTTTATTTTCTAAGGATTTAATAAATTTGAATAAATAAATTTGCCTTTAATTAAATTAAACATCATTTAATAATTAGAATCAAACAAGTGTTTGTGCATCATGTTGAAATGCATGAGTTTTGGTTGTGGTGTGGTTTTAAAAGTCTTAAAGAATTTTTGAGAGAAAGTCCTTAAAAATAATTGTGAAAAAGTTTGTAAAATTGGTGTGAAAGTTTGAATTAAAAATGATGAAAGTTTGAATTTAAAAAAAAATGTTTGAAAACTTGTTTAAAAGGTTTTCTAAAAAGTCTTAAAATAGTTGGTGAATTTGTGTTAAAATTTGATTTGAAAAAGATTTGAATTTGAATTTGGTTTGAAAAGGATTTGAAAAAAAAGGGAAAGAAAAAGAAAAAGAAAAAAAAAAGAAAACCTAATCTAACCTAAGCAACCCGGCCCGGGACCCGCGGCCCATCCTCGTTTCGGCCCACGCGGCCCACCGCTCCGCCTCCCTCCCTCTCCTCTCTCTCCCTCTCGCCGACGGGTGGGGCCCCCTCGTCGGGTTCCCCTTCAACCTCCGCCCACGCCCCCCCTTCTTGCCCGAGCCGGCCGCCCGCCGCCGCCCGCACCCGGCGCGCCGCCCCTCCCGGCCTCCCGCGCCTCCTCCCCTCCTCCAATAGCGCGCCGCGCGCATTCACTCACCCACCCCGCCACCTTCCCTCTCCCGAAACGCCTCCACCCGGCCTCCCCACCGAGCTCCACTGGCCATTAATGGCGCCGGCCACCGACCTCGCCCCACCGCCTCACCGCACCCCCTCGGCTCCCCTCTCAACCCTATATAAGAAGCGCAGGACTCCCTCTCCAAACCGCACCTCTTCCCTCTCCTCCTCCCTCACCGCAGCGCCGTCCCCGCCGGAACACCGCCGGAGCTCCGCCCCTCGCCGTCGATCTCCTCCACCGGCGCCCCTAGCTCCCTTCCAAGGCCTCCGGTGAGTTCCCCGCCTCCTCCTCTTTCTTCTGGTGTTTTCCCGCGCGTTTTGGTGCCCGGGAGGCCCCTGTTGGCCTCCTCCGGCGAGCCCCGCCGCCCGGCGCCGCCGCGCGCGCCGCCGCCAACCAGCCGCCGCCGCCGCCGCCCGCGTGCCACAGCAGCCGCCCGATCCGGCGGACGGCCGGATTAAAAGGGCCGTATACCCCTTGGGTCCGGTCCACCGTGGACCATGGACCAGTCCACCGAGCCGGTCCACGGCTGCGTCATCGCCACATCATCGCTCGCGTCGCCCGACCAATCACGAGCCGCCACGCGTCGCCAGCACAGCCCACCCGCCGGCTGCCCAGGCACTTTTGCAAAAAGGACCCTGCGGTTTTTAATATTACAAAAATATCCTTCCACCTATATAAAAGCCTTACAACTAGGTCCTGATTTTCACATCTAGGCCCCTGATCTCCATAGTTTTCATGTTTGATAGCCTATCCTTAACCTTTTACATATTAGATCTTCTAGTTCCACACATATTTATGTTTAGGTCCCCGAAATCTTCCGAAAACCCCCTAAACTTCCAGTTCTTTTACAATTTAGTCCCCGAACCTTGTTTCGGACCCATAACTTTTCCATCCTAGCTCCGTTTTACGCGTTCTTGATGTCCACGCGATCGTCTCTCCGAGCCCGTCATTTCTAAAAGCTTGTTTTAGTCTTTTGGTAATGTTTGATGTATTGTTTTATTTATTGTATGTTTTCTTGCATGATCGTAGCCAACACGCCGTTCGAGGAAGTTCAAGTGCAGAGCTTTGCAGATAAGGAAAGTAGCTTATCGTTGGAGAAAGGCAAGTGACCCTAACCACCCTTCTACCTATGCTTTAATCAAGAACACTATAAGTTAATCGGAACATGGAGAACCACCCGGGAAAACAAGGCAACCACGGTCCATATGGCTCGGCTTAGCCAATTAATTAGGTGTGCGATTGATCCGATGGCCCTTTTCCGAAAGGAGCAGAGGGGGGATCCGGGTTGCGGGGGGTATAGCCCGGTCCTTTTGGGGTAGCAGCCTTTGCTAAGGTGCCGACCACTAGGGAGGGTTATGGTCCGCCCGATCCGTAACTATGCGGGTCGTTAGTCTTTTGCATATCTTTGTAAAGGCTTCGTAGCGTCCCTATGCAATCACACCTCGGAAGTGTGGTATTGTGCTCGATCGGCACATGCGTGGTTGGGTTCAAAGTTCTTTGGAACTTTTACGCGAACCGTGGGAAAAGTGTGCAACCTCTCGCAGTGTAAAACCGATCGATCGGCCGTGCTCACGGTCAAGAGCGGCCCGGACCCTCACATGATTAATTGAACTTAAAGATGGATTAATATTGCTTTCCGGTTATTCCTCGTGGCCTTGCCGAGTACCAACCATAAGTGTACTCATCCTTGCTTACGCCGTTCGCAGAAGAATCCGGAGTGGAGTACTTCACCGACTACGAGGAGTTCTGAGGATGCGATCAACCAGTCAGAAGCCTGTGGAAGATGAAGATGGAGTTGCGTCTTCATAGTTATCGTTGTTCGTGTAAAGACCTTCGTGTCTACCATCGTGAGTGTAATAAAAGTTAATAAACCTTTTCTGTACGTTTTTGAGCAGTGTCTTGTGATATTACACTCATGAGTCTATCATATGTGTGAAATTTTGATCCTGGCACACATATGAGATGCATTCGATTTTCTACGGAAAATCGGGTGTGACAGCAGGGCGGCCGACGCGGGAGGACGAGGCCTCGGCATCACGTCCTCGGCCCCCCACCACCATGTGACCCTCGTGCCGCCTCATGAGGGCCCCCTCCTGGGGCTCGGGGGAGTTTGTGGGCCAGCTGGCCCACTGATTCCATCCAGGCGGCGGGGAGTCGTCCGAGACCTCCACCACCTCCGCCTGTAGATTGACGGCGGGCGCCGCCGCCTGTGCCGTCTCCACCGGCACCTCCACTCGCGCCACCGCGGCCGCGGGCGCCCGGCGCGCCGCCGCGGCCGCCGCCTCCGCCGCGCCGCTGCATCCACGGGCGCCCCCGCAGGTTGTGCCCGCTCCACCTCCGCCACGGCCGCCGCCGCGCCCGTGTCTCCGCGACGACCGGCGCCGCCCCGCCCCCCGGCGACCTCCGGCCGCACCGCGGCGGGCTGGGATCCGCCGGCCGGGGCCTCGAGGCCCCGGGCCCGGGCCTTGCAAGATCGCGCCCGCCGCCGTACTTGTCCCCGGGCGCGACGCCCTCGACGAGCGCCGCCGGGTGGGGATCGATGCGTCCGTCCTCAGCACCTTGGCTGGTGCAAGAGGAGGGACGGTTGGCACCACCCTGCGCAGGCACGGATAGAGGGTTAAGGCACCTGATCGTCGACAAGCCAAACCAAACGAAAAAGGATGGGCTCCTTACCTCGAAGAGGAAAAGGCCCGCTTCCTTTTCCTCGAAGCCTCAGCAGATGAGGCCGGCGCAACTGCCGCGCCTGCGGTAGCGCCTCCCGACGACGCCGCCGCGCGCGCGCAGCACGCTCGCCCCGCGCGCGGCACGACCGCCGCCGCGCCCCCCGACGATGATGCCGCGCGCGCGGGCACACTCCTCCCGCGCGCGAGCACGCTTGACGCGCGCGCAGCGCGTTCACCGCGCGTGCCTCCGTGGCGCGCGCGCGGCACCTCCGCGGCGCGTGCCGCCCCCGATGTCGATTGCCCGGCGGCGGGCGCCGGTGCGCCCGCCCCAGGCGAAGCCGCCCTTGTCGCCGGCGCTGGTTCTGGCGACGGGGGCGCAGGCTGCCACCTGTCAGAGGGGCCCTCCCCCTCAGCCTCTTCCTCCTCGTCCTCCTCCGAGGATGAGGGCTCCTCGATCTCCGGGGAGGAGAGCCCCAGCTCCTCGCGCCGCCGATACTCCGCGGCCCGCCGGCCGCGGCGCGCTTGACGACGCCTCGCGTGCTCCCTCTTGCGTGCCGCCCGCTCCTGCTGCTGCCGCTGCGCCGCCCGGCCAAGCGCGCGGGAGTCGGGGGTGGGCGGAACGGACTTGGCGATGTTGAAGTTCACCAGCTGCACACAGGAGCGCCAAAGACACGTCAGAAAACAAAAGCGAGACCAAGAACTAAAACAAAATCAGGAACCGAACTCACCAGTGGGCCCGTGGGGAGCATCTCAAGGTCCCATGGGGTCCGCCCTGCAGGCGTCGGCGTCCGGGTGTCGACAGCGCTCCGCGCCCGGGTGAGCGCATACGGCCGCTCGAGGGGCGTCGGGAGCATCCGCGACCTCGCCGGTGTCGACGGGGTTGGCCGCCTCCGTCATCTCGAAGATGCGAGCGGCCTCTCCATCGAGGCACGACCCGCCGGTGGTGGAGGAAGGCGAGGACGCCCATCGCGTTCAGCCCGTGCGCCGCCAGACGCTGCAGGGCGGCGAGGACGGACTCCTGCCGCGCCCGGTGCTGGGCCGTGGACACTCCATAGCCCCGGAGTCCGGCCTCTTCTTGAACACCCGACCGGTGTAGGGGGGAAGGCCGGGCTCGGCATTGCGCAGGTAGAACCATCCCCGCTCCCGGCCCGGCGTTGTTCGTCGTCATGGTGCAGGGGATGTAGGTGTCCTTGAATTGCCCCCGCGGGCAAGCGACATCCCGCCGGCGCGCACCGCGCGGCGGGGTCCTCGGCTCCGACGTGGGCCGCGTGACGAGCTCCCCCGCGGAAAAGGTGAACCCGGAGCTCCCCGCTTGACCGGGATCCCCGGGTACCCTTCGCGGGACGCCCACAAACGTGGCCGCCCTGCGCGAGATCGCGTTGGGGGCGAAGTTGTGCGGCCCCACCCCCGTAGTAGTAGCACATCGCCCGCATGAAGGTGCTCGCCGGCGCGTTGAAACCGCGCTCGTGGTAGCGGACGAAGCTCACCACGTAGCCCTCCGGCGGGTTGGGCTCGCGGTCCGCGGCCGGCGGCACGATCCACTCCGCCGGACGTCCGTCTTCGTTGGCCGCCAGCTGGCCGGCGGCGACCAGCTCGCCAAGGGCGAGCCGGGTCACCGTCGACCTCTCCCAGGCATAAGGCTCCAGGATCCTAAGGGGGAGCTGAGGCGGCGCCATGAGGAAGGACGAAGGAATGCGAGGGCGGAGGACAAGGAACGGAAGAAAAAGCTCTAACGGCGACGCCGCGCGGTGGCAAGAGCGAGACGAAGACGAAGGGGCGGAGGACTGAAAATGGTGAGGCACTAAGGTAAAAAACCGCCGTCCCCTCCTCCCCGCAGCTTTATAGGCCGACGGGCGAGCTCTCCGGAGCGGACGCCCCGCTAGCATTAACCCGGCAGGAATCTTTCCATCGCGTCGACGGGTGGGCCCCACCACGACCGCAGCGGCCACGTCATTGCAGGTGGGCCATCGTTACGGCAAAGACCGGCAGCGACCGAGGCGAAGCCGTCACGTCCGCCCGCCACGCCGCCCACTACGCGCGCGCGCGCGCGCCGCATCGCCTAAAAAGGCGCGCCCGCGCTGCAAAACCGCGGCCACGACCGCGACGCACTTAAATGCCCGGGTCCCTTGCCAAGCAAGGAGAACCCTCGAGCGGGGCGAATCCCCGGCTCGAAACAAGAGCGACGCTCGATGGGATATCTGCGTGAGAAGGTCGCCTGGGACCTGCTCGATGTAGAGCAGGCAACCGCGGGCACCCATGCCACGTAAAACCCTCGAGCGGCACGAGCCCTTGGCTCAGGATAACGTCAGCCCTCGATGGGATATCGACGTGAGAAGGTCGCCCGGGACCTGCTCGATGTAGAGCAGGCAACCGCGGGCACCCATGCCACGCAAAACCCTCGAGCGGCGCGAGCCCCCGGCTCGAGACAATGTCAACCCTCTAAAGAAGGCACGCGCGTGAGAGGGTCGCCGAGGGCCTGCTTGAAATAAAGCGGGCACCGCAAGCACCCATGCCGCGCTGTGCTGCCAACCGGCGCCTCGAGAGCTGGCTCGCCCAGACCCCTCGACGGCCGCAAGTGCGAAAAGACGGGGCTGTCCAGGCACGGCCCCGCACGGCCTTACTGATCAGAGGTTCGAAGCCTGACCCTCGACGGGTTCGAACAGGCGCCCCAGATCGCAGAGTTAGGGACGACGAGGGCACGCGCATTCGAGCCGTTCCACGAGCCCGTCGGCTTGAGGGTGCCCCACACGTCGTGTTCGAGAGCCAGCGAGGGCAGCTAGTAGGGGGATCCCACCGAGGGAGAGCTTCCGCGCCCTCGGTCCCTAGCGAACGGGACCGAGCCCCACCTAGCAAACCCATGCAAGCGCTTCCATGGACGTGTCTCCGGACCGCGCAGCCTACCCTTATCGAACGGGGCATGGACGTCCACTTGAACCACCCGCTACCAGCTCGAAGAGGAATCCGCAATTCGCGACCCGCTCGATGGGAGTTGCAGAAACCTCACCCTCCGTCCCGCGGAGGGACGGCGAGGGCGCGATAAAAAACAAGTCGCCAAGCTCGACCCGATCGCCTCGAACGGGCCAAGGCTCGGGGGCTTGACGCACGGCTACACCTCCTTGAAACTGCACCCGCCGGAGACAGTGACAGCGGAGCGTGCACCCCCGAAGCCGGCTGAAATACCGCCGATGCCGGTAGGCATATGTGCCACGCCTCTCTGACCAAAATTCTCGCGGTTAACCCCTGCAGGAGAACCCACACTCCTGCAGGCTTCGAGGGCTAGACCCGCGGGTCCCGCCGACGCGGCCCCACGGAAGCGTTCGCAAACAAGGAGGGAAGAACGTCCTATCAGTAGGTTCCAGCATCTGCGGGAGCCTCAATGGCGAACCCGCGCATGCTCGGGGGCTGCGTCGGGGACAGCCCTAGGGGTCCCCTTAAACAACGGGGAAATCCTCACTTAAATCCCGCAACCACATCGAAACACGCTAAGCCTAACCATGCAGGTGACTAACCATGCAGGACACGGCCCACGCCGCGGGACTCCGACGGCCCACCGAGACGGCCCTCTTAGAAGACCCCTCGAGCAGGCTCCGCCTCGCTCGAGGGCGCACTCCTCCTCGGGCGGGCTCCGCCCCGTTCGAGGGGCAACTCTTCCCTCGAGTGGTCCCGCCCCGCTCGAGGGCTCACTTCCCCTCGAGCGGGTCTCGTCTCGCTCGAGGGTCCGTCCCGCCCTCGGCCGGGGCCCGCCACGCTCACGGGCGCCCCGCACGCGTGCGCCGGCCCCGTACACGGGCATTTAACGCCCGACGCCGCGGAGACGGCGCCATCATGCGCCGGGGCTCGCGCCCGGTGCCGCCGCACCAACTCCCCGGGGAGGAGCCCATCCCCACCCCCGTGGGGATGGACCGTGCGTACGGCCGGTGTCGGCCCCGTGACACCGCGCGCCTACTACAGGTACGGCTAACGCGCCCGACCCTCGAAGGGGGGCCGGCGCACCCTCGATTTCACTTTCCCCGTGACCCTACGGGGTTAGGGTGGAGGCGCTAGGCCGGTGGATCGCCATCCCGGCCACCGTAACGGCGCGGCCGCCGTACCCACGCGCGCGAGCGCACGCCCGCACCGGCAGCAACCACTCCGACACTGTGAAGCGCGTTGGGAAGGAACGCCGTTCTGCCTACTCCTGTGCCCCGTACCAGCCATCGTCAGCACCTCCCTCGAAGCCTATCAGAGGACGCCACCACCGTCTGCCGCTCTCCTACCCTCGAACCGCCACTGTTCGGGTACAAGTCAGGCCATGATGACCAGATCGCTGCGAGGATCGCCTGGACGGCCGCCCACTCTACACCGTAGCGCGACGTGCTCCCTCACGTAGCTAGGTAGCGCGGCGTGCATGTAACCCGCTGCCCCCTTGATCTATAAAAGGGGGGGTGAACCCCCAGCCGCGGGGGAGACGGACGAACAGAGACTTAGTTCCACAAGACACACCACACCACATACTCATTCTCCCACAATATCTTCAGCCACTCCATCAGGGACTTGGAAGCTACGCTTCCTCTCCCGCCTTGCTTGTATTTGCCCCACTACAAGCACCCCCGGTGCTAAGTAATATAGTGCCCCGAGCACGCCCCTCGTCGGACGTACGGCCCCCTCGGCCGGAACCAGGATAAAACCTCTGTGTCACTTGTTACTTAGCATCGACCATTGAGGGATAGACCACGGCGCTATCTACTGGTTAGTGTCGGGACCATATTCCGCACCGACAGTCTCGACCGAGTAGCATTGTGCTGGTTTAAGCTATTGAACGTACCAAGTGCTTGTCGGGAATGGGACCAGTAAGACTAGTACCTAAAGAACTCGTGCAGGGACTTTATCGCTACTACTCTTGTGATGCTTCTCCCATTTTTATTCCGGTAGTGCAAGTGTGAGTTTGGACGTGTCGTGTGAGAGTGTTCTAGTAACCTTGTACTTAGGACTGTAGCGTTTGTCCCTAATCGGGGGAATTGTCGGTGTTTTAGACCGGCAATCTACTAAGGGGAGTACCCGAAGTAGATGAATGTGGCCTCGCCAAGATCGGTAACTCGAAGGAAGAGACACGTGGCACACAATTTAGACAGGTTCGGGCCGCGAGGTGCGTAATACCCTACGTCCTGTATGCTGCGTAGTTCTAGATTGATTGGGTACGATTACAAGATGATGCAATTGTACGCCGTGAGATGAGATGATGAGAGAGGGGTCCTTGCCTCGCCTTACATAGCCCGAGAGGCAGGGTTACAAGTCGGAGTAGGGAGAGAGTACTAGTCAAGTACGTCTAGGAGTCTTCCATACAGTGCGGGACATGTACAGCTTCCTAACCGAGTACTTTTACCCCGTAGTCCTTGTGCTTCACGCCATCAGGTGCCGTGCAGTGCAAGCCGGGTAGTCCCAGGGGCCCACCGAGTAGTCGGTCCTGGTACCCACTGAGGTAGTGGGCCTAGGGAGGTCCATACGAAAAGCCCCCAGGTACTTTGTAGTCGAGAAGGATAGCTTCAAGTAGTCTTGACGGCCTTAACGAGTAGTCCTCAAGCGTCCCCGAGTACTACAAGTCAAAAGTCCTCAAGAGTAGTCGAAGTATCTCGAGGCTAGAATGTACTCCAGCTAATGTTTGAGCAATCTTGAAGTCTTCTCGAGTAGTCCCAAGCGTCCTCGAGTGCTGCCCTCGAAGGTCTTCAAAAACGCCCGCGTTGTCTTGAAGCCGAAGCTGATATGGGAGTGCAATTGCAAAATCGCACTCCATATGGAGTAGCCCTCGAGCCTTAGGTTGAGTCGTAGGCTCTGGCTGAGGGTCCATCTGAAGTTTTGGCAAGAATATCCCAAAAAATCCGGAGAAAACCGAAGGACACGTGGTACGGAGCCCCCGAGCCTTGAGTCGAGTACTTCCTCTCGAATTGAAGGGTCATCTTGTAGAATGTGTCCTGAGATGCTCCTGAGTCTTGTCGCTTCCCAGGTAGTCGAGTAGAGGTAGCCGAGCCCCCGAGGTGAGGCGCGTCGACTAGTTGAAGTTGAAGAGTCGCGCGCGGCCGCTGAGTCAGCCAAGCGCAAGACTTATCCATCCGGCCGTTGGAGGGCCGCGTTGACTTATAAATAGAAGCCAAATCCCTTAGGGTTTTTCACCCTACGCAGCTGTAGCCATTTCGAATAGACCTTGGCCAGAATCGCCGCCAGCGCATGCCGCCGCCGCTGTAGATCTGAGCGCGCCGCCACCCAGAGCCACCGGAGTAGCCCCCGAGCGAATGCGCGTGAAGACGTCGTGCACTTGGAGGATGAAGTCGTCGCCGTGCAAGACAACGAAGGCCACCGACAGGAAGAAGAGGGGCCGCAACGAGGCCGTCGGATCTGCCGCAGGGGCAGTACCGCCGATGTCTCCACCGCGGCCAGATCCGAACCGCGAGTGGAAAAAGTCGAAGACGAAGACCGAAGATTTGCTGGCCCTCCTCAACAGCGAATTCATCCGTGAGAAGGAGGTGGACATGTGGAGGGCCGCCGCCGGGGATCCGTACCCGATGGAAAAGAGCGAAGACGAAATCCCGATGTTCGCGCGCTTCGCGGAGCGCGGACTTGCGCTCCCGGCGACTTCTTCCAGGGGCTCATGGGGTACTACGGCATCGAGTACCTCAACCCCAATGGTATTTTCCACACCGCCGTCTTCGTCCACTTCTGTGAAGCGTTTCTGGGGATCAAGCCCCATTGGATCTTGTTCCGGAAGTTCTTCTGGGTGAAGCCGCAACCTAGCGCCAGCAACCCGCGGGTAGTCGGAGGAGCGGGGATCCAGATGCGGGAGGACGCCGCCGAGCAGTACCTCTCGTACAAGCTCATCGACTCCAACCGAGGCCCGGAAGGCGAAATGGTTCTACGTCACGAACCACCACCCCGGGTTGCCGAAGCCGAGCGGGAAGCAGCCCAAGCATCGCCCGTGGTGGAACACGGAGCCAACGATGCAGGAGGGGATCCAGCTCCCCGAGTTGTTGGCGCGGATCAAGGCGCTGAGGGAAGCCAGGCTGAGGGCCGAGCACGTGGCCTTCAGCTTCATGAAGCGCAGGGTGCAGCCACTGATGGCTCACGACACCCTAGGATTCGAGTACACCGGCGACGGCGACACGTCGCGGATGCCTGGAGACGAAGTCGACGACGATGACATAGTTGACAGGCTGGCGTGGATCTTCAAGGACATGCCACCGTACACGGCGTGCCCCGTCCCGGAGTACTCCACCGCACGCCCGCCAAAGGAGGTAAGTAGCCGTAGCTCGTGTCGAGTACCCAGTCTTTCTGAGTAGTCGCGCTGATGAGTTGTGTCTTGCAGGACGACTTGAAGAAGTTTGTCTCCGAACCGCCGCCGCCCCCTCAGGAAGTCGAGATCCCGGAGGAGGGAAAGACCAAGGCCAAGGAGCGGCGGGAGGTCGGCGAAGGAGACGACACCATTGTCGTGGAGGACACGTCCGACGAGGATGACGATGAGGAGACGCTGCAGGACCGCTTTCAGCTGCGGTCGAGGTTCAGCTGTCCTGGCTTGCCTCACGTTCCCCTCGTGCAGGACCCACCGACTAGCCTAGAGGCTAGCCTGGCCGCGCCGCCACGAAAGCTGCGCAATGCGTCCCGCAAGCGCGTGTCGAAGAAGTTGAAAGTCACGGAGACCACTTCCCCAGAGGTAAGCCATCTTGAGTAATGTAGTCGAGTACTCATGTTTCGAGTCCACTTGTTGACGATGAACTTTCCTTGCTTGCAGGAGATGCCGCCTACGGAGCCCACTGATCAGGTTGACGAAGGTGAGTGGGACACGGTGAGGGAACCCGCTGGGAGTCGTAGCCCGGCCCCCACTGTTGAAGAGCTCCTGGTGCAGATGGAGCGCCAGCCCCCTGCTGGTCAAGAGAGCACGGAGCCCACAGCTGCTGCTGCAGAAGAAGTCGTGGCCGCGGAGGCGCAAGAGAGTACTGCACCCGCGGCTGTCATTGCAGAAGATGAGGCGCAAGAGGAGGCGCCCGCCGAGGGTGGACTGGTGGACATTGCCAGCATCCTTGGCGCCCCGACCGTGACGGTAGTCCAGTCAAGCTTGTAAGTGTTGGATCTTCCCGAGTAGTAGTTGATGTAGTAGTCGAACTTCATTGACAACCAACTTGTGTACTCTGCAGGAAATCAATGGATCTGTCCTGGGAGCCCGAAGCGCCGGCTACTGAGGCTACGTTGCCTGAAGCCCGCGTAGTCGAAGGTGAGTACTCTGCTGAGGCTGTAGTACCCCCCAAAGAGTAGTCGTAGTCGTCAAATGACGCTGATGCACGTGTTTTCTTATTGACAGGCGCTGAAGTCGAAGGGAGTGAAATCCCTGCGGCGGTGCCCATGGAGAGGTTGACACCAGAAGTGCAGGAGGCTGCTGAAGGAGCCCCCGAGCAGATGGAGGTGGCTGTCGGAGAGGCCGCCACAGCGACCGGAGGAGAGGAGGCCACCACGCAACCAGAACCCGCTCTGGAGGTGGTCGTCCGCTCCCCGGAGATCCAAGACGCGGAGCCCATCTGCTCTGCGCCGATGACCGAAGCTGCCACGAGTAGTCGCGGCTGAGTAGAGCTGCTAGCGGATGACTTGGTCGATCCGTCAATGGTGGCTCAGCATCTGGAGGCAGTCCGCCAAGCCGAGAAGTGGATGAAGGTGAGTAGTCGTAACTTCCTGAGTAGTCAATCATGTAGCGTTGAGTACCCATTTGATGTGTATTGCCTGTGCAGGACGTCGTGGAGAGGTCCCGCGAGAAGTCCAATATGCTTCAAGGCTTCGGCGACGCGGTGGTTCGGGCAGAGGCGCTGGAGGACCAACTCGTGAAGTCTTAGAAGCACGCGGCCGCCATGCAGTCCAAGCTTGATACCGCCTTCGCCAAGTACCACAACGACATCCAGGAGATGCAGGCGAAGAGCGACGACTTGGTGCGGAAGAACAAGTCGCTCCGCAACAAGAACAAAGGTACACCACTTGTCTTGTTGAGTAGTTATTGGAGGTTGAGAGGTAGTCTAATCCGCTGCGCCTTGTTGTGTGTAGAGCTTGAGACCCGGGTTGAGCAGTTGAAGACTTCAGAGACGGATCTGAAGAACCTCTTCTACCGGGAGCAGGAGGCCCGCCAGGTACTCGAGCTAGACTATAAGGAGCTTGCCTTCGAGTGCGACAAGCACATGGAGCTTCATATTGCCTTCGATCGTGACCTCGTCAACTGCTACAAATCGTTGCTAAAGCTGAACGAGGACTGCGAGGTGCTGCGGGCCCAACTGAAGGAGCTTGAAGAAGCTGCGCTTCCCATCGCAAGACTCTTGGTGCCTCATCCTGGCGGCCACAAGATAGCACCGCTCATGGATCGACTGAAGGAAGCCCCCAGCCGGCTGGCGGCCTACGTGAAGCATCTGGTGAAGTCGATCCCGAACTAGGTGCTGGCCTTCATGAAGTCCTACTTCCCGAAGGCGCCCGTGGATGTAGTCGCTGGCGGGCTAGCCGCCAACTGTACGGACGAGCAGTATGCGGAGCTGCTGGAGCAGATGGCGCCCATTGCGGCGCAAGTAGCCGACAAGCTCAATCTCCAGTAGTCATGTAATAGTTAGCTCGTAGCAATTGATGTGCAAAAAACAATTGTAATGAAATTGTTTAAGTATTAATGAAGAGAAGTTCCATCAATTAGTACTAGTAGTCGCGATCTCAGAGTGCGGAGTCCCATCGTGGAGTTGTCGTGAGTAGTGGTACTCGGCGGTAGTCCCGTTGAGGGAAGTAGACAGTAAAGAAGTTGATGAACGATCAAACTTTATTACTGAAGAAGTACACCTGGATGGCCAGGGCCGTAGTTACAGAGTAGTCGCCAGGACCCGGAGGCCGCTTACGGCTAAGTGGTGCTAGGGCGAGTATCCGCTACGGTCGAAAGAGATCCGTAGGTAGCCGTATAGGCTGGATCTAGAAGTACATGGTCTCTCAGTAGACCGCTGCTAGAGTCCTTTGTCGCTCGTCGCAGCCCAGGATCCGTAGGTAGCCGCATTGGCTGGATTCTGGAGAAGAGTAGTCCGTAGACTAGTGCCTGGACCCGGAGGCCGCTTACAGCGAAGGAGTAGTCCGGAGACTGGAGCCAGGACCCGGAGGCCGCTTACGGCGGAGGGGTCTTGATGTAGTCGTGTAGACTTGAGCCCCCAGGGTAGTCGTGTAGACTTAGGCGTAGAACCGACAGAGCTGGTCGACGTTCCACGAGTTGTTGACATCTTCGCCTTCAAGTGTCTGGAGGCGATAGGAGCCCGGCCCGGTCACCTTTGCCACGGTGAAGGGACCTTCCCAGGGGGAGCTGAGCTTGTGTAGTCCTTCCGTGTTCTGTATACGACGGAGGACGAGATCGCCAACGTTGAAGGAGTGTTCCTTGACGTTGCGGTCGTGGTAGCGTCGGATACCCTCCAGGTACCTTGCTGATTGGACGAGGGCAGCGCAGCGAGCTTCTTCGAGGCTATCCATGTCAACTCGTCTGCTGTCTCCAGAGACGCCTTCGTCGTAGTGCTCCACTGCTGGTGAGTTCCATATGACATCAGCAGGGAGGATTGCTTCGGAGCCGTAGACCAGGAAGTAAGGGGATTGCCCCGTTGGCTTGGAGGGCTGAGTACGCAGCCCCCAGAGTGCATTGGGTAGTTCCTTGATCAACTTGCCTCCTTTAGAGTTAGCAGCATGGTGTAGCCGCTTCTTGAGAGCATCGAGCACCATCCCGTTGGCGCGCTCGACTTGTCCGTTGGCCCTAGGATGGGCGACGGAGACATATCGGACGTCGATCCCGCTATTCTTGCAGTACTCCCAGAACTGGTGGTTGTTGAAGTTGGAGCCCAGGTCTGTGATGATGCGATAGGGTAGTCTGTAGCGATGCACGAGTTCATCCAGGAAGTCGAGTACTCTGTCAGCCTTGGGGCATGTGACCGGCTTGACCTCGATCCACTTGGTGAACTTGACGATGGCCACCAGTACTCTGTTGAAACCACCTGGCGCAGTGGGTAGTGGCCCAATCATGTCGAGCCCCCAGCAAGCGAAGGGACAGGTTGGTGGTATGGTGACTAGCTTGTAGGCTGGGACGTGTTGCTGCTTGGCAAAGTATTGGCATCCTTGGCACCTTCTGACAAGTTCTTCGGCGTCACCCAGAGCTGTGGGCCAGTAGAAAGCTCGCCGGAAGGTCTTGCTGACCATCGTGCGAGAAGACACGTGGTTGCCGCAGACGCCCTTGTGGATCTCCTCCAAGATGTCCATGCCTTCTTGCCTGTGGACGCACTTCATGAGTACTCTAGAAGATGCGCCCCGCTTGTAAAGCTTGTATCCGACGAGGACGTAGGACTTGGCGCGGCGGATGAGCTGCTCAGCCAAGTTCTTGTCCGAGGGAACCTTCTGCTCGCTAAGGTAGTCGATGAAGAGTTGCCTCCAGTCCATGTCGATCATCATGACCTCCTGGCCAGCGGGCGGATGCGCTGGGACAGTGGTCGGTGGCGCCGGCTCCGGGGTGGATGGCGCGTGAAGCTCGTGGATGAAGACACCCGCTGGTACTTGAGCGCGAGTAGAACCGAGCTTCGACAGGACGTCAGCAGCAACGTTGTTATCGCGGACGATATGGTGGAACTCGAGTCCGTAGAACTTGTTCTCGAGCTTGCGGACTTCTAGGCAGTAGGCGTCCATGTTCTCCTTGTTGCAGTCCCAGGACTTGTTGACTTGGTTGATGACCACTGCGGAGTCGCCGTAGACTAGTAGCCGCTTGATGCCCAGCGAAGCCGCAAGGCGGAGCCCGTGTAGGAGAGCTTCGTACTCGGCTTCGTTGTTTGAGACCTTCCAGAAGATCTGCAGGACGTACTTGAGCTGTTCGCCCGTTGGAGAGATCAGGAGTACCCCTGCATCTGTGCCCTCGAGGTTGAGTGAGCCGTCGAAGTACATCACCCAATGCTCTGGTCGCACGGTTGGAGTAGGTAGCTGGTTCTCCCGCCACTCCGCCATGAAGTCGACCAGCGCCTGCGACTTGATGGCTGTGCGTGGCTTGAAGTCGATGGTGAGGGCGCCGAGCTCGACTGCCCACTTGGAGATTCTTCCAGTAGCATCTTGGTTCCGCAGGATGTCGCCGAGCGGGTAGTCGGTGACGACGGAGATCGAGTACTCCTGGAAGTAGTGTCGTAGCTTCCGCGAGGTGATGAGTACCGCGTACAGGAGCTTCTGCACAGGCTGATAGCATGCCTTGGACTCTGACAGGACCTCGCTGATGAAGTAGACTGGGCGCTGGACTGGGTATGCGTGGCCGTCTTTCTGCCGCTCGACAACGATGGCAGTGCTGACCACATGAGTAGTCGCAGCGAGGTAGAGCAGTAGCTGCTCGCCTTTGCGAGGAGCTGTGAGGACTGGTCGCTTGGATAGGAAGTCCTTGAGCTGAGCAAGGGCTTGGTCCGCCTCTGGAGTCCACACGAACTTCTCTTTATGCTTGAGTAGTTTGAAGAAGGGGAGCCCCCGTTCTCCAAGCTTCGAGATGAATCTGTTCAAGGCCGCCATGCACCCGGTCAGCTTCTGGACGTCTTTGATGCACGTGGGAGCTTTCATGCTGGTGATGGCGGAGATCTTCTCGGGGTTGGCTTCGATGCCGCGTTGGCTGATGATGAAGCCGAGTAGTTTGCCCGAGGGTACGCCGAAGACACACTTGTTCGAGTTGAGCTTCCAGCGGTACTCACGTAGAGATGCGAAAGTCTCTTCAAGGTCGTCGATGAGGGTACTGGAGTCTCTGGTCTTGATGACCACGTCATTCACGTAGGCTTCGACATTCTTGTTGAGTTGCCTCTTGAAGCAGGCCTGGATAGCTCGTTGATAGGTGGCACCGGCGTTCTTCAACCCGAAGGACATGGTCGTGTAGCAATACGCGCCAAACGGGGTGATGAACGCGGTCTTCTCCTGGTCTTCTTCCTTGATCGCGATCTGGTG
The DNA here is from genome assembly GCA_947561735.1 of Cenchrus americanus. Taxonomy (NCBI): domain Eukaryota; kingdom Viridiplantae; phylum Streptophyta; class Magnoliopsida; order Poales; family Poaceae; genus Cenchrus; species Cenchrus americanus. Next base: position 109,084,406 of record OX387240.1, read on the forward strand.
GTACCCGGAGTAGCAGTCGAGGAAGCAAAGCAGGTCGCAGCCCGCCGTGGAGTCGATGACTTGATCAATCCGCGGCAACCCGAAGGGATCCTTGGGGCAGTGCTTGTTGAGATCGGTGTAGTCGATGCACATCCTCCACTCGTTCGAGTTCTTCTTGCGGACGAGGACGGGGTTGGCGAGCCACTCAGGATGGAAGACTTCTCTGATGAAGCCAGCCGCGAGTAGTTTGGCGAGTTCTTTCTTGATGGCATCCCGTCTGTCGTCGGCGAAGCGTCGGAGGTGTTGTCGCTTGGGGGTGGCCTTAGGATCAACGTTGAGGCAGTGCTCAATCAACTCCCTGGGCACTCCTGGCATGTCCTGGCTTCCACGCGAAGATGTCGCGGTTAGCCCGGAGGAAGTTGATGAGCGCGTCTTCCTATTTGGGGTCGAGGCCGGCCCCGATGGTTGTAGTCTTGTTGGCGTCGCCTGTCCCGAGGTCGATTGTCTTGACCAGGACCTCCTCAGCTGGTTGAGGCTTGTTGCCTTTGTCAGACGTCTCGGGGATGTCGAGTTCACTTGTAGCAAGCTTCTTCGACGCAGCGTAGACCTCCATCATGGCGTTGGGTACTTGATTTGTAGAGGTGATCTCCACGGCTTCAGTGTCGCAGTCATGCGAGATCTTCAAGTCCCCTTGGAGAGAGAGCACACCTGCTAGGCTTGGCATCTTGAGCACCAAGTAGGTGTAGTGAGGCACCGCCATGAACTTGGCGATGGCCGGTCTCCCGAGGATGGCATGGTAGGATGTTTCGAAGTCCGCGTCCTCGAACTTGATGTACTCGGTACGGTAATTGTCCTGAGATTCCACGAAGGTGACTGGCAGGACCACTGAGCCTAGTGGAATAGCCGCGTTACCGGGGACGATGCTGTAGAAAGGCGTGTTGCTCTTGGTGAGCATGTGGGTGATGTCGAGCTTCATTTTCTTCAAGGTCTTGGTGAAAAGGACGTTGAGCCCGCTTCCACCGTCGATGAGGACCTTGTTGAGCTTGGAGCCCGCGACCACTGGCTTCAGGACGAGAGGGAACCGTCCTGGTTCGGAGAAGCTGGTCCATTGATCTGTGCAGGAGAAGGTAATGGGTACCTTCGACCACCTGAGAGGGGTCGGAACCGCTGGTTCAATGCTCATGACTTCTCGACGGGTAGCCTTTTGCTCCCGCCTGCTGGGTAGTCCGCCAAAGAGGACGTTGACAGTCTTGTCGGGTTCTTGGAAGTCGTTGTTGTCTCTGTCGTTCTTCTTCTTGCCTTTCTTGTCGTGAGGGTGCGGTGGGAACCGCCTGGTCGGGGTAGACCCCGCATTCGCTTTAATTTGATTTCTTGGGGGTCTACTTTCTTCTGTGTATCTTGGGTTTACCTTGCAAAGATATAAATCGAAAAAATTGATCGTCGCTCACTCGCTGTTATCTGAGTCGGCTTGACCATTGGCTACCCCATACTTATTTATGGAACTTTTGGATTAATATTGTTGCCTATTTAATGTTCTTTGCACAAACATGCTTGTTTAGTTAGGTGCTTAGCTAGAATGGTTAACATACTAGAACTTGAGCTAAAATTGGAAATTAAGGATCAACTCTTAGTTGCTTTTGGCAAAACAAACCCACCAGCCAAAAAGCCTTGCATGTCTAGTTGTATTTTATTTTTCTCGGGTAAGTCTTGCTAAGTATTAGTATACTCAGCCTTGCTTAATTTGTGGTTTTCAGGTAACCCTATCTAGCCTGGTTCTATTCCAGATGGTTGGGAGCTTGAGTGGGAGAGCGATGATGTTGAGTGATACTCTATGGATGGCCTCCCATGTGTATCTTCTGCTTAGTTTTATTTTCCACTGTTTAAACTCTGAATCACCTTTACTTTTATGTACGAAAACCTGGTTTGTAATAATGTGAACTTGTGGATTTTCTTTTGTGTAATGTTGAACTTGTACTATGGTCCCGCCTTCATGTGGGATTTGCGCATATCAGTGATCCTGTCGTAAGTGATTCACCGGGCATGGTCCGACAGAGGCGACAAAATAGTTCTTTATTATTGCTTAATGGCCACGTGGACAGGCTTAGGCGATAATACAAAATTATTTTGGGCGGTTCTGTCACACTCTCAAGGAGAGCAAGTTAGTGAAAACATTTTAGATGATGAAGAGCCCCCAAGTTTATCAATATTTAGAATGTGGACCGGTGAAGTGATGCATCATGAGGTTCAAGTTCAAGCTCTGGTTGACACAAGCAATCAAGATCCACCATCATCAACAAGAGTGAAACCACCAAGTTCTCAAGTTCATCAAGAAGAAGTCAAGTTCATGGTGACGATCATGGACGAGGCTTCGATCAAGAGGGAGAACAAGGTGGTGAAGCTCTAGAAGAATCTCCACAAGTTGAAGATGATGATGATGGACCCATTCAACGTCAATCTCAAGGACCACACCCAAGAGTACATCAAATGGTTCAACGGGATCATCCAGTCGACAACATACTTGGGAGTATCCAATGAGGGTAGGATCATGACTAAGAGGTTCAAGATGTCTATGATGGGTGAATTGAAGTTCTTCCTTGGTTTTCAAATCAAGCAATTGAAGGAAGGGACTTTCTGGTGTCAAACCAAGTATGTGAAGGATATGCTCAAGAGGTTCGACATGGCCGATTCTAAGCCCATCAAGACGCCCAAGGCATTAAATGGACATCTTGATCTCAATGAGGAAGGAAAGTCGGTCGACCAAAAGGTATTTCGTTCCATGATTGACTCCCTCCTTTACCTTTGTGCATCTAGGCTCGATATAATGCTTAGTGTGTGCATGTGTGCAAGATTTCAAGCCAATCCTAAGGTGTGTCATCTAATGGTCGTTAAGAGAATCTTTAGATATTTGGTACACACTCCCAACCTAGGATTATGGTGTCCCAAGGGCTCCACTTTTGATTTACTTGGCTACTTCGATTCAGACTATGCCGCAAAGTAGATCGAAATAGCACCACCGGGACTTGCCACTTTCTTGGTAGGTCTTTGGTGTCGTGGAGCTCAAATAAGCAAAATTCGGTTGCTTTATCCACGGTCGAAGCCGAGTATGTGGCAGTCGTTGCTTGTTGTGCACAACTCTTGTGGATGAAGCAAACGTTGAGTGATTACAGTTGTGAGTTTAGTAAGATTCCACTCTTGTGTGACAATGAGAGTGCCATCAAACTAGCAAACAATTTGGTCCAACACTCTAGAACAAAGCACATAGATGTTCGACATCATTTCTTAAGGGATCATGAGGCTAAGGGAGATATTTCTCTACGTCATGTTAGCACAGAGATGCAACTTGTTGATATCTTCACTAAGCCTCTAGATGAGCAAAGGTTTTGTGCTTTGAGAAGTGAGCTAAATATCTTGGATTCTCCTACCTTGGCTTGACTTATTGCACATACTTGATTGTGGCTAGATAGGATTGAAAATGATTTATTTTCTATTTTTTGTGAGTTTTTTAAAACTTTGGATTCCAAGATCCTTGGATCGAATCTTAGCCCAAGTGACTATGGTTATGGATTGTTGATTGTGGCTAGTCACTTGGGGTTAAGGGTTCTTATATGTCCACTAGTTGAATCTCTTTATATCTATCTCAAGTCTTGAATCTCCATATCTCCTAAAGCATCTCTTAAAAGCATTTCCTATCTCTATATATCTTAATTTGCTCATTGTGTTGAAACTGGGACGGTGGGTCAATCGGCACAGGTTCCCGGTAGACCCGGGACGCCTCTGGTGTCCGCCGGGTCGCCCGACCAGTTCTAGCCGGGTTGCCCGGCCCTGGCGCAGGGCGTATAAAAACACTGTGGCCGGCGCCTATCAACCCTAGAACACTTCATATCCTCTCCAAATTGTCGCCGCCACCCCCATTCGCCCCTAGGCGATTTTGCCGCTCCTCCACGAGATTTGTCCATGGTTGGGGGCTTTGGAATATCCTCCTTCTCAAGTGCTCCTTCCTCCTCAGGTGTTCCGGAAACTTCGCGGGAATCCAACAGTAAAATCGATTCAAACTTCTAATTTCCCGATCTCTCAAAGTAGCTTGTTCTAAATGATTTCCTTCCGTCAAAAGCTTCAATCTAGACTCTAGAACAACTACCAATCATCTTGTTTCATTTCCCCATACTCACCATTGAGAACCGAGATTAGGGTTCATCCTGACCCGCTGGTTGACCCGACCACATGTGGTCGGTTGACCCGGCCTAGGTCGGGATGGCCCTTTAACCTTTGTTTCTCCCATTCCTTTGTACCAATCTTAATACCATTCATACTTAATCTATCTATATATGGGTAGAGAGAAGGGGAGCTCTCATGGCAAGGAGATTCGCTCGGAATCTAGTGAGGAGGAGGAGGAGGAGCGTTCATCGGGTGAAGAGTATGGCATTCACGTTCATGCAAAGAGGACCAAGCCTCAAGCTCCTCCCGCTCATGCTCAAGGCCGTGGTCATGGTCAAGAGGGCAATCCCATTCTTCAAGAGAGGAACAACACCATTGGGGCAAGAACCAAGAGGGCAAGTACCGATGATGTTGGAGATCGATATGATGCAGACATGTACTTGTCTCTCTATGTGCAGATGGCCATTCCAGTTCATCCTCTAGAGCGCATAAGGCGTGATCCACCTTTGGTGAATTACATGAAGTCAAGGACCAACATAAGGCCACTTCATTTTGAAGACCCGAGGGTGCTCCAATGGTCCTTCTTCAGTGATGATCGGTTTTGGCTTGCTCATCAAGCCAATTGGTATGAGTCAACCATCCTACCAAAGGGACGTATCACGACTGAGATGAAGTGGGTTAATTGACCATTCTTGCTCGATCTTCCTATGCCTATTGAAGAGGCTATGCAAGCTGTGCACACTCGCTGCCAGTTCATGGGGATCTCCTATCTCATGGGCTTACGTTCCGACTACTCTCAGGAAGTGGTGGAACAATTCTACGCCACTCTCTATGTTGACCGAGATAAGAATACTATGCACTTCACTCTTGGTGCTAAGAGGTTCTCAATCACTCTTAGTGAGTTTGCTTTGATTTTCAAACTTAGAGATGCAACCACTGCAAATCAATTCTCAAATGATCTTGTCCGCCTTCATAGTAGATATGAGGTAGAGGTCACAAAAATGAGATTTATTTATGATAGAGCCTATGGAAATATCCACTATGGTCATACAAGTGGACTCACCCCCTACTACAAGATGCTCAACCTATTATTTAGGTACACTCTTACTCCTAGAGGTGGTGAATCTGACAATATCTCACATAGAGCTAGAAACTTGCTTTATCAAATGGCTCCCGGTCAACCTAAGTTCAATGCTTGTCATTTCCTTTAGAATGAGATTATAATTTTCACTCACACCTCATCTAGTGGTTGGAACTATGCACCATACATCTTTTTGATGGTTAAGTATGCCACTAAACTTGATCTTAAGACGGACATCACTCATGAGCCCTACAAGACTAACAAAGGCAAGCTCGTCCAAACTTTCAGACTTGGTAAGCATCAGACTGGTGTTGATGCCAGAGGACCTTATCCGGGCATTTATCCTATTGATGGACCCGTTAATGCGGGTGCCTCCTCCTCTCAAGCACCACCACCACCAAGGCATCCGCATGATCCCTTCCAATGGAGGGTTCCTCTCACTCTCGTGGGGATCCTAGGGGTAAGAAGGGAAAGCTAAATTTCATTGCCAAGGGTTTGTTTGCTTGCTTCAACATGCTCCGCAAAGATGCTAGAGAGCGTGAGGCCGACCATCAGTGGATGGCTCAAGAACTCCATAGGCAAGAAAGGAATCAAAAAGACATGGTAGCTCAACTCAATCTTCCTCACTCTCCGGTGCATGAGATGAGAACCTTTGATCCTCCATCTCCCGTTCCTAACCCGTGGGAGGACCTTGGCTCTTGGGTCCCGGTTGATGATGATGATGAAGAGGAAGAGGACTATGGAGGTAGTGAGCACTATGATGATGAGGATGCAGATGACGACGAGGAGGAGTAGCTCCCTTTTTGGTGCTTGTTGCCAAAGGGGGAGTGAATTTGGAGGATGGAAGCCCCTCATCACCATTTATCTATCTATCTTTTATCACTATTCATGTAATAGAACTTGTGTACATGTAATGAACTATGTGTGGTGTGATGAATGATGGTGTGCCAAGTGCAAACTTTTATTTGTAATACATAATTGTGGTACTTTTATCTATGCTAGTGTGATGTAAGAACCTTATTTATTGTGCATGATGCATGTGTTGGTTGATGTCTTGTTATCTCTCACTTCATTGTTGTGATATACTTGTCATATGCATCATAGATTATTGATTATCACACCTTTGCACTTTGTGTTGTATGCAATGATTTAGGGGGAGCCCTTTCTAAATTTGTGCTATTGGCATTTGAGGCCATTTTATAAGAAAAGGCACATAATTAGGGGGAGCTTTCATCTAAATAATTAGACACAACCTTTCATTTTATTCCTCTCTTATAAGCTCAAATTATAATTGTCATCAATCACAAAAAAGAGGGAGATTGAAAGAGCATCTAGGCTCGTAATTATTTTGGTGATAATGAAAAATATAATTTGGGTATTTGATGGTTCAATTAAGTGTGTGCAGGAATAAAAAGGAAATAAATGAGAATATTCAAAGGAAGGCCCTCAATTTCTTATAAAAGGTGTTGAAGTTCAATAGGCGCTTTAAATTTAATTTTCGGTTTGAATTTGAGTTTAGGAAACACCATACTAGAAAGAGAGACATGATTGGTTGGCCGACGCTCGCTACAAGTACTTATCTAGAGATCCTCTCACCTTTTCATAGAGTGAATTTCACTAGAAAAACCTTAGAAAACCCTTAGAAAGCCTTATCCTTGCTCTCCCTGCCTGACTGGGTCAACCGGCCTATCTGACTGGGTGACCCAGGCGGCTCTGGAGGGAGCCGGGTGACCCAGCCACTTGTGGCCGGTTGACCTGGCCAGGCCGCAGGTTGCTCATAACGGCTAGCTCGGGAGGGGGGGCTTGGGTATAAATACCCTTTCTTCCTCCTCTCTAGGGTTCTGCCTCGCCTTCCATTGAAACACCTCCCAAGCTTGCTTCCCTCTCTCCCAACTCCTTTACAATCACTCCTAGCAAAGATTACTCCTAGGGTTTGGGTGTGAGAGTCCTTTGAGGAGTAGCATTAAGCCCCTTTGTGAGAGCTCTTCACTCCTTCTCTCAAGAAGCACTTGTGGTGGCTTTGGTTGATCGATTCGTGTTTGTTACTCTTGAAGCTTGCTTCTAGACGGTAAGGTGTCGCCCGTTAAGTGCCCTCTCCGTGTGGAGCACCCATGATCATTTTTATTACCCATCCTTTGGGATTTCTCTTAGTGAGCACCAATTTTCCTTTGTGGGAATTGGGTGAGGAAAAGAGGCTCTTGGTGATAGCCCTCCCTTCGTGGGATCCTCAACGTAGACGTAGCTTCCTTTGTGGGAGTGAACTTCAGATTAATTCGCTTGTCTGTTGCTTGTTTGAGTTCATCCCCTATCTATAACCCTAGAAACTAATTTTGGTTCGATCTCTCTACTTGTGTTGTTGCTTGTGAAATCTTTGGTTGCAGGTGGTGTCTACCTCATATACGCAAAGTTTGATTCATTTACTTTCTACATATCCAAGTTTTCCATAGCTTATTGTACTCTATCTTTGCGCGTTGGTTGATCCGTCCCAAGTGCCTGGGTGACCCAGACCCCTCGGTTCATCTGGTCACTCATGTGGGGTCATCCGGACCCTGATCCACTGCTTAATTATGCAGAATTTTAAAGTAATCCTATTCACCCCCCCCCCTCTAGGCATCACAAGGTCCTTTCACACCAGTCCAAGGGAAGCAACCCCGATGAATCAGAGGGCAACACATGGACGTCACAAGGATTAAAGGGCCCGCGGGCAAGCAAACCGCCTCAAACTCAGGTGGACACCGGGAATTGACCTTAGGGTCCACAGGACAGCCACCACACGAAAGCACACGCCGAGGTGGGCCCACAAGGGGTCGGCCGAACCTACCTTGTGTCAGCTCATCCTGGCCTTCCACGTGGTGTCTCCTAGTTGGCTCCTGGTCCACTCCCGGGGTGCTCACGCCATTCTCCCGAAGTTGTCCAAGGCCAATAAATAGAAGGGAGGGGACTCATTTCTTACCCAACTCACTTTCCAACTCCTCTCTCATGTTTGGTTTCCAAGGCTATGATGTAGGCTAGAGTACTTCAGGTTCCAAGTCTACTTTGTGATCTAGGTATGAGTTCTCTTGTATCTTTATTTTATTGTATGACTTTGATCTACTTCAGTTATTCAGCTATTTCATATAAAGTAATATTAGCATATATGGGTGATTTGTTCATGTGTTCTTCGTTTGTTCATCATTTAGAGGCTCCTGTTCTTGATGAACAAGGCCTTTCGATCCACTTGACGAATGATTTACTCATGTCTTCGGTGTTTGTTCATAAGTTAGAGGCTCATGTTCTTCATGAACACAAACCTTTGATCCTGTTGAATAGACATAGTAGAACACGAATCCGTTTGTGTGACTAGCCTAGTTTGATCCAATTAGATCACGTGTTTGTGTTGTAGGAAGTTCGAGTTCAAGCTACGGTACTCCGTGTAAGTGGCCAGTTATCTGGTGGCACTGACCTGGGTCACAATAGCCCGGGCCGGTCAGTGTCTAGTTAACAACGCAAGCATGGTGCTTGGGTGGAGTAGCTGCGTTGCATATGAGCATGCTCCACGGATTGGTAGAGGTAGGCCGCGTAGTGACAGCTGTTGGACCCTTTGTACTCCTCCACGCTCGGGTACGCTGTAGGAGTCTAAAATCTAACAATCGATGTCGTGCGGAAGCGACGCGGGCGGTTAGCTCCCCGTTTGTGCCTGGGTGAGGAGCTGATATTCATACAATGCTTGTGTGACTGACTGATGTCTACTGACTTTATAGGTTTAGTACCTTAGAACCTAGAGCGAACTCGTATGTTGTCTCCTAAGCTGTAGTGTACCATAGAGAGGAGTTCGGGTGTGTTCACACTACCCTATCATTATCATATCGTCATTGATCTATACTCATTGCAATAGCGTTGCACATGTTAATCTGGCCATGCATTCCTTGGATTTGATACCCTCTGGAATACTCCTTTGGGGAAATGCTACAATGGTATATCCGCGCACTTGCAGATTGTTTGTAAACGTTAGGATTACCATCAGAACATTTCTGTCATCGTTGCTAGGAACTCACAAACTTATCAAAGATTAAGGAATGCCGACAAACATTTCTATCGTCGTTACTAGGGATACAAACCTAGTGATGACACTGAGAAATGTCAACAGCGCACAGCCTCCCGATCTCATCTACCTCCTCCCTCTGCTTGGTCCCCACCTGAAGAGCAGGGGCTCCGTCCGCCCCCGACGACTAGCGGCCAGATCCGTCGGCGGCATCCTCCCCACTGCTGGCACGACCCTCCTGTCCACTGTGCAAGGTTAGGCCTCTCCCCTCCCCATTTTTTCTTTGATTTGGTTGGCTTTGTAGATAGTATTTGAAGAAACCCTAGATAGGTATGGGTCTTGATTTATGAAATTAGTGGTTGATACGAGGATTGTGGCGTGGATATATGTAATGTAGTTACATATTGATGAATCTCAATGATTTTTTTGAATTTGTAGATGTCGAATCGATGAGTAGTAAGATACAGTTGGAAAATGCCAATTTCGTGAGAATTAGTTGCATTAATAGATTTCATTTATATATATACTAGGTTATATATATCTTACCTAGGTTATATATTATTACGACGGCATAATTACCAAGGTTGTAGGGTAATCATTTATTAATGTATAAATTGTAGAACATGGATGAACGGTGGCGTGAGAACAAGTGGAAAGACCAGCCTAAGGAGCTCTATCCTGATGTATTCTGCAAGGATGCACCTGTACCACCTGCACTTCCTGTCCGAAAATGTGAATGTGGGAAGGCGGCCAAGGTAACTCAATCCATGCACCCTGATACGGCAGCTCGAGTACTACTTGTGTGGCGATTATCGTGTAAGTAGATTTCTCGGATTTTTCTTAATTTACAACATTTCTTGGTTTGAACGCTTGAATGATGAATTGAAATGTTATATTGGTGCAGGACTTGGAGATGTGCTATTTTTCAGTGGATTGATGGCCCAGAGATGGTTGACCCAAGAATCTTGCTTTTTAAGCAATTCGGTAAAAAACCGTACGACAAGTTCATATGTCCCGGTTCTATGGTCGAATAAATGGCAATGATGATCAATCGCGGCCAACTTGGCATCATTTAGGTGCTGGAGTTGTTTCGGTCCCAACCACTCCCCTTTTTCTGGATTCGCAGAATGTAAATGCAACAATGGCGGTCACTAGTAACAGTCGTGAACCTTTAAGCAAACCATTGAAACATTCTGCCATGTTGCTTGTTTGGAACGAGTACCTCCTACCACCATCATGAGTCTTGGACCACTTATCAACGTCACGCATCAAGCCTCGGAGCCAATCTAACCCTTCTGTATTAGTTTTAGTTTTCAGCTCCTCTAACTTCTCCTCAAACAACTTTACCTCCAACTGCTTAGCCACATTCTCAAAAAGTTTGAAGCTATCCTTCATATGATCCTTCTTCAACAAATTCTCGGCAAGGTGGCGAGTGCACCAATGATGTACCAAAGGCACATGTCTTGGAATGGAATCAGTAACAGCGCTCAAGATGCTGGCGTGCCTATCTGACAACACACAGATCGATATGCCTAGGCCAACTACATGGATCCGTACAAGACGTAGAAACCATGCCCAACTCCCCTTGTTCTCCTTCTCAACCAACGCAAATGCCAAAGGAACAAGACTTTTCTCCGCATCAATCCCGGTAGCAATAAGTAGTGTGCTCTGGTATTTCCCGATCAAGAAGGTACCATCGACAGAAAAAACGGGTTGCATGTGCCTGAATGCCTCCACACACTGAGCAAAGCACCAGAATGCACACTAGAACACATGTCAGTTGTTCAACTCTACGTTAGGAAGGGCAAGTACTCATAATGCATATCAAGATTGGCAACTTTCATTGCATTTAACATAACAGGCAATCCATCATATGCATCCTTCTAAGAACCATAGAGCATACTCAAAGCCCGTTGATGATCCCTCCATGCCTTTCCATACTTCACCGTGTAATTCCATTCCAATGTCACAATACCAATCACCCCACGAATAGAAATTGTCGGATCTTGCTTCATTACAGGTAATAAGCGATTTGCAATGATTTTGACGTTAGTTGACGATGCTTTTGGTTTGGCTCTGCCGATCTGAAGGACCGATTAGGCAACCAGAGAGGGGGGAGTGAATGGGAGCTGATAAAAATTCTTCTCAAGAACTTGGCCTATGCCCCCAAATCACTTCCGAAGAATCTCGCACACACTTGCCAAGATCACGTAGTCACAACGGACCTACTGACCCTAGGAACAAGTTAGATCAAGCCTAAGAACAAAGCGGAAGCAAGTGCCAAACGAACTGAGAGAAAAAAGCTAGCGCGAGACAACCGCCGGCGAGAAATTGTCGGTACTACCGGCCCCAGGTCGGTACTACCGATATGGGCTTACCGGCACCTAAAAACCGGGTTATCGGTACTACGGCCTTCGGGTCGGTACTTCCGACTATCCGTACTACCGACCCCGTGTCGGTACTACCGATAAGGACTCTCTAGCACTCGAAAATCGGGTCATCGGTACTACCTGCACTGTGTCGGTAGTACTGCCCCCCCTAAAAATCAGCCCGCGAAACAGCCCCAAACTTTCGATCGACGGAACTCCCAAACCACTTGGAGTCTTGAGACGAAATTTGGGGGAGATATTAAGCACCCCTAGGTGAGATTATACCCCAAAAATCTCGTCTCCAAACCCACCAAAACACCGGGAACGCGGATCACACGAGCTCAAGTTCTACTCACGAGTTCATCCAAAGAATCACGAATCTAGGACGATTTGAGGAGTTTGGGGGCAAGAAGTCACTGGGAAAAGAGGCACAAGGCACTCATGGATGAATCCCCCAAACAAATCCGAGCCAAAACCGTCTAGAAAACGAGAATCAAGACGAGCACGAAAATAGCACAAAAATGACTCTGAAAATCATCACGGGAACCACAACGCCGAATCTTCTATACAAACCAGGAAAGATTCACAAGGTCTAGCATGTCGCCCTAACATCCATCCCTCTCAACAAATCTCTCATGAAGCTCTCATGCTAGCCTAGACAAGAAATCGAGAAGAAAATGTCTAAGGAAAATGAGAAATGGGAGGGGGGAAATGAAACCCTAGATCGCGAAGAGAGAGAGCCATCCACCCACACTCATGGCTTATATATCTGGTCCCGCCGGTGTGGTAAATGACTCGACTACCCCTAACTCAACTATTGGCGATACAACCCACGCAGGGGCATTTATGTAATGTTTGTGAGTCTTGCCATCGGACGGCCACGCCTTCGCCGCACCTCGCGTCCTCCCGACGCAAGCCATGCGATCCCGCCGCGTGTCCTCCGCTTCGAAGCTACCCGACACGCCCGGATCCCGTCTCCGTCATGTTGGGCCTTCGGACTTGGTTTTGAGGCCCAAACCAAGAAACCGTCCTCCGATGGTTTTGTGGGCAAACCACCAAACCCCGCGTGCTCGGCCGCCCCTCGAAGGTCGAAGACCTTTCGCGCACAGTTCTTCACTGCAACAACACGAACTAGGCCACGGCCTACACTGCGCACTAAGCCAAGAGTCGGTCCAACACCGCGTTGTCGATCACTCATCAACGAGGAGCGGTCATCCATCGACCACTAGGACGCTCCTGGTCACTCAATCTCCCCCTTGATGAGTGCATTGACAACACACGACGAGAAATGAAATTCGAGGAGAAAGAAAGAAAGGAAGAAGAAAGAAAAACAAAGAAGGTCAACTCATGACCAAAACCAAAGAAAGGCAAAGAAAGGTCACAAGCCGAAGCAAAGCACAAACTCCACAACGGAAAACAACAAGAAAGCTCCCCCCTGGACAAATGGATGCAAACTTCCAAATTTTCTCGAATTTTTCATGAAGCTCACCTCTTCTCCCCCTTGTTGACAATGTATGAATCAAGGTGAAAATGCATAAACATGAGACAAAGCATATAAACATCTACATGAGCTTCTCCAATAGGCCAAATCGAGTGTCAAAGGCTAGAAATGAGACAAAGATCACACATATGAATCATAGCATAGTCAAAGCATTTCCACAAGTAATATATAAAAATACAAGCATGTGACAAAGCAAAATTTTCAGATTTAAGCAGTTTTATCAAAAGAAGGCTCGCTTCAAATGTAAAGGCCTATCCATGTCACACTCTAGCCACAAACATGCATACCATTCAAAGATCATACAAGGATATCAAATTCTCAACACAAGATCATTGTAAACACCCATAAAGAAAAACATGTCATGTAAAAGCTCATGAGCCATGTGTCCACTTCGGGGAGACTTCTCCATTGGTGAACATCATGCAACATGTTTTGCACCCATATGCGAAAGATAAGACATTTTAAGCATAGACATGATGGATGGAGCATTTTTCAAGCATACACACTTCTTTTCAAGATTTATTCATTTCATGGTACATGAAGTGCCTTTGCGGCAAAAAGAAGCTTATGCTCCTCCATGAATGCAACATAGGCTAAACATTCACAATGATATCGGCCTTTGGCCCAAATGCAAGAAAAAGAAACATCCAAGCACAATCTAAGCATGAAAAGCACATTTAGGCCAAAATGTGACATGGATACACTACTACACATGAGTGGAGCACATTTCACCAAAAAATTAGTCAAGATTAGCATTTATTTCAAAAAGGGCTATCTCGCCACACATATATCTCAAATATTCAAAAGAGCAGAGCCTCACATCACCATTTCTCCACACATATGACCAATGTCTCACAAATAGCCAAAGAGACTCAAATAAGGCATATGAAAGAAGCTCATCATCCTAAAATGCAATATGATACAAATGCAACATGATATGTGACAAGATGGCTATCCTACCATGGTTTGTACATCAAGCAAAGCATGTATATACATCAAAGTAAAGCATGGTATGATACATATGGTACAAAAATGAAACCCCCAAGAATCAACTAGAAAGGGCAACAAACCCCAAGTTACCCCCGCAAGCGCAGAAAAGTAGCTTGGTCGAGAGGCTTTGTAAAGATGTCTGCTAGCTGATCTTGGGTAGGGACATGACTCAACACTATGGTTCCTTTGTCCACATTGTCCCTCAGGAAATGATACCTCACTTCTATGTGTTTGGTTACCGAGTGAGCCTTGGGTTTTTGGCTACACTTATGCAACCGGTGCTATCACAAAGAAGTGGGATCTAGGTGCACTCCTCACCAAAGTCTCTCAAAGTGTATGAGATCCACAACGAGTGGGAACAACAACTCGCGGCACACAACATACTCACCGCCTCGGTGGTAGGCCGAGCTACACTAGGTCGCGAGGGAAGACCATGGAAACCAACAAAGACCCAAGAAGCTGGCAAGTACCGAAGTGAGACTTCCTCTCGTCTCGACAACCGGCAAAATCCGCATCGGAAAAACCATGAAGAAAAAGAGTCGAGGAGGACGAATACGAAAGGCCAAGACCGAGGAGCGGACGCGTAGGTACCTAAAGATCCTCTTGACCGGCCTGTCGATGTGATGTCCTCGGTGAGGCACCGAAAACGAGCGCACGGACACACGGCGAGAGCCGCATGCCGGCCTCGTCGCCGTCAAGTAGAGGAGGGAGCCAATCATGCTCGGTACTCTCGGTGGTCCACTTGGTTCTCGTCCTCATCGCATCCAAGTGGCGAGTACTCCCCATGGGGGTCGACATCGGCTTCACATCTTGCATCTGGAACTTCCTCGACGCATGTCTTTCGTGTACTTGGTTTGGTGCACAAATGTACGAGTCCTTCACTTGCTTGATGCGGCCCCAGAGAAAATGCGCAACTCGCCCATCATGCTCATCTCGAACTCCTGCTCATCTCATACGCAAACTTGGCAACAAGGTTATGTGACGAGCCACCAAAGACAATATCATCCACGTAAATGCGAACAACAACAAGTCATTTCCATGCTTGAGGAGAAACGAGGTTCTATCTACGGTACCCATCACAAACCCTCCGCTCTTAAACCTCTCAATCTCCCATACAAGCACGGGCGCTGTTTCCAGCCCATACGAGAGCCCTTTTCAACCCGTATACCCCGTGGGTACAACTCGCTCTCCAAGCCCTGTGGGCTGCTTCATACACCTCCTCCTCTATATAACCCCATTCAGAAAGCACTCTTCACATCCATCTGAAACAACTTGAACCCTTTAGCCACGGCAAAGGCTAGAAGGATCCGAATTGCCTCAAGCGGGCCACGGGAGCAAAGGTCTCCTCATAGTCGATCCCCTCCTTCTCGATTAAACCCCAGCAACAAGTCCGGACTTGTTCCTCACAACCATCCCATTCTCTCCCTCTTTGTTCTTCCAAACCCACTTGGTTCCTATAGGATGGCAATTTGGAGGTAGTTCAACTAACTCCCACACCTGGTTCCTCTCAAAGTTTTCCAACTCCTCATGCATAGAATTGACCCGAGTTTGCATCGAGATAAAGCGTGTCCAATGTCCCTTGGGCTTAAAAGTAGCAACAAAAGCGACATGAGCAAAATGAGAGGAATTCCCCGGACCTCGACCGTGTAGTGCGTTCATTGATGTCTCCAATGATCTTTCGACAAAGGATGCACTTCTTGAATCCACCGAGGAGCCTCCACGCCTCGAGACTACCTCCCCCCTCAACTTCGGCTTCTCTCGCCCCGGTCCTCTTGTTGCACCGTCGTTGTCCATGAAGTAGACGGTCCACGCTCCAAAAGTGGTCGTAGGGGGAAGTAGTGGGTACATGCTCGCCCCGGCGCATGGTTCTCCCCCATCATCATCTCCATCTTCATCTTTCTCCTCCTCAAAGAGGTCCTCGGCCATCTCCTCATCACCGCACATTCAAAGCCAAGAGAGGTACATGGCATTGTCTCGTCGAAGGTCACCTGCCAAGTCCTCCATGATTTTGTTAGTCTCAAGGTTAAGCACCCTATAGGCTCTAGAGTGGTTAGCATATCCAAAGAAAATACCATCACTAGACTCTAGCCTCAAACTTGTCGAGTTTTCCCTTTTAAGAATAAAGCATTTGCGGCCAAAAACTCGGAAATGACTCACTTTGGGTGCCCGACCATGCATAAACATAAACGGAGTCTTCTTCTTGAAAGCTCTCAATAAAATTCGGTTAGAAACATGACAAGCCATATTGACCGCCTCGGCCAATATCTCTAGGAGTCCTCGTGCTCATCGAGCATCATCCTAGCCATCTCACAAAGAGTCCGATTTTTCCTTTCCCGACTCCATTTTGAGGGGCACATAAGGGGTCGAATATTGATGATCAAGACCTAGATCACGACAGAAGGCATCAAAATGAGAGTTCTTGAACTCCGAGCCATTATCCTTGCGGATAGCTCGAATAGCATTCCCATGCCTCTCGTTTTTCAACCTCACGATCGTGTCTCGAACAAAACCAAATGTCTCACTCTTATCCTCCAAGAAAAACACCCTGCATAGCGAGAGTAATCGTCCACCACCACAAGGACATACCACTTCCCACCCACCGAGCGAACTCGGGCGGCCCCAACAAGGTCCATATGCAACAGCTCACGACGCTTTGGCCATGACATCGGTCGGGGGTGGATGGGGAGTGGCTACCATCTTACCATGCTACAAGGAGCACAAACCAAATCCTTCTCGAAGCTTCAACCTCGGCAATCCTCGGACAAGGTCAAGACTACTCAAGAGGAAACCAAATCAAAGCTCAAGTGTCCCAACCGCCTATGCCATTTCCACAAATCGAGTAAGAAGGACCGGCCATCAAACAACGAGCGGGACCCCAAAGAACGAGAGAAATCGGCCCCGAAAATCTAACCCTCGGGGATGATCATACGAACAAGATCACCTCGAGAATCAAGCAAACGAGACTCGCCAGACTTGAAACGCACCTCAAAACCCTTCATCGAAACAACCGAGAAACCGAAAGCAAATTGAAACCCAAAGACTTCACAAGAACCACTCCCTTCAATGTTACCTTGTCACTCACATGCACAACACCTCGTACAGCACCCTACCTCGTCCATTGTCCCCAAATGTGATGTACATCTTTTCCTTCAGGGGTGAGGAGTTTGGAGAACCACTTCTTGTCTCTCGGGTCATGTGTCGAACATCCTAGAGTCGATCAACCAAATGTTCTCCAAGCCTCCCGCCCGGCAAATAAACAAGAACGAGAATGAGCTAACGACTCCGACACTTGGGTTAGCACGAAAGTTGAACCGTTGTCGAGTCATCTGCTCAAAAGAGGGGTTAGCAAACATCATCCCCTTGCCACCAAACTTCCCATGTCCCATGGGAGGAGTACGAGCACCACGAGGGGGGGGGAAAACGTGGTCCGTAGTTCCTGTGGGAACCCAAAGCTGTGATCATCTCCCTAGACCCGTATGCGAGGACGAGTAGGAGGACGTCGACAAAACCACCACGAGCCCGACTCAAACCTCTCACCGGCACGCACACCATCATCTCTCCTCTCAAACCTCTCACCACCACCTCTCTGTGGGAACACCTCGCTAAGACTCCTCCACACTTCCCACACCCCGTGGAAGTGGCACTACTAGGCTCATGAATACCATGAGACGCGATACCACCTGGTTTGCTTGCTCCCTGAAGCCTCTCATCCCCTCTTCCTCTTGTAGCAAAACTCTGCAAGATGCCTCTCCTTGCCACAATACTAACACCCGAAGGGGATGGGTTTTGGTTTTGGCTCGCTTCTCTTTAGGCTTCTCACCCTTCTCACCCACAAACTTCAACGGCTTTTTGAAGTCATGTGCTTTTGGTGGAAATTTGGGTGGATCTTGGGTTGTCAAGCTTGTTGCAAGGTGGTTAGGCTTTGAAAAGTTGTGAAGAGTTCTTGGGTGCTTTTGGGGAGTGGGACTTGATCTCTCCGTCCACCTCAAACGCGGGGTTAGACTCAACACACTTCTCGTACACACTCTCCCCACCGTTCTCTCCCACTTTCTCACCCAACTTCTCAAAACCCAAACCACGACCATCGGCTCTCTTGAACTCCTCAATCATGATTTTTAATTGAGGTTCCCGCCTTGAGACAACCAACCCAACACCTTCCTCAAATAGTCATTCTCCTCATAGATGACATCCAAACGGGAAGTAAGTTCAAGATTACGCAAAGTGACTTCATCCACGGCTAGAACATGCATTTGCAACAGGAGATTTCAAAGATGCTTCAAAAGAACTAATGGTAGAACGAGCATCGACAAGCTTAGCATGCAAGTAGGACATGATTTACAAGCACCAAGCAAAGTGGGTCTAGCCTTAAGTCATGACACCCATCCGGAAGATGTGAAGAAGACCTTGGAATGCACCCGGAAGCATGGCCTAAAGATGAATCCAAACAAATGTGCATTCGGGGTGTCAGCTGGAGAGTTCTTGGGGTTTTTGGTCCACGAAGGGGGAATCGAAGTTGGCAAAAAGAGCATGAAAGCCATTGATGAAGTCGTTCCTCCAACCAACCTCAAGGAGTTGCAATCACTGCTCGGCAAAATCAACTTCGTGAGAAGGTTCATCTCAAATTTATCATAGAAGGTGTTGCCGTTCTCTCTGTTGCTGAAGCTAAAGAAGGATCAGAAATTCACATGGGGCGACGAACAACAAAAGGCTTTCGAGGAAATCAAGCAATACATGAAGGAGCCGCCGGTCTTTGGTTCCTCCTCGACCGAACAAGCCTTTCAAGTTGTACGTGGCGGCCGATACCCAAACTATTGGATCGGCCCTTATCCAAGAATTCGAAGGAAAGGAGCGGGTAGTAGCTTACCTTAGCCGAAAATTACTTGATCCCGAAAACCGGGTATTCGGCTATGGAAAAAGCGTGTCTTTGCGTATACTACTCATGTACGAAGTTTCGGCACTACTTGTTGAATGCCGAATGCACTGTATACTCGAAGTTTGATGTGATAAAACATATGTTATCTATGCCAATTTTGAATGGACGGATTGGCAAATGGATTTTAGCTTTATCAGAATTCGAGTTGAAGTTCGAATCGGCAAAAGCCATCAAAGGTCAGGTCATTGCCGATTTTATTACTGAGCATCGTGACCCTTCAGTTGATCTGCTTGAAATTACCCCTTGGGCTCTATTTTTTGATGGGTCATCATGTGGCAAAGGTGGGGGAGTAGGGATCCTACTAATTTCTCCCAGAGGTGAGATGTTTGAATTCGCCATTCCTATACAACCCACTGTCACAAATAACCAGGCCGAGTACGAGGCGTTACTTCGAGGGCTTCAATATTTGAGAGAAGCCGGGGCCGTTTCAGTTGAAATTTATGGAGATTCAGAGTTGGTCATCAAGCAATTGAACGGCCAGTACGAGTGTAGGAGCGAGGCGCTGAGGAGTTACTACGAGGAATGCGAGAGAAATCTTGAAGGGCTTTCCACCGGTAACCCTACAAAGACATTCCTAGAGAGCATAACGAGGAAGCAAACAGCCGGCTCGCAGCGCCTCCGGTTATAAAGAGAGTCAAGAAGCATTTCTTTGCAGAGGTGAGTGCACTAGGGACGGATCTTACAGAAGATGATTGGAGGAAAGAGATCGTTGATTATTTGAGAGATCCATCCCGAAAAGTCTCTAGGAAGCTCAGGTACAAGGCAATCAAGTTCATTCTTCTGGATGACAATTTATTCTATAAATCATTAGATGGAGTATTGCTACGATGCCTGGGTCCAGAAGAAGCCAAGAACATGATGAGCGAGGTGCACGATGGGATATGTGGAGCGCACCAATCGGCCTATCGGATGAAATGGGTTATTAGGCAAGCTGGATGCTTTTGGCCGACGATATTAGAGGACTCGCTTTGAGTATTACAAGGGGTGTCAAGATTGCCGGAGATTCGGGAATATTCAAAGAGTCCCCGCATCGGCATTGAATCCCATCATCAAGCCATGGCCATTCGGGGGGCGGGGGTATAGACTTGATTGGCCAAATTAATCCGCCATCTAGCAAGGGGCATAAGTTCGTGCTTTTGGCTACGGACTACTTCACCAAATGGGTCGAGGCGATCCCGCTGAAGAAAGTGACGTCAGAAAACATGATCGAGTTCGTTAAGGAACACATCATCTATCGATTTGGAATCCCTCAGACGATTACCACTGACCAGGGGGCACAATTCGTGTCATTGGAGTTCAGAGATTTTGCCGAAAGCATGGGAATCAAACTGTTTAATTCTTCTCCATACTATGCCCAAGCTAATGGTCAAGCAGAGGCTTCTAACAAAATCATGATCAAGCTCATACAAAAGAAGATCGACCAGAAGCCAAGGAGGTGGCATTCGGTACTCAGTGAAGCGTTGTGGGCTTACCGAATGGCCCCCCATGGAGCTACAAAAACTTCTCCTTACGAGTTAGTTTACGGGCATCATGCAGTCCTGCCTTGGGAAATGCAATCAGACTCGAGGAGAGTAGTGCTGCAAAACGAGTTAAGCTCCAAGGATTACAGTGGCCTGATGATGGATGAGTTAGAAGATTTGCATATGATCCGTCTCAGGGCCCTGGAGAACATCGAGAAGAACAAGCTGCGGGTCGCTAAATATTATAACAAGAAAGTAAAAGTAAGGCAATTTGCAGAAGGCGACCTGGTGTGGAAAGCGCTATTGCCGATTGGAACTAAATACAGTGAATTCGGCAAATGGTCCCCTAACTGGGAGGGGCCTTTTCGTGTGGTCGATGCGTTCTTGGTAATGCATACATATTGAAAACTTTGCTAGGAGAGGAGTTTTCCGCCGCAATAAATGGAAGGTATCTGAAGAAGTATTATCCTAGCATTGAAATCGATCGATGATTATACACATCTGACACAGAAACAGCCGGCGCTCAAGGATGAGGCCGCCTTTAGAACAAAAATCTATGAACAAGAGAAAATGGCCAGTGCCTGATGCATTGCCCTTAGCTCAATTCTGCATTACAACTGTTTCCTACAAGATTACATCTGGCAGCCTTGATGGTCAGGTCCCCTAAAGGGAGGGAAGCAGAAGGCGTGGAGAAAGAAGCGAAAGTATGATTCAATCTTTTCTTTGCTTCTTCTACGTCGCTCCCTCTTCGGTTGTTCCAGGACCACCGTGACGGCGACTTGGAACGCACGAGGATGACCATGATTGGCGGCCTCTACCAAGTTATCCCAGGCCGCCTTCAGGTTGCTGTACCTGTCAGAGACATCTGGAGCAAAAGAATCAAGGTTAGGGGCAAGAAATCCAGATGCAAACATGAAGGGGTCAGAAGCGTTTACCCCCTACTAGTGCTTCCAGCGCCATGCGACGCTCGCGCTCGGCTTGGCAACGGACGGACATGTCCCTGAGGCCGCGCTCCAGGTGCCGGGCACGGCGGCGCAGCTGATGAATGACCCTTTGCTCAGGCGTGGCATCCTCTGCTTCAGGGGAGGAATCGGAGGAGATGTACTCGGGGACATCTTCGGTCCCAATGACCTCTTCAGGAAGCAAATCAAGGCTGAAAAGACGAGAAGAAGACATGAAGCGTAAGATCAAGCGGAGGAGAACGAGGAGCAGATCAAGAAAGAACTCACTTCCGAATCGTACGCTTCCTTGATGAGCCGCTCCCCTGAGGTTGTTTACCCTTGTCCATGGCGTTGGGGTTTTTTCTTCTGGCAGCAAAGGAAAAGACGAGAAGCGATGGAGGAGTGTGCGAATGGACTTGCAGAGCACCCCACGGGCTATTTTATTGACCAAGGAGGCGCATTGGGAGTGATGATCTGGCCAGTACACACTGTTGGAATACCAAGCGGCAGGGGTTTTCCACCAAGCACGAAGGGTTTTCTTTTGAACAGTGTTTACGGATTGCCGAATTGGGATCCTTTGTGGATCTTGCGCCGAGGGGCAGTTGTTTGCGAGCGTTCGGCTAAAGACAATTCCCAGATACATTCAAAGAAGACAAAATTCACAGATGCAAATGCGAAGGGAGATGTCACGGAACAAATGCAGAATTCAAGAGTTCATCATATATTGCCGACATTTACGCATCCCTAGTACAATCTAGTCAAAGAGTCTGTTCAACACGGAGCGGGGATGGGTAATTTCGGCAATGGCGTCGCCGTGGCCGTCGAGGCGCTCCGGGATGAGCTCGATCTCGTCGATATCCTCCGGCGCGCCACCCCGGAAGCCACGTGGCCCGGTGGAGTAGTCGACGTCCGTATGCGTCGCCATCGCAGCCAGGCCCAAGGTGGTGCCCAGGCGAACGCCATGAACGGCCACCTCGTCGACGCGACGCTCCCGCGCGGCCGGGCGCTCCGCCGGCGTGTCGCCGTGGGCATTCACCTTCTCGGCCAATTGCTCTACCAACGTCTTTAGCTGGTCGAGCTCGGCGTCGCGGGCCGCAAAAGACAAGCGAAGGGATTAGCATCGAGGCCGAGCCGGACCAAGAATCAATCTCGGGGCCATACGCGTCAATGGCCTCCGGCGGTTGTTTGCGGCCGGTCCTCCCATTCTAACTCGGCCACGCCCGCTTTCTTGGAGACATCCTCCGGTTCGCGACGGGATGCCTCCAACTCCTCCTTGTAGCGGATGGCGTCTGCTTCCCCGTACGGTACCGGGGAGTGGCCGTCGGACTCCGATGAGTCATCCGGGGAGGGGTTGATTGGTCGGCGCGCGAGGCGGATTCCACTGAATCAACCTGCAAAAGGGAGGTGATTGTCAAGGCAAAAGAAGATCAAGAGAAGGATCGAAGAGGAGAAGTTGACGGTCATCACCGCCGCGCGCGTTAGCGCTGCTCCCCTCAGCCTCGTCGGAGGCACGGCGGCGGTTGAGGCGGCGCACCATTGCGGTTTGGGGATGTGCACTGTTTGCAAGAAGACCAGAGATTGGCAAAGATTCGAGAGCTAGAAGGCCTGGTGGAGAGCTAGGGGCACCTATGGCAGCATTTATAGGCCTGGCAGGGTAAATCGTGGCTTCGAGTCGTGGCTGTGGATCGTGGCGCACGTCCCAATAAAATCGGAAGGCGAAGAGATTTCCTTGACCAGCCCGCCTGCGGGTCGTTTGGAGTTCCAAGCTGGACCGTGTGCGGGTTGATTGGTTCGGCTAAGGGAACTCAAGGTATCGTTCGGGAGTTAGCGTTTCACTACCGAATGGGTCGTTCAGCATTACATCTCAAAGTACGCAAAGGAAAGGAAACAAATCGCAAAGGAAATATTACAAGAACGACCGGTCCGGGTATACATCAATAAGGACATTCAAGCATTAAGGAGTTTTGCGAGTGCGTGACGAACATTGGAGACTATCAAGTGGGAATTATCCAAGATCTCCTGGTAGTCTTTTTGGGCACCGAGATAAGTCAATGAGCTCTGCATCGCATTGCTTTACTCTGGTAACGGCCGATTCTACCTCCGCTTGGGTCTTTGCTATCAATCCAGGAAGATCGGCTATTTTCTTCTGGTCAACCTCCATCTCCGCTGACAGGCTTCTCAATTCCGCCTCTAGAGCAGCCTTCCTGGCGACTTTCAAATCGTAAGAAGCTTGCAGGTCAGCCAAGGCATCTTTATGGCTTTCTGCTTGGGATTGTGCCCCGTTCATGGCATGTTCAGCGTCAGTTTTCTCCTTTTCGATGGCGGACGGGAGCGCAATTTCCTCCAAGTGCGCCTCAAGGGAACATAAAAGGGCTCTAAGTCGTAGACGGATGATAGGGAAGCTCTGATGTCATCGGGGAGTCTTCGACTAATGGGTTCAAACATCTCTTCAAAATGGCGAAGATCATTGAGCCGATCCCCGAACATCTTTTTCTAGCCAAGCCGCAATTTCTTTGAGTTTGGGCAACACTTCATCCGGCAAAGCGGCTGGTTTATTTCTTTCATCACCTCGGCAGTTGATAGGCCCTCTGATGGCAAGCTCGATGACGGCGGAGCATGACCCCCGAAAAGTAACATTACCGAGGTGAGAATGCTGACATCAGAGTACCGAAACCAAGCGCGGAATTGAGTACCTCATGAATGGTTTCTTGAGCGGGGGCAATCGCGGACGGGAAAGGTGCCCCGGGTAGAGCCGAAACTCCCAAGTCGGGGGGATGCGATGCGGCCATCGGCGACTCGTGAGTTTACTGGTCGAAGAATCGGATCCTCCTCTCGTTGGGTTGGTCATTGTCGCTTGAGCGATAGGCGATGGCATCCGGGGGAATTTGGTGGCTCCGGTTGAGTTGGGAGGTCCATCTGCGGAGAGTGTACCGCTTCGCGAGAAGGTGATGAAGACGAGATCTCTACTGGGATGGGCAATTCAACCCTGGATGGGCTCGCTTGTTGAACCACTGGAACATCTACAAGCGGTTCTCCTACGGCTTCCTCTGCAAGTATCCAATAGAAAGAGTGAGTGCCAGTACTCATCCTTGAGAAAGGACAGTAAAGGACATACCAGTGGGAAGAGCATTGGCAGGTGCTGGTTCTGAAGAATGTTGGGCTCTGGTCTGAAAATGCGCAATGAATATGATCCATCAAGAACAGAGTGACTTGGTAATCAAGAAGGTAAAGGGTTTTACCTCAACAAGCACCTTTTTGACAGTTCTTCTCCTTTTGGCACTTGGAGGGGCAATCAGGTGCAGACCTTGCCTCCTGTCTGCAGCGAGGCTAGAAAGGCTGGGATCTGTAGTAGCATACCTGGCCATTAATTGATGCAGGGTTGTGGATTTAAACCCCAGTGCTGAAATCGGGCCTTCGGCATTATAAGTGATTACCCTGGCTCGAGGGGCGAGTGCGTGATTCGTGGGCAAAAGATGAAGGTCAAAACCATGAATGGAAAAGAAGTGTTTGATCCAAGGGCTCATTGTGTTACCTGCGAAGTCGGCGGGAAATCGGGCACCAGTGCCCGCACGAACACATGAACGGGTTCACCGAAGATGTGGTCATGGACTTCTTGCCACCATGAGTTGAAGGTGGGGTGAGCTATGGTTGCGGGCACAAAAGGACATGTGTAGACGGTGGGGACCGCACACATAGTTGAAAACTCTCGCATCGCATCAGTTCTTTGATCTCCTCCCTGGGCTTGAGGAATTCATGCAGAAACAATCTTGGGGGCATTTGGCCACATCCAAGTTGCCTGGCCATTACATTAGGCTGGTAGTACTCATAAGTACTGATATTCTGCCTCCCTCCATTGAACTCGGCCGGTAATATGCATGGGCGGATTATGATGTTAAAGATTTCCAAGAATTCCCTATCTTGATGGCCGGGCTCAAAGGAGAATTCGACAGGGAAGGTCAGAGTGTCATTGCCTAGAGAAGGGAGCCAAAGAGGATTGGAGAAGCCTCTGAAAAACAACTCGAAGAAGCTGGATGATGTCCTGTCGAACGATAACGATTGAAGTCGCTTCTCCATAGTTTTGGCATCCTCTCGGTAACTTGAAGCTCTCCTTCGGGGGGATTGGACCGGGGGAAGATCCGGAGTTCAAGTCGACGCCTATAATCGATGCATGTGAAGTTGCGGCCAAATTTGAACAAACCACCAAGGGCCATTGACGCATGCTATCCTGCGGGCCGGTGTACATTTGGGTAACGGTCTGATGAAGCATATGGTATACACTGCCCAAGAGGAATTTTCCCAGAGGAAGGCGATTGCCACTAGCCAGATGGATCGCCATTGCGATGTGATTCAAAGTGGGTTCGTTGGCCTTGCCACAGAAGACAAATCTGCATAACCACATGTTCAAAAAGGCTCTGTATTCAACTTCGCCAAGGGGATTGTCTCTCATGTGCTTCGAAATATAATTCTTGTAGCCATTCCCTGGCTTTACCCCTGTTTGGCGTGAAGAATTCTTGAAGTTCCAAGGCTGGACAGACCCAGTGATATCAAGGCCGGTGATCATGTACACATCGGCCAAGGTTGGAGACATTGGGCCATGCCCAAAAAGGAAGGCGTTGACGCCATTTGACCAGAAGTGGCATGCGGCTATCAGAAGATCTTCATTCTTGGGTGTCTCAGCTACGGATAACTCCAGACATTGAGCAATGCGGAGAGCATCCAGATTGGTCAATCCACTCTTATCCGCAAGAATCCTCCGATACCAAGTCTTCCAGCCTGCAATTGGGGGCAAAGGCCAGTTCTTGAACGCATCTTGCCACTGGGGAGGTGGGGATAAAGCTACCTTGAAAGGGATTCTCTGAGATTCAGCGGCAATAAAATCTCGGGGGTCAGGATTCCCTTCGGGACCAAGATAATAAGACTGCGAATTGGCCTCAATAGGAATCAGAAGAGCAGTAGAAGGTTCCTGGAAGAGAGCGGAAGAAGAAAATCTCAGGTAAAATTGAAAACCTAATGCCGAACAAAGGTTTGGAGGGGTGAATTTACCTGAGCAGCTTGGTTCTGAGTTGCCATTGGAGATTCGAGCTCGGAACGAAGGGGATCTAGGGTTGGATCTGAACGAAGAATCCGGCGGATTGCGAAGAACAGGTGTTGACAGGTTTGGCTCAAAGATTCGTGGCTAGAGTCAATTGTGGAACAAAATTACTTTTATCCCACAATTGAAGGGGCATGTGTTAACACCAAAATTTGGTAAGGAGTATGACATGTGGGTCCGATTCGAAAAAAGAGTCCGTCTGGTGGAAGGAAAGATATTTTCAGAGATTTTCGGCAGAAGGATCCGCGGTCGGCTATCTGCTCCAGTTCGGCAAAGGAACAGTAGAGCTGATTTTGCGGGATTGGACGGTGACGTGGCTCGATCAGAGGAAGCGAATGGATGGATAGGCGATCGAGTTTAGTTAGGCAATGAATCCATTCGCAGTTGTAATTAGCAGGGTATAAATACGATCCCTGGATGTATGTAACAGACACGTTCATTCCTCAATACACACCGGCCTTACGCCAAACCCTAGAGTCCTTGTCGTGTCGTCGAGTTCTTCGAGAGGACCAATCGATCCGTCGACCTCCGTGAGTACCGGCAACCTTGTATCATGTCTAGTATCATGCGGTGGATTTAGATCTGATGCAAGTAGTCTTGTTACCACGCTTCGTGTCATGCGGTAGATTCAAGCTTGGTTCAAGAGGGTTTCTTGTTAGATCGTGAGCCATGCGGTAGGCTAAGATTTAGCTCGAAGCTAGTTATCGGCTCCATTGGATTTTGGCAAGATCCAATGGATTCATTAAGTTACCCCGTGTTATCATGAGTTTTACTTTATGTTTTAATTCATGCAACACACTCTTGCCCAATCTAGATGGGTTTGGATCGGCTTTTTTCCTTTTTAAGATCCGTATACGAGCAAATTTCGTGTTTTTGACGCGTGGATCTTGTGCTCTCCGATAGCCGAAACCGAATCGATCAAGGTTGTTACGTGTTGCGGGTTCAAGCTTGCTTTGTGCGTATAAATCTTGAAAGAACCGGGTATCATGCGGTAGATGCAGGTTTTTGCGTTGCTTTGGAGCTAGTCATCCGGTGGATTAGATTTCCAATTCAGTCGATAGATTTATTCACGTGGTAATGTTTGTTCCTTCTTCATGGACCCTGGATCGGTACTGTCGGCCGTATTCGGTTATATCTTCACGAGTAGATCACGTGCCTCGTTCGTGCCTTAAGTGATGTATGCTTTTAGCTTTCCGTATTTGGATTGTATCATGCGGTGGATAGATCTATTTGCGGGAAGTGGTACGTTTTTCATGCAAGTTGTATCACGCGGTGGATAGATTTGTTTGTGATCGTACCCGACGGATCTTAAAGTACCTAGACATGCGGTAGACTAGTGCTTTGATCTATGCGTTAATACATGATTATGTCCGTGCTTTACCTCATTTTATTTAATGACAAACCTCACGGGGATCGGTCATAACTTCATGCTTGCATCTTTATCTATGCAAAGACCGATCATCGTCACGCTTACGTCATCCATTCGGCGGTATTCTTTTTCCCTTTATAATGGTCCGGATGGTTGTGATTCTCTGACAGGTAGCTCTACATAGCTACATGTCATTCTTGCTTGGCTTCTTGGCCATAAATATGGAACTGTCTGGTGCCACCCGACACGTTCCAAGCTTTGGTATCTAATTGCTTTATCTTTTGTTAATTTTCAGGAAAAATTGACTGGCACGTCATTCGCTCTCTGCGCGTGCGAAGCTAGCTTTTTCGGCTTGCTGTGTGATTGGCGTTGAGTGCACATTTTGCGTCAACACTCTTGACTCGACCGCCACCGTGCACCGGCTCGATCGTCCACGACTTCATCTTGCTCGTCTCACCACCATGTGGCCCGCACCTAGTCCCGCTGTGCACCGGTTCCCTCGAACCAAGCCTACTTGTCTCTCCATCTCCCGGAGGCCCCTCAAGGCTGAAGACCTTTCGCGCCCGTTCTTCACCTGCAACAACACGAACTAGGCCGCAGCCTACACCTGCGCACTGAGCCAAGAGTCAGTCCAACACCCGTTGTCAATCACTCATCACTGAGGAGCGGTCATCCATCGACCACCGGGATGCTCCTGGTCCTCAATCTCCCCCTTGATGACTGCATTGACAACACACAACGCGAAATGAAATTCGAAGAAAGAAAGTAAGAAGAAAGAAAAACAAGGAAGCTCAACTCATGACCAAAACCAAAGAAAGGCAAAGAAAGGTCACAAGCCGAGCAAAGCACAAACTCCACACTAAAAACAGCAAGAAAGCTCCCCCTGAGCAAATGCAAGCTCCCCCTGAACATGTGGATGCAAACTTCCAAATTTTAGATGCATTTTTCTGAATTTTTCATTAAGCTCACCTCTTCTCCCCCTTGTTGACAATGTAGGAATCAAGGTGAAAATGCATGAATGTAAGGCAAAGCATATAAACATCTACATGAGCTTCTCAAATAGGCCAAATCTAATGTCAAAGGCTAGACGTGAGACAAAGAGCACACATATGGGTCATAGCATAGTCAAAGCATTGCCACAAGTAATATATGGAAATATAGGCATGTGACAAAGCAAATTTTCAGATTTGAGCAGTTTTATCAAAAGATGGCTCACTTCAAATGTAAAGGCCTATCCATGTCATATTCTAGCCAAAAACGCGCATATCATCCAGAGATCATACAAGGATATCAAATTCTTAACAAAAGATCATTGCAAACACTCATAAAGCAAAGCATGTCATGTTAAAGCTCATGAGCCATGTGTCCACTTCGGGGAGACTTCTCCACTGGTGAACATCATGCAACATGTTTTGCACCCATGTGTGAAAGATAAGACATTTTAAGCATAAACATGATGGATGGAGCATTTTTCAAGCATACACACTTCTTTTCAAGATTAATTCATTTCATGGTACATGAAGTGCCTTTGCGGCAAAAAGAAGCTTATGCTCCTCCATGAATGCAACATAGGCTAAACATTCACAATGATATCGGCCTTTGGCCCAAATGCAAGAAAGAGACATCCAAGCACAATCTAAGCACGAAAAGCACATTTTAGACCAAAACGTGACATGGATACACTACTACACATGAGTGGAGCACATTTCATCAGATTTAGTCAAGATTAGCATTTGATTTAAAAAGGCTATCTCACAACACATATATCTCAAATATTCCAAGAGCATAGCCTCTCATAGCCATTTCTCCACACACATGACCAATATCTCACAAGTAGCCAAAGAAACTCAAATAAGGCATATGAAAGAAGCTCATCATCCTAAAATGCAATATGATACAAATGCAACATGATATATAACAAGATGTCTATCCTACCATGGTTTATACATCAAGCAAAGCATGTATATACATCAAAGGAAACATGGTATGATACATATGGTATAAAAGTAAATCCCCCAAGAATCAACTAGAAAGGGCAACAAACCCCAAGTTCCCCCCGCAAGCGCACAAATGTAGCTGGTCGAGAGGCTTTGTAAAGATGTCTGCAAGCTGATCTTGGGTAGGGACATGACTCAACACAATGGTCCCTTTCTCCACATTGTCTCTCAAGAAATGATACCTCACTTCTATGTGTTTGGTTCTGGAATGAAGCACTGGGTTTTTTGCTACGCTTATGCCACTTGTGCTATCACAAAGAAGTGGGATCTGGGTGTACTCCTCACCAAAGTCTCTCAAAGTGTATGAGATCCACAACAGCTGGGAACAACAACTCGCGGTTGCAACATACTCCGCCTTGGTGGTAGACTGAGCTACACTAGACTGCTTGCGGGAAGACCACGAAACCAACGAGGACCAAAGAAACTGGCAAGTACCAGAAGTAGACTTCCTCTCAACTCGACAACCAGCAAAATCCGCATCAGAAAAACCATGAAGTGAAAGAGTCGAGGAGGAAGAATACCAAAGGCCAAGACCAGGGGCAGACTGTAGGTACCTGAAGATCCTCTTGACGGCCTGTCGATGTGATGTCCTCGGCAAAGCCTGAAAATGAGCGCACAGACACACACTGAACTATATGTCTGGCCTCGTCGCCGTCAGGTAGAGGAGGGAGCCGATCATGCTCCAGTACTCCTGCTGGTCCACTGGTTCTCCGTCCTCGTCCACGTCCAAAGTAGCCGTACTCCCCATGGGTGTCGACATAGGCTTTACATCTTGCATCTAGAACTTCCTCAGCATGTCTTTCATGTACTTGGTCTGATGTACAAATTTCCCATCCTTCACTTGCTTGATCTGCAACCCGAGAAAGTACTGCAACTCGCCCATCATGCTCATCTCAAATTCCCTGCTCATCTCATCTGCAAACTTGGCAACAAGGTTATGTGACGAGCCACCAAAGACAATATCATCCACGTATATCTGCACAATCAACAAGTCATTCCCATGCTTGAGGAGAAACAAGGTCCTATCCACGGTACCCATCACGAACCCTCTGCTCAACAGAAAACCTCTCAATCTCCCATACCAAGCCCGGGGCGCCTGTTTCAACCCATACAGAGCCCTTTTCAACCTGTACACCCTGTGTGGATACTTCTCACTCTCGAACCCCAGTGGCTGCTTCACATACACCTCCTCCTCTATGACCCGATTCAAAAAAGTACTCTTCACATCCATTTGAAACAACTTGAACCCTTTAGCCACGGCAAAGGCTAGAAGGATTCGAATTGCCTCAAGACGGGCCACAGGAGCAAAGGTCTCCTCATAGTCGATCCCCTCCTTCTGACTATATCCCTAAGCAACAAGTCTGGACTTGTTCCTCACAACCATCCCATTCTCACCCTCTTTGTTCTTCCAAACCCATTTGGTTCCTATAGGATGGCAATTTGGAGGTGGTTCAACTAACTCCCACACCTGGTTCCTCTCAAAGTTTTCCAACTCCTCATGCATAGAATTGACCCAGTTTGCATCAGATAAAGCGTGTCCAGTGTCCTTGGGCTCAAAGGAGGCAAAAAATGTAGCATGAGCGAAATGAGAGGAATTTTTGGACCTTGACCACGTAGTACGTTCGTCGATGTCCCCAATGATCTTCGATAGGGGATGCACTTCTTGAATCCGCCGGGGAGCCTCACGCCTCGAGACTACCTCCCCCTCAACTTCAGCTTCTCTCGCCTGGTCCTCTTGTCGCACCGTCGTTGTCCATGAAGTAGACGGTCCACCCTCCGTAGTGGTCGTAGGGGAAGTAGTGGGTACACACTCAGCTTCAGGCGCATGGTTCTCTCCATCATCATCTCCAACTTCATCCTTCTCCTCTTCAAAGAGGTCCTCAGCCATCTCTTCATCACCTGCACATTCAAAGCCAAGAGAGGTACATGGCATTGTCTCGTCGAAGGTTACCTCGCAAGTCTCCATGATTTTGTTACTCTCAAGGTTAAGCACCCTATAGGCTCTAGAATGATTAGCATATCCAAAGAAAATCTCATCACTAGACCTAGCCTCAAACTTGTCGAGTTTTCCCTTCTTAAGAATAAGGCACTTGCATCCAAAGACTCGGAAATGACTCACCTTGGGTGCCCGACCATGCATAAGCTCATAACAGGTCTTCCTCTTGAAGGCTCGCAATAAAATCCTGTTGGAGACATGACAGGTCGTATTGACCGCCTCAGCCCAATACCTCCTAGGAGTCCTGTGCTCATCGAGCATCGTCCTAGCCATCTCACAAAGAGTCCGATTTTTCCTTTCCACAACTCCATTTTGATGGGGCACATAACAGGTCAAATACTGATGTTCAAGACCTAGATCATGACAGAAGGCATCAAAACAAGAGTTCTTGAACTCTGAGCCATTATCACTGTGGATAGCTCGAATGGCATTCCCATGCCTCTCGTTCTTCAACCTCACGATCAGATCTCGAACAAAACCAAATTTCTCACTTTTGTCCTCCTAGAAAAACACCCAGGCATAGCGAGAGTAATCGTCCACCACAACAAGGACATACCACTTCCCACCCACCGAGCGAACTCGAGCTGGCCCAACAAGGTCCATATGCAACAGCTCTGTCGGACGCTCGGTCATGACATCGGTCAGGGGTGGATGGGGAGTGGCTACCATCTTGCCATGCCTACACGGAGCACAAACCAAATCCTTCTCAAACTTCAACCTCAGCAATCCTCGGACAAGGTCAAGACCACTCAAGCAGGAAACCAAATCAAAGCTCAAGTGACCCAACCGCCTATGCCATTTCCACAAATCAGAAGAAGGTCCGGCCATCAAACAGCGAGCAGGACCCAAAGAACGAGAGAAATCAGCCCTGAAAATCTGACCCTCAGGGATGATCATACAAACAAGATCACCTTGAAAATCCAGCAAACGAGACTCACCAGACTTGAAACGCACCTCAAAGCCCTCATCAAGCAACTGAGAAACCGAAAGAAAATTGAAACCCAAAGACTTCACAAGAGCAACCCTCTTCAATGTTACCTTGTCACTCACATGCACCACACCCTCAGAAATCACCCTTCCTCATCCATTGTCCCCAAACGTGATGTACATCTTTTCCTTCACTGGGGTGAGGCTGGAGAACCACTTCTTGTCTCCGGTCGCGTGTCGGGAACATCCGGAGTCGATTAACCAAATGTTCTCCAAGCCTCCTGCCTGTAGTCAGAAACAAGAACGAGAATGAGCCAACGACTTGACACTGGGGGTTAGCACAAAGAAAGTTGAACCAGTGTCGAGCCATCTGCTCAAAAGAGCAGTTAGCAAACATCATTCTCTTGCCACCAAACTTCCCATGTCCCATGGAAGGAGTACGAGCACCACGAGGAGGGAAACGTGGTCCGTAGTTCCTCTGGAACCCAAAGCTGCGATCATCTCCCCTAAACCCGTATTGAGGACGAGTAGGGGGCGTCCAGCAAAACCACCACGAGCCCGACCAAATCTCTCACCAGCATGCACACCATCATCTCTCCTATCAAACCTCTCACCACCACCTCTCTGTGGGAACCTACCACCCTGAGCTCCAACTCTACCAACACTCCTCACACTTCCCACACCCCGTGGAAGCGACACTTTAGGCTCAGAAATACCATGAGACTGGCGATACCTGTCCTGGTTTGCTTGCTCCCTAGCAAGCCTCTCATCCCTCTTCCTCTTGTAGCAAAACTTTGCTAGATGCCTCTCCTTGCCACAATACTCACACCTGAAGGGGATGGGTTTTGGTTTTGGCTCTGGCTTCTCTCTAGGTTTCACACCCTTCTCACTCACAAACTTCACCGGTTTCTGGAAGTCATTTGTTTTAGGTGGGAATTTGGGTGGATCTTGAGTTGTGTCAAGCTTGTTGCAAAGGTGGTTGGGCTTTGGTGTGAAAGAGTTCTTGGGTGCTTTTGGAAGTGGGACTTGGATGTCTCCGATCACCTCAAACTCGGGGTTAGACTCAACACACTTCTCATACACACTCTCCCCACTGTTTTCTCCCACTTTCTCACCCAACTTCTCAAAACCCAAACCACGACCATCCGCTCTCTTGAACTCCTCAATCATGAATTTCAATTGAGGTTCCTGCCCAGACAACCAACCCAACACCTTCCTCAAATAATCATTCTCCTCATAGATGACATCCAAATGGGAAGTAAGTTCAAGATTGCGGAAAGTAACTTCATCACAGCTAGTGCATGCATTGACAATAGGAGATTTCAAAGAAGCTTCCAAAGTGCTAATGGTAGAACGAGCATCAACAAGCTTAGCATGCATAGTAGGACATGATTTACAAGCACCAAGCAAAGTGGGTCTAGCCTTAAGCTCATCATACTCGACCCTAAGAGCATCTAGTTTAGCCAAAGTGGAAGCATTCTTCTCATTAAGCAATTTGATCTCATTCAACCTTGCATTACATTCAGAACATTCAACATCATCAGAAATGGTAGGAGTAAGTTTCAAAGAGTCATTCTCAAGTTTCAATTCAAGCAATTTAGACTCTAACTCTCCTACTTTCTCACAAGCATTCTCAAGTTGAGCCCTAAGATCTCTCCTCATCTTCTTAGCATCTCTCAACACACTATCACGGTTGTCAATCAAGTCATTCAACCTAGTGATCTAAGCAAGCAAAGAGTCGGGGTCACGGTTTACCTCATCCTCTGAGTCGGAGTCGGTGTCTTCCTTCTCGCTCTTCTTGCTGCTTGAGCTATGGGCCATGCCACAAAAGCCTCCAAGTTCCACACAGCTCAAACCACTGAGGTTCCGGCTTGCATTCTTCTTGCCCTTGCGCCTCCCGGCGTCTTCATCCTCACTGCTTGAGCTTGAATGTGCGTCGCTTGAGCTTAAGTCGACGTCGCTTGCACCGGCCACCATGGCTCTTGCCTTGTCCTTCTTGTGGCAGCCCTTGCTCGATCGCCGCTTGTCCTTGTTCTTGCTCTTGGACTTGCTGTAGTGCTTGCCCTTGGAGGAGTACTTGTCTTCACGCCTCGGGTGCGCCTTGTACTCGCTCATCTTGTACTTGTTCTCCTCCGCTTCCGGGCACTCGGCAATGAAGTGTCCACGCTTGCCACACTTGTAGCATGTCCCCGAGCTCCGCCTTGCATTCCTCCAGTTCTCATGTAGTCGATCAAACCTCCTTGAGAGCAAGGCCAGTTCCTCCTCGCCCAGCACATCGAACTCCTCATCTGGAATAGACATGAGAGAAGACAAGGAAAATTGTCGACGGGAAGGGTTAGTGTTAGCTTTGCCCTTTGATCCGCCCACAAGAGCAAGACTATGATCAGTCGAGCCCTCATGCTTGGATTGCAACTTCTTTTCAACCTTAGCCGACTTGAGCTTAGAAAAGAGATCATCCAACTCAATAGTCAAGTATTGCCCGGACTCCTTGATGGCCTCAACCTTAGCACCCCAAACATTTTGGTCCAAGATATGCAAAAGCTTCAAAGCTTGATCATGCTCGGTGTAAGGGAAATCCTCAACATTGGCCTTCATGTTGTTCACGATGGCGGTGAACCTCTGAAACATCGCATCAATGTCCTCACCGGGAAGTTGAGTAAAGTTCTCATATTGCATCCGGTAAGAAACAAAGAGGCGAGCCTTCACATGGTTATCACAACCTTGAGCAACCAACAACTTCTCCCAAATTTGCCAGGCAAGATTCAAATGGCGAACACGCTCAAACTCAGGATCACACAAGCTTCGGACCAAGTGATCAACGGCTTTTGCATTTGCCTCATACTTGGCCTTAGCACCGGCATCGGTCACCATAAGAGTGTGGATATCCGCCGGAATAGCATAGGTCTTGTCAAGCACAATGAAATCCAACAACTTGCCACGAAGAAAGATCATCATTCGGGCCGCCCACTTGTGGTAACCCTTCCCATCGAAGTGCGGCGGACCGCCCCGCTCAACGTACGCCATCTTAGGATTCAAGACTTGTCAAAGTCACCACGAATCCGACACCAAGCTCAGATACCAACTGAAGGACCGATTAGGCGACCAGAGAGGGGGGGAGTGAATGGGAGCCGATAAAAATTCTTCTCAAGAACTTGGCCCATGCCCCCAAATCACTTCTGAAGAATCTCGCACACACTTGCCAAGATCACGTAGTCACAACGGACCTACTGACCCTAGGAACAAGTTAGATCAAGCCTAAGAACAAAGCGGAAGCAAGCGCCAAACGAATCGAGAGAAAAAGCTAGCGTGAGGCAAACTGCAGCAGAAATTGTCGGTACTACCGGCCCCAGGTCGGTACTACTGATATGGGCTTACTGGCACCTAAAAACCAGGTTA
The DNA here is from genome assembly GCA_947561735.1 of Cenchrus americanus. NCBI lineage: Eukaryota > Viridiplantae > Streptophyta > Magnoliopsida > Poales > Poaceae > Cenchrus > Cenchrus americanus. The sequence continues at coordinate 109,120,613 of OX387240.1, forward strand.
TCGGTACTACCGGCACTGGGTCGGTACTTCCGACTATCGGTACTACCGACCCTGTGTCGGTACTACCGATAAGGACTCTCTAGCAGCTGAAAATCAGGTCATTGGTACTACCTGCACTGTGTCGGTAGTACCGCCCCCCCTATAAATCAGCCCGCGAAACAGCCCCAAACTTTCGATCGACGGAACTCCCAAACCACTTGGAGTCTTGAGACGAAAATTGGGGGAGATGTTAAGCACCCCTAGGTGAGATTATACCCCAAAAATCTCGTCTCCAAACCCACCAAAACACCGGGAACGCGGATCACACGAGCTCAAGTTCTACTCACGAGTTCATCCAAAGAATCACGAATCTAGGACGATTTGAGGAGTTTGGGGGCAAGAAGTCACTGGGAAAAGAGGCACAAGGCACCCATGGATGAATCCCCCAAACAAATCCGAGCCAAAACCGTCTAGAAAACGAGAATCAAGACGAGCACGAAAATAGCACAAAATTGACTCCGAAAATCATCACGGGGACCACAACGCCGAATCTTCTATACAAACCAGGAAAGATTCAAAAGGTCTAGCATGCCGCCCTAACATCCATCCCTCTCAACAAATCTCTCATGAAGCTCTCATGCTAGCCTAGACAAGAAATCGAGAAGAAAATGTCTAAGGAAAATGAGAAATGGGAGGGGGGAAATGAAACCCTGGATCGCGGAGAGAGAGAGAGAGCCATCCACCCACACTCATGGCTTATATATCTAGTCCCGCCGGTGTGGTAAATGACTCGACTACCCCTAACTCAACTATTGGCGATACAACCCACGCAGGGGTATTTATGTAATGTTGAGGACCATGTGTGGTTCGAGGACCGGTGGATGGTCGCTTCCTTGTGTGATGAGTGATTGACAACATTGTGTGGACTGATTCTTGGCTAAGTATTGCAGGTGCAGGTTGCGGTTTGACTGGTGTTGGTGCAGGTGAAGAACAAGCGCGAAAGGTCGTCACCGGTGAGGCCTCCAGGTGTGGAGAAGACAAGTAGGCTTCGTTCGAGGGACCCGGTGGCCAGCGGGGTCAAGTGCGGGCCGCATGGTGGCATAAACAGCAAGATGAAGTCGTGTACGGTTTCTTGGTTGAGCCTCAAAACCAAGGTCGAGCCGGGACTACGTTGGAGCTGAGTCATGAGTGGAGATTGACGGAGGCTACACCGAGTTCGCGGGGTTTCCAGTGGTTCACCAGAAAACCACTGGGTTCCTTGGTTGATCCACAAAGCCAAGACCGAAGAACCGAAGACAGAGCTGCAGTAGCGCCAGACCGGTCTGACCGGTGGGGAGCACCGGTCTGACCGGTGTGCGACGACGCAGTCCGGAGACTTCGAAGCGGAGGACACGCGTCGGGATCGCATGGCTTGCGTCGAGGCTATGCAGGGTGCGGTCGCCGGCATCCGTCCGATGGTGAAGACATGAAGACTTCCAAATCCGCCCTTGAGGGGCTTGTATCCCTAGTTATTAGAGAAGGGTATTTTAGACTTTCGGTTGCCTCCATATAACCCAAGAGGTGAGAGGATGGCAGCCAACTCTTGGAACCCTAGCTCATTTGTTTTCCCATTTTCTCTTCCTATTTTCTTAGGTTTTCCATAGGACTAGCAAGAGAGCTTCATGGAGAGATCTTGTTGAGAGGGATGGATGATCGGGCGGCTTGCTAGACCCTGTATGAACCTTTGTTTCATGTATAGATGATTCGGCGTGGTTCCTCAAGGTTTCGATGTGTTTTCCCCGGTTGTTCTTGGTGGTGATTTTCGGAGCCCTCTCTTGGTGATTTCTTTGGGTTGTTTTCGGGACCTTTCTCTTGGGGATTTGATGGGGGAAATTTGTGGGAACCCTTCGTGGTTCTTTGGGCTGTGATTCCCCTCCCAAATCCGTGAGTAAAGGTGCTCGATTTTGGGGTTTCTTGAGTTCTTGGGTTGGAAGTGCTCTTGGCGGGATTTCCTTGATTCCTCCTTTTTGGATGAGTTTTGGTGGGATTAAACTTGGCTATGGACTCCTCATGAGGTGTTCCTAATATCCCCAAAGTCTTGTTCAAGTCCGTGGAGCGATTCGGGAGATCGAGGTTTGGATTTGGGGGAGTTGACCCGCGGGTGCTGTTCATCCCGAGTTGCCCAGGCTACACCGGTCTGACCGGTGCTCTTGACCGGTCTGACCGGTGCAACCCTCGGTGGGATTTTGCTCGGGTGAACGTCTTGGTGTGTTCGTTGTTGTCCCGTGGTGCCGCCGTTTCGAGTTTGGGTCGGTTTGGTGGTCGGTTGGCTGTTTGGTGCCTTGGGGGCTTTCAAGCCGTGATCGGTCTGACCGGTGTGTCTCACCGGTCTGACCGGTGTAGAGCCACTTAGTGAAAGTTGCTCAGTTTCACCAGCAGGGACCGGTCTGACCGGTGGTGCTCACCGGTCTGACCGGTGTGGGTCCGTAGACTCGAGGTTTGGTGTTCCGCCGCGTTCTCGAGCTCGGAAGGTTGTGTGTTGGTTCCTAGGTCCAGTGGCACTCCAGTGGCTACGTGGGCTTGGCCAACTTGGGTAGTGAGTCGGAGACGTGTGTTGGAAGCCTTGTTCATCTTGTTGGAGTTTCTATCTCCTTCGAGAAGAATTTTTATCGGCTCCCATTCACTCCCCCCCCCTCTCTGGTTCGCCGTATCGGTCCTTCAAATGTTTGTGGGTCTTGCCATCAGACGGCCACGCCTTCGCCGCACCCCGCGTCCTCCCGACGCAAGCCATGCGATCCCGCCGTGTGTCCTCCGATTCGAAGCTTCCCGACTCGCCCGGATCCCGTCTCCGTCGTGTTGGGCCTTCGGACTTGGTTTTGAGGCCCAAACCAAGAAACCGTCCTCTGATGGTTTTGTGGGCAAACCACCAAACCCCGCGTGCTCGGCCCGGCCTCCCGCCAAGCCTCTTGACTCGACCGCCACCGTGCACCGGCTCGATCGTCCACGACTTCGTCTTGCTCGTCTCGCCACCATGTGGCCCGCACCTAGTCCCACTGTACACCGGGTCCCTCGAACCGAGCCTACTTGTCTCTCCATCTCCCGAGGCCCCTCAAGGGCCGAAGACCTTTCGCGCCCGTTCTTCACCTGCAACAACACGAACTAGGTCGCAGCCTACACCTGCGCACTGAGCCAAGAGTCAGTCCAACACCCGTTGTCAATCACTCATCACTGAGGAGCGGTCATCCATCGACCACCGGGACGCTCCTGGTCCTCACGATCCACAAGTGTGTAGCCCAACCACACTAGTGATCTTGAACTTATATGAGCCCTTCATCTTTCTACCACAAACTTTCCATTGGCAATGACTAGACTCACACGTGATGGTGTACCTCCTTGCGGCATGTGAGTTCTTCACACGGTAAGATCAATTGTGTACTACAGCATACTCCCTCAACCACATCTTGAGAGCTTCAATATCCTTGAATACGTGCCCCTTCTTAGTTATAGTGCTCGATTCCATCCTCAGAACGGCATCTTCCAACGCCCCTCTGTCAGCAAAAGCTCTGTGCAACTCCCTAAGGTCACAAAAATGTGACACAAGGGGGTCACGATCTGGGAAAACCCTCTTCATAATCTCAATAGTACATGGAGAGGGTGGAGTAACAACACGGTCATCATCAAAATCAACAGCTCTCATCCTCTCATATGTGACAACATTATCACCCAAACGGACGTTGTGATGGTTCGAAGCCTGACAAACCAACGACGGTTGCTCAATCGCAGGATCGCAAAGTGGTGACAAGGCCCATGCAAGTCATCTTCATCAGAATCGGAAAAAAAATACCATCACCCGTTTCATCATCAGCAAAGGCACCACCTCCCACATCCTTATCATCTGCAAATCCACCCCTCCCACATCATCATCATCATCTTCTTATTCCACTGCCTGAGTAAATGCAACCTCACATGCTTCACAAGGAACCACCTCAAAAGAAGCGCCACATTGTATGGGTGACGACTCCCAAGGTGGCGGCTCCCTCACAACCTGCCTAACAATCAAGTCCAGTGCTCTTACTCCCGTTTCCATCACAACTGACACATAATTGTTCCATTCAGCTGGACCACTAATTGAAACCAACCGCTTGATACGTGTCCCAATACACGACCCCACATCAATCACCCCTTGCATAACAATATCCACTCCCTCATCCGCCCGAAGCCTCTCTTTCAATTTAGTGACAAGGAAACCATAAGACGGTCGAGTATTAAAAAGCATTGAAACCTCCCGCATTCCCTCAAATTCAACATCTCCATTGTCATTCCTTCTAACATTACCACCATGATGAATTGTCACTAGCTTATCCATCTATCCAACATAAAAATTATCTTTCCACATGTGCATCACGAAATTAAAATTACACATGCATTTTCGTAGCATTTTCAAATCATGTCATGTCACAATCCAACTACATTCAAGAAAAATACTAACCAACGTACATCTAGGGTTTCATCTAGGGTTTCTTCTGGGGTTTGTTGCACTAATTTCATCTAGGGTATGAACTACCAAATCTAACAATGCAAATAAATTCAAAAATACAAACGGAGGGGAGAGGTCTCACCTTGACCAACGGAGGTGAGGGCCGCGCTGGCCGCGACGAGCTCACTGCCGGCCGGATCTGGCCGGCGGCGACGGACGTGGCGGGGGCGGGGGTCGCGGCGGGGGCGGGGGCGGTGCACGGGGGGGTAGGGGCGGCGGCTGGCCACCTCCGGATCTGGTGGGCGGCTGGTCGACGGAGGACGGGGCGGTGTGGAGAACTGAGGCGGGCTTAAGTGTCGAAGCACGGCACCATGCCTGTTAGCGTCGTTCTTACATAGCACGGCGCCACGGCCTTTGGCACTGTAGGTACATGGAACGGCGCCGTGGCTTTTGGCGCTGTCAATTTTGACCGGATTTCTCCCGAGCCACGGCGGAGATGACGGGTCACAGGATGGCGCCGACGACCTTGGCGTTGTGCTGTGTACCTACGGCGCTGAGGCGCTTGGCGCCGTGCTTTGGGTCTATTTCTGCAATTGTTTCCGCCAGAGGTCTATATGTAAAATTCTTACCAGACAAAAATGCAAGAAAACTACTACCTATAACCCAATCACAGCATCACACCCATTCCAGTAATTAGAATCCAACACTAGTTGTTCACTGGAAGACAAAGTCTACATATTAATATGCATGCATTATAGTTTCATCGGAGACTAGCAACAAAGCCAAACTAGCATTGTATATAACCGATGCACCAGATCGCCAACTCGTACTTCTGCTAACTGTCGATTTATGCAGTGCAGACTTGCACTACAAAGTTACACACTTGCCAATGCAGTACCTGGCTCCTGCAATCTAAATCTAGAGGGCATTTCCCCTCTGCAAGCATCAGCATAATCTTCAGCGAGCTGCGGTGCAGTTTCCTTGTAAGGATGTATGTACTTGTGCACGAAAACCTTTTCAGTCAGCGAGACTGCGGCATAGTAACTCCGGTCAAGCCCCAACAATCCATTTGCCTTGAGGAACTTCACAACGTAGTGTCGGGGCATAAGACGGCCCTCGAGGCTATATGTGATTAATTTCGATCTCCCAGCAATATACTCTAGATCCAGCCCGACCTCAGAGAACAGAAACTCACTTACACGCTGTGCCTTATCTGCAGAGATCGCCAGCAGCGACGGGTTCGTGGACACTGCACTAGCCACTTCAGCATCCGACCATCGGAACGTCTTTTTCAAGAGCTCCATCTTCCCAGCCATAGTCTCCTTGTTGTGGTTCGCAACAAATGTCAACGCATGCCGGAACATTGGGGTGCCACGACGTATGCCGATGTCCTCAGTGCACGCCAAAATCGCCCGGACATGCACCTGTTTGCAGTAGAGCAGCCTCGGCCGATACATGCACGTCTTGGAAATCTGGTGAGCAGTTAGCGTGCACTCGCGCAGGCACGAGACGTTGGGCTTTACCACCCTCTCAAGATCAGCGGCCAGGAGTCTGAAGGAGCAATTCTTCAGCGCACGAAAGAAGTTATCGAAGGAGCCGAAGAGGGGGATGAAGTACTGGAGCTTCGTGACGAAGTTGGGATGGCGGAAGCCTGCAGGGGCCAGAACGACGAATTGGGCGATCTGGGAGGGGCTGAGGTCGAGATCACGAAGCTCGGCGACGCGCGAGGCGAGGATCTTGTCGGCATTGCAGCAAAGAAGGTTCGGGTCGCGGATTATGGCGGCGGCGATGTCGGGGGTCGAGAGGCCGAGGCCGGAGAGGAGTGCGAGCACGGCATCAGGCTTAGAGGGGGACTCGAGGCGGGAGAGCGTCTTGGCGCGCCCGACTGCCTTGGCTGCTTGCGCTGCGGTGAGGCCACAGGTTGCGACGAGGTAGTCCCCCACGGCGAACGGGCTGGGAGCTCCAGCTGCTGCGGTGGTTGCGGCGAATCGGGCGAGGGGGAAGAGCCACAGGTGGCGGAATGGAACGCCGAGATGGTTCTTCAAGTGGAGCATGGTCGATGCGGGAGGGCGCCTGCTGCGGATGACCGGAGGAGGGCAGCGCGGCGGCTAGGGTGGTGGCGGAAGGCCGGAAAAGCAGTGTTGTTGAGGCTTTCAGGGGTGGGGGCGGCTGTGACGGCTGCGGCGGGAGGGGAGAAGCGTGTGCGGCCGGGATGGATCAGGCGGCGGCGCCCTCGAGGGCTCCCTGAGGCAGCGAATGTAAGCCTGCCACTGCCACTGTCAATGGAAGGGTATGGATAAATCCATTCTTGTTGGTACTCAAATCCAAATAATTAATATCCACTTCTTACCCTCCTCAATCCCACTCATACCCAATGGATAATTAGTTTTGTACTAGATTATATACATACCCAATGGATTATTTGTACCATCCCCGCACCCATCCTACTCATTTCTTAAATGGATAATTATTTTCTACCATACCCTCCCCATTTGAGATGGGTGTGGATTTGAATATGGATAGTGGATAAAAACAACAGGTCTAAGCGAATGGGCGCAGGCGGACGGGGACTTACTCCTGACTTTTTTTAACGTGGATCAATACCATTAAAAGATCCTAAATTTAGATATATATCATTACTTTTATAACACTTGTATAGCACGTTTTTAAGAGAGTTACAGCTAGGCTACCCTAGGAGAACCCCTAAGGTGCGGAGGCACAAAGAGGCACAACAAGGAAGATAACAACCACGACGACCAACATGGTCAGAGGTACACCAACAAAAGAAAACACACAGAACAACCGACAATGCCTAAACCTGCGGGAAAAAAGTACAACAAGAGCGCAAGCACATCACCGACAGACTCACACCTAGGCGCCAACGGGAGAGGAGCATGAACGACATGCAAGATGATGCCTCCAAGGAGGGGAACGACGTTGACGCCGCCATCATCCGTCTGCCCACGCCGAAGCAGACCAAGCATTCACCTGGCAAGACAAATGGACGGAGGCCGAAACGCCGGACTCCGGAGCCAACTTCACGCGGCCCACCGCCAAAGCCTAGAAGGAGTCAATCGATGGAAAGGCAGCAAGCAACTCTTGATGGTGACGACGAAGACCTTCCGCAGGGCAGGCGGCCAAGAGCGACCACAACTACCAGGAGGGGGAAGGAGCTGTGACATCCCTGATGTTTATTTGTGCTAAAGACATTAATTAGCTGTGTTAATCAAAGTTAATTATCTTCTAAGCATGTTTGACATATTTTGTCACATATTTGCACAAAAGACCTTGGTTAAAATCCCAAATCACGGTCAAACCCTAAGTGCTCCATAAAGGCTGATTTGGTTTTCTCGCGCGTTCCCCAAATTTCACTATAGAAGTTCAAAATCGGCCAATATAAAAGTTGTTCGTTATTTCTGGGAACACATTTTTCCTAAATGGCACACATTCAAATTTTGAGTGAAAGTTCGCTTAAATTCGAGTTGAACGCGCTGTGAACAGTAACTCGTGGCCGAGAATTCCTGCATTTTCAACACGACTTTCCCACAAATCTATTGATCAAAACATATGTCGCCCTTTGGGAAAGTTGTAGGTCTATAGCTCAGTTGTAGGTCTATAGCTCCTCTACAACTTTTATTTTTGGAGATTTTCAAGTTCTATTCAAGATTTTTGAGATTCGCATTTTCAAAAAGGGTTGAACCAAATAAAAACGAGCACCCTTGCGTTGGGCCCGCGCTCTCGCGCCATGGACGTCCGCGTTCTCCGGCGTACGGACTCCGGAAACTCCGTGGTGGACCGCGCGCGACCTTGGGACCTCTGAAGACCCGCAGGACCATGCGCCGAGTCCTGGGGCGAGCTGCCGACCGGTCGCGGGCCCCCCGAGGCCGCGCCGTGCCGCCGCTAGCGATGCCGCCGCCCCCGGTCCGTCCATGGCCGGCCACCACCCTAGAAAGGTTAGTGGTAGCCCCTGCCACCTTCCCCGGCGAGGTCCGGCCGTCGCCAGCCGTGAATTCCGGCCGCCGTTGCGGGCAGTCCGCCCCAGGGACGACATTGCAAGGCTGCAGATCTTTCTAGGGTGATTTCCGTAAACCAGGGACCTCTGTGTAATTTCGCGAAAATAGTATAAGAGTCATCCTATAAATGTGTATTAGGGTTTCAGCAGCAACTTCAAAAATATGTAGAAAATTGTAGAAAAATCATACAAATGCAAATCTAATTTTGTTGGTTTCCTGGTGAAGAAACCTACCTTTTATAGAAAGCTTGTATAGGGTTTTTCTGTGTAGTTTTTGAATTAAAAATTCAAACTCAGTTTGAAGTGTTTTTAGTGTAGTTTAAAATATACACATGATATGAACTTGAATTTTGGATATGTTGCTCCTTATGGCATGTCTAGATCTGTGACCAAAATTGGCAAGAGTTTGATGTGTAGATCTTTAATTATGATTTATGTAAGTTTTATGTTAGTTTAAGCTTGATGCTTTTTATAGCCCCTTTAGTGAGTGTACCCTAGGGCTTTGCCTTGATGAATAGTACCACTGGTGGGATGGATGTGATTTTAGAATGTGCTTTGATTTATGTTTTGGATTTAATCTTGTGTAGGAGTTTAAATTCAAAATTTGAAAACTAATTTGAATTTGCACTTATGCTTTGGTCAGAAGCTTATATTTGGCATATATGACTTGTAGGAGAAAGTTGAGATCAAAAAGTTTAGTGCATCTTTTTATATGAATTGATGGTGATTTGCTAGGCTAAAATTTGTCTTTTTCGTATAAATTAATTTATAAATGTTCTTAATCTAAATTTTGGTGTGTGAGCTTAGAATGAGTATATGATGATGTGTGCAAAAGCTTAGACTTATTTGAGGTGTTTTTTATTTAATATGGATTTATGGTTCAAAGGCTTGTTTTATGTAATTAAATAAAGAAATGGAGATTAAAGTGCTAAATTGTGAAAACATGTTTGTTCCTGTTTTTAATAATTTAAACACACCCCCTTTCTGTTTGGTGAAGTTAAGTAGCTTAATTTTCTTAGATGTGTACACAGTCACTATAAAAGTTAATCTCACCTAATGCATATGCATGCGACGTGTAGATTTACCAGACGGGACGTATACGCTCACCCAGGAGGAGGAGGGAGCAGCTAGCGGGGAGGTGAACCAACTTAGTGTGCAGCAAGACCTGGACCAAAGTCTAGAAGAGCCCAATGCTAGTGTTAGTGTTTGAGTCAGAGGAAGGCAAGCACCGGAAGCATTCTAACCCACTTTATAAATTAAAATCATGTCCTTTACTTTTCAGCACTTTTTTTGCTTTAATTTGTGCATTTAAGTTACAAGTGTTGCTTTGAAACCTAGTTGTATGATCCTTAGGACTCCTATGCTCTTTTACTAGTATGTTAGGAACGCTAATGCCATGCTCTAAGGATACGGTAGAAGTCGAGTAATGACTCATTGCTCGCGAGATATAGGATGCTTATGTTGGAATCATAAGTTGGTTAAATTGACTCGCTCATGTGGTAAGAGCAATGGGTTCCGTCTCGACCGAGTAGCATTGTGCTGGTTTAAGCTATTGAACGTACCAAGTGTTTGTCGGGAATGGGACCAGTAAGCCTAGTACCTAATGAACCAGTGCGGGGATTTTATCGCTACTACTCTTGGGATGCTTCTCCCGGTTTGATTCCTGTAGTGCAAGCGTGAGTCTGGACGTGCCGTGTGAGGGCGTTCCAGTAACCTTGTACATAGGACTGTAGCGCCTGTCCCTAATCTGGGGAATGACTGGAACCGCCTACTCGGGGTAGACCCCGCATTCGCTTTTATTTGATTTCTTGGGGTCTACTTTCTTCCGTGTATCTTGGGTTTACCTTGCAAGGATATAAATCGATCGATCGTTGGTCACTCGCCATTATCTGAGTCGGCTTGACTACTGGCTACCCCATGTTTATTATTGGAACATTTTGGATTAATATTGTTACCTGTTTAATATTGTTTGCACAACATGCTTGTTTAGTGCAGGTGCTCACCTAGAATGGTTAACATACTAGAATTGGAGCTAAAATCTGAAAATAAGGATCAACTCTTAGTCACTTTTGGCAAAACAAACCCAACAGTCAAAAAGCCTTGCATGTCTAGTTGTATTTTCTTTTTGTCGGGTAAGTCTTGCTGAGTATTAGTATACTCAGTCTTACTTAATTTGTGGTTTTCAGGGAACCCCATCTGGCCTGGCTCCATTCCAGATGGTTGGGAGCTTGAGTGGGAGCAGGGTGACGAGGAGTGATACTCTATGGATGCCCTTCCATGTGTATCTTACGCTAGTTTTATTTTCCGCTGCTTAAACTCTGATCACCTTTACTTTTATGTATGCAAAACATGGTTTGTAATAATGTTGAACTTGTGAACTTTTATGTAATGTAATGTTGTACTCTGGTCTCGCCTTCACGTGGTCTTAGTGCATATCTCGATCCTGTTGTAAGTGATTTACCAGGCTTTACCCGGTAGAAGCGACAGAATAATTCTTTATTATTGCTTAATAGCCACGTGGACCGACTTAGGCGATAATACAAAATTATTGTGGGCGGTTCTGTCATAGGAGCCCACCCGCATCCCCACTCCCCACGATCGGCGCATCCAGCAACGCACGAAGGCGACGAAAGATGGGTACCGAAGCTACGGAAGCTAACGTGAGGTGCCGACAGCTAAGGCACCAAGGGGAGGACGAGACCCATCCCCCCATCCCACCCGCGAAGAAGGCGACAGGTGAAAGCATGGAACCGCCTGATGCCGACAGGTCACGAAGAGGCGACCAGCTACACTACCACCAAGACCGACCGCGACGAAGCTACGTCACGCGAGAGCCGGGAACGACCGCGGGAACAAAGACGACCAAAAGAAAACAGACACACAAACTCAATTCCACAGGATAGGAGGCGGCACCCCTGGCCGACCGCCGGCAAATGGTGAGCACAACCGAGGGAGAGGAAAAGGTGGGGCATGGATGACGCCTTCAACAAGGTGAGTGGCGCCCGAGAGCGTCACCATCATCAGCCCGCGAACGAGCATCGACTTTCGCCAGCACCCCCAAGAACTCGCCCCAGGCACCCACCACCACACCACCGACCGAACACAGGCAGGGACAACGACCGGCAGCGGAGAAGAGCACCCGTGCCAGATGCATCCTGCTCCGCCCGCCACAGACACCCCAACGGAGGACGACCGGAGCACCACCAGAGAGTCCACACCGCCAAGAGGGAGCCGCCACAGAAGGCCAAGTCAACGACCAGCCGCACGCACGCGCAGCAGGCAGCGACACCAAGACCGTAGCCCGCGGAGCGCACGCCCCCAATAGCTCGAGGCCATCCTGGGGCGCAGACGAGGGGGCCCCCAAGCCGTCGCCGGCGATGCGGGCGCGGCCCACGCGACGGCCGCTGCCGCCGTCGGCCCCCACCCAGACCGCCTAGTAGCCGCCGCCCGCGGCCACCCCCGTGGCGGCGCGCCCAACCGAGCGTCGGAACCGGCCGCAGGCAAGGCCGCCACCGTCGAGGACACGGAGGGCAACAACGGAGAGGCCGCAAGGCGGGCCGCCCGGAGCAGCCGCCGGCGAGGAGCGGTGGAGCCGGCCAGATCTAGGGTTCGGCGCCCGCCGGGCCGACACCCCAACCGACGCAGAGGCCCGCGTCGGGGACACTGGAGCAGCCACCAAGGAGATGCCGCACCGCCAACACCCAGGGACACGACCTCGAGGTGGTGGTGGTGGTGGTGTGGAAAGGGGGAGGGGGAAAGATGGGCGAGAGGGAAGGAGAAGAGAGGAGGGGGAAGAAGGAAGAGAGGGGGGCCGGCGGCGGCCGAAGAGGCGGCGGCGGCGGGACTCCCCCGAGTCGCCTCAGGCGAGACGACGCGAGGGACGGGACGATAGGGATTTTAATGATATTCACGTGGGGTTCACATGAGTGAAATGTGGAATCAATTGTATATATATAACTTTTTGATCTTTCAATTGTAAGGATCCAATATTTTCGTTATTAGAGTCTCTACCCTCATTGTATAGTAATAAACTTCTAACTTTGATTTGCTTCAAGATGGCCGAATATGTACATAAATTTTGCTTCGGGATATTTATGATAACCTCTAAACAATCTCGAGCTATTACGGCGCTTTTGAATCGAAGTTGGAGGCCCACATGAAAAGGCCAGCGATGCCAGCCGCTACTCCAAATCCTGGCCGGATGTCTGCAATCAACACACGCAGATCTCTCACGTTGCTAGCCAGCAACGACTCCTCTGCCAGTTTCTTCTGATTACACATCCTCCCTGCAGCCCTGCAGTTCCTTAGTAACCAGAAAAAATTCAGGATAAGTTTTCTTGGATCATCGAGTTAGTGCCATCAAACATGCTTTTCACGGACATGCTATTCAGGATTAGTCACCTGGCAAGGTAGGGGGTGTCGGTTGGCAAAGTTGAGCATCGGCTGTATATGATGCTAGTGGAACTTTTCACACCCTTTGTCAATTCTTGGCTGACATAGAAAATGATGGCATTAGTGGTTATATTCACAAACAAGGGCAAGAAAGGATCAATGGGCAAGTGATGCCTAATCGCTAAAACAGACACTAAATTCAAGAAAATGCGCCAATAAGGAAAGAACTCATGGTCATGGTAGTAAATCCGTCCTCTTGCTTCAGGGAATGTTTGCAATTATTCCCACTCTAGACTCTTTCATGAATATATGGCAATTTGGCTCTCTATTTAAGAAAAGATATAACAGAAATGTTTCTGAATTTTGTACACAATGACATCAAATTTATCATAGCAAAATGTTTGATGCGTGGCTATGGAGGATACAAGAACCTATCTCCTGCATTCTACTTCCAAGTAATCAACCTAGCCAAGAATAATGATAATTTGCTTCAATAGATTGTGCATTATGTACCGTGTGAGTCATCAATTTGCAGTTGAACAATTGCTTATATGGATACAAACAAAAGGTGTTGTTGTAACCAATAAGGGAGGAAGAGCAACGAGGGAGTATCACTAGTTCACTACGTTACCTTAGATCACTAAGATCTGCAGCTAAGTCACCGACCTCCCTTCCAATCAGTCTGAATGAAGCCATAGTTTCAGGAAGTTTTTCTCTTGCTGAATCAAAGTATTTCTCGAGCAACTCTGCCTCCCTCTTACATGCCTGAGCAACATGCTCATCAGTTATTAACAGTTGCCTTCCGCCCGTGAAAATTTGTAACATATAAGCAACATACCAGCATAGAGCGAATTGCCGAAAAGAATATCAAGCATGCAGATACTGCAACCTACATAAGATAGCAACTGTGATATGGAAAAGGTAATCTTCTCAGATTATGCATATGCAAACTAAGGGTGCACAAACAAATGAAGAATGCAGTCCAAAATCATGCATCAGCAAACTTGGCAAGATGTGGATCTATATGAGAATATTTAATCAGAATTTCAAATATTTTAGTCAGATAAAATGGAAGAACAACCTACGCTTCAAGTTTGCGGTGAGTTTGGATATGATGCCCAAGGAGCTTGCAAGTATTTCTGCACGAGAATGAATATAACAGACCCTATGACATACTCTGCTATCCATCTGTCTCTGAACCATACCGAGTCTTCAGCAACTTCACCTTATTAGAGTTAGAAGTTACAGAGCTGAGAACTCCCAATTTGATGTCATGTGGATAGCAGCTAAAAAATTCAGTGTCGTACCAAATTCGAACATATATGAAGTCAAATCTGGTCTATGTGCATTGGAACCTCAGACTCAGAGCACAGATTGAATAGACCCTGCCTTCAAATTCATTCCCAGTGTATGTAGCCATATAGTGGAATCTAATCTATATATGGTCGACTCGGCCAGCCGCCGCCACGAGCACTGGCTGGATTAGGAGCGCGAGGTGAGACGAGGACAGGTGAAGGGCGTACCGCGGAAGCAGTGAGGGTGAGGGCGACGAGGTTTCCCCCGCCGCCTGCGTCTGCGCGCTGTGGGGAGGTGGAGGGAGCGGCCGCCACGGATGAGTGGTGGGAGTAGCGGAGGCCCGGGGATGCGGCCGCGTGAGGCGTCGCAGCGGCGGCTCTGGACAAACCGCGGACGAGTTGCTGTGCGCGCGGACGCAGGAGGCACGCGGAGGCGCCGGTGGTCGGCAGCGTGAGCGTTGTCGAGTGGCCGGGCATGGGGGGCGCTGGATGGGGGACAATTTTTTAATTTTAACCCTTTTTTAATTTATTTTTAAAAATAACCCCTGGCCAACTTTATTTGCACCTGGTGACCCCTTTGGCCGCGCCACCCCGCCTGGCGCGGCAGCGCCGGGTCTAGAGGGCCCGCGCGGCCTCCTTTCTTCTTCCTCCTCCCTCTCTTCTCTCCCGGCCCCCCGACCTCGCTCCCCGTGCGCGGCCGCCGCCGCCGCCGCCACCCCCCTGTATCCGGCGATTTGTGGTGGGGATAGTATGGGAAATCGATCCCTGTATCCTTGGAAGGTATTGCCCTTATTTAATCTCAGTTTTAGCACTTAATTTTGCCGTATTTTGCATGTATAGGTGAGCTAGGGTTTGACAATAATTTGAAATTGTGATGTGTTAGATGTTGGATGTGTTGAAAGTTATGCTTTGGGAAGTTTCATTAGACAATGTGCCATCTATTGATATGTTGAAAATACATTGCTTTACTACATGCTTTAGTGTAGGTTTGTTTTACTACATGCTTAATACAATGTTGCAAATATGTTGAAAGTGATTGTTCATTTTGATATCATTGGTTGCAGGATTAGTAGACATGAGCCACCAAAACCCACGTTACTGTGCCATTGTTAGGGGTAAAGGAAGTTATCCTGAAGAGTGGGATGAAAACGGTTCTGTGCCTCGAACTCTCCCTGTACCCAATTGTTTATGTGGTGTGCCGGCTTATGTGAAACAGTCTAGGTGTGCCAGGATTTGCGGGGTAGAGCATTCTACTCGTTGTTGGATTAGGGAAGCACCACCCCCGGCGCCTCCTTGTTATTTTTTGCAGTGGATAGACGGGCCCGACAAGTTTGATCCTAGGATACGTCTCTTCCCGTATGCGAGTCATGTCTTGAAGCCATATCATGAGTTTCAACGATGGGTTCCTCCTCCACCGAATCCTCCACCGATGACTTAGGAGGAGAAGCAGTTGGCCGCCATTGAGCGAGTTAACAACCCTCCAGTGTGTGATTGTGGAGTGCGTGCGTATCTTCAACGACCAAACATTGAGGCCCCAAATAAGTTTACACCATTCTGTCATTGCTCCCTAAAGAATGTTGTAAGTAAAAAGCATATCCTTGTTATCATTTAAGTTTTATAAATGTGCATGACTCATTGCTATTAATGGTTGTTCTGCATTTCAGAGTGGGTGGCCTAGGTGTGACTTCAATGAATACATACATGGACCAAGATCGGAGTGGCCAACTGAATCTGAAGTGAAAGAGTTTGAGTCCGGGACGAAGGCTTGGCCTTGCCTTAGCTATCCACCTTCACGGTGCAAGTGTGGCATAGTAGCCACGGAAGGTGTGCCAACTGAGCTCGGTTTTGGAATGTTTTGTGGCAATGCATATGGAGACTTTTGGGTGAGCATGATGTGAACTTCTTTGATTTAGGTAGCACTACCGTCGTGGTTGTCTTCATTTTGATTTAACTTTGTATGATACGGTCTTATATTTTGCAGGAGGGGCGGACTTGTGATTGGGAGCAATTTCTTGGTCGTCGTGAGTTAATGTTAGAGTTGGGACGAACTTCGAACACGGGAGGAGGTTTAAAACTGAATCTATTAAAAACAAGATAAGAGCAAAATATGGTGTGCCCTTACCGGAAGAGGAGGATCTAAGTGGTCCAATTTGTGATGAGATGGTTCGTGAAACTGGAGTGGAGCTAGAATTTGTAGTTGGTTACGCCAACTACGAGAAAGTTGTGGCATATTGGCGTTGTAACTGTCGGTGCGGAATATGGTCCCGACACTAACCAGTAGATAACGCCTAGGTCTATCCCTCAATGGTCGATGCTAAGCAATAAATGGCACAAGGTTTTATCCTGGTTCCGGCCGAGGGGGCCGTACGTCCAGCAGTGGTGTGCTCGTGGCACTATATTGCTCGGCACCGGGGGTGCTTGTAGTGGGGCAAGTACAATCAAGGCGGGAGAGGAAGCGTGGCTCCCAAGTCCCTGGTGAGTGGCCGAAGTTGCTGTGGGAGAATAAGAGAGTGAGTGCACGGTGCGTTGTGTTCAACCGAACTCGTTCCTCTGAACTCTCCCCCCCCTCCCCCGCGGCTGGGGGCTCGCCTCCCCCTTTTATAGGCCAAGGGGGCGGCGAGTTACATGCACGCCGCGCTACCTAGCTACGTGTGGGAGCACGTCGTGCTACGGTGTAGAGCGGGCGGCCGTCCGGACGATCTTCGCTGCGATCCGGCCATGATGGCCTACCTCGTACCCGAACAGTGGCGGTTCGAGGGTAGGAGGCGGCAGATGGCGATGGCGCCCTCTGATAGGCTTCGAGGGAGGCGCTGATGATGGCTGGTACGGGGTACAGGAGCGGGCAGAACGGCGTTCCTTCCCCATGAGCTCTGCGGTAGTGGAGTGGTTGCTGCAGTGCCCGGGCGTGCGCCTGCGGAGTCAGGCATGCGCCTGCACGCGTGGGTACGGCGGCCGCGCCGTTACGGTGGCGGGATGGCCACCCACCGCCTAGCGCCCCTCACCCTAACTGCGGGGTCACGGGAAAGTGGAATCGAGGGTGCGCCGGCCCCCTTTCGAGGGTCGGGCGCGTTAGCCGTACGGTAGGCGGGCGCACGGTGTCACGGGACGACACCCGGCCGTACCGCACGTCCATCCCACGGTGGCGGGGATGGGCTCCTCCCCCGGGGAGTTGGTGCGGCGCACCGGGACGTGAGCCCCGGCGCATGATGGCGCCGTCCGCGGCGTCGGGCGTTAAATGCCCCGGTACGGGGCGGCGCACGCGCGCGGGGCGCCCGTGAGCGTGGCGGGCCCCGGCCCGAGGGCGGAGCGGACCCTCGAGCGAGGCGAGGCCCGCTCGAGGGGGAGCGAGCCCTCGAGCGGGGCGGGACCGCTCGAGGGAAGGGTCGCCCCTCGAACGGGTCCGTTCGAGGAGGGGGTTGCCCCTCGAACGGGGTGGAGCCCGCTTGAGGAGGAGCATGCCCTCGGGCGAGGCGGAGCCTGCTCGAGGGGTCTTCCAGACGGCCGTCTTGGTGGGCCTCCGGAGTCCTGCTGCATGGGCCATGTCCTGCATGGTTAGTTTCCTGCATGGTTAGGCTTAGCTTATTTCGATGCAGGGATTTAAGTGAGGGTTCCCCCATTGTTTAAGGGGACCCCTAGGGCGGTCCCCGACAGTAGCCCCCGAGCATCTGCGGGTTTGCCATTGAGGCTCCCGCAGATGCTGGAACCTGCTGATAGGACGTTCTTCCCTCCTTGTTTGCGAACGCTTTCCGTGGGGCCGCGTCAGCGGACCCGCGGGTCTAGCCCCCGAAGCCCTGCAGGAGTGTGGGCTCTCCTGCAGGGGTTAACCGCGAGCAATTTGGTCAGAAAGGCGTGGCACATATGCCAACCGGCATCGGCGGTATTTCAGCCGGCATCGGGGGTGCACGCTCCCCTGTCACTGTCTCCGGCGGGTGCAATTTCAAGGAGGTGTAGCCGTGCGTCAAGCCCCCGAGCCTTGGCCTGTTCGAGGCGATCGGGTCGAGCCTGACGACTTGTTTTTTTAACGCGCCCTCGCCGTCCCTCCGCGGGACGGAGGGTGAGGTTTCCACGACTCCCATCGAGCGGGTCGCGAATCGCGGATTCCTCATCGAGGCCGCTAGCGGGTGGTTCAAGTGGACGTCCATGCCCCGTTCGATAGGGGTAGGCTGCGCGGTCCGGAGACACGTCCATGGAAGCGCTTGCGTGGGTTTGCTAGGTGGGGCTCGGTCCCGTTCGCTAGGGACCGAGGGCGCGGAAGCTCTCCCTCGGTGGGATCCCCCCGCTAGCCGCCCTCGCTGGCTCTCGAACACGACATGTGGGGCACCCTCGAGCCGACGGGCTCGAGGAACGGCTCGAATGCGCGTGCCCTCGTCGTCCCTAACTCTGTGCTCTGAGGCGCCTGTTCGAACCCGTCGAGGGTCAGGCTTCGAACCTCTGATCAGTAAGGCCGTGCGGGGCCGTGCCTTGGCTAGCCCCGTCTTTTCACGTTTGCGGCCGTCGAGGGGTCTGGGCGTGCCGACCCTCGAGGTGCTGGTTGGTGGCATGGCGCGGCATGAGTGCTTTCGGTGCCGCTCTATTTCAAGCGTGACCTGGGCGATCCTCTTACGCGCGTGCCTTCTTTTAGAGGGTTGACATTTTCTCGAGTTGGGGGTCATGCCGCTCGAGGGTTCTACGTGGCATGGGTGCCCGCGGTGGTCTGCTCTACATCGAGCAGGTCCCGGGCGACCTTCTCACGCTGATGTCCCATCGAGGGTCGCCTTTGTTTCGAGTTGAGGGTCATGCCGCTCGAGGGTTCTACGTGGCATGGGTGCCCGCGGTGTTCTGCTCTACATCGAGCAGGTCCCGGGCGACCTTCTCACGCTGGTGCCCCATCGAGGGTCGCCTTTGTTTCGAGCCGAGGGTTCGCCTCGCTCGAGGGCTCTCCTTGCTTGGCAAGGGGCCCGGGCATTTAGTTGCCTTGCGGTCGTGGCCGCGGTTTCGCGGAGACGGGCGCGCCTTTTAGGCGCTGCGCGCGCGCGCGCGTAGTGGGCGGCGCGGCGGGCGGACGTGACGGTTTCGCCTCGGTCGCGGCCGGTCCTCGCCGTAATGATGACCCGCCTGCAGTGTTAGAGCCGCTGCGGTCGTGGTGGGGCCCACCCGTCGACGCGATGGAAAGATTCCTGCAGTTAATGCTGGCGGGGCGTCCGCTCCGGAGAGCTCGCCCGTCGCCTATAAAACTGTGGGGAAGGGTGGACGGCGGTTTTTTACCTTGGCACCTCACCACTTTCAGTCCTCCATCTCTTCGCCTTCGCCTCGCTCTTGCCATCGCGCAGGCTCGCTGTTAGAGCTTTTTTCCTCCGCTCCTCGTTCTCCGGCTTCGCATTCCTTCGTCCCCCTCATGGCGCCTCCTCAGCTCCCCATTAGGATCCTGGAGCCGTACGCCTGGGAGAAGTCGACGGTGACCCGGCTCGCGCTTGGCGAGATGGTCGCCGCCGGCCAGCTGTCGGCCAACGAAGAAGGGCGCCCGACGGAGTGGATCGTGCCGCCGGCGACGCACCACGAGCCCAACCCGCCGGAGGGCTACGTGGTGAGCTTCCTCCGCTACCACGAGCGCGGCTTCAACGCGCCGGCGAGCACGTTCATGCGGGCGTTGTGCCACCACTACGGAGTGGAGCTGCACAATTTCGCCCCCAACGCGATCTCGCAGGCGGCCACCTTCGTGGGCGTCTGCGAAGGGTACCTGGGGATCCCAGTCAATTGGGAACTCTGGGTACACCTCTTCCGCGGGGAGCTCATCACGCAGCCCCCACGTCGGAGCCGAGGACCCGCGCGCGGTGCGCGCCGGCGGGATGTCGCTTGCCCCGCGGGGGCGGCTCAAGGATTTCTACATCCCCCGCACCATGACGACGAACAACGCCGGCTGGGAGCGGGGATGGTTTTACCTGCGCAACGCCGAGCCCGGCCTCCCTCCCTACACCGGCCGGGTGTTCAAGAAGAGGCCGGACTCCTGGGGCTACGGGTTGTCTACAGCCCAGCATCGGGCGCGCCAGGAGTCCGTCCTCGCCGCCCTGCAGCGGCTGGCGAAGGAAGGGCTCAACGCGATGGGCGTCCTCGCCTTCCTCCACCACCGGCGGGTCGTGCCTCTGATGCAGAGGCCACTCTGCATCTTCGAGATGACGGAGGCGGCCAACCCCATCGACCTAGCGAGGTCGCGGATGCTCCCGACGCCCCTTGAGCGGCCGTACGCGCTCACCCGGGCGCGGAGCGCCGTCGACACCCGGACGCCGGCGCCTGCGGGTCGGACCCCATGGGACCTTGAGATGCTCCCCACGGGCCCGCTGGTGAGTTGGGTTCCTGATTTTGTTTTAATCCTTGGTCTTGCTTTTGTTTTCTGACGCGCCATTGCCGCTCTTGTGCGCAGCTGGTGGAGTTCAACGCCGCCAAGTCCGTTCCACCCACCCCCCCGACCCCCCGCGCGCTCGGCCGGCGGCGCGGCGGGAGCGGCAGGAGCGGGCGGCGCGCAAGCGGGAGCACGCCGGGCGTCGCCAAGCGCGCCGCGACCGACGGTCCGCGGAGTACCGGCGGCGGGAGGAGCCGGGGCTCTCCTCCCCGGACATCGAGGAGCCCTCGTCCTCGGAGCGAGACGAGGAGGAAGAGTCCGAGGGGGAGGGCCCCTCGGACGGTGGCGCCCCCGCGCCCCGTCGCCGGATCCGCGCCGGCGTCGGGGGTGGCTTCGTCCGGGGCGGGCGCGCCGGCGCCCGCCGCCGGTGCAATCATCGTCGGGGGCGGCACGCGCGCGCGAGGTGCCGGCGCGTGCCGCGGAAGCACGCGCGGCGGACGTGCCCGCGCGCGCGCGCGCGTGCCGCGCGCGCGGCGGGAGCGCGCGTCCGCGCGAGCGGCGTCGTCGTCGAGGGGCGCTTCGGGGCAGGCGTGCCCGCGCGCGGGCGAGCGTGCCCCCGCGCGCGGTGGCGTCGTCGTCGAGGGGTGCGGCATCGGGGGGCGCGCCCTCGCGCGGGGCGGGCGTGCCCGTGCGTGCGGCGGCGCCGTCGGGGAGGCGCCGTCGCCGGCGCGGCCGCTGCGCCGGCCTCGTCCGCAGAGGCCTCGAGGAAAAGGAAGCGGGCCTTTTCCTCCGCGAGGTAAGGAGCCTGTCTTCCTTTGTTTGGTTTCAGTTTGCTGGTGATTAGATGCTCTAACCCTCCGTTCGTGTCTGCGCAGGGCGGTGCCAACCGTTCCTCCTCTTGCACCGGCCAAGGTGCTGAGGACGGACGCGTCGATCCCCACCCGGCGGCGTTCGTCGAGGGGGTCGCGCCCGGGGACAAGCGCGGCGGCGGGCACGAGCTCGCAAGGCCCGGCCGGGGCCTCGAGGCCCCGGCCGGCGGGTCGGCCCGCCGCGGCGCGGCCGCAGGTCGCCGGGGCGGCGGCCGGCGCGGCCGCCACGGAGGCGCGGGCCGCGGCGGTGGCTACGGTGGAGGTGCCGCCCGCGGTGGCGGCCACCGTGGAGGAGGCGGAGCGGGCGCAACTGCGGGAGCGCCCGCGGATGCGGCGGCACGGCCGGGAGGCGGTGGCCACGGTGGCGCGGCGGGCGCCGTGGCCGCGGAGGCGCGGTGGAGGTGCCGGCGGAGGCGGCGCGGGCGGCTCCGCCCTGGCGCCGGCGGTCTCCAGGCGGAGGTGGTGGAGCTCTCGGATGACTCCCCGCCGCCCGGGTGGGACCGAAGGGGGCCGCGCGGCCCGCGAACTCCCCCGAGCCCCGAGAGGGGGCCCTCGTGAGGCGGCACGAGGGTCATATGGTGGTGGGGGGACGAGGACACGGCGCCGAGGCCTCGTCCTCCCACGCCGGCCGCCCCCGCCCGGGTGGAGGGGGGCCGTCGGCGATCCCCCGGCGTTTGCTGACGCCCAGGGGGAGCAGGAGCTCTGGGGCGAGTTCCGGAGCCACGGCGCCACGCTCAACCGTGCGTTGAACGAGGCGCTGCAAGTCCACGGCGGCCCGGCCTGGCTTGTCTTCCAGGTGAGTCACGGTTGCTCGTCCCCCTCCTTTTTCGTTTTCGTGTGCTGCATTCAAGCCTTGACGCTTACGAGATTCGATGTGTGGATGCCAGGAGCTCGAGCGCCGTGCTCGTGAAAAGTACAACGCGTTCGACCAGGTGAACGCCGAGGCCCGCCAGCTCCGGGAGCGATGCAGCGCTTTCGACGCGCTTGCGGATGCTCTCAGGACGCCAGACAGCTGGCTGGTGTACCGGGCGATGGCGTGGTGCGACGTGCTCCCCGAGAGCTCGAGGCAGGACACGGCGCGTCACGCGAGCCTCGAGCGGATCCGCGCAGCCCTCGTCGATCGTGACGAGGCGCTGTGGAACGCGCGCGAGGACTTGGACAAGACGCGGACGCCGGCCGCCAAGCGGGAGGCGGAGGTGGCCACCGCTCGCGCCGAAGCCCGGGAGCTCCGCTCGTCGCTCGAGGGGGCGCGGCGCGGCGGCGCGCGGGCCGAGGAGCGGGCGCACGGGTTGGAGCACGCGCGCCAAGGAGGCCGACGACCTAAGGGCCGCCCTCGACGCCAAGGCCGCGGCCCTCGTCGCCGGCCGAGGAGCAGCCTCCGGCGGAGAGCGCATCGCCCGCCGGGGGCGAGGGGCGGCTCCAGCGAGAGCAGAGGCCGCCCTTGGCGACGCCCGAACGCGCCGGGAGCGCGGAGCGCGTCGCGCGCGAGGCGGCGGAGAGGTCGCTGGAGGAGCGGAACGCCGCATTCTCCAAGGTTGAGGACGAGGCGCTCGCGCTCAGCATCAACAATGCCAACCAGGAGATGGCCCTCCGCGAGCAAGGCGAGACCGTCCAGCGTCTCGAGTTGGCGCTCGAGTCCGCGCGCCGCGACCTCGATCTGGAGAGGAAACAAGTCGAGGGTAAGTTACTGTTTGACCCTGCTTGTTAGTTCTTGTTTTAGAGGGCCTCGTTTCCCCCTTTCTGATTTCTTGTCGTCTTGTTGATTCCAGGCTTGCGCACTGCCTTGGGGCACGCCGGGGCCGGGCGGCCGAGGCCTGCAGGGCTTCCTACAACTCCTCCGAGCGGGAGCTGCGGGAGCCGCGTGACGCGGCCCTCGAGACCGCCGCGTCGTCGAGGAAGGCGAGGCCCGGGCCGGCGGCTCGGCCGGCCGGCCGCCCGCATGCCCTCGGCGGCCACGTCACGGAGCGGATGCGCCGGCGTTGCACCACGGGCGTGCGAAGGCCCTCGGAGTGGTGCGATCCCACTACGAGGTCAACCTCGAGGCGGTGGCAGAGGGCTACATCGTGCCCGAGGGCGTCGAGGACGAGGTGGCCATGGAGCGCGCGGACGCGCTTGCTGCTGACGCCGCCGGGTCGCTCGCCGAGGCCTTCGAAGAATTCCTCTTCCCGGACGCCGCCGATGCCGCCGCTCCACCCGCCTGAAAGCATCTGGGCGCTAGGCCCGTTTTTTGTTTATGTGTATCAGAATTCTGGCCTCGTGGCCTTTTGTAAATAAACAAATCGTTTCATGAATATGAGTAGTTGCTGTAAATGAAGTCGCTTGTTTATTGCGCTTTTTGTTTCTTCTTCTTCCTGAGTAGATTCTAGTTAGGGGAGTTCGTTTTTCGCAGGGGGCCCGCTGGGTCGGAGGCGAGAGAGACGGGCCATAGCCACGCGGCGTAGGCTGTCTCTGGCTCGCACGCTCCTTCCGCTGTGCCACCTGCGCCCTGTTCGAATCGTGGCTCGAGGTTGAAGTGGGAAACAAACTTAGCGCGTGTTGTTACGTTTTTTGCGCGAAAAATGGGACCATTTGGGGGGGGGGTGCCCCCCCGCAGTAGCCCCCGAGGGTAACTTGGGTTTCGGGGGAAAGCCGAGTTGCCCTTTTATTAGACTTGGAGTATTTACATAGGCGGCACCAACTGGGGCGTTGGTCATGCGTTTTTACAACAGAAAATACTTGGAAATCCTAGCTAAGGATAGAAGCGACGTAGCTGTTGGATGTTCCAAGCGTTGGTGAGTTCTTCGCCATCCTCGTTGGCCAGCTTGTATGTGCCTGGCTTGAGCACCTTCACCACGACGTAGGGTCCCTCCCATGGGGGCGATAGCTTGTGGCGCCCTCGGTTGTCTTGGCGTAGCCTTAGGACCAAGTCCCCCTCGCTGAAATCCCTCCGACGTATCTTGCGTGCTTGGTAGCGCCGTAGGGACTGTTGATACCTTGCGGAGTGCATCAACGCCACGAGGCGTACTTCGTCCGGGCCGATCCGGCGAGTCCTCGCGGGCTCGCTGGTTAGCGTCCTCGTTGTAGCCTCGAACCTTGGGCGACCCGTATTCCGCATCCGTGGGGAGGACGGCCTCCGCGCCATGAACTAGGAAAAACGGGGTGAACCCGGTGGCTCGCTTGGGGTGGTCCTTAGGCTCCACACGACCGCCGGTAGTTCTTGGAGCCATTTTCGGCCGCATTTGTTGAGCCGGTCGAAGATTCGGGGCTTGAGGCCCTGTAGAATCATGCCGTTGGCACGCTCCACTTGGCCGTTGGTCTGTGGGTGTGCCACAGCTGCCCAATCCACGCGGATGTGGAACTTGTCGCAGAACTCCAAGAACTTCCGGCCCGTGAACTGGGACCCGTTGTCTGTGATGATGGAGTTTGGCACTCCAAAGCGGTAGACGATGTCGGTGAAGAACGTGACCGCCTGCTCAGCCCTCAAATTCGTGATAGGGCGCACCTCCACCCACTTGGAGAACTTGTCGATCGCGACAAGCAGGTGGGTGAAGCCCCCGGGCGCCTTCCGCAGGGGCCCGACGATGTCCAACCCCCACACGGCGAATGGCCATGTCACGGGGATCGTTTGCAGAGAGTGAGCGGGCAAGTTGGTCTTGCGAGCGTAGAACTGGCACCCTTCGCAGGTGCGTACAATTTCGTTGGCGTCCGCGACCGCGGTGGGCCAATAGAAGCCCTGGCGGAACGCGTTGCCAACGAGGGTGCGCGGCGCGGCGTGGTGGCCACAGGTTCCCGCGTGGATGTCCCGTAGGAGCTCGCGCCCCTCGGGGATGGGTATACACCGCTGGAGGATGCCTGACGCGGCGCGCTTGTACAGCTCGCCGTCGACGAGGGTGAGGGATTTGGCCATCCTGGCGATGCGCCTGGCTGCGGCCCGATCTTCGGGGAGTTCCCCTCGAGCGATCCAGGCGGTGTACTTTTCCCGCCAATCCGCTTGGACAGGGGCCGGCTCTACATCCATCGCATCGACCTCGTGGGAGCCGTACCCCTCGAGAAGAGAGAGCACGTACGCCTCGTTCGAGGAGTCCTCTTCCATGGGTTCCGCACCCGCTGGATTCGAGGGAGCCCCCGAGGGTCCGCCGTCGCTCGAGGGGTAGGGCTCGAAGGTGACCGAGGGCTGCGCGATGTCGCGCGCAAAAACGTTCGGGGGAACGGTGATCCGCCCGGACGCTATTTTTGCCAGCTCGTCTGCTTCCTCGTTGTACCGACGGGGTACATGATTAAGCTCGATGCCGTAGAATTTGTCTTCGAGGGCCCGTACGGCTTTACAGTAGGCCTCCATCTTGTCGTCGTGGCAGCTCGCGTTCTTCATGACTTGATCGATCACGAGCTGCGAATCCCCTCACACGTCGAGGCGCTTGATGCCCAACTCAATGGCGCTTTTGAGGCCGCAGAGAAGGGCCTCGTATTCCGCCATATTGTTGGACGCGGGGAAGTGGAGGCGCATCGCGTAGCGCATGTGCTCCCCGAGGGGTGACACAAAGAGCAGCCCGCGCCCGCTCCCGTCTTCATCACCGAGCCGTCGAAGAACGGGAGTCCGAGCACTCGCTTGAATCGGGGGGGCGGCAGCTGCGTGTCCGTCCACTCAGCGACGAAATCGGCTAAGATTTGCGATTTGATGGCCTTGCGTGGAGCGTAGGCGAGCGTCTCGCCCATCAACTCTACGGACCACTTGGCAATTCTGCCTGCCGCGTCGGGATTGCGAATGATTTCTCCCAACGGGAAGGACGAGACCACCGTAACTGGGTGGGCCTCGAAGTAGTGGCGGAGCTTGCGCCGCGCGAGGACTACCGCGTACAACAGCTTCTGGACCTGGGGGTAGCGCGTCTTCGTGTCCGACAGGACTTCGCTGATGTAGTAGACCGGCCTCTGCACAGGCAAGGCATGCCCTTCCTCCGTGCGCTCCACGACGATCACGGCGCTGACCACCTGGGTGGTTGCGGCCACGTAGAGTTGGAGGGGTTCGCCGTCTCGCGGCGGCGTAAGGATTGGGGCGTGCGTCAGAGACGCCTTCAGCTTGTCGAGCGCTTCCTGGGCCTCGGCGGTCCAAGAGAAGCGCTCGTGCTTCTTGAGCAGCCGGTAGAGGGGCAGGCCCTTCTCACCGAGCCTCGAGATGAAGCGGCTTAAGGCGGCGAGGCACCCCAACACCTTCTGCACCCCTTTGAGGTCCCGAATTGGACCCATTCGCTCGAGGGCCGCGACCTTTTCAGGGTTGGCCTCGATTCCCCGCTGGGAGACGATGTACCCTAGGAGCATGCCCCGTGGCACTCCAAAGACACATTTTTCGGGGTTGAGCTTAACCCCGTTGGCCCGCAGGCAGCTGAACGCGATGCCAAGATCGCTAACAAGGTCGTCCGCCTTCCTGGTCTTGACGACGATGTCGTCCACGTAAGCCTCGACCGTCCGCCCGATATGGTCCCCAAAAACGTGCTGCATGCGCGCCGGTATGTTGCGCCCGCGTTTCGAGGCCAAAAGGCATCGTGACGTAACAGAACGTCCCGAACGGTGTGATGAACGAAGTCGCGAGCTGGTCGGACTCCTTCATTTTTATTTGATGATATCCCGAATAGGCATCAAGGAAACAGAGTAGTTCACACCCTGCTGTTGAATCAACGATTTGATCTATACGCGGCAAAGGAAAAGGAACTTTTGGACATGCTTTATTGAGACTGGTGTAGTCTATACACATCCTCCACTTCCCATTTTTCTTTTTTACAAGCACAGGATTAGCTAGCCACGTAGGGTGGAACACTTCCTTGATGAATCCGGCCTCGAGGAGCTTCCGCAGCTCCGCTCCGATCGCCCGTCGCCGCTCCTCGTCGAAGCGTCGCGGCCGCCGCCGCACGGCGCGAGCGTTAGGCGGAGATATCAAGGGAGTGCTCGGCGACCTCCCTCGGGATGCCCGGCATGTCCGAGGGGCTCCACGCGAAGACGTCGGCGTTGGCGCGGAGGAAGTCGACGAGCACCGCTTCCTATTTAGGATCGAGGGTCGAGCTGACCCTCAAAGCCTTGCCCTCAGGGGCCGACGGGTCGAGGGGGACCCCTTTGGTTTGCCTCGGCGGCCTCGAAGGTGCCGACGTGCTTGGCGGCGGAGCTGAGGTCGTCATTGACCATCTTCTCCAGTGTGTTCACCAGCGCTTCATCCAGCGCTAGTGCCTCTGCATGTTCCACGCACTCGACGTCGCAGTCGAATGCGTGCTCGATCGACGACCCGACGGTGATGACGCCGTTTGGACCCGGCATCTTCATCTTCAGGTACGTGTAGTTGGGAACCGCCATGAACTTGGCATAGCATGGTCGCCCAAGGATGGCATGGTAGGCCCCTTTGAATCCCACCACCTCGAATGTGAGGGTTTCCTTGCGGAAATTCTTGGGGGTCCCAAACCAGACGGGCAGATCGATCTGCCCGAGGGGTTGAACCTGCTTGCCGGGCGCGATGCCGTGAAACGGCTTCGTGCCGGGCCGCACCGGTCCGGCCCAATCCCCATCAGGCGCAATGTATGCGCGAAAAGGATATTGAGGCTGCTGCCTCCGTCCATAAGGACCTTCGAAAACCGGGCGTTCCCAATGATGGGATCGACCACCAGTGGGTACTGGCCCGGGTTCGGGACGCGGTTTGGGTGATCATCCCGGCTAAAGGTGATGGCATCCTTCGACCAGTTGAGAAAGGCCGGAGGTGCCCTCTCTGCGGCGAGGACTTCGTGCCGCTCCTTCTTGCGCTGCCGGTCGACATGTCGACGTGGGTCCCCCAAAGATGAGGAACACATTTTCGACGGCGGGGAAACCACCCGCGTCGCCATCGCCCCCATCTTTCTTGGCCTCGCCTCCTTCGCGGCGGCACGGCCGTAGAACTTCTTGAGCATGTCGCATCGCTCAAGAGTGTGGTTCACGGGGGTCTTGTGGTAGGGGCATGGCTTCTTCATCATGTCGTCGAACACCCCCGGCCTCGAGGAGCCGGTCGAGGGCCCCGTCGGGGCGGGCGCGCCGAGGGCCTCGGCGTTGCCGCCGTTGCGCCCCGCTCGCGCGCCTCGCGGCGCGGCTTCTTCCCCTTCTTGCCCCGCTTGTCGTTGCGGCGCGGCTCCTTGGACCCGCCGCCCTCCGCGGGCGTGTCCTCGCAGCGCTTGCCCTTCTTGCCGTCGAAGATTGCTCCCACGGCCTCCTCTCCGAGGCGAAGCCGGTGGCAATGTCGAACGGCTCGTTCGAGTCCGTGGGCGGGCCGCGTCCCGGCTCGCGTACAAGGTCCCGCACGTGGTGCCCTCGAGGAACGCGTGCACGATCTCGGGACCGCGCCACGGCGGGGAGCTCGTGCGGCGCTTGGAGAAGCGCCGTATGAAGTCCCGCGGCGACTCGCCCGGCTTCGCGTGCGGGGAGCGCGCATCCCCGGGAGTTCCCCGTGGCGCACGTATGTGCCCCGGAAGTTGCCCACGAAGGTGTGGACTAGGTCGTCCCGGTTATGGATCCGGGCGGCGGGCAAGTGCTCGAGCCATGTCGGGCCGCATCGCCCGGATGCGGGGGCGGTGTTGCGGATGATTACTTCGTCGTTGGTGGCCCCGCCCACCGACGGTGCCGGGCGGTAATCGTTGAGCCAGACGCGAGGGTCCGTCTCCCCGTTGTACTTGACGATTGTCGAGGGCTGACGGAAGCGCTGGGGGAATGCTGCCGTGCGGATCTCCCGGCTGAACACACGGGTGCCCGGGGGCTCCGGCGTTGGGGAGCGATCCTCCCCGCTGTCGTAGCGTCCACCCCTTCGAGGGTGGTAGCCCCTGGCCGCTCGCGCGTCCGCCTTGCTGGTGCGCCTGGCGTTGATGACGTTGCGGGCGTCTCCATCCAGCGCCCTGCGTGTGTCAAGGAGCCGCTCCTTGGCCGGCGTGCGTCCCTGGTCAGCAGGTTGACCCACGTGCACCGAGGGTTCGCCTCCTGGTGCAGGGTCATCACCCCGTGCGTCCCCTTGTTGGCGGATGCGTGAGGCCGAGCTCTCGGCCTGCTGGACGGCCGCTTGCTCAAGGAGAGTCTGCACCTCGCGGTGCATGTCTCGAGCCTCGGGGGTCGAGGGTGCCGGCATGGCGCGCAGCAATGTCGCGGCGGCGATGAGCTTTTGGCTCGCCCGCGGCGGAGTATCCGCGTTGTCGACGTTGGGGACGGGGTTGAGGCGGTCACGGACTTGTCGGCCCAGCTCCCGCGCGCGTTCGCCGCGCGCGGAGGCCTCCCCCGCCATCGAGGCGCGGAGCGGCCGCACCGTCCGTATTCTTCCGCCGGCTTGGCCTCGAGCTCGCGAGCTTGGGCCGGCCGTGCGTCAACGTCGGCCCCGGCGAGAGCGCTTGGCCCCGCGGCCGGGCGCGTGGCGACCCCGGGGCGGGCGTGACTTCCCCGTCTCCGGCGCCGCCGCACCGGCGGCGTTGGCCGGGTCGTTGGTGATGACGGCGCAACATTCCGCGCGTGGGGTCGTAGCTCCCCGTCTTTGGAGTCGTCGGAGCGACCAAACCGCAGTCCGTGGCGTCGAGGAAGCGTGCGAACGCGACCGGGTCCGGCACACCGAGAAGTCCCCACTCCGCGTACCCATGGTGGTTGGCGGGTGGCATCGTGTCGACGGAGCCCGGGGACGACTCGTCCGCTGGCCGAAGTGCGGGGTCCCGGCGACGAAGACGTGGCGACCGAGGCGGAACCCGTGCATTGTCGTGTTGACGTTGGCGTTGTAGGCCGTTGTGGCGCCACGCGGCCCGATGGGAATGCGTGGTCCGAGACCGCACGCGGTCCCGCCGGGGGCGGTGGCGGTCGTCGTGACGGTGGGCGCACCGCGTTGAGTGGCGGCGCGCTCGGCCGCCGCCGCTCGGACCGCGCCCCGACGCGAGCGTAGTCCGGAGCGACGACGGCGTCGCGGCGTCGATGGGCCCGCGGCATCCGTGCCCGCAGCGCCGCGCGCCGGTGTCGTGCGTGCGGCGGAGACCGTAGCGGACTCGGCCTCGCGCGCGCGCGCGAAGCTCCTCACGATTGGTGAGGCGCATGAGATAGCCGTTCCCCGTGGCCTGGAAGTTCAAGTCCCCGAAGCGGATCTCGAACCCGGCCGGGAGAGGGTCCGAGATACCCATGTTGTAGCGGGTGCTACGGTACTCGGTGCGGATCACCATGGAGGGAGTTAGCGAAATGACCTTAGGCGCTCGCTAGCCCCACGGTGGGTGCCAACTGTCGGTGCGGAATATGGTCCCGACACTAACCAGTAGATAACGCCTAGGTCTATCCCTCAATGGTCGATGCTAAGCAATAAATGGCACAAGGTTTTATCCTGGTTCCGGCCGAGGGGGCCGTACGTCCAGCAGTGGTGTGCTCGTGGCACTATATTGCTCGGCACCGGGGGTGCTTGTAGTGGGGCAAGTACAAGCAAGGCGGGAGAGGAAGCGTGGCTCCCAAGTCCCTGGTGAGTGGCCGAAGTTGCTGTGGGAGAATAAGAGAGTGAGTGCACGGTGCGTTGTGTTCAACCGAACTCGTTCCTCTGAACTCTCCCCCCCTCCTGCGGCTGGGGGCTCGCCTCCCCTTTTATAGGCCAAGGGGGCGGCGAGTTACATGCACGCCGCGCTACCTAGCTACGTGTGGGAGCACGTCGTGCTACGGTGTAGAGCGGGCGGCCGTCCGGACGATCTTCGCTGCGATCCGGCCATGATGGCCTACCTCGTACCCGAACAGTGGCGGTTCGAGGGTAGGAGGCGGCAGATGGCGATGGCGCCCTCTGATAGGCTTCGAGGGAGGCGCTGATGATGGGCGGTACGGGGTACGGGGAGCGGGGCGAACGGCGTTCCTTCCCCATGAGCTCGCGGTAGTGGAGTGGTTGCGCTGCGGTGCCGGGCGTGCGCTCGCGGAGTCGGGCATGCGCCCGCACGCGTGGGTACGGCGGCCGCGCGTTGCGGTGGCCGGGATGGCCACCCACCGGCCTAGCGCCCCTCACCTAACTGCGGGGTCACGGGGAAAGTGGAATCGAGGGTGCGCCGGCCCCCTTTCGAGGGTCGGGCGCGTTAGCCGTACGGTAGCGGGCGCACGGTGTCACGGGACCGACACCGGCCGTACCGCACGGTCCATCCCACGGTGGCGGGGATGGGCTCCTCCTCGGGGAGTTGGTGCGGCGGCACGGGACGTGAGCCCGGGCGCATGATGGCGCCGTCTCGCGGCGTCGGGGCGTTAAATGCCCCGGTACGGGGCCGGCGCACGCGCGCGGGCGCCCGTGAGCGTGGCGGGCCCCGCCCGAGGGCGGAGCGGACCCTCGAGCGAGGCGAGGCCCGCTCGAGGGGGAGTGAGCCCTCGAGCGGGGCGGGACCGCTCGAGGGAAGGGTTACCCCTCGAACGGGGCGGAGTCCGTTCGAGGAGGGGGTTGCCCCTCGAACGGGGCGGAGCCCGCTTGAGGAGGAGCATGCCCTCGGGCGAGGCGGAGCCTGCTCGAGGGGTCTTCCAGACGGGCCGTCTTGGTGGGCCTCCGGAGTCCTGCTGCATGGGCCATGTCCTGCATGGTTAGTTTCCTGCATGGTTAGGCTTAGCTTATTTCGATGCAGGGATTTAAGTGAGGGTTCCCCCATTGTTTAAGGGGACCCCTAGGGCGGTCCCCGACAGTAACAGGGAGAAGTTCTTAGAACGGGGGATACGTCCGTTGACTGCAGAGGAGAAGAGTGAGAAGAAGAGGAAAGAGGAAGAGGAGTGGAAGGCATTGATGGAGAGGTCCAGGGATAGGTCGAGGGATGAAGCGGCTAGAAAGGCAGAGGCCGACGAAAAAGGTAAGAGGATTGTGGGAGGATGATGAATGGTGCTCAAGTGTCAGTTGCATGTGTTGCAGTGTAATATTTTTTCAATGAACAAGTGTGTTTGGTAGTTTTGTATTAAGTGAACACTTTGTTATGTCATGTAGTTGATGATGAATGGTTCTTAAGAATCAGTTGTGTGTGTTGTACTGAACTATTTTTTCAATGAAAAAATGTGTTTGGTTGTGTTGCATGCATATTTATTAATGGAGCAGGAGATTAGAAAAATAACAAATTTAGGAATAATAGTTCCATTATTACAACACATTCAGGATCTAGTTTTCTTAGAACAATATTACACTAGCATGATGTAAACGAAATAGTAGCTCAAATATTACAACACCGCATGGTCAAAGACAACGACCTCATACAAAGTTCCAATATTTAGCCATCCTTGTGATGTGATGACGAAGGTATATCCTTCTTGGTACCTTTTTTAGTTGGTGGATTAGGAACAGACGGGTTTGCTGCAGGACCGTAAAGACCACCCGGAGCATAAAGACCATTCCAAGGGGGGTCCTCTCCTCTTGCAATGGCATCTGCAGTTTTTCCTTGCAGATAACGAAGCATGCCTCTTTTAAAAGTGGTCATTTTCTTTGGATCAGGTGTTGTATTTGTGTTTTTGCCCTTCGGATCACCACCACCATTACCATCCTCACCCCCTCCGGCAGCAGCCGTAGACATCTCTAGTTATTGTTAAAAAATGAACATTATTTCGAAGTAGTTAAATTGATTACATTAAATTAACAAAGAAAGGAAACGTACCTAAGATAGAAGATGAGCCCATGAGGAGAGGGAGGAGCCTGCAAGGTGTGGCAGTACTGCGGTCGCCGTCGCTCTTTATATAGCCGTGGCAGGGTGTAGGGTGTGTTTTCTTGTACTCACATCACATTTAGTAGGGTAGGGGGTAGGGTGTGTTTTCTCCCACGGATTGAATGGCCCACCACTTCTTTTCTTTCCCTATATATGTCACCCTTCAGTTAACCATTGTTGTTCACAATAACCATCAATGGATGACTTGTCAGGTGAGGATAATTCTCTCGGTCCCGACTTGTGGACAGAACAGGATCCCGAATGTAAGAGTACTTCCCACCAAGAGAGAAGAGTTATTTCCGATCTTTGCGGGATGTTAGACCGTACGATTCGAAGAAACCAGTAAAGTGGCTAAGATGCATGCACAATGAGTTGTGTGTAATGCAAGTTTATGAGGGAGTTGGACTTTACTACTCCGGTCGTCGCTTTTGGCACTGTCCACGTGCCTGGGTAAGGAACACTACCATGAGTATTTCCATCAGTTTATTTAGGTAACTAACATACTATTGTTGCTTGCAGTACTCGTATGACCCTAACAACTGTGGTTTCTCGCAATGGATCGATCCGACTATTCATCCATATGAAGAGTACATCACGTACCTAGAAGGACGCATCGAGAAGCCGAAGCATGAGGTCGCGGAGGCACTTACTCCTCCGGATCCACCATCTAGCGACGACGCGCTATGCACTGCGGATGTCACATGAAGAACAGTCCACCGTCAAGTCCATCCCCGCCACCTCCACCCCCGTTTGGGAACTACTACATGCCTTCCCAGGAATCGAGTGGTTATGGCTCTATGTTATCCGGACAGTTCTCGTACAAGTAGATTATTAGTGTTGTAATTGTTGTGTAAACTACCTTATGCCATTTGCAGCTTTCAATTCAGAACCCCATCGTGATGAACATGATATGTCATGTACGTGTGCTTTAAAATTTGAATTGACAACACTCTGAAAAATCTCGTCGCACTAACCGATTGAGTGACGAGGAGTGCCGGTGGACGTTGGGAGAAGGGGAATGCTGGATTACAGGGACTGTTTCTTGGGGGTTCCTGTAGCTCTTGCAGGTGTGTTTTCTTGTCTTTGTGATGTCCACAAGCTGCTTCCTTTTTTGTAAGCAGCGGTTCTGGTTGTCGAGTTGGGTGGAATGTAGTGGTCCCGGGGGGAGTTTGTTGACCTTGGTCAGCACTGAGGAGGCTTGTTGAGTGTCATTGTGTACGCCTTGGGTATAGTAGTTATTTTTTTTACAAAAAGTTCTTGTTTTGCCTTCTGTACAAATATATAGTTGACAAAAGTGTTTATTTGTTAAACATGACTTTTCAGATGTGCAAATATGTTGCTCTGTGCGAAGAAGTTGGTTTGAGTCCTGAATCACAGCCTGCTGTTAGAAGCCATCCTAAACAAAGCAATCCTTGTGTGTTCAACACTCCAAGAAATTATGTGCCTGAACCTAGAACACCAGTCGATAATGTTAATCTCCAAGGTGTTGTTGCTACTGCTGCAACTACAAAGAATGTCAGCCCCCAGGCTCCTCTTATGTCATGTACGTGTGCTTTAAAATTTGAATTGACAACACTCTGAAAAAGCCTTTGCAGTCATGAAACAGTAGCCTACTTGGATTCCCTAGCCTTTTCAGTGAGCCATGTTGTCCTGTACAACATTTGATTTGACAACACCCTGAAAAAATCTATGCACTCCTGAAACCCTAGGGTCCTTGGAATCTCTAGCCTTTTCAGTGAGGCATCATTTCAACTGCAAAAACTGAAAAGTCTAAAGAACTACAAATTGTTTTATCAACACTGTGGCCATTGCTATTTCATTAGACATTTCTATTACATAACAAGTTTGCAGTGGCATGCATGGCACATGTGCCACAACTAATCCTACAATGCCTTAGGGAATTTAAGTCACACAAGTTTGCAGTGGCATGCATGGCACATGTGCCAATACTAATCCTAGCACACCTTAGGTAATTTAAATCACACTAGTTTCCAATGACATGCATGGCACATGTGCTAATACTAATCCTAGCACGCCTTAGGAAATTTAAATCACACAAGCAATGGCACGTGTTACACATAACAACAATCATGCACCACTGATGAAGTCATCGCTCCACTTCTTGAAGTCCTCAAGTTCCTTCTTCACAAGAGCTTCGATCTTGGCCGGGGTCTCCATCGATTTTCTTCCCCCTCGCCAGAAACGCGGCATCTGGACCACTAATGAAGTCGTCGATCCACTGCTCGAAGTGGCACGCCCTCGTCACCTTTGGAGCAACAGATCTACTGCTTCCCTTCAATATATGCCATGTAGATATAAAGTCAGAAATGAACACCACGAAGCAGGTACAATGCTACTTAACAGTATCACTTACTGCCAATGCCGCAAGCTCCTTTTTAGCTTGATCGATGTTTTGACAACACCAAAACCGCCTGCCAAACGTTTCATCTTCACGTGAGACCTTGCATCCCGCATTCATGCCACAATGGCACTCTGGGGGGATCTCGCCTTTCGGCCTCTTGTTCAAACTGAGTATGGATCTATTGGGATCATTTGGGTATGCCCCCTCCATGGCTTCCATGGCCCTCCTCACATCCATAAACCCAAACCCTCTTGCCATCTCGGACAACCAACACTCTCAAACGACTGGAGGAATGGAGGTGAGGTACGAGTGGAGGTTGCCTGTGAGGATTGGAGGTGAGTGATGAGTGGAGGCTACCCCCTTTATATAGAGAGGTGGGTGTGGTGGACCCCATTGCTCCAAATCGGTGTGGGATTGGATTCTCGGACCCCGGCATTCGATTAGGCAACTAGGACGGAAGAGACGGGCATTTGCAGTTGCAAGAAAGTCATGGAATCGCATTAACAAAATGCTTAAGAACATGGATTAAATTTGCCGCGCCACAGGGCTGGGCGCGGCAGCTCAACATTGCCGCGCCACGGGGCCTGGCGCGGCAAAACTGCCTTGCCGCGCTTAAGTTTTACAAAAACCAGTATGGCTGGGTGGACCCCGAGGCACAAATCGAGCGGCGCGGCTGCTTCGTATTCCCGCGCCGTCGCGCATGGCACGGCAGAGCTCCTCTGGTGATGTCACCTGAGGACCTACGCGTGGCCTCCTCTGCCGCGCCACACCACACAGCGCGGCGGGGCAACGTTGCCGCGCCGTTGCGCATGGCGCGGCAGGTTCGTGTAGCCGCGCCACCGGTTCAACTACAATCTTGGCCGAGGGAGCGTACTGGTTTTTGTAAAACGTAAGTGCGGCAGGGCAGTCTTGCCGCGCCGTCGAGCATGGCGCGACAGGTTCGTGTTGCCGTGCCACCGGTTGAACTAGAATTTTGGCCGAGGGAGCGTTCTGGTTTTTGTAAAACTTAAGCGCGGCAGGGCAGTCTTGCCGCGCCAGGCCGCATGGCGCGACAATGTTGAGCTGCCGCGCCAAGCCTTGTGGCGCGGCAGTCCTGGGTAAAGGTCACCATCCTTCGCACCCATGTTGCCAGGACTGCCGCGCCGTAGGGGGTGGCGCGGCAGGCACACGTTGCCGCGCCAACGCGCATGGCGCGACAAACCTGATGGCAGCCAGAAACAGAAGTTTCTTCTGGTTTCTGCTGCCCTCTCAACTCGACGCACCTGCAGGAAATCCACAGAACTCATGCACTCATCAAGAAGCCAATATGGGGACACTTCCCATGCAGCAACCATAATTTCATACAAAGTGCGTACATTCAAACATAGTCCGACACACAAACATCACACAAAGTCCTTAAGTTCAACATCCTAAGGCCAACACATGCTCCGACAAAGTCCGGCACACACAGTTCAACATCCTAAGGCGTAGACATGCCTCCGACATAGTCCGGCACACACAAACATCACATATGGTCCATAGGATCAACGACGGCGGCGGATTTGGTCCTCGGGGCTGAAAATTTGTTTAGGTCGGCATTCCCTCCCCGGTTCTGTGTCCAAGACGTTGGCACTCCCAACTTCAGCGGGCCCACGTGGACGACGGCCGCGGGCTTTCTTCGCAGGAGGTGGGCGAGGCTGCAAAAATTGGACACAACACTATAGAAGAGCAAGGTATTATCAAATGCCGACTTCGAAGGAAATTTTTAGATTCATTACCTGACTCGTCGACTCTCCTTGTGTTTGAGTAGTGGGTGGGGCATCAAACAGTACGTCCATCGGAATCTCTGAGACGTACGTGGGGTCTCCACGCTCACTAGCAGCTGCCGGTGAGGAGGAGGAGGAGTCTCCATTGTCCTCATCACTGGGTTCAGGGGTGGCGATTTCCTTACCACGACCACGGCTGCCACTAGCAACAACACGACCTGCTATGCCGACGCGGTGCGAGCGGTGCTTCGAGATGGGGTCCTTGTCGAGCTTCTAGCCCCGTGGTGAACTGGAGTACGGCGGGATCCTGAAGAAGTGGCCTGAACATTGCCGCCGTAGACAACATCTGCAGCCGCTATGCAGTTCAACTTCATTGCCATACGCCTGCAGCTCCTCCGGACCCTCTGCAACATGCAATTGGTACAAATTGAAGACATTCAAAATATGGATAAACTTAAGCATTCAGTTTTTGAAAACTAATACTACCTCTGCAAAGTTGCGTAGGGCTCCACCTTCGGAAGCACTTGCATGTTCCATGGCCACTCCTGCCTCATTTGCAAGCCTTGCAAGTTGTTGTCCCTACAAAAAAAAATCTTATTATAGATACAAATTATTAGAAACCGGAGTGATCAAACAACATTGGCTTGGGATAAATTTACCAAGTAATCGTGCAAAGGTGCTCGCTCTGGCTGTGTGCCCACACGTGTCAGGGTGTCGTACTCATCCACTATGTCGTCGTCGGAGTCTGAGGGGGCATCTTCAATGTGCTCATCCGTCAAAGCTGGCTTGATCTTGGTTCTTGTAGAGGTATGGTACCACCTCATGTACTCTCTATGTGGTCCAGGACGCCAACCGGGATCATCTTCGTGATCCATCCTCTGGCGATTGTTCCAAAGGTCCAAGTACCTAGCATGCTTCACCGTCCAATCATTCTCCTTGTATCTTTTTTGCCTGTTCACCCTGAAATACCAAAATTGCTTGTCACATTATTTACAAAGCAACTTATGCCATATGAGAATAATGGAAAATGTATCGAGCTGGTTTCTTACTTGTGCAAGGCTGGAACAGTGGACACACGCTCTGGAGGCGAAGGCTGAAGCCTCCCAAACTGGCGTAGCACCCTGTTTGGCAAATGCCACTCGACAACATAGTAGATGATGAGTGGCACTGTCGACCTCCACAGAAGCCTGTCTCTGTAACACATGGGTGAGAACTGGACGTGTTGAGGAAAGTCGCGGGCGTACGGTAGCCACTCAACCTACAAACATACAACATGTTTAGAGAAAATGTGATGAACCAAAATTTACAAATTGAACACGAACTAGTGGACATGGGTTTGTACCTGTGTCTGAGTAAGACAGTCCAACTCGTTTGTGTAGAACTTGTACCTCCTTCCCGGAGGACCACGTACCGCTGTCACTGTCTTCCACACAAACCCAAAAGTGGGTCGAGAATCCTGCCGATTCCAAGCCTGCAAAATATAACCAAAATTTGAAAGATTAATAATTCATGAATATAAGTCTGCATGAATAAAGAACAAAAGATTTGTATGTACCTCAACCGGCCCGCGGTGTGGTCGGCCCTACTGGAAGACGCTCCCAAATCCAAATCTGCAGGAGGTAAGCGCATCAACCAAGGTTCGCGTCCCGTCCACTCCGCCTACAGGCATCACATAGCTGCCTATACAGCCATGCCAAAACCGCCGAACCCCAACTGTAGCCACGGATATTGTCCCAATCCTGACCCAAAAGTGGCAGAACCATCCAAGAAATGGTGTTACCCGCAGCATCTGGTAGCAGGAACGTGGCAACAAAGTGCCAAAGCCATACACGTGAGTGCCTCTCTACAACAGCCTGAGGAGCTCCCTGGGGGCATACGGTGAAGTGCTGCCTCAACCAAACTGTGTTCACTCCGGAGGTCTTCTTCGACGCATCCCCCCCAATCGGCATATCCGGTGGTCTCACCCCAATGTGCAACTCAACCATGTCTCGCCAACCAGCACTCTGAATGATCCCACTCACTGGCAGCCCCTCAAGTGGAAGACCAAGGATCATGGCGGTATCCTGCAAGCTGACTGTCATCTCTCCGCACGGTAGGTGGAAAGAGTGGGTCTCCGGACGCCATCGATCCACCAAGGCCGACAACAACGGCCCGTCCATCACAGGCAACCCACGAACCACGACCAAAGCAATGTCCAAGAACCCCGCTCTAGCCAAGTACGGGGCGTATCTCTCGTCCCAAGGAAGTGGAAAGTGCTCTCGCACCCTCAACGGGTTCAAGTCCTGAAAAACAATAAAATTCAATAATTACAACATTAGCAATGTGTAGTCCTCAAAATGCAAGAAATATGCTTAGCTCACATATTAACACTATTACATATTAAACACAACTAGGAGGTACAATAACTAATAAATTTGGATCTTAAGTTCAGGCTTTTGTAAATACCTCGTGAAGGTCGACCAGAAGGTGTGCACGATGGCTGCCATCATATGCAGCCTC
The DNA here is from genome assembly GCA_947561735.1 of Cenchrus americanus. NCBI lineage: Eukaryota > Viridiplantae > Streptophyta > Magnoliopsida > Poales > Poaceae > Cenchrus > Cenchrus americanus. The sequence continues at coordinate 109,160,165 of OX387240.1, forward strand.
AAGGAGCGGGTACACTGGGTGCGCCATCCTGAAAAAATTTACTTGTAGTTAGTAACAATAATTAAAAATTGAAGGTAACTATATAGAAATATAAAATTATTTAACTTGCATACAAAATTTCATAATTTTTCACCTACTAACATTCTACCATGACACCTACCCTCGAGTTGGAACCACCCATCCTTCTATTTGTCCCCGTTGCTTTTTTCTTGCCCTTCGATTTTCTTTTCCGACACTTGCAGTTTTTAATTTCTTTGTGACATTTTGAGCAAAGATACGTCATCTTGTCTGCATCAGCTTCAAAATCACCCATATGATAATCAGCGGCAAACCTTCCTTGACACGCATCCATGTCCCCTTTCAAACACTTCTTTTGCCTCCTACCCTTTTTCAATTTCTTCAAAGACGGCAGTGGCACGTACTCTGGGCCATCATATTCAGGCCATTGTGATGGATCAAGGTACGGCTCAAAGCTGGATTCCCAAATCTTAATGGTGTGTTCTCTAAAGAACAAAGAAGACATGTACATGGCATTTTCATAGTCTAGACCTCTAGCATTGCAAGCTGTCATCAAGTGAGAACAAGGAAGATGCAACAATTGAGGACCGTTACAGGTGCAAGTACCGGCCCGGAGGTCCACCCTATAGTGTCGACCGCCATGACTCTCCCCTCCAACATTAGTAGTAGAGGAACCTCGAATAGAATAAATCATTCTGTCTGGACCGTATGCTTCTGCATGTTGGTTCACAAATCTTAAAGCAGCAGCATACATTATATCATCTGCAAAGGATCCAATTCTACCCCCATTATCCAACAAATCACGTGCATTCCGCCATCTTTTCACAAAGTATTCATTGCATTTTTCAAATGAGTATTCAATGATCCCCGCGACGGGTCTACTTCTTATTCCTTTAAATATGTTGTTGAAACTTTCAGAATAGTTTGTTGTCATGATACCTCAACGCATACCCCCGACATCATATGCTTGAGTCCATTTGTCCTTATCCTCCATTTCATAGTCCAACCAATCTTTAGCTTCCTCGTTCAAGTTCTTAACTAAGTCTTTGTGCAGTTCCTTAAATTTGTCCTCTGTATGTACTGATGCCAGCAACTTCAACTGTCCTATTACCTCCTTGTTCTTTTGACGATGCCACAAATTGGCGGCAAAGTGCCTAATGCACCACCGATGAACAAGTGGTTGATACCCATCCAGGTGGTCGCTCGCACATTTGATGAGACCATGGTGCCGATTCGAGATCATACATACCTGTCGCGTTGGACCAAGTATGTTAATGCGAAGGAGCCTCATGAACCATGACCAACTGTCGTCATTCTCACTCTCCGCCAAGGCAAAACCTAAAGGCACAAGTTGTTGTTCAGGATCTACAACAACTGCCATCATGAGTGTACCTCTGTACTTGCCGGTCAAGAAGGTTCCGTCTACAAGTATCATCGGACGACAGTGTTGGAAAGCCACTTTACATTGTGGAAAGCACCAAAAAACACGTAGAAGGACGGGCTTCGAAACACAACCATCGAGAACACAAGAACCGGTCATGTAAGGGAACCATTTAACCCCAGGATTGAAGTGGCTCATGGCTCTCAAGACCCTTGGAATTTTTGCATATGACTCTTTCCAATCGCCCCATAGCAAGGCAATTGCATGTTGTTTAGCCCGCCATGCCTTAGAATACTTCACACGATATCCGGCAGAAACATCAATATCTCGCTCTATCAAATTGTCGGTTGTCACCTCACTATTCTCACGAACAACGCCTAAGATACACCTTCCAATGTAACTTGCGATCAATTGTGCGTGAACTCCCTTCACCTGACTCGAACGACATGTGTGAGGTCCCACAACCTTTGTAATCTTCCATTTCCCTGTCCCTCTCTGCAGCCGTTCCCATACACGCCACATGCACCCTTGTTTGCACATTACTTCATACCTAAGATTCTTGTCCGAATGGACCACAGTGAAAGGCCTATAATGCTTCACTGCATAGTCAGCCAAGAAAAACTTAAGTTCATCCAGGGAGTCAAACATCATTTTCTCATGTATCTCAGGCTCAATGGTAAAAATTATTCCTTCTATGAACAACCTAGTAGAATCACAAATGGCTCTATCGATCCTACTCAAGTCTCTGTCATTGCGAACAGAAGGGATTCCAAATTGGTACTGAGCTTGGGTGTAGTGTTCAGCACTCTCACCAATTCTAGTGTTGTCCGGGAACCTAGGTACGTGTTCTTCACTTTCACCATTTCTAGTGTTCACTGGCGGCCTACTTATGTGCACTTCCCTTTCAAAGGTTCTATGGTTCACCGAGGGTCCTGCAACATAATCATGTTGAACACCATCCAAGTTAACCTCACTTAAACCAAGGAGTGCTTCAGCCGCATGTGCATTGGCATCATTTTGCTCTTCTGCATGCTCCTCATCAGACTCATCTTCAGAATCACCTTCTTCAGAGCTGTCAGATATATCATCATCGTCCATGGTTTCTTCCTCCCGCTCAAAACAATCATTGGGAAAATCATCATTCGCCATCCCAACATCCCGACTAGGTTCCCTACAACCAAAGTCCTCCTCTAAAATTGTAGACTCTTGTGTACCTTTTAGAACCTCAAACGGCACTTCCTCATTCATGTAAACATTACCACTAGGCCCACGAGTAATATCTACCACAACCTCCAGACATGACACATTAGCTTGACCAACTATCTTCTTATACCGATTCCAATTTTCTTCACTTGACAAGCTCATCAACACATAATGAGCTCTAGCCTTCCCACAATCAAAACGACCTCTAAATGTCAACTCATGCATTCCAACTCCATAGTTGACCATTGCACAATCAACTACATCCTTAAAGCTTGGCGGACCATCAAATGTTTCTACTAACTCTGTCATATTCTCAAACTCTCCATTTTCTTTAACTACACCCCCATGAAACATGCGAACTAAACAGTCCATCTACAAAATTTAAAGAACTTCATGAACTAACTTGTTTCATAACTATATAGTACTAGAATAGATGATTTAATATGAATATACATGCAAAATTAGAATTGTGTTCAACAAAAATTATATCCATCTCGATTATTCAACAAAATGCATGTACACATTATGCATATTCTGTTATTCAACAAAATTGTTAGGTATTCCCCCTAATAAACGTGCATCCATATAATAGCTACACCCATTATCAACTACCCTAAACATTTGACATCAATAATATCATTAAATCGATTCATGCAACATGTTCTACATGTCAATAACACGGGCAGAGACACTACTGCGTATGAACTAATCATCATTTACATTAAAACTAATTGCATTTCGTCTAAATTTCAAATTTCTATACCTAACCCTAGGTCACAAACATCTACTCCGATCTACACAATGCAACGGTAACAGAGGGAGAGAAGTAGGTCAATACCTTCACAAGGACGCGGGGAACAAATTCCCCCACTTTTCCCACCCCAAATCCACCGATTTGGGGCCGGATTGGGGGGGGGGGGGGGGGCGGCGGCACTGGGGGCGGCGCGGCTCGGGGCCGGGAGGAGAAAGGGGAGAGGAGGAGGAAGAAGGGGGCCGCGCGGGCCCTCTAGGACCGGCGCCGCCGCGCCGGGCGGGATGGCGCGGCAACCCCGCCGCGCCGGTGCATGTGGCGCGGCGGGGACGGGCCCACGCCGCGCGCGCGCGCGCGCGCGCCGGCCGTGGCGGGGGCTGCCGCGCCGCCGCATGTGGCCCGCCGCGCCACGCCGCCAGGCGCGGGCAAAGGGGTCACCGGGTGCAAATAAAATTCGCCAGGGGTTATTTTAAAAAATAAATTGAAAAAAGGTTAAAATTAAAAAATTGTCCCTGGATAGGAGCTCGTCGGGTAGCGGAAGGGAAGCCGACTGGGTTGTTTGACGGCCTCAGCGTTCGCTTCGTTCTCACCCCGGTAAATAGTTGTGCTTGTAAATAAAAAATATAATCGGATGATATTGGAGACTTGGAGTGATTTGAAGGTAACCTTACACATTGCTCTCTTACTCCGATTTTTCAAAGGAAAAACGAACCATTTAACCATGAATTTCCTACGAATTTTCATGTATCTGAAACGGGCACTCTGCCGGATTGGAGCAAAAAAAGCTTGGCACACTGCAACAACCCTTTTCAGCCGTGGAGCTTCTCTCATTAGCTACATCCATCAGTTGCTCTATAGTTTATACTTCCGCATTTCAGATTTTATTTTCAATATAAAGAAAAAATAAATATTGTAGAGTGCTATACTCTACTGGTACATTGGGTCAAAATTCTAGCTACTAGGCCTGTATCCTGCGGCTCTGAGAATCAACTTGGCCATGGGTGGTGGGATCTTCAGTCACGAATTTTTCAATCTTGAGTAGCGCCTGAAATGTAGCATGATTTTGAACTAGGGTAAAATTACTCGAATATTAGCCACAGTGTAGAGTGTCGATTGAACAATGGTGGTACAATACAATACCTCGATGGCGATATCGGTTGGTGTCAGCTTAGAAACATCACCATGGCCCTGCTTAGCTGCAATCTCTGCACAAATGAATACAGTGCGTGTGATGTTAGTCTATGTTTTATCCATGAAGCATGAAGGGGGGCAAAAGTTGATAGTGCAAGGATGAGAATAGTACCTTCAAGAGAAACTCTTGCATCAGCATTTGCATAGGCGTCGCCTCTTTGCTCCAAAAGCATGCTCAGTTTTGTGAAAGCCTGAAAGAAACTTAGTTCAGCTTTTTTGTGCAATTTGACCATTGCAAAAACAAGTAGCAAAGATACAACTGTAAGTAGTTCTTCATTGCAAGTTTTTGATGGAAGCTGAGTGCCTGACTAGCCTTACAGTTGTGACTTGTGAAGTGGGTAGTGGATGGGATTTATCTTATGCAAAAAAATTGAAACGTGACAGTTTTAAGGATGAAAATAGATACCGCTGTGTATGGATCGTCAGATGGCTGGTCTAGAAGAGGACGAGAAGCAGTCCCCACTTGAGAAATGCGCTTTGCAAGTGCGTCCAAAGGCACATCCAACCAAACAGATAGACCTTTCTTCATATAATTCCTGATTTTTTTAAAAGGGAAACAGTCAGAATTGTTGTTTTTCTGACAACAAACTGCAAGCTCAAATCGCAAGATAGGGGAAGCCAAAGTTATTCCAGTACCAGTTGATTGGTCTGATAACTGCACCCCCTCCAGTGGCAACAACTAATCGCCGCATTGAGGACAAGTCCCTTAAGACGCTACTCTGCAACACAGGAAAGAAGAGAAACAAGACAATGTCATTCCGTAAGTCTTTCTGTTTTGATTACTACAAGGACAACAACAATTCAATGGAGTACATAAGAAAATATAAAAAACTTATCAAAAGAGCAAAGAAAATTCACAAAAACATTACCTCATTCTCTCTGAAAAATGCTTCACTATGAACCTTAAATATTTCAGCAACTGAAGGCATGCCAACTGCTTGTTCTACCAACTTATCACTGTCAAAGCACGAATAGCCCAGAACTTCAGCCAAGATCTTCCCTACCGTGCTCTTTCCAGATCCCATCATTCCTGCAGCAGGAACTCAAAATTGTTAATTACACAATGTTGAAAGATGAATATATACTCCCTCCATATAGCTTTTAGATGACGTTTAAGACATGATTGTGCATACCAAGGAGTGATTAATTAGGGTATAGTTTTCCACATTTACCCTTATTAAATAGGGTTGTGGGTACCTATAAACAACAACTTCTACTAGCTGAGCTGGTTTGAGCAGAGAGCTTGACTCACTACAACCTGAGTTCGAACCCACAGTAGCACGCGTGTATGACATTTTTTTTACTCTATGCGTCTCTGGTGGGTGGACCGTATTAACTTGCGCGAGACCCGGAGCACACATGCAGGCTTCCCAGGGCAGCAGCGTCCAAAACAACTCCTTTTCCACACATCTTTTTCTCAACTCTTCTCCTGCGCTAGAACGTCACTTAAAAGCTATACGGAGGGAGTACTCGGTAACTTGGTCAATAAACCAACTAACCAACTAGGTAAATGCACCGCCCATTCAAGTGGAACAGAACTTCTTCTGATTTTCTCTGCAGGTACAATGGAAATACATCACAAACATGTCCAAAAGGCAGGGAAATTATATATGATGGCACATTTGATGTAATTGATACTAGAACTTTGCTTTGGTGTACTTGTTTACCTTCAACAGTAAGGCCTCGTCTACCGAGTTATGCAAGCTCCCATTGCCTACATAAGACAACGTAAAGAAAGTCAGTTTGAGTTTTTGACTAAAGTCCAAGTAATAAAAAATAGGAAAAAGTCTATTGGTGGTACCTCAACTCTTGATCACATCCACGAATGGTACCTCATCTCCAAAACCAGACACGGGTGGCCCCTCAACTGTCGAAACCGGACACGGGTGGCCCCCGAGCGGGTTTTAGAGCGGTTTAGACATGTGGGACCCACGTGTCAAGCCCGAGCCGCTCCCATCCTCGAACTCCTCCTCCTGCTACTCCTACGACGGCTTTGGCCTCCCGGAGCTGGAGCCGTCGGAGCCCATGACGCCGGGCACGAGCAACGACGTGGCGGCCACGCCCAGGAGGGACGGGGGGGAGGCCGCGGTGGGCGTAGCGAGGGGCAAGCACTTCGGGGCGTGCGAGCGCGGCCGTGGGGCAAGTTCGTCGCGGGAGGTCGCCGGCCGACGGGCCGGGGAGGGACGGAAACCGCCGGCGGAGGGACCGATGGGGAGGGAGGAGGGAGAGAGAGGGGGGAACCGGGGAAGACAGGTGGGCGGTGGAGGGGGGAAAGAAAAAAGGTGTGAGAGTGACACGTGGGTCCCGCATGCCTAAACCGCTCTAAAACCCGCTCGGGGGTCGCCCGTGCCCGGTTTCAACAGTTGACGGGCCACCTGTGTCTCGTTTTGGAGATGAGGTACCATTCGTAGACGCGATTAGGAGTTGAGGTACCATGAATAGACTTTTTCCTAAAAAATAAGTAGTCTAAAATGCAATAAAATATTTCTTGCAGGGAAAAAAATGGCTTTTCTACTACAGCTTCACAGCACTGTCTCTGCCACCAACTCCGTGTCGTCTGCCTCTTTAATCCCCAATCGCAACTAATTCTAATCACATCAGTTCAAAGGCAAGAATAGTCTCCGGTTCGTGGATTTGACCAAGCCAACAATCACCTACTCCGAAGCTTCAACCAAACTCCGTTACCAACCAAGTGAACCACAACCCACCTATTTTCGCCCACCAAACCCGCCAAGATGCCAAGTTGATAAAGTTTTTTTATATCTCTTAAGAAACGAAGTTAAACCTATTTTAACCGAATCAAATGCCAGACGCATGCCCGCCTCCTAAATCGCACTGAATCCGAACCTGAACAGATAGTGGTACCATCGACCCGATCCCCGAATTCCCATCAACTTGACAGGGGAAAAGGGGGCGCTCACCTCGGGATGCCCTGACGCAGCAGAGCGGGGCGACGGGCCTGGTTCCGCCGCGAGCCCGCACAGCAACGCCCACCGCTCCGGCAGTTCCTCCTCCGACCCGCAGGCTCCCCGGCCGGGCCTGCTTCTCCCGGCCGAGGAACGCGCTCCTGCGCCCGCCGGCCCCGACGACACCGACGCCATGCGCCTGCGACTGCATCGCCATGCTCGCGCCGCCCACCTCCATTGCTCTCAGCTCGTGCAAGCAGCCTGCGATGCTTGAGGGAGAAACCGAGGAGCACGAACGATCGGACGGAGGGGGTGCGCGGGGGTGGTTGCCGGCTTGCCGCTCGGCGGCGAAGACGGAGGCGTTGGTTAAATAGCGCGAGCGGTCAAGGCGGCCAGCGCGGACGCTGACGTGTCGTCCACTCACTTCGGAGTAGGCTGGAGTAGTATGCAATTACGGTTATGCCCCCCTCATTGTTAACATGATGTTGAGCATCCTTCGTGAGTGCGTGGCATGTGCTCGCATATTTCGTTGCTTGTTTACTCCCCCCGCAATGAGAATCGAGATTTCTCTATTAAAAACAATTAGAGCATCTCCAACCGTTCCCTATTTGGGTTGCCATCCTCTAAAATTTGGCAAAACAAAGAAATTTCAATCTCCAACAGTTCCCTATTTTGTTTGCCATTTTTTTCCAACTTGCCATCGATCACACCCCCGCGCGTAAAAATGCGCACGCGCATCGGCCTTGCCATCCATCGCCGCGCTTCTCGGAGGAAAATGTCGAGCGTCGTGACTTTTCCTTCCCGCGTGAAACTCTGCCTCCCGCGCGACCTCCCTCTATCGATCGATTCCCCTCCCGCGTGATTTCTTCGTCTCGTATGCAGCCCGTCCTCGTTGCGCCGCCACAAGGGAACCGGACGAGAGATCGATCGTGCTGAACAAGGATTGAACCGGGACGAGAGATCGTGGTGAAGAAGGGATCGCGCGGCCGTCCTCCTTGCGCCGCCATCCAGTTTTGCGAGGGTACATCCTTCTCCCCGTTTTCTTCCATGCCTTCCTCATCGATAGGCTAGGGTTCAACTGGTAGATTAATTCATCTCGCAATAGATCAGTTCCCTGCCGTGTCTTTCGTCGATTAGTTTGCGTGGACCTCCTGTAGGTATTGATAGATGATAGTGTAGATTGATGGTACTGTATGTTTGTTTCATAGATTGATGATAGTTGTCTTGTGCTGCAAATATTTTAGGATAGTTCTCTGAATTTTACGGCACACATTCATGGATACTTTGTTGTTGTTCCTTGCTGATGAAACATTGCTGCTCAATATATTTTATACATTCTATTCTTTACACTTGTTTAGAATGATGGATACGGAAGAAGATAGTTTTTTAGGGGGAATTCTCATGAATGGACAAGCCGACAATGTTGTTGGTTTGGACGACCTCTCCATTCCAGTTTCCCCAGCTACAGGTACACAGTCTAGTCCAGATGCCGTTGTTGAAATCTTGCCTCAAAGTCGTGCTAAGAAGAGTAACAACCGTACCAAGCGTTCCAAGAATTTTCATTTCAAGGAAGATGAAGTTCTTTGCTCGCCGGTTGAACGCTAGCAAGGATTCACTCAATGGGGCCAACCAAACTCGTACCACTTTTTGGGGACGAGTTCATGCTTATTTTGAGGAACACAAAGAAACTGCGACTGTACGGACAGAGAGTTCCATTATGCATCGGTGGTTCACAATTCAGCATCAAGTGAACAAATTTTGCGGATGCTATGAGGCGATTAAACGCATGCATCAAAGTGGACACACTGTCACGGACATGGTACGGGTTATGTTGTGCATTTACTTTCTTTTAACACATTTTATTTTATTTGTGACTCATATATTTCTTTGGTACATTGTGGTACAGGTGTCAGAAGCATGCAAGCTATACATAGAGCAAGACAAGGAGAAAAAGAAATTCACTCTTATCCCTTGTTGGAACATACTGAAGGATCAAGACAAGTGGGCAGCCAAGATGGTAAAGATCGCAGAGCCGGATAAACTGGAAAAAACCAAAAAGACTCAGAAGGCCGCAAATGTGTCCAGGCCAAGGGATGAAGAAGAAACCAACACTGAAACAGCAGCCACAAATGCTGATGGGCAAGAAACAAGACCTAGGAAAAGGTCAAATGGAATTAAGAAGGTGAAAGCTAATCTTAGGGGAGGGGGTGCGAAAGTATGCGCGGAGGCGATCGACAAGATGTGGGCAAAGAAGGAGGAGACCGATAAGGAAAAAGAAAAGTCAAAACACGAGAGGTTTGTGGCTGCACTTGAGGTTGACAAGGAAAATCTAGCGCTGGAGAAAACAAGAGCTGAAGCTGATCTCAAGAGAGCTGATGCTGATCAGAAGAGAGCTGAAGCTGAGCAGAAGAGAGCCGAAGCCGAGTTGCTGAAGCAAGAGAAAGATATTATGTTGGCGAGCAACATTGGCCTAAACCCGGCGCAGCTTCAATGGCTTAAGATGATGCAGGAGGACATTGTTGCCAAGCGTTGTGGAAATCAAGCTGAAATTTAGTTGCTGTATTTTTTTCCAAATCAAGTTGCTATCAATTTATGCATTGAACAATTAATCTATTGAAGTTTACATATTGTATCAGCTACCAAAATACTATGCTTGGGGAATATTTGCTCTTGTATTCAGATTAAGGTCGTACCTTGTTTCATATATATTGCTCTTGGCCGACTGAATTTCTGCTGTTGGATCTTATATTTCATGTACATGCTGTTGGAGCTTACATTTCATGTACATGCTGCTGCATTGATTTGTTGGTGGCCGGCAAATGAAGCTGATTTGATGGACTACTACTGTTGTCGCTGTCGCCAATGAAACAGATTTAACGTGCATGCTAGCTGCTCCAGGGACAGTGCTGTTGTCATCATTGGCCGGCAAAGTGAAGGTCATTGGCCGGCAAAATGTTTATCAGACTTCTTTAAAAAAATGTTTATCACACTTATTTTAAAAAAAATGTTTATCACACTTGAATGAAACCAGTAATGAAATTGTTTATTCCACTTGACTACAAAAAATATAAAAATGGTTCAATGCGTACACTTGACATAATATAAATGTAATCATATATTGTACGAGTATAAATCTGGATGATTGTTCCACAAGTGTTCGATGAGGTCTTCCTTCAACTGCACATGGGTGTTCTTGTCTCTGATCTGTCTATGCGCCTCAATATATTCTTCAAGTGTGCGATGAGCGACACCATGTTCAGGCTCGACATTGTCACCACCATAATCAAAACGCTCCTGAGGATCAACCACGTATCCTTCATCTTCTACAATCATGTTGTGCATGATGATACATGCCCTCATGATCAGTGCCAAAGTCTCACTGTCCCAAGAGCGTCCCGGTCCTCGAATAATTGCCCACCTTGATTGAAGAACCCCGAAAGCTCTCTCGACCATCTTTCTAGCTGCTTCTTGCGCTTTGGCAAAATATTGCTTCTTGTTTCCCATAGGCAGCTGGATGGACTTGATCAGAGTAGCCCATGAGGGGTATATACCATCCGCAAGGTAATAACCCATTGTGTAGTCATGGCCGTTAACGGAAAAATTCACTTTTGGAGCAATACCTTCTGCCAAGTTATCAAACAAGGGAGATCTGTCAAGAACGTTGATGTCATTGTGAGACCCGGGCATTCCAAAAAAGGCATGCCATATCCAAAGGTCTTCTGAAGCAACAGCCTCCAAAATGATAGTGGGCTTGTCGCAATGCCCCTTGAACTGACCTTGTTTGTCATATGGGCAGTTCTTCCACGCCCAATGCATACAATCAATGGACCCTAGCATGCCTGGAAATCCCTTTTTCTCACCCAATGCAAGTAAGCGTGCTATGTCTGCCTCATTCGGGCTCCTGAGGTATTCGCCACCAAAAACTTCAATAACTGCCCGAACAAACCTGCGCAGTCTCTCAGTTGCAGTACTTTCACCAATGCGAACGTACTCGTCTGTCGCATCAGCTGGAACCCCATAGGCAAGCATACGCATTGCTGCAGTGACTTTTTGGAAGGGACTCAATCCAAGAACATTGGCCGCATTTCTTCTCTGGACAAAATATTCATCATGCTGTTCCACGGCTTTCAATATGCGTTTGAAAAGGTCCCTAGACATCCTGTACCTGAAGAACAACACAAAATATTAAGAACTAAATAAAATTTCAGCTTCTAAGATAAATCAATGCAAAGTTGTAAGACCAAGAACCTTCGACGGAACATCTCATCGGTGTATGTTGGATTGTCCGCTAAGTAATCTTGAAACATCCTGTCGTGTCCGCCTGGTCTATCACAGTCCAGAACTCTGTGACCTTTCACAGAGCCACCGTGTTTTCCTTTTTCATTGGAGAAGGCGGCTTGAACTAGTTGAGCAGTCGATAATATTAGTAATTCATCGTCATCGGATGATGAATCCTCTAGTACTCTTCGCGCACGGGATCTCTTCCTAGGCATGATTTCTAACCACGAGTAGAGAGGATCAACAACATAACCTAGATCTTCTCATATAATCAGCCATAGAGAAAAAAAATTACCTAGCGCTAGAGGGAGAGAGGAGATGCTGACCTGCGATAGGGGGGGGCTGGGGCGACGATTATCGCTGAGCACGGCGTGATCAAGACCTAGGGGTGCCTTGACCTGCGTGAATCTGCAGCCCCCCGGTCGCTGACCTGCGGCGGCGTGCGCTGTCCAGGAGGAAGATCGCGATGTTCCGCAGACCGATGCCTGGGGCGGCGAAGGGAAACGATCCTGGTCAACAAACTCTCCAGGTGGGCCTGCTCTTTTTTGGATTTGGCAAGGAAAAATAGGGAACGGTTGGAGATGGGATCGTTTCAACTTGGTAAAATCATTTTAGCAACTTGCTAAAACTCGCAATTTGGCAAGTGAAAAGTAGGGAACTGTTGGAGATGCTCTTAGACCAGTCTAAGTAGCAGGGTTATAGACATTTAATAGACTGTCACATATGTATTTATGATGACATGGCATCAAATATGAAGATAGAGAAGATCTCAGGGTCATCGTGATGACCCAAGGTCGACACAGGTACTAATACTCACGACCCTCCACTGAGAGCACATGATCCTGCATTTCACCACAACACATGCAAATTTTAAATGCTATATTCTGTCGATAAAATACTAAGATAGTCTGGACTGGCGCCTGGAAAGCAACGGCAAAGCGACCTGGAGGTCGCTTTTCCAGTTTTTTCTCCCGCACCGGCGACCTGCAGGTCGGACGGCACGCTTCCGTTCGGGCGGAAGAACTGCAAATCCAGCGCTCTCCGCGTCGAACTGGAAAGCCCGACTGGCGTGGGGCCCATGCACCGACGGTTGCTCCGCGCCGTCAGCCGGAAGGAGGAGATAAGGCAGTCGAGGAGCTCGCCGTCGCCAACGGCGCGGAGCACGGGCACCGACGGAGAGCAGGGGGCGGCACGGTCACCGACGGAGAGCAGGGGCCTCCACCCGTGCCGACCGGGGGAGAGGGCGGGTGCCGGGGAGGGAGAGGGCGCGGGAACGTCCTCGCGCCGGGGAGGGGACGAGAGGAGGGGCGGCCGGCGGGGAACTCGCCCGGATCCGTCGCTTGGAGGAGCTCGGGCGCCCATGCTCGTCGTCGCCGCCGCGCACGAGGAAGGTGGAGTGGTGGAGCCAGAGGACGAGCTCGTCCGCCGCCGTCTTCAAGGCCGCTCGGCGCCGCCGCCGTCGCCGTCGCCGTAGCCGGAAAGGGGAGATCCCCTTCCTCGCCGCCGCGGGCACCACCACCACCATGCCGTGCCCCCGACGACCCCCGGCGGCCACCCGTCGCCGCGCCCGATCCGCCCGCCGCCGCGCTCCCGAGATCCGCCCGCGGCGCCGTCGGGCCGGGTGGGGAAGGGGGAGGTGGGTGCCCCGACGACCTCGGCGGCCACCCGCCGCCGCATCCCCGAGATCCACCCGCAGCGCCACCCGGCCGGTGGGGAAGGGGAGGGGGGCGGGCGGATGGAGCAAGAGCCGCCGGACGGATGCGGAAGGGGAGGGGGGCGGGGTGGGTCTGGGGGAATTGATGGGGAGTATGACGCATGGGACCCACGCGTGGTGGTTGGTGTGGAGTATGAGTTATAGAGGTTGACGGGTGCAGAAAAACTGGAACTGGACTGGAAATTTTGGATGACTAGGCGGGAATATTTCTTTTAGGGGATGAGTTTGGAGGTCGACGAGTGCGGACAGTCTAATGACCCTATGCATTGAGAGTGACCGGGTCGTCATGCTGAAAAAATAATGTGGCAAACTTGCTAACTGTGATCGTGATCCTACCATTGACCTTAGAAACTAGATTTGCGGAGGAGCGGAGGAGGGGTGCGCAGTTAAGTTGCGCCCCTCGTGTTTTTTTTAAATCCCCTCGTGCTTGTTGAGCCTCTTGTCAGTGCGTGGCATGCTTCTCGGATTTATTTATTTTGTTGTTTGATTTACTTCCCCCCACATGAGAAACGAGATTCGCCGAGGGTGCCGTTGGATTTTCCTTGCACCGCGTGGGCATGGGCGTGGGCGCTGTACCAAACACAACTTTCACGTTTTAATTTGTTTATTATTATTATTAATCAAACAGTTCACTAGTACAACCAAGTGTACGACCTGATCGAGCTATTTATATGGATCTTATTTTTTTTACATGCATAGCACGTTTTTCGTTAAGAAGAGAGAAGTTCAGTCACACAACAAACGAGTCACGGTTTAAGGCCCAAGAAAACGAAAAACAACATAAATTAAGGCGCCACAACTCGGTGACGAAAACCCAAAAGGGTGGCGATGGACACGAAGCCCGCTCTAGCCCACAAGCGCGCGTCCTCCATGATGGCCCCCGCGAGGGCTACCGGTTGCAAGGCCGCCCGCTCGTGGACGCGTCGGTTCCTCTCTTTCCAAAGTGACCAGGCGACCAACCATACCAGGGTATCAAAGCCTTTACGGGAAGGCTTGGCGACCGCCTTCCGCGTACGCAACCACCAGACCGCGACCGGCTCCTCCCGCGAGGGGGCCAAATCTGCCATGCCGAAGAACTGTAGCACGCGGAACCAAGTTTCTCGACTGTGGACACAATCAAGGAGTAGGTGATCCAAGGTCTCGACCTCCTGTGCACAGAGAGCGCAAACATCTATGTCACTCAACCCATGACGTCGAAGCCTATCGGACGTCCAACAGCGACCATGCAAGACGAGCCACCCGAAAAAACGCACCCCGCAAGACGACCATGGATCTTATCTTTGCCATACAGTTGTGATTATAGGTATAGTAGGACTTTTTAGCCACATTTTACATTTTCGTAACATTTAACATGGTTTCAGAAGCTTTCAATTGTTCGATTATTTTGTAGAGACTTTAAATGCAAATTAGTAGAAGAAAAGCTCCATAAATATAGACCACTTAAGGCGTGTTTGAGACTGGTAATGTCTCAATTAACTTAGTAGAATTAAAGATATATCATTTATAGGCAGCAATACACACAACGTTGACACATTTTGCCCTGGGAAGTAATTAACATGATGAACTTATAAAAATGGCACAACAAATTGACTTTAGAATATTATTAGATCATGTTTGGATAAAATAAAACCACTCCCTCCGTTCTTAAATATATGACATCATTGAATTTTACTCCAACTTTGACCATTAATATATATTAAATAAATTAGTTAACTAAAGTAAAAAGATATATTATTATACAAATTATCCAACGTACTTTAAATTTAACTTGTTGATTTATCGATTTGCTGAAAAATTTGCAGAAAAGACGAATAGTCAAAAGAACGAAAAAATCAATGATTTAATATATTTAAGAACAGAGGTAGTATATTTTAGTCAGGAAGCTGAACTTTACGATATCACCTTAGGCTAGTCACACCGCGCAGCCTCTAAAATCACGTGTACAGAGGGCATGGCCCACCTGTCGGACGATTTTACCGATCCCATCTGCTCTTCTCTCTGCGGCCGTCCCAACCCTATCTGAAACGCCGAAGGCCACAAAGCCAATTGTCGTCTTTCTCCTCATCTTCCCGTGGAGCTCCGTGCGGCCTCCATGGCTCCATCCCTGCAGACGCCAGCGCCCAGCGGCTCCCCTCCCTCGCTCCACCTCCGGCGCGAGGCCCGACCTTCAGTAGTCCCCGGCGCTCTCCTCCCCGGCGGCAGACGGGCACGACTCCATGGTGACACGGAGCTCCGTGTGGTGCCCCGGCGGGAGGGAGCTCTGCCTCGGCCTCCTTCGCAACAACGGTCACGGCTGCCTCCCGGTGGCGCTCGTGGCTCCTCCCTCCCGCCGACGGTAGCGACTCCCTCCCTCCCATCGGCAGCAGCGCCGGATCTCGTCGTTGTCACCCTGCCCGCGAAGTCGCGCCAGACCTCACCATTTCCGACGGCAAACGGGCGCGGCTCTCCTCCCCGACAACAAACGGGTGCGGCTCCATGGCAACGCGGCGAAGAAGAATCTCCGCATCGGCTGTCGCGGCCACCTCCCGCGGCTGTCGCGAATCCCTCTCGCGCGGGACCGGCCTCTGCCCCGGCCGTTCTCCTTCCTGCCACCTCCCTCTCTCTTCAGATCCGGCGCGGCGAGGGTGCGGGGAACCCGCTGGTGCTGTGGTGGCCCGCAGCGGCCACCGGTGGCCTCCTCCCGGCGGCGGGCTCCTCTACCTCGGTATCCTCCGCTGGCCTCCCCGACGTCAACATCGCTCGTCTTCCCCCTTCTTCGCAGGGATGGCGCGAGAGGAGCGGTTGCTCTCGTGGAGAGGATACAAGTGCCGCGGAGGAGCGCTGGCTGTCCAGTTTTCCTGTAGCGAACGGGACTGTAGAGGCGTGTTTGCAGGTTTGCGGTGCAGGGCATTCACCTGCTTCTTTGCCGTTCCGTTCCTTTTACAGCTACGCGGTGCGACTAGCCTTAGAGCAACTTCAACAGCTTCCCTATCCCCTCCCCAATAGGAAAAAATAGTCATATAGGGGATGAAATCTTCTCCAGCAAATCCCCTATAGCCTCCCTTTTTTTCTCCATCAGAGTTATTAAAAGCCCACCCTGTTTGGCGTCTCCACAGCAATTGGGGCATCGGTGGCCTCTCCGCTGCTCGACACGTCACCCTCGGCGGAGGCCGCGCGCACCTCATCACGCGAAAGCCTGGCGTTTGAGGTGCTGCCCTGGACCGAGCGCACGGGACACCCCTCCCACCACCCCAATCAGCCAATCCCGATCCCCACCCAGCCCAAAACCCTAGCTCTCCACTCACATCTCCCCGCCGCCCACTCTCTCCCTCTCTTCTCCTCCCCGTCGCCGCCCTCTCCCTCCCAGGTCTCTTGCTCTCCGCTGCGCCGTCGCCTCCCCTCCCCTTCTCCCTCTCCTCATGGCTCCACCGCTCCTCCCCGCCGCCACTCCTCCCTTCTATCTGCCGCCCCGCTTGCTCCCACGGGATCCAGCAGCGCAGGGGCAGAGGTGCCCCTTCCTCCATCTGGATCTGCCCCAAAGCTCCACCGCGTTGCCCTTCCTCTAGCACAGGTCGCTGCTTCCTGGAGCGGCAGGCATGTAAGGCCAAGGGGGCGCGTCGCGGTGCTTGGTCTCGACTGGTGGCGAGGGGGCGAGCACGGCCACTTCTTTCCTCGCCCTCTACCTCGACGAGGAGGTCATCACCGGCTACGACGAGACCACCAGCTACAAGACCTGGTACGTGCTCGTGGCACAGCTCCGCTCCTCCTTCCCCCAAGCCTGCGCTGCGGCAGTGCGGCAGAGGGCGAGCATAATGCACTCTGAATCCATGGCAACCCTGCCTGTTGTCGTTCTCCCTTCGCTGGTGATCCACGAGATGTGCTAATCTATCTGTGTGCTGTGTGTGTGTGACGGTGTGCACGTAGTGGGTTGGGTGCGTGCGATGCGGAGCCCGCAGGAGAAGAACACACACCGGAGAACATGACCTCGGAGGATCTAGAACCTCGCCGAGAAGGAGGTGCGCCTTTTCGTACTTGGTTCGTTTCTTCTCTCTTCTTGTGTTGCTTGTTATGTTTCTGATGCGGTGCGAAGGTGTGTTTTGATAACTCATCGGCATTTGGGCTGCGGAAAGAGGAGCAGTGGGTTTGATTACCGTTTAGTTGGGACTGGGATTGATCTTGGCTTATGTGCATTTTAGAGAGCAGCAGGTTTGTTTGATAGAATGCATCAGTCATAGTGCTCATTGAGCTTTGATCTTTATAACTCTGAGTTGTTCCTAAGAGTGATTGTCCACGTTTGCATTGGTTATCCACTCTACGGTGTATAGAAAATAGTTTTCAAATCTTCCTAATCAATTAACTTGTCGGAGTTGCAAAGTGCAAACTGTTGTGCTCTTTTTCTTTCATCGGTTAAGCTTTACAGTGTATCTCCTAGATGCTTCATGTGTGCTAATTGTTTTTTCCACTGCCCCCTCTTCCATGTCTCCATGGTGGTTTTGCAAATATTTATACTGTGTTGTTGACTGTTGTTTATTTGTGATTGCTTTATCTCAATGCCTTATATTTTCCATACTTACAAAAGAAATTCCTAAAGAATCAGGTATATCTTCGACCTCGGTGTTCTTTCTTAGTGTTCGTGTGCGTGATTAGCTTAGAAAGGAGACATTGCAACTTGTGAGTGAGTTATAACATTCTGTTTATATCATAATGTTATTTCAATTGGCATCATAGAAAAAATGGTGTTTCAAAAGTGCTAATTGATTTGCTGTGGTTCAAATAAGATACATGTAACTCTCTTTTTTTGTGAAAAAGATGCATGTAATAACTCATTATAACCCTCTATGCATTGTAAACTGCATAAGAAAATTTAGAAAAGAGGCGGCGAAACTTGGAGCTTTGGAATCAGGTGCAGCACTTTAGACTAAATCTCATCAAGGAAAATGGCTACCACTTTAAAAAATGGAAACACAGAATTTAATCATGATGTAAAACTAAAGCACACTGTTCTGTAGTCGTCTAATATTTCCATACATCTATAAGGGAAGTACTTTTATTTTTATTTGATGGTTGCTTTAGTTGTCTCAAATTTGCCTAATGATTTATGTTTGCTTTACTTTGCCTATCCTCAGAGTATTTGTCCAGCGGCTTCATAGGAGTAACCAAGTTGTTGCTGCTGAGCGGGGCTTCACATTGTTGTCGCTAAGGTAGGTTCAACTTTTCTTTCCTGTTAATGTCCCCAACTTTTGTTAGTTAGGTTTGGCTGAGAGGAGTAACCATGGTTTATTAGGCTCACAAGGTAAATGTTTAAGGAACTTGACTTGTTGGATATGTGTAAAGAGAGCAACTCTCTGCAAGTAAAGAAAATGAACCATAGTGTTATGTGTCAATTCTGTATAATTTCTTCCCTCATGCCTTTTTTGCGCTGTTAAACTATTTTTTGTTTACACTTTATTCATGTGTGTAATTTGTTTTTTCAAATTCTGCTTCACTCTTTAAGATGGGCTATGGGATTGGAAGTCAGCGAAGGGGATTTAACTGACCCTGATTCATTATACAATTTTCAGAAAGTTCAGTGTAGGATCTATTTTACAACTACCTTCGTATTGTGTTTGTGTATGCGATATTGTTTATTTCAGCTGAGTATTTAATGGATTTTTTTCTTCTTGTGGGGGATGGCATCCCTCTCTTCACCAGGCCGGTTGCAAGCACAGACAAGGACTTACATTCCCCAGATCCATCATCCGAGAGCATGGGCAGGAGTGATGATTTTAGCACCTACAACCACAAGCAAGCTCTCTAATGAGTTAGTCTTCCTGCAAAGAAATCAATTGAAGATGTAAGCTTACATTTCCCCATATCTGGTGTTATTTTTGGTACATAATTGATGACACTTCGTATATACGAGAGGATAGCTATTTCCTTAAAGAGTACTCTTCCTGAAATGTTTTTTTGCCATAATCATTGTAGGAACACAAAAAATTGATACCAATCTTGACTGGAGCATAATACAGTTGAAGAGGTAAGCTTACATTTCCCCCCTTTTGACCCTTTTGATTTTACCTATGAGCTTGGTCTGCTTACATTTCCCCCCTTTTGATTTTACCTATGAGCTTTGTCTGGTGTTATTTTTGGTACATATATTTAAATGACACTTTGCATATATGATAGGATACCTATTTCCTGAAATGGTTCTTTTGCCATAATGCTTACAGGAAAAAATTGATATTGATATTGATGGGAGTATAATACCTATCTATCCTGTCCATTGTATTGTTCAGATAACTATTGTTTTGCTCAGTTACTTTTGTTAGTAGTATCCCCACTTTTAGTGTCTTCCTTTTTGAAAGAGAGTTGTGAATCGCATCTGGGTTGTTGTAACAAAATTGGTTGCTTCTTGTAGTAGGCTCTGCATGTGTGCAGAGCGTTATAGATAATTGGGAGGGACTTCGTTCATTGGCAAAAAATCTTGGTCCCATTAGCTTTGGTTAATTCAAGATGCATTAGTTGGTGATTAAGTTGATTTCATAAGCATATCAACGGAAGAGAAGAAGGCTTTGGGTACTCATAAGGAGTGGTGCTCAAGTTGCTCTTGAATTAGAGGTGCAGATAAGACAAATCAATGAAATAGTTGTTGTTGTTTGCCTATTTCTTTCCAGTGTGGTCTAGGTAAAAACAACAGATGGCAGTGTAGTCTAGGGAAAAACAACCTGTTCTCTCTGTTTGTGCTTAGTATTTGATTCTGTTGTATATCCTTGGACCTTGGGTTTTGGTCTCTCACAAGATTTGAGATTCTATCGAAATATCAAACATCAGTGAGCTTTGTTTTCACACATTAACACATTTCCAATTATCTTTGACCTTTTCAGAATATTTGGTAGTTTCCTTATCTTACAGATCTAAATTTTCGATTTTTTTGCATATATATACACTGGAGTTTATGTTGGATAAAATCATAGTACATGCTCCCTATGAGCACACTCTAATGCAAACTGCTATTTCTATTTGATTCAACAGTAGGCAGATTGGTTGCAGGATTTTTGGGTTATTTTTGGGTTCTCTCAGAATGAATGGAGATTTTGGTCAAATACTTCAGAGTGTGTCCTTGTGGACTTCCAAATGAGTCCAAGCAATTGGTATATCAGAATTTGGTTCTGTTTGAAAATTTCATTATGTATATAACAATGAGTCCAAGTAATTGATTGATCTGAATTTGGTCCTGTTTCAATTGTTCATAATGTATATAAGAGAATATCAATTGGGTAATCAATATGGTAGACATTATCCTTGCTGATTTCACTTCCCTTTATGGTTCGTGTGCTTGCAGGGTTAGGGGAGGATGGGCAGCTAGGCATGGAAGGAATTTCAACCGATGCGCTCACGGGCACTCAAGCAGCTGTCAAGCTCGAAGCTAGCAGACCTGCGACCCCACTGAGGGGGACGACGGCGGCGGACTTTGCGGCCTCCATTCCCGATCCTACTTTCGTGTTCTCCCTGGTGCCGGCGTCATTGACCTCAACTCCACCACGGTCCATTGAATTCATTGTGTATTTGTGTTCGATCTAATGGGCATAAAGGTAAACATAATTTTTTTTCTTTTATACCCTTTCGATTTGCTTGAATATCTCTTAACAATTGTACTTTTTCTTATTCAGGGTCCAGGGTTAGGAGAGACTGACATGAGTTCATTAGGTTCAGGATAATTGCAAAATACTGCCTTGGTAATTCCATATCTGCTCCATCTTTTTTTTACTTCATCATCCAATGTTCATTTGACTATGAGGATTTCTGATAGTTTGTTTTGTTCATCAGTCTAAGGAAGAGTGCGAGGAGCCAAAACTCACATGGTAAAATCAATGGTTGTTGATAGCACCACAACCAAATTCAAGGACAATAGGGTTCGTACAAGTAAATGCATGTTTCTTCAAAGAGGAAGAGACAAGGTTATTCAAATAATTGAGAAGAGTATAGCAAATTACACCTTCATACCTGTAGGTGTATGATTTTTATGGTATTTACTACGTTGTTATGTTCTTCAGTAATGAGTTATGTGCCTTGAAATAATAAAGTAAACTGTTGTGTACGCAGAACTGCCACTCACATGACATACCTTCATACCTGTTGGTGTCTGATTTTTAAATATGCTGTAACTCAGTTCTATGATAATCATGTGATCTATTTGATGTCATCTTCATACATGATCATCTTGAGATAATTTTTTTAAACGGGACCATCTTGAGATGATCATGTAATTTGATTTATATTGATTTTGCCCCTCAAATTCCTTCACTTTTTTTTGGAACATGTTTGTTCATTCTTCTATTTTTGCGGAGTTTGCCTATGAGGGCATGACACATGAATCAGACTTGCATACATGCTTTGTTGTGAGTTCAGAGATAGTAGAATAATTTCAGTTTTTAGATATAGAGATGCACTAGATAAATAGGCATCATTTTTCATCTTCATAAAGGTTTCTCCAAACTACATGTGCTTTACTTTATGCTTACAATAGTTGAGATGTATTTGTGTAATGCAATACATTGGAACAATTATATTATGAGTTTGAGATGCCTGGTACTGTTACAAAATGTTCTTGTGTTCTTTCATTTGTGCTCCTTATAGGGCGCGCAATGCGCGCCGCTGGAACGGAGATATTGATAGGGCGCGCATTGCGCGCCCAACCGTTCTAGTGGACTAAAAACACCCCTCCATCGCCTTCATAGAGGGAACTTCTCCTCCATCCCCTATCCTCTCCTGCCCAGTCAAATCACTACCCGGCCGGACAGAGACTTCCCCTCGCCCCGCACGCCCGCTCCACTGCCCGGCTCACACGCGCGCCCGCCGGTCGCCACCGCGAGCTCCGTGCGGGCCTCGCGGACCCACCTCCGCCGCCGCCGCCGACGACCCGGGTCCCGGCTTGCGTGCGCTGCCATACCCGTCCCCGAGCTTGCCTCGCCGCCATACCTCATCTCTGATCTGAATGCCAGACGTCGCTGGCGGGGCTTGTCACAAGATCCAGACGATGCTGGCAAGCTGCTGCCCGTGCGGGCACTGTCGCCAACGCAGCCGCCGACTTGCGCGAGCTCCATCACCAACGTCTTCGGCCTTGCACGCTCCTAGCCCCGAATCTGGTGTGCACGAACTTTACCGGATCTCCATAGAGGTTCCCAGAATCAACGAATCGATAGCTTGAGCACGCAGCTAAAGCAATTATTAATCCAATCCAGTTCCCAGAATCAACGAATCGATAGCTTGAGCACGCAACGAATCTATGGGAGGCTCGGGTCCAGCGGGGAGGGGGGCCTCGGGCGCAGGGTTGATGGAGGTGGAGGCGGAGGTGCCCGACAGTTGTACCTTCCTCAGCCGCAGCAGCTCCCGCCACCTGCTGGAGCACGTCGGCGCCTTGGGCGAGGACAGGTAGGGGTCGAGCGCCACCTCGGCCGCCGCTCGGTGCACCGCCCTGACCCGCTCCGCGCGTGGACGACGGTGGGATTTCCGCGACTAGCGCCGTGTTCTGTCGATCCGGCTCCGCCTTCCCCGCGGCAGCAGCCTGGGGCCGGAGCGAAGAGCTTGTCGGCGAAGAGCTCATCGACCGGCAGCATGGTGGCCACCCTGCTGAGGCTGAACTCGAAGTCGATGAAGTCTTTGGAGATCGCGAGCTCGGCGTCTGGCTCCTCCGCCACCACCTCGATGACGGCGGCGGCGTCGCGGGGGGCCGCCGAACGACGAGCGCGGGCCGAGCCGGCCCGAGCGACGACATGGCTCCCGCGGCGGCGGGTCCCGCGTGCACGTTGCTAGCGACGGCGGAGGCCATTGCCGGCGGCGGCGAGGCGCATCCAACTCCAAGGCGCGGGCAAACCGGTACAGTGTACAACTCGAGTACTGTACTTGACCGGCCGGCTCCAAAGATCCAAGATTTGGGGAGGGGAAGAGAGGATGACGTGGCATGTGGGACCCACGAGTTGGGAAGGAGAATAGAGAAACTGCTGGAGCAAATTGTGTTTTAGGGATGCAAATATTTTTACTCCATCCCCAATAACTTCATATAGGGGATCAAATTTACTCAATCCGCTGAAGTTGCTCTTGTCAGCACAAAATTCCGACATGCTGCTACTTTGATTCTATGGCATATTCTGTATACTGACCTGCACGTGCAATACTACATGTGGCACTGACTCAGCATGGATCGTGCCCGAGCCCTCAACGCTGACGACCTCACCACGTTGAGGACCATGTGTGGTTCGAGGACCGGTGGATGGTCGCTTCCTTGTGTGATGAGTGATTGACAACGTTGTGTGGACTGATTCTTGGCTAAGTATTGCGGAAAGTTGCGGCTTGACTCGTGTTGGTGCGGGTGAAGAACAAGCGCGAAAGGTCGTCGCCGGTGAGGCCTCCGGGTGTGGAGAAGACAAGTAGGCTTCGTTCGAGGGACCCGGTGGCCGGCGGGGTCAAGTGCGGGCCGCATGGTGGCATGAACAAGCAAGATGAAGTCGTGGACGGTTTCTTGGTTGAGCCTCAAAACCAAGGTCGAGCCGGGACTACGTGGGAGCCAAGTCATGAGTGGAGATTGGCGGAGGCTACACCGAGTTCGCGGGGTTTCGGTGGTTCACCGAAAACCACCGGGTTCCTTGGTTGATCCACAAAGCCAAGACCGGAGAACCGAAGACGGAGGTGCGGCAGCACCGCACCGGCTCGACCGGTCACCGGTCCGACCGGTGAGGAGCACCGGTCCGACCGGTGTGCGACGACACGGTCCGAATCTTCGAAGCGGAGGACACGCGTCGGGATCACATGGCTTGCGTCGAGGCTACGCAGGTGCGGTTGCCGGCATCCGTCCGATGGTGAAGACATCAAGAATTCCAAATCCGCCCTTGAGGGGCTTGTATCCCTAGTTAGTAGAGAGGGGCATTTTAGACATTCGGCTGCCGCCTATATAACCCAAGAGGTGAGAGGATGGCAGCCAACTCTTGGAACCCTAGCTCATTAGTTTTCCTATTTTCCACCTATTTTCTCTAGGTTTTCCTTAGGACTAGCAAGAGAGCTTCACGGAGAGATCTTGTAGAGAGGGATGGATGATCGGGCGGCTTGCTAGACCTTGTACGAACCTTTGTTTCATGTATAGATGATTCGGCGTGGTTCCTCAAGGTTTGGATGTGTTTTCCCGGTTGTTCTTGGTGGTGATTTTCGGAGCCCTCTCTCGGTGATTTCTTTGGGTTGTTTTCGGGGCTTTTCTCTTGGGGATTTGATGGGGGAAATTTGTGGGAACCCTTCGTGGTTCTTTGGGCTGTGATTCCCCTCCCAAATCCGTGAGTAAAGGTGCTCGATTTTGGGGGTTTCTTGAGTTCTTGGGTTGGAGGTGCTCTCGGCGGGATTTCTTTGATTCCTCCTTTTTGGACGAGTTTTTGTGGGATTAAACTTGGCTATGAACTCCTCATGAGGTGTTCTTGATATCCCCAAAGTCTTGTTCAAGTCCGTGGAGCGATTCGGGAGATCGAGATTTGGATTTGGGGGAGTTGACCGCGGGTGCCGTTCATCCCGAGCCGCCTGTGCTACACCGGCTCGACCGTGCTCTTGACCGGTCCGACCGGTGCAAGCCCTTGTGGGTTTTCGCTCGGGTGAACGTCTTGGTGTGTTCGTTGTTGTCCCGTGTTGCCGCCGTTTCGAGTTTGGGTCCGTTTGGTGGTTGGTTGGCCCGTTTGGTGCCTTGGGGGCTTTCAGGGCCGCCACCGGCCTCGACCGGTGTGTCTCACCGGCTCGACCGTGTAGAGCCACTTAGTGAAAGTCGCTCGGTTTCACCGGCCAGGGACCGGTCGACCGGTGGTGCTCACCGGTCCGACCGGTGTGGGTCTCGAGACTCGAGGCTTGGTTTTTCCACCGCGTTTCTCGGGTCGGAAGGTGGTGTGTTGGTTCCTAGGTCCAGTGGCACTCCAGTGGCTACGTGGGCTTGACCAACCTTGGTAGTGAGTCGGAGACGTGTGTTGGAAGCCGTGTTCATCTTGTTGGAGTTTCGATCTCCTTCGAGAAGAATTTTTATCGGCTCCCATTCACTCCCCCCTCTCTGGTTCGCCGTATCGGTCCTTCACACGTGCAGCCAACATGCGTAGTAGTAGGACCGCAAAACGTACACATGACAGATGGGCACTGCACGAGCACCGTTGTTGACTCGTCGACGCCATCGATCCGCCGCAGAAACGCATCAGGTCGTGCCAGATTATTGCAGCACAGACATGTCACGCCTAGTCGCGCCTACGCATCCCGCGAAAGCGGCCTTTATTACAAGGGGGGAAAAACAAAACGCCGGTCACGGAACGGGACCATGATGCCCCATGGTTGCAGATCACCTCTCGCCGGCGTCGAACTGCAATCTGGGTAGAGCTGCGTGAGTGACCAGCAGCAGCAAGCAAACGGCATCGGTCACGCACCACAGCACGACGCAACTTTGACAAAGCTAGAAACAACTGCTCTGCCGCCGGAGCATGACCATACTGGACCTGGACGCGAGGAAACCCCAAGCGAAAATGCCAGCAACCGTGGAGACTCGGCTAGCTGCTACACCCACCAGGTAAGATCCGTGGGCATGCATAGCATTTCCAGAAGCTGTGAAATAGTACCAACGAAATGGCGCTACAGTAGCGCATTGCCTGCTTTACCCAAAAAGACCAGCGAATACACTCGTGTAAAGTTTATTGTCCAACCATGTAAAACAGCGGTAACGAATCAAAACTGTAAGGAATGCCGGAAGCCCGGAAAATGGCTAAACTGTTGGCTCTGGGGGCTATTTACAGTTCGATCAGGCCTCTGGTTGGGAGCCTGTGACACTACAATATGGGAGTATAATGAAAACTTGGCATCTGACAAGCCATTTTGCTATCGATAAATGACAACAGCGCAGCTCTAATAACTATGGGTTAAAAAAACGGGGGCAAGGGAGTGGCCAGGATGAAGTAACTGAACAGCACAGGTTACTGCCGTCGTGGAGCCACTACCGAATTCCTATGACCAAATTTGGGCTCACACACTCCCAATACAATGTGGGAAACCTTGCTGTGGGTGTGTGTTAGAGGCCAAACCCGAATGGTGATTTGCTTCTACTGCCACCTTCCCCGTACTGTTCGTTCCATTTTCTTAGCTCGTTCATGCTTGTCGCGTCGAAAGCAACAGACGGGCTTACCTGCACAGGGAAAACAGTCGTATCTTGAGATACATAAATATCCTGGGAGACATCTCCACCCAGTGAAGGTACAGTAGTTTACAATACCTTGGCCTTTGCTTGCACAAAATCATCCAACTGCAGTGCCCTTAATGAAGTATTCGTGCTACCCTTGTCTCCCTAAGAAAAGATGGGCAACGATATGAGCAAGCATGGAGCTCAAGGGCCATGCTCTTGGTGATGAACAAGAATGCAAGTACTAATATCAGAAAGCAAGAACAAGCTACCTTGTTTTCTTGTTCTAGAAGTTCATGGACTGGCCTATATGCTGCAGCTATGCACAGATTCTGCAGAAAAGGCATAAAATGAGTCCACACAGCACAAACAACAGCCAGTAACATTTTTGTGATGATAGAGGGAAGATCAGAAGAGGACAATAGTACCTTCAAATCACTCCCAGAGTAACCCTCAGTCACATTAGCAAGCTCGTCAAATCTAAAATCAGATTCCAGGTTTTCTTTGGCAAGTAAAATTTTTAGAATTTTCATCCGATTCTTGGCATCTGGAAGGTCAACTAATATCCTATAAATTGATTGAAAAATCATCATTTTACTAAGCCTATCAAGCATAAATATTTTCAGAAATGGATGAGAAAAATATATGCAGATTTACCTCCTAGGTAAACGTCGTATCACTGCATCATCTAGATCAAAGGGGCGATTTGTTGCACCAAGAATAAGGATCCTTTGGTTCTCTTTGGACCTTAGACCATCCCAAGCTGCCATAAATTCATTTCTCATCCTTCTCGTTGCCTCATGCTCAAATGCACCACCTCTTGCACCAAGTAAGCTGTCAACCTGTCATTAAATTGTAATAGTATTTGAATCATGAGGTATCCCTGGAAACGCAACAAATCAAGAATGATGGAAATCCTCAAGATATCCTCCAGAATTCTAACAACCATGTAACTGCATTGAATTGAAGCAAAACATACCTCATCCACAAATATTATAACAGGAGCCAGTCGACTAGCAAAGGAGAAAAGGGCCTTGGTGAGCTTCTCAGCGTCTCCAAACCACTGTTAACAGAGATAGATGGGCAAAGTGAATAGAGGTGAGCAACATTATCGTACATCCCAAGTTCCGTGATGAGAAATTTCTATTTGTGGTATCTATTCCATATAAGGAGGCAGGTACACCAGGAAGGGAAAAAAAAGGCAAGGCCGAAACTACAGATTCCAGCACTTTCCTGCTGCTAACTATGAGCTATAAGAGATTACCTCTATGACACCAGCATATGTAAGACCTAATATATACCATATGTCAAAACATCATGGTTATGCTTGCAAATACAAAAGGAATGTCCAGTATACATAGGATTATTACAGCCAAGAAAGTATGCTAACAGCCGTGCATTGCTCTGCAGCTTAACAAATTTGATAAAGCACAAAGAAAAGAAAGGCTAATCATGCAATGAAAGTATCCATAAATTGGACAAAGGATACTTTCATATGATATAAAATTGATACGTATTCTGTTCAGTTGTCAGTTGCCACAACATGACCAATCAAACCATACCAAAAAAAAAGAGAGCTATATACAGATGAAAAATACCTTTGATGTGAGAGTAGAACCAGTTATGCTTATAAAATTTGCTCCGGCTTCTGTTGCAAGTGCCTTTGCTAAAAGCGTTTTTCCTGTTCCAGGAGGCCCAAAAAGTAATATACCTTTGCAGGGCTGAAGAAAGGTAAAAAAATGAAAAGAAAACAAAAAACATGGTGAGCATACACGATGTTGAAAGAAAAGATGCAAAAGCTCACAAATCATATACATCTGTGACTTCCAAGGTTTGTTTCCCATGAACTTAGCAACTTGGTTCATGGATTCATATATATTTGAGTCTTTTATGATTCTATCCATTATGTGTTGACATGCAACTACTGCAGTAACTTGTTCCAATGATGAGAATTCAAGTGAAGGCACAATACTAATTACCAGTGGCGTAGACACTAATAGTAACTTACCACCTCCATCCCTGAATAAGTGTCACTCGGGAAGCGTGATTGTCCCGAGCAACACTTATTTAGGGACAAAAGAAGCAGGCTGTTTCTTCCCTGGAACATTATTTTCCATGTTTAGCAACAAACTGGCAATGTTATGCAGGTCCATGCAGTAGGTTAAGTTTAAGAATAAGCCATAACCTAGGAGCTATGATTTATATAATCAACAAGTGGCAACAACAAACCCAGCTCAGTATCAGAAACCAAAATTCATAAGAATACCCTTAACAAGTTCCCGTGAGAAAAAAGCTCTGGCCTCCTCATCGGAAGAGTTACAAGCTCATCAAGTGTCTTCTTGACATCCTCAAGAGCACCAATATCATCAAACTTAACTCCAATTTCATTGGGAGGCACAACTGCTGAAATGAAATTGCGTTCATACTCATCTTTCGCCAACATCTGCAGTGAAAGCACCTCTTAAGGTTGGACAGTCCCACAGTACAAAGAATTTCCAAGAAGAAAAAGTATGTTTGCCTATAATGGAAAAACTAGAACTAAACTACCTTCATGCTTTCAGACGGCTTCTTATTGGAAGCCTCCTGCTCCTTCAACCTCTGAATTGCTAGGTCCAGACTTGAAAAAAAAGGAGACAATGGTGCTAGTTAGTGTCCAGCCAAGATAGATGGTCGACTCCCATGATCACTGATACACTACCTTTCACGGGGAATGGTCAGCCTGTCGCCTTTTATGGAAGGATTAACTGCTGATGATAAATAGTGACTCCTAGCCCATCCAACAACCATCTCTGCTCCTGAAATCAACAATACGTATAGAAGCAGTAAGCACTGGTCCTGCTTCTGGCGACACCTTACAATTGATATAAGGAGTTGTGTTCATTAGGAAGGAGAAAAAAATTGATTTATCATGTAAGGCAAAGCATAAGGTCAGGTAGAATATAGCATATATGAATCAAAATGCGGATCCAGATACCATACATACTTTGTTTCGTCAAAGAAATACCCTCTGACTTGACATGCAATAGATCCTCACATAATAGCCCATGTTCTTCAAACACCTATATGTATCAATCATGACAAAAAAACAGGTGTTTCATGAAGCAAATACTCAATCATATAATATATGTAGGTCAGGAAATGAAAATCAAAAGAGGATTGAAATTAGTGATTAAAACTCTGAAGCAATTCCAATACCTTGTGCAGCTCTACAAGGTTATGCCTTGAAATGATTATTTTTTTGTCCTCCTCAATCTGGTTGTTAAAAACTCTCATTTGCTCATCATCCTGAATATTGAATAGATATATATTAGTGTAAACACGGCTGAAGAGCTAATTCAAGCTAGGAGAGCATATGTGGTGAGCAAGTTATTAAGTTATTGAACACCAAGGTTATTGATGTAACAATAAATAGCCATCATCAGATGCAGCAGGTGAGCGAAGACAACGTGGTTTCACATATCAACACTTTGGGGAAAAACTGAATGATTATCAACTTACCTTTGGAAGAGGAATAAATAATCTATTTTTGAAAAGCTTTGTTATGTCACTGGAACTTGAAGGCTTCCGTCCTTTTAGGCCCCCTAGCAGCCGCTTGAAGGATGTCTGGATACATTTCAGAGTAATAGCGAGTTTAGGGGCACAATCCACCAAAGTGAACTTCATGATATAAGGTATTGCAGTTTAAAGTTAATCTAAGAAAGAGACGAGACTCAGACCAGTTTAAAGTTTAAAAGAAGGCCCAAGAAAGTTGCACAACAAAGCAGGGAAGGGACACACGGTTGATGTATAATTCTTTTTCTTTTCACCTATTTTGCTTTTCTGGCAAAACTACAGTTTCAGCAACTGCCAGGAAGGCCATCAAGAAGCACCTTGCTCACTGCACTTGGCATTGCAGTGGCTTTTTATAGCACTTCTGATTTGCTCCTGAATAAATACTCTTTCCAGTCACAAAAAGGTGTCGATTTAGACATCAACAGTCACCAACACACTACTTTGACTACCACTTACCAGTATAAGGTATATGCAAAATGAGGGAAAGCTATAATATTAATAAACTATATTTTGAAACCTATCTAGGATATCGATGGACAAAGTAAACATGTTAACTGAATGCAACCCAGAAGGACGCTCTTTTGTGACCGGAGGGAGCATAAATTAACTGGTCAACCCTTTTAATATCTGTAGCAATATTTATTACTAGAATAGATAAATCTCTTTGTACTAACCAGACCTCAAAGCAATGCAGTACAACAATAAAAAGTTGGATGAAAGAATCTTGGCTAGACTGACTGGGAAGCATTATGCACAGTGTCAACTTGCACAATTCATACCCTCAAAAAAAATTTTGCATAATTCATCTTCAGGCCAAGCAGAACAAGACCATGCTTGCTATAGGAGTATAGTGATAAAAAAAAACCCAGCTTGTACTGGCCAGTGATAAGGATAAATAGGCATTGCTTAGTCCAAGCATAATGATGTCTAGTTTGGATATAATCCTGCACTAGTAAATTATCCAATGGCAACCTACTATAGAAAAAAGTATGCCTTTAATGCTAATAATATGGCTGCCATAAGACCCACACATACAGGCAGGATAGGTTAAGCAACAACAGCACGATAAATTGTTACTAATTTGGTTCCCATCACGAGTCACTATCGTTGCAACTGTTAGGACCAGAAGCAATGGGTGGAAAAACTAAAGTTAGTTAGGCACATTTTAGATGGTAAATAGTAAAATCTAGATGAGCAGAACCAAATACACGAAGAACTGGAAGAATAACTGTTTTCTGGACCAGTTGCAATAGGGAAGGGTCAGAAAACAAGCATATCTTCTTTAGCAGGTTGTTAAGAAAATTACCAGATGAGACAGGCGAGCCATAGTATGGAACAGCAGAGTCTTCTGTATTTATGCAAAAACAACATAAGAACCAACAACAAAATATATAATTGAATGCAAGCAGGTAGGGCTACAGGAGCTTATATGGCTTACAGGTTCGTTATCCTTAGAAGCTTCTGTTGATGGCTCCACTATGTTCTGCCCGCATATCAAAACTAGAGGCCCAGTGAGCTGGTCAAGCATTTCCTCTACCTTTTCAACAAATTCTCTACGATTTGATTTTGGAACTGCCCTAGACAGCCACTGGGAACTGTCTGGAAAGTAAATGATGGCTGGTTGTAGAGATGGCAGTACCTAATTTAGTAAACAATGACATTATAGGTAAGTTTATTAAGCAAATCATAACTTGTGAATCTTGTCAATTGTGCAACAGACTGAGCTGTGAATCTATACAATCAGATGCATGTACACAGGAAAATAGAATATATCAAGATAATACAAGTTATATGCAACAATTATTTGCAGACAAAATACCTCACAAAGTGCTTCAATTGCAATATGCCAATCTTCCGCCTGAGTATCATGGTCATGCTCGATATCCTGAGCTGGAAATACAAAAAGGAAACAATGCTGAATTACATACATGTACAAACTGAATATAGCAATATGTAGGCTTGGGGCTAGAAGCATACTGTCAACCCAGTAAACTGCAGGTATAGCATTTTCCTCTTTGTTTGCTTCATCTTTGTTACCATCAGCCACCTTTTCCTTAGGATGGTCAAATATAACAGCCACTTGATCGCCATTGATCTCATATACCTCTCCACGCTGTCCATTTGATAAAGTTCTGCAATTATAATAGATAGGAGAGTGTTCAATTATGCAGGATTAGTACTTACAAATGTTGAGAGATAAAAATGCAACCCCATTGGCAAAGGCTCGAGCATGCAATGTAATGAAATACAACCAGAAACCAAATCATCCATCCAAAACAATGTTGGAGAAAAGGCTAAGCACGTGTGTATGAGATTCTGCCGCTATCTATCATCTACAACACTAAGCAGTATAAGAATACATCAATACAAACATTTCCAAAACAATCATGGTATATAAAATTTCTTCAAGGTACAAACTCAATTCAAAAGTGTATAGCAAGCCATGTTAAAATGCCTATGCCCCTCAGTCCTTGTAACCCCATGTGACAACTAATGTTTTTGTCAATGTGCAAAAATAGGTTTTATAGTTCTAATCTTAAATATTTTATCCCTTTTGTCATTTTTGTTTTAATAAGAAAGCTAAGAGAGGTATAAATGAATTAACTTGTGATGGTCACTTAAAATGCTGTGGCAAGGCACATAAAGGATGAAGCTGAAATGCTGTGGCAATAACATTCAACAAAGAATACTTGGGAAAAAACAGGCAACAAAGAATGCCCTTGAAAAAGTCAAGAATTATCCACCCACCTGCCACTAATAAAGGTATAGGCATTCTTTGAGCCATCTTGTGTAGGTATTTGCCCCAAAATGATCCTGTGATTTGACATATACGATATGCATCACAATTAGTGTAAAAGTACTGGCGGCAAATATGTGTGTTGGAGTATAAGTGAATTGCGCACCTTTCCCCATCAGCTTAAGCTTTTGGGTTGAACTGGTTGGTGCATGCAACTCAATAGGATACCAGAGCCAGAGGTCTCGAGTTCGAATCATGGCGGGCGCGTTAATTAAAATAATTACAGCCCACTCCAATATTCCACGTATGCGGCCTGGGGGAGCCTGCACGTGAGGGGGAGTGTTGGAGTACAAGTGAATTGCCCACCTTTCCCTATCAGCTTAAGCTTTTGGGTTGAACTGGTTGGTGCATGCAACTCAATATGGTACCAGAGCCACGTGCAGGCTCCTCCAGGCCGCATACGTGGAATATTGGAGTGGGCTGTAATTATTTTAATTCACGCGCCCGCCAGGATTCGAACTCGAGACCTCTGGCTCTGGTACCATATTGAGTTGCATGCACCAACCTATTCAACCCAAAAGCTTAAGCTGATAGGGAAATGTGCGCAATTCACTTATACTCCAACACTCCCCCTCACGTGCAGGCTCCCCCAGGCCGCATACGTGGAATATTGGAGTGGGCTGTAATTAGTTTAATTAACGCGCCCGCCAGGATTCGAACTCGAGACCTCTGGCTCTGATACCATATTGAGTTGCATGCACCAACCAATTCAACCCAAAAGCTTAAGCTGATAGGGAAAGGTGGGCAATTCACTTATACTCCAACAATGTGGTACTTGCTCTCTTGAGTCTTGACACTCATCAATTTCACCAGAATCACTAAGCATGCACACACAAATAAGAATGCAGACAGGAATGGGCACATGTAGACATATAAGTGAACCTCACACACTGCAAAACCTATCTGGGTGCAACCATGTTTCTGCCTAAGCCTTCTGCATGCAAGTGTACCCAAATGCATTAACAGACATCTCACATAAACACAGCCCACACATTGGAATGCCTATCAGATGGAATTATTTTATACTACAAGCTCACATTATTATAATGCACTACATTTATTTCAAGCAAGGTTATAACAAGCGCTAGGCGCTAAGCGAGTGGTGACCCTTCGCTTAGAGCTTAAGTGAGATTAAGCATTCCTAAGCACGCTTAAGTGTTTCTGTTGCAAGGTTAATTAAGAAAAATAATATTAGAAATCCACATGATAGCCCATGTCACGCACAAGCAATCTTACAGCCCAGCATGCTCATGCCTCATCAACAAGAGATGGAGAAGACAAGGCCCTAATAAAAATATATATCTCCCCCTACGCCTCTCATCTGGCAGGATCTCCTATGTTATGTATGGCAAAGTCTACCACAGGAAACGTAGTGGCCAGCCAGGGCACTGACAGTTGTATAGCGCAGGCAGTTGTGTCTCTTTTATTTCCAATTATTGTAAGTTGTCGGTCAGCTGTGTAATGTGGCCATAAAGGCCCAAATCTAAGGCTAATGCAGTTATGCTTGGAGATCAGTTGAATCTCCTGGTGTCCCAGCCTCTGTTTCCTCTATTCCCACGTTCTCGTGCACACTGAATCGCTCGCACCATCATCTTCCACGACAGCGTCCTCATCTCGCCGCTGCTGTGAGATCAGGCCTCGCCCACCCACCAGCCATTCCTACGCCCTGCGCCATCAGTACTCTGACATCCTACTTAAAACCTGCCTCCATGGCGGCTCCTTCCACCAGGAGCCACAAATCCGACCCCTCCTCAAGCACCACCACCTCAAATTGGACGCAAAAATCGATTACTCATGTAATCTTCTGCTCTCTTATACTCTCAATTTCATTGGAGATGAATTGATTTTGCATCCTATATCTCAGCTTGTTGAATGTATGGTCCATGGCTAAGTGCAGAGAAAGCGGAGCATGGGAGGTAGGAACAAAGAAGCATAAGAGAACGCTTAGCCGAGGGTAGGGGGCAGGGGCACACAAGAGTCAGGCCATGAAACTGCATAATCTTTAATTCTTTGGGAGCAAACAACCGCCTAGGTTACCGCTTATACTACAAAGCGATGCGCTCCCCGTCAGCTCTGGGTCAGCGCATCTAAGCGAGCGCGTAATAGCGCTTTTTGTAACCTTGATTTCAAGTGACATAGATCAGATATCGAATCTGTGATAAACTTTGTTTAGCAAGAAAATGGGGGTAGCAAGCAAAAGAATTGCCAAAAATATGTGGTTTAGACAGATCCAAAGATTGCCGGTGAAATGGATTTCAAACAAATGTGGCCCACAAAACCAAAATAAGGATAGCACAGATTCCAACAAGTACCTATTATCTGCTTCGACAACCACTGACGCTCCAACGTACTTGACCCTATCTCCTGAAAATAATAATGAGAAAGGTTTAAGTTGGCTTTGCCTTCATTCAATGTTCTGTTTCTGTAACTTTTGTAATGATAAAAGAGTCCAGCCGGAATTCCATGTTGCAAGAACGCGTAGAATGTATGTACAATTAGTGGTACATTTGTACTTTGCAGATAGCTCACAAAATAAACTTCAACACAAAGAATTGGATACATGGTATAACTGCCTTACTGCAATGTAGTTAAGTGTTTTTATGGTAAAATGGTGCTTGGGTTCACCTCCTTAGAACAGAGTAATTGTAGAGTGTAACTGGGTATGTGCCCGATATAGACCAACAGGTGTTATCCAAAGCACAGAACATCGTGACATGTAAAACAAAGGCCAACTTATTTTTTGTGAAATGGCATAGTAACTCAAAGCACTACAGGAGAACTTAGCCTACCAAATGCACTGATAAGGCTCGAAAAGGAAATAGCTACTCGCAGAATATGATCAAAGACATCAATGCAAAACTAGACCATAACAAAGCATACTGTACACCATATTGAAGGTAAACAGTTCATTGTTACATAGTTTAGAGCCAGCTTGGTAAAAACACTCAGTACTGAAAAGGAAAATAATGAAGTCGTGTTTACCCTTTTTAAAGGACCTCTTCTCTTCTTCAGATGACTCAGCAGTGCTGGAGGATTCTGCTGCTGAAGAACTTTCCTGTACACCAACAACTCTCTGCAAGCACAAGCAGTGAAGGCATAAATTGTAAGGCAGAGAGAAAACAAACTAAAAGATTTAAAGAATCTTTCCATGATCTTCCAATTATTCCAAGATTTAAAGAATCAAGAAACAGCAGCTCAGCAAGGATTAGTACTTGTAGTTGAAAAAAACAGTGTCGCATGTGGCTTGTTTAAATAAAATTGAATGCAACAGAGTACTAATGTTAGTTTTTACAAGTATCTTCTTGACATTAAATAAATTGTGTAGATACATGGTATAGGTAAAGGTAAAATAAAACACTTAATTTCTCAATAGAATGAAAAGAACAAGATACATTGACACAACACATATGTAAGAATTGTCAGTTGCATTATTTTATATTGTTTCACAGCTTGAGAGAAACAGATACCTTGGCAAATTCCTCAAGAGTGCATGGAACTAGCTTCTTTAGGTCTGCCACAGATTTAACAGAATTATCATCATTGCTTTCACCAGATTTCTCATCACCTTTGCCATCCACCTCAGATTCTGAACCTTCATCCTCTGACTCTGCATGATTATCCTCTTCCTCACTCTCTGAACAATCTTCACCACAGTCCTACAAGGTCAGACATTAGGTTCCACCACGAACTGAGATCTTGAGACATTTAATATGTGGGCAGATTATCTTACATATGGAGCTAGAACACTGCTGTCCAGAACCAATAATGGCACATGCAACTCATTGGCAAGCGCTCTCACAAATCTCTCCCGATAAAGTTCCGTCCCTGCATTGTAGCAATAGCAACCAAACAAAAAAAGTTCTCAACATCCATTTAGGATATACTGATATAGGCACATGGAACTATGGAAGCATATATGATTTAAACATTAGCTCCATTCCTGATCAGTACCTGGCAAGCTCTGGAGCAATATCCTCCCAGTGGAAGACTGCAGCCCGGAACCATACTCCAGAGCTAAATCCTTATGTCGCAGGTGCGACGCCACACACTCGCTCAGCAGCTGCTTCGCATGCTGACTGGTAATCCCAAAGGCACAACGCAACTGAGTTAACATCATTCGTGCACAGAACAGCACGCGTGGTTTTTGACATGCTTACTCGACGTAGTACGGGAAGCTGTTCCACGAGATGCCGGTCTTGTCCCACGGCACCGCGCGGCGCAGGAACTCCTTGCGGAAGCGGTCCCGCTTGGTGAGGAAGGGCGACTCCCGCCGCTTGCAGCCGGTGAGGAACCCCTCGCCGCTGAGCCACTCCTGCTGATCCCTCTCCCCGAGCCGCGCGTGCTCCTGCTCGCGGCTACCGCTGCCGCTGCCACCGCCACCAGTCCCCACCGCTTCTGCCTCCGCGCTGCCGACGCCCTCCTTCGAGCTGTAGAACCGGCACAGCCGCCGGTTCTCGCCGAACGGTCGCGGCGGCGGCGCGCCGAGCCTCCGCGCCAGGGAGGCACCGCCTCCGCTGGAGGCCGCCGCGGGGTTGGCGGCGGGCACGCGCCAGAGCGGCGAGCGCAGGAGGCAACGCAGCCGCATCGCGCGATGCATCGCGTGGCGAGGTGAGAGATCCGCGGCCACGAACGGGCTAGGCCTCGGATACGCGCATGCGGCGGCTGGTGGAGCCGTGATCGGCGGGCGGCGGCGCAATCCCAGTGGCGGGGAGGGTCTGGCGGCTGCCGCGACGGAAGGCGAGGCCAGACCACGCCCGAATCCCGGCTCGCCGGGCTTGGGCGTTGGAAGGTTGTTGTTGGCTGGGCCGCAGTTGCATGGAGAATGAAAAGGGCCCGTGCCCATAGATAGGATATAGGCTTTTTGTTTGAGGGCCTGCGCGCGCACGGACGGAGGAGGAAGAATAGATAGATGGGCCGTGTATATAAGCTCAATATATAGAATTTGAACCCAGTGATGCGCACATTGTAGCTAGAAGTTGCATTTCTAAGTCCTTAGGTAGACATGTGTGGTTTTTAACTTCGCCGACCGGAGTGTGTAACCTGGTCCCTCTTGTTGATTAATAAAGGCGCAGTTACCTTAAAAAATTAATTGGTTTAACTGGGAATTGTATGGAGTAGTAGGAATGATTAGCTCAAGCACCATGGCTGCTAGCCTGCAATTGCAACACGAAAAAATAAGGGAGAGGACTCTCCCGAAAGCGTTCGCTTTCGAGAGCTCCCCCTCCACCATGCTCGGGAATCAGTTGTAAAAAACACGCGTGAGAACCCCTGGGTCGCATCAACAAAGCGCGTGAAGCCACGAACCGCCGCTTCCTATCTCTTCGTCTTCCTCCCGTCCGATCCACTACCCCACCCCGCCCCCTCCGACCACTGCCCCAGCCAGCGGCTATCGGCCTATCGCGCCACCTCCCCCTCATCCACCCCATCCTCCACTAACCTTGTCGGTATTGTCGCCCCCCCCCCCCCCCTTCTCCCCATCCCACTAAAAAGAATGAAATAAAGATGTCATGCAACACAGGAGAACTTTGGTGTACGCCATGAATAGAAATGGTAAATGCATTTATCAAAATAAACAAAACCATCAACACTTTATATTCCGTATTAATTAACACAAAGTGATTCAATGGACAGAAGACCTAAATGATAAATGCAGCAATAGCATCAACATAAATACATAATACAACATCCAGCCAGCCCACAGAACAAGAGCAGATGACTGTATAATTTGAAGAAAAATAGTATGATCCTCAAACAAAGATAAATGCAGTACTATGTTTCATTTCTGACTTATCGAACTACAGAGAACGAGATTGTAGCTTGATCAATTTCGTCCTTTTGTGCATAGCAAGCAAAGTGATTGATCATGAACTGATTGCCAATTCGATCTTCAAATACACTTCCACAATTTTGATGACGGACAAGCATATTTTTACTTAGCAACTGAGCTGGTGGGCGCACAAGATTTAGGTTTAAATTCTCCACCGAGCTCGCCACTTATGCCTTTGCGAAGTCAACATCAACTTTATTATACAAGAAGAAAGCCACTGCATCCCGAAAAAGCAGGACCACTTGCTCACAGAAAGCAAGCTGCTAGTATGGGTTACAACAAACTAGTTATGGGAGTGTATGGTGGAGGTTACAGGGTTACTAGTGGGAGTGCATGTTCCGGCATACATTGCTAAGCAAATAATACTAATTTAACCACAAGCATGTAACTTGAATGTTAAGAGTGATACGGAGAACCAAACAGCCCACAGAAAATTGGAAAGATTACTAGAATCAGTTGAGGTTATAGCCTCTACAACAATCAACTTGTACTTTTTGGGAACAAGCTTTACCCTCATCCAGTTAACACTCCTTTAAAAGCCATAATCTTCAGGAAGGCCTGCAACAATGTCCTTATATGGAGTCACAAACTTTTCCACAGAAGTCTTCTAACTCATTGTTGATGTATAGCAATTTAACACAAGATTCTGCAAACCCTTTTCCTTGAGAACATTGAGCAGAGGATGGCGGGGTAATAACCGTCGCTTAACACTATACATCATCAGTACCGGGTTTTGTGCAATGTACTGTAACTCAAGAGGCCAACGTCCCTCATCCAGAAATCTACAACTCTCTGAATCATGTCCCCACTTGCACCCAGGGGTGGTAACGGGCCATCCATTTTGTATTAAGAAATTTAAGGATCGGGCCTAATTAGGCCATAATTCTATTCAATTTTGAACTAGAAAAATAAAAGGGACTAGTTGGATGGTGAATGATGCATTAGGGCTACTTGCACCCAAGACTAGGGGCTCTTTCCTAACAATCTTCGACAAGTGGTGTTCTGAAAACCCAAACTTAACACCCCAATTTTCTTAGCGACTTTCTGTTTGCTCATGAAAGCGACTAAACAAAGTGCATGGCCAAAAATTGCTTCAATTACCAAAAATGCTATTAAAAATCACTTCAATTATAAAGATACTTTTGTTGTTCCTTCTGAAGGTCAGTCTGGTGGCCTTTGGCTACTTTGGAATGATGATATTGATCTTACTATTGTTGACTATAACCATCATTTCATCTTTGCTTTGTGTAATAATAAAATTAGTATATAGCATTATGGTTTAATTTGTATCTATGGAGACCCTCACCACCGTACCACCTCATACATATGGGAGAATGTTCTACATTTTGTGACTCAAAACAGCAACTTGCCTGTGTTTTGTATGAGAGATCTTAATGAACTTATGCTTGAAAATGAAAAATTAGGTCCTACAACTGTTGATGTTCGTCGCATCAATGACTTCTGTGCATATGTTAAACAATGTAGTCTTATTGATCTTGGTTATAATGGGTCGGCATACACTTGGACTAACAAACGTTTTTCTTCTGTTCCAACTTATGAAATGCTTGATCGATGTTTGGCCAATGCAGAATGGTTCATGTCCTTTCCCTCCACCACCATCTATCACCTCCCTATGATGCACAGTGACCACGCTCCCATCTTGATGGTGCTGAATTCAACAAGACCCCGTACCAACAAACCGTTTCAATTCGAAAATTGGTGGCTTTTGGAATAGGAATTTTAGTACCTTGCTCAACAAAGCTAGCAACGGTCCTCTGCTCGTAATTTCTCATATAAAACTAAGTTTCTTGCTGCAGATATTAGAAAATGGAGAAGGAAAAACCAAGAAAATATGATCTACTTGCTCACATTGAATCCCAAATTTTACAACAGCAGTCCCTGCACCCTCCCCTCCAAAACCACATATTACAGCAACAGCTTCACGACCAACATCATAAAATCTTGTCCAGGGAGGAAACTTTCCACATCAAGCAAGTCAAAAAGAGATGTGCTGTCAAAGGTGACAGAAACACTGATTTCTTTCACCAATCCATTATCAATAGGAAGAATAGGATCTCCTACTTGACAAATCCTAATGGCACCCATTCCACCACACCTGACCAATTATCTGGTATCCTCAAAAATTATTTTACTTCAATTTTTTCCACAAGCACTCCCACTAGTAACCCTGTAACCTCCACCATACACTCCCATAACTAACCTGATTCTCCACCCATGACTGACCATCCCACATAACACCACCACAATGACCGTGTTCCCCAACCCATGCCTCAACATACGCTCCTTGCTTCTTCTACTAATGACACACAAACACATGGTCAGGTCAGGATCAAGACCCCCATCTAGCTGCAATGTTCAGGTATACCTATTCTACTCCTTCCATTAATGAAATCCATGACATTGTCAAGAGTATGAGAAGTAATGCAGCTCCAGGTCCTGATGGACTGAATGCTGCTTTTTACAAATCTTCTTGGAATTGGGTGAAGCATGATGTTTACAAAGTGGTAACAGATTTCTACTCTACCGCTCTGTTGCCTCTCATTCCTAAGAAGGCACAACCTATTATTCCACAAGATTATGTACCAACAGGTTTGTGTAATGTCATCTACAAAATTATAGCTAAATATGTAGCCAATAGAGTAAAGAACCATCTTCCTGATATTATAAGTCAAGCTCAGTCTGCTTTCATTGCTAATAGACATATTTCCTATAATATTATTATCACTCAAGAAATCATTCATACTTTTGGTCTTAAAAGTTGGCAGACTCATGCTTTTATTCTCAAAATTGATCTTGCCAATCTTGATAGAATTGAATGGTCATTCATTGTTGTTGCCTACAAAGATTATGTTCTAATTCTAATTTCATCAATTTGATTCATGCTTTTTTTCCACTTTTTCTCTTGCCATTCTAGTTAATGATGAACCCACTGAATATTTTCAACCTCAACAAGGTTTAATATAGGGGTGCCCTCTTTCTCCTTACCTCTTTGTAATTGCAATTAATGAACTTTCTATAAGATTGCAAGAGGCTCTTCATAGCCACAATTTGGCTGGCATACCATTAGGCCCTAGAGCTCCACCCATTCACTCTCTTTTATTTGCAGAAGCCCAGGCAATTAAACATATTTATGTGGTAAAGCAACTCTGGAAGAAGCCCAGGCAATTAAACATATTTTATATGGTTTTTGTCATCAATCGGGTCAAACTCCTAACCTTTATAAATCTTATATTCATTTGAGCAGAAATGTTTCTGACCATATTAAGAATCAGATCAAACATATTTTTCCTGTTTTTACTCTACAATCGAATACCATGCACCTAGGCCATCCTCTCATCATTTCCCACAAAGATAAAAAAAAACTTACCATTTATCCGTAACAAATTCTTAGCTAAATTTGGAACTCTCAAAGCTAACAAACTAAATCATGATGGTAGACTGCAATATATCAAATCTATGTTGGCTTCTATTCCTGTCTATTATATGTCTACTATTTTATTCTCCAAAACTTTTGTAGACAAACTCAACACCATTATGCGCAGAATCTGGTGGGCTGGTGTTCAGAAGGATCAAAATACTAATTCCATTGCATACCGCTCTTGGGATGATATTTGCAAACCCCCTGACCAGGTGTCGGTATTCTTAAGTCACCGCTAACTGTGCCTTGCTAGCGTGAGCGTAAGATCCACCTGGGTACACCTATGAGTACGAATGAGTTCGCAAGCGCACAGATATACCGTTGTAGCACTTTGGCTAAGGAGTATTCCAAAGGGTATCGAATCCAAGGAACGGTGAGCGCCACCTCCTAGCCTAGCTATGGTCCAAGGACACCACTCTATAGGACGAGATGGAGATGGAAAGGATCCAGCTGATAGCATACAGAGTTAAGAATGGTCTCTCAATTAGAAACTCTCATTTTGGGCACCAGTTCCCTCCTGGCTATAACAGTTGGTTCTGGCCGAAAGCTCTACGCCGTATTTGAACGTAGAGGAGTACAAAGGATCCAACGACTGTCACTACCGAGGCCTACCTCAAGACAATCTGTGGGATACGGGGAAAACGAAGGATAACCCACAATCTAGACACCACGTCTATACCACTGATCACTACTATAGCACGGCTATGTCTGTGCACCCGTAGCAACACTATAGCACTCCATATAAATACGAAGTGACGAAGCAGCAAACCCACGAGGGAGAGACTAGAACTCACTCAGGTATTAGCTATCTCATGTGGATCACGAAAGGACTTTGGTCTAAATAGATCATACGGAGCACCCACTTTAATCTAGTTAGACTAACTGGCATACAAATAGAATTAGCAACCTATGAACTACACAGAAGATCAGAGGGTTGGGTTCATGAAGAACACAAACCTCTAAATCAAGAACAGATGAAAAACACAAGAACTATTCAATAATGCAAGAAGC
Organism: Cenchrus americanus; assembly: GCA_947561735.1. Lineage (NCBI taxonomy): Eukaryota > Viridiplantae > Streptophyta > Magnoliopsida > Poales > Poaceae > Cenchrus > Cenchrus americanus. The sequence goes on from OX387240.1 coordinate 109,203,371, forward strand.
CACTTTAGTTTAAACAGAGAATGTCGAAATACTCACTTTAATCTAAATGAAGAACAAACGCATCCGTAGAGGTTCGTTCTTGGGGAAAGATGCCAAAACACCATGGAACGTCCCCAAGTCACCCCCTCACCTTCCTTCTAATCTCTAAGCACTAGCAAGGCAACACTAATCTCATGCAAAGGCAACCCTCTTCTAGAGAGGTAGGAGCCCAAAGGCAAAATGAGGAGAAGAAGTGTGTGTCCTATTCTAACCCCCTCACTTCTATCTATAGGCTTGGAAAAGTTTGTGAGAATAGCTTGAGCACCCCCGGAATTGACTAGGAGCCAACAAGGAGTCACCACGTGGAGGCAGGACATTGGCGGCCACAAGGTCAGTTCGGCCGACCTATGGGGTCGGCTGACCCCCTGTGGGCCCCAATGCCTCTATGCTTTCGCGTGGTGGCTTTCAGGTGGGTCCTCAAGTCATTTCCAGGTGTCCACGGGGTTTGGAGGTAGTTTGGACACGTTTGTGGGCCATAAGATCCATGTGATGCACACGTGTCGGTTTCTGATTCGTCGGGTTTCTCTCCCTTGGATTGGTGACATCCGCGATCCGTGGTACCTTGCATGGCAACCTTTATTGGCTGGGATTTGGAGGCTTGGATTGATGTGGTGGAAGGATGAGGTGTGCTTTTGCTCTATTTGTTGTGCTAAGTGCCTGCATTCAAATATACATCGCCACTTGTGGAATTTGTCAGTATAAGCCCCTATTCTACCATGGTTGTATATTTCTTGTGTTAAAATGTAGGAGTTCATGGTTATAAATATGGTGTTTAAAAGCTGTCAACAACTCCCCCACACTCGACCTTTGCTCGTCCTCGAGTGAAGGTGAGAAGATCAAAGTGAGACATACCATTCAAAGATATAAGAATCAAACCAAACTTTCACCTTAGACTTGCGTGCTTTGTGGATTGTCTATCATGTCATCTTGAGTGGTTGAGGGATGGAGTAGTCATGACTCCAATCACTTCGTTCATCATGTAGGCACTTGGGGTTTTTGAAATAAGTTTTTCAAGCAAACCTGGCTTTTGTTCCTCATTTGATTCCCCCAGATCACTCATTTTGTATATGTCCTCACCAAGGCATTAGAATTGCCTTTCTCACCCTACTTCTAATGATGCCTGTATGTGGAGCTCAGGGTAGGGTAAAAGATAAAGCATACTCATATATTGTAAAATCAAAGACCAGATCTAAGAAGAAAATCAAATCATACAATCAGATCAAGACGTGCATGTGTATGGATATGATGGATATGGTAAGGTGGATACTAGGCCCAAAATGGGTGCTAGATATTACCATATATATATGACGAATGTTATGATGATGGTAAGGTGTACACTAGGCCCGGAATGGGTGCTAGTTATTACCATCTGATTTGTTGTGACTCTTTTTTGTATGATCATCTTTCTCTATTTTGAACTCTTTTGTGGACATGGCTATCTTCCCCCTTTTTTTCTTGGACCTTCATGTGTCCAACCTTTTTTTAGCCATGTCTCTTTTGTAATATTAACTTGGAGAGAGAGAGAGAGAGAGAGAGAGAGAGATCAACACATAGTGTGGAGCTTTATTTTGTGAAATGGATAGATGGTACAATGCTAACTTCCAGTGTAGAAGCATAGGAAGGGGGAATGGTGTGCACATGAATCTTGATCATGAAAGCATGAAAATAATTCTCACAAGGGTCACAACGGTTTGACAAAGCTCAATGCAATAACAAGCAGCATATGAGTATGAGGTTTTCAAGATGCACTAGGCCAGAAACGATTTGTCCTGGCGGCTAAAACCGGTTTTTGCTGGCGGGCGAGGCACCCGCCAGCAACTTTGAGCCAGTAGAAATGGCCCTTTGTGCTGGCGGGTGGCCGGCCCGCCAGCACAGAGCCATTTGTGCTGGCGGGTCACTTAAACGACCACCACAAATGTCATCAGCGGCGGTTACTTAGCGGCCCACCAAAGCACAAATGCCATCACCGCCGGCGGTTTCTTAGGACGCCCGCCGGCACAAAATTCATCTTTGCTGGCGGTTGCTTAGACCGCTCGCCACAGAAAGCATTTTTCCCATTTCCTATATAATTCCCCATAATTGTTTATTATTTGTATATAATTTGTCATTTTCGTCTATTATTTTTTCACATTGGCATTTGTATGCTAAATTCACTTTAATTTACAGTAATTTAATTTGTATTTAACCGCCAAATCCAAATATGTCTCACAAACACACAATCCAAACTAAAATAAAAAATGTATACATAAGTCACATTACAAAACATTGTGCATAATAGATAACCCTAAGACACCCATCTACGTAACCTTTCTGCATCATCTAATGTCAAAACTCCTTCTTTATCGAAGAATTCTCCATCCTCGTGGCAAATCTCACGTAGGATGAATCTCGCCATGTCCGCACAAATGTTGGTGATTTGATTGTCACCAAGTTGCCCCCATGATTTGTCAATGGTAGCCATCTGCACGTAAACACAATAAATGAAGATTGTTATGCATTACCATCAGGACCATAATTAGAACATACATAGTTGTGTACAAACTAGAGGCTTATGTCTTCAGGATTCGTCCGGTACCTCCCATTATTTCTCAAAAGCTCACACACATAATATCCACATAGTACACTGCCAGAAGGTTGTTTGTAGCACTGCAACCAAATAAAAAATGATCGGTGCTAATTAACAGAAGTGTACCAACTCTGATAAAAATGATTGATACTTATTAACAGAAGTGTTCTTACCCATTTGGCATTGAGTATCACTAATTTTTCCTTCTTGTGCTCCCCGCCATTGAGTATGTATAGCCTATATGCACTTTAAGGATATAAAAACATAAGTTAGTAATACAATTTGAAATATAGTTGATACACGCATTAGTGATTATATATTGCACTTAGTTGTCTTACTTTTTTATAATATCAATGATTGTCTTGTAAGAAGACGATGAATAGTGTAATGAGTCGAAGACCCCCACAGTTCCCAACTTCGGACACATGTGAAAGCAAATGAAATGATCATTGCATAAAATTAAAATAATTAATATAAATAGACTAAAAATGAAGGCAAATGATGAAATAGTATTTAAAGGATCTTACTCAAAATTGTAAGCAAACTTGATAGAATCCTTATGTTGGTTTTTCCTCATGACCGTTGAAATGTATACAGACACCTCATGAAGTTTAGCTTTCTCGTAACCCTTTATTAATTTTTCTTTCTCTTCTGGTGTCTTTGCTTCTTCCTCTATTTTCTTTCTTAATTCATCCCTCATTATGAACGTGTGTTGTGATTTGGTTACTTGTTGCGGGTCAATAAATGCTACCTTCCACCTCCCATTTGTTTTCTTTTCATCAGACGCTTGCATCCTACAAAAAAGTTTATTTAGGATGGTAATAACAATACATATGGAATAGATTTGGATGTCGTATAGGGATGTTGACTTACATGGACCAAATGTTGACGAGATTGATGTCGAGTTTTTCACGATGGAACATCACATGCAAATCGGGGAAATCGATTGCAACCTTCCGGTCATAAGAGCTACTGAACACCCATTTCGGGAGATTGGCGGTGATAGTGTGAATGCCTTGCTTCATGGCGTGCATGATCCAAGTATGCAGCCTCATTAATTCTGACGGCCCTTCGTTCAGTTGCCACCTAAACAAGAATGGTTTGCCATGCTCATACTTTTCGGGCACCTCATCCGACGAAAACATACTTATGTGCTCCTCCTTTTGTTTTTGTAAAGAGGTGCGGGATAAAGACTTTTCATCTGGTGCCTTCTTGAGTACTTGAACATTAGGTGATTCTTTACTGGATGTTGGAGCCCGTTTAGGTTTATTCTTCAGTACTTTCAAGAACAAGTCAACATCAGATGATTTCATCTTTGGTTCATATGAGTTTATCATCCGGTGTATTGTTGTTGGCGTCTTGGTTGCTGGAGGAGGAGATGGTGGTCTTGGACATGGCAGAGGAGATGGTGGTGCCCCTGCCCCTGCCTCTGATGTCGGAGGAGTTTGTGGTCTTTGATCGGATTTCGGAGATGATGTTCCTGCCCCTGCCCCTAATGTCCGAGGAGTTTGTGGTCTTGGATCGGATTTCGAAGATGATGATGCTCCTGCCCCTGCCCCTGATGTCGGAGCAGTTTGTGGCATGTTGTTGTCATTATTGTTAACTCCCTGCTCCACAACCATCATGTTGTTGTCATTGTTACCGCCTCCATGTTCCCCACCCATTGTGTACTCGACCATTGCAGCATCTGGATCCTGGGGGGTACTCGTTCTTGGCTAGGTTGCAAGCAGGGACTTGGTGATGTATTAATTATGATATCTCGATGATGCCACCGAGAAGCGCGATCCCATCCTCAGTAGGGATATCAATCTCGCACGACTCATCAGAAACCGAAACAACTTGAACCCATGCGTACTCTGGCGGTGGTGGATTCAGAAACACACGACCCGTTAGTGCCATGGCTGTCCCAACTTCTCGAAACTTATCTAGTTTTCTTCCATATGGAATAACCAACTTGCATGGTGTATCCTCTACAATGTCATCCACAGGATGCTTGGTGATAGCAATAGAACCAACACTACTTGGAGTCGGGATGGCTCCGATCTGGTCAAGCATCAAGTTTGGAGGAACCTATCCAGAACCACCAGATACTAGATTCTCTACACTTGGCCCAACAGAAGCTTGTTGTTGTTGTTGTTGTATGAAGAAGACTATCAATTCTTGCTTGGCAATTTCTCTCATCTTGTCTTCAAGCTTGTTCTTATAACAGTCTCGCTTTTTATAACTTGATCGGTGTTCACGAAATGCTTTACCCCAGGGCAAGGTAGAAGAAATCCCTCGAACACGGCCAGGGTGCTCAGGCGTTCCGATCGCGGCAGATAGCATATCTTTCTCCCTGTCGGGCACGAAAAGACCTTTCTTTTGCATTTTCGCAAGTTGTTCCAGCTTTTCCGATAAATTTGTTCGTTGAGGGCTTCCGGAATGAAACATTACCGTCGGGTGCTATAGCCGGAACTCGAGCAAGGATCCAATTCCCGCTACGGTCATCCATGCCTTCAAAAATAGTTGGTAAACCGACTACCCGCCTTTCTTCTTCCTCCTTCCTCCATTTTGCCATTTTGGCAGCATATCCTCCGGAACCCAAGCGATGGGGGTTCTCAGCAGCTTTCATAGCCTTCTCCTTTTGTTGGACGCTCAGAGCTACTGCTTCTGTCATCTTCTTCTGATCTACGAATTCTTCCCAGATTGCTAGAGGAATGTTACCATACACATCCCTAGCATCCTTTCCTTTCTGGACAAATTCAGTATTAAGTGTAGATCTCCAATTCCTAAGAGCTCTTCCACAAAGGCCCTCAGCAAAAGTTCTACCTGCATTTTCTGTACCTTCCGGATAAACAAATTTTTCTTTCACTTTGGCCCATAATACATCCTTCGTAGCCTTAGGGAATGTCTTCCAATTAGTAGTTGTGATCCAAGACGCCAATTGGTCTCTGACAATTGCACCGACGATGTTTCGAAACCTAGAAGCTACCCCCTTAGGTTCGACGGGCTCACCTTTGTCACCCAACCGTTCTATCACAAGTTGTCCTCTTTCAGGGATCTGGTTTCTTCTTCTATGACCACGTTTCCTTTTCAGGTTACTAGAACTAGTAGTACCCGAAGGTTGTGGTTCTGAAATGACTTCTGCCTCTTGGGAACGAATGTTAGATGCTCTATGACGTCGTCGCGGGGATCGGTCATTGTTCTACACATAAAACACTATTTAAAGTATATCTTAATTGAATAAACAAACATTAAGTTGAGTAAATGTGCATGCAGACCTCATTATCGCTTGGTTCGTAATCAACATCATCGTCTTCGGGACGCCTACGAGGTCGTGGTTCGCTTGGTTCGTACTCAGAGGGAGTTTCATAGTCTCCAATTATACCACTATCACTAGATTCCTCCTCACCGGATTGTTCACTGTTAACATTTGATCATAGATAATCCATAGTCCATAGTCCATATTTATACAATAATCCATAGTCCATATTTATACAACAATCCATTTTTATAAAAAAATCTATTTATCAACAATCCATATTCCATATTTCATTATTTATACACCAAAACTAATAAAATTAAATCCACAGTCCATTTTATATAATAAATCTATTTAAAAATTAGACACAATCCATAGTGCATACTTATAATAAATTTATTTATACAAAATGCATCATCCATTTATTTATACAAAATGCATCGTCCATTTATTTATACAACAAAATTAATAAAATAAAATCCATAGTCCATTTGTAACATTTTTAAATCTATTTATCCACGATCCATGTAATTGGATTTATCCACAATCTATTTATCCACATTTTTAACACATGTAATTGCATTTTGAAAAAAAAAGAAAAAACACCAACCAGGGAGAAGGGGCTGTTGTTGCTGCGCCGCCGGCCCTATCCCCGGCCTCCATGCGTCCCGAGCGGTGAGGAGATGAGGTGTCGGTGGCGAGCGGGGGCGGCGGCTTCGGCGGCGGCGGCGGCGGCGGCTTGTCGGCGGCGGCGGAGTAGTCACCGGCGGGTCCCGGCCGGCGGTTGGGGAAGCGGCCGGTGGGGGAGGAGGACGCCATCCCGGTAGGGAAGAGGTACGGTGGCTCTCGGTCGGCGGGGTGGCGGGGGCGACCGCGGACGACCGCGCGGCGGCGGTCCACGGGAGAAGGGGCGGCGCCCTAGCGGAAGACGGCGGCGGTCCACGGGGAGAAGGGGCGGGGCCCTCACGGATGACGGCGGGGCGCTTGTGGGCATGGGCCGGGCACTCCTGGAGGACGGCGGGGTGGTCGGAGGGGCGGCGGCGGTCGGGGACAACGGCGGCGCTCCGTGGGAAAATTTGGCAGCCTGACGGCGTCGTTTCGTATTCGCGCCAGACTTAGAAAATTTTTGAGACCGTGTCTCGTGTGTATATAGATGGAGTCACCACTGGCGGGCAACCGTCAGCGGTAGACCACCGCTTGCGGGTCACATAAAACAACCGCCATCGGTGAACCTTACCACAGGCGGGTGACTTAAGCAACCGCCAGTGGTGAGAATTCCCGCTGGCGGTTTTCATAAGCGCCCGCTAGCGCTGTGATATGAAAGAATTTAAACTTATCTTTTCAAATGCAAATGACAAAACACCTCCTATAAATAAATTCAAATATTTTATGATAATTTTTGGAAGTTTCAAAGAATTTTGAACATTTTCATGCCAGGATTTCAAATTTTCAAATTTTGGCAAACCACTATGCTGGCGGTTGACTTATGATAACCGCCAGCATAGTGTTTTTCCATAATTTGCAAAATTTGAAACAGAGGCTTAAATTATTCAAATTTCATTGAAACTTCCCAATGTATCATAAAATATTTCAAGTTAAGTATAGGGGGTGTGTTTTTTGTAAAATAAGTCCTAGTTAGAAAAGGTTAGTTCAAATAGGTTCATACACCTAATGAGTTATAGGTTGTTTGACCCTAGTGCCTCATTTGAACTAACCTTTTCAAATTCAAACCTATTCTTATAACAAAACACCTCCTATAAATAAATTCAAATATTTTATGATAATTTTTGGAAGTTTCAAATAATTTTGAACATTTTCATGCCAGGATTTCAAATTTTCAAAATTTGGCAAACCACTATGCTGGCGGCTGACTTATGATAACCGCTAGCATAGTGTTTTTCCATAATTTGCAAAATTTGAAACAGGGGCTTTCCTGTTAAGCCTAAGAATCCCATTGTGCTTTCAAACACATTCTTTTGAAGATGCATCCCATCGATGGCATGGCGCACTGTCAAATCTTCCCAGTATGGCAAGTACTTAAAAAATATAGACATCTTCTTGAAAGGCACATCAATGTTTTCTGTAGTTTCAGCCTCCTTCCTTCCCCCTTTTGAATTATCACCTTTTGATTAAGTTTAAACTTGACCTTCTGACACATTTCAAATACGGTTCTACCGGTGGCCGGTTGTGGGGCAAAAGAGTACTTCTCAATCTTTCCATCGAAATAGTCTGCCATCTTACGGTACTTGTGAGTCCTTAGTAGCCAGCGTCTGTGCCCCATATACGCTGTCTTCTGAGATCCTTTTAGGTACACAGATATTGTACCATTCAAACAAACTACACAACTTTGTTTTTCCTTTTTTCGACCGGACAAAGAAAATAGGGCGGGGGTAATCATTAATGGTAACAAAGATAATTGCCTTAAGTGTGAATGTCTCCCTTCTGTACACATCCCACATCTCAACCCCATGTTTCCAAAACTTCTCCATTTCTTCCATCAATGGCTCCAGGAAGATATCTATATCAATACCAGGCTGCTTCGGTCCTTGGATTAGAATGGTAAGGAAAAGGAACTTTCTCTTGTGACATAGCCAGGGGGGAGGTTGTATATGGTCATCAACACTGGCCATGTGCTGTGCGTGCTGCTTCTTTCACCAAAAGGATTCATACCATCTGTACTTAACGCGAACCTTATATTTCTTTTTTCTTCTCTAAACTCTTTGTGCTAGGAATCAAAGGTCCTCCACTGTCGAGTATCAGAAGGATGTCGAAGCTTCCCATCAGACTTCTCTGGGCGATCCGCGTGCCAAGTCATTAGTTCAGCGGTGTTTGGGTTCGAGAACAATCGCTTTAGACGATCCTCCACCGGCAAGTACCACATCACCAATGCAGGGACTTTACGTTGAGTAGCAGTGTTAGTACCAATACTATACTCCTCCTCAACTTGAGAAATTACACTTTTCTTTCCAGCAACCTTCCTCTTCGTGCCTTTAGATGCAATGACCCGTTCCACAGCAAAATCGGCATTACTTTTGTAACGATTAGCATCGCAATTTGGACACTTCTCTAGTTCTGCATAGTCACCGCGGTACAATATGCAATGGTTCCTACATGCGTGTATTCCTTGCACTCGCATCTTCAATGGGTTGATAATCTTCTTTGCTTCATATGTGTTTCTTGGGACCAAGTTAGACTTCGGGAGTAGATTGGCCAACAAAGTAAGGAGTTCGTTAAAACTATTGTCCGACCATCCAAATTTTGCCTTCACAATCAGAAGATGGAGCATGAAACGCAACACGGTCCACTCCTTCCCACAACCCTCATACATACAGTCCTTTTCGCCTTCTTTAGTGTCTCAAAATTTTCTAACCCTTTAGCACTCCCTAGCAAAACCTCCGGTTCAATGTGGCGCAACATTTCTTCCATATCAACATCACATTCCTCGTCCACACCGTGGTGCATCCGTTTGATCATCATTTTGATCTTCACGCCCAAAAGCATCATCCGTCATGACATGATCATTTTCATCTGCATCTTCATCACCCACTTCATCATACCTGATGCCGATGTCTGCATTGTTGAAAGTACTTTCTGCTTCACCATGGTGGGACCAAGTTTTGTATCCTTTCACAAAATCACGCTTTATCAAATGCATCTTAATGGCATTAGTATCTTCCCAAACAATTTTGTTGCAACAATCACAACATGGACAATGTATTTGCTTTGTCCTAGAAATTTGGGCATGCTTTTGCGCAACCTCAAGAAAGTTTGTTAATTCTATCAAGAATGTAGACAAATTTCTCTGTATGCCATACATCCACGCTCTATGTTCCATCTTAAATAACCTATAAAAGTAATTCTATTAATTAAAAACTCCGTATGCTCTATGCTTCATTTAATATGTAAAAAACAGAAACAAAACTAAATTCTATAAATTTAATTATTGAAGATAATAATTTTAATTACAAACTAATAATTTAATATGTAAACTTGCTTCTATAATTGCAATAATAATTAAATATAATTACTTCTATAATGTAAACTTGCTATTAATGACAAACTAGTAACTTATATATAATTTAATATAACTTGCTTCTATATTATGAACATTTAAATATTTTGCATTGACAAACTAATAATTTAAATCTAAAGCTATTTAAAAAATAAATCTCTAAATCAATATCTCTCTTCACTCCCCTCTCTCTCCTAGCTAACCCTAGGTCTAGATCTAGATCCCTAACTACATAGAAATCATTAATAAAAGGAGAAAACTAAGGTTAAAATAGCACAAACCCACCTTATATAGCCACCTCCTCCAAGAAAATCAAGAGCAAACCCTTTCCCCCTAGATTTGGTGTTTTTGGAGCTTTTCCCGAGCTCCTCTCGGGCACAACGCCATTGTAAGCTTACTGGGAAGAAGGGGCTGGTCTATATTTATAGAAGACACAGTGCTGGCGGTTGGCATAAGGAAACCGCCAACAGTAATCTCTGTGCTAGACATGCCTTATATTGACTGCCAGCACTGTGTACATTTATGTTGGCGGTCCGCTTAAGCCACCCGCCAGCACTAATATCTCTCCTGGCGGGCTCTTAAGCCAACCGCCAGCACACTTGTCGAAATATCTCCGGTCGGAATGTGGTTTGACTCAACCACTCACTCACTCACTCACTCACTCACTCACTCACTCACTCACTCACTCACTCACTCACTCACTCACTCACTCACTCACTCACTCACTCACTCACTCACTCACTCACTCACTCACTCACTCACTCACTCACTCACACACTCGCTTCGCTCGAGGGTCTGACGCCCCCTCGGGCGCATCTCCGCCTCGCTCGAGGGCCTGATGCCCCCTCGGGTGCATCTCTGCCTCGCTCGAGGGCGCTGGCAGTGCCTTATGTTGACCACCAGCACTATGTCCATTTATGCTGGCGGGTGGCATAAGCTGACCGCCAGCGCTGATACCTCTCCTGGCGGGCTATTAAGCCACCCGCCAGCACTGATGCCTCTCCTGGTGGGCTATTAAGACAACCGCCACCACACTTGTCTGAATATCTTAGGTCCTAACGCGGTTTGACTCAACTACTCACTCACTCACACACTCGCTCCCAAACCTAGCCGCCGCCGCAAGCAGCCGCAACCGACCCTGCCCCCTGCCACTACCGCTCGTACGTGAGCTTCACCCATGTGCCGCCGCGCCTCAGCCGCCGCAGTCGGCAAACTGTCGACCCACTCTTCAACCTCCAATTCCTCGACCGACGTCGAGCAGGTTCATCGCCGTCGCATGGCGAGCAGCTCAGTCGCGCCGAACTTTAGCCAATTCGTGCCTCTCCCCCTGCTGATCTGCCCGTCGTGTCAGCTCCGGTTAATTTGGTACAAGACCAATTCAAATACCATCATCTACAAGTGCCCGAACAACCACGTGGTTTGTTTTTCATCTCATGCCCTAATTCATTTGATTAGTACTCGATTCGATTGATCTAATAGTAGTGATTATTAGTTGATTATTAGTTGATATAATATTAGTAGGATTTGTTGATTATTATTGATTTGGTTGATATAATATTAGTAGATTTGTTGATTATTATTGATTCGGTAGATATAGAATTATCCACAATTGTTGATTATTAATGATTTGGTTGATATAATTTTATGTTTATAGAATTATCCAATTTATTGATGGAAGTCACATTTGTTGTTTATTCTTTTAGGGGGACCCTAATTCATGTCAGGAAGTTTATTTTGAAAATCAATACATCAACCATTTGAAAAATTTTCACCCTCATTTGCTGCCGCCAAACTATCAGTCGTTCAGCAGTTTAGTTGGTGCAACGCCAGCACCAAGAGCGGCACAACCGTCTAGTGTTGCGTATCCGCCGGGGCAGGTGCAGGAGCTACCACTAGCAAATTCAGAATTTCTGGAACAATGGAATCAGATGAAGTGTGTCATTTCTGATCTGAAGGTGGGGATAAGTGATTTGAAGATAGAGAGTAATGAAACGAGGCTTGAACTTGCAGACCATAGAGGGCAACTTATTGACATTATGGTGGAAATTGGCTATCGGAAGAAGCGCAACAAAAATCAAGGATTCTTCATGCAAGGCACCATCATCGTTGTTGTGGTCTTGATAATAGGTTTAGTGCTTGGTAGCTAAGCCGGACTGTCAGAGAAATTTGAGTGAGGCAAAGTTGTGTTGATTTGTGAGAGGCCCCTAATGTAGTGTACTTTAATTTGTGTTGGTTTTAAGTGTGCTTTGAAACATTTGTCATCATGCATGTTGTTTGTATGAAATAAATCTTTCTAAGGTGTTGTTTGTGTTGATATTTCAGTTTGAATTTTACTTGTTGTTGCTGTCCATGCATGTTGAAATATTGGTGACTTGTATCAATTTCAAGCTATTTTCAGCTTCACTGTGTTGGCGGGTGCATATGAAACCCGCCAGTAGTAAAGATCCCTGCTGGCGGTCGATATAAGCCACCCGCCAGCAGAAATGAGACCATTTGTGCTGGCGGTTGGCTTATGTAGGCCGCCCCCACTAAACCTTCTATGCTGGCGGTCGACATAACTCATCCGCCAGCATAAATAGTACCATTTGTGCTGGCGGGTGGATTATGTCACCACCAGCAGTGATGCTTCAATGCTGGCGGTTCTTCGTCCCGCGCCCCGCGCCTCACTTTGCTAGCGGTTCATAGTTGCACCCGCCAGCATGCTAATTTGCTAGTGCCAGGACAAATCGTTTCTGGCCTAGTGATGTCTCATCATATGTCTTTGGTAGGACTTGGCATATCAAAGAGGAACTTTGCACAGGGTTTTCAGGTTTTTAAAATGAAATCCCCAAGTGCTCAAACATGAAGAAACAAAGATCATGTTATCAAACCACATCTCAAACATCAACCATCTAGATGGACATGTGTTCCCTAAAGGGGTTTTTGTTCGCAAGTATCAAGTTGTCAAGTAAGGAATGAAGCTAATTGCAGGCTATTCTTTGAGAGCATGCAATGAGAACACAAACTTTAGAGAATAACCTTTATTGAGCTTAAAGAGTGAAAATAACATACCTTCATGTGATTTTATTGATGAGTGTGGGGCTAAGAAGCTCCCTCACACTGGTTCCTTACCTGTCTTCGTGGAGGGTTGTAGCCTGAGCTAGGGTCCTTCCATGAACTTGATGATCTCGTACTCATTATCGCGGGTTCCAGGAAGATTTTCAGACGATGGCCATTCACCTTGAAGTTTTCTCCTTCATCATTTGCAGTGTGACTGCCCCATGTGTTGCAACTTCAATGACGGTGAAAGGTCCTTCCCATTTACTTCGTAACTTCCCATGTCCAAATAGCTTGACCCATGAATTGAAGAGCAACACTTTTTCTTCTATTGCGAATTCTTTCTTCTTGATTCTCTTGTTGTGCCATCTCTCCATTCTTTCTTTATAGATCTTGGCGTTTCGATATGCTTTATTTCGCCATTCTTCTAATTTTGAGATTTGCTGCTTCTTTTGTCTTCCTACCCTGGCGAAATCTAACTTGAACTTCTTGATAGCCCAGTAAGCTTTGTGTTTAACTTCCACTAGTAGGTGACATATTTTCCCATAGACTAATTGATAAGGTGTCATTCTGAGTGGTGTTTTGAAGGCAGTCATGTATGCCCATAATGCATCAGATAGGTGTTTCTTCCAACTCCTTCCTGCCTCACTCACTGTCTTTTGTAGGATGTTTTTGATTTGTTTGTTTGAAGTTCCAGCCCGACCATTGGTTTGGCAACATTATGGTGTGCCCCCATCTCCTTCAGGTATCCCCTAAATCTTTTGTCAATGAAATGGGAACCTCCATCACTACCAACCTTAGTGTGTCAAACTGAGGTAGGATTATCTCTCGGAACATTTTCTTAGCATGTTGGGAATCTGCAAATCTGCAGAGTATTGCCTCTACCCACTTTGACACATAGTCAACTGCAACCAGGATGTACTCACAATCGCCTGACTTCGGGAATGGTCCCATGAAGTCAATGGCCCACACATCGAAGAGTTCTACTTGAAGGTTATCATGTAAAGGCATTGCGTCTCTTGTGGTGATTCCCCCATATTTGGCACTTTTTGTATCTTCGAATGAACTCCTTAGTGTCATCATACATGGTTTGCCAGGAGAAACCACTCTGCCAGATTTTTGCATGTGTGTGGAAAACACCATAATGCCCTCCATAGGGCCCCGCATGACATTTCTCAATGATTTGCAGTCCTTCAGGAGTGGGCACACATCTTCGCAATAGGCCATCATTGTATACTTTGTACAAGTATGAATCATCCCACATATGTTTCCTGCTTTCATGTACCAGCATTTTCTTGTCCGCCCCTGGTGGTATATACCATGTAACCATATAGTTAACAATATTTGCGTACCAGGGGTGGGAGTCATTGACCTTCAACAGCATGTCGTCCCGGAGGTAGTCGTTTATCGGTATGTCCTACAAGTTAGTAGCACGCATACGAGACAAGTGGTCCATGACCGAGTTTTCTACTCCCTTTTTATCTTTTATTTCAATATCAAATTCTTGGAGTAAAAGGATCCATCGAATTAAACGGGGTTTCACATCTTTCTTAGTGACTAGATGTTTTAAAGCAGCATGATCAGTGTAAATGATTATCTTAGCCCCCACTAGGTAATATCTAAATTTATCTAGGGCAAAGACAACTGTTAGGAGCTCCTTTTCAGTAGTAGCATAGTTAAGCTGAGCTCCGGTCATAGTCTTGCTAGTGTAAGCAATCGCATGATGTTTCTTATCCTTGGTTTGGCCTTGCACGACCCCTACATCATAGTCGCTAGCATCGCACATGATCTCAAAGGGAAGTGTCTAATTGGGAGGTTGAATGATTGGGGCTGAGATTCGAGCTTTCTTGAGAGTGAGGAAAGCTTTCATGCAGTGCTCTGTGAACTCGAACAGAGTGTCTTTGGCCAACAAGCTTGTGAGGGGTCTAGTGATTTGAGAGAAATCCTTGATATAACGACAATAGAACCCCTTGTGGCCTAGAAAACTACGAACCCCCTTTACATTAGTAGGCGGTGGGAGATTTTCTATGACTTTGATGTTGGCTCGATCCACTTCTATCCCTCGTTTAGACACTAAGTGTCCCAAAACAATACCCTCGTGTATCAAGAAATGACACTTCTCCCAGTTTAGAATTAAATCTTTTTCATGACACCGTTGCAAGACCTTGTCTAAATTTCTCAGACATTCATCAAAGGTCTTTCCATCGACAGAGAAGTCATCCATGAAAACCTCCATGATTTGCTCAATCATGTTTGAGAATACGGACATCATGCACCTTTGGAATGATGCGGGTGCGTTGCACAACTCGAAAGACATTCTATGATAATCTTAAGTTCCATAAGGGCATGTGAAGGTGGTCTTGCTTTGATCGTCCGGATGGATGGGGATTTGATGATACCCGAAATACCCGTCAAGGAAACAAAAGGAGTGATATGCTAGCCATTCCAACATCTCATCGGTGAAGGGTAACAGGAAGTGATCCTTCTTTGTAGCCTTGTTGAGCTTCCCATAGTCTATGCACATCCTCCATCCAATAGGGAGGTGTTGGGCGATCTGCTCGCCATGCTCATTGGTGACTGTCGTCATCCCTCCCTTTTTGGGCACGACCTGAACGGGGCTAACACATTCACTATACAATATAGAATAAATGATCCCGACGTGCAGGAGCTTTAGGACCTCCTTCTTGAAAACTTCCCACATCACATTATTTAACTTCATCTGAGGTTCCCAAGAGGGTGGAATTTCAGAATCCACAGGGATGCGATGGGTGCAGAGAGAAGGGCTTATTCCCTTCAAATCCCGGAGATAATAACCAAAGACGACTCAGTGTTTTTCTAAGATGGTAATGAGTCTTTGTGATTCTCATCTATAAGTTTATCGCTTATGATCACTGGGGACTCAGTATCCCCATGAAGGAAAATGTAGCGAAGTCCATCAAGCAGGGGTTTGAGTTCAATGGGAGGTCCAGGAGGGATTGCACAGTCTGAAATGTCTATGGGTTCGGCAGGCTCGACCTCCTTCTCTATAAACTCCCCAGTGTTTCAAGGAAAGCTTCTGGGAATTCCCCTGGAATGATTGCTCTGACTTCCTCGATCCATTCGGGATCAGGAGAAGTATCTGTCACTGCATGTTTAGCTCCAACAATTTTAACTCACAGAACTTCTTTTCCTACATGGATGTCCAGCCTCCTTGAGTTGGAACTTTCGTGAGAAATTTCTCAATAGTAAGTCCAATCATAAGATTGAAACTCTGGATATCAAAAACATGAAAGTCGAGGATAGACTGAACACAACTGCAGGTGATGGGTATCTGACTGAGAATTTTCTATCTCGTCCATGGATTCTCCGCAAGGACTCAAGGCGGTAATAATGTCGGTTGGAACTAAGGGTTCATCTCCTAAGAATTCTAAAACGCAAGCACTTGAGATGATGTTGGCTCCAACCAAAGGGTTGTAGAAGGCATTTATATGCCTACCATGCATGATGCAGGGGAGGGTTGAATGAGATGGGCTAATCTGAAGAATTTCTGATGATAGCTCAAGCTCTTTCGACCATTCCTGAGTCATAATGGCTGTCATCTCCCAAACAGTGTTTCTAAAGAAGGCAATTTCCTCAGGATCAGGGGAGCGACAGGGATCGGTGATTTCCCTCTACACTGGTAGTTTGAGGCGTTTCCATAATCTTCAAAAAGATCATCCTCAAATGCCAGATGGGGCATTGAAGATTGAGAAGTCTCAACCTCCGATGCCTGTGGCTCAGGGGTATCATCTAGAACTGGATCTACAGGTATGGATGGTGTGGTGTTGGTCTCAGCTGCTAGAATGTTCTCACTTTCGGGTGCACACTCTTCTAGGGCAGGTTTGTATTCGACTGTGAAGGAAGAGTTTTGGGCGATTCGATCCAAGACTTCCTTCCCTCCAGCCGTGGATTTCTGAGAAAAGGACCCCCTAGAGGATGTGTCAAGTCGTGAGGCGGATTCCTTGTCAAGATCCATGTAAAAGTGTTGAAGTGTTACATGCTCGGGTATTGACAGGACTGGGCATGACTTTACTAAATATGAGAATCTTTCCCAGGCCGCACCTAAGGTTTCCTTCTAACCTTGCTGGAAACTGAGAATGTCCCACCATAAGGTAATGATATGGGAAGGAGGAAAATACTTTTGGCAGAAACTGCCTACTAATACACTCCAACTGCCCCTTATGCTACCTACATTCTAGTTGTACCATTACTTCATGTCTCCCACTAGAGAGAAATGAAACAATTTCCACCTAAGGGTTTCATGTGACATGCCGACAATACCATATAATGCACATATATGCTCGAATTCCTGTAAGTGTGTGTATGGGTTCTCACTAGTTGACCCCAAAAAGGAGCAAGTCCTCTAAACCAAGTCAATTAAGGTAGGGCTGAGCTCATAACTAGATGTGTGAATTGGATTTTGATGGTGGTGACTTGAATGATTCAGCCCTGGGAGACGAAAAATCTTGAATAGATAGTTGCTCCATGGCAAAGGTAAAATAAGAAGAACCGAAAAGAAGATGAAAGAGAAAGAAAGATAAATACGAGGACCACTAGGTTCGAAGATAGATACAACAACCGTTCCCCGGCAACAGTGCCAGAAATGCTTGTTGGTATTTCTTAAGTCACCTCTAATGGTGCCTTGCTAGCGTGAGCGTAAGATCCACCTGGGTACACCTATAAGTATGAACGAGTCCACAAGCGCACGAGTATACCGCTGTAGCACTTTGCCTAAGGAGTATTCCAAAAGGTGACGAATCCAAGGAACGGTGAGTGCCACCTCCTACCCTAGCTATGGTCCAAGGACACCACTCTATAGGACGAGATGGGAGATGGAAAGGATCCGGCTGATAGCGTACAGAGTTAAGAACGGTCTCTCAATTAGGAACTCTCGATTCGGACACCAGTTCCCTCCTGGCTATAGCAGTTGGTTCTAGCCGAAAGCTCAAGCTGTATTTGAATGTAGAGGAGTACAAAGGATCTGACGGTTGTCACTACCATATCCTACCTCAAGATAATCCGTGGGATACAGGGCAAACGAAGGATAACCACATTCTAGACACCACGTCTACACCACTGATCACTACTATAGCACGGCTACGTCTGTGCACCCGTATAAACACTATAGCACTCTGTATAAATACGAAACAACAAACCCACGAGGGAGAGACTAGAACTGGCATACAAACAGAATTAGCAACCTATGAACTACACCAGAAGATCAGAGGGTTGGGTTCATGAAGAACACAAGCCTCTAAATCAAGAACAGATGAAGAACACAAGAACTTTTCAATAATGCAAGAAACCACTTTAGCCTAAACAAAGAATGTCGGAATACTCACTTTAGTCTAAATGACGAACAAAAGCATGCATAGAGTTTCGTTCTTGGGGAAAGATGCCAAAGCACCATGGCACGTCCATAGTCACCCCCACCACCTTTCTTCTAATCTCTAAGCACTAACAAGCCAGCACTAATCCTATGCAAAGGAACTCCTCTCCTAGAGAGGTAGGAGGCCAAAGGAAAAATGAGGAGAAGAAGTGTGTGTCCTATTCTAACACCCCCTCACTTCTATTTATAGGCTTGGACAACTTTGTGAGAACAGCTTGAGCACCCTTGGAATGTACCAGGAGCCAACCAGAAGTCACCACGTGGAGGCAGGTCATTGGCGGTCACAAGGTCGGTTGTTGATGGTTGAAACGCGTAAAAAACTTCGTTCCACAAGCGTACGGACCACTAGCCTTTTTCATCACGGGGTGATTCCCTAGGTTCTTGTCAATCCGCGGAGCAATGGGATTACTAGCGTTTGATCTAGCACTAATCTAGTTGATGCAAACCTTTGTATGAAAGATTAATCTATGAACTAAAGATAATCTAATTTATGAACTAAGACAAGTTAAAACTAATGAGAGACGTGAGATACACAAGTTATGGAGAACATTTTCCCATGGAGTCTAGGGTACTTGAAGATGCAATCACCTAAACATGATAAAACCGATATAATCTATCTAAACATGTGACCATTGTTTAGCATTTTCCCTCCCCCCCGTACTATCACTACGCGAAGGTAACCTTTGCTAAACCTATTGATGATCACAATATGTTGACGCGATCCACGGGAGCGACCCGAAAAGCATGGCAGCCAAACCTTTAGCATTAAGCATCATCAACAAAGGAACGATATATTATGATTTAAACAAGAGTTTGCGACTACAAATCAAGATCCATTACAACTCCATGGACAAACGATGAATCTACTCGAACAAGATGCTAAGCATGGTACCGTTGAATGTGGTAAATGCATCCGATGAAGATCAATCCTCGCCGTCCTCCAACTTCGGCGGCGTCGCGGTAAGGCCTCGCCGTCCTCCTCCTTGTGGTGATCTCCGGCGGCTCTCCGATGGATGGATGTCAATGGGTAACCATATTGGGCGCCTAGGGGGTTGTATTTATGCCCTTGGGGTGCCTTGGGGTGTGTTCCACCCTGCCTTGCACGAGATCCTCCTTGGGAGAGAAGCAAACTTGGTTCCATAAAATCACCCTCGTCTAGTTTTCCCGATCTGCGGCCTTTCCTTGCCGGTGCCATATCTCCCATGTACGGACTCCAAATAATGCACATTCGGTGTCCAGGTTATGTGGCACGAAATTATCTTCAACTTTGGTATACATTGCTTTCCTTGGAAACGAAGATAAGATCCCCAAAACAGTCTTGGAAGATAATTTGTTTGATTTCGGACTTGTCTGCGCAGCTGGCATTTCGGGGGCCATATATCCTAGCTCCTTGACTTGAATTGGGCCTTCCATATGTCCAAATCGAAGCTATGGCTGAGTCCCACAACTTTGGTAGTCAAACTTTTGCCATTAGAGGTCATTTAACTCTCCAAATCTGTACCGAAAGATCATGTTGTTCTGGCCTGCGAGAATATCTCGGGGCTGAGTTGATCTCGTTGGTAAACCTCCTAGTCCCCGGAGTTTTACGTGTTGATGCTTCTGCCCTTGGGCAATTTGGAGTCGTGTTCACTTCATGTCTTGACTTGTGACGGGCTTCATGATCTTCTCATAAAGCGTTTGATGAACTTATCTCGAAAGTCTCCTCTTTAACATTGATTTCCTGCGTAAACAATAAACTCCAAAAACCGCAAGCAAGTGTGAACTTGTTACATCATTACTATGCCTAGTGGCGGGTTAGTTATAATTCAAAGTTCAAACCAAAGTGTAACAAGTGCTCTTGGTTGATGGAAATCGACCGTCAACATCGGTTCGGCCGACCTACCTGTGGGCTCGGCCGACCCCCTGTGGGCCCCAATGCCCTTGTGCTTTCGCGTGGTGGCTGTCAGGTGGGTCCTCAAGTCAGTTCCAGGTGTCTACGGGGTTTAGAGGTGGTTTGGACATGTTTGTTGGCCATAGAATCCATGTGATGTGCACGTGTCGACGTCTAATTCGTCGGGCTTCTCTCCCTTGGATTGGTGACATCAACGATCCATGGTACCTTGCGTGCCAGCCTTTTATTGGCTGGGATTTGGAGGCTTGGATTGATGAGGTGTAAGGATCAGTTGTGCTTTTGCTCTATTTCTTGTGCTAAGTGCCTACATTCAAATATATATCGCCACTTATGGAATTTGTCAGTATAAGTGACGAGGCCCCGGATTAGGGCCCCCTTTGACGGCGAGATAATCTTCCTTAAACACAAGATAATCCAACACCACTGACAACGTGAAGGCCAAGATTGACAACGTCAAGGCAAAGATTCACGGCGAGGGGGACTAAGGACCCTAGTCAAGACCCACACTGGCAAGACGTCCAGTCTTTGGCCAGTTGGCTGCATCACCGACCAATTCCCCACTAGAGGGACCCCCACGACAAGTCTCCGCCTCGCACGACAAGTATCCGCCTTGCACGAGAAGTCTTTGCCTCGCACGAGAAGTCTCTGCCTCGCACGACAAGTTCAGCTCTGATTGGTGCGTGGGCCCAGACGCACAGCGCAAGCCCAAGGCGCGAGCACCACCACCAACGCGTGTGGAGGAACGATTGCCCACGCCATGCAAGTACAACAGCTGCCGGCCATGCAGGCAGCTCACCCCGACAAGAGTCTTAATGCTGACCTGACTGGCTACGCGGCCATCCCATCGCCATCATCTCCCACTCTGCCACACGCAAGCTCAGCCCGAGGCACTCAAGCACCCTCTATGACATGCACGAGCCTAGACTTAGTCTCTAGCGTGGTGGGCTAGTCAAGTACTCGGGCAGGCTAAGGCAAGCGCAGACTACTCGGAGGAGAAGCCGGGCATCCCGGGATGAACAGTTACACCCGGCCACGCGGCGGCTCCCACGACAAAGCATCACGACTCAGCTTCAATGCACCCTGACGGACAACGCGTACGATGGGACGTACCAGCAACCAAGCACTGTACCTCTTTTTACTTCCCCTTGTGCCCCTCCCCTTGTGACTATAAAAGGGAGAGGAGGGCAACGGTTACAAGGGTTAAACCTTTGATAGATCGAACACCACCTTAAGGGACTTGAGCTCGACACCCTCTCTCGACCAGCTTGTAACCCCTACTACAAGCACTCCTAGCCCGGGAACATGGCAGCTTGACACTGGATGTAGGGTATTACTTCCTTGGAGGCCCGAACTAGTCTAAATCCCGTTGTCTCCTGTGCTTACCATCCGAGCCCGACGCACGATCGATACAAAGTTACTGCAAGCGGTAGAGAACCCCGACAGTTGGCGCGCCAGGTAGGGGCAAATCGTGTGTCTCGCCGAACTTCAGTGGATCGGATGGACGGCCGCAGGATCACGCTGACTCCTGGGGCCACTCTGCGCTTCGGCTCCTTCGGCTTCGTCTACACCGGGTTGGTGGAGTCAGTCGCCGGGCGCACCTTCGCCCGGCTGCCTTGTCCCAATGTTCTGATGGGGGCTGCGGGACATGAGGTTTTTGTCCGAGGCTTCTCGGACGAGGCCATCATTGGCATGTTGGGGCCAAACCCAACGCAGGAGCGTTTTAGGCTCGCCGCCTACTACCTCACCGACCTCGCCTTCCAGGCCAGTGGAGACGAACCGCTGGGCTGGAGGGAGTTCATGGAGCGGTACGCCGCGATGTACCCCCGTTGACAACTCGGACTTCCTAATGATCTGGTGACGGCCTACGTCAACAACCCCCGCGCGACCGGCGCCGCCCCTGGGTCTACAAGGACTTGGAGGGCACGGACCACGCGACGACATGACCCCATGCGGGAATGTAACATGTGCGTGGCCTCTGCATCGAGCAGCTCCGAATCGGAGTCGGCTCCGTGCCACCGTGGTGCCGACACCCAGTGGCGGGCGCGGCTCGACGAACTCGTGGAGGCAAGGCGCCAACTCGACGAGGAGCTGGCCATTCTTCACCAGGAGCTGGGCATGGATGCGAGCCCCGTGACCGACGACCTGCATAGGACATTCCCGTGCAGGAGGGATCCCGCGAGGGGAACGACGACTGACGTGAGCGTCGTACGGCTGCCAACCAGCCGCACGGCCGTGCACCAACGCCACCGCACGTGGGCCGGCGCGCGACAACAACCGACGTGCCAACGAGGGCGCGAACATCAATGGCAACACCGACGCTAACGCTCCGCCACTCTTCCGACGGGCGTCGCAGAACCTTGCCGCTGCAGCCATGCTGCTGCGCGGCTGCCCGGAGGCAGCGACCTCCGAGGAGCGACGAGTGCGCCAACAACTGAAGGTGCTATTTGAGGCGGCGGCAGCAGAGCAAGCGAAGAGCTCCGCCTCGCGCCAGCGCTCGGAGCGCGGATGGGCAGGAGCGCCATCCGCACATGGCCCGAACCACCTCCATCCCAGCATCGAGAGCGCGGGGAGGGAGGCAGAGCCATGACATCGGCGGTCAGAAGCCACCTTGAACCCAACCGCGGCGCACGGAACACCATCAAGGCCCGACGGCGGGCCGAGACTGTCGACAACCACCGCGACAATCGCTCGCGTCACCACGACGACTATGGACGCGGATGACTCCACGACAGCGACGACGACCGCGACCGCAGCTGGTCGCCAAACCAAAGGGGTCCACAGGCCTTTGGTCAGAGCATCTGCGATGCGAAGTTCCCTTCGCGCTTCCGCGCTCCGACCAACATACCAAGCTACGACGGGGACACCAACCCCAGCGTGTGGCTCGAGGACTACCGACTCGCTTGCCACGCTGGGGGAGCGACACACAACCTCTTCGTCATCAAGAACCTGCTGTTCTACCTCAGTGACTCCGCGGGACAAGATCAACGACTGGACCGACCTACGTGCTCCCCGGCAAGCAGTGGGAGCTGCGCAACTGCAAGCAGCAGCCGGGGGAAAGTCTCTGCGAGTACATACAATGCTTGTGCAAGCGCTGCAGCGAGCTCCCCGGTGCGACCGACAACGACGCCATCTCGGTTTTCCAAAACGGCACGACGTGCACGTTCCTCATCCATCGACTCGGACGCCGCATGCCCCAACAACTCGTGAGCTCCTCGACATCGCGAGCAACCACGCTGACAGTGAGGAAGCGGTCACCGCGACGCTCAACACCCCTTAGGGCAAGGGGAAACAAATCGTGGACCATGACGAAGGGACGTCCTCGCGCTTCAAGAAGAAGAAGAAGAAGAACGACAAGCGTCGCCGTGACGACAAATTTGTTGCGGCGGTTGAGCGCAAGACGTCACGCCCCAAGGGCAACTCGACCAAGCCCACACCATCCAAGGACCACTTCGAGAGGCTCCTAGACGCGTGGTGCCCGCACCACAAGGTTCCCGTCAAGCTCACGCTCTGAGAGTGCTGGCTCATGAAGAACTACATCAACGGCACCCTCAAGCCAAGAGCGGCGGACCAGCCCAAGAAGGGAGGCCCATCCCCCGACAACGACGACATCGCGGGGGCTGTGTACCCAGGAGAAGACGGTGCGGTGCACATGATCTTCGGGGGATCTCTAGCAAGACCCTCAAGGTGGTGTGAGAAGCTCATCGGACGAGAAGTCATCAACGCCGACATCGCGAAGCCGTCCTATCTAAAGTGGTCGGAAGTTCCGATAACCTTCGACTGCAAGGACCATCCGGACCACGTGCCTCAGCCTGGATCCTACCCACTAGTGGTAGCTCCCCTATTCAAATCCAGAAGGATCCACAAGGTCCTGATGGATGGGGGAAGCGGGATCAACGCGCTCTATGCATCAACACTTGACGACATGGGCATCCCCGGTCCGCACTGAGGCTGTCGACTGCGCCGTTCCACGGGGTCGTACCCGGGATGGAGCCGCTCCCCATCGGGCAGATCGATCTGCCCGTCATGTTCGAGGACGAGCAAGACTTCTGCAAAGAAACCCTCACCTTCGAAGTGGTGGGGTTCTCGGGGACGTACCATGCGATCCTCGGGAGGCCGGCATACACAAAGTTTATGGTCGTGCCAAACTATACGAACCTGAAACTGAAGATTCCCGACCCGAAGGGGATCATCACAGTAGGGCCAACGTATCAACGTGCATATGAGTGCGACACTGAGTGCTTTCAGTTCGCTGAAGCAATCATCCGGTTCGAGAGGCTCCGTGCCGAGCCTCGATCCGAGGACCAGGATGTTCCCGAGTCGTCCAAGCAAGCGTCCTGCTCTTTCGAGCCCGCCAAGGACGTGAAGGATGTGGTCGTCTCCGACGACGGTCGTACGCTCTGTATCGGGACGACACTCGATCCTAAATAGGAAAGCGCGCTCGTCGACTTGCTCAAAGCGAACATCGATGTGTTTGCATGGAAACCCTCCGACATGAAGGGGATCCCGAGAGAGGTTGCCGAGCACAAGTTAAACATCAAGTCGGGATCGAAACCGGTAAAACAACGCCTTTGCCGCTTCAACGACGAGAAGTGCAAGGCGATTGGCGAGGAGATCATGAAGCTCCTTAGTGCAGGGTTCATCCGAGAAGTCTTTCACCCCGAGTGGTTAGCAAACCCTGTACTTGTAAAGAAGAAGAATAAGAAATAGAGGATGTGTGTTGACTACACGAGCCTTAACAAGGCATGTCCCAAGGATCCATTTCCTTTGCCTCGCATAGATCAGGTAGTCGATTCAACGGCAGGGTGCGAAACCCTCTGTTTTCTCGATGCGTACTCTGGGTACCACAAGATAGCGATGTGCATAGCAGACCAACTCACGACTTCATTCATCACTCCGTTCAGCGCGTACTGCTACCAAACAATGCCCTTTGGACTCAAGAATGCGGGAGCCACTTTCCAACGATGCATGCGACGTGTCTTTGGAGAGTTGATAGGACGCATAATAGAAGCGTACGTCGACAACATCGTAGTCATGTCTAAAAAGACAAGGGATCTGGTCCCCGACCTCACCGAGGTATTCGCGAAGTTACGACAACACGGGGTAAAGCTAAACCTCGAGAAATGCGTTTTTGGGGTTTCGAGGGGCATGCTCCTCAACTTTGTCGTGTTGGAACGCGGCATTGAAGCTAATCCCGAGAAGATCTCAGCCATCATGGACATGGGGCCGATCAAGAACCTGAAGGGCGTGCAGCGTGTCACGGGCTGCCTCGCAGCTCTAAGTCGCTTCATTGTGCAACTCGGAGAGCGCAACCTGCCACTGTACAAGCTGATGAAGAAATCCGACCACTTCACGTGGACCCCCGAGGCGCAGGAAGCACTCGATTCTGTCAAGGATATGCTCAAGAGTCCTCCGATTCTGACCGCTCTGACACCCGAGGAGCCAATGCTCCTGTACATCTCAGCGACAACCCAAGTGGTCAGTGCAGCATTGGTGGTCGAGCGAGAAGAGCCCGGGAGGTCACAGAAGGTACAGTGACCAGTGTACTTCGTCAGTGAGGTACTCTCCGACTCCAAGATGCGCTACTCCCAGATGCAGAAGCTCGTGTACGCGATCTTGATGACCAAGTGCAAGCACCGACACTATTTCGATGCACACCCCATCGAGTGGTGTCCAAGTACCCGCTCGGGGAGGTCATCCAGAACCCCGAGGCCAAAGGGAGGATCGCCAAGTGGGCACTCGAGCTGATGGGACAGAACATCACGTACGCACTGCGCAGCACCATCAAGTCACAAGTACTCGCAGACATCGTGGCCGAGTAGACGGAGATTCAAACTCCCCCAGCGTCGATTGAGCACGAGACTTGGATCATGTATTTCGACGGCTTGGTCATGAAGGAAGGAGTCGGTGTAGGCCTTGTCTTCATCTCGCCTCTTGGCGTGCGCATGGAGTACTTGGTACGACTACATTTCCCGGCATCGAACAACACCGCCGAGTACGAAGCCCTAATCAACGGTCTTTGAATTGTCGTTGAACTCGGGATCAAGCGCCTAGAGATCAGGGGCGACTCGGAGCTGGTCGTCGATCAAGTCATGAAGGACAAAAACTGCGTGGACCCGAAGATAGCGGCGTACTGTCAAGCTGTACGGGATCTGGAGGACAAGTTCCACGGCCTCGAGCTCCATCAGGTGTTGTGCGACTACAACAAGGCAGTCGACATACTCGCAAAGACCGCATCAAGTTGCAACCCGGTGCCTCACGGGGTATTCGCGAGTGATCAACATGCACCCTCCATGCGAGCAGAGGGCAAGAAGGCACCCGAGGAGTCGGAACCTAAGGTCATGGCAATCGACCAGCCACCTAAGATGAACCTTGAGGATACCGATTGGTGGTTCCCAATCCTCGAGTGGTTAGTCGAGGGGAAACTCCCGTCCGACCAGACGGAGGCTCGGCGCATCGCCCGCCGAGCAAAAGCGTTCGTCCTCATGGACGGTGAACTCTACAAGTGCGGGCAGCCGACATACTCATGCGGTGCATCCTCGGGGATCAAGGTCGCGACCTGTTGCAAGAGATACATGCCGGCACCTGTGGTCACCACGCCGGTCCAAGAACACTTGTCGAGAAGGCTTTCCGACAAGGTTTCTACTGGCCCACGATGATCGCTGTCTCGAAGGACATCGTGCAGCGTTGTGAAGGGTGCCAGTTCTACGCTTGACAAACTCACCTCCCAGCGCAAGCGCTTCAGATTATCCCCTTCACGTGGCCTTTTGCTGTCTGGCACCTCGACATGGTGGGGCCGCTCCGATAACCGCCCGGGGGCTTCACCCACCTTCTCATGGCGGTCGACAAGTTCTCCAAATGGATCGAGGCTCGACCCATCGTCAATGTCCACTCCGAGGAGGTGGTGTCATTCTTCACCGACATCATCTATCGCTTCGGAATATCCAACATGATCATCACCGACAACGACACCCAGTTCATGGGGAAGAAATTCCTCAACTTTTGCGACGACAACCACATTTGTGTGGACTGGTCCGCTGTTGCTCACCCGAAGACGAACGAGCAGGTCGAGAGGGTGAATAGCATGATCCTGCAAGGATTGAAGCCAAGATTCTTCAAGCGGCTCGACAAGTTCCGAGCAAGATGGGTGGCCGAGCTACCGTCCGTGTTGTGGAGTCTACGCACCACACCGTGCCGAGCCACGGGGTTCACACCTTTCTTCATGGTGCATGGCTCTGAAGCGGTCCTGCCCACGGACATCGACTACGGCAGCCCACGAGTACGGGCTTACACCGAAGAAGGAAATCAAGTCACGCTTGAGGACGCGATCGATCAACTCGACGAGGCGCGCGACGTAGCCCTGCTTCGGTGCACCAAGTACCAGCAGACCCTATGACGCTACCACGAGCGCAACATGCGCCCCGCGAGTTCCACGTCGGGGATCTCATGCTTCAACGAATCCAAGGTAGCAAGGACAGGCACAAGCTATTGCCACCTTGGGAGGGGCCGTTCATCATCCACGAGGTGCTCCGACCAGGGACATACAAGATCCAGTACAAGGATGGGAGGGTCGTCTCCAACACATGGAACATCGAACACCTACGCCTGTTTTATCCTTGAGTAAATGTTCAAACCTGGTACATCAATAAATAGATGCTGCATGCCTTGTTCACATGTCTCTGAGTTCCGAAAATTATCGTTGGCTGTGTTCACATGTTTGCGACAGCGCTTGGGGCTGAGCAGCAAGCGTCTTTGCACCAGTGCAAAGACGCTCCCTGCTCAGGGCTACACAGGGCACGATGCCCTCCCCCGTTTTTACGAAATTTTTCAAAAAATCCCGACAATTGTGTTGAGACCAATCGCACGAGCGAAAGGTTTTTTGACGGAAACTCGATCTTGCGAAAAGTAAAGATGACTGCATCCGTGGGATGAGGGGTTGCTGTTCGTTCAAAGCTCCTAGTGCTTACGCCCCCGCGGCTACAGCACGAAGACTTGCGAGCACTCTTCGAGTTCCCAGGTCTTCATCCGATCTCTTTTCAAAAGTACTCGAGTGACCGCTTGGACTCTAATCTGAAAAACGATTTCACAAGCAAAACCTCATCAAGTTACCTCCTGAACCTTTCGAGCTCTCGGGGGCTGCGAACGAGTGGTTGTACTTAGCGGATTGAGGAGGCCAGGCCTTCCGACTCCTACGCCTCTATGGCTCCAGAGTAAGGCTTGGTCACTTCGGTTTTCTAAGATCAACTATGTGTTGCTGCAGTCGTCCTCGAGCGCTCGGAAGCAATCGGAGAGTAAGGCAATTTGAATAAAGTACTTAGCTACACAACTGGTACCCTTACGACTGGTTCGAGTTATTACATAAAGCAAATTATGGTGCAATTAACTTGAGGGCCCGGGGGCTTTTGGGTCCTATGATGCATCTCGTGGCAGCAGCTCCAGGTCCTTCAGGGTGGCATCGGCCATGTTGAGGACCATAAGTGGTTCGAGGACCGGTGGATGGTTGCTTCCTTGTGTGATGAGTGATTGACAATGTTGTGTGGACTGATTCTTGGCTAAGTATTGCAGGTGCAGGTTGCGGCTTGACTCGTGTTGGTGCAGGTGAAGAACAAGCGCGAAAGGTCATTGCCTGTGAGGCCTCCAGGTGTGGAGAAGACAAGTAGGCTTCGTTCGAGGGACCCGGTGGCCAGCGGGGTCAAGTGCGGGCCGCATGGTGGCATGAACAGCAAGATGAAGTCGTGGACTGTTTCTTGGTAGAGCCTCAAAACCAAGGTCAAGCCGGGACTACGTGGGAGCCAAGTCATGAGTGGAGATTGGCGGAGGCTACACCGAGTTCGCGAGGTTTGCAGTGGTTCACCAGAAAACCACTGGGTTACTCGGCTGAGCCACAAAACCGAGGCCGAAGACTCGACGAGGAGGTGCGGCCACCCCAGGCCGGTTCAACCGCCCAGGAGGGGCGGTAAGACCGCCTGGGGTCGATCAGATTGCCCGAGCCAGTCTAACCGCCCCGGGGGGGGGGGGGGTCTGACCGCCCTGGTCGCTAGCGCCGAGATGCTTCAAAGCGGAGGACACACGTTGGGATCGCAAGGCTTGCGTCGAGGCTAAGCAGATTGCGGTCGCCGGGCATCCGTCCGATGAAGAAAATCTGAAGACTTCCAAATTCTCCCTTGAGGGGCATGTATCCCTAATTATTAAGTAAGGGTAGTTTAGTCATTTGGGTGCCTCCATATATACTCTTTGAGGGGATGGATGGCTGCCAATTCTTGGAACCCTAGCTCATTTGTTTTTCCTTTTTCGTTCTCATTTTCCTCTAGTTTTTCCTAGGACTAGCTTGAGAGCTTCATGTGAGATCTAAAGAGAGGGATGGATGTATGGGTGGCAAGCTAGACCTTGTACGAACCTTCATGGTATGTATAGATGGTTCGGCGTTGTTCCTCAAGGTGGTGAAGTGTTTTTCCCGACCTTCTTTGTGGTGATTTTTGGAGTTCTTTGTTGGCGGAGTTTTGAGTACGATTTCTTGAGGTTTTTGGTGGGTGTCACGTATGAGGATCTTGTGCCTCTTTGGCTAGTGACTTTGCCCCCAAATCTCTCTTGAATCGGACTCGATTTGGTGGTTTTTCGAGTTGGGTGAGTTCTTGACCTAGAGAGGCGATTTCTTCGATTCCTCTTGATTGTGAGCATTTCGGGTCGTTCTCGTGCTGTTTGCTAGGAGTTCTTGTTTGGAGTTCGTTGCTGGGTACAAGAGGTTAGACCGCCCCTGGTAGCCGGTCTAACCACCCCTAGGCCCCTGGGTGAAGTTTTGGTTTTCGCCAAGATTTTCTGGTAGCTAGCATGGTCCTGACCAGAGATTTGTTGGTGAAACCGTGGTGTGTTTTGGTGCTCGGAAGAGGTGTTTCATAGGATTTCTTGGTTTCCTGGTTGAGGCGGTCTAACCGCCCCACTTACCCGATCTAACCGCCCCCCTCTGGACAGCCGGCTTTCGAGTTGTTTCCGCTGTCGTGGGTGCGTGTGTGTTGAGGTTGCTGGTAGTGTTTGTTCCTAGGACCAGTAGCACTCCAGTTGCTACGTGGTTTTGGCAAACGAAAGGTAGAAGTGCGGAGTGTGTGATTTTGGGGGTCCGACCGAGCGAGTTCATCTTGTCGGAGTTTCAATCTCCTTTGAGAAGAATTTTTATCGGCTCCCATTCACTCCCCCCTCTCTAGTCTCCTGATCGGTCCTTCACATGTCGCGGGCAAAGGGGGCGCAGTCTGCTTCCAGCTCGTCGCACTGCTCGTCAGAGATGCCAGGGGCCCAACCGCCGCTCAACGCCATGCGGTCCAGCCCTTGGTAGTGTGACTTGAACATGGCAAGGACTCGGTGCACTGCACATTGGGCCGTCGTCAGCTCAAGGTCTCGCACTATGCCAGGGAGGCGCCCGACTTCCTCAATCAGCATCTCAGGCGTCACCAGCCCGAGTGACACTCCGAGCCTGACCATAGCCGTGCTCATTGCCTTTCCGAGCTTGGCTATGTCCCTGATGACTTTCTGGCTGATGACCTCTGACTTGCGCTAGGCGTATCGGGCCTGGCTCAGGGCGGCCGCATCCTAATCCCGAGACATCTGCGACTGCTCCAGCTCGGCCTTGACCTCTGAAAGGTGAATGGAACGACAAGTTACGGCGGGTCTGCGAAAAAGGGGAAGACAGAGCCAAGGTTCAACACTTACTCTAAAGCTGCTCCGACAAGCGCCTGATGGCGCCTTCCTTCTCAATAACCTTGAGGAGGGCGGTGCTCCGCTCCTGCTTCGCCTCCGCCAACTTCGTGGTCATCCCAGTGCGAATCACGCACGCCCCTGCAACCACGACTAGCAAATCAGAACGTGATAAGAAACGAGTAGTGGGCGAAACAAAGAAAGAAATTGACCACGCGACTCACCCTCAAGATCCTGCGACAGCTTGGCATTGCTCTCGCACAGCTACGTCGCCTCCTCGGAGACCACCTGCAGCTGGTTTGTGACCTAAGAAAATTGCCGGCCAGCCGTCGCCAAGTCTGTCGTGGTCATGCCCAGGTCCCGCTCCAGCTCTGACACCCTCGCCACGAGCGCTGCCTTCTCGCGAGCAGCTGCCTGGGCGGCTTCCCGGGCGGAGGTTTCGGTGGCAGCAGTGGCGGTCTTGGCCCTCTCGGCGGCCTCTTCAGCAGACGTCGCGACCGCATGGAGCTTTTCGATCTCAGCCTCGGTGAGAGCTAGCCTCGACGCCAGCGAATCCCTCTCGGTGGCAGCCGCTACAGCGGCGGTCTGGGAGGCGGTGGCGCGATCATCCGCGGGTTGTCGGGCGGCTTCAAGGGATGTCTACGCTGACACCTCGCCTGCCACCGCTGCGGCCGCCCCCACCCGAGCTACGACATGCTGCATCTCCAGCTGGGCCCGTTCCGCGCAGAGCTCACGTGCTGCGTGGGCTCGCCTTCGAACTGATGTCGTGTTGATAGTGTATTTTGGTACACCAAAAATGTTAATTACACTTTGGTTTGGATTTGTTTATGGAACTAACCCGCCACTAGGCACACTAATCATATAACAAGTTCATCTATGTGCATGCATTTGGAAGTGTTGTGTTTATGTAGGAAAACATGGACATAAAGGCCAGATTCACAACAAGTTCAAAGGAGCATTTACGGAGTCTTGTTCATGTTCATGAGCTTGATGAAATCACTTCCAATGGTGGCAAGGACCGGAGTGCTACGTAGGAACACCCCCGGGGATTGAAGCGTAAAAGACCGAACTTCATGCACGGAGAACCTCCATCTTGGACGCGAGGATGACATCGTCAAAATCAAGCAAGTGGAAGGGGAAAAGTGCATAATCACCTGAGGACCCACAGGAGCGAAGGGGCGACCGAACCGGGCCGAAATGGGCCTGGGCCGGTCGGCCCAGGCCGGCCCGCCCAGCCCACTTTCGGTGTCGGTTCGGCCCCCCTTTCCTTGCACCCGAAGGATCTTCAACCCTAAAACCCTGGAGGCATCGCCATTCGCAAAAGGGGAGAGCCATTCGCACCAGGAGGCCATCCACAAGCTAGAGAGAGAGGAGGAAGATCTCCGGAGGGAGATCAACCACCTCGAAGGAAGCACCCACAAGTGGAGAAGAAGGAAGACACCGTCGGAAGGGTAACCATGATCAACGGTGCTATGTCTAGCACCTTGATGGGGTAATCTCCTTATTCGTCCATGGGTTGTAATCGATCTTGAGATGTAATTGTACTTTGTTGGATTATCTATCTATCATCTTGTGTTGAATATACTTTAATGCTTAAGGTTAGCTACCATGCCGTAAAGGGAGTAGAGCTCCAATGCTTCCTTGGATCCATTCAATATGTCGTGGCCATCATAGGTCTAGTCACGAATACCTTCGCGTAGTGACAGTACGAGAGGAGGGAAAGGGCGACACCGTGGTCACAACCCCCGATAGATTAGATTGGTTTTCTTGTTTAAAGCGATTGCATGCTCTAGTATCGTAGACCCATGGGCGAGTGTCTCCTATCTTGTTTGCTTAATCATTCTCTCTAGTGTAGTTTAGTTGTTTTCTAGTTTAATCATAGTTAAGGTTTGAGTAGCTAGTGTGTAGAGGTAGATCAAACGCTTGTAATCCCCTTGCTCCGCGGATTGACAAGAACCTTGGGAATCCCGTGGTGAAAAAGGTGTAGGTTCGTACGCTTGCGGATCGTAGATAGATACATCTTTTATCTGTCAACAAGCCCCTTTTTCTGGCGCCGTTGCCGGGGAGCAAGCTAGTTTACATCGTTTGGTTTGCATTTAACTTAGTTTTATATGTAGTTTATCTTTTATTTGCTATATCTAACACATATTATCTAGAAAACCACTTTTTTGTTTTTGTTTTTGTTTTTATCTTGTTGTCTAGATGGCGTTCATCAATCAACCTGTGGAAAAACCGGAGAAATCACTAAGGGATTACGCTAGCCCTCTATGTGAAGACATAAGGGTACAAGAGTCAGATTCGAAGCTCGAAGCGACCAAGTATGAAATCAAATCCAAGAACATCGAGATGGTGGCGGCAACCCTGTTTGAAGGGATGGTTACGGAGAACCCATATAGACATATAAGGCATTTCACGACGCTATGCAACACGGTGCGTCAAGAAGGAGTTCCCGATGAATGGTTCAAATGGATTCTCTTTCCCTACTCACTTGCTGGTGAAGCAAAGACATGGTACTCGTTTGCATCCTTTGAAGTTGAAGACAATTGGAACAAGTTGACAAAGACGTTTTGCGAGAAGTTCTTTGCAATTAGCAAGGTTCAACATCTAAGGAGGCAAGTGATCACTTTCTTGCAAGGAGAAGAGGAAGGGATAGACCAAGCTTGGAATAGGTTTAATGAGTTCATCAAACAAGGACCAAGACTCAGCTTCTCCGGTGACGTACTCTTGCATAAATTTTTCTTTTCCCTAACCCCTACTTGCATGCAACACATCCAAATGTGTGCAGGTGGGGATCTCATGGAGAAAACACTCACGGAAGCCGTCCGACTTCTACAAAAAATTAGTAAAGCGGCTGCCATGCGAAGAGATTCGGAAACAAGACTTGCGGAAGAGCTGGAATATAATTCAAGGATGAAGAAGTGTGCTGAATTTTCTAAAGACGCAACCCCAGAAGTCACAAAAGAGGAGCCGATCCGGAAAGAGCTTGAAGAAGAGCACATCAAGTCAAGAACTACCCCAAGCGTTGACTTCGCTGCATAAAATGAAACAAACAAGATAATCATGTCAAGCGCGAAGTCACTAAGGGAGTTCAAACCAATGGATTGGGTTCCAATCGATTACGGAGAAGTATTCGACAAGAGAAGACCATTCCCTATCAAAAGGGGATGGCAAGAGCATTGGAAGTGGATTTCCCACTGGAGAAGAAAGCTGAAGATTCATACGACCTTGAAATCACCGGTGAGGTCTTTCAAAAGCTCTTTGGAGATGATGAAGTGGATCCGGAACACATAGCCGAGGTGAAAAAAATCATGGGGATCAAGCCCAAAGCATCACCGTATGCTCGCCTCGCTGAAGTTTACGCGATAGGATCCGAAGAAGAAGAGAAGACGACACCACACTTGAGTTGCGTGATCAACGGAATTCAATGCAAAGTTTTA
Organism: Cenchrus americanus; assembly: GCA_947561735.1. NCBI lineage: Eukaryota > Viridiplantae > Streptophyta > Magnoliopsida > Poales > Poaceae > Cenchrus > Cenchrus americanus. Next base: position 109,237,683 of record OX387240.1, read on the forward strand.
TGCGACATCGGAGCCCAAGTAAGTGTCCTATCTTCTAAAATATACGATAAAGATCAAGACCACAACCTAGACTTAGCTCCAACATCAACAAAATTAATCATGGGAGATGGTAGAACTATTAGACCTCTAGGTATTGCTTGCAACATGAATGTAAAAATCTCTGGAAAATGTAAACCAACTGATTTTTTTATTATTGATGCTTACCATAGTAGTCATGATCACATAATCCTAGGTAGGCCCTTTCTTAAGTTGGTTGATGTCGTGTTGGATGCCAAAAAAGGCAAAGTAACAATGAACCTTAATAGAAAAAAGTACACATATAACTTTCTTCGCGTTTCTAAACACCCTACACCCTTTCCTTCCGAAGACGAAGTAGAGGAGGTAGATAGTCTTTGTTTTGTTGAAACCCTTAGAGATCCGCTGCAAAGAGCGAAGGAAAATTTTGCTGCAAAGGCTATTTTCAAAGCACTTGTTTTGGATCATCTCTGTAGAATCAAGTCAAGTCTTCATTCCTCGATCAAGCTCTGGCTTAGTGCTCTGTAACTTTCCATGTAGTACTGCTTTGTTGCTGTGTTGCCCCCTCTCCCCTCTGCCTCGTCTCTGTAACCTAATCTGTTGTATCTTCTTTGCTAGTCCTTCTTGCTGCCTAATCACTGGTTGGGCCGGCTGTAAGTTCTTCCTCTTAGTAACTTTGTTTCCTCTTTTTTAATCTAATCTTCTCCCGGGGGGCGTTGCCCCATGGTTTTCGTTCAAAAAAAAGCAATGGAAAATCAAATTAATGATGGACAAGATGAAGATCTAGAAGAAGCAACAAAAGGCTTAGAACCACAAGATGGGAGCGTGGAGGAAGAAAAATTTGAGGACATAGGAGAGATTAAACCCGAGGAGCCACAAGTGCCCGAGGTAGACCTTAAACCTTTGCCCAAAGGATTAAAGTAAGATTTTTTGGGCCCAGACAAGACTTATCCAGTCATTGTGAGTGACAGTTTAGTCCCGAAGAAAATGAGAAGTTGCTGATTTTATTGAAAAAACATAGGAAGGTGATTGGGTATTCAATTAATGATCTCAAAGGCCTTCTGCACTCATCGTATACCAATGGAAGACCAATGTAAGACCGTAGTGGACCACCAAAGGAGGCTAACTCATGTCATGCGAGAGGTAGTAAAGAAAGAGGTCATCAAGTTACTTGATGCCGGAATCATCTACCCGGTTCCGCATAGAGAATGGGTGAGCCCAGTACATTGTGTACCGAAGAATGAAGGTTTATCCGTGGTGAAGAATGAGAAGAATGAATTGATATCGCAAAGAACCATGACCGGGTGGCGGATGTGTATCGATTATCGTAAGCTTAATAAGGCAACGAAAAAAGATCACTTCCCCCTACCGTTCATCAATGAGATGCTCGAGAGATTAGCAAACCACGCTTATTTTTGCTTTCTCGATGGATACTCGGGGTTCATGCAAATTCGCATTCACCCGGATGATCAACACAAAACAACATTTACATGCCCTTATGGAATGTTTGCATATAGAAGGATGCCCTTCGGTCTATGCAACGCTCCGGCCTCTTTTCAACGTTGCATGATGGACGTATTCTCGGAATTCATCAAAGAAATTATTGAGGTGTTCATGGATGATTTTTCCGTTTATGGGAAGACGTTAATGGATTGCTTGGCAAACTTGGATAAGGTCCTCACGAGGTGTGCAGAGGTAGACTTGGTGTTAAATTGGGAAAAGTGCCAATTCATGGTTAATCAAGGCATAGTGCTCGGACATGTTATATCCGAGAGAGGCATTGAAGTGGACAAGGCTAAGGTAGAGACGGTTGAGCAACTCCCACCTCCGACGGATGTTAAGTCCTTGATGAGCTTTCTAGGTCATGCCGGATTTTATAGAAGATTTATTAAGGACTTCTCAAAGATCACTAAGTCTTTAACGCATCTCCTTCAAAAGGATGTGGCTTTCGACTTTAATGAGAAGTGCCTAGCGGCATTCCGGACCTTGAAAAGTGCGTTGGTGAGTGTTCCCATTATTCAACCTCCGGATTTGAGCCAACCTTTCGAGATCATGTGTGATGCAAGTGACTACGCTGTAGGCGCGGTTTTGGGTGAAAGAAAGGAAGGTCGAGTTCATGCCGTTTACTACGCTAGCAAAACTCTTAATGGGGCACAATTAAACTATGCTACTATGGAAAAGGAGTTGCTAGCGGTAGTATTCGCCTTCGAAAAATTCGGATCTTACATTGTGAACTCGAAGGTCATCGTTTACACCGATCACGCAGCCATCAAGTATCTCTTGGCTAAGAAGGAAGCCAAACCACGTTTGATTCGTTGGATCCTTCTTCTCCAAGAATTTGATGTTGAAATTCGTGATAAGAAGGGGGTGGAGAATGTTGTGGCCGATCATTTGTCTAGGATGAATCGTGGACAAGATGATAAAGAGCCCATAGAAGATAAGATGAGAGATGACCACCTCTATTGAGTGCTCGATAAAGACACTTGGATGATTGATATCATTCGAGCAATTCAAAAGATGCCTCTTGATCATCTAGATAAAAACTCTCAAAAGAAGATAATCTCTGAAAGTAAGAAGTACTTTTGGGATGCACCATACCTCTTAAAACTTGGCAATGATGGAGTCATGAGAAGATGTGTGCCAAGAGAAGAGAGGCTATAAATCTTGAGAAAGTGTCACTCGGCAGAGTACAGTGGACACTATAGCCATTTTAGGACCCAAGCAAAAGTGTGGTCGAGCGGATTCTATTGGCCGGAGATGCATGGAGATACTAAAAGATATGTTGCCTCATGCCCCGAATGCCAAAGAACCAGAAACATCACTCAAAGAAATTCTATGCCTTTGAAATATTATCTACAAATCGATTTATTCGATGTGTGGCGTATAGACTTCATGGGGCCTTTCAAAAACTCACACAGATATGAGTATATTCTAGTCATGGTTGATTATGTATTCAAGTGGGTAGAGGCTATGCCATGTCGTAAAGCTTCCACGGAGGAGTCCATTACTATGATCAAGAACGTGATTTTTCCTCGTTTCAGTACACCGAGAATCTTGATAAGCGATGGAGGAACTCACTTCACCGGGAAGAATTTCAAAAAGTGCTTGTCCAAGTTGGGAATTGAACATAGGGTCTCTACGGCCTATCATCAACAAACCAACGGACAAGCGAAAACATCGAATAGGCAATTGAAAAGTATTCTCAACAAAACCATAGAGAAGGGAGGCAAGGATTGGTCAAAGAAATTAGATGGAGCTTTGTGGGCTTATCGAACGGCGTTCAAGACACCGATAGGTATGACCCCTTATCAATTCGTCTATGGAAAAGCTTGCCACCTTCCGGTTGAGTTGGAACATAAAGCCTATTGGGTGATTAAAGAGATGAACTTTGATCTCGATGCCGCGGTTGTGAAACGAAGAATTCAAATAAGCGAGCTAGAGGAGATGAGGTTAAAAGCATATGAAAATGCAAGCACATACAAAGGGAGAATCAAAAGATGGTATGATAAAAGGTTAAAGAAAAAAGAATTTAAAGAAGGAGATAAGGTCCTCCTCTACAATTCGAGGTTTAAAACCTTCGGAAGGGGGAAATTGCAAAGCAAGTGGGATGGACCTTATGTTGTGCATTCGGTGCTCTCCAACGGAGCGGTAACCATTATGCATGTGAAGGGTCATCAATTTATGGTGAATGGTCAACGGCTTAAGGTTTACTACGAACCCGACATTGTGCCCCTTCACCATGTTGATGTCTTCACCATGGAAGAAGAGCCCGAACGTCCGGCCTAGGACGAAAAACAAGGCATGGATTTTTGTAAATCGTTTTTCCTTTAATTTTCTGGAGTTTCTCGTGAAGATTTACTGGGCCAACTTTTTCCCATGGGCTGAGAAAGCGAAAAAAGGGCGGTACATGGGAAACCGGACCGGACCGGCCCCGGAACAAGGTGGGCCGGCCGGCCCAGTTGGATTGGCCCAGGTGGGCCCCGGCGGCGTTTCGCCCCGGTTTTTCGCCGGATTGCTCCTTTTCGACTTCCTTCTTCGGTCAGAAAATTTTAAAAGAAGTTTGAATAAGGAAATTGAGGTTCTTAGGGTTTTCCTCTTCGGGCTATTTATTTGGCCGAATTGGGAGCTCGGGAATTCATCCCATCAAGCATACTTTTGCACCCACGCAGTAGCCATGGCGTCCCCGAGGAGCTTAGAGTTGAAGCAAGGCGCCAAGGAGCCATCGATGGAGGAGGTGAAGCGATGCGAGCTCAAGCTACCCATCGAGATCAAGAGGACCGCCCGCATCCGTTGCGGAGGGCGTGTCCCGACCGGAGCTATCGCTTCTCGCAACCCCATCAAGGAGGAGAAGGTTCCTACTCCCGTTCGAAGGTCGGCGCGCATCCGTGGCATGAAGCGGAAGGACTACAAGGAGGTGTCGCCCGAGCCTAAGGACTATGGGGATAGCGATTACTCTGACGATCATAGCCCGAGCTCGTGGGTGGCCGCTGGAAGAGATGATAACGATCTTTACATTTGGGACGAGGTGCCAAAGGAGAAGACTCCCGAAGGCCCCAATGGCAGTGGAAACGACGACGGCGACGATGACAACGGTGATGGCGACGACAGTGGCGACAACGGCGGAGACCCTGGCGACGACGACCCTTTCGGGATGCATCCGATGTGTTGTGCGGCTTGCCGTCACTCCATCTCGGAGCTCTACGCAACAATCGACGAATGTTTCCAGGCCATGGAGGCGATGAGGCAGCGTATGGAGGATTTGGAGTGCGTGGTCGAAGACGACTACAAGTTCCTAAACCGCAACGTGTGCAAACTTTTTGGCATGGTCGGGAACATGAGAGGCAAGTGGTGCAATAGTTGCGGAAAGTACCACTAGGTTTAGTTTTTCCCCCTTAGGATTTTTGTAAGATACGACGAGGACGTCGTATGATTTAAGCGTGGGGGAGAGCTAGCTAGCCTTTTAGCTTTTGAGCTTCAAATTTAGTTTGGTTCGGTTTAGTTTTCGAGAGAGTCTTGGAGTTTAAGAGTCTTTAGTTTTTGAGTGTGTTTTTCAATTTTTGCAAGCTTGAAGTGTCTTAATTTAGTGTTGAGTCGAAGAAAATCAAATAAAAAGCGTCCTTTAAATTTTGTGTCTTGTGTGATGCTTATCTTTATTCACTTGTTTGTTTATCTTTAATTCTTGATATATGAACATAAGTGTGTGGTTTGAAAAATGTTTACCATGGTGCTTAGTGGAATTGCTACTTCTTAAAGTACCCATACCACACTTCGATCTTGAGCTTCACATGTTGGTTGTGCTATGTTCAATGCTAAAAGTTGGAGGATTTAAGTTCTAAAAATTATCTAAAAACCTTGTAATAAAGGTTAGCAAAACCTCTTTTTCCAAGTTGAGAGTAAGAAAAAAATCCTATACAAAGCCAATTTATTTTTTTGCTCCACCATAAGTGTGATTAGCACGATGAGTTGGGCTAGGATCCTTCTCTCTTGGGATTTTTAATTTCAAGCAATGACCATGTTCTTGTGCTTATCTTTTGTTGCCAACCTCGTCATGTATTCGGTAATGTGACTTTCATATCGGAAGTCCCGTACATCACCGAATTCCATACCCAACCCTATACATCTCTTTTGTACATCACATTCCTTGAACACAACCTACTCTCAAAGTTTCGTCTTGTCTCTAGCATGGTTTATTTAAAATTTCAGATTGTATGCATGCAAGAAAGAGAAGAGTTGAGAGCTTTGAAAAGATATCAAGAGAGGGAAAAATAAACAGAAAAGTATGAGTATGGAAGAGAAAAAGTAAAGAAAGAAAAATATATATATATGAAAGAATGAAAGAAAAATAATAAAAAGAGAGAAGAGGAGTGGCAAGAAAGATATGAGAGGGAATGAATCAAGTGAAACAAAAAAATAAAGTGCAAGGAAGGATGTCACGTTGTTGAGAGACGAAACTTTCACTCTTTTTCCAACCATGTGCAATCCGACAACGAGGACGTCATCTGTGCCTCGTAGTCATAATTTTCATTTACCCTTGCACATGTCCATCATTCTAAATCTTCTCATCCTTGATATCCCTACATATGTATTAATTCTCTTGATCATTGGCTTTGAAAGGTAAACAACCATTAGAGAAAGTTCTTAGTTTGACAATATTTGTGTTGATTGCGCTAGCCCTACCTATAGCTCCACTTTATACGTTATATGAGAGAATTATGGGAGGTGAGAGTTTTATAAATTTTTTTTAGGATAGCCACTTTTATATGAGCGACTTGAGAGAGCTTGGAGAAAGGTTTTTGTCTAATACTTGTTGCAGGAATTTTGTTTTTTAAAATCATAAAAACCCTCTAATGGAAGCAAAGAAGTTAAGCATGGCTGAAATTGAAGACTTCGAGTAAAGAGTTTGAGTTGTGGGGTAAATCTTGATGTGGTAAAGATTCTAAATGCCCATGTTTATGTTTGATGATCATTACTTTATGTTTATGTATTAAATATAAAGGATTGACTAACTTGTGAAGAAAGATTTAGCGGAACATGATTACGACGCCTTGGACGAAGTTCTTTTACGAGTACTTGCTCGAGGACGAGCAAGAGCTAAGCGTGGGGGAGATGTTGACGGTGTATTTTGGTACACCAAACATGTTCATTACACTTTGGTTTGGATTTGTTTATGGAACTAACCCGCCACTAGGCACACCAATCATATAACAAGTTCATCTATGTGCATGCATTTGGAAGTGTTGTGTTTATGTAGGAAAACATGGACATAAAGGACGGATTCACAACAAGTTCAAAGGAGCATTTACGGAGCCTTGTTCATGTTCATGAGCTTGATGAAATCACTTCCAATGGTGGCAAGGACCGAAGTGCTACGTAGGAACATCCCCGAGGATTGAAGCGTAAAAGACCGAACTTCATGCACGGAGAACCTCCATCTTGGTTGCGAGGATGACATCGTCAAAATCAAGCAAGTGGAAGGGGCAAAGTGAATAATCACCTGAGGACCCACGGGAGCGAAGGGGCGACCGAACCGGGCCGAAATGGGCCTGGGCCGGTCGGCCCAGGCCGGCCGGCCCAGCCCATCCCAGCCCACTTCTGGCGTCGGTTCGGCCTCCCTTTCCTTGCACCCGAAGGATTTTCAACCCTAAAACCCTGGAGGCGCCGCCATTCACAAAAGGGGAGAGCCATTCGCACCAGGAGGCCATCCACAAGCTAGAGAGAGAGGAGGGAGATCTCCGTAGGGAGATCAACCACCTCGAAGGAAGCACCCACAAGTGGAGAAGAAGGAAGACACCGTCGGAAGGGTGACCATGATCAATGGAGCTATGTCTAGCACCTTGATGCGGTAATCTCCTTATTCGTCCATGGGTTGTAATCGATCTTGAGATGTAATCGTACTTTGTTGGATTATCTATCTATCATCTTGTGTTGAATATACTTTGATGCTTAAGGTTAGCTACCATGCCGTAAAGGGAGTAGAGCTCCAATGCTTCCTTGGATCCATTCAATACGTTGTGTCCATCATAGGTCTAGTCACGAATACCTTTGCGTAGTGACAGTACGAGAGGAGGGAAAGGGCGAAACCGTGATCACAACCCCCGATAGATTAGATTGGTTTTCTTGTTTAAAGCGATTGCATGCTCTAGTATCGTAGACCCATGGGCGAGTGTCTCCTATCTTGTTTGCTTAATCATTCTCTCTAGTGTAGTTTAGTTGTTTTCTAGTTTAATTATAGTTAGGGTTTGAGTAGCTAGTGTGTAGAGGTAGATCAAACGCTTGTAATCCCCTTGCTCCGCGGATTGATAAGAACCTTGGGAATCCCGTGGTGAAAAAGGTGTAGGTCCGTACACTTGCGGATCGTAGAGGGATACGTCTTTTATCCGTCAACATGCCGTAAGGGTCTGCCCTAAGCAAGACAAGGATAAGACACTCTTCCCGGAAGAGCCAGAAGATCGAAGAAATAGAGAACTTACCGAAGTCGCGGGGAGGATCAACTCGTCGAACGCATGGCGCGGCCACTCCAACCCACGCTCAAGGGTGTTGCGCGCCGCCACCTCCTTGTCGTCCTCGCCGTCGTCACCGGCCTCAAAGGCGGCCGCCCACGGGGTGCAGGTGAGTTCAAGGGCTTGGACCTTCCCGCTCGTGGAGCCTTGCGACAAGGCGGTGCCCGAGTCCTCCTCGGCCTCCTAGATCTCTGGGGAGGCAACCCTTGTCATGCCCTCGGGGGCAATGTGCTCCTGTCGCGACGGGTTCGCTGGCACGAGAACCTCATTTGCGGCGGCGGCGACTTGACGGGGCGACAATGGTCCCGCCTCTCTGACAACGCCCTCCGCCACGTCGGCCGCTATTGCAGCGGTTGCGGATGCGGCTGCCTCTGCTGGCTGGGGCAGGGATGCCTCCTAGCCCTCCCTGGTCGGCGACGGTGCGGGCACGACCGTGTCCGACTCCGTGCCAGCCGCGGACTCCTCAGGAACTGCCTCCGGCACGGCAGGGGGTGCCGAGCCGCCAGCACCCTCGTATTGGCGCAGCGCCGACACGACCGATGTGATGGTATCCAAGATCAACAACTCGACGAACATCCGCTCTGTCACCACCTCCAACATCTCCCGGTCGTTGCTCGGGAGTTCAGGGGCGTCGAGGCCGACAGTCCCGATGCCAAGGAAGTCCACGTACCGGCATGCCGCCAGGTCCATGACATCCTCGACGGACGCAGCGCCCACGGCCGAAGAAGGCTCTGACGCCCCCGCGGCCGAAGAAGCTTCTGATGCCCCCGCGGCCGGAGAACGCTCTAGCGTTGTCGATATCACGACGTCGCGATCCCCCACTGATGGGGCGGCGCCGAGTCTTCATCCGAGGGTACCATCACCATGTCCGCACCGACCGGGCCAGCCAGGCTGGTGGCTCCAGTGACGCTTGGGGGTGGCCGTCTCCACGACCGTCCGTCCCTCCCCAATGGCAGCAGCGGTCATTGGCGGAGGCGGCAGCGTGCCCGACTCCTCCACCGTGGTGGCCATGGCCAGCCCCTCTTCAACCTGCGCCGGGAGCGGCTCAACGCACGAAGGTTGGGGACGGGGCTCGGAAGGCACGACCCGCGCGCTCTGGGTCAGGCACTTCAGGGGCGCGGGGCTGAGCACGCCGGTGTTGGCGTACCTACGAGAAGATAGAAGCAAGGTTAATAAGCAAAACAAGTCGGAAAATCCACGATGGATGCACCAAGGACGAGAGCTTACATTTTGGAGCGCACCCGAGACTACTTCGCCGGGCAGCCCGACGAGCCCTGCTTGGGGGCTGCACGCTTCGAGCCCGCCAACTCGGGGGCTGCTCTTCTTCGATCCGCCACCTCAACGGCGGCAATGCGCTCATCTGCTCGAGGGCTGATCCTTCGGCCTCTGCGATGGTCGGGGTTGATTCTTGGCCCCCGCCAGTGACGAGGGAAACGTGAACGTCTGGGGCTCCGCCGCCCCGGATAAGTAATGACTGCAGGCGTCGCGGGTCGGCGCCAGACTCCACCACCTGCGACGCGCTCGGTGTCGACGTCGAGTCCATTGACTTCACCCGCAACCAGTGCCTCTGCAGGGAATCCGAGTCGGGACGGTCGGAGCTCTCGAAAAGTTGGCGGACGGGCGCCGGACGCTCCTCCGACCGCCTCGGGGGGTCAGCTTGGCGGGGCGCGGCTCTCTGCAACTCGGAGGCGCCCGTCCTGCTGGGCGCCACGTGAGGGCGGACCGTGCGCTGGTCCTCTCGGGCAGGGCGAGATGCTTGTCACAAGTTTGAGCCCACATTCTTGTTGCGCGCGGCCGTCTGCGGCCGCCGTAATGATGACACTTCAGTGGCGCGGGGAGGCGACGATGAGGACGACCCCGACATGTCACTCAAGTCTACCGCAGTGCTGGCAACATCACCTCTCCACGACGGCTCCGGCGATGGGTCTTCATCGGAGGAGACGCCACGCTCCCCCACCTTCTGCCTCTTGATGCGGTTGTCGTTTCGATCGCGCTTGGCGATCTAGCATTCTTTGTGTTGCGCCTTGCGCGCGGCGCGCCGCCTCTCCGCCGCCGCATTGTTCTGGTTGAATATCGCCTCCTCCTGGAGAGGCGCCTTAGCTGGAACGAGGTAGGCGCACTTCAACTGCAACGACAAGAGGGCAGAAGGAGTTAGCCGGAGTAGAGGGCCTTCGAGAAGATCAACATCACAGCAAAAACACACGAGATGCATTGTGAAGATAATAACTCACAAATTTTTTTGTCCCCTCGTTGAGGAGCATCAGGAGCAGCCACGATGGTGGCCACGATCAGGTCGACCTCCTAATCGCCTGCGCCACGCGGCGCTGGACCTCGAGTGGCGACGGGAGGTACGGTGCAGTCATGGTCCCCACCCAGGGGGCCCGGTCGGCCGTCATCTCACAGAGACGAAGCGGCCTCCTCCGGAGCGGCACAACTCCTCGGGCATGGTACTGCCCGAGTACTTCAGCCAAGGTGACTCCGGCTCCTCGGAGATGCCCCAGCACCGCCCTAGTGATACTTGAGGATCTTCTCCTACTCCGTCTTCGCAGGGCCATCCGACCAGTTCCTCCGTGACTCCGCGATGGAGTTCCCGATGTACGCCAGGAGCGCAAACTCAGGGTCGTTCCGCAGATAGAACCACCCCTTGTGCAAGCCGCTGTTCGAGCTAGTAAAGGACACTGGGATGTAGTCGTCGCCCCGGCCCTACTTCATCCGGAGGTTGGTGCAGCCGCCCGTCACCACCCGGGAACTCTCCTTCAGGCACGCGAATTTGAAGAAGTACCGGAAGAGGTGCCAATGGGCACTGATTCCCAGGTACCCCTTGCACATCGCCTCGAACGCCGCCATCTGCTGGATGTTGTTCGGGTTGAGGTGCTGCAGCTGAAGCCCATACATGAAAAGGATGCCGCGGATGAACCGCCTGGCGGGGACGGAGAAGCCGCGCTCGTGGAAGGCCACGAACGACACCACAGATCCCTTATATATTGAGAGGGGAAAGGAGTAGAATGAATAGGCTTTGAGAGACAAGATGAGATGAGTGTACATGCGCAAGATGCAAGGAAGTTTATTTTTGAACTTGGTTTAGCTCTTTTTCTTCATCTCACTCTTAATTTCGAAATTTCTAAGATTCATTTGAAATTTGAGAGCAAGAGGTAATTACTTGTGGGAAGTACTTAAATTAATATCTACCCTCCATAAAGACGAAGGCTAGTACATTATGGAACTCTAATGATTAAATCCTTGAGAGCATTATGTTTTCTCGTGTATGATCAAGTGCAGGGTATAAGCAGTGAAAGGCAACGCTGATATTCATTAAAGGTTTACTTGAGGACGAGCAAGGTTTAAGCATGGGGGAGATGTTGACGGTGAATTTTCGTCAACCTAGCCATGAGTTTACCTTTAATGTTGGCATTGATTTGTTATTCTAACTACTGGAACTAACCCCCGTATATAACAAGTTCACTCTTGCATGTCGGTTTTGGATTTTATTGTTTACGCATGAAATCTACGCTAAAGAGGAGACTTTCGGGATAAGTTCATCAAGCACTTTGGAAGAAGATCGTGAAGCCCAACAAGAGTCAAGACACGCGATGAACATGACTCCAAATGACCCGAGGACCGAAACATCAACATGCAAATCTTCAGGGACTCAACCAGAAAACGACGAAGCTTGGATAGCAAGGATTCAAGCCTTAACTGCGAAGGAAACAACGTCAAAGGCCCACATGCAAGTGCACACAAATAGGGAATCGCGCGAGAAGCAACCGGGACAAAGGCCGGGGCCGAACTGGGCCGAAATGGGCCTGGGCCGACCGACTCAGCCCACTCCGGGCCCGGTTCGGCACCCCCTTTGACCTAGCCACCATTCAGACTATTTATAGCCCCCTCGCCAAGAGCCACGTAGAAATTCTTTCGTCATCCGCCACTGAGGAGCAGAGAAGGGAGGGACACCGTTCTGGAGAGGAGAGGGTCGAGATGGTTGACTAGGGTTTCCCTAGCCGACGTGGGAACCTTGCATGGAAGACCACGTCGGAGTTCCCAAAGCTAGGATCAAGGTCGAGATAGGATACCGGTGGTGATCTTGTCCATGTATTATACTCTCATGTTGAATTTGCTAGTTTGAATCCGATTTCTAGCGATCAAGTGCTTTCACTACTACTTTGTTTTCGCTTGGGTTTTCTTCTTCTCCAATTTATTCCGGATAGATTGCATAGGATGTTCTTGTAGCCATGGTGGCTAGAGGTGCATACCTGACCTACCGAGCATTTTCATCTTGTCCTTTGGACTCGCCCTAGGCTAACCCGCACGAATAGGGGTGCATTGTGACAGAACGGTGGCTCCAAAAGGCGGGCGTCTTCGGAGTTGGAACGGAAGCCACGATTTAAAGAGGCTTTTTATGAGATTCGATTTGCTTTGTTCATCTATGCTTGGAACTTCAACAAGTGCTCGATCCAATCTCTCTAGATTGGTTTTACCTATCCCTCTCTATCTCTTGCTACCTCCAGTGTTTCTTAGATTAGATTGGTTTTCTTGGTGTTGCCATAGATTAGATGCAAAACCCCTTTTCAAGATCAAAGTGTTTTCCGCTTATTAGATTGGATCTTGCGTTACACATGGTTCCACAGATTCGATACCTTGGGTTCACACTTGAGGGAAGAAGGGTCCCTTGACTACGATGGAGGACTGGTCCGCTTGCAAGTCCAAACGAAGTTTGATACGAATATACACCGTCAACACTCCTATTTCTAGATCGATTTACCGGTCTTCTATACTGCAGGTCAAGCACCATCTGCACTCAAATGCCACCCTCCAGATCCACGATGGTAGCTCCTCCATTTGGTCCTCTCCCCGGAACCATGTATGGGCTAATATTCATGATCATCTCTTACTCCCGGTTACTAACTCCCCTCTACCAGCTTCAGTTGCTGATCTTTGGATGCAGGGAACCAAATAGTGGGATCGCCAATTGCTTTCTACCACATTTTCTCCACAAGCTGTGCAAGAAATAAAAGCTACTCTAGTGGTTCACTCTGATCAGTAGGATATTCTTAGGTCGACGCCCTCCATCGAAGGTGAATGCACCACAAAGACTGTCTATACACACCTGGCACGGCTCTCTTCACATCAACTATCTTCTCAAGGCTCCACAAGTGTCTCTCCACAAGCTCATTCCATCTTACAAAATGTATGGAAAGGTTAATTAATCTCTCCTTTCCTCAAAACCTTTGCCTGGAGACTTATTAGAAGAGCTCTTGCCACAGTAGAAAGAGCAGACATGTATTCATCTCATATAGATAGCCATTGCACCTATTGTGGAGCCATAGAAAATGATGTGCACTTTGTTCTTCCTTTGTGATTTACCTAGACAGGTTGGGGCAACTTCTAATCCACCTATTAGCACACACTTACTTAATCCATATGAGGATGGTGTCCAACTCTCTCTTCCCGCTCTCATAACCTCTAACCCCACAGAAGCAACTCTTTCCAAAACTTTATCCCTCATGTGGTACATTTGGAAAGCTCGCAATGATAATCGATTCCAAAGGAAGACTTGGACTCCTTTTTCAGGTACACAAGGCTGCAACAGCTCATCTACAAACTCATTTGTCGGCTTGGGATGATTACCACACTAATCTTGCCTCCCAATATCCCCAGCAGCCAACCTCCAATACCCAACCACCCAATTCTAACAATTTTCAGCAGATATCTCATCCTTCCACCAGTGTTTTATGCTACATAGATGCCTCTATATCTCCAAATTCACCCTCTCCTCTTCTTAGGAGGGCAGGCATAGGTATAAATTTTGTGAACATGCAGGTCACACTGTCTAATACATTTGCATCAGGGCAATTGTTAAGGATGTTTCTTTTGTGGTCATGGCGGAGACAGCAGCACTTGCATTGGCAGCAACCATCGCTTCCAACATGGGTCTTATGCAAGTATCCTTCTTAACTGATTGTAGCCAACTACATCAGTTTTTCTTGGCATTGGATCAAGCCAATCCTGCGGATTGGAGAATGAAGACATATATACAGCAATTCAAGAGTTGCGCCACTCGCACTAAAGCCTCTTTGTTTAAGATTAGCCACAATGACAACACCACAACTGACTCCTTAGCCAAAGAAGCTTTTTTACATGCTGATTCTGTTCATCAGCCATGTTTTCTAGATTGCTCTTATGGAGCTCATTCTCCTCAGTGCCTATTGTTCCAAGCACCTGAAAGTGTACCTGACCCTTGTACCTTCATCTTATCAGCTTCTTGCTGTTGACATGAATTAATGTTTCGTTGTCAAAAAAAGTGCATGGCAGAACATTGGTGAGTTCTGTTTAATGCCTAACTCCTCCACTCTCTTAGCAGCTTCACGGAGACAATGGGGCTTCGCTATGAGCATTCGGCTGGAGTACGCATTCGCACTAGCAATTTCCTAAGCACTTACCCCGCACTCCTTGAGAAAGTCGAGGTTGGGATTGGCCACATTATCAAAGTCGATAATGAAGATACCTGCATTGTTCCTAAGGCCTTCGGCAACTTATTGAAGGAACCAAAGATCGGAAGCCAGAAATTAACCGTCCAGCCTGGGGAGCACCTGCGGAAGGAATAAAGGCCTGCTGCATTAAGAAGGTTAAGGACATGCACCAAGACAGCCCGTCAAATTTAAAGTTAGGCTGAGTAAACCGTATTTAGGGGGAGGCGGGAGGCCTTTGTATTGCTAAACATGTTAATATAGTGTCTATGGTCAGTCTCCGTGGGAAGTGTCATAGGAGGGTCATGAGCATTAAATATTATGCAACATCGGCAAATTTCTGAAGAGAGAAGAGAGAAAAGAGAAAGTGTCATGGAATGAGAAAGGAAGGTTATCACCATGACTCTCAAGTAGCACCGTTCTTAAGGTTGCAGTCTTGATAACTGTACGACGACCCTCTCCACTGAGACTGGTGTCACACCCGATTTTCCGAAGAAAACCAAGTGCTTAACTATATGTATGACAGGATCAAGTTTCATACATATAGTGACATCATAGTGAATAACAGAAACAATATCACGTAAAGAAAGATATTATCAGAGATTTACAGCGGAATCCTGGGGAAGCAAAGGTTCCAAACTTCACAGGCAATCAACTGGGGGTTGCGTACGCCTAGCACCATCTTCTGGACATCATACACCTTCTTCTCCTTCTGATTCTTCTTCTCTGAACAACGGCTTAGCAAGGATGAGCACACTTATGGTTGGAGCTCAGCAAGTGGGGGAAGATGCAATGCTATCAAGGATAGGCTAAGAGTTTTGCTATGGTTAGCATTTTAATGTTGGTCAAATTTTATTAGCAAGCACCTATTTACTAGATGTAAGTTTATACCAACCCACTTAAGCATTTAAGAAAAAACATCTCATCTCAAAAACCCACAAGAAACCACGATTTAATTCCATCTTTATGTTTGATTATCATGTGAGGGTCCAAGCCGCACTTGATCGTGAGCACGGCTGTTATAACAATTTTACACTCTGCAGAGGTTGTACACTTTCACCACAAGTCGCGTAAAAGTTCTGAAGAACTTTGAACCCAACCATGCTGTGCAAAAGTAGGAACAATACCACACTTCCGAGGTGTGGTTGCATAGGGACGCTACGAGGCCTTTACAAAGAGTCCTCCTATGTGTATTAGTCCATAGTAGCATGCCTAGAGGCTATCTTTCGTACCCTCTCTCTACCCTCAGACCAGGTTAACCTAGAAGAGCACTTCCATTCCAAAACCCGTCCAGAGTAAAAGAGTCATAAAAGCATTCCTCTGAAACCCAAGCTACTAAGGCTAATAGCCACACAAGGCTTCCCTAATTAATTAGCCAAGACAGAGCCATATGTCTTGTGGTTGCACTGTTTTCCTGGGTGGTTCTCCATGTTCCGATTAAATCATATATGATCTTGTTATTAACCATAAGCACACACATGAATATATCACCGAAGTTATCATGATCAACATTCATCATATTGCAAAAGATTCATTTTAACCATCCCAAGTTATAGCAAACTAAGCATTATCTACCCAAAACATTTATTTAAAAGGGTTGTTCAAGGTAAAGGGGATAAAATTCTAGTCATGTCCTTAAAAAGGTGATTTCCCATCAAGTTTATGCATAGCAACATTTAAATGTAAATTTAGTTATCATGCAAGTTGTGTGGGACAAAATAGAATATGCAGGGGGAGAAGATCACTTGCCTTTCTCAACACAAAGCTACTCTTATGCTCTCGCTCTCTTGAAACTTCCGGACTTCCGATCAACAGCTCGATCTTCTACTCGAAGCAAACATCGATCACAAACATGCAAAGCAATAAACAAGTACAACTAAAAACAATGCACCAATCAAGAAAGGCTTAAAAAACAGAGAACCAGGTTCGGTTCTAGGAACGCAAACGCAGGAAACGCCCAGAACGGAACTATCGTTGAATAGGTACATCTATCGAGAGATTTGTATTATAACACACAAAGACTATATGCTAGATATATTTTAATTTAATAAAGCAATGTGTATAGGCTATTTCACAGAAATATCCTATTTACAATTAAGCAAATTATATTTATATATAAAAGGCGGTGTAAACTTAGTCCAATTTTATTCATAAATATTCAAGTATGATTTATGCAAATTAAATATTTAATTTTAGAAGAAGCATGTAAAGCATCTAAGCGTTTATCTCCATATTTCGAGTTCAACTAATCAAATTATAACTTAAAACACATTTATATTCATCTTAATCAAATTAACAATTTAATTAAAAAGAGCTCGGGATAAAACCTATATTGCTTTTATTTAGGAAGCAAATTGCATAAACATTATTCAAATTAAGTTTGATTATGAAAACCTAGGTACACATCTAATTAACTTTTATTTGAAATAATTATTCAAATGGTATTAATCATATTAACTTTCTTATGAAAACAAGTGTTGAACTCTATTTAGACTTTAATTAGAAAAGCATGCATAATATGATTTAATCATATTTAATATGTAAATAAATTATAAAACATAGAACATGTTCAACATTGGTCCTAACACGTACTCCTTCCGGTTTGGTAAATGAAGTCGTTTAGGACAGCGACACGGTCTCCAAAGTACAATTTCGACTTCCTATTTTTATAAAAATAATTACTGAAAATTAACATATGTATACTTTTATGAAAGTATTTTAGAAGACAAATCTACTCATGTAGTTTTCACATTTCCAAACTCAACAACTTAAAAGTTATTCATGATTTATATTCCCAATGTTTGACTCAAACCTTGTCCAAAACGACTTCATTTACCAAACCGGAGGGAGTAGTTTGAGTTGATATGAACCTAACGCAACTTGAAACGGTAGAAACGGAGCTAAAACGCACAAGATACAGCCAAACAAGGTTCTAAAACTGACGGGCTTGAAAAGACGGTCGCGTGGACACCAAGAACGCTTAAAACGGAGCTGGGATGGAAAACATATGGCTAGAACAAGGTTCAGGGGCTTTTCTGTGAAGAAACTGGGCTTCAGGGGCTTATCTGCAAGAAATCAGGGCTGAAACATGATTATGCATATAAACAGAGGGGTTTATATGCAAAGAGTGATGAAAAGGGCCTCTGGTGAAGAAATCTAGGAAAACCAGGGGCTAGATCATAAAAACAGGGACCTATATGAAAGGTTTCTTATAGGTGGAAGGGTATGGTTGTGATTAAAGAAAACACAGGGTCATTTTTGCAAAGTGGCCATAGCGTGCTCGGTTGACAGGGGAGTTGGGGACGATATGCACCGCTGATCGCGGATCCGACGGCTGGCGTCGTCTCCACGCGAGGAAGCAGTGGTGGGCGCAGATCTGGATCATCCAGATCAGATCCAAGGGCGCACGTCGCCCACGCGAGGGAGCAACGGCGGGCGAGGCCGTGGACCGACGCTGTGGGCTTGGTCCACAGGTCCATCGTGGACCGGGGCCAAGGGGGTATACCCCGATCTAATCCGTGTCGTCGATTTATGATCGGGCGGTTGCGGTGGCACGCAAGCGGGCACACGGCGGTGGACGGCGGCGCCCAGCGGCACACGGCGGTGCTTCGCCGGAACATCGCCGGAGATGGCGGTTTGGGCTCTACGGTGCACTATTTGCGACACGGTTTGAACATGGAGAAAAAGGAGGACGTCGCGGAGCTCACCAGAGGCTCGTTGATGACGGTGGGGCGGCGTAGACGATGTGCGGCGATGAGGGGTGGCCGGGATCACGGGTGCTCGCCGGGGAGGGGGTTGCGGCCTTGGTTGCGTGCTTCCGAGCGTTGGGATGAGCCACTGGTATACCTGTGCATGCGAGGGTAGGAGAGATGAGGGAGGGCTGATGAACGCAAAACAGGGGCGGCGGCCACGGCTATTCACCTCGGCGGCGGGTGCTCCGGTCCGGCAGCTTGGTTCAGCGGGGAAAGAGAAGGGTTCCGGGGCACGGGATCTTCGGGATGACGACGCACACGGCGAGGCAGGACAGTGGGAGCTCTGGGAGGTGAGCACCAGCGACAAGATGCTCCAGGCGCCGGCAATGGCCTGACGGCGGAGAACTTCGCGGCGGCGGCGTGTGTGCGAGGTTGGGGGGAGCAGGGACGTGCACGCGTGCGGGAAAAGGGCGAGACCGAGCTCGGTCGCAACTTTTAAAGAGAGGAGGAGGGTGAGGGAAACGGTAGCCGAGGTATTGGCCATCAATGGCCGAAGGGGCGCCGACGGCTCAAGGCATTCAAGGGGGTGGCGTGATGGGGAAGGAGTAACCGAAGGAGAAGTAAAGAAGGGGAGGGGCGGCCGGTGTTCCACTGCGCCATAAAGAGGAGGATTGAAGGCGGAAGGGCGAAGGAGACGGGGAAAACTGGCCGGCGGTGGCGCCCTGTTGAGATGCAGAGGAGGCGGCGGGAGGTGGAAGGAGGTGGACTTGACGTGCGGGCCCGGCCGGTCAGTGAGAGAAGAAGAGGGAAGGGAGAAATGGGCCACTGGGGGGAACGGGCCGCGGAGAGGATTGGGCCGCTCGGGTGAGAAGGAAGGGGAGGATGAAGATGGGTCGGCGGCGTGTTTGGGCCAGGATGAAGAGAAGTGGGCCGCGGCTGAAATGGGAAAAAGAGAAGGGTTTGGGTTTGGAGTTTTCTTTCTTTATTTTTTTCAAACCTTTTCAAACTTAAACACTTTTCAAAATCTAAACACTACAGACCTTTTTCAAAACATTTTAAAGACTTTTAAAACTTCACTCCATCAAACGTAAACATCATGCAACCAAAATAAATACAACACACACACACATATTTATTTTGTTTAATTTGTAAATACAGTCAATTGGTTTTTCCTATACTAAATTTCCTGTAAAGAGAAAGAAAATGTTGGGAAATTTTAAAATTTATGATAAATCATTGTTTAATTATTTTCCTAATAACATCCTGAAATCCAAGAATTTCAGGGTGTTACAAATCTACCCCCCTTAAAAGGAATCTCGTCCCGAGATTCGCAGAGGCTAGCAAGAAACAAGGGTTAAGGTAGATAGCATCAAACACTGTTTAACTTGCTTCCACATAGTTCACCTTACATAAGCTCCATAAACACACTTCTTTATTCTTCACATCTCACATTATAAATAAAACACCTCATGACATACTCAATCTAAATCCACTTGTAACTATCCATTCCTTTCCTCGACTCTGTTGATTTGCCTTCGTAGGATTTTTCTTCTCTTCTTGATAAAGTGATTTGAATAGAGCTGGATTGACTCCATGATTGTTTCTTTTCCTATGCTTAGCCATCTCAAATCATACTTCGGGTCCTCATACACAACCTTTAATGTTCTTCTCCATTTGATCCAAAGACTTCTTGGGTATTGATTTGCTTATTCTGTCTCCGCTGAGCTTTCTTCTCATATCGGTCAGCATGTTTCTTAGGGCACCTGCTAATAAAATGTCCATGATCTTTGCAGTAGAAACAAGCTCCACTTTCTTTAATATTTCGATGACTGCGTGCTGGATCTTCATACCCATCTTCTGGTGCTTGAGACAAATGGTAAAGGTGTGAACTGTTATCACGTTGCTCTAGAAAATTCATTTTCCTCTTCTTACTCATGATTTCTCGTAGTTTGCTTTCTAACTCAATAGCTTTGTTGATAACATCTTGCAAACTAGAATATTCATGTAAGCTTAGTATACTCTGAAGGTCTTCATTCAACCCTTTGAAGAAACGTTCTCGTTTCTTTTTATCACTTTCAGACGATCTTGGTGCGTACATAGATAGCTGGATAAATTTATCCCTATACTCCGTCACTATCATTTTCCCTTGCTTCAAGCTAAGGAACTCCTTCCTTTTGAGCTTCATCGCACTTACAGGAATAAAGTGTGAGATAAAGTTGTCCTTAAAATCCTTCCAAACAATACTTTGTGGTTGCTCATGTCCATCGATGTAGGAATTCCACCATTTCGAGGCTGCTCCAACAAGTTGTCCTGATGCAAACAAAACTTTCTCTCTATTATTGCATTGCACCATGTCTAGCTTATGTTCAATTGTCGTGATCCAGTCATCAGCTTATAGGTGATCCATAGTGTTAGAGAACATAGGTGGCTCAGTATTCCAGAACTTTGTATGTGTATCCTCCGGGTTTGGATATGGTGATACATATTGATCACATCCAAGGTTTAACTGCTATCATTGCTCTTATCTTGGTTGCCTTTTTCCATCTGGTTGGTGGACAAAGATCAAGATTAGAAAAGAACGAGAATAAATAAATTGAAGAGAAGGTAGAATTCTTGATATCATATCCATCTTTTATTGGTTATTGTGATTGTAATCAAATTGTGGTAGAGAGGAGAATAAATATTAGGGGGTAACAAAAGAAATTGATCATCCTTTTCTTCAAATTCTTCCATGTGTCGATGTCTGCATATGCTTGCAGGTTTCTTATTTGTTGATGTTGGTGTTGTCTTCAAAATTTTCATCTTCCGTCATCATCCAATGGACTGGGTAGAAAGAAAGAGAGGAAACAAGGAGGTGGGAGGTACAAAAGAAAAACCCAACTAAGCAACTGATGTCATTGTAGGTTGAAGACCCACAATACACCAACAATCATTACAAAGAAACAAATCAATCATAGTCACAAAACCAAGCATCATCATGCAAGCACTCAACTTCACCAAACAAGACATGGTTAAGGGAACGATACTACACATTGTTAATAAAGTCAGAGGGTATCCTCCTAACAGATCAGACGTAGCTCCCAGCAAGGATATCCATAAATAGTGGGTTTTTCCCCAGATCAAGGAGGTTGAAATTATGAGTTCATCCCAACTGGAATCACCTTAACCAGAGGTTTAGAACTCAAGATATGAATTAAACAAGATGGCTATGTCAGCAGTGTTGACAGATTCGGGAACCTCCAAAGTTTCGGGAATAACTCTCTGTATATGCAACCTCAATTGATGAATTTTGGATAGAATGAAACTGATGAAATTCCTGAAACACTCCAATTGGATTTACCTCAATCAGAGGTCTATAGCCCGAGATATAAAATAATGAAGGTAACTAGATCAGCAGAGTTTACAGTTTCTGATAGCTCCCATGTTTCGAGCATAGCTCCTGGAATATATACTAGATATGGCTAAAGTTTTGATAGAAATTCACATATGAAATTTAAGAACTAACCCAACTGGTTTCATGTCAATCGGAATTCTGTAGCTCGTGAAAGAATTAAAACAGTAACAATATGTTAGAGAGCTGTGCGAAAAGATAGAAGATCAAGGGTAACAATTCTAACATTAAATCAAGAGAGTAATATTGTTTGAGAGGAAACACAGTCGTGGTTCAGAAGCATTCAAGGACAGTAAAGTTACGAGAATTCATGGTTTAGCATTTGTGAAGAAAAGAAAGTGCAAATGCTAAGATTCTAGTAGGAGAGCAGAGTCATCACGATGGGGAGAGGAGATGGTTAAGAAGTGGGAACATTCATCAGAGAGGCCAAGGATAAGGTAAGAATGGATTGTAGAACAAAAGAGGCATTGGGAAACGACCAATACTAACTAGGCTTACGTCCTACAGTCGATACAGCTCTGATACCACTCTGTCACACCCGATTTTCCGAAGAAAACCAAGTGCTTAACTATATGTATGCCAGGATCAAGTTTCATACATATAGTGACATCATAGTGAATAACAAAAATAATATCACGTAAAGAAAAAGATTATCAGAGATTTACAGCAGAATCCTGGGGAAGCAAAGGTTCCAAACTTCACAAGCAATCGACTGGGGGTTGCGTACGCCTAGCACCATCTTCTGGACATCATACACCTTCTTCTCCTTCTGATTCTTCTTCTCTGAACAGCGGTTTAGCAAGGATGAGCACACTTATGGTTGGAGCCCAGCAAGTGGGGAAAGATGCAAGGCTATCAAAGATAGGCTAAGAGTTTTTCTGCGGTTAGCATTTTAATGTTGGTCAAATTTTATTAGCAAGCACCTATTTACTAGATGTAAGTTTATACCAACCCACTTAAGCATTTAAGAAAAACATCTCATCTCAAAACCCACAAGAAACCACGATGTAATTCCATCTTTATGTTTGATTATCATGTGAGGGTCCAGGCCGCTCTTGACCGTGAGCACGGCTGTTATAACAGTTTTACACTCTGCAGAGGTTGTACACTTTCACCACAAGTCGTGTAAAAGTTTCGAAGAACTTTGAACCCAACCATGTTGTGCAAAAGTAGGTACAATACCACACTTCTGAGGTGTGGTTGCATAGGGATGCTAAGAGGCCTTTACAAAGAGTCCTCCTATGTGTATTAGTCCATAGTAGCACGCCTAGAGGCTATCTTTCGTACCTCTCTCTACCCTCATACCAGGTTAGCCTAGAAGAGCACTTTCGTTCCAAAACCCGGTCAGAGTAGAAGAGTCATAAAAGCATTCCTCCGTACCCCAAGCTACTAAGGCTAATAGCCACACAAGGCTTCCCTAATTAATTAGCCAAGACAGAGCCATATGTCTTGTGGTTGCACTGTTTTCCTGGGTGGTTCTCCATGTTCCGATTAAATCATATATGATCTTGTTATTAACCATAAGCACACACATGAATATATCACCGAAGTTATCATGATCAACATTCATCATATTGCAAAAGATTCATTTTAACCATCCCAAGTTATAGCAAACTAAGCATTATCTACCCAAAACATTTATTTAAAAGGGTTGTTCAAGGTAAAGGGGATAAAATTCTAGTCATGTCCTTAAAAAGGTGATTTCCCATCAAGTTTATGCATAGCAACATTTAAATGTAAATTTAGTTATCATGCAAGTTGTGTGGGACAAAATAGAATATCCAGGGGAGAAGTCCACTTGCCTTTCTCAACACAAAGCTACTCTTATGCTCTTGCTCTCTTGAAACTTCCGGACTTCCGATCAACAGCTCGATCTTCTACTCGAAGCAAACATCGAGCACAAACATGCAAAGCAACAAACAAGTACAACTAAGATCAATGCACCAATCAAGAAAGGCTTAAAAAAAGAGAACCAGGTTCGGTTCTAGGAACCCAAACGCAGGAAACACTCAGAACGGAACTATCGTTGAATAGGTACATCTATCGAGAGATTTGTATTATAACACACAAAGACATATGCTAGATATATTTTAATTTAATAAAGCAATGTGTATAGGCTATTTCATAGAAATATCCTATTTACAATTAAGCAAATTATATTTATATATAAAAGGCCGTGTAAACTTAGTCCAATTTCATTCATAAATATTCAAGTATGATTTATGCAAATTAAATATTTAATTTTAGAAGAAGCATGTAAAGCATATAAGAGTTTATCTCCATATTTCGAGTTCAACTAATCAAATTATAACTTAAAACACATTTATATTCATCTTAATCAAATTAACAATTTAATTAAGAAAGAGCTCGAGATGAAACCTATATTGCTTTTATTTAGGAAGCAAATTGCATAAACATTATTCAAATTAAGTTTGATTATGAAAACCTAGGTACACATCTAATTAACTTTTATTTGAAATAATTATTCAAATCGTATTAATCATATTAACTTTCTTATGAAAACACGTGTTGAACTCTATTTAGATTTTAATTAGAAAAGCATGCATAATAGGATTTAATCATATTTCATATGTAAATAAATTATAAAACATAGAACATGTTCAACATTGGTCCTAACACTTAGTTTGAGTTGATATAAACCTAACGCAACTTGAAACGGTGGAAACAGAGCTAAAACGCACAAGATACAGCCAAACAAGGTTCTAAAACTGACGGGCTTGAAAAGACGGTCGCGTTGACACCAAGAACGCTTAAAACGGAGCTGGGATGGAAAACATATGGCTAGAACAAGGTTCAGGGGCTTTTCTGTGAAGAAACTGGGCTTCAGGGGCTTATCTGCAAGAAACCAGGGTGAAACATGATTATGCATATAAACAGAGGGGTTTATATGCAAAGAGTGATGAAAAGGGCCTCTGGTGAAGGAATCTAGGAAAACCATTGGCTAGATCATAAAAACAGGGACCTATATGAAAGGTTTCTTATAGGTGGAAGGGTATGGTTGTGATTAAAGAAAACACAGGGTCATTTTTGCAAAGTGGCCACAGCGGGCTCGGTTGACAGGGGAGTTGGGGACGATCTGCACCGCTGATCGCGGATCCGGTGGCTGGCGTCGTCTCCACGCGAGGAAGCAGTGGTGGGCGCAAATCTGGATCGTCCAGATCAGATCCAAGGGCGCACGTCGCCCACGCGAGGGAGCAACGGCGGGCGAGGCCGTGGACCCGCGCTGTGGGCTTGGTCCACAGGTCCATCGTGGACCGGGGCCAAGGGGGTTTACCCCGATCTAATCCGCGCCGTCGATTTAAGATCGGGCGGTTGCGGTGGCACGCAAGTGGGCACACGGCGGTGGACGGCAGCGCCCAGCGGCGCACGGCGGTGCTTCGCCGGAACATCACCGGAGATGGCGGTTTGGGCGCTACGGTGCACTATTTGCGACGCGGTTTGAACATGGAGAAAGACGAGGACGTCTCGGAGCTCACCAGAGGCTCGTTGACGGCGCTGGGGCGGCGTAGACGACGTGCGGCGATGAGGGGCGGCCGGGATCATGGGTGCTTGCCGGGGAGGGCGTTGCGGCCTTGGTTGCGTGCTTCCGAGCGTCGGGATGAGCCACTGGTATACCTGTGCGTGCGAGGGTAGGAGAGATGATGGAGGGTTGATGAACGCAAAACAGGGGCGGCGGCCACGGCTATTCACCTCGGCGGCGGGTGCTCCGGTCCGGCTGCTTGGTTCAGCGGGGAAAGAGAAGGGTTCCGGGGCACGGGATCTTCGGGATGATGACGCACACGGCGAGGAAGGACAGTGGGAGCTCTGGGAGGTGAGCACCAGCGACGATATGCTCCAGGCGCCGGCAATGGCCCGACGGCGGAGAACTTCGCGGCGGCGGCGTGTGTGCGGGGTAGTGGGTGTCGGGGACCGCCCTAGGGGTCCCCTTAAACAATGGGGGAACCCTCACTTAAATCCCTGCATCGAAATAAGCTAAGCCTAACCATGCAGGAAACTAACCATGCAGGACATGGCCCATGCGGCAGGACTCCGGAGGCCCACCAAGGCGGCCCGTCCAGAAGACCCCTCGAGCAGGCTCCGCCTCGCCCGAGGGCACGCTCCTCCTCGAGCGGGCTCCGCCCCGTTCGAGGGGCAACCCCCTCCTCGAACGGACTCCGCCCCGTTCGAGGGGCGACCCTTCCCTCGAGCGGTCCCGCCCGCTCGAGGGCTCGCTCACCCTCGAGCGGGCCTCGCCTCGCTCGAGGGTCCGCTCCGCCCTCGCCGGGGCCCGCCACGCTCACGGGCGCCCGCGCGCGTGCGCCGGCCCCGTACTTGGGCATTTAACGCCCCGACGCCGCGGGGACCGGCGCCATCATGCGCCGGGGCTCACGCCCCGTGCCGCCACACCAACTCCCCGGGGAGGAGCCCATCCCCGCCACTGTGGGATGGACTGTGCGGTACGGCCGGTGTCAGTCCCGTGACACCGTGCGCCCGCTACTGTACGGCTAACGCGCCCGACCCTCGAAAGGGGGCGGGGCGCACCCTTGATTCCACTTTCCCCGTGACCCCGCAGTTAGGTGAGGGGCGCTAGGCCGGTGGATGGCCATCCCGCCACCGTAGCGGCGCGGCCGCCGTACCCACGCGTGCGGGCGCACGCCGACTCCGCAGGGCGCACGCCCGGGCACTGCAGCAACCACTCCACTACCGCAGAGCTCATTGGGAAGGAACGCCGTTCTGCCCGCTCCTGTACCCCATACCAGCCATCATCAGCACCCCCCTCGAAGCCTATCGGGGGGACGCCATCGCCATCCGGCCGCCTCCTACCCTCGAACCGCCACTGTTCGGGTACGAGGTAGGCCATCATGGCCGGATCGCAGCGAAGATCGTCCGGACGGCCGCCCGCTCTACACCGTAGCACGACGTGCTCCCACACGTAGCTAGGTAGCGCGGCGTGCATGTAACTCGCCGCCCCCTTGGCCTATAAAAGGGGAGGCGAGCCCCCAGCCGCAGGGGGGAGACGAGTTCGGAGGAGAACGAGCACAGTCGAACACAACGCACCGTGCATTCACTCTCTTTTTCTCCCACAACATCTTCAGCCACTCACCAGGGACTTGGAAGCCACGCTTCCTCTCCCGCCTTGCTTGTACTTGCCCCACTACAAGCACCCCCGGTGCCGAGCAATATAGTGCCACGAGCACACCACTGCTGGACGTACGGCCCCCTCGGCGGGAACCGGGATAAAACCTTGTGTCATTTGTTGCTTGGCATCGACCATTGAGGGATAGACCTAGGCGTTATCTACTGGTTAGTGTCGGGACCATATTCCGCACCGACAGTTGGCGCCCACCGTGGGGCAAACAAGCGCCTAAGGTCATTTCGCTAACTCCCTCCATGGTGATCCGCACTGAGTACCGTAGCACCCGCTACAACATGGGTAGCTCGGACCCTCTCCCGGCCGGGTTCGAGATCCGCTTCGGGGACTTGAACTTCCGGTGCCATGGGGAACGGCTATCTCATGCGCCTCACCAATCGTGAGGAGCTTCGCGCGCGCGCGCGAGGCCGGGTCCGCTCCGGTCTCCGCCGCACGCACGACACGCGCGCGGCGCTGCGCAGCACGGATGCCGCGGGCCCGTCGACGCCGCGACGCCGTCGTCGCTCCGGGCTACGCTCGCGTCGGGGGCGCGGTCCGAGCGGCGGCGGCCGAGCGCGCCGCCGCCCAACGCGGTGCGCCCACCGTCACGACGACCGCCACCGCCCCAGCGGGACCGCGTGCGGTCTCCGGACCACGCATTCCCATCGGGCTGCGTGGCGCCACTACGGCCTACAACGCCAACGTCAACACGACAATGCGCAGGGTTCCGCCTGGTCGCCACGTCTTCGTCGCCAGGGACCCCGGCACTTCAGCAGCGGACGAGTCGCCCCTGGGCTCCGTCGACATGATGCCACCCGCCAACCGCCATGGGTACGCGGAGTGGGACTTCTCCGGTGTGCCGGACCCAGTCGCGTTCAGGCGCTTCCTCGACGCCACGGACTGCGGGTTTGGTCGCTCCGACGACTCCCGAAGATCGGGAGCTACGACCCCACGCGGGAATGTTGCGCCGTCATCACCAACGACCCGGCCAACGCCGCCGGTGCGGCGGGCGCCGGAGATGGGGAAGTCACGCCGCCCCGGGGGGTCGCCACGCGCCCGGCCGCGGGGCCAAGCGCTCTCGCCGGGGCCGACGTCGACGCACGGCGGCCCAAGCTCGCGAGCTCGAGGCCAAGGCGGCGAGGAGCACGGACGATGCGGCCGCTCCGCGCCTCGATGGCGGGGGAGGCCTCCGCGCGCGGCGAACGCGCGCGGGGAGGCCGGGCCGACAAGTCCGTGACCGCCTCAACCCCGTCCCCAACGTCGACCACGCGGATACTCCGCCGCGGGCGAGCCAAAAGCTCATCGCCGCCGCGACACTGCTGCGCGCCATGCCGGCACCCTCGACCCCCGAGGCTCGAGACATGCACCGCGAGGTGCAGACCCTCCTTGAGCAAGCGGCCGTCCAGCAGGCCGAGAGCTCGGCCTCACGCATCCGCCAACAGGGGGACGCACGGGGTGATGACCCTGCACCAGGAGGCGAACCCTCGGTGCACGTGGGTCAACCTGCTGACCAGGGACGCACGCCGGCCAAGGAGCGGCTCCTTGACACACTCAGGGCGCTGGATGGAGACGCCCGCAACGTCATCAACGCCAGGCGCACCAGCAAGGCGGACGCGCGAGCGGCCAGGGGCTACCACCCTCGAAGGGGTGGACGCTACGACAGCGGTGAGGATCGCTCCGTTGACGGTTAATAATTGTATCAAAGTTCGTGCGCGACTCGCAAGCGTACAAGTCTCCCGTCGTAGTCAAGGGACCCTTCTTCCCTCGAGTGGTGAACCCAAGGTATCGAATCCGTGGAACAAATGTGTGACGCAAGACTTAATCTATTAAAGCCAAGTAATCTTCAATAATCGATAAAAGACCTAATGCATCTAAGTAAAAGACATAAAACAAATCTAATCTACTAAAGACCGGAGAAAACAAAGTAAGATTGGGTAGATAAACCGATCTAGAGGGATCGGGGTAAGCCTTTTGTTGAAGTTCCAAGCAAGAGAAGAAGTAGCAAATCGAATCTTAATAGAAGCCTCTTTAAATCGTGGTTTCCCGTCCAAATCCGAAAACATCCGCCTTTCGAGACCCCCGTTCGTCACAACGTATCCCTATTCATGCGGGGAGCTTAGGGCGAGTCAAAAGACAAGTCGAGATTCTTTCGGAAGATCCGGCGTGTACCTCTAGCCACCGCGGCTACAAGAACACCCTATGTAATCTATCGCGCGAATAGAATTGGAATAAGCAAAGCCGATCGAAAAACGAAATCTTCGAGGAAACACTTGATCGCTAAGAAAAGATTCAACTTGATAATTCAACTATGACAATGATACATACACAAGATCACCACAGGGATCCTTCCTTGATCTTGCTTCTAGCTCGGGGAACTCCGACGTGGTCTTCCATGCAAGGTTCCCACGTCGGCTAGGGAAACCCTAGTCAACTAGCTCGACCCTCTCCTCTCCGACATGGTGTCCCTCTCTTCTCTGCTCCTCGGCGGCCGAAGACGAAATCTTCTCTTCGTGGCTCTCGGTCAGGGGGCTATAAATAGCCCGATTGGCGGCTAGGGCAAAGGAGAGCACGTTTGGGCCCAAAATGGGCACGGGCCGACCGGACCGGGCCGGCCGGCCCGGGCCCATTTTGGCCCGGCCCGTGGGCTCCTTTGTCCCACGTCGGTTCCCTTGCTTCCTGGATGTTTCCCCCTTCGCATGTAGGTCCATGTCGTCGGTTTCTCTCCGAATTGGACTCAACTCCTTGTCTTGCAAGATTCAGGCACTTTCCGGTCGGGCCCCCGGAGTTTGTCGTCTTCTCGGATCGAGTCCCCGGCTTCTTGGAGTTAATTTTGCTTCATTGCATGACTTGTTCGGGACTTCAAGGTCTTGTCATGAGGTGCTTGATGAACTTATCCCGAAAGTCTTGCATTCAACACTAAAACCCCGCATAAACATTAAACTCCAAAACCGACATGCACACGTGAACTTGTTATACCACGGGGGTTAGTACCAATGGATAAGGTATAAAACTCATGCCAACACCGAAGGTAAACTCATGGCTAGGTTGACGGATTTTCACCGTCAACATCTCCCCCATGCTTAAACCTTGCTCGTCCTCGAGTAAGCCTTCGATGGATATCATCATTGCTAAACAATGTTTAAACTCGCACTTGAATACACATGAGAAAACATAATGCTCTCAAAATTTTAATTCATTAAAGTTCCATAATGTGCTAGCCTTCATCTCTACGGAGGGTAGATTCTTATTAAGCTTATCCCACAAGTATTAACATGCTCACAAAGTTTTAAATAGATCTCGAATTTTTGAAATGAAGAACGAGATAAGAAAAGCTAAACCAAATTCACAAATTTAAATCATCTCATGTATTGCTCATAAACTCTCATCTCACTTGTCTCTCAAGCCTATATATTCTACTCCTTTCCCTCTCATATATATGTGGTAGGCTTTATATGGAGCTTTTGGGAAAGTTTAGTCCTAACAAGAATTTATAAATGAGGTGTTGTCATAACAAGACAAGCTTCTCATGGTCTTACCGAGACTCGTCAAAAAGGTCATTGGAAAATAATGTTAAATCAAGGAGGGGAAAGAGAAAAATACACACACTTTTAGATAGGTGGACATGTGCAAATGGCGAGAGAGTGATCCCGAGGCACAAAAGAAGTCCTCGTTATCGGATTGCACATGGTTGGAAAATGAGAATGGATCTTTTTATCTTGAAGCCTTGAATGCACTCTTAGAGAACCGGGGAGTTCATTTTACGCACAAATATATTTTTTTTTCTTCTCTTTCTTATATTTCTCATTCTTTTCTTTCTTTCTTGTATATATATATTTTTTCTTTCTTCACCTTGGAAGTCATGTACATCGCCGAATTTTTTTCTTTCATCATTATATATATTTTTTTTTTAAAATACTCCCTTTTGAACTCTAAGGCAGCACCGTACCTACCTCCTCCCCCATGCTTAGACGTTGCTCGTCCTCGAGCAAAGAGGCGAAAAATAAGGTAGGTACCGGAGATATTTTCCTTGGAGAGATACTTGAAATCTTCAACGTTGGCACCGTCTTGCGATCTTCCTTGAATTGATGATCCATTCTCAATGATAGGTTGTGGTCAAGGAGGTAATCACAAAAAATGATATTTGGTTTAAGGATGGACATCCGGCGAAGTTTGTGAGACCACCAATGTGGGGGTACACAATGCACGGATAAAAGGCTAGCAAAAAGATAGATACGCAAAAACGGAATGACCAGCTTCTTAGTCTCGGGCCAGAGAAATCATGGCCTGCAATAACTCACTCAAAAATAAATCTTGTACACTAAGGTTTATGCACTCAAATATATATAAGGCTTTGGATAGGTAGAGCAACACACAAGTGATATTTGTGACAAGGTTAGCAATATTTTTGAGCATAAAAGACATCTTCAATCTATTCATAACTTGAGAGCACATAAAACACTATGGGTCTTTGTTTTAATCATAACCTCCGCTGAAAATTAAGCTAGTATTTAAATAAATTCAGATCTGTATTTTTAAGAGAGCACTAGGTTAAACATGCATAAATCAATTACAAAGATAAACAAAGCGGCAATTATAATCATATATCATCATGGCACAAACTTTGTAACTTTACCAAAGGTAAAAACTTGGTGGTGACATTATTCATGATGAAAATAAAAACTAAGATACATGCTGAAAATTAAACTAAAAACTGAAAATTAAAGCAAAACTGAAAATACTACTCAAACATAGGCGCATACGGCTGAAAATTAAAGAAAAGGGGGTAAAGGAAAGATAACTAAAGCTCCTCCTCTCTCTAATCTTCCGCCGGTGGTTGATATTGAAAGTCTTGGTTGTTGTACCCTTACTTGTAATAGGAATGCACCACTCCTCCTATGAATTGTCCGATGGTGCTAGGTGAAGGTGTCCAAGCACATAAGCGACGTTTGCATTTCCTTCACCCATTTGGTTTGCATTGGTTTGGATGGCTGCAATAATTTGCATGATCCTTGCAGCGTATCCTCCAATGGTGGCCACATTTTGTTGTGGTTGAGGAAGGTGTGCATATGGCTCGCAAAGACTACGTTGGGCACCGCAAAAATGGTGGGGGTATGGCTGCACCACTCCCCCATGCTTGCATTGGTACACCACCGTAGTGATTTGGCGATGCCGGAATTTCTCCGAATGGTGGAACATAATTTTGTTGTGCACCTCCTTCTTGGGCCATAGAAGATCCTTCTCCTATAATTCTTTTCTTTTATTATTTTTTTTTTTCTTCGCCGGCACAAGAAGTCCTTCCTCTAACCGATCTTCTTCCCCTTAAGAAAAGTCTTAATCTTCAACCGGAAGGGGCAAATTTACCTAGGCCACTTGGAAGCCTCCTCTCTCATCTTCACTCTTATATTTTCCTTTCTTCATATATTCCTAGGGAAGTCCCGGGTAGGAGATGATTTGGGTTCCTTGTAATACCCGGTTTTAAAGAGATAGTCAACATGGAGAGGTAACAACCCGATCTCCCGAATCCGATGTTGCCACAACACCACCGGTTGATCATAGGTGAGTAGGGTTGATTGGCTGCGAGTAAATCCAATTCAACTCCGTGTTGGTTATCTATGTCTCTCTTATTCTCCCCAAAAATCCACTTGCACAAAAGTGACACACTTGGATGATGGGGTTCCGGATAGTATTTCTTCGTTGATGGTCTCTTCCCGTGATCATACTCCAAAAACCTTCCCATGTGCCTTAATGCACATACTTGTTCCGAGCTCCCTTTTGAAAATAGGAGACACTCGCCCATGGGTCTACGATACTAGACATGCAATCGTTTCGAACATGAAAACCAATCTGATCTATCGGGGTTTGTGTTGAATGGATCCAAGGAAGCATTGGAGCCCTACTCCCTTTATGGCATGGTTGCTAGCCTTAAGCATTAAAGTATTTTCAGCACAAGATGATAGATAGATAATCCAACAAAGTTCGATTACATCTCAAGACCGAATGCAACCCATGGATGAAAGGAGATTACCCCATCAAAGTGCTAGAAATAGCATCGTTGATCAAGGTTACCCTTCCGACGGTGTCTTCCTTCTTCTCCACTTGTGGGCTCCCTCCAACGGAATGAGAGACTCAGCACTCCTTCATCAAGGGTATACGCCATGGTCATGAAAATTTCCTAGGCGAATTCCTTGTGGGTGTTTGCCGACACTCCGCTAGAGAATTGCACCGGTGTCCCGTGTGAAACCCAATATGTGGAGAGCTTGGTCGTCGATGTCGGCGTTCGCTACAAACCTCTACTTAAGGCGAGCGAGCTTCTTCTCCTCCTCCGTCATGATGACATACCCCTCGGAATACCGCGGAGCATATGGAGGTGGAGCGGATGATCGTGTCTAGTGGCGAGGTTGGACAGGCGGCTCCTCCATATGTTATTGAGGTTTGGAAAACCTAATAAACGAGTTTCGTGTAGCCCTCATGCCACCAAGGAAAAGAGTGCGATTCCTCCTTGGCGGTGCCGTGTCCTCCTCCATACCCCGAGGAAGCTCGGAAACGAGTGCCTCCTCGAAAAGGTTGTCGATGATGGCTTAGACGACGATGATCCCTTCTTCTTTGGTGCAAAGGCTTGTAGTTTTCTTCCATGATTGCAGCACCCTCCCTCACAAATAAATATCCGGGGTTTTCACCCGGTAACAAGGTACACAAATATTATTTTGGAGTCTGGACTTTGAGTGGATTAAGGATGTGGATTTTTTTTTCTCTTGAGCTATCAAGCTTGGGAAGGTTGGCTATGTCTACGGAGGTTTTGAGCACACAAACTTGAACACACAAACAAAGGAAGGAGAGGGAAGCTTGCTCCGAGAAAACGGGAGCCGGGGGGCTCCTTATGTAGGTGAGGCCGGCCTCTCGTGCTCCTCCCCGCCTCGTCTTTCTTCCCAAAGACGATCATTTCACCTCTCGCAACTTTCCCGCCTCGCGTGCTCTACGAGTTGCACCGCCCAAACGCTCTCGTCCACTCCTTGGTCCTTCCACTTGATGCTTCATGTTTTGGGTTATGTCCATGCTCCCTAGCTCCATTTGCTTCACATGCCACCATGAAATTCCTACAAAGTTGATGCTTGCTGCCCACCATGCTTGTCCTTTGCATGTGGAATTAGTGAAAGTTGATGAAAGGGAATCCAATGGTGCATGCATGATTACTAGATCGCCTCCATTAAGGTGTGTTTAAGGTTAACCACTCCTCTAATTCGAAATTTAAAATATTTTTCAGAGCCATGCAAGAGCTCGAACATAATTTTAGAGAAGTTTTTAAACCATTAAAAACAAATGCAAGTCGAAAATATTTTCTTTTTACGTCGATTTCGGTCTCACCGGTATAGTTTGCCTTCATTGGTTGAGAGCGGACATTTTCCGGCTTGATCATGGGGGCATAGGTTTAGGTTCTAATTTTGGATAAATAAGAAAGATTTTGAATAAAACAAAATTAGAATAGGCTTAGAAAAATTCTAATCCTAGAGAAACCAAGGATAAGGATTTTTAAAACCAACCAAAAGCTTTGATTTCTAGGTTCACGCGAGTCCTACCACGTGCTGAATTTTATTAACACTTAAACATAAATCGTGGCTCTACTCGTGTGGTTTTAGCATGAAAAATAAGTCAACCTCAGCACCATAATGAGGGTGAAAGGTTGAGTTAAGGTTCTGAAATTATTTGGTTGAGGTTTCTCGAAAAGAAAAGAATCAAACAAGCACATAGGAGGGTTCATGCAAAGGGTTTATGATAAAGCAAACATTCAATCAAGAATTATGTCTCTAATATTGTTCAACCACTTCTAAGTCTAATGTCTTTGCGTAATAAAACTCAAAAACTAAATTATTAAAAAGACTCGAAAAACCCGGAATCGGGTTGTCCTCCCGTAGCTTATTCTTGACTTGACGAAACGGGTTGCCTCCCGCCTAGCGCTTCGTTTATAGTCCATGGCTAGACTTCTTCACTTGATTACTCCGATCAACGCTCTTTGCGGGCGTTGCAATCTTGGGTACCCACTTTGGCTTAGTCAATTTTTTTTTTTTGGTCTTCACAAAGTCGGCTTTGTCCTTTGGTCTTGACGGATGCAACAACTTCCTTGTGGCTCGGCATCTCGAACTCCGGTCCTTCGGTTGTGATCTTCATGGTCTCTAATGTGATCCTTCATCTCTCCCGAACGAGCTTGAGTAGCCTTCGTCGTCTTGGGACCTTGGAGTTGTCTCGGATATTCTTCTTTGTTACCCATCGGGCGCCGGCAAGTTGTCCCACTTGCGTCTAGCATCTTCATCACGATGAACACTTCACGTATAGAGCTTCCGACCTCCGTCACCTTGCCATCTAAATTCTTCAATACTTTCTCCATAGCCTCGAACTTAGTGACGGCGTCCTTGTTGATCTTAGCTTGCTCGTCCATCAAGTCCTTGAATTGTGCACAAAGAGAACCCAAAACTTGAATCGACGAACTTGCATTAAATCGGGGTTACCTTGGACATGGTCATACTCCACACACTCCTTGCATGAGGATCTTGCTCCGGCGGCCTTTAAGTGTTGAGCTTCTTTCTCCATCTCCATCTTCTCCATCCTCCTCTTAAGTAAACCGATATGCCACTCAAGGAATCCGACTCGTATGCATTCGGCTCTCGCAATCGTCATGCGGATAGTTGAGACTTTGATCTTGAACGGCCTCCCGGCGTCTTGAACGTTTATGATAGGTGGATCAACGATGTCGGGGTGCGCAGCGCTCCGGTGGTTGAGGTTGATCTTCCTTTGGACTTGGAGGTGGTGATTCCCTTGGAGATTTCGACGGTCCTTCGACTTCAACTTTTGAATCTAGGGTTTCCACCCCTTTAGCTTGTGTTGCATGTCACCCTTGCCTGTAAGGTTTTCCTGGATCATCCACAAAAAGGTTTGGGTTTCTTGGAGAGGTAGCCAACCATCTCCTGTTAGGGTTAGCAATAAACAAAGTATGCAAAAAAAACTAGAAAACAAAACAAATCTATAAAGACTAGAGTTAGACAAACTAGATTAGATGTATTTTGAGGATGATCGAAATTTAGTAGATGCAAAAATAAAACAAAATCAGTACTGAAAATTACAAAAAAAAAGCAAAAAAATCAAATCTTGATCACTTGTTCCCCGGCAACGGCGCCAGAAAAAGGGGCTTGTTGACGGTTAATAATTGTATCAAAGTTCGTTCGCGACTCGCAAGCGTACAAGTCTCCCGTCGTAGTCAAGGGACCCTTCTTCCCTCGAGTGGTGAACCCAAGGTATCGAATCCGTGGAACAAATGTGTGACGCAAGACTTAATCTATTAAAGCCAAGTAATCTTCAATAATCGATAAAAGACCTAATGCATCTAAGTAAAAGACATAAAACAAATCTAATCTACTAAAGACCGGAGAAAACAAAGTAAGATTGGGTAGATAAACCGATCTAGAGGGATCGGGGTAAGCCTTTTGTTGAAGTTCCAAGCAAGAGAAGAAGTAGCAAATCGAATCTTAATAGAAGCCTCTTTAAATCGTGGTTTCCCGTCCAAATCCGAAAACATCCGCCTTTCGAGACCCCCGTTCTGTCACAACGTATCCCTATTCATGCGGGGAGCTTAGGGCGAGTCAAAAGACAAGTCGAGATTCTTTCGGAAGATCCGGCGTGTACCTCTAGCCACCGCGGCTACAAGAACACCCTATGTAATCTATCGCGCGAATAGAATTGGAATAAGCAAAGCCGATCGAAAAACGAAATCTTCGAGGAAACACTTGATCGCTAAGAAAAGATTCAACTTGATAATTCAACTATGACAATGATACATACACAAGATCACCACCGGGATCCTTCCTTGATCTTGCTTCTAGCTCGGGAACTCCGACGTGGTCTTCCATGCAAGGTTCCCACGTCGGCTAGGGAAACCCTAGTCAACTAGCTCGACCCTCTCCTCTCCGACATGGTGTCCCTCTCTTCTCTCGCTCCTCGGCGGCCGAAGACGAAATCTTCTCTTCGTGGCTCTCGGTCGTGGGGCTATAAATAGCCCGATTGGCGGCTAGGGCAAAGGAGAGCACGTTTGGGCCCAAAATGGGCTCGGGCCGACCGGATCGGGCCGGCCGGCCCGGGCCCATTTTGGCCCGGCCCCGTGGGCTCCTTTGTCCCACGTCGGTTCCCTTGCTTCCCGGATGTTTCCCCCTTCGCATGTAGGTCCATGTCGTCGGTTTCTCTCCGAATTGGACTCAACTCCTTGTCTTGCAAGATTCAAGGACTTTCCCCCGGTCGGCCCCCGGAGTTTGTCGTCTTCTCGGATCGAGTCCCGGCTTCTTGGAGTTAATTTTGCTTCATTGCATGACTTGTTCGAGACTTCAAGGTCTTGTCATGAGGTGCTTGATGAACTTATCCCGAAAGTCTTGCATTCAACACTAAAACCCCGCATAAACATTAAACTCCAAAACCGACATGCACACGTGAACTTGTTATACCACGGGGGTTAGTACCAATGGATAAGGTATAAAACTCATGCCAACACCGAAGGTAAACTCATGGCTAGGTTGACGGATTTTCACCGTCAACGGCTCCCCAACGCCGGGAGCCCCCCGGCACCCGTGTGTTCGGCGGGAGATCCGCACGGCGGCGTTCCCCGCCGCTTCCGTCAGCCCTCGACAATCGTCAAATACAACGGGGAGACGGACCCTCGCGTCTGGCTCAACGATTACCGCCTGGCCTGTCAGCTGGGCGGGGCCACCAACGACGAAGTAATCATCCGCAACTTGCCCCTGCATCTGGGCGATGCGGCCCGGACATGGCTCGAGCACTTGCCCGCCAGCCAGATCCATAACTGGGACGACCTAGTCCACACCTTCGTGGGCAACTTCCAGGGCACATACGTGCGCCCTGGGAACTCCTGGGATCTGCGCTCCTGCACGCAGTGGCCGGCGAGTCGCCGCGGGACTTCATACGGCGCTTCTCCAAGCGCCGCACGAGCTCCCCGGCGTGGCACGGTCCCGAGATCGTACACGCATTCCTCGAGGGCACCACATGCGGGACCTTGTGCGCGAGCCGGGACGCAGCCCCGCCCACGGACTCGAACGAGCCGTTCGACATTGCCACCCGGCTTCGCCTCCGGAGAGGAGGCCGTGGGGGCAATCTTCGACGGCAAGAAGGGCAAGCGCTCCGAGGACACGCCCGCGGAGGGCGGCGGGTCCAAGGAGCCGCGCCGCAACGACAAGCGGGGCAAGAAGGGGAAGAAGCCGCGCCGCGAGGCGCGCGAGCAGGGGCGCAACGGCGGCAACGCCGAGGCCCTCGCCGTTGACCCGGCCCGACGGGGCCCTCGACCGGCTCCTCGAGGCCGGGGGTGTTCGACGACATGATGAAGAAGCCATGCCCCTACCACAAGACCCCCGTGAACCACACTCTTGAGCAAGGCGACATGCTCAAGAAGTTCTACGGCCGTGCCGCCGCGAAGGAGGCGAGAGGCCAAGAAAGATGGGGGCGATGGCGACGCGGGTGGTTTCCCCCCGTCGTCGAAAATGTGTTCCTCATCTTTGGGGGACCCACTGTCGACATGTCAACCCGGCAGCGCAAGAAGGAGCGGCACGAAGTCCTCGCCGCGAGAGAGGGCACCTCCGGCCTTTCTCAAGCGGTCGAAGGATGCCATCACCTTTAGCCGGGATGATCACCCAAATCGCATCCCGAACCCGGCCGAGCACCCACTGGTGGTCGATCCCATCATTGGGAACGCTCGGTTTTCGAAGGTCCTTATGGACGGAGGCGGCAGCCCTCAATATCCTCTTCGCGCATACATTGCGCCCGATGGGGATTGGGGGTGGACCAGCTGCGGCCCGGCCACGAAGCCGTTTCACGGCATCGCGCCGGCAAGCAAGTTCAACCCCTCGGGCAGATCGATCTGCCCGTCTGGTTTGGGACCCCCAAGAATTTCCGCAAGGAAACCCTCACATTCGAGGTGGTGGGATTCAAAGGGGCCTACCATGCCATCCTTGGGCGACCATGCTATGCCAAGTTCATGGCGGTCCCCAACTACACGTACCTGAAGATGAAGATGCCGGGTCCAAACGGCGTCATCACCGTCGGGTCGTCGATCGAGCACGCATTCGACTGCGACGTCGAATGCGTGGAACATGCAGAGGCGCTAGCGCTGGATGAAGCGCTGGTGAACACACTGGAGAAGATGGTCAACGACGACCTCAGCTCCGCCGCCAAGCACGTCGGCACGTTCGAGGCCGCCGAGCAAACCAAAGGGGTCCCCCTCGACCCGTCGGCCCCCGAGGGCAAGGCGTTGAGGGTCAGCTCGACCCTCGATCCTAAATAGGAAGCAGTGCTCGTCGACTTCCTCCGCGCCAATGCCGACGTCTTCGCGTGGAGCCCCTCGGACATGCCAGGCATCCCGAGGGAGGTCGCCGAGCACTCCCTTGATATCCTGCCTAACGCTCGCGCTGTGCAGCAGCGGCTACGCCGCTTTGACGAGGAGCGGCGACGGGCGATCGGAGCGGAGGCCGCGGAAGCTCCTCGAGGCCGCATTCATCAAGGAAGTGTTCCACCCTACGTGGCTAGCTAATCCCGTGCTTGTAAAAAAGAAAAATGGGAAGTGGAGGATGTGTATAGACTACACCGGCCTCAATAAAGCATGTCCAAAAGTTCCTTTTCCTTTGCCACGTATAGATCAAATCGTTGATTCAACGTACGGGTGTGAACTACTCGTTTCCTTGATGCCTATTCGGGATATCATCAAATAAAAATGAAGGAGTCCGACCGGCTCGCGACTTCGTTCATCACACCGTTCGGGACGTTCTGTTACGTCACGACGCCTTTTGGCCTCGAAACGCGGGCGCAACATATCGCGCGCCGCATGCGGCACGTTTTTGGGGACCATATCGGGCGGACGGTCGAGGCTTACGTGGACGACATCGTCGTCAAGACCCGAGAAGGCGGACGACCGGTTAGCGATCTTGGCATCGCGTTCGGTCGCCGCTCGCGGGCCAACGGGGTTAAGCTCAACCCCGAAAAATGTGTCTTTGGAGTGTCGCGGGGCATGCTCCTAGGGTACATCGTCTCCCAGCGGGGAATCGAGGCCAACCCTGAAAAGGTCGCGGCCCTCGAGCGAATGGGTCCAATTCGGGACCTCAAAGGGGTGCAGAAGGTGTTGGGGTGCCTCGCCGCCTTAAGCCGCTTCATCTCGAGGCTCGGTGAGAAGGGCCTGCCCCTCTACCGGCTGCTCAAGAAGCACGAGCGCTTCTCTTGGACCGCCGAGGCCCGAGAAGCGCTCGACAAGCCGAAGGCGTCTCGACGCACGCCCCAATCCTTACGCCGCCGCGAGACGGCGAACCCCTCCAACTCTACGTGGCCGCAACCACCCAGGTGGTCAGCGCCGTAATCGTCGTGGAGCGCACGGAGGAAGGGCATGCCTTGCCTGTGCAGAGGCCGGTCTACTACATCAGCGAAGTCCTGTCGGACACGAAGACGCGCTACCCCCGGTGTCCGAAAGGGCCGTTGTACGCGGTAGTCCTCGCGCGGCGCAAGCTCCGCCACTACTTCGAGGCCCACCCGGTTACGGTGGTCTCTTCCTTCCCGCCGGGAGAGATCATTCGCAACCCCGACGCGGCGAGCGGGAATTGCCAAGTGGTCCGTGGAGTTGATGGGCGAGACGCTCGCCTACGCTCCGCGCAAGGCCATCAAATCGCAAATCCTAGCCGATTTCGTCGGCCGAGTGGACGGACACACACCGCCCCCCTCGGATTCAAGCGTACGTCGGACTCGTTCTTCGACGGCTCGGTGATGAAGACGGGAGCGGGCGCGGGCCGCTCTTCGTGTCACCCCTCGGGGAGCACATGCGCTACGCGGTGCGCCTCCACTTCCCCGCGTCCAACAATATGGCGGAATACGAGGCCCTTCTCTCGCGGCCTCAAAATCGCCATTGAGTTGGGCATCAAGCGCCTCGACGTGCGAGGGGATTCGCGGCTCGTGATCGATCAAGTCATGAAGAACGCGAGGCCGCCACGACGACAAGATGGAGGCCTACCGCAAAGCCGTGCGGGCCCTCGAAGACAAGTTCTACGGCATCGAGCTTAATCATGTACCCCGCCGTACAACGAGGAAGCAGACGAGCTGGCAAAAATAGCGTCCGGGCGGATCACCGTTCCCCCGAACGTTTTTGCGCGCGACATCGCGCAGCCATCGGTCACCTTCGAGCCCTACCCCTCGAGCGACGGCGGACCCTCGGGGGCTCCCTCGAATCCAGCGGGTGCGGAACCCATGGAAGAGGACCCCTCGAACGAGGCGTACGTGCTCTCCCTTCTCGAGGGGTACGGCTCCCACGAGGTCGATGCGATGGATATAGAACCGGCTCCGTCCAAGCGGATTGGCGGGGAAAAGTACACCGCCCGGATCGCTCGAGGGGAACTCCCCCGAAGATCGGGCCGCGCCGGGCGCATCGCCGGGGATGGCCAAATCCTTCACCCTCGTCGACGGCGAGCTGTACAAGCGCGCCGCGTCAGGCATCCTCCAGCGGTGCATACCCATTCCCGAGGGGCGCGAGCTCCTACGGGACATCCACGCGGGAATCTGTGGCCACCACGCCGCGCCACGCACCCTCGTTGGCAACGCGTTCCGCCAGGGCTTTTATTGGCCTACCGCGGTCGCGGACGCCAACGAAATCGTGCGCACTTGTGAAGGGTGCCAGTTCTACGCCCGCAAGACCAACTTGCCCGCTCACGCTCTGCAAACGATTCCCGTAACATGGCCGTTCGCTGTGTGGGGGTTGGACATCGTCGGGCCCCTGCGGAAGGCGCCCGGGGGCTTCACCCACCTGCTTGTCGCGATCGACAAGTTCTCCAAGTGGGTGGAGGTGCGCCCCATCACGAATTTGAGGGCCGAGCAGGGCGGTCACGTTCTTCACCGACATCGTCTACCGCTTTGGAGTGCCAAACTCCATCATCACGTACAACGGGTCCCGGTTCACGGGCGGAAGTTCTTGGAGTTCGCGACAAGTTCCACATCCGCGTGGATTGGGCACTGTGGCACACCCACGGACCAACGGCCAGGTGGAACGCGCCAACGGCATGATTCTACGGGGCCTCAAGCCCGAATTTTCGACCGCCCTCAACAAATGCGGCCGAAAATGGCTCCAAGAACTACCGCAAGTCGTGTGGAGCCTAAGGACCACCCCAAGCGTAGCCACCGGTTCACACCGTTTTTCCTAGTTCATGGCGCGGAGGCCGTCCTCCCCACGGATGCGGAATACGGGTCGCCCAAGGTTCGAGGCTACAACGAGGATGCTAACCGGCGAGCCCGCGAGGACTCGCCGGATCGGTGGACGAAGTACGCCTCGTGGCGTTGATGCACTCCGCAAGATATCAACAGTCCCTACGGCGCTACCAAGCACGCAAGATACGTCGGAGGGATTTCAGCGAGGGGGACTTGGTCCTAAGGCTACGCCAAGACAACCGAGGGCGCCACAAGCTATCGCCCCCATGGGAGGGACCCTACGTCGTGGTGAAGGTGCTCAAGCCGGCACATACAAGGCGGCCAACGAGGACGGCGAAGAACTCACCAACGCTTGGAACATCCAACGCCTACGTCGCTTCTACCCTTAGCTAGGATTTCCAAGTATTTTCTGTTGTAAAAACGCACGGCCAACGCCCCAGTTGGTGTCACCTATGTAAATACTCCAAGTCTAATAAAAGGGCAACTCGGCTTTCCCCTGAAACCCAAGTTACCCTCGGGGGCTCGCGGCGGGGGGCACCCCCCCCCCCCCCAAATGGTCCCATTTTTTTCGCACAAAAAACGTAACAACACGCGCTAAGTTTGTTTCCCACTTCAACCTCGAGCCATGATTCGAACAGGGCGCAGGTGGCACAGCGGAAGGAGCGTGCGAGCCAGAGACAGCCTACGCCGCGTGGCTATGGCCCGTCTCTCTCGCCTCCGACCCAGCGGGCCCCCTGCGAAAAGCGAACTCTCCTAACTAGAATCTACTCAGGAAGAAGAAGAAACAAAAAGCGCAATAAACAAGCGACTTCATTTACAGCAACTGCTCATGTTCATGAAACGATTTGTTTATTTACAAAAGGCCACGAGGCCAGAATTCTGATACACACAAACAAAAAACGGGCCTAGCGCCCAGGTGCTTTCAGGCGGGTGGAGCGGCAGCATCGGCGGCATCCGGGAAGAGGAATTCTTCGAAGGCCTCGGCGAGCGACCCGGCGGCGTCAGCAACGAGCGCGTCCGCGCGCTCCATGGCCACCTCGTCCTCGACGCCCTCGGGCACGATGTAGCCCTCCGCCACCGCCTCGAGGTTGACCTCGTAGTGGGATCGCACCACTCCGAGGGCCTCTCGCACGCCCGGGTGCAACGCCCGGCGCATCCGCTCCGTGACGTGGCCGCCGAGGGCGCGCAGCGGCCGGCCGGCCGAGCCGCCGGCCGGGCCTCGCCTTCCTCGACGACGCGGCGGTCTCGAGGGCCGCGTCACGCAGCCTCCTGCGGCTCTGCTCGGAGGAGTTGTAGGAAGCTGCGAGGGCCTCGGCCCGCCCCGGCAGCCGTGCCCCAAGGCAGTGCGCAAGCCTGGAATCAACAAGACGACAAGAAATCAGAAAGGGGGAAACGAACCCTCTAAAGCAAGAACTAACAAGCAGGGTCAAACAGTAACTCACCCTCGACTTGTTTCCTCTCCAGATCAAGGTCGCGGCGCGCGGACTCGAGCGCCAACTCGAGGCGCTGGACGGCCTCAC
Organism: Cenchrus americanus; assembly: GCA_947561735.1. Taxonomy (NCBI): domain Eukaryota; kingdom Viridiplantae; phylum Streptophyta; class Magnoliopsida; order Poales; family Poaceae; genus Cenchrus; species Cenchrus americanus. Next base: position 109,281,115 of record OX387240.1, read on the forward strand.
CCTGCTCGCGGAGAGCCGCCCTCTCTGGGCGGCGTTGTTGATGCTGAGCGCGAGCGCCTCGTCCTCCACCTTGGAGAACGCGGCGTTCCGCTCCTCCAGCGACTTCTCCGCCGCCTCGCGAGCAACGCGTTCCCGCTCCAGCGCCGTCCGGGCGTCACCAAGGGCAGCCTGCTCCTGCTGGAGTCGCCCCTCGGCCCACGGCGGGCGATGCGCTCTCGCCGGAGCCGCTCCTCGGCGCCGACGAGAGCCGCGGCCTTGGCGTCGAGGGCGGCCCTCGGTCGTCGGCCTCCTTGGCGCGCTGCTCCAACCCGCGCGCCCGCTCCTCGGCCCGGCGGCCGGCCGCGCCCGCGCCCCCTCGAGCGACGAGCGAGCCCCCGGGTTTCGGCGCGAGCGGTGGCCACCTCCGCCTCCCGTTGGCGGCCGGCGTCCGCGTCTTGTCCAGGTCCTCGCGCGCGTTCCACAGCGCCTCGTCGCGATCGACGAGGGCTGCGCGGATCCGCTCGAGGCTTGCGTGACGCGCCGTGTCCTGCCTCGAGCTCTCGGGGAGCACGTCGCACCACGCCATCGCCCGGTACACCAGCCAGCTGTCTGGCGTCCTGAGAGCATCCGCAAGCGCGTCGAAAGCGCTGCATCGCTCCCGGAGCTGGCGGCCTCGGCGTTCACCTGGTCGAACGCGTCGTACTTTTCACGAGCACGGCGCTCGAGCTCCTGGCATCCACACATCGAATCTCGTAAGTGTCAAGGCTTGAATGCAACACACGAAAACGAAAAAGGAGGGGGGCGAGCAACCGTAGCTCACCTGGAAGACAAGCCAGGCCGGGCCGCCGTGGACTTGCAGCGCCTCGTTCAACGCACGGTTGAGCGTGGCGCCGTGGCTCCGAAGCTCGCCCCAGAGCTCCTGCTCCCCCTGGGCATCAGCAAACGCCGGGGGATCGCCGACGGCCCCCTCCACCGGGCGGGGGCGGCCGGCGTGGGAGGACGAGGCCTCGGCACCGTGTCCTCGACCCCCCACCACCATGTGACCCTCGTGCCGCCTCACGAGGGTCCCCTCCTGGGGCTCGGGGGAGCTCGTGGGCCAGCTGGCCCACTGGTTCCACTCAGGCGGCGGGGAGTCATCCGAGAGCTCCACCACCTCCGCCTGGAGACCGCCAGCAGGCGGAGCCGCCTGCGCCGCCTCCGCTGGCACCTCCACCTGCGCCTCCGCGGCCACGGCGCCCGCCGCGCCGCCGTGGCCGCCGCCCTCCCGGCCGTACCGCCGCATCCGGCGGGCGCTCCCGCGAGGTTGCGCCCGCTCCGCCCCCTCCGCAGAGAGCCGCCACCGCGGGCGGCACCTCCACCGTGGCCACCGTCGCGCGCTCGCGCCTCCGTGGCGGCCGGCGCCGGCCGCCCCTCGGCGACCTGCGGCCGCGCCGCGGCGGGCCGATCCGCCGGCCGGGGCCTCGAGGCCCCGGCCGGGCCTTGCGAGCTCGTGCCCGCCGCCGCGCTTGTCCCCGGGCGCGACCCCCTCGACGAACGCCGCCGGGTGGGGATCGACGCGTCCGTCCTCAGCACCTTGGCCGGTGCAAGAGGAGGAACGGTTGGCACCGCCCTGCGCAGACACGAACGGAGGATTAGAGCATCAAATCACCAGCAAACCAAACCAAACGAAGGAGGACAGGCTCCTTACCTCGCGGAGGAAAAGGCCCGCTTCCTTTTCCTCGAGGCCTCCGCGGACGAGGCCGGCGCAGCGGCCGCGCGCGCCGCGGCGCCTCCCCGACGGCGCGCGCCGCACGCGCGCGGGCACGCTCGCCCCGCGCGTGGGCGCGCCCGATGCCGCACCCCCCGATGACGCCACCGCACGCGGGGGCACGCGCGCCCGCGCGCGGCGCGCGCGCGCGACGCGCCCCTCGACGACGACGCCGCTCGCGCGGACGCGCTCCCCGCCGCGCGCGGGCGCGCGCGCGCGCGCGCGCGCCCGGCGCGCGTGCCTCCGCGGCACGCGCCGGCACCTCCCGCGCGCGTGCCGCCCCCGACGATGATTGCCCGGCGGCGGGCGCCGACGCGCCCGCCCCGGATGAAGCCACCCCCGACGACGGCGCGGGATCCGGCGACGGGGGCGCAGGCTGCCACCTGTCTGAGGGACCCTCCCCCTCAGACTCTTCCTCCTCGTCCTGCTCCGAGGACGAGGGCTCCTCGATGTCCGGGGGAGGAGAGCCCCGCCTCCTCCCGCCGCCGGTACTCCGCGGACCGTCGGTCGCGGCGCGCTTGGCGCCGCCTCGCGTGCTCCCTCGGCGCGCCGCCCGCTCCTGCTGCTCCCGCTGCGCCGCCCGGCCGAGCGCGCGGGAGTCGGGGGTGGGTGGAACGGACTTGGCGGCGTTGAACTGCACCAGCTGCGCACAAGAGCGACAATGGCGCGTCAGAAAACAAAAGCAAGACCAAGGATTGAAACAAAATCAGGAACCCAACTCACCAGCGGGCCCGTGGGGAGCATCTCAAGGTCCCATGGGGTCCGACCCGCAGGCGCCGGCGTCCGGGTGTCGACGGCGCTCCGCGCCCGGGTGAGCGCGTACGGCCGCTCAAGGGGCGTCGGGAGCATCCGCGACCTCGCTAGGTCGATGGGGTTGGCCGCCTCCGTCATCTCGAAGATGCAGAGTGGCCTCTGCATCAGAGGCACGACCCGCCGGTGGTGGAGGAAGGCGAGGACGCCCATCGCGTTGAGCCCGTGCTTCGCCAGCCGCTGCAGGGCGGCGAGGACGGACTCTTGCCGCGCCCGATGTTGGGCCGTAGGCAACCCGTAGCCCCAGGAGTCCGGCCTCTTCTTGAACACCGGCCGGTGTAGGGAGGGAGGCGGGCTCGGCGTTGCGCGGGTAAAACCACCCCGCTCCCGGCCCGGCGTTGTTCGTCGTCATGGTGCGGGGAATGTAGAAATTCTTGGGCTGCCCCCGCGGGCAGGCGACATCCCGCCGGCGCGCACCGCGCGCGGGTCCCTCGGCTCCGACGTGGGCTGCGTGATGAGCTCCCCGCGGAAGAGGTGTACCCAGAGCTCCCAATTGACTGGGATCCCCAGGTACCCTTCGCAGACACCCACGAATGTGGCCACCTGCGAGATCGCGTTGGGGGCGAAATTGTGCAGCTCCACTCCGTAGTGATGGCACATCGCCCGCATGAAAGTGCTCGCCGGCGCGTTGAAGCCGCGCTCGTGGTAGCGGAGGAAGCTCACCACGTAGCCCTCCGGCGGGTTGGGCTCGCGGTGCGTCGCCGGCGGCACGATCCACTCCGCCGGGCGCCCTTCTTCGTTGGCCGACAGTTGGCCGGCGGCGACCAGCTCGCCAAGCGCGAGCCGGGTCACTGTCGACTTCTCCCAGGCGTACGGCTCCAGGATCCTAACGGGAAGCTGAGGCGCCGCCATGAGGGGGACGAAGGAATGCGAAGGCGGAGAACGAGGAGGGAGGAGAAAAGCTCTAACAGCAAGCCTGCGCGATGGCAAGAGCAAGGCGAAGGCGAAGGGACGGAGGACTGAAAGTGGTAAGGCGCCAAGGTAAAAAACCGCCGTCCACCCCTCCCCGCAGTTTTATAGGTGACGGGCGAGCTCTCCGGAGCGGACGCCCCGCCAGCATTAACTGCAGGAATCTTTCCATCGCATCGTTGGGTGGGCCCCACCACGACCGCAGCGGCTCTAACACTGCAGGTGGGTCATCATTACGGCAAGACCGGCAGCGACCGAGGCAAAACCGTCACGTCCGCCGGCCACGCCGCCCACTACGCGCGCGCGCGGCCGCGAGCGCCTAAAAAGGCGCGCCCGCGGCGCGAAAGCCGCCGGCCACGACCGCAAGGCAATTAAATGCCCGGGCCCCTTGCCAAGCAAGGAGAGCCCTCGAGCGAGGCGAACCCTCGGCTCGAAACAAAGGCGACCCTCGATGGGGCATCAACGTGAGAAGGTCGCCCGGGACCTACTCGATGTAGAGCAGACCAGCGCGGGCACCCATGCCACGTAGAGCCCTCGAGCGGCATGACCCTCAACTCGAAACAAAGGCGACCCTCGATGGGATATCAGCGTGAGAAGATCGCCCGGGACCTGCTCGATGTAGAGCAGACCACCGCGGGCACCCATGCCACGTAGAACCCTCGAGCGGCATGACCCCCAACTCGAGACAATGTCAACCCTCTAAAAGAAGGCACGCGCGTAAGAGGATCGCCCAGGTCACGCTTGAAATAGAGCGGCACCGAAAGCACTCATGCCGCGCCATGCCACCAACCAGCACCTCGAGGGTCGGCACGCCCAGACCCCTCGACGGCCGCAAACGTAAAAAGACGGGGCTAGCCAAGGCACGGCCCCGCACGGCCTTACTGATCAGAGGTTCGAAGCCTGACCCTCGACGGGTTCGAACAGGCGCCTCAGATCACAGAGTTAGGGACGACGAGGGCACGCGCATTCGAGCCGTTCCTCGAGCCCGTCGGCTCGAGGGTGCCCCACATGTCGTGTTCGAGAGCCAGCGAGGGCAGCTAGCAGGGGGATCCCACCGAGGGAGAGCTTCCGCGCCCTCGGTCCCTAGCGAACGGGACCGAGCCCCACCTAGCAAACCCACGCAAGTGCTTCCATGGACGTGTCTCCGGACCGCGCAGCCTACCCTTATCGAACGGGGCATGGACGTCCACTTGAACCACCCGCTAGCGCCTCGATGAGGAATCCGCGATTCGCGACCCGCTCGATGGGAGTCGTGGAAACCTCACCCTCCGTCCCGCGGAGGGACGGCGAGGGCGCGTTAAAAAGCAAGTCGTCGAGCTCGACCCGATCGCCTCGAACAGGCCAAGGCTCGGGGGGCTTGACGCACGGCTACACCTCCTTGAAATTGCACCCGCCGGAGACACGGTGACGGGGGAGCGTGCACCCCCGTGCCGGCTGAAATACCGCCGATGCCGGTTGGCATATGTGCCACGCCTTTCGACCGAATTGCTCGCGGTTAACCCCTGCGAGGAGAGCCCACACTCTGCGGGGGCTTCGGGGGCTAGACCCGCGGGTCCGGCGACGCGGCCCCCACGGAAGCGTTCGCAAACAAGGAGGGAAGAACGTCCTATCGTAGGTTCCGGCATGCGGGAGCCTCAATGGCAAACCCGCGGATGCTCGGGGGCTGCTGTCGGGGGACCGCCCTAGGGGTCCCCTTAAACAATGGGGGAACCCTCACTTAAATCCCCGCATCGAAATAAGCTAAGCCTAACCATGCGGGAAACTAACCATGCGGGACATGGCCCATGCGGCGAGGACTCGGAGGCCCACCAAGGCGGCCCGTCCGAGAAGACCCCTCGAGCGGGCTCCGCCTCGCCGAGGGCACGCTCCCTCCTCGGCGGGCTCCGCCCCGTTCGAGGGGCAACCCCCTCCTCGAACGGACTTCGCCCCCGTTCGAGGGGCGACCCTTCCCTCGAGCGGTCCCGCCCCGCTCGAGGGCTCGCTCACCCTCGAGCGGGCCTCGCCTCGCTCGAGGGTCCGCTCCGCCCTCGGCGGGGCCCGCCATGCTCACGGGCGCCCCGCACGCGTGCGCCGGCCCGTACTTGGGCATTTAACGCCACGACGCCGCGGGACGGCGCCATCATGCGCCGGGGCTCACGCCCCGTGCCGCCACACCAACTCCCCAGGGAGGAGCCCATCCCCGCCACTGTGGGATGGACTGTGCGGTACGGCCGGTGTCAGTCCCGTGACACCGTGCGCCCGCTACTGTACGGCTAACGCGCCCGACCCTCGAAAGGGGGCCGGGCGCACCCTTGATTCCACTTTCCCGTGACCCTGCAGGTTAGGTGAGGGGCGCTAGGCCGGTGGATGGCCATCCCGGCCACTGTAGCGGCGCGGCCGTCGTACCCACGCGTGCAGGCGCACGCCTGACTCCGCAGGCGCACGCCCGGGCACTGCAGCAACCACTCCACTACCGCAGAGCTCATTGGGAAGGAACGCCGTTCTGCCCGCTCCTGTACCCCGTACCAGCCATCATCAGCACCTCCCTCGAAGCCTATCAGGGGACGCCATCGCCATCTGCCGCCTCCTACCCTCGAACCGCCACTGTTCGGGTACGAGGTAGGCCATCATGGCCGGATCGCAGCGAAGATCGTCCGAACGGCCGCCCGCTCTACACCGTAGCACGACGTGCTCCCACACGTAGCTAGGTAGTGCGGCGTGCATGTAACTCACCGCCCCCTTGGCCTATAAAAGGGGAGGCGAGCCCCCAGCCGCGGGGGGACGAGTTCGGAGGAAAACGAGCACAGTCGAACACAACGCACCGTGCACTCACCCTCTTATTCTCCCACAACATCTTCAGCCACTCACCAGGGACTTGGAAGCCACGCTTCCTCTCCCGCCTTGCTTGTACTTGCCCCACTACAAGCACCCCCGGTGCCGAGCAATATAGTGCCACAAGCACACCACTGCTGGACGTACGGCCCCCTCGGCCGGAACCAGGATAAAACCTTGTGTCATTTGTTGCTTGGCATCGACCATTGAGGGATAGACCTAGGCGTTATCTACTGGTTAGTGTCGGGACCATATTCCGCACCGACAGGGGGAGCAGGGACGTGCACGCGTGCGGGAAAAGGGTGAGACCGAGCTCGGTCAGGACTTTTTAAAGAGAGGAGGAGGGTGAGGGAAATGGTAGCCGAGGTATTGGCCATCAATGGCCGAAGGGGCGCCGGCGGCTCAAGGCAGGGGGTGGCGTGATGGGGAAGGAGTAACCGAAGGAGAAGTAAAGAAGGGGAGGGGCGGTCGGTGTTCCACTGCGCCATAAAGAAGAGGATTGAAGGCGGAAGGGTGAAGGAGACGGGGAAAACTGGCCGGCGGCGACGCCCTGTTGAGATGCAGAGGAGGCGGCGAGAGGTAGAAGGAGGTGGACTTGACGCGCGGACCCGGCCGGTCAGTGAGAGAAGAAGAGGGAAGGGAGAAATGGGCCACCCGGGGGGGACGGGCCGCAGAGAGGACTGGGCCGCTCGGGTGAGAAGGAAGGGGAGGATGAAGATGGGCCGGCGGCGTGTTTGGGCCAGGAGAAAGAGAAGTGGGCCGCGGCTGAAATGGGAAAAAGAGAAGGGTTTGGGTTTGGAGTTTTCTTTATTTATTTTTTCAAACCTTTTCAAACTTAAACACTTTTCAAAATCTAAACACTACAGACCTTTTTCAAAACATTTTAAAGACTTTTAAAACTTCACTCCATCAAACGTAAACATCATGCAACCAAAACAATTACAACACACACACATATTTATTTTGTTTAATTTGTAAAAACAATCAATTGGTTTTTCCTATACTAAATTTCCTTTAAAGAGAAAGAAAATGTTAAGAATTTTCAAAATTATGATAAATCATTGCTTAATTATTTTCCTAATAACATCCTGAAATCCAAGAATTTCAGGGTGTTACAACTGGCCTAAGGGCAGTTCCTATGGTATAAATCATGCACAAAGTTCAAGATCAAAAATTCAAATGTAGAACACAATATAAGTTTCTTCATGTAATATATGTCATTTAGAACAAGCTAATTAGTTAAAAATAAATTAATTTTTTTATCTAGATGTCCTATATTTTAAAACTAAGGGAGTAAATATTATATCTATTTTATTCTCTCCTTTATCCCTCCAATACTCTCTTTCTACTCGAGTCTCCCCAACGACATTTACTTAGTTTCTTGGTGCATCGGTGCTAATGTAGACTGTAGACTTGATTTCCTCCGGAAGAAACATTTATTCATTTGGGACTCTCTCTTCACTAATTATGTTACCACATTAGCAAAAGAATGAATTATCAAGGCAACTTAAAAAAACTCGAACTACATAGAGTAAGACCACCCCACGGCATTTTATTAAAAAAGGACATTCTCACAAAGGTCGTAAAAATTCTCAAACTCCTATCCGACTCATACACTCGTGTGTCTACTAGAGAATAAATCCCCTCGTGAGCCACACAAGTGTCAATCCTGGGGATCGAACTTGCGCCCGGCCGCTAGCGCATGTGGCGTGCGGACCACCCAAGCTAAAAATGTCCCATCGAGACTCCTCTTAGAACTCACAATTTCATTTTTCCGCATGTATCATATGTGGCTGAGTTATGAATTGCAACAAGTTGTGCAATGAGTGAATATATGGGGTTTTGTCGTATGCAAATCGTATTTGCTTTTAGTCTCTCTCGAAACATATTTCCTTTCGTAACAATAGCTAGGACCTCTAACTTAATGGTTATAGCACTTGAGTAGTACCTAGTAGATTCGAATTTGAATCCTCACATGAGGAATTTACAGAATTGGTTTTAAAAAAAATCCTCTCAACGGTGAAGATCATGTTTTATAGCATAGCTTGAAAACAATGTTGCTGTTTGGATCAAAGGATTTTCATAGGAATTTCAAAAGAAATACATTCCTTTGTTTTATATGAGTATATGACGACACACATTATGGAGTATTTTTTATATAAACAACACCATAAAAATATAATTTTTAGAAAACATAAATCATATATTAATAACTATAGAAACAGTAATTTAAAATTTTATATTGATGCACTTTAAGATTTTATTATATAACTATACGATTTAGATTCAAATTTAGGGGTTACTTTAAAATTAATAAGCACATAAGTGGATAATTTATATGCAAATTTGGGGGTTATTTGATATTGTTTTTATAGTAGCATTGATGAGTAATTTACATGAAAATAAAGGGTTAATTTACATTATTTTTTATAATGACATATGTGGGTAATTTAGATACATGTTTAGGGGGTACTTTGGTTTATTTTCATAATGACAGAGGTGCGTAATTTATTAGAAAGATAACAGATCCAATGACTATTATGATTAGAGATGTTGAATTGATGGTCGGATGTTTCTGATTTTTGTTATAATTTATAGGATTTCTCTGTTTCTCTAGACTATCCACCTAGGATCCTAGGTGGCATCATGTGGAGGTCTCGAAAAGAGCCTCCAATTAAAATTTCTCTATTTTTATCGACTGTCCACGTAAAATCCTAGGTGGTATCATGTGGAAATCTTAAAAGGAGCCTCTCATAGTAAGATCGGACGGTGGGAGTACTGTCGCAAATCCGCAGCCGCTCGTCGTCAGGCAACAGACGTCAAGTTACGAGGACCCGATTCCACCACGCAGAGAAAAAGTGTGGTACGCGCCGTGCGTGCTGACCTGCCGCACCGAACCGGTCGTCGCGGGCCGTGCCAGCCACCAAACCCAAGCAAGCAACGCCGCGGCGCACACACAGACCGTGGCACCACTCCACGGCGCCCTACTCCCTCGTTTGGCCTGCCGTGTTCTCCATTCCCAACAAAACTAACCTCGTCTGGCCTGCTGAAAAGGCCGACAGCCTGTTCGTTCGGCTTATCAGCCACGGCCAATGAAGCATTTTCTCTCGAATGAACCAGCCACCAAAGAACCAGTCCGCAGGCCAAGAAGATACTTTCTCTCGAACAAACGCTCCACCATTGTACCACCAGCCAACCGAACAGCACCCGAGATGAAATGCACGATTCACGGCTACGAGTAGCCGTCACGTACCTAAAACACTTTTTGTGCGGTTTATTAATTAGGATGTGGATTAGGAGCCATGTATATAATGACTCTGTTTGGATCCTCTCACATGGCTAGAGTTAAAGTTAGTTTCCAGCCACATCTAGCCTCAATAAACACCTCTTGGGTGGGCTAGTTTTTGGGTGGATTAGTGGAATCTAACCCAATCTAACCCACTCTGTTTGGATGTTTTAGAGCTAGTTGTGCTAAACTAGCCAAAACTATCTCTAACCTATGGATCCAAACAAGCCCAATGTAGTACTAATGTGCTACAGTGCTAGTACGATATGGGAGTAATGGTCAAGCTCCCTGTACTCCGGCCGCAGCCTATGAAAATGGTGTTTTCCGTTAGGCTGTTTTGATTCGTGTGATTAAAAGAGGGGGTTAGGTTAACCAAGTAAACCAACCACTAAATGTCCGGCCGGGTGACCAACAATTCCCACGTCTTAAACATCACCTTTTTGACGGTGAATCAGTGTCATTTTTTTCTCGCGCGTGAGAGAGAACATTGTAAACCGGTGCTCCATAAGGTGAACCTGAGCAGACGAGTTCGAGAAACGCATATTGTCCGGCAAATTGATGAGAGTGTGGGCTTCAGCAAATTGCGTGTATAAATAATGTCAGAATAAGAAAAAATTTCATATTAATTTGTCAGCAAAGATGTGAATTGATGTGACCGGTGAATATAGAAAACTAGGGGAACCTCACCCGCGCATTGCTGCGGGAATTAAGAAAATACAATGATTTTAAGGAAAATTTACCATGATATCATCTCTCGACGATAAGGACATAAGCATATTATGTAAAGTTGAAATACCCGGGTAATGAGTATCACTATTTATTTAAACCAAAGTGGCAAGCTATTTGAACTGAAGTTTCTTATCCGAGTATAAACTAATATTCATAACGATCACATCGTGTATCTTGAAAAAAGAACATGTATTTATTAGAGTGAGACTGACCCCAACAGCGGAAGGCAAACGCAAAATGCCTCATCCATCGACACTGTGCATGACCAAAAATCTCTCCAACAGATGAGGCATAGCGGGGAGACAAACTGACTTTGAGGAGAGAGGAGATGCAAATTTGCATCGTCCCTCTCCTGGAAGGCATAAGCTCCCTGCAGGGAAGGGCGACAGAGGAGGACGGAGCTCCGGGCGCCACCACCGGCCCGGGCGGCTCGATGCACCGCCGCTGGGGAGGGTGGCAGAGGAGGACGGAGCTCCGAGTGCTGTTGCCAACTCAAGCACTCAATGCGCCGCTACGGGGGAGGGAGGAAGAGGACAACACTTCGGGTGCTGCCGCCTGCACGAGATGCTCTATGTGCCGCCGCCTGCCGGAGGCCCCTCACCACAACGTGTTCGCAGGGCTCGTCGTCGAAGGAGGTACAGGGGAGGGGAGCGGCCGCACGTCCCCACAGCTCGCCGGCACAGGAGGAGCAGGGGAGGGGCCGCGCGCCGGCGGCGCCTCGCTGGCCACCCCCGCTCACCACGCGGCGCGGCGCGTGGCGCAGAGGAGATGGGGGAGCAGCTTGTTGACGGTTAATAGTTGTATCAAAGTTCGTTTATGACTTGCAAGCGGACAAGTCTCCCGTCGTAGTCAAGGGACCCTTCTTCCCTCGAGTGGTGAACCCAAGGTATCGAATCCGTGGAACAATGTGCAACGCAAGGATTCAATCTAGTAAAGCAAGGTAAAGCTATCTAATGAAGATAAGTTGCATCTAATCTACTAACTCATAAAGAAAACGAATCTAATCTAATCTACTAAAGAGGTAACAAGAAAAAGCAAGAGATAACCAATCTAGAGAATCTAGATTATGCTTATGTTGTAGCTCCAAACAAGATAGATGAAGATAGCAAAGAGAATCTCATTAAAAGCATCTTTAAATCGTGGCCTTCCCATCCGACTCCGAAAACATCCGCCTTTCGAGACCCCCGTTCTGTCACAACGTATCCCTATTCATGCGGGGAGCTTAGGGCGAGTTCGATAGAACAAGTTGAAATCACTTGGCCGGTCCGGTATGCACCTCTAGCCACCGCGGCTACAAGAGCACCCTATGTAATATAGCTATAGACTAGATCGTAGAAAAAGCAAAACCAAGAAGAAATCAAAATCATCGAGAAGGCACTTAATCGCTAGAAATCGGATTCACTTACAAACTTCACCATGAATGATTACATGAACAAGATCACCACCGGGCCCCTCCCTCGATCTTGATCCTCGCTCCGAGCTCCGACGTGGTCTTCCATGCAAGGTTCCCACGTCGGCCAGGGAAACCCTAGACAACTAGCACGACCCTCATCTTCAAGTTGGTGTCCCTCAAGCTTCTCTGCTCCTCGGCGGCGGAATACGACTTCCTCTCTGCGTGGCTCTCGGTCAGGGGACTATAAATAGCCCGATTGGCGGCTAGGGCAAAGGAGGACGAATTTGGGCCCTAAATGGGCCTGGGCCGACCGGACTGGGCCGGCCGGCCTGGGCCCATTTAGGCCCAGCCCGCGGGCTCCTTTGCCCGAGGTCGGTTCCCTTGCTTCTGGATGCTTCCCCCCTTCGCATGTAGGTCCATGTCGTCGGTTTCTCTCCGAATTAGACTCAACTCCTTGTCTTGCAAGATTCGGCACTTTTACGGTCGGGTCCCCGGAGTCCGTCGTCTTCTCGGATCAAGTCCCCGGCTTCTTGGAGTTAATTTTGCTTCATTGCATGACTTGTTCGGGGCTTCAAGGTCTTGTCATGAGGTGCTTGATGAACTTATCCCGAAAGTCTTGCATTCAACACTAAATCCCTGCATAAACATTAAACTCCAAAAACGACATGCACACGTGAACTTGTTATACCACGGGGGTTAGTACCAATGGATAAGGTATAAAACTCATGCCAACACCGAAGGTAAACTCATGGCTAGGTTGACGGATTTTCACCGTCAACATCTCCCCCATGCTTAAACCTTGCTCGTCCTCGAGTAAGACTTCGATGGATATCATCATTGCCAAACAATGTTTAAACCTTGCACTTGATCATACATGAAAAAAAACATAATGCTCTCAAAAGTTTAATTCGTTAAAGTTCCATAATGTACTAGCCTTCACCTCTACGGAGGGTAGATTCTTATTAAGCTTATCCCACAAGTATTAACATGCTCACAAAGTATAATAGACCTCAGAATTTTTGAAATAAAGAACGAGATAAAGAAAAGCTAAACCAAGTTCACAAATTTAAATCATCTTGTATATTGCTCATAAACTCTCATCTCACTTGTCTCTCAATCCTATATATTCTACTCCTTTCCCTCTCATAACATATATGTGTGGTAGGCTTTATATGGAGCTTTGGGAAAGTTTAGTCCTAACAAGATTTTATAAATGAGGTGTTGTCAAAACAAGACAAGCTTCTCATGGTCTTACCGAGACTCGTCAAAAAGGTCATTGGAAAATAATGTTAAGTCAAGGAGGGGAAAGAGAAAAATACACACACTTTTAGATGAGTGGACATGTGCAAATGGCAAAAAGTGATCCCAAGGCACAAAAGAAGTCCTCGTTATCGGATTGCACATGGTTGGAAAATGAGAATGGATCTTTTTAACTTGAAGCCTTGAATGCACTCTTAGAGAACCGGGGAGTTCACTTTACGCTCATATATATTTTTTCATATTTCTCATTCTTTTCTTTCTTTCTTTCTTTCTTTCTTTCTTATATATATATATATGTTTTTTTCTTTCTTCACCTTGGAAGTCACGTACATCGCCGAATTTTTTCTTTCATCATTATATATATATATTTTTAAAATACTCCCTTTTGAACTCTAAAACTGCACCGTACCTACCTCCTCCCCCATTCTTAGACGATGCTCGTCCTCGAGCAAAGAGGCGAAAAAATATGGTAGGTACCGAAAATAATTTTCCTTGGAGAGATACTTGAAATCTTCAACGTTAGCACCGTCTTGCGATCTTCCTTGAATTGATGATCCATTCTCAACGATAGGTTGTGGTCAAGGAGGTAATCACAAAAGATGATATTTGGTTTAAGGGTGGATATCCGGCGAAGTTTGTGAGATCACCGATGCGGGGATACACAATGCACGGATAAAAGGCTAGCAAAAAGATAGATACACAAAAACGGAATGACCAGCTTCTTAGTCTCGGGCCAGAGAAATCACGGCCTGCAATAACTCACTCAAAAATAAATCTTGTACACTAAGGTTTATGCACTCAAATATATATAAGGCTCTGGATAGGTTGAGCAACACACAAGTGATATTTATGACAAGGTTAGCAATATTTTTGAGCATAAAAGACATCTTTAATCTATTCATAACTTGAGAGCACATAAAACACTATGGGTCTTTATTTTAATCATAACCTCCGCTGAAGATTAAGCTAGCATTTAGATAATTTCAGATTTGTATTTTTAAGAGAGCACTAGTTCAAACATGCATAAGTCAATTACAAAGATAAACAAAGCGGCAATTATAATCATATATCATCCTGGCACAAACTTTGTAACTTTACCAAAGGTAAAAACTTGGTGGTGTCATTATTCATGATGAAAATAAACACTAAGATACACGCTGAAAATTAAACTAAAAACTGAAAATTAAAGCAAAGCTGAAAATACTACGCAAACATAGGTGCAAACAAACTGAAAATTAAAGAAAAGGGGGTAAAGGAAAGATAGCTAAAGCTCCTCCTCTCTCTAATCTTCCGCCGATGGTTGATATTGATAGTCTTGGTTGTTGTACCCTTACTTGTAATAGGAATGCACCACTCCTCCTATGAATTGTCTGACGGTTCTAGGTGAAGGTGTCCAAGCACATAAGCGACGTTTGCATTTCCTTCACCCATTTGGTTTGCATTGGTTTGGATGGCTGCAATAAATTGCATGTTCCTTGCAGCGTATCCTCCAATGGTGGCTCCATTTTGTTGTGGTTGAGGAAGGTGTGCATATGGCTCCGCAAAGGCTACGTTGGGCACCGCAAAAAATGGTGGGGGTATGGCTGCACCACTCCCCCATGCTTGCATTGGTACACCACCGTAGTAATTTGGCGATGCCGGAATTTCTCCGAATGGTGGAACATAATTTTGTTGTGCACCTCCTTCTTGGGCCATAGAAGATCCTTCTCCTATAATTCTTTTCTTTTATTATTTTTTTTTCTTCGCCGGCACAAGAAGTCCTTCCTCTAACCGATCTTCTTCCCCTCAAGAAAAGTCTTAATCTTCAATCCGGAAGGGGCAAATTCACCTAGGCCACTTCAAAGCCTCCTCTCTCATCTTCACTCTTATATTTTCCTTTCTTATTCCTAGGGAAGTCCCGGGTAGGAGATGATTTGGGTTCCTTGTAATACCCGGTTTTAAAGAGATAGCCAATATGGAGAGGCAACACCCCGAACCAATATCTTTCGAACTCGATGTTGCTTAACACCACCGGTTAGGTGAGTAGGGTTGATTGGCTGCGAGTAAATCTAATTCAACTCCGTGTTGGTTATCTTTGTCTCTCTTGTTCTCCCAAAAATCCACTTGCACAAAAGTGACACACTTGGATAATGGGTTCCGGATAGTATTTTTTTCGTTGATGGTCTCTTCCCGTGATCATACTCCAAAAGCCTTCCCATGTGCCTTCATGCACATACTTGTTCCGGAGCTCCCTTTTGAAAATAGGGGACACTCGCCCATGGGTCCACGATACTATAACATGCAATCGTTTCGAACATGAAAACCAATCTCATCTATCGGGGATTGTGTTGAATGGATCCAAGGAAGCATTGAGGCCTATACTCCCTTTCCGGCATGGTAGCTAACCTTAAGCATTAAAGTATTTCCAACACAAGATGATAGATAGATAATCCAACAAAGTTCGATTACATCTCAAGATCGATTGCAACCCATGGATGAAAGGAGATTACCCCATCAAAGCGCTAGAAATAGCATCGTTGATCAAGGTTACCCTTCCGACGGTGTCTTCCTTCTTCTCCTCTTGTGGGCTCCCTCCAACGGAATGAGAGACTCAACACTCCTTCATCAAGGGTATGCGCCATGGTCATGAAAATTTCCTAGGCGAATTCCTTGTGGGTGTTTGCCGACACTCCACTAGAGAATTGCACCGGTGTCCCGTGTGAAACCCAATATGTGGAGAGCTTGGTCGTCGATGTCGACGTTCGCTACAAGCCTCTACTTAAGGCGAGCGAGCTTCTTCTCCTCCTCCGTCATGATGACATACCCCTCGGAATACCGCGGAGCGTATGGAGGTGGAGCGGATGATCGTGTCAAGTGGCGAGGTTGGACAGGCGGTTCCTCCATATGTTATTGAAGTTTGGTAAACCTAATGAACGAGTTTTGTGTGGCCCTCATGCCACCAAGGAGAAGAGTGTGGTTCCTCCTCGGCGGTGCCGTGTCCTCCTCCATACTCCAAGGAAACTCGGAAACCGAGTGCCTCCTCGAAGAGGTTGTCGATGATGGCTTAGACGACGATGATCCCTTCTTCTTCGGTGAAAAGACTTGTAGTTTTCTTCCTTGATTGCAGCACTCTCCCTCACAAATATATATCCGGGGTTTTCACCCGGTAACAAGGTACACAAATATTATTTTGGAGTCCGGACTTTGAGTGGATTAAGGATGTGATTTGTTTGCACGAAACAAACGCGGTGGATGGCTAAGTCTAAGGTGATTCCGGCCTACAAACTAGAGCACACGAACAAAGAGTTGGATGAAAGACTACCTCTCTCCTCCTCTTGGCTCGGTTCTTCTCTAGTGCATGTTGCTTCGTGACTGTGTACACCTTCCAAACGTTCCCGTCCACTCCTTCACTTGCAATATTGCTCCTTCCACTTGATGTTTTCGCTTTGACTTACTTCCATACTCCCTTGCCTCACATGCATCCATGATATTCCTACAAAACAAAGCCTTGGCTGCCCCCCATGCTTGTATTTTGCATGTGGTTTAAATATGTTGGAGGGGCATCCCGTGATGTACCATGGTGCATGCATGGTTAGGTTAACTAGATTGCCTCCCTTTAAGGCTAAGCACTCCTCTAATTTCGAAATTTAAAAATATTTTTCAGAGCCATGCAAGAGCTCGAACATAATTTTAGAGAAGTTTTTAAACCATTAAAAACAAATGCAAGTCGAAAATATTTTTTTATTACGTCGGTTTCGGTCTCACCGGTATAGTTTGCCTTCATTGGTTGAGAGCAAGCTTTTCCCGGCTTGATCATGGGGGCATAGGTTTAGGTCCTAATTTTGATTAGATGAGAGAGATTTTGAATGAAATAAAATTAAGTGAGGCTTAGAAAAATTCTAATCTTAGAGAAACCAAGGATATGAATTTTTAAACCAACCAAAAATCAAGTTTCTAGGTTCACGCGAGTCCTACCACGTGCTGAAATTTAAATAACATCTAGATACAAGTCGTGGCTCTACTCGAGTGTTTTTAGCATGAAAAATAAGTCAACCTCAGCACCATAATGAGGGTGAAAGGTTGATTAAGGTTCTGAAATTTTTTTCTTTTTGGTTGTGGTTTCTCGAAAAAGAAGCAAACAATCACATAGGATGGTTCATGTAAAGGGTTTATGATCAAGCAAAATATTCAACCAAGAATTATGTCTCTAATATTGTTCAACCATTCTAAGTCTAATGTTTTGCGTAGTAAAATTCAAAACTGAATTATAAAGACTCGAAAAACCTGGAATCGGGTTGTCCTCCCGGTAGCTTATTCTTGACTCGACGAAACGGGTTGCCTCCCGCCTAGCGCTTCGTTTATAGTCCATGGCTAGACTTCTTCACTTGATTACTCCGGATCAACGCCCTTTGCGGGCGTTGCAATCTTGGGTACCCACTTTGGCTTAGTCAATTTTTTTGGTCTTCACAGGCTGGCTTTGTCCTTTGGTCTTGACGGATGCAACAACTTCTTGGGACCTTGGAGTTGTCTCGGATATTCTTCTTTGTCACCAATCGGTTGTCCGGCAAGTTGTCCCACTTGCGTCTCTAACATCTTCATCACGATGAACACCCCGCATGTGGATCTTGCCTTGGTAGCCTTTAGGTGTTGAGCTTCTTTCTCCGTCTCCATCTTCTCCATCCTCGTTGATCTTGAACGGCCTTCCGGCGTCTTGACTTGGAGGGGGTGATTCCCTTGGAGATTTTGATGGTCCTTCGAGCTTGTGTTGCATGTCACCTTTGCTTGTAAAGTTTTCCTGGATCATCCACAAAAAAGTTTGGGTTTCTTGGAGAGGTAGCCAACCATCTCCGGTTAGGGTTAGTGATAAAACAAAAATCTAAACATAAGAACTAGGGTTAATCAAAACTAGATTAGATTGAAAATTTTTTTCTTTTTGAGGATGATCAAACATAAGAGATGCAAAAGAAAATCAAAAGAAAAAGCGAAAGATAAGCGATACTAGATCGGATCTTGATTGCTTGTTCCCCGACAACGGCGCCGGAAAAAAGGGGCTTGTTGACGGTTAATAGTTGTATCAAAGTTCGTTTATGACTTGCAAGCGGACAAGTCTCCCGTCGTAGTCAAGGGACCCTTCTTCCCTCGAGTGGTGAACCCAAGGTATCGAATCCGTGGAACAATGTGCAACGCAAGGATTCAATCTAGTAAAGCAAGGTAAAGCTATCTAATGAAGATAAGTTGCATCTAATCTACTAACTCATAAAGAAAACGAATCTAATCTAATCTACTAAAGAGGTAACAAGAAAAAGCAAGAGATAACCAATCTAGAGAATCTAGATTATGCTTATGTTGTAGCTCCAAACAAGATAGATGAAGATAGCAAAGAGAATCTCATTAAAAGCATCTTTAAATCGTGGCCTTCCCATCCGACTCCGAAAACATCCGCCTTTCGAGACCCCCGTTCTGTCACAACGTATCCCTATTCATGCGGGGAGCTTAGGGCGAGTTCGATAGAACAAGTTGAAATCACTTGGCCGGTCCGGTATGCACCTCTAGCCACCGCGGCTACAAGAGCACCCTATGTAATATAGCTATAGACTAGATCGTAGAAAAAGCAAAACCAAGAAGAAATCAAAATCATCGAGAAGGCACTTAATCGCTAGAAATCGGATTCACTTACAAACTTCACCATGAATGATTACATGAACAAGATCACCACCGGGGCCCTCCCTCGATCTTGATCCTCGCTCCGGAGCTCCGACGTGGTCTTCCATGCAAGGTTCCCACGTCGGCCAGGGAAACCCTAGACAACTAGCACGACCCTCATCTTCAAGTTGGTGTCCCTCAAGCTTCTCTGTTCCTCGGCGGCGGAATACGACTTCCTCCCCGCGTGGCTCTCGGTCAGGGGACTATAAATAGCCCGATTGGCGGCTAGGGCAAAGGAGGACGAATTTGGGCCCTAAATGGGCCTGGGCCGACCGGACTGGGCCGGCCGCCCGGGCCCATTTAGGCCCGGCCGCGGGCTCCTTTGCCCGAGGTCGGTTCCCTTGCTTCCTGGATGCTTCCCCCTTCTGCATGTAGGTCCATGTCGTCGGTTTCTCTCCGAATTAGACTCAACTCCTTGTCTTGCAAGATTCGGCACTTTTACGGTCGGGTCCCCGGAGTCCGTCGTCTTCTCGGATCAAGTCCCCGGCTTCTTGGAGTTAATTTTGCTTCATTGCATGACTTGTTCGGGGCTTCAAGGTCTTGTCATGAGGTGCTTGATGAACTTATCCCGAAAGTCTTGCATTCAACACTAAATCCCTGCATAAACATTAAACTCCAAAAACGACATGCACACGTGAACTTGTTATACCACGGGGGTTAGTACCAATGGATAAGGTATAAAACTCATGCCAACACCGAAGGTAAACTCATGGCTAGGTTGACGGATTTTCACCGTCAACACAGCTCCAGATCTGACAACACCGAGCAGAGGAGCAGCTGAGACCGTGCCGGTGGACGGGCTGGTGTCGTGGACAGAGCGGCGCAGTGTGGCGCAAGCTGTGGGGAGAAGAGGAGCAGGGAAATGCAATTGCGATTCCTCTGTTGGAGGCATCACGATTTGGAGGAAGTGCAAAGCACTGTTCAGGTGAGGCAAATGTGGATTTGCCTTCACAATTTGCAAGTTGTTGTTGGAGTCAGCCTGAGTCCTTGGTAGCATAGATAATTCTATCTTGTCCGTTCTCCATGTTTTATGTTGAGAATAATTTCCAAGGGTTACCTGTATGAATAGTGAGTATATTATAGATGTCAGATATTATGCTTGATTGAATATTTGGAGCTTTATTGAGTATAATATTTTATGAAGTACCTCTCAATGGGTCTTCTGTTGTTTTGCTAGAGGATCAGTTGGAGCCTCTTCATTGAATTCCAACCTTCGTTTTACCTGTGAATCGCTGCAAAAATATATGGAATGCGAAGATGTTAGAATTGTCTTTTCCGTTCTCCAGGTTTGCTCACAAAAATATTGAGATCTTTCAAAGCCCTTTCGGACATTTTCATGACTTAGAGTGACCGGCACACTCAAGATACAACGGGCACAAATGTTTAGAATTTTAGAACCTAAGCAAACCACGCACGCAGCACACAAATCCAGAAGCAACTCATTGGTCAAGTGAATTTTAGTTACCACTCACAGCAGTGGATCAGAGGCTGAGAACTCCTTCAGGAGGGCTAGTGGAGAGCTCCTAGGGCAACATGAACGTGGCCTTTGAAAAGTCTGAAGAAGAAAATAATTTAGTACCTGTGCCTGTGATGGGGATGATAAACTGAGACAACATTGTTGTGGAGTGCTCCATATAAACCTCAACACCTGACGATGCAATTAAGGAGTTTAATCGATCAACAATAGGATTAAGTGACCATCAATGTCACTATTGGTGGAAGCTAGAGGTAACAGATGGATTTGGACTGTAAACATAGATTGGTGGAGGCCAGAGGTACCTCAAGGATGGGAACAACGGCGATGAGGAATCCGGAGCCTGGCGGAGGTTGTGAAAGAAGCATGTCTATGAGCAAAACAAATTTACAGATGACACGAAGAGTTGCGGTGTTTGACGACGGGTGCATGCGGGGTAGGGCGATGCTGGGATTTCAGGGAGGGAGTCACATGAGCAGTGAGAGAAAGGAGTGGAGATGGGGATTCGCTGACCTGCGACGGTAGGGATGGGCGGGCCGAGGAGGGCGGCGCAGGAGGCGGATTCTCGGGAACCGATTCGTCTCCTCACCTGGGGCATGTAAGTATGGAGTTGTCAGTGTGTAAATTTGGAGGTGTCAGGCTTCATAAATTTCTTATAATCCATATTATATTATGCATATGGAAGGATTAAGCAATGCAAGGAGCATAATATATATAGCAAATGTGTACTGAAAATTAAATGGGACCATATATGTTGGACAAACATCGTTGCATATGCAGTAGTAATTTACACATTTTGAAAAGAACATTCGCATCAGCAAAAGTTATGAAGCTGCACACAGCGAATGAAAAAATATAGAAATTGACTGTAATCATATATTTGGAGTAGCCGAACCGTCAGAATAGACACAGCCCCATATATGTATACGTTTCTCTGCTCTGCTGTAAATCGGATAGATGCATAGATCAGCAGGCGTTTAGATGGTTAGCTGGAGACATCGAATTGAAGGCCATAGAAATTGACTGTAAACATAGATTTGGCGAGGTAGGCTGGACCTCTGAATTCAAACACCAATAAGAATATAGATGCAACCACATCTATGCACATTTCCCTGTTATGATGCAAATTGGATAGCAATATAGATCACTAGACGTTTATTACATGGTTAGGCAAGGAAATTTAGTAACGTTGAAAAGCTCATTTAAGAACTATTGACCGACTGGAGCAGTGGAGCATAGTTAAACAAATTACAAATCGATTGAAACGATTTGTCATACTTCATAAGCATCGAGGCAGTCTCAGATGAATAGTCAGGCAGATAACGCATGCACCGAGTAGATTATGACAGAGCAAAGGAAGGCGGCAATACCTGGATATGAGTGGATGCGAAGTGGTGCAACCGGTGGTGCTCGCGCTTGCGTCGCAGCCGACGTCGTCGAGCAGTGCCTCCGCCCATCAACGCCCCACGCTCCTCCATCCCCTCCCTCTCCGTCGGCGCCTAGCACCACCGCCGGGAGGCACCACACGAGCCGCGGCGCTGTCCCAGTCCCCGCGGGTGCGCAGGAGAGCGGCACAAGGGAGGCGCGGGGATCTCGAGCAGGAGCTCGTCGGTGGCCGCCGAGAGGGGCGTCGGGATCGGAAGCGCCTGCGGATGGAGAGTCGGCACCTCCTGCCTCCGGTGGAGCGCCAGGGGAGAGCGTCGCCGGTGGGCGAGCAGGATATACCTGGCGATGCTGCCGAGAAGGACGCCCGCGCCGCGTGCTTGCCGAGGATGGCTGCGTGCGTCCTTGCGAGCGCCTTGAGGGCGAGGCAGAGGGCCTCCTGGTGGCCGTCGACGCCGCATCCGGCGCAGGACAGGAGGGGGAGGGTCTGTGGATAGGGTTTGAGTGGAGAAGGGAGCAGGGGAAGAGGCCGTGGGGAGGGAAAGGGGCTCCCGCGGGGAGGGGAACTGGGGAAGAGGCCGCCTGGATAAACAATTCACGGGTGAGGTAGGAGAGCAGAGTTTGACAGGTTGGATGGCGCGCTTGTAGGCCGGACGGAGAAAATGCGGAGCCCGCGACGCGCTTGAATAGTTGAATGCATCCTGCCTATGTTTGGGTTACTACTCTGACCAATCAGAAGCCTGAGAACTCCTTAATGATTGTTAGTGGGGAGCTCCTATATAGGAGTTATAGATTAGATGAAGTTGCTCAGGCATGTTTAGAGTAACTCCATCATACATTCAGACCCCTAACTCCACCCCTACTCGAAAAGTACACGCTGTGAGAGAAAAAATGACTCCAATAGAGCCCCAACTCTGGCCTCTATCACTGTTCACGCCCCTTACTTCCCTCCTCCGCCCCCTTCTCCTGCGGGTGGAGAGAGAGGCCCTCATTTTGTGGTCGGCCATTTTCTCCCCACACACCACCAAGCGGAGGCGCTGGCCGCTTCTTCCTGGATCTCTACGGCAAGCCACACGTGTGGGAGTGCTTGCTCCTGGACACTACGTCGGCCTTCTCGCTGCACCCGGGCGCCGTTGTGGGCGATGCTGCCCCGGTCGCCAGCGTCTTGGGCTCCTCTTCTTCGGTCAACACGAGGATGCCGCCGACGCCGAGGCAGGAGCCGAACTCATAGGGGGAGTCTGGGGACGCCAGGGCTCGAGCTTAACGGCAGCAAAGCAGCCACCGGGGAGCCAGCCTCGGGAGAAGGCGTCTCTGAGCTCGCTAAGCGTCGTCGGGCGGAAGGGGAGGGACTCGTTCCACTGGACCACCACTAGGCTGCTGAAGCTCTTCTAGGAGGTGGTGCCGGATGCTATCCAGCACCACCATCTCGCACGCCATGTCGAGGAGCATCTTGTCTTTGCTCAGACTAATGTTGCAGGGGCAAGCTGCAATAACGGAGGAGGGGTGCCCGAACGCCAAATTGAGTGTCGCCCGACGTCGACGACCACGGGTGTCGTCTCCGTGCAACCTCCTTCCTGCGCCAATGTGCCCGACTAGAGCTCGATTCGCTCGGCCGGAGCTCACGCTCCGCGTTGTTGCTGTTGCGCCGGATAGTGGCTGGGCTTAGGTGCTTCGGCGTGAGATCCAATTGAGACCAAGAATGCAAATTGAGACCAAGAATGCAATACATAAGAGAAGAGGAAGAGGAAAGGTGAGATAGAGGGGGTGGAAGGAGACCGACAGATGGATCTCACTTGTCACATCAGTAGTGCTAGTAGGTGATGTTCGTGGAGTTATGGTAAAAATGAAATAGGAGGAGTTCTTATTAAATAAGAGGCTCAAAATAGAAGTTATTGCTCAAGTTGCTCTTAGGCACTTCACTGCCATAAATTAAGGAAATGTTTGCTTCACAACCACATTTTGCCTCGCCACACGCGCCACAGCTACGCCTCCTACTTGTATGGCTCGCCATGCAAGTTGTGGCGGCGAAAGTCACCGCCTCAGTTTGCCTCGCCACACGCGCCACAGCCACGCCTCTTGTGGGTCGTCATGCAAGTTGTGGCGGCCAAAGTTACCGCCACACACCACAGCTCAACATAGTGCAAAACGACAAGCAGCAGAAGACGGAAAATGACAGGAGTAAAAGCTTGTGGCAGCCACGGGAAAAAGTTGAACCAAACAGTTACCTTTGTCCGTGGGTCGCCGAACGTTAAGACTGACCGCAGCAGTCAACTGTAAAGCATCCGGAACCGGAAAAATAGAGGGTCGGACCTCCTGCACCAGTGCAGAAGATCCGTGCAGAAAGACCCTCGATGGTCCGAGACCGGGGTCGGGCGGCAAATCTCGCGCGTGCCTCGCTCCTCCGCCAAATCCGTCGTCGCCTTCCTCGCGCCTCCTCGCTGCCGTCGCCGCGTCCTCCGCTTCCCCCTCGCCGTTGCTCGTACGCCGCTGCCGGGCCCCTCCTCTCCTCGCCGTCGCCGCTGCACCCTCGCCCCTTTGCCTGGTAGAGGTCGTTCGAGACTTCTTCCCCTGGCTATCCTCTTCCTCCTTGGAGCCAGTGGTGGCGGTGCTGCCTGGCCGTAGGCACCACGAGCAGTGGCAGGGGCGGCAGTTGGGCGGCAATGTGCATGCGCGGCGGGGAGGCGGACCAACGGCGTCGACGTGCCGACCGACGACTTCATCCTTCTCTCCCTCCATCCCGGGAGAGGCGCCGGCGACACGCACCGGCCGCGGAGCTCCGACGCGGGACCGGCCGCGGCCACGGCCATGCGCGCGGCCGCGGAGCTCCCACGCGGGACCGGCGGCGGCCCCGGCCATGCGCGCCGGCCGCGCCGACCCCGGCCATGCGCGCCGCCCGCTCGGTGTGCTCCACCGTGCCGTTCTTGCCGGGGAGGAGAAGCGCTAGGAAGGGCCGAAGGAGGAGGTGCCGACGCCGTTTGGCCGCGGGGAGGAGTCGGGAGAAGGGGCGGGGCCGGCGCGTCGGGCGGGGAAGGAGCCGGGAGGAGGGGCCGTCGGGAGAAACTCGGGGAAGGAGGAGGTGCCGGACCGCCGGCGCGCCGTCGGGCCGAGGAGTGGTCGGGTTGGGTTGCTTGAATGGATAGGATCAGAATATTCTAAGGAATATTCTTTTCAGGGTGAAAGATAGAGTGTACTGCTGCATTACAATCTCATTTAGAGGGTAGATTTTTTTAAAGGAGCCCTGTAATACTGTTTTAGAGGGTGAAAAATAAAGGACCTTGTTGCGGTCAGTCTAAGCAGGTAAGGTGCGACTGCGAAGCAAACAACCCCTAAATTAGCAGTTGTCGAGCACGACGAGGATCAGAGACGCCAAACTGTGGGATACTGGGATAACCAGACACGAGGAGAAGAGACTATATAGGGACGTGCGCCGACCCCGACCTACTGTCCTGTCGCATCGACCGATTGACCGGCCAGCCCGTTAGCCGTCGCTTGCCAAGACGGGGTTCGGTACTGGCACTCTGGGAGAACGAACGCGTCGTCGTGCCATCCATGCCACCAAACCCCACCTGTCGCGGCACCACGCGCGCCATCTCCAGGCCACGGCGCTCTACCATCCCCCTCCCTTCCCTGCCCGCGTCGTCCGCCTTCTATTATTCTCCCGTCGTCCACTACTCAAATCTGGCACTTCACCGAAAAAAACAGTCAATTACTAACCTCGCTACGAGCCGAGATCAGTGCGTGATTCACGGACACGAGTGCCCCGTCACGTACTTTACACACACTTTCCATCTGCTACCATTTTTAGTGCACACGCTCTGGATGCAATGCAACGACCGTCAACGACGGAACGGGATGGGAGCATGTAGGGTGGTGCCCTTTTCCGTTACGCCGTTCTAGCTAATCCAAGTTTAGATGTGCAAGGCGCTACTGACCAGCACCCCACTGCAACGCAAAAAGCAAGATGCGTTTCGAGATAAAGCAAAGCAAAGGAAACCGAGTTGTGGGGGGCCAGTCCACCGACCGGGCGAGAGAAGCAGGGCAAAACGGCACCCACGTAGGAGTATTCTAATAAAAACCTGAAAGGAAAACAAGCGACGAGCTCTAAAACTCACATCTCGTGCCTGCTAAAACAACGGCAGAGAAAAGAGGACTAGCGGCTGACGAGCCTTGTGGCTGAAGCGGACCCGTACGTAAACGCCTGCTCGCATCGCTCCGCCGCTGTCGATGCGTTCGAAGTTGGAGGGGAAACAGATGAGATCGACCCGGCCAAAGCTGTGAACGGAACGGTATCGATCCGGCTTTGGACAAAAGTTGTGGTCGAGTTGGTAGCTTTTCTTTTTTTTATCGTAGTTAAAGCGATTCTGAATTCCGGCCAGGCTCCGGTTGAATCCCGGGGCAGGATGCTGGAAGCTTGAATTTCTGAGCACTTATCAGGGATCAGCTGTCAGCATCCCAACCTTTTACTGCCGGAATGACAAGACACTCTGTCTGCACTCATTCTGCGTGTCCTTCGCCCTTGCTTGCACAGTGATGGAAACTTCTGATCCACCGGCACAAGGTTTATCGTGATAACCGATAAAGAAGAGGGTACCTCGAATAATGTTACCGTTAGTCGTCATCAGTTCAAATAAATCCTCACATAAAACCCCCGTGGCCGGGACGCGCAGTCGCAGCGCGAATGCCACTCCCCTGAACCGACAACTGACATGCACACCACGCCGGCGTCCAATCATGACCACCGATCGATTCCGTTCGTCACAGGAGACCAAAAGGCAGTTCACATAACCAACTCCGAAAAATCATCGTCCATCCGGGGCGTCGCCAACCGCCGCCTGCGACCGGACCCGGCCGCGGCTGACGACGCATCGATCGATCACGAGAAGTGCACGGCAATTTCGGCCTTGGCAACATGCTGTCGCCGTTGGGGCCGAAATCTTTCGGCATCTGAATTCCCAGCCTTTCCTTTTCATCAATTTTAAGGCATAAAAACATCTTAGGCTCCCTGCTGATAGGCTATTATCCGGAGACGCCTTCCGGCCCCGCCGCACCTGCAACTGCAACCGACCCGGGACGTGATTGCTAGCCTGCTGCTGGCCTGCTGCTGCCTACCGGCGGCCCAGCGGGATGAGAGATGCGCCGCCGCCGTGCGGTACCGCGCCGGCACATGCTTTTGCTCCAATGCTTCATCGAGAATTCCATGGCCACGGCACACGTACGCTCTCGTACCCCGGCCCGGCGCGTGGCCGTCACCTGCTACGCGATCCGGCCGGTTGGATACGCTCGGCTCGCGTGCACGGGAGGCACGGCGCCCGCACGCGCGACCCCCCGCCCCTTTCTTATGCGTTTGCAGCGTTTCCTTCCTCGCTGAGGCTCCGGCTCCTCACACCGCGGATCACGCCGCTGCCAAACCGTTGTTGCCTCATCAGGCTCCGCTTCTTCACACCCAACCCGAGTTTTTCCCAGCCGTTTGACTCCCGCGCGCCGAGAGGGGAAGAGAGGAGAGGAACCACGGCTGGTAGCCGTTTTCCCCCCTCCTACACGTCAGTCAGTGGAACGGCAGCGCCCGGGGTTCTCGGCCTGCGCCATTTCCCTTTCCTTCCGCCCGCGCGGCTGGCGTGGCGTGGCGCGCCGTGGGAGATGGGGTGCAAGGGGTCGAAGCACGCGCTGCTGCACGAGGGGTGCGGGCCGCCGCCGGAGCCGAGGGGGGGGCTCGGGCCGCCTGGCGTCGTCGCGGAGGCGGCACTCCGTCGCGCTGCGCTCGGCCGCGGCGCTCGGGACGACGCTCAGCCTCGACCGCGCCGCGGCGGCCGTCGCGGCTGTGGGGGTTTCTTTCGACGCCGACGCATTTGCTGGGGGCGGGGACGACGAGGGGATGATGAAGGCCGGCAACGACGTCGTCGGTGGCGCGGCGGGGAAGCTGCTCGGGCCGTCGCGGTCGTTCGCCGGGTGGTGCCCCGCGACGCCGCCCGTGGCCGTGCCGCTGCCGAAGCGGCAGAAGAGGGTGGTGGTGGCCGCGGCGCCGCAGCCGCCGCCGAGACTGGCGCCGAGGACGCCCACCAAGACGCCGGTGCACGGGCCGCCCGAAGAGATCAACCTGTGGGAGCTCATGAAGGGGCTCGACGACGAGGAGGACGGAGAGGGCGACGACGACGATGATCAGGAGGAGAAGGAGGACGGCCACGGCAACTGCGTGGAGAGGAAGGCGCAGTCGGCGCCCGGGTCGCCGGTGTTCGATCCGGAAATCCTGGACGCGTTCCGGAAGGCGCTCGACGAGCTGACGCCCGGCTCACCTCTCCCTGATTCCGTCAAACGCGGCGGAGACGGCGTCGAGAAGCGCGAGATTCAGATGTTCCCGGGCATCGTCCGCGCGCGGGTAAACCTCCTCCAGGAAAAGATCAACGCCAAGACGAAGCTAGCCAAGAAGGCCTCGCCACCACCGCTGCTGCCACCGCCACCGGAGAGCGCTGGGCGGGTCGTCGTGTACCTCACGAGCCTCCGCGGCATCCGGCAGACGTACGAGGACTGCTGGTCCACGAGCGCGATCCTGCGCGCCTACAACGTGCGCGTCGACGAGCGCGACCTGTCGATGCACGCCGGGTTCAAGGACGAGCTCCGCGCCGCGCTTGTCGGCGATGGCGGCAGGCTGCCGCGACTTCCGCAGGTGTTCGCGGACGGCCGGCACCTGGGCGGCGCCGAGGAGGTCCGCCGCCTTCACGAGGACGGGGAGCTGGCGGCGGCGCTCGAGGCCTGCGACGCGGCCGCGGCGCGCGCGGGCAAGGGGGAGGCGTCGCCGCCGCGTCGGAGACCTGCAGCGGCTGCGGCGGGGTGCGGTTCGTGCCGTGCGACGTGTGCTCCGGCAGCTGCAAGGTGTTCGTGGAGGACGAGGACGGCGACGGCGACGGCGACGGCATCGCCGGCGCGTTCAGGCGGTGCCCGGAGTGCAACGAGAACGGGTTGGTGAGATGCCCCGTCTGCTAGCGGCGTTGTGCAAAACAGAAAAAATGTTTCTTTCCCCGAGCTGTTGTGGAATTTTGACGATCTTCAATTTGTTGTTCCCGATCATGACGTGACCGACCACATGTACCTGTACAGATCAAGAGAAAACAAAAACACCGTCTTGGAATTTCGATGAGAATTTCAGTGTGAATGACAAAAGCACTCTAGCCTCTACTAGCACGGAGTCAACTGTTGCCTGAGCCAATGTGAACCAGCGTGCGCATGTCCTGGTACTTACTGATCTCGTTGCTCGCTTGCTCATCAGTCCGCAAAATCTGGTGGCGGCGCTGGCACTGTCCTCAAGTGGCAGAAATGGTAGCCTCGCGCCATTGATGCGGTGGTGTTCATGTCAGGGAATACAGGACAAGATTCTCAATGATTTTGGCGCCCACACGCCCACGTTTTGCATCGGTACAGGCGGCCGTACACGGGGAGTAAATGGCGTGGTGGCTAGGATACGGGATACGGACCACGGAGGTCTACCAGCATGGCCAAGGCTGGGCATTTGCGCCGCGACCGCGAGTTGCCAGAGCCTGTGCGTGCGCGCGGGAGTACCAGTATACCAACCGTGCCGTCCCGACCATGTAATCTGTGGCGAAATGAATTGCAATTGCAACGTGAGCCCATGAAAAAAATGCAGTCCCCCACCGTCTTGAAAAGGATGCAGTGTGCAGATTGTCTTTTAGTCTATTTGGTGTTTATGATGAATGCCTTTGTTTTTCTCTCAATATATTTTTTTGTTAAACTTTCAATTGTTTGACTTGGGAATTTAGGATAAGAAAAGAGCCGCATTACATTTCAGCTTCTATCCTTTTATATTGGTTTTTACGGCTGTGAGAAAGTTCCCTCTAAATCTTGCAAATATCGTATCATGAGTTAAAACCTTTTGAGATGGTGGCGCCCTTTCTCCGTTTCTCGTATTTGATATTCCCCTCAATTCTCTAACACTGCCTCTCTTCCTGCGCAATGTTGAGTCTGCCTACGCGCGTCCTGAAGCTTGCTAGCCATCGACACCCACGGCCCACCCACTCCAAGTGATAAGCCCCCATGTCCATGTGTGTGAGACCTATACCGGGCGGTCTTAGCGGAGTGCCACCGGCGCTAGAGCAACTCTAACAACATCTTTATTTTTGTTAGCTAAAATTGGAGTTTTGGCCTTTATAAAAAAAAATAGAAGACCTCATAATTTCAGCGGATGATCCAACAGACTCTTTAAATTGAAATCTCTATACTAGTGGGACCGACATGTCATTCTTACCCCCTCCCAACCTTATCCATTCCCCACCGGAGAGCAATGGCATGGAGCAGCAGCGGAACCATGACGGCGTCATGGAGGTTCCGGAGATCGACGATGACGACCTGCTCATCAAGCTCCTGGACGCGTCCCTCTCCGCCGAGGACAACGCAGGCCAGGCGCTCGGCTTCACGGCCGACAACGTTGACGGCGACTGCTGGATCGACGGCTAGGAGCTGAGTTGCGGCATCCGCACGCACCAGGTGTCGGGGTTTGATATCGCCAGCAAGTAAAATTTTATATGTTTGTGCGTCTGATCCGGATGGTTGGGCTTACAAACATAGGGATTATACTGGTTCAGGCACGGGGGTGCCCTCGTCCAGTTCGAACGAGTGTTCTAATGCCCGTAGGGGCTTGTAGTAGGGGGCACAAGCTTAGGTCGAGAGAGGGAGAGTGTCCCAGGTCTCTGAGTGTAGTGGTGCGAGGTGATCTCTCGGTGCGAGTGTGATGCGAGGCTCTATGATCGTGTTGTGATCGTCTGTCCCTGTTTGTGATGTTGTTTACGGTGCCAGCCTCCCCTTTTATAGTCCAAGGAGAACTGGTATACAAGGGTTAAGATGGTAAAACGACGTCCTGCTACAGTGTCGGATTAGTGCTGGAACAGTGGCTCGCCATGGGCCTTCGTCTCCGGTTGGCGCCGTACGCTGTGCTAGCCACAGTAGTCCCTGTAGGACGGTGTAGCTGGCGGTTCCCGTTCCAAGGTGGCTTCTCCAGAGTCAGGGCTGCGCAGGTCTTGCTAGGCCGAGGCTTCTCGTGCAAGCCCCGATCTTTCCTCTGATGGCTGTTAGGCCGAGTCTCGCAGTTCGATGCCTTACAGGCAAAGGATTCGCCTATCCTTCGCTAATGTTTGTTTATCCAGATGATGGGACGTCGGGGCAGTCCGCTTCCCACACCAGGGAAAATCGCATCATGGCCTGGCCGCCTGACAACATAGATCTGCCCGCCCTGCTGCTCCTGGACGTCCTGGACGGCACGAGGCTGCTCACGGCACATTGGAACCCTCGCCTGGGGCCCCCCGCCGGTGGGCTGCAACCGAAGGAACCTTAGGTCGTGCGGTGCGGAGCCATCCATCAAGGCAGCTAGAGCGCTCCTTAGGTCACGCGGGCCGTCTGCCTGGGTCGGAGGTGGCCCCATAGTTGATGTCAGGCCGCTACCCTTGAGGAGGGGGGGGGTGGGCCTGTCTTGCTAGTCGTCGGTGTTGGGCCACCGAGATGTGCCCATCATTAGCCTTTGCGATTTTGGGGATTTAGGGGCTATGATGATTACCCCTAATTTATCCCCTCATCAGTAGCCTAAAGGGGGGAAGAGTGGAGAAATTATGATCAGTGACATCTGCCTTCTTCTGATCTTTACTCCGGTGGGGGCACGCGAGCGCACCCACCGGGTGTAGCCCCCAAGGTCGCGGTGGAGCCAAGGGCTCTGCTGCGAGGTGTTTATTTTAGCCGCCGCGAGTACTGACTCGCCTTTTGAGGCCGACGTGGCCAGATGGGGGAATTTCACCCAGCGTCACGGAGGATTGTGGCTGTCCTCTGCTGATGTGATGGCGGTGTTCAGCGGGTCTTCAATTCCTGCCACACCGCCTGGCGGGGTGGGTGGTCGTTTATGCTTGTTTCGTAAGCTAGCCCATGCCAGCCGCAACCCTCTTTGCATGGTGGGGCTGGTGTTGCCCTATAAAGGGAGCTCCACTTCGTCTTGGTGAGACTCCATGGTTGCCATATGGAGAGGGAAAGAAACTAGTTGCTTCTTCCGTCGTGGGGGGGGGGGGTTCGCCCCCTGAGTGTAGCGCCACAATTTGAGTCTTCTGATGTTGACGGGAGTTCAGCGAATGGGGAGGCATTCGAGAGTCGGGTGTTATGTTTCCCGGAGCGATTCGACCTGTCATAGGCTAGGCACATTCGCTTGGGATCATAACTTCCTGTTCTCGTGCTCTGGGGGCGTGGATCCCCCCTGGGTTTGGTTCGACCGTCCATGTTTTTGCTTGAAGCGTCCTCCCTCCGTTTTGAGGAGGATACTTCATCATCAAGGTTGTGAGTGCGCCAACGACTTCTCGGCCCTGGGAGTCGATGGGTGCTCTGCGCTTGGCACCTAACGACGGGATTGCAGCAGGCATTGGATCTCTAAGAGTCCCTGCCTGCTGTCATGTGCCCAGCCTACTCTTAGGCAATCGTTCCTCTAAGCCTTTGGCAGTGCCTCGTTCAAGAACTGGGACGCCGTTTGTTGCGGCATCCCGCTCATCTTGTTCTTTTTTTGTTGTTTGCAGTTTTTTATTTTCCATGTATTTTGCATGGAGACGATTTGTTGTTTGGGAGTTTGAGCATGATAAACTTTCATGTTAGTCCCTTTGGATGAGTTTTGCCACTGCCCGCCTGAGTGGGTGACGCACACTATCGTTCGGGGCCCTACTCAAATTAGGTCGGATTTTGATTGCGCGGGTGGGGGGATTGCGATCCTACCAGCCCCTTCGTTGGGGTCGTTCGATCGACCCCAGTGGCTCTGTGCCCCTTTGGTTCTTCTCCTCGCGCATCCCTTTCATTAGAAAAGGAGGGTTGAGCAAAGCCATGACTTACCTCGATGGCCGAGTGATGGTGATCGTCGAGCTACTAGCGGGTTGGTTTGAGTAAGACCCGGGTCCTGTTCGCGGGGTCCCAACAGGATCAGCTAGTGATAGATCTTATTATCCCCTCGAATATCTCATTTATCTCTGAGGTCGTTCGATTGACCCTAGCGGCTCGTTGCCTCCCCCTGGTGGGGATTCCATGAGATTCTTTCGTCTGGTGCCCGAACATGAGATGGGATGCCCGTGGCGCTCGTGCGCCCAGGTTTCAGCCGCTCGTGGGCCCATCCCTTTTTGTCCTTTGCCCTGGTGACAATGGTGGCAGTTTGGAACCCTTTGCTGGGCCAGCCTTCGAACCGCACGTCGGTCCTAGATCGGCGGGATCTAGCAACGGTTCGTGTTCTGGTGATTATCTTTCCCTCGGGGGGAGTTAATCAGCTCAGACGGTTGTGCTTCCGGTCGTGGTGGGCCTGCCGATCATGGCGATGGGGGGGGGGGGGGGGGGGGATCGGTCGTGCCCCTCCTGCTGACGTCCCTTTAAACCCCCCTTCTCGGGGGGTTTTTGCATTTGTCTCTTCACTAGTTCCTGCAGTCGCATTCGTAGCGGAAGTGAAAGACTTAGGGGGGGGGGGGGGGGGGGGGGCTTGAAAGGGTGTTACCTCGGTCCTCCTATTTGTGATGGAGAGGGGGAAGCGTGCTGTGTCAGGCGATGCATCACAGCCGTCGTCACCGCGTTGTCGGAGGTTAGTCCCATTGTTTGGGAGGTGGCGGTTGTTCTGCTCTGGCTCCTCACGCTTCTGATTGTCTTTGTCTCTTCTCTGTGCGCACAGGGCCCCCGATGGTGCAACTACCTCAGGCATCGGGCCTCATCTTGGCAGCGCAGCTCCTGCGGTTGGGGCGTCTCGGGAGGACGTCCTCTTCTTGATGACGCAAGTGGTGGAGACGGGGAGCCGCCTGAAGGAGGCTCTGCATGCTCATTGTCATCTTGAGGAGGCTTTAAAAGATGCTCGGTCGGCGCTCGAGGCCACCGAGGCGGAAGTCGAGGCGGCTCGTCTTACCGCCGATGGGGCGGAGGCTCGCCGCATTGGTATTTTCTTCAGACGATTCTTATCCCTCTGGCTGCCTTCTTGGGAGGAGCTCCCTAATTTCCTTTATTTTGCAGACATGGAGGAGAGGACGCTTGACCTCTTGAAGGACCGAAACGGCGAACCAGAGAGGAGGGGAGTGAATGGGAGCCGATAAAAATTCTATTCAAGAATTCGGCCTATGAACCCAAATTCACTCGTGCACCTCTGCAAGCTTCTCTTGCCAAGTTCACGTAGCCACTGGAGTGCTACTAAACCTAGGAACAAGACCCAAACAACAGCCTCAACACACACGCAGCGGAAACACACACGACAAGGCTGCTGGCAGCACGAACCGGTCAGGCCGGTTTCTGAAACCGGTCGGACCGCTTCTGTCCAGAAACTCCCCAAAGACCCCCACACACTTCAAAAGCCTTTCCACATCTGAACAAACGAAGCCATGGAGCAGCAAAGACTTCCTTGTTCAAAGATCTTTCTCGACAGCCCACAGGGCGAAACCGGTCAGACCGGTTTGGGAAACCGGTCAGGCCGGTTTTAGCACAGACGATCGGGAAGAACACAGCCCGCGGGTCAACTCCCCCAAAACCAAATCTCAATCTCCCGAATCGCTCCACGGACTTGAACAAGACTTTGAGGATATCAGGAACACCTCATGAGGAGTCCATAGCCAAGTTTAATCCCACCAAATCTCGTCCAAAAAGGAGGAATCGAAGAAATCCCACCGAAAGCACTTCCAACCCAAGAACTCAAGAAACCCCAAAATCGAGCACCTTTTCTCACGGATTTGGGAGGGGAATCACAGCCCAAAGAACCACGAAGGGTTCCCACAAATTTGCCCCATCAAATCCCCAAGAGAAAAGCCCCGAAAACACCCCAAAGAAATCACGAAGAGAGGGCTCCGAAAATCACCACCAAGAACAACCGGGGAAAACACATCCAAACCTTGAGGAACCACGCCGAATCATCTATACATGAAACAAAGGTTTGTACAAGGTCTAGCAAGCCGCCCGATCATCCATCCCTCTCTACAAGATCTCTCCGTGAAGCTCTCTTGCTAGTCCTAAGGAAAACCTAAGGAAAATAGGTGGAAAATAGGAAAACTAATGAGCTAGGGTTCCAAGAGTTGGCTGCCATCCTCTCACCTCTTGGGTTATATGGAGGCAACCGAATGTCTAAAATGCCCCTCTCTACTAACTAGGGATACAAGCCCCCCAAGGGCGGATTTGGAATTCTTGATGTCTTCACCATCGGACGGATGCCCGGCCGACCGCACCCTGCGTAGCCTCAACGCAAGCCTTGCGATCCCGACGCGTGTCCTCCGCCTCGAAGCTTCCGGCGCCCTGCGACCCCAAACCGGTCAGACCGGTTCTCCAAACCGGTCAGGCCGGTTTTGGCCAGACAGCCACGCCTGGTCTTCGGCCTCGGCTTTGTAGCTCAACCGAGTAACCCGGTGATTTTCTGGTGAACCACCGCAAACCCCGCGAACTTGATGTAGCCTCCGCCAATCACCACTCATGACTTGGCTCCCATGAAGTCCCGGCTCGACCTTGGTTTTGTGGCTCAACCAAGAAACCGTCCACTGACTTCATCTTGCTTTGTTCTTGCCACCATGCGGCCCGCACTCGACCCCCGCCGGCCACCGGGTCCCTCGAACGAAGCCTACTTGTCTTCTCCACACCTGGAGGCCTCACCGGCAACGACCTTTCGCACTTGTTCTTCACCTGCACCAACACGAGTCAAGCCGCAACCTGCACCTACAATACTCAGCCAAGAATCAGTCCACACAACGTTGTCAATCACTCATCACACAAGGAAGCGACCATCCACCGGTCCTCGAACCACACATGGTCCTCACCTCTGACGAGAGATAGGGGATCTGCGGCGTCGGGAGTTCGACGCGGAGACGCATCTCGACATCCTCACAACCGCGACGCAGGCGGCCGTCGAGGTTGTGGCATCTCCTCCAGCCCTACTGGTGGATCGTCTCCGAGCGCTACTTGACCGTGTTCAGGGGGCGGTGCGTGTCGGGGTACACCGAGGGGCATCAGAAGCTTTGGTTGCGGCGGACGCACATCGGACGAACCGTGGCTTTCCTTCGCCCCGCTGGGGTGGCCCGAGGGCTATGACGCGGACCTCCATCGCCTTTGCTCACTAGAGTTCACCAAGGCTGTCGATGCCATCTCCAGTGGAGTTGATGTCAGCGAGATTCTTTGTGGTGATGGTGTTGGTGGAGCCCGCAGTGTGTAGACGGCATTGGTCATGGCCGCTAGTGTGTATCTTGGCAACGTCCCCCTACTGGGCCTTTTGTTTTTAATGAACTCAAAGTGTTTTCCTTCCTGCTTCTTTTCCATTTCCTCTCTTAGGTTAGCTTGCTGTGTCGAGGTATGAGCATTTCCCTGAGTTCTGGAAAAAAGGAAGAAAAATGCCGCTTTTCCGAGCGGGGGCCCCTCGAGCTACAAGGGATTTTTGGGGGTGACAAAAAATGGCTTGTAGCTAGATGGGGAAACTAGGTCATTCTTTCTTTTGGGAACATGAGAGCTTTTCTTAAGGATAGAAGCGAGTAGCTATTCGATGTTCCAGGCATTGGTGATGGGTCGACCTTCTTCGTTCTTGAGCTTGTAAGTGTCGGGGCACAAGACTTGGTCATTGGTCATGAAGGGGCCTTCCCATGACAGTGATAGCTTGTGGCGGTCCTTATTGCTCTGGATCCGACGGAGTACCAGATCTCCGACTTGGAAGGCCCTTTCCCGAACAATGCGGCTGTGATAACGTTGCATCGCTTGTTGGTACCGGGCGGAGTGTAGCAGTGCGACACCCCGCTCCTCATCAAGTTGGTCAATGGCGTCCTTGAGGGAAACTTGGTTTCCCTCATCGGAGTAGGCTCGTACCCTTGGGCTTCCGTAGTCGATGTCTGTCGGGTGGACCACCTCCGACCCATGGACCATGAAGAATGGTGTGTAGCTGGTGCCACACATCAGGGTGGTTCATAGTGAAAGGACCTTGATGTCGCCTAGAGGGGGGGGGTGAATAGGCGTGACGACCAAATTAAACTTTTTCCCCCAAATCACTTGAGGCGACAAGTGCTCCACCGGTCGGACCGGTGGTGGTGACCGGTCGAGACCGGTCAAGCACTCGGTCTTCACGGATGACACCGGTCGGACGGGTGCACCTCACCGGTCGACCGGTGTAGCACGAAGAACCCGCAAAAACAACTTCAAGCACCTCTTGGCTTCTAGCACGAACCAAACTCAGGGTGTGGCTCTTGTAGATGATCACAAGCAGAGTAATGAGCCGAGGAAGCAAGGATTTGTTTCCCGAAGTTCACCACCCACTGAGGAATGGCTACGTCTCCGTTGAGGAGCTTGTAAGGGACAATTCCCACAACAAGCCGGGTCTCTTTCAACCACTTTCCTCCTTTCCACTAAGGTGATCTTTTCCACGAAGAGGCAAGATCGCAGCCCTCACAAACTTCCTGCTGCTCACCACAACCTTGGGAGCTAGCCGGCGACACCTAGCCGTCTAGGAGGCAAACCTCCAAGAGTAACAAATGCACCAAAGTTTGTAGACTCGTAACCAAAGTGCTCAAGCTATGGAACCTGCTCTTGTTAGCTCACAAAGTCACTCCTAGGCTCACTTTCTCAACCCAACACAAAGATGATGGCTTGAATCCACAAATCTCACAAAGAGATGGTTGGGGAGAGCCACTAAGGCTTAGAGCTAGTTAGAAATGGCTTGGGATCTCGAAGCAACAACACTAGAAGCGACAACCCTCACCGAAGAGGGCTTGGGGTATTTATACCCCTCAAAGAAGAAAACTAGCCGTTAGACCCGGGCGGCACCGGTCGAGCCGGTGCCCTACACCGGTCGACCGGTGTATGAAAAACTAGCCGTTGGGCTAGCGGCACCGGTCGGGCCGGTGCCTCGACCGGTCGGACGGTCGGTGCCCCGAGTTGCCCCAAAACCCTTTTTTTAAGGAAACTAGCACTTCACCATCGAGATGAAATGACCCAGGTTAGGTTAGGAGGGTTAGTTAGCACACTCAAGGGCTAGATCTCACTTAGGTCAACTAATGAGCACTTTGACTTGGTCAACTTGCTAAGTTGCATCCCTCTTGATAGTACGGCATACCTATACTCAAGAAAAGAGTAAAAGAGCTTTGATGACCTCTTGAGCTTGAACAATCTTCAATTCTTGCCATACTTGATCGATAACCACTTGAGAGCTTTCAACTTAGCCTTTGACTTGAGCACGTCCATACTTGAGCTAGTGACTTAGGATCTTTCCATATAGCATAAGAATGCACACTTTGATCCATGGCCACTCCATGTTGCCAATCTTAACGAGTTGATGACTTGCAAAGCTTCCCTCGATTAAGGTTTGAATATGATACTTGAAGACCCCACGGATGCTAGACCTTCACCCTAGCAAAACACTTATGGCGGCTTAGCTACGGCCCCAAAGATTGCTTAGTCCCTCACCCTAGACATCTCGGTTGATCTCTTCATCACTTATCCAATCCACTTTGAGTTCCATTTTGCTTCACACGCAATTAACCTTCATTTGAAAGTCCCGTTTCAAATGCTTGATCTTGATTGACAACGGATATGCAAGCTTCCATTTTTAGAACCATGAAATGTATACTCATCATCTTGTTCTCTTTTAATAAACTCATGAAGCCTTGCACCAAATACTTATCTTTGTAGATGTGAGCCATAAAATACATCCATATATAAAATACTTCAAAAGTAGCTCATGAATATATAATGAAAACCCGCTCACGATCTTAAACAAAAACATTAGTCCTTTAATCGCCTTGTCATTCAATTCACCAAAATCCACTTAGGGGCCTAGATGCACTTTCAATCTCCCCCTTTTTGGTGATTGATGACAACTCGATTAAAGCTTACAAATAAAGCAATAAAGCGCATTTAGACTCTTAGATATAGCTAGAGCTCCCCCTTAATTTGTGCTTGAGTTTGATTTCAAGAAAATGGCCTTAAATGCCATTAGCACAAATTTGGAAGAAAAGTCGTGTGAGCTCCCCCCTATATCTTAGAATCGGTGGAGTGCAACAAGTGTGAGCGACGAAATAAAATCCGTGATGCGTATGACAAGATATGCACAAAGCAAAGAAAAATGAGCCGATTGGGCAAGCACCGGTCGAGCCGGTGCCCCGACCGGTCGGACCGGTCGAGTCCGGCCCGGCTCTCCCCAACCGGGCGGCACCGGTCGGACCGGTGCCCCCGACCGCCGTCGGGCCGGTCGAGTCCGGTCGACGCACAAAGCAACAAAGGTGTGTGCTATTTGGTCCAAGGTGATCATGCCAGGGTTGCAAGCTGGTTTAGATCACTTTGCTCCATATAGCCAACACAAACAAACACCATTCAAAGCATGCATCACAATCTATCAATAAAGTCGCTTAAATATTACATTAAGGTTTGAAACACACAGTGGCACTCATACAAAAGTTCTCAAGTCCACTAAGATCAAATTCTAACTTATTACACGATTTTTCTCAAATGCCAGCAGGCACCGGTCAGACCGGTGCAGGGCACCGGTCAGACCGGTGCAACACAGACAGCAGCCCTGACAACACAAACTTGAGGCTTTAATCGCAATTCTTCTCCCCCTTTGTCATCAAGCATCCAAGAAGGGCCTGGAGAAGAAGCGCAGCTGATCACTGTCCTTGTGAGCCGTCTCCGGGTGAGAGCTCCCTCCTATTTGAAAGTCGTCAAGAATCCAATGCAAAGGAGAGTTTAGGTAAATCGATTCCGAGACGTTGATCCGAGATGGATGAGCTATGGGAGCACACGTTTTTACCATAGAAGTACGGGTCGTAGCCAAAGATCTCGGCGGAGAAGCGAGCGCCCCAATCGTGTACTTGCTCGGGAGGTGGAGGAGGTGGGGGTGCTTGCTCTGTTCCATGAAGTGAGACGATCCTGCTACGTCGGAGGAGGTGGTACAAATGGTGGTGGAGGAGGAGGTACCGATGAAGATGATCCTTGCCCTTGCCGAGACTCGAAGAACATAGGGCCGTATTGGTTAAGCAAATGCGAGTTGGCCCATCCTCTCATCCTTTCTTCAAAGGAAGGTATCTCGGCGGAGGAGATTCGGAGATGGTGGAGATCAAGGTGGTTGAAAACCTTGGGCATTGTGCATGAGCTTCATCGTATCCCGCATTTGCTTGTTTGCCCGCCTTGACCTTTCTTCGCTCCACCCGGATGTCATGCCGGCTCCGACACATCCCAAAAATGAAGTTGAGAAACTTCTTCAAAGGAGAGGTGGATCGCGGGGTCCGCCGGCTGCCGGCCCTCCCCACCGGTCGGGACCGGTGCTCGCACCGGCGGTCGGACCGTGCCGGCTCGAGCACCGACCGAGGCGAAACCGGCCGAGCCGCACCCTCCTCAAAAATTTCTTCCTCCTCGTTCGGTGCATGCTCAACTCTAGGAGATGGAACCCGAGGATTCTTGCTAGGATTTAGCTTCGAGGCTTGTGTGTCACATTCTTCGGAAATTCGTCTTTGCAACCTTTTCAATCATATACATGATGTAGGGGCCGTAGCCGCAAATTTTCTTGGGGTCTTCGGATAGATGCTTAATCTCTTGCCAAATGAAGTCCCCAACACCGAATTCCGAGCTCCCGGCCTCAAAGCCACCATCAAATTTTTCCGAAACTTAGTGATTTCCGAGGGGTTTCCATCTCTAGGTGTGATAGATACCCTAAGTAGCCTATTTAGGACAGGCGAAGTAGGTATAGAGGTTCTTCACCTTCCCAAAGTTGGCGTGCTCACCGCGAGGGTACATCACGTGCAAAGCATCCTTCTCTAGCTCCCCCTCATCATGGAGCTTCCTTAGCTCCCCATCTCCTCGCCATGATCCCAAAGCATCTCAAGAATCGTGGAACGTAATGGAGTACCTTTGGCCGTTAGTCATCCAAATCATGGCCCCGTCGGCCTCAATGTGACCAAAGTGCCTTGTGGCAAAGAACTGGGCAATGATCTCTTTGTTCCAATCGTGTCGGAACCCCATAAGTGACTTGACCCTTTGCCTCTCACGAGCTTGCCGATTACTTCATCAAAAATAGGGTCTCCTTTCCTTGCCATGTGCCCCCAATCCACAACCGAGCCTTGTGTGTGATCTTGGGCTTCTTTATAATCACCGTAGCATAGTAGTCTTGCTGAAATTTAGCCCAAAATCCGGGATCCGAAGCGGTCTTGCCCTCCTCATAAGGGTTCTTGTCCCTTAGCTTCTTCAGGGCCTTGGTCATCCCTGACCCGTGGTACTTAACCGGCCGATCAGGATAAATGTAGGTAGGTGGCATGATCCTCAGCCTACCCTGATCGTCGTCGTCCTCTTCCATGGCATCCACATCCTCTTCCTCTTCCTCCTCATCCTCATCCTCATCCTCAGCACCATCGCTGTCTGACCCAGCCTCCTGGTGCCTCCTCAACTCAAACTGACCCGGATAAGTCTCATCTTCAACATTGTCATCGCTGCTTGTTCCGGTGTCACCTCCTAGATCGGGATCCTCAGCACTAGCTTGAGTTGAGCGGCGTCTCAATCTCTTGCCGCTGATGTTTACAGTGCTGCCCCCTTCCCCAAAATCACCGGGGATGGCTCCTCGGCGAGTTAGGACTTCTTCTCTTCTTTTCTTAGCCCCTTCCTTTTCCCGCACCATAGCTGCTGTCCTGAGTCACACAAAGGATGACAAGAGTGTATAAGACTCCAGGAAAAAGATTGAATTGAATTGGAATTGAAACTTGAAAGTTCAGAACAGTTGGGTCTGTTCTGGGCCACACCGGTCAGACCGGTGAGGGGCACCGGTCAGACCGGTGCCACCCAGAACAGAGCCAATTGCTCCCACATTCAATCTGAGCAGATGGTGATCTAAGATTTTGTCTAGATAAACAAAAGACACCCTAGAATAGATAAGTGTTGAAAAACAAGAAGAAAACACAATTTGGGGTTGGACATGCGCCACCGGTCGGACGCGGTGTCGGCCACCGGTCAGACCGGTGAAGGCCGTCCGCACCCAATTTGTGATTTCTCACAATGTGTCCAACAAAACGCTATGGATCTATAGGAATGTCTTCTAGGTGATCTCAGAAGATGTTCTACCAAAGGAAATTCAAAACTTTGCACCAAGTGAGGAGATCGGGCAAAAGAAAGGTTTGAATACCTTTGGAGAGATGAACTCGAGTTGAATCCGAGAAACACGAAGGGGAAAGTGAAGAGGGGCCTTAGGAGATCCTTTTGCTTCCAATCTTGAGGCTTTTCCTTGGTTGAAACTTCAAATCACCATGGATTGTGAGAGAGGTGAAAGAGAGGAGATGGAGGAGGTTTTCACGGTTTGGAGGCAGTGGTGGGATGGTGAATGATGGAGGAGAGAGAAGGAAGGGGGGTAAAAGGATTCCTTTTACTGTGGCCCCACGGGCTGACGCCGGGCGTCACCGGTCAGACCGGTGACAGTCACCGGTCAGACCGGTGACAACTGCTGGTCAAGCCAGAGAGGCCATATCGGTTTTTCCGGCCCCCCGTCGGTAGAACCGAAGATCCTGATAAAATTCAACAGAGAGTCCTTATCGGTAGAACCGAC
The DNA here is from genome assembly GCA_947561735.1 of Cenchrus americanus. Taxonomy (NCBI): domain Eukaryota; kingdom Viridiplantae; phylum Streptophyta; class Magnoliopsida; order Poales; family Poaceae; genus Cenchrus; species Cenchrus americanus. The sequence goes on from OX387240.1 coordinate 109,323,102, forward strand.
GCGCCCACGGTAGTACCGGCCCTTTTTCCTCCTTTTTGAGATTTTTTTTCCTTGAAACTTCTCCGTAAAGGTTATAGGACAATTTCCATCCACTTAGGTTGCATAACCATGATTATGTGACTTCAAGGTATCCACCGGTCAGACCGGTGGCTTGCACCGGTCAGACCGGTGCGGCCTTGAGAAACAAATTTGAGCCACAATGAAGAAATTCATCTCAACCTTTAGAGATGTTTTGGATATGAGATATTAAGATGATATTGATCCAAAAACCATCAATTCTTAAAGGAAGGAAGGATTAACGAGTTTGAGCGAGTATACTTGATCCTTCCGAGAGAGAGAGATAAAAGAACGGATTTTAGGAACTTGAGACAATCTTCTTAATTGTGACTAGCCATCAATCAAACAAGGAGAACTATAGTCACAACTAAGTTGATTGGGTCACTAAGACCAAGAACCAAATAATTTTCAAAGAAAGCACACTTCCTATACATGCTAGTTGATTTTTCGAAAAATTTATCCTATATCACAAAGTGCATGCATCCACTTCAAATGAATGCCCTAACAAGCATATTTGGCTCATATCTCCATCCTCGAGACACAAAGACGAGTAGAAGTAGAGATATCAACCAAATATCTAGGGAGGAGCACAAGAGGTCCATTTGAAGCAATTACATGCTAAGGATGGCACACTAGCATGATGTTATGGCCTAGATGCATTACGGTATATCAATGAGTTTCATGAAAACATACCTTTGCCTTAAGACCATTTCATTTGTGCATATATTTACTTTCAAACAACGTTAGCTCTTACTTGTTCTTTTGGAAGTTACGCTTATCGAGAGCTTCCTTTGAGATGCACAAACGCATGAGACTACAAGATCACTCAGACGAAATTGTTAGTCCCATAAGTGACTCAAGTTTTGTAATGAGCTCCCCCTTAAGTAGTGCTAGAGAATTTGAATTTCTCGACCAAGGCACTTTGTTCAATCAAGAACATGTTGAGGCTCATTCCAAAAATTGGTCATAACACACAAATGATTTGATAATTGTCATGTGTTCAGCTTCTCATAACCTTTGACGCCATATCACCCTTCATCTTGAGGGTTTGGACAACCCCCGGTCACCCGGCACTCATGCCGGGTCACCCCGCAAGCATTCGAGGCGTACGGGTCACCCGGCACTTGTGCCGGTCACCCGCTCAAGTTTCTCGGCTGCGTTGGCACCGGGCGGACGGGCACTGTCACCGGCCGACCGGTGACCACCCCTCGACCCATTTTGGTGATTTTTCCTTCCCTTTTCCTTGAGTGAGTGAATGTATCACTAATTTCGGACCCGCATCCAAGGATAAGGTATTGCTCTACTAGAGAGCCATTAAAGGTATCGAATGGCATGAGAAGGTAAATCTTCATAAAAATAGTCAAAGTCACCACCTCATGCTTTGCTCATGCAAGAAGAGCTTCACATAAGTGTTCACCAAGAACCAAAGTGACTTAGACTCAATCGGGCGCATTAGTTACCGAGATGTCATTGATTTCACGAAATATATGAGTTTGCTCTTCACATGGTCAATTGAATTCATCAAGATTTCTAAGTCCTCCAACCATGTGCTCAATGCATCTCTTTCAACCCGCAAGCTCGTAAGCATTCCTTGGTACCCAACACTTGTTGGGTCCTATTGGGTTAGTCACAAGGTGTTTAGGAACCCAAATAGCCCTCATGCTACAATGAGGTGAACTAATCTCCCTCATAGCACAAGTTCTATTCTTATCGTTCCTAAGCTTATGGAAATCATAATGGACAAGGTTTGATTTAGGAACATTACCATTTGGGCAATCCCCGCCCATGTGACCCTTTTGACGGCATTCGTAGCAAATACGACTTTTGTTCTTGTTGGTCACCCCATTCCTTGCAATTTCTTTTCTACACTTGCTTCGAGACTTGTTCTTGGAGAAGGTGGCTTCCTTGCCTTGTTTGCTTGAAGTGAGGTCGTCTCGGCCACACGGTCCGACCGGTGGCATGCACCGGCTCGACCGGTCACGGTCGATCCACCGCCCGTTGTTGCTTTTGGGCACGAGTTGGCAAGGTGTCCCTTCTCTCTCGCACTTGTAGCACACCCTCCACTTGTTGGAGCTTCTAGGCTTCTTGGAGAGTGACTCTTGTGCCTTGTGCTTGATCGGGCGATATTGGGGTTTGATTTGCCCAACCTCGCTCTTTTCTTGAATCTTGTGCTTGTGGAACCTTGTAGCTTGTTGAGGGGTTGAACTAGTGGCGGTTGATCCCTTCCCAAGCTTCTTCACCATGCTTTCACGGTTATCTTGAGAAGGTTGCACTTTGCTCTTCTCCTTCAACACACACAAGTCCTTTTGGAGCTTTTCGACCTCTTGCTTTAGTTTGTCATTTTCAAAGAAAGCAATGAGGTCTTCACAAGATTCTACAAGTACATGCTCAATGCTAGATTGGCTTGCTTGAGACAAACAATCATTAGCGCTAGATAAAACAACTTGAACTTGTGAGCAAGTGCATGTGTGAGATAGAGGTTGTAGAGATTTTACCGATGAAAGCACAACCTCATGGGCTATCTCTAGTGTTGCATAAGAATCAACAAGCTTCTCAAAGGAAAGTTCAAGTTCATTGTGATTAGCTTGTAGGACCATATGCTCGCTAGTGAGCTTCGCTAGTTTGGCTTCTAGATCATCATTGGCATCTTCTTCTAATTTAGCTCTACAAGCAAAGGATTTGATGTCATGATCATATTTGTTAGCCAATGTTTCATACTTACAAACCAAGGATGCAAGTTCGGATTTGAGAAGCTCAAGTTCTCTTGACGAAGAGCTTGAGGCTTCAATCTTTTGGTCCTTAGCCCCTTTGGCTTGTCTCTTCTTCTTGCTTCTCTTCTCCTTCTTGGCCATCAAGCAAGTTGGTGTGCCTCTGCCGGCACCGGTCGACCGGTGGGTGTCACCGGTCCGACCGGTCCCCGCGCAGAGAGACAGCGTCTTCGCTTCTTTGCTCTTCTTCTTGCTTGAGGTTTGATGCTTGAGGCTCAGTGGATGTTGTAGAGGTAGGGCACATCTCCACTGACTCATCTTCATCATCACTCTCGAGTTCATCCCATTTGGTGTTTACCAACTCAAGTAGTAATTTCCAAATGAGATGAGCATCTTCGGAAATCTTTTTGCTCTTCAGGATAATGTACTTTAGTTCGCTACATACACAACTACACAAAAGGTTAGTAACAAGAGCATTAAGTCGCTTCTTCTCCAAGTCCATTGGCGAGACACATGTCTCATCCTTTGGAAGGATACTCGCAACCATAATGCTCTCAGCGGTAGGGCCCAAAACCTTAAGTGCAATGTGAACATTAGAGCACCAAGAAGAGTAGTTTGAGCCATCTAGAACTAGAGGCTCAAACGGTACCTCACAAGTTGTCGACATCGAAGAACTCCAAGCGGTTAAGCTCGAATCGGAGCACCAAGCTCTGATACCAATTGAAAGGACCTTGATGTCGCCTAGAGGGGGGGGTGAATAGGCGTGACGACCGAATTAAACTTTTTCCCCCAAATCACTTGAGCTGACAAGTGCTCCACCGGTCGACCGGTGGTGGTGACCGGTCGACCGGCCAAGCATCGGGTCTTCACAGATGACACCGGTCGGACCGGTGCACCTCACCTGGTCGGACGGTGTAGCACGAAGAACCCGCAAAAACAACTTCAAGCACCTCTTGGCTTCTAGCACGAACCAAACTCAAGGTGTGGCTCTTGTAGATGATCACAAGCGCAGTAATGAGCCGAGGAAGCAAGGATTTGTTTCCCGAAGTTCACCACCCACTGAGGAATGGCTACGTCTCCGTTGAGGAGCTTGTAAGGGACAATTCCCACAACAAGCCGGGTCTCTTTCAACCACTTTCCTCCTTTCCACTAAGGTGATCTTTTCCACGAAGAGGCAAGATCGCAGCCCTCACAAACTTCCCGCCGCTCACCACAACCTTGGGAGCTAGCCGGCGACACCTAGCCGTCTAGGAGGCAAACCTCCAAGAGTAACAAATGCACCAAAGTTTGTAGACTCGTAACCAAAGTGCTCAAGCTATGGAACCTGCTCTTGTTAGCTCACAAAGTCACTCCTAGGCTCACTTTCTCAACCCAACACAAAGATGATGGCTTGAATCCACAAATCTCACAAAGAGATGGTTGGGGAGAGCCACTAAGGCTTAGAGCTAGTTAGAAATGGCTTGGGATCTCAAAGCAACAACACTAGAAGCAAGAACCCTCACCCGAAGAGGGCTTGGGGTATTTATACCCCTCAAAGAAGAAAACTAGCCGTTAGACCCCGGCGGCACCGGCCGACCGGTGCCCTACACCGGTCGGACCGGTGTATGAAAAACTAGCCGTTGGGCTAGCGGCACCGGCCGGACCGGTGCCTCCGACCGGCCGGGGACCGGTCGTGCCCCGAGTTGCCCCAAAACCCTTTTTTTAAGGAAACTAGCACTTCACCATCGAGATGAAATGACCCGAGTTAGGTTAGGAGGGTTAGTTAGCACACTCAAGGGCTAGATCTCACTTAGGTCAACTAATGAGCACTTTGACTTGGTCAACTTGCTAAGTTGCATCCCTCTTGATAGTACGGCATACCTATACTCAAGAAAAGAGTAAAAGAGCTTTGATGACCTCTTGAGCTTGAACAATCTTCAATTCTTGCCATACTTGATCGATAACCACTTGAGAGCTTTCAACTTAGCCTTTGACTTGAGCACGTCCATACTTGAGCTAGTGACTTAGGATCTTTCCATATAGCATAAGAATGCACACTTTGATCCATGGCCACTCCATGTTGCCAATCTTAACGAGTTGATGACTTGCAAAGCTTCCCTCGATTAAGGTTTGAATATGATACTTGAAGACCCCACGGATGCTAGACCTTCACCCTAGCAAAACACTTATGGCGGCTTAGCTACGGCCCCAAAGATTGCTTAGTCCCTCACCCTAGACATCTCGGTTGATCTCTTCATCACTTATCCAATCCACTTTGAGTTCCATTTTGCTTCACACGCAATTAACCTTCATTTGAAAGTCCCGTTTCAAATGCTTGATCTTGATTGACAACGGATATGCAAGCTTCCATTTTTAGAACCATGAAATGTATACTCATCATCTTGTTCTCTTTTAATAAACTCATGAAGCCTTGCACCAAATACTTATCTTTGTAGATGTGAGCCATAAAATACATCCATATATAAAATACTTCAAAAGTAGCTCATGAATATATAATGAAAACCTGCTCACGATCTTAAACAAAAACATTAGTCCTTTAATCGCCTTGTCATTCAATTCACCAAAATCCACTTAGGGGCCTAGATGCACTTTCACATAGACTCCAGAGCACCGAGGGTAGCTCGACCACCCACTTTGCTTTGAACTTTTCGAGCCTCTTAAATATGTGTGGTTTAGTCCCTGCAAAACCATCTCGTTCACCCTTTCAACCTGGCCATTGGTCCTTGGGTGACTGACGGTGGACTTATCTATCCGGATGTTGTTGTCATCACAAAAGCAGAGGAACTTCTTGCCGGTGAAGTTTGATCCATTGTCGGTGATGATGGAGTTCGGGATTCCGAAGCGGTAGATGATGTCGGTGAAGAACTTGACGACCTCTTCTAACCTGACACTACAGATGGGGTGTGCTTCGGTTCACTTGGAGAACTTGTCGATCACCATGAGCAAGTGCGTGAAGCCCCCGGGCGCCTTTCTTAGTGGACCCACCATGTCGAGCCCCCACACAACAAAGGGCCAGGTGAGGAGGATGGTCTGGAGTGCTTGCGCCGAGAGGTGTGTTTGTCGCGTGTAGAACTGGCAGCTTCCGCAATTGCGTACGATGCTCTTGGCGTCTGCGACTGCTGTGGGCAAGTAGAAGCCTTACCGGAAAGCGCTACCAATGATGGCCCTGGGGGGCGGCATGATGGCCGCAGGCCCCCACATGTATGTCTCACAGTAGCTCGCGCCCTTGGTCGGCGAGGATGCAGCGCATGAGTATCCCGGCCACACCTTGCCGGTAGAGGTCCCTGTCGACGAGTATGAAGGATTTGGCTCAACGTGTGATGCGTCATGCCTCAGTGCTGTCAGTCGGGAGCTTCCCTTCCACCATCCACTCCAGAATCGGGATCCTCCAGTCGGGGTCCTCGAGGTTGGGCTCGGATGCCTCCCCGAGTGCCATGTCCTCCGGGGGCTCTGATTCGGACGAGTGATCGTCTTCGCCGTAGCGAACAGAGGGCTCCTGTAGGTTGCTTGCAAATACATCATTGGGGATTGACATTCGGTTCGAAGTTGCCTTCGCGAGAGTGTCGACCGCCTCATTGCACTTTTGCAACATGTGCTTGAGCTCGAGCCCATGGAACTTGTCCTCCAATTCTCTGACGGCCTTGCAATACACCACCATCTTGGGGTTGATGTAGTTCGCTTCTTTCATTACTTGATTGATGACAAGCTTGGAGTCCCCTCGAATCTCGAGGCATGGAATGCCTATCTCGAGAGCGATCTTGAGCCCGTTGAGGACTGCTTCGTACTTAGCGACATTGTTGGCTACTGGGAAGTGGAGTCAGATTATGTATTCCATGTGCACGCACAGGGACGAGATGAAAACAAGTCTGGCCCCTCCTCCTTCCTTCGTGAGGGATCCGTCGAAGTACACGACCCACGTCTCGTGTTCGATCGACACCACGGGTGGTTGGACCTCTGTCCATTCGGCAACGAAGTCGGCGAGGACCTGGGACTTGATGGCGGTGCAAGGGGCATAGGTGATACTCTACCCCATCAACTCCAAAGTCCATTTTGTGATTCTTCCTTCTGCCTCTGGGCTTTGGATACCTCCTTGAGCAGGTACTTTGAGACCACCATGATGGGGTGTGCGTCAAAGTAGTGTCTGAGCTTCCTTTTGGAGATCAACATGGCGTAGATCAACTTCTGGATCTAAGGGTAGCACATTTTGGAGTTCGAGAGCACCTCACTGATGATGTACATGGGTTGTTGCACTTTCAGCACCTTGTCCGGCTCATCTCGCTCGACCACCAAGGCCGCGCTAACGACCTGTGTCGTGGCAGTGACGTATAACAACATCGGCTCCCCGGGCGCTGGTGCCGTGAGGACGGGTGGCTTCTCGAGCAACTTCTTAAGCGACTCTAGTGCCTCCTGTGCTTCTACAGTCCAGGTGAAGTGCTTCGATTTCTTCAAGAGCTGATAGAGTGGCAGACTTCGCTCGCCCAACCGGGCAGTGAATCGGCTTAGTACTGCCAAGCACCCCATCATGTGATGAACTCCCTTGATTATCTGAATTGGCCCCATGCCGGTGATGGCCATGATCTTCTCTGGGTTGGCCTCTATGCCACGTTTTGACACGACGAAGCTGAGGAGCATGCCTCACGGAACCCCAAAGACGCATTTCTTAGCCGCACCTGGAACTTCCTTAACTTCTCGAAGACGGTCGTAAGATCGGGGACCAGGTCCCCTCTTCGTCTTGACTTCATGACAATGTTGTCGATGTATGCCTCAACTAGTTGCCTGATGGGCTTGCCGAAGACATGTTGCATGCACCTCTGGAAGGTGGCGCATGCGTTCTTCAACCCAAAGGGCGTGGAGGAATAGCAGAAGCAACTGAAGGGGGTGACGAATGCCGTGGCGAGCTGGTCGTCCGCATCCATCATGATCTGGTGATACCCCGAATATGTGTCGAGGAAGCAAAGGGTTTCGCACCCTGCGGTGGAGTCCACAACCTGGTCTATTCATGGCAGCGAGAATAGATCCTTCGAGCACGCTTTGTTGAGACCGGTGTAATCAACGCACATCCCCCACTTGCCGCTCTTCTTCTTTACCAACACAGGGTTGCCAGCCACTCGGGGTGGTATACTTCTCTGATGAAACCTGTTGAGAGTACCTTCTTGATTTCCTCCCAGATGGCTTTGCACTTGTCCCCATTGAAATGTCATAGCTTCTGCTTGACTGATTTGGCGCTTGGTTTGATGTTGAGTTTGCGCTCTGCGACTTCCCTCAGGATGCCCGACATGTCAGAAGGCTTCCATGCGAAAACATCGAGGTTCGCTCTTAGGAAGAGCGTGAGTGCCTCCTCTTGCTCTGACCCAAGCGTCGAGCCAATACGAAGGGTGCGCTCGTTGTCGGATACGAGCCCCTCTGGTGAATTTACCATGATTTTATCTTTGCTAAAAGTATTATTTCCTAATTTATGCTTGTTTTTAATCATAAATGTATAGATCAAGATCTATAATAGCTCTAGGTGTGTTTGTTGGTTTCCTAGGCTTGTTTTAGACCAAAGCATGTTTAGGAGAAAGTTTGGCTCTAGAAGTGTTATACTTAGTTTTATATGCATTAATCCTTTTATTGCTAGCTAGAAATGCTTTTATTTGTGTGCATTATTTTCAGTGGCTCAAACTTGGATGCTTGCTGTCCAATTAAGTTATTCCTGGTCAGGAAGACTAGTGGGTACTGTTTGGCTAATTTCTAAGCTTGATGGTTGATTAAAAGTAGGAAAAACTATATTTGGCTAGTAAGGGAAAAATATGGAAAAAGCATCCTTGTGATGCTTGAAACCCATGTCTGAGTTAGGAGAGTAAATTGTGGGATAAAAACATATTTACTTATTGTTTGTGCATTTCGACTAATTATTCCTTTATATATGTACACAGTCACCATTAAGAGAAGAGTAGATAAGCCTTTTTGATTATCTTTTTAAGGGAAAATGTTAAATGCTTTTGTTAAGGTGAATATGGCCAACAATATGCTCCTTGTGGCTGTTTGCTACTGCTTTTGATTTAACTTGAATTAATTGCGCTCCTAATCACTGCATTACATCCTCCGTGTAGAAGTCCCCGACGGTAGCTATACGCTTGTGCCGGCTAACGAGGACGAGGGAGTGGGAGGAGACGTGCACTACGTGACCGTAGAGCAAGACCCGGACCAAAGTCCGGTGTGACACCCTAAAATTCCATCACTAAAAATTCACCTAGCAACATGTTAACATAGTTTTAAGGATTTAAAAATTAAATTGAGCTCTTAATTATTTAATTTAATTTAAATTAATCTAGAGACAACAAGTGTTTGTGCATCATTATTTGGCTTTGCATGGTTTTTGGTTGCCTGTGTGAAGTTTAAAAAGTTTATAAGATTCTGTGAAAAAGTTTTGAAAGGTTTTGTTTGAATTTGAATTTAAAAGATTTGATTTGAAAAGAGTTTGAAAAAAAGAAAAAAAAGAAAAGGGAAACGTCCTTACCTTTTCGGCCCACCGGCCCACTTCTCCTTTCCCCACAGCGGCCCGCCTTCCTTCCTCCTTTTTTTCCCGCAGCCGCTGACACCGGGGCCCCACCTGTCGGCGCCTCCCTCTCCCTTCTTCCTCCCCTTTCCTTCCTCTGCTCCGCCATTTGTGCACCGCTGCAGCTCTGGCCGCGCCTGCCCGCGCTCCCTCGCCTTCCTTTCCTCCCTTAAGTCGCGTTTTATGGTAATTAATCCCCGCGCCTTTCCTCCTCCACCATTTCCCCTACAGTTTCTCGGTCCCACCTCCCGTGATGGCCGCCGACCATCTATGGCAAGCCACCGGCTGCCGCACCATTCCGCTTCCCCTCCCTCTCTCCTTTCGTTTCTATTTAAGGGCGAGCTCGAGCTCCCGCTCTCCCCTTTGCACCCGCAACGCACCCACACACGCACCCGAAGCACTGCCCACACACAGTGCCGCCGCCCCTGTCCGCCCGAGTTCGCCGCCGCCACCGAACTCCGCCAACGCTACGTCCCCGCCGTCCATCTTCTCAGCCATATCTTCAATGCAAGGTAAGAAGGCCGCCGCCCCTTCTTTTCCCTCTAGCCCGTGCACCTAGTGGTGTGGCCACGGTGAGCTATCGCCGCCGGCCGCCCCACTGGCCATGGCTGCCTCCTTTCTGGTCGGGCCGTGCCCCTGAGGTCACGGTCATGTTTGTTTTTGACCAAGCGTCCTGCTGAGCCGCTTAGCATGCTAATCCAAGGCTCGTAGCATGAACTCGCTCGTCGCCGCCGCACGCAGGCGAGCCATCGTCCGCCACCGGCCACGGCATCTCGTCGCCGTCGCCTGTGACGTTCCGCCGCCATTCTGATTGTGTGCGCATGCTCTCCAGCTTCTCATAGTTGCTGCCCACGCTTGTTTTGGCTGCCAGGAAACCCCTCCAGGGCTCACGCCGGCGAAGTGCCGCCGCGCCCCCTGTCTCCGGCGTGCGCCGCCCCTATCTCTGGCACGCACCACCGTCCTTCGCACGCACGCGTCCAAGACCGTGTGATCGCCCGCGAACGGTTCTGATCTAATCGAGGCGTACCCCTTCGGTGCGGTCCACCGTGGACCTGTGCATCGGGTTCACGGCGCGGTCCACGGCTTCCTCAGTCGCTGGATCAAAGATCCATGGCTCAGCCGAGCCATTTTCTTTTAAGAGTCCCTGGTTTTTCTTATATTTACATGCCGGTCCTTCCACCTGTTAAAACCCTTGCAAACAAGTCCTAAATTTTGTGATCTAGCCCCTGTCTTCTCTGTATAATAGCACCAGAGGTCCTTTTCACTTGTTTTAGCATGTTAGCCCTCCTGTTTTTATATGAAATTATGTTTTAGCCCCTGATTTTGTTTCTAAAAGTCCTGTAAACTTAGTTTTATTGCAGAAAGGTCCCTGTAACTTGTTTCAAGCATAACTTTCTTGTTTGAACTCCATTTTTAGCATTCTATATACCGAAATGATCGTCTCAGTGAGTAGAATCATTTAGACAGCGTGTTTTCAGCTTTTGTTATTGTTTGGTGTACTTTTTATTTATTGTTTGTTGTATATGCTTGTGCGTAGATATCGTGCCTGTTTCGTTGGGGAGCTCGTTGGAAGTGATCAGGAAGAGCCTGTCTTTGAAGAGGAGTATACCCAGCTTGTAGAGGAAGGCAAGTGGCTTTCCACCTCTGCATTTTCTCTTTTGAACCTATATCACTGCATGCTTAAACAATATTTACTATTCTTGTTGCTATGCATGAAATTGATGGGCAAACACCTTTTTAAGGACTTGACTAGATGTTTTACCCTGTTACCTTGATCAACCCTGTTTATCAAATGCTTGGGTAGATAATTTCTTAGCTTGCTTAACATGGGAATGGTTATATCTTGGTTATGAAATGCAACTCAGTTCTGTGTATGAAATGTGCTGATGTTTAAGACAGGATCATCTATAATTTAAATGGAACATGGAGAACCACCCATGACAACAGTACAACAACAGTCCACATGGATCTGGCTTAGACAATTAATTAGGAGAGTGGGTTAGTTGATAGCCTTTTTCCGAGAGGGGCACAGGGGGCTCGGGGTTGCAAGGGTATAGCCCGGTTCTTCTGGGGTCGCAGCCTTTGCTAAGGTGCTGACCATTAGGGAGGGTTATGGTCCGCCCTGAGTTGTAACTGTCGCGGGCTGTTGGTTTCTCTACTTTCCTTTGTAAAGGCTTCGTAGTGGACCCCTAGCCACTCACCTTGGAAGTGTTTAAGGGTCTAGCTAACCCGGGCAACATGGGGAACACGAACTATGGGTAAAGTGTAAAACCTTTGCAGAGTGTAAAACTGATCAATCAGCCATGCTCACGGTCAAGAGCGGCTTGGACCCTCACATGATAATCAAACTTAAAGATGGATGTAAATAGTGGGTCTTGTGGGTTTTGGTTTGAGATGTCTTTTTAAAGTTAAGTGGGTTGGTATGAACTTACACCTAGTAAATAGGTGCCGCTAACTAAAACTTGATCAACATATAAAATGCTTACCACTATGAACCATAGCCTATCCTTGGTAGCCTTGCATGTTCCCTCCACTTGGTGAGCTCCAACCATAAGTGTGCTCACCCCTTGCTTACCGTTGTTCAGAGGAGAACATCAGTGAGGAGGAGTACTGGAGCGACTTCGAGGAATTCTAAGGCATGCGGATCCCCCAGACATTATGCCTGTGGAAGCTGAAGAAGGAGCTACACGTTTTTAGTCCTCGTTTTGTGTTTGGACCTTCGAGTCCACTCGTCTGAGTGTAATAAAGAATATTGTATCAGTTAAACTCTTGTACATTTTTATTACTGCAATGGTATTACACTCTATTGTCTATCATGTGTGTGTAATTCTGATCCCGGCACACATATGTGATGCATTCGGTTTTCCTTGTAAAATCGGGTGCGACATCCGGAAGGTTGTGTGTCTGCTTGTGCTGACGAAGGCAAGCCCTGGTTTATTCACTAACCTACATGTTTCTTCAAACTTCTGAATTATTATTGTTATTTTATGTGCATTTACGTTTAGGAGTTGATTTGAGACCCTAGTTGCATGATCCATCACCTATGATTTTTTACTAGCATGTTAGGTTGCTAGTTGCTATGCCCTAAGGATGCAGTACACTAGTAGGGATGTTGTCATCAATGATGTTACATTAACGTCATTGAAGACGCCAGAATGGTCACAATTAGTCTTTTGTGACGATTTTGTTTTGGTCACTATGGTGGCGTCACATTTGTTCAACGGTAACGAATTTGGTTTTTTCGTCATAGATGTGTCTCCAATCTGTGACGAATTTTGTGTCGTCATGGATTTAAACTCATTCTATGACAAACGTTTTTAGTCATAGATTATACCCTGTTTTCGTCATAATTTCACGTTCGCCTGACTAACTGACGTCGCCGTTAACGCCGTTAGTGATTTTGTGACGATCCTTTTTCGTCATAATCTCCTATCTGCCTGGCTAATGGATGGCGTCGTTACAGTAGTGTGACGATCTAGTTTCGTCACAGATGTAGTCTTGTGTTGGTCATAGCCTGCCGTATGCCACGCTGGCAGATGACGAGGCGGTGACGTCATCAATGATGTGGCTGCTGAGATCATCATCTTGGAATCGTCATAGATGTCATGTTTAAATCGTCACATAATGGTATTTGGCATTATCATGGTTTGATATAATATGGTCACTGATTTGCCATCACTTTGGTCACAAATATAACATCTCTTGGTCACAGATTTGAAAATAGTTTGGTCACACATACACCATCCATTTGGTCACAGATTTGGAAATAATAATATAATATGAATTTGCAATTGATACTATAATGGGCACACAATTCCATAAGATTTGCATCAAGTATTCAAGTGTGCATATACAACAGATGCACACCACTAGACATTGCAAATTCAGTAAATAGGTTGTTCAAACAATACCAAGTACCATAAAAAGTTGCACACATGACCAAGTTACTAGATAGGCAAAGTGACAAATAATTGAAAGGAAAGCTGAGTAGCAGCTATGTTCAAGTTGATGACGAAGCATTTCCCTGGAGGGAGAAGAGCTTCTTGAGGAGCAAATTGGTCTCCGCCATCTCCTTGATGTTCTTCTCTGTAAGCTTCTTGTAATCCTCTAGCTCCTTATGTGTCCTTGCCCGGTCTTCCTCTGCATCTTGAATTTTCTTCCTGAGGTCATCCAGTTCACCTTGAACAGCTGCCATCGCTTCAGCTGCAAGTTGCTCTCGAAGCTCACTTTCATTTGATGATCCTGACTTGGAGGATGGCGGTGTTTGGAAGCCAACACTCTTCAGGAATAAGTTGGAGCTGTGCTAAGAGAGCACCTTCGACACGACTTGCACATTGGATGCTGGCATCTCACCTTCAGGAACAGGTTCAGTCCTGAAAGCTTCCATTTGGGACTGAAATATCATCAAGGTAAAAGAGTTACAAGTATTTGACCAAGAGGAACATGACAATGGGTAATAAATGCAATAAAGTAGAGGTAAACATATGTCACAAGATATTTGTTATTCATACGTGCTGACAGATAATTCCTCACAATATGATAGAGAGAGAATCTAATTGCAACTGATCTGACAACACGGTACTGGTAAAAAATCACATCAATCTGAGCTACAAATCAAGCAGGAAAAATCATACAAGTTATCTCTGGAACAAGTCTAAACTGCACACCAACAAGTGTGAGGACTGCCATGAATCTTGATCTACTGCTTGTACCACAACACAAACATGCTATTACTATATCAATGTATAGATGAGGAGGTTAGTGAAGAATTTAATTTAAATGTAAGGTCCCACATACATGCTATTACTTTGTTCAAAAATTTGTGGCTACTAAAACATCGGACCCTGTCCACAAAGCCCAAAGAACCAGATAATGGAAAACCTACTACTATGTATGCATAAAGTCCACACATGATTTATGTGAAATGGAAACTAGTAGGCATATAATCTGTGCACTTACAAGTGCCTCTCTTAGAGGGTCACTTAGGCCACGTTTGGAGCTAGTGTGGCACATCTGGAAGGCTTCCACTGCGTCTACTTCTGCAGCCTGATCTAGGCTTGGTTCATGAAGGATTCTTGTTTGTTTCTATGTAATGGAAAACTCACAGCAAAGTAGGCACAGATGAAAGGGAAAATAATTAGTTCAGTCCAAATGTGCAGGTAAGTGAACAAGATAATGTTTTACTTATGCATGTAAGTGTGCCACATAGCAGCGAGAACCCGTAGCCTGATGATACTTGACTTTACTGCGGTTTTTCTTGTTCTTCTCACATGTTTGCTACAAGAGGATGAACATGTTAGTTGATATCACAGGTTTAAAATAAGGGACTTTGGAAAATGATAGTGAATGCATGAATTGATTCCCATACCATGTTCTTTGGATCTGACCACCTTGCAACAAGTGCCCTCCATTCGACATCAGTCATATAGCGAACTGGAGAAGTTGTACTAATCTGATTTGCAGGAACACCATTGAAGTATCTCTTCTTGAGTCGATAGCGTTGGTTCTTTATCGCAACACGCATCAGATCAGTCATAGCTTCCCTTGTCGGGGCATGATTTGTGTTAATGGCCAAGCGACCCTAGGCATATGATAGTTGGATATTTAGCTAGTCAAATAAGCTTAATGTACAATAGTTTCATATGGCTACAGTAATGCACTTACAGCTAGCTGTCCCTCAAAGGCTTTGTAGTGTACGTCGTCTTTCTTGTAATCTTTCCAATGTGGAAGGATAGGAATACTTTCCCGAATGATGATGCCAGCCTCTGAAGCTAATTTGGCAGCTTGAACAGGATCTTGAGGTTTTTTCCTTCCTGAACAACTATGGGCAATCTCCTTCCCATAGCTTTGGTCATCCTATCAAGCTGCTTTCCAGTAGTAGGTGGTATGGGCCTCCTAGGAGCTCGCTGTTGAGGACCTACATCATAGAATTTACATCTAGTTTTATTATTTTATTGCTGCAAAATCAACTAAATAGATGTCAAAATTGCATGAAAAAAGTGCTTGCCTTCAGCTAGTGTGTTGTCATCGTTAGCAGCTCCAATGTGTGCCTCTAAAGCTGCGTTGTCATGACTAGCTGATACACTACGATCCTCTGATGGTGTGTTCTCATCAACAGCTGGTTCATTGGATTCCTCTGCAGCTGGATTGTCATCATAAGGGGCTGTA
Organism: Cenchrus americanus; assembly: GCA_947561735.1. Lineage (NCBI taxonomy): Eukaryota > Viridiplantae > Streptophyta > Magnoliopsida > Poales > Poaceae > Cenchrus > Cenchrus americanus. The sequence continues at coordinate 109,338,573 of OX387240.1, forward strand.
GGATCCTATACAAGAAGCCTTTTTGATGCTCTTGTTTCAGATTCAAAAGGCTGGACATCTGACTGAGTTGATGCCCTCACTCTCTTACTGTTCCTAACTCCAGGAGCCATTCTGCCAACAGACTTCTTGATCTTTGGAGAGATGATTTTGCGACTACGCGGTTGGAGAAGCTATGCATTAATAAGGAAAACCATATATTCAACATCATCTAAGTTTGAAAGAATTTGCATATAAATCTGAGATCAAAATTCAGATCGGAAACAATAAATTGCAATCAACTATATTAATAATAAATACCATATAGTAAACATTTAATTCCAATGCAATCTAAGTCCTAAAGCATACTTTAGAGTAGAAACATATAATCCTAGATTATATATTAATAATGAATACAATGTAGTAAACAAGTTGTATGTTCCAAGTATGCCCCATTCACTACTGTGAAGATAGAAGAAGCACCTCAAGTTGTGGCTGCTCATTAGATTCAATGTCATCATCATCAGTATTATCTCCTTGATCATCCTCATCAAGGAGATACTCCGATGATGATGATGAATCTTCGTTATCAGTTCCCTTGTTTGCTAATTTTTCCCCTTCTTTTGTGCAGGTTGAGGCAAGGATGTAATAATTTCAGAAGCTAAGGTATTCAATCTGAGCTCTTCAAGCATCTTTTGATTTTCCGCCACGCGTGTATCTTGGCATCGCTCATAATCAGTTATCGTAGGTTCTTTCAAGGACAAAAAATTGGGTGTATTAGAATTTTTAAAAGGCTTGAACTAATAGGTTAGAGTTAATAAAACTACTTAAAACATAGATAAGAGGTCTAAGATATGAGATAAGACCTACAACTATGTGTGGACTCCTAGATCAGAAATCCCCAGGGTATTACAGTGAATCAGAAACTCTTATAACTACATGAGTAACTATGAATATAGAATGGAGTGAACTACAATCTTCCTATCAACAAAAAATCAGGCAATATTATAGTACCAAACCGTGACATGATAATGGTCTCATGAATCAGCAAAATACATTTCAAATTGACAGACATATACGAAAGCATCAAAAGCATACACACGTATAGTTCATAACTGTAGTACAATTAGACTGTAGTGAGAAAAGTAATTGCAACAATCTAGTACTGCACAGACAACTCCATAATAATAACAAGAAAATTGTAGTTGTACTTTGAGAAAATTGTAGATCTACTCTCGGAAATATAGTTGAATTTTTTGACAGACCTGCAGGCGCGTTCCTCTTTTGCCCCCTTGTTGCCATCATTGAAACCTGCAGATGAGCTTTGGGTTAGGTCGGGGGAAGAAAAGGAGGTGGATGGGCAGAGAAACGTACGTGAGAGAGAGGGATAGGGGGGCGGCGTGAATTCAAATCGTGTTCTTGACGAAGCTGCTCGTCGTCGGCGGCTGTGGTTAGGGTTTCGTTGATGTGACTGAGTGGTTGATGGGAAGATTTAGGTAGGTGGGGCAATGAGAGAGAGGGATAGGTTGAGGCATGGCGGCCTGGAAACTACCAACCTGGGGTGAGGGAGCACCTCGTCGCCGACGATGGGTCCTGTGGCGGCGGCGGCTTCTATGATACCAGGGGAGCTGTCGAATAGATGGGAATAGGAAGTGGGGAGGTTTGACGAGTAGTGGGGGAGGGATGTAAATATGTGCGCCTTCTTTTCGTGAAAGAATGGGGCCGAAAAGTTTTGGCGCAATTCCTCCCGCGTTGCCGCCGAGCGTCCCACTCGTTTCCGGGAGTCAGTTACTCGAATCATATAAATCTCTTTCGATTACTGAACGAACATCCTCAAGTAGCGCAGTGGTAAGGCCCATTTACTGGAACCCTTGGGTCGCTGGTTCGATTCCTATGGGGATCAATTTTTTTTGACATTGTTTCTATTATATTTTTAAACATCAGTTGCTTCTATTTCTTTATATTTATTTAATTTTTTCGTAAACACCTCTGTTTACATCCAATAACACCCTCTGAAAGTTTCACATGATTTCGAGATACTTGTGATGCACATATCTCACATGTGGAGACGTCCCTTGCATAGTCACATTGGTCGTAGTGGGGCATGTATTCCATTGTAGGTCCGAGCACCGCCACTTTGCTATAATGAATTGAATATTATTTTGGCATGACTGCACACCAAATTGGTGTCTCCTTGCAAGTTTTTACATTTTTCTATCAAGGTTTGGTAATTTTCACATTTATTCTTTATTAAATCTGCAAAACTTTAAGATAATATGGAAAAACGCTCCGAAAATTGCACAATTGCACAAAACCTCCTTGTTTACATGCAATAACACCCTCTGAAAGTTTCACACGATTTCGAGATACTTGTGATGCACATACCTCACATGTGGAGACATCCCTTGCATAGTCACATTGGTCGTAGTGGGGCATGTATTCCATTGTAGGACCGTGCTCCGCCACTTTGCTATAATGAACTGAATATTATTTTGGCATGACTCCACACCAAATTGGTGTCTCCTTGCAAATTTTTACATTTTTCTATTATGGTTTGGTAATTTTCACATTTATTCTTTATAAATCAACAAAAATTTAAGATAATAGGGAAAAATGCCCCGAAAATTGCACAATTGCACAAAACCTCCTTGTTTACATCCAATAGCACCCTCTGAAAGTTTCACATGATTTCGAGATACTTGTGATGCACATACCGCACATGTGGAGACGTCCCTTGCATAGTCACATTGGTCGTAGTAGGGCATGTATTCCATTGTTGGACCGTGCACCGCCACTTTGCTATAATGAATTGAATATTATTTTGGCATGACTCCACACCAAATTGGTGTCTCCTTGCAAGTTTTTACATTTTTCTATCAAGGTTTTGGTAATTTTCGCATTTATTCTTTATTAAATCTGCAAAAGTTTAAGATAATAGGGAAAAATGCTCCGAAAATTGCACAATTGCACAAAACCTCCTTGTTTACATCCTAGTAAAGTATGCATGCCTCACATATACTCAATGTGTGCCATGGAGACTTTAGTCAAATGAGTGGGATCTTTAGTTACACGTTCAGGAAATTATTACAGTTATATTACTGCCATTGTCACCTACTAAAAAGTTGAAAACAAATGAAATAAAATGTTAATATGAAAAGAAGTAAAAAATGTTAATATGAAAAGTAAAAAAAAAGCTCCCACAGGGTTCGAACCCGGGAGATGTGGACTAACATTCAGAGTGTGTTGCTAGTGGGCTAGGAAGGTGTATTCGTTCGATGTGAAGATCCATTTTATTTAACACCATAAAGTGCCACCTTGCTTTGCAGATCTATATAGCAGTCGCCACGACGATTTCCCCCAAATCGTCACGCCTCCTCGTCGGCTCCGCTTCCCCTTCCGCCACCGCCATCTCTGCCCCTTGCGCCACCACCACCTCTGCCCATTGCACTGCCGCAGTCACCGGCGATTGGAAGATGACGAAGGCGGTGAAGAACCGGGAGTAGTCGGAGCGTGCGAGTAACCAGAAGCGGGACCCGAGGACCGGGAGGTTCACCCGCGCTCCCCAGGGCGTGGTGGTGCGCCGAGCCTCCGCCGGCGTCGTGGCCATCGTTCCTGACGTCCCACCAGGCTTCGAAAGGATCACTCGCAATCTCAATCACGCCAGGGGATCAGCATTCCCATCTGCAAAACCTAAGGTTGAATGTCTCGCCCTGTCACTCTTGAGGGGGTTTTTTAATTCAATCATAAGATGTTCATCGTTCATAAGTTCAATTACTCACTGATTTTGCATTTCCCTAATTTGCTTGATTGTTGTACTAATCTATGCGCCAATGGATATATGCATGCCCTAAGAATCTTGTGGGGGGTTTTTCAGTTAAGCTTGTGGGGGTTTTCAGTTAAGCTTGTCGGGGGGGGGGGGTTCTGTTCAATCCTAATTTCCTTGAATGTAGTACTAACTTATGTGCCACTGGAAAACTATGATTTATAATGGTCATGCAGTATGGTTTACAATGCACTAGATATATATATGCATGCCCTTAGAATAAATTGATTGCTCTTGGTCAGAAATTGTGCTATTTTCAGATATCCATATGCTCATTGACATATATATGCTATTTTCAGATATCCATATGCTCATGGACATATATATGCTATTTTCAGATATCCATATGCTCAAATTATGCTATTTACAGATATCCATATGCTCAAATTATACTATGTAGACACTGACAAAACTGAACTTTGTTGTTATGCTTTTATGAATTCAAACTGGCATATGTGCTGTTGAAACTAGTATTTTTACTTAGTACAAGTACTCAGTGACTATATATGGCATATCTTTAAATTTCTTAAGTTGAACTACTCAGTGACTATAAAAGGCATATCTTTAAATCTTTTTAGTTGAACTACTCAGTGACTCTATATGGCATATATTTTAATTTTGACTGGATTCTTTAAATCTTTTTTAGTTGGAGTACTCACTGTCTATATATGTGTAGTTTAATCTTCACACTGAAACTGGCATAACTGAATTGGCATTTATTCATCAGCACTTGTGCAAATGAATTGTGATTCACTTAATTTTTAGGCCACCACACGCGGGGGGCTCTCCACCAAGGCCGTAGAGCGCGCTTTGAGAGTCAGCGAGCGCCGCAGGAAGAAGGTCTGCATGAAAACCCGGTACCTAGTGAGCGCTTCTAGTAGTGCTGGCACTGCTGAGTCTACAACTGAAGAATCAAGTGGGGAAACTTATGTGAACCCAGTGCAGCAGCTGAAAGGGAAGGAGAAGAAGGTGAGTTTACTGCTGTTGACGGTTTTGAGATAATCTAATTTGAGATCATTTAGGCCTTATCAGTGCTCATTTTCATAACAGTTGGACTTCTGGGAGTTACAGAAGGAGATGGGGACTTCACAGGAGAACGTGATGCTGCTGGAGGTTCAGCTCAACAGGGAGAAGAACAGGTACACCAGACTCAAGGCTGCTCTCAAAGCTGTTGCTGACAAGGCAAAGAAGAAGACGAAGTGCATTCCAGAAGAGTGATGGTTGCATGTCAAAGCTACTGCTGACTCTAATCTTTTGAAAGTTTGGCTAATCTCTATGGGCATGTGAATAAACTAGTAGAACTGCATGCATGTCAATAATGAACCTATATGGTTGCTTGCTTTTGCTTTTGTGAGTGATGGAAGACATTAACTTAGTTGTGTCGTAGCAGGCTGGAAGGCAAGAATATTTTGTTCCTTGCTTGCTTTAGCTTGTAAATACATATGGTCAGTGCAATGTGCCTAGTTAGTATTGCCTTATGTGGCAACAAGACAAGTAACTTTCATCTGCTGGCATGTACATGCCCTATAAATATGATATTAGCATGTTAAAGTATCATTTGTGGTAGTCAATCTGGTATTGTTTTTTTAGATTTCGAGTTTTTTAATTGAGATAACAGTTTTCACCAATCTATATTCTTCTAACAAATTTTTGATATCTCTAAACTGATGAGCAATCTATATACTTGTAACAATTTTTTTGTATCTCAAAGAAAATGTATTGCTCGCAACAAATAGTATAAAGGACCTCAACTACTTATACTTCGAAAAAAACATATATTCAAACTAGAAATCTTCATCTTCGTCATCTGGAGACATGTCATCGTTGTTATCGTTGGCATCGTCACTACAGTACTGCAGCACTGTCTCATCCTCCTCCTCATCCTCGCTATCGACATCAATAATTGCAGCTTCCTTCTTGTTTCTTATTAATTCTTGCAAATTGCCTTCAATTATAGTGGCTTCCCCACCTTGAATATTTGGCAATGGCACGTCGTCGCCACCTTCTTGCACCACATGCTCAGTATCAGAATGGTAATCATCCTGATGCACATCATGGCTGCCCTCATCTTTTTCTGCCACATCGTAAATGTTTCTATGTTCAAACTTCTGCACAACTGGCCAATCTTTACCTAAAGATTTGTCTTGAATGTAAAATATCTTTTTCGCTTGAGAAGATAGGATGAAATGATCTGTCTTGTACCATAATGACTGCACATTGATGGATTTGAAATGTCCGTCATCTTGAAGGCCTTTCCCCCTGCCTTCTTGGTTGTACCAATTGCATCGAAATATAACCACAGTTCGACAAACTTGAAGATTCGAGTTATACAACAACTCAATCACCTCTTGAAGGTCTCCATAAAAATCTATAATGTTGTTATTATGTTCACCTGGAGTCATGACACCACTATTTTGTGTCTGCAGGAACTTTTCGCGATCCGCTGTGCTATACCGAACACCATTAATCTTGCAAGCTGCAGAAAACTTAACTCGTAGACATGGTCCACAAGACTGCCCACAATCCTTCGCTAACCGACCCTGGATTCTCCTTGCGTTGGTGCTCAATCTATTGCAACAAAAATAATCACTAGCAAAATTACATATCCACTTAATTTCTTAATAGGTGTAGTTACTAACGTGGTGCCCGAACCACTTGGCAAATCCTTGTTCAACCATTTTATCAACATTATTTTGTTGTGCACCTTGCTGCAACAGCTCGTCTCTGTACAACCTGCAAAGACAAGTTTATTTAAATTAATTTTTTAAAAATTAAGTAACAAATCAGCAAGTCTTAAAAATCATACTTACTCCTTATATTCATCAGCTTCTTCACAATTTTGTAGCACATACCAAACTAACTTATCCATTAGATCATCTTCAATGTACTAGACCCTATTGCCTTTCAACAAGAGTAACACCATGCTGAAAAATAGAGATGTCATCAGGCAATGGTACCTCTCCACCACTATCATCATCCGAGTTGAATCTAGTGTCCATATCCTCCATGTACCTAGAACAAAATGTCAAGGTGTCACTTGACACATATGCCTCAGCAATTGATCCTTCTGGCTTGGCCCTTTTCTTTACAAAATTCTTCAAAGTGCCCAGTCGTCTTTCTATTGGGTACATCCAGCCATATTGAACAGGACCTCTTAGCAGTGCCTCGTCAGGTAGATGGACACACAAGTGAACCATGACATCAAAGAAGGCAGGGGAAAGATTTTCTCACTTGCATAAGATCAATGGAATCTGTTCTTTCAGTCGTTTGACAACATCAATCCTTATATTTCTATTGCATATCTCCCTAAAAAAGGTCCCGAGCTCAGCTATTGCTTCATACACATCCTTCGACACCAATCCTCTTAGTCCAGCAGGAATGATTCTTTGAAGGAGTATGTGGCAAGAATGTGTCTTGAGCTTTCCAATCACCCTCGCACCATCTTCACTTATGTACCTTGCTAGGTTAGCAGCATATCCATCAGGAAACTTGATACCTTTGAGAAACTTGCAAAACTCGACCCTTTGCTGCTTCCCCAACACATAAGGAGCGGGTAGAGCACTGACTAAGTTGTTCCCTTTCTCCTGTAAGTGAAAATGATGTCTGATGCCCATATCATACAAATCTAGCCTAGCATTATGTGTGTCCTTGGTCTTGCCAGGCACATTGAGTAATGTGCATAGAATGTTTTCACATACGTTTTTCTCTATGTGCATGACATCAAGATTATGTGGAAGCTTCAAATGTATCCAATAAGGCAATCTCCACAACACAGATTTGTGGCTATAAATCTTTGGACCCACATCACGCTTTCTTTTTCTTCCAGTGTTTTGAGTTTCATTCACTGGCTTCCCTGGCCTGACATCTTTCACCTTATCTAGCTTGTCTAGGACCTCACCCAAAGTGAACTTCTGTGGTGCATCTCGGTTTTCACGCTTACCATCGAAAGCCAAGCTTCTCCGCCATGCATGTGACTTTGGAAGGTATCGACGATGTCCAATGTAACATATGTTATTCCTTATTGACCGAGACAGAGGATCCTTGTCGCAGTAAATACATGCATAATACCCTTTTGTTGTTCGCCCAGACAGTGTGCTCAACGCAGGGTAATCATGTATACACCATAGCACAGCAGCACGAAGGTCAAACTTTCTACCAGCACATGCATCATAGGTACTTACACCCTTCCACAGCTCTAGCAGTTCTCTCAAGGAACACATCAAAATCCTTTCTTGGAGATTTTGGCCCTGGAATGAGTAAAGACATAAAGCAATTTGCAGGATTAACACATTCCCAGGGTGGGAGATTCAGTGGAGTCAGAAGCACTGGCCACATACTGTACTGGGTACTCATGTTGCCAAATGGATTGAACCCATCTGTAGCTAAGGCAAGCCTCAAGTTCCTTGGATCAGATGCAAAGGTTTTTTCCTTACTGTCAAAGTACTTCCATGCTTCCCCATCAGCTGGATGGCTCATTACATTCTCCACTGGCGTTCCTTAGAAGTACGCTTTGAAGCATATATTCTCTTCAACCTTGGCAACAGTGGAAAATGCCTCAGTACCTTATGTGGAACCTGCTTGGCCCCAGTTTCATCTTTCCATCTAGACTCCTTGCATACTGGGCACACATTCAACTTCGCATACTTGGATGTTTTTGAATCCCGAAACAACACACAATTATTCTTGCACACATGTATGTTTTCGTAACCAAGGCCCAACTCTCGAAGGTATTTCTTCACCTCATCATAAGAATTTGGCAACTCGCTATTAGGGTATCCTAATGAGATCAAGTTCATCATCGTTGAAAATCCTGCATTGCTGATTCGATAACGAGACTTGATATACAACATCTTCACCATAAAAGAGAATTTGGAATGCCTAGATCCCAGGCTAAGTGCCTTCTTCGCATCCTCAAGCACTCTTGCAAACCTTGGCTGTTCTCCATTAGCCTCTGCTTGAGCATACAAATCTCCAATTATCTCTGGTACTCCAAGATCGTCGTCAAGATGACCATCATCGTCCACATCCACATGTATCACATAGTCATGATCACCTTCCACATCCTGGTGCTCTCTATTCTGAACTTCAACACTATCTGCAGGCTCCCCATGATGAATCCACCTGGTATATGTAGCTGACATTCCAAAGATGTGTATGTGGTTTTCAACATCACGTTGGGGTGGCACCCTTTGATTCAGATAATTGCGGCAAGGACAACGTATCTCGATGTCTTGTGCGTATCTTGCTCTAACAAATTCTATAAACTCTTCAACTCCTTTCAAATATGCAGGTGTGAATTGTTTCCCAAATATCCAGCTTCTATCCATATGTCTTCAAAAACATAACAATTAATTTAAAAATACCCAAATAGAGATTAAACTTAACACAATACAAAAAAGTGCAAATTACAACAAGTAATTGATAAACAAAACTTTGCATCTTAGTTTGAGGATCAAGAAATTCAATACACTGATGCACATACGAATTAAACTTTCGAACCCATTTGCATATCTCTCCAAGTTATTCAAACGTGAAAAACATCCAACCTTTGCAACCGCTGCCGCCCTTTTGATCACACAGGACGCCGGTCTGTCGCCTCTGCCCTCGTCTCGCGCGCTCAACGCTGCCAGCGATAGGGCACTTGCCGCCGCTCCCTTTCACGTATGGGGTCAGGAAGCCTCGACAAAAAACGAATTGTACTGGGACTCTACACAAGCACGACCTAGATCGGCCCATTAACATGTCACGATGTGGCCCCAATTTCAATTATTATGTACAAATAGATACAATGCAAACTCTAAACAACTTACAACGAGTAGTCCAGTGGTACAACTATTACTTGCGAACCCTCTGGTCCCTAATTCGAATCTCCGCAGGAGCACTTTTTTGCCAATTACAATTAACGATAGTTAAGTGCAGAAAATGGGCCTAATCAGGTGTGGAGAAAGTGGGCCGTCTGCCATACTTTTCCCACGCGCCCACGCCGTCAAGTACAAACCTAACTTGTGACCAATTTGTTTCATCATTAATTGTGCCAGACGATGCAAATAAATTATGACGATATCAAATATAATTTGTGACCAAACAATTTCATCATAGCCATACGCTGTACGAAAACATAATCTATGACGTTTTCCTTTTGCTGTTTTGTGACGAAAAATTCATTTTTGTCATTATTCTTTCATTCAAATCACCATCTCAGGAAATAGAAATATAGGCTGATTGGAATAGGTCTGTTTACATGCAGAGCCATAGTGGGTGCACCAATACGCAGAGCCTAGCGGGTGCAAATGAAAACGTCAAGTCATAGAAGGAGGTCATTCAATCATCGTCATATGTAGATGTATCTAGGCGCTGGGCCCTCTGACACAGGGTCAAGCTTTGTCTTTTTTTGTAGATTGCATGGTCATGGGTCAACAGTGGTCGGAGATTCTCTTACCACCCAGAAAATGACAAATCGGCCTACAAATCAAGGGGGTTACTGTAGCCATGTGAATCTGCGACGGGCTCAGGCATCATTGATGCACTAGCGACAAGGACGCCGCGAGACAGGGGTAAAGTCATCACCTTTAATCATGCACATGTCTGCAGGCCCTCTGGACCACATGGTGATAGTGTCATCACTTTGCCAGCTACCCAAGGTCTAGATTTGGCTATAGATAGCACTGTGATACTGAAGGAGGCAAGCACCGAGCATTATTGAGCTATGAGGCTGTAGGGTAGTTTTAAGGCCATGCCATGGGCATGTGTCCATCCACCAGATTGTAGGATGTTGTGTTGTGTAGAATCTCGGAGCTAGAAGAACTCTTACGAAATGTAGGTAGCACACCCACTCTTGTACTGTGTTTTAGCGAGGAACTAAGGAGAGTTTGGAGGTGATGTTGTAGAGGCTCGAGGTGCAGTTGCAAGTCATTGGTGAGCATCAGATGCTCATCGGAGGCTTGCACCTCGCGTCGAAAAGCAAGCTCGTGTATGCATTCCATAGTTCGGCACAGAGCATGCCCTGCTACGTGCGGCGTCGTGCGACGTCGTGCAGCTGTTTACCGCAAGGCCACCATCGAGGCCCTGAGTCTAGAAGAATTCTTGCGACGTACTCAACTATAGCAGAGTACACCTCAAGGATTTGACGAAGCATGTTTCAACTCCTTGGATGAACAACTTGTCAGCAACTTGCTCGAGGACGAGCAAGGTCTAAGCGTGGGGGGATGTTGGCGGTCAATTTCCGTCAACCAAGAACACTTGTTATGTTATGGTTTGAACTTCATTTTGGAACTAACCCGCCACTAGGCATACTAATGATATAACAAGTTCACCATTGGATGTGCATTTTGGAGTATAGTGTTTTTGCAGGAATTCACGTGTTAAATGAGGGAAGATGCAACTAGTTCGGAGAACGTTTTGCAAGACAATCAAGGAGAACGTTTTTGCAGGAATTCATGTGTTAAATGTGAGAACTTGCCCCCAAAGGTGGCGAGGACCAATGTGATTGCATGAGAACTCCTGAGGACCGAGATGAAAAGGCTGGAAGTTCATGCATAAAGATCCCTCAACTTGGTCGCGGAGGTAATGACGTCCAAAGCCCACAATTGAAGGGGCCAATGATCCAAAGTGCAAGAGATGGACCGTGGAGAAAATTGGTCCGAAAACGAGCCTAGAAGGGCCCAGGACGGCTGGGCTGTTCGGACCGGCCCAACCCGTTCCGGTGTAGGTTCGCGACCCTCTTTCTTCGGTGTTAAGTAATTGCAACCCCAATCACGTGGGCAAGCCGCCATTCGCCAGAGACGTCGTCTAGTTCCTCAGAGCCGCCAAGGAAGAGAAAAATCGACAATGAGAGAGACCCTTGGGGGAGGGCACTCGGGAGAGATCATTGCCAAGACCAAGGGAGGTCGCCACGAGGAAGGACGACGCCGAAAGCTTGCCACGGCGCCGCCGGAGTTGAAGGACAACGAAGATCCATCTTCATCGGAGGCATCCACCATCTCAACGGTGCCATGCCTAGCTCCATGATGGGGTAAACCTTTCGTTTGTCCATGGAGTTGTAACGGAACTTGAAGTGTAGTCACCTATACATCTTGTTTGGATCATATGTCTATCATTTCTTTTGTTGATGATGCTTAATGTTTAAGGCTAGCTATCGTTCTTTCGGGGTTTCTCCCGTATATCGTGTCAACATACCGTGTTCATTAGGGTTAGTACCGATTACCTTTGCGTAGTGACATGTACGAGGGAAGGGAAAAGTCTAATCCTTGATCACACACCTAGATAGATTGGATGGGGGGTTTATAATGTTTTGGGTGATTGCATCTTCAAGTGCCTAGACTCCATGGGCATACGTTCTTCATACTTGTGCACCTTTAATCTCTCACTACGTGAAAAACTGGCTTTGGTAACGGGTGTAGATCGCCTTTGGTAATGGGCAATGCGCCCGTTACCAATCAAGTGTTACAAATAAGACAAGAAAGGTAACGGGCAGATGCCCGTTACTGATAAGACATATTTGTAACGGGCATTAAACAACGACCGTTACCAAAACTAGCCACCGGTCATGTGAAATGGCTGTTTTTCGGGGCCCACAGGGATTTTTTGTAAAGGGCACCAAAGAAAAGCCCGTTACATAAGCTCAATATCAGAGATGTCCAATGTGCACCCGCGTCTCCACTATCTTGACGAAATGAGACGCGTCTATTTCACGCGCGTCTCAGCACAACTAGTATTCGTAACGGGCATCAAACAACGATCGTTACCACAACTAGTCACCGGTCACGTGAAATGGTTGTTTCTCTGGGCCCACATGGAACTTTGGTAACGGGCATGAAACAGAGCCCGTTACTGTTAAATTAACATAAGAGACGCTTTCTCTCTGAATCGGTGTCTCCACTGTCTCGACGAAATGAGACGCATCTGTTTCTACGCGCGTCTGCTTTCTCTCTATTAAAGGAGACGCTTGCTTTCAACATGCGTCTCCTATATCTCGATGAACGGCCAGGTCCTGGGGCCCACCGGACAGGATTGGTAACGGGCTTTTATACTGCCCGTTACATTGTGGGCATTTTTGTAACGGGCTTTCCGAATGAAGCCCGTTACTTATTGATCAGTGTTTGTAACGAGCTTTAATTAACGCCCGTTACAGATACGACGGCCATCCCTACAGTAACCTGCCGGTTGCCGGCGGCATCCTGGAACCAACCAGGATTTGGCAGCCACCAGGGGCTGCATCCTGGAACCAGCCAAGCCACCACAGCAAGAAGACATCACAAACACATTCTCACATCACAGATATTGGCAAAACAAGATCACATTTATAGACAAGCTAGCTAAGATCACATAAAGTTTCAAGTTACTCTCATCAGGGCTTGTTTGGATGGAGTCATGAGAAAACATACTGAATCAGGCAGTATCTAACCCCAACCAAGCAAGCCAAGTAGGTTTCTCAGGCAACAACACCTGACTAAAGAAGACTGAATGAGTTTCAACGGTTCTGGTCACAATAAACTCACGGCGCACCACTGTAGAACTTGCCCTTTCGGTCGATGGTCTCCTTAAGAATGTACTCGCATAGCATCTCCCGGACACACTTTACATCTTCTGTGGAAACATCTACATGAGGTTTCAAATCCTGCAAAATACCATCATTTATGAGAATACAAGTAGAAATTATTTTCTAAAATCAAATGGATAATATGAGCAGAGACAAGGTTGAGCATTATTATCTACTTACAGCATCGAGTAGTCTTAACATATGGAATGCCACATGGAATCCACACAAAGAGGACCCCCGTGGCTGCTGAGCACACTACATCAAGGTACCAAAATGACAAGTTAATGCAGTACCAAATAGGTAAGAAGGGACCATAAAAAAATCTCGGTCTTACAGCGAGATTTGTTTTGTGCTTGAGTGTGGCTTTTGGCTTTTTTCTTTCCTTTCATCACTCTGTACTGTGCATCACCAAAGGCCCTACATGATCAGCAATACCAATTAGAAACACTAAGAGATTGATTTTTTGTGAACAAAAAATATTGTACCAAAGGCCTTGCATGGTCAGCAATACCAATAAGAAACACTAAGAGATTGAATTTTTGTGAACAAATCCTACAAGAAATTGACCAGTTCAAAACATTTTGGAGGTCTGGGAACTTTAGCGAGGGATGTTGTTTAGCATAATCTAGATACTAAACCTCTGTGAACTTCATACAGACATACACAGTTCATATTTTACTTAATTAGCATACAGGGATAGGTGCTAACCATTTTGACAGGGACACAACAATATGCTTATATATCAAAGCAGAGAATAAATTCCTTCAACTGGTTCCTTGTCCAACTTGAGCAAACGTTGGATTGTGTGTTCCATATGTACATGCAACAGGAGGATAAAGCAACGGTCATGACATTATATATGACAAGTAGTGAAACAACACTCACAACACATCATGACACCAACAATAACAAGATATATGACAAGTAGTGAAACAATTAACACTCACAACAAAGCATATGACAGTCTAGTTATCACTACATTCAAAGCATAGCAGAATTAAAGTATGCTAACATCCTTTATGCTTTTCATGAATTTACAGTGCAAAAATTATAGTAGCAGGAACATGAAAATGAATTTCAACATTTCATATAACTTCATCTGTTAGCAACAATTTATTCAAAACAGACTTGGAGCAACAAAATTCATCCATCAAGTCAATCAATTGAAGATGAACTATTAAGGCATGTCTCCCTAATCCACCTTGACATGAATATATAGCAGATTGGGTGGACTACATTATAAACCACTGAGATGCAATTCCCAATGACATTTTGTGGCCATCAGAATTAAAGTATATGCTAACAGGTCCAAAGCATAACTGTCGATCTAGTACATTCAGAGCATAGCACAATTAAAGTATGCTAACAGGTCCAAAGCATAAGTGTCGATCTGGTACATTCAGAGCATAGCAGAATTATGCCAATGCAAAAATTATAGCAGTAGGAACATGAAAATGAATTTCAACATTTCATATAACTTCATCTATTAGCAACAATTTATTCAAAACAGACTTGGAGCAACAAAATCCATCCATCAGATCCACAGTCAATCAATTGAAGATGAACTATTAAGGCATGTCTCCCTAATCCACCTTGACATGAATATATAGGAGATTGGGTGGACTACATTATAAACCACTGAGATACAATTCTCAATGACATTTTGTGGCCATCAGAATTAAAGTATGCTAACAGGTCCAAAGCATAACTGTCGATCTGAGCATAGCAGAATTAAAGTATATGCTAACAGGTCCAAAGCATAACTGTCGATCTGGTACATTCAGAGCATAGCACAATTAAAGTATGCTAACAGGTCCAAAGCATAAGTCTCGATCTGGTACATTCAGAGCATAGCAGAATTAAAGTATATGCTAACAGGTCTGTCGATCTGGTACATTCAGAGCATAGCAGAATTAAATTATGCTAACATCCTCAATGCTTTTCATGAATTTACAATGCAAAAATTGTAGGACCAGGAACATGAAAATGAATTTCAACAGTTCATATAACTACATCTATTAGCAACAATTTATTCACACAGACTTGGGGCAACAAAATCCATCAATCAAAACCACAGTCAATCAATTAAAGATGAACTATCTAGGCATGTCTCCCTAATAAATCCACATTGACATGAATATATAGCATATCGATTTTGGTGACCGATAAGAGAGAGGGCGTTGGGGGTTCAAGCAGGACTAACCTCTGTCGTGAATGAAGTAGTTGTTCCCGTGATGGTCGGAGGGACCGGATCCACGGTGGCTCGTGGCCTGAGGCGGCCGGCCGGCTCGTCGTTGTGGCCGGGGGCGACGTCGACGGATCAGCGTCAACCGTCTTTAGGTTGGCCGGACGTACGTCCACACGCCAGTAACCGCGTCCTCATCACCGTCGTCACGTAGGGAGCGGTGGGGCTGGAGAAGAGCAGGGCTACAGCGGGGAGAGAGTGGCGAAGGTGATCGGGGCGACTAGCGTCGGCGGTGGGGAGAATGCTGGTGTTGTGGATCTGTCTACCGAGGAGCCGAATATGAACAGCGCGCGTAAATGTGTTTAATGAAACTACTGGCGTGCCCTTGACGGCTCTGTGCAGCAATTGGAATTTCATGGGCACTATAGTAAATATAGGTGGGAAATTTTGAGCAGCCCGCGCACGGTTCGCCTGATAACGCTGATGAGTGGGACAGTGTCATGGGCGACGATGGTTAGTGAACCCGGATCGCCATTGTTGGGAGTTGGGTCAGCGGTTATCTTTTTCATATTGGCTGCTGACTGTTGACGGTGAAAATCCGTCAACCTAGCCATGAGTTTACCTTCGGTGTTGGCATGAGTTTTATACCTTATCCATTGGTACTAACCCCCGTGGTATACAAGTTCACGTGTGCATGTCGGTTTTGGAGTTTAGTGTTTATGCAGGGTTTTAGCGTTGAATGCAAGACTTTCGGGATAAGTTCATCAAGCACCTCATGACAAGACCTTGAAGCCCCATACAAGTCATGCAATGAAGCAAACTTAACTCCAAGAAGCCAGGGACTTGATCCGAGAAGACGACAAACTCCGAGGACCTGACCAGAAAAGTGCTGAATCTTGCAAGACAAGGAGTTGTGTCCAATTCGGAGAGAAACTGACGACATGGACCTACATGCAGAAGGGGGAAACATCCAGGAAGCAAGGGAACCGACGTAGAGCAAAGGAGGCCTCGGGTTGGGCCTGGATGGGCCCAGGCCGGCCGGCCCAGGCCGGTCGGCCTAGCCCTGTCCAGGGCCCAGTAAGGTTCCCCTTTGCCCTAGCCGCCAATCAGGCTATTTATAGCCCCGTGACGGAGAGCCACGGAGGATACAATTCATCATCGGCCGCCGAGGAGCAGAGAAGAGAGGGACACCATTTCGGAGAGGAGAGGGTCGAGCTAGTTGACTAGGGTTTCCCTAGCCAACGTGGGAACCTTGCACGGAAGACCACGTCGGAGTTCCCGGAGCTAGAAGCAAGATCAAGGAAGGATCCCGGTGGTGATCTTGTGTATGTATCATTGTTATAGTTGAATGATCAAGTTGAATCTTTTCCTAGCGATCAAGTGTTTCCTCGAAGATTTCGTTTTTCGATCGGCTTTGCTTATTCCAATTCTATTCTTGAGATAGATTACATAGGGTGTTCTTGTAGCCGCGGTGGCTAGAGGTACACGCCGGATCTTCCGAAAGAATCTCGACTTGTCTTTTGACTTGCCCTAAGCTCCCCGCATGAGTAGGGATACGTTGTGACAGAACGGGGGTTCCGAAAGGCGGATGTTTTCGGATTTGGACGGGAAACCACGATTTAAAGAGGCTTCTATTAAGATTCGATTTTCTACTTCTTCTCTTGCTTGGAACTTCAACAAAAGGCTTACCCCGATCCCTCTAGATCGGTTTATCTACCCAATCTTACTTTGTTTTCTCCGGTCTTTAGTAGATTAGATTAGTTTCGTGTCTTTACTTAGATGCATTAGGGTTTCTTTTATCGAAGATTGGAGTTACTTGGCTTTATTAGATTAAGTTTTGTGTCACACATTTGTTCCACGGATTCGATACCTTGGGTTCACCACTCGAGGGAAGAAGGGTCCCTTGACTACGACGGGAGACTTGTCCGCTTGCAAGTCACAAAGGAACTTTGATATAATTATTAACCGTCAACAAGCCCCTTTTTCTGGCGCCGTTGCCGGGGAACAAGTGATCAAGATTTGATTTTTTATTGCCTTTTTGTAATTTTCAGTTTTCTCTTTGTTTTTATTTTTGCATCTACTAAATTTTGATCATCCAATACATCTAATCTAGTTTGTCTAACCCTAGTTTTCATAGATTTGTTTTTACTTTCTAGTTTTTGCATACTTTGTTTATTGCTAACCCTAACAGGAGATGGACGACTACCTCTCCAACAAACCCGATAATTTTGTGGATGATCCAGAAAACCTTTACAGGCTAAGGAGACGCGAAGCACATCAAGCTAAAAAGCTCGATTTTGTAGATTCGGAGTCGGAAGACAAAGGATCGCAGGAATCTCTGAAGAATTCACCACCTCAAAGTCCTCGGGAGAATCGACTTCCACCGATGGGTGACCAACCACCACAAGAACGCAAGATTGGGGAGCTATGCACCCCGGACAACATCGACCTACCAATCTTGAACCTTGAGGAGATCGGAAGACCGTTCGAGATCAAGACCTCAACAATCCGCATGGTGCAACATTCACCCTTCACCGGTAAAGAGGACCCGAACCTTCACCTCCAAGCATTCATTCAACTATGTCAGACTTTCAACATGGATGGGGTGACTCAAGACCAAATGAGGGCAAGGCTTTTTCCGTTTTCACTTCTCGGGAAGGCTTTGCAATGGTTCCACTCTCAACCGGCGGAGACGGTGCAAAATTGGAACACGTTGATGAAGGCTTTCATGAAGGAATACTACTCACCGGGTAAAACTCAAAGCTTGCGTAATAAGATTGCCACCTTTGTTCAATATCCTACGAAAACTATCTCGGAGGCATTCGAGCGCTTCAACGAGTACACCCGGCGGTTCCACATCACAAGTTCCCGAAGGAAGACCTCGTGCAAAAGTTCTATCAAGGACTCACCATGGCGTCAAGGACGATCATCGATGCATCGGCGGGAGGATCCATCATCGAACTTACACCGACGGAAGCTTTCACGCTATTCAAGAAGGTCGCGGATAATGACACATGGGCGTTATCCGGGCGCCTACATCCGGTTCAACCCACGGGGAACGTCAAAGGAGTCTTGCAAGTGGAGAAGGAGAACATACTTGAAGGCAAGATTGACTCGCTCATGAGGAGGTTGGAGAAGATGGAGATGGAAAAGAAAGAGGCTCAAGACTTGAAGGCCGCCGAAGGAAGGTCCACATGCGAAGAATGTGGAGAGTATGGCCATGTCCGTAAAGATTGTCCGGAGGAAGCCAAAGTGCTCGACTACATGAGGAAGGGGGAATTGCCGAACTTCCGCTACGGGCAAGGTAGGCCTCAATTTAATGCAAGCTCATCTATTCCTAACGCGGTTCCGCTTTGTATACAATTGAAGGAGTTCATGGATGAGCAAGCTAAGATCAACAAGGACACCGTCACCAAGTTCAAGACCATAGACAAGGTGTTGGAGAACATCGATAGCAAAGTGACGGAGGTCGGAAGTTCCAATCATCAAGTGCTCAACATGATGAAGATGCTCGAGATGCAGGTTGGACAACTTGCGGGGCGCCTCACTAATGATGAAGGGAAGCTTCCGGGACAAGCCAAAAGTCCCGAATCGGCGAAGGCCATTCAAACACGTTCGGGGAAGGAGACCGAAGATCCGGAACGTTCCGCGGGAGCAAGGAAGCTTAAACCATCCACCGAGGTGGAAGGAGTTGCTAAAGAGAAGGTTACGGGGATCGTCACCGAGGAACCCGAATTTGAGATGCCGGAGGAAGACATGAGGATACCGCAACTCAAGCCGCGCTTCTTCCGAGGTAAACTTGACAACCACTTTGAGAAGTTTGTGGAAGTTGTGCGTAGACTTAGCATCAACATGCCATTACTAGATGCCCTACAAGTACCTACATATTCTCGTTACTTTAAAGACATACTTGCAAATAAATATGAGATAGCAACACTCGGGGTAGATAATGTCAAAATGTCCGAGGAGTGTAGTGCCGCTATTACTAATGGGCTAGAGAAGCAAAAAGACCCCGGGTGCCCCACAATTCCATGTTCGGCTGGTTCTTTCAACTTCGAGAAGGCGTTATGCGACCTTGGAGCTAGTGTGAGCGTCATGCCGAGGGATGTGTTCGAGAAGCTACGCCTACCAATGGAGCCTACGGGTATATGTTTGGAGTTGGGAGATAACTCCATTCGTTATCCCTTGGGCATTGCTGAAGATGTACCCATGAAGGTCGGACATCACTTCATCCCCGTCGACTTCGTTGTGCTCGAGATGGGAGAGAGGGAGAAGCCGCCGCTCATCCTAGGGAGGCCTTTCCTCAAGACCGTGGGAGCTACTATTGATGTTGGCAAGGGGGAGATCATGTTCGATATCAACGGAGAAATGAGTTCCTTCAAGTTCCGTCCAAGAATCGAGGCATGCAACATAATTGGAGTGAAGGGAGAACCAAAGCAAACGGAGGGCCTGAATAAGAAGGAGGAGCCGAAAAAAATGAACGTAAAGAAAATCAAAGAAGGTGTTGCATCCGTCAAGACAAAGGAAGAGAAGTCGCCTGTGAAGACCAAAAAAAATGACTAAGCCGGAAGACAAGCCCGCGCCCAAGATGGTGCGGAAGTGGGTACCCAAGATTGCAACGCCCGCAAAGAGCATTGATCCGAAGTAATCAAGTGAAGAAGTCTAGCTATAGACTATAAACGAAGCACTAGGCGGGAGGCAACCCGTTTCGTCGAGTCAAGAATAAGCTACCGGGAGGACAACCCGATTCCAGGTTTTTCGAGTATTTTTAATAATTTAGTTTTTGAGTTTTATTACGCAAAGACATTAGACTTAGAAGTGGTTGAACAATATTAGAGACATAATTCTTGATTGAATGTTTGCTTTATCATAAACCCTTTGCATGAACCCTCCTATGTGTTTGTTCGTTCTTTTCTTTTCGAGAAACCTCAACCAAATAATTTCAGAACCTAACTCAACCTTTCACCCTCATTATGGTGCTGAGGTTGACTTATTTTTCATGCTAAAACCACACGAGTAGAGCCACTATTTTTATTTAGGTGTTAATAAAATTCAGCACGTGGTAGAACTCGCGTGAACCTAGAAATCAAAACTTTTGGTTGGTTTTAAAATCAATATCCTTGGTTTCTCTAGGATTAGAATTTTTCTAAGCCTTATCTAATTTTGTTTCATTCAAAATCTTTCTTATTTAGCCAAAATTAGAACCTAAACCTATGCCCCCATGATCAAGCCGGGAAAAGTTTGCTCTCAACCGATGAAGGCAAACTATACCGGTGAGACCGAAATCGACGTAGTCGAAAAATATTTTAGACTTACATTTGTTTTTAATGGTTTAAAAACTTCCCTAAAATTATGTTTGAGCTCTTGCATGGCTCTGAAAAATATTTTAAATTTTGAATTAGAGGAGTGCTTAACCTTAAACACACCTTAATGGAGGCAATCTAGTTTGAATTAATCATGCATGCACCATTGGATTCCCTTTTATCAACTTTCACCAAATTCACATGCAAAGGACAAGCATGGTGGGAAGCAAGCATCAACTTTGCAGGAATTTCATGGTGGCATATGAAGCAAGTGGAGCTAGGGAGTATGGACATGACCCAAAGCATGAAGCATCAAGTGGAAGGACAAATAATGCAAGAAAAGGAGTGGACGAGAGCGTTTGGGCGGTGCAACTCGTGGAGCACGCGGGCAGGAAAGTTGCAGAGGCGAAATGATCATGCTGGAAGAAAGACGAGGCGGGGAGGAGCACCGAGCCACCCAGGCCGGTCGGCCCAGGCCGGCCGGCCTCCCCTACTTAAGGAGCCCCCCGGCTCCCATTTTCTGCAGGCAAGCTTCCCTCTCCTTCCTTTGTTTGTGTGTTCAAGTTTGTGTGCTCAAAACCTCCGTAGACATAGCCAACCTTCCCAAGCTTGATAGCTCAAAAAAAATCCACATCCTTAATCCACTCAAAGTCCACATCCGAAGTATGAGTTTTAAGTGCCTAGTTACCGATTGCAATCCGGAGTTTTAGTAGAAGAAAAGAGTGCAGCAACCATGTGGAAGAAAACCACAAGTCTCTTCTCCAAGAAGAAGGGTTCGTCGTCGTCCAAGCCGTCATCAATGACATCTTCGAGGAGGCACTCGGTTTTCGAGTCTCCCCGGAGCATGGAGACGGATACGACACCACCGAGGAGGAACGATGCTCTCCTCCTTGGTGGTATGAGGGCTGCAAGAAGCACGTCCATGAGGTTTACCGAACCTCGAGGGCACACGGAGGAGCAGCCCGCGCCACCACGACGATCGACCCGTTCAACCGCGCCACCTCCTTACACTCCGACATACTCTTCGTACGGCTTCATCATCTTGTCGTCGTCGGAGGAGGAGAGGCTCTCTCAACTTGAGAAGAGGCTTGTGCCCAACGTCAAATTCGACAACCAAGCACTCTACACCTTGGGTTTTGGCACCGACATATACTACATGTTGGGGCACCTTGGATGGGTGCAATTCTCCAACGAAGTATCGGCGGACACCCACAAGGGGTTCGTCTTGGAAATTTTAATGACTATTGCACCTATCCTTGATGATGGGGTGCAAAGCTTGTCATTCCGTTTGGAGGGAGTCCAACAAGTGGTTCCCTACGAGCACGTTAGGGAGCTACTTGGATTCCACAAGGGAGCTCCGGAGAAAGTTGACGTGCCACCCGGCATGTTAGCGGGATTTTGGAATATGATCTCCGGAGAAGCCCATCAACAACGCAATTGCATCCGCAACCCCATTATCCGGATATTTCACTCTTGGATGTGCAAGAGGGTATTGGGGAGGATGAAGGAGACGAAGGTGACCGACATGGAGTTGAATTGGCTCTACTCGGCTTTAATTGCCAGGCAGCCAATAGACCCCTCTTACCTTATGATCAACCGTTGGTGTTGTGAAGCAACATCGGGGGTAGGAAATATTGGTTTGGGGTGCTACCTCTCCATGTTGGCCTTCTCCTTACGGCTGGGGATCGCAAGAAACCCCGACCATCTTTTGCGTGGTACCTCTCTCGGCATTGAGTATTTGTGGCAAGGCAAATACATTAGTGGAGATGAGAGAGGAGGTTATCAGTTGGCCATAGTAAACCTACCCCTTCCCAATGAGAGGCTTAGGCTTTTCACCTAAGGGAGAGAAGATTGGTTGGAAGAGGGACTCCTTGTCCCTGCAAGGAAGAACAAAAGAGGAAGAATCGTAGAGGAGGGAACATCCTCTGCACAAGCGAGTGGAGCACAACCCAATGTGCAACCATTCGGCGGGATCCCTCCTCCGCCAAGTTATTACGGAGGGCCACAAGAGCAAGCATGGGGGGGTGGTGCACCGGTACCCCCACCAAATTATGTTGTGCCCAACGCTAACTTCGCGGAGTCCTACGCACATCATCCCCAACCACAACAAAGCATGGCCATAATTGGAGGGTATGCTGCAAGAAACGCCCAAAACATCACAGCCATCCAAGCTAACGCAACTCAACTTGGTGAAGGCAATGCAAATATTGCCTTTGAGCTCGGACGCCTTCACCTTGTGGAGCCAAATCAATTCGTCGGAGGGAATGTCCAATCATATTATGAGCAAGGGTATTATTATCAAGATCATCAACATCAACCACCGGCGGAAGACTAGAAGATTTAGGAACTTTAGTTTTCTTTTCCTTTCTTTTTCTCTGTAATTTTCAGCTTTTGCTTATGTGTGTTTGCATAGTATTTTCTGTTTTTATTTAAATTTCAGCAAGCATGTTTGTTTATTTTCAGTTTGTATTTCAACTTGATATCATCATTAATAAAGACACCACCTTGATTTTATCATTGGAAAAGTTACAAAAATTGGTGCCATGATGATATATGATTATAATTGCAGCTTTGTTTATCTTTGTAATTGATCTATGCATGTTTAAGCTAGTGCTCTCTTAAAATACAAATCTGAATTTATTTAAATGCTAGCTTAATTTTCAGCGGAGGGTATGATTAAAATAAAGACCCATAGTGTTTTATGTGCTCTCAAGTTATGAATAGATTAAAGATGTCTTTTATGCTCAAAAATATCGCTAACCTTGTCATAAATATCTCTTGTGTGTTGCTCAACCTGTCCAAAGCCTAATATATATTTGAGTGCATAAACCTTAGTGTACAAGATTTATTTTTGAGTGAGTTATTGCAGGCCATGATTTCTCTGGCCCGAGACTAAGAAGCTGGTCATTCCGTTTTTGCGTACCTATCTTTTTGCTAGCCTTTTATCCATGCATTGTGTATCCCCGCATTGGAGATCTCACAAACCTCGCCGGATATCCACCCTTAAACCAAATATCATCTTTTGTGATTATCTCCTTGACCACAACCTATCGTTGATAATGGATCATCAATTCAAGGAAGATCGCAAGACGGTGCCGACATTGAAGATTTCAAGTATCTCTCCAAAGGAAAAATATTTCCGGTACCTACCTTATTTTTCGCCTCTTTGCTCGAGGATGAGCAACGTCTAAGCATGGGGGAGGAGGTAGGTACGGTGCAGTTTTAGAGTTCAAAGGAGAGTATTTTTAAAAAATAATGATGAATGAAAAAAATTAAGGTGATGTACGTGACTTCCAAGGTGAAGGTCTCACAAGAATATATATATATATATATATATATATATATATATATATATATATATATATATGAATGAAAGAAAGAAAGAAAGAAAGAAAAGAATGAGAAATATGAGAAAGAAAAAAATATGAGTATGCGTAAAGTGAACTCCCCGGTTCTCTAAGAGTGCATTCAAGGCTTCAAGTTAAAAAGATCCATTCTCATTTTCCAACCATGTGTAATCCGATAACGAGGACTTCCTTTGTGCCTCGGGATCACTCTTTGCCATTTGCACATGTCCACTCATCTAAAAGTGTGTGTATTTTTCTCTTTCCCCTCCTTGATTTAACATTATTTTCCAATGACCTTTTTGACGAGTCTCGGTAAGACCATGAGAAGCTTGTCTTGTTTTGACAACACCTCATTCATAAAATCTTGTTAGGACTAAACTTTCCCAAAGCTCCATATAAAGCCTACCACACATATATGTTATGAGAGGGAAAGGAGTAGAAGATATAGGCTTGAGAGACAAGTGAGTTGAGAGTTCATGAGCAATATACAAGATGATTTAAATTTGTGAACTTGGTTTAGTTTTTCTTTATCTCGTTCTTTATTTCAAAAATTTTGAGATCTATTTAAACTTTGTGAGCATGTTAATACTTGTGAGATAAGCTTAATAAGAATCTACCCTCTGTAGAGATGAAGGCTAGTACATTATGGAACTTTAAAGAATTAAAATTTTGAGAGCATTATGTTTTCTCATGTGTGATTAAGTGCAAGGTTTAAACATTGTTTGGCAATGATGAAATCCATCGAAGGCTTACTCGAGGACGAGCAAGGTTTAAGCATGGGGGAGATGTTGACGGTGAAAATCCGTCAACCTAGCCATGAGTTTACCTTCGGTGTTGGCATGAGTTTTATACCTTATCCATTGGTACTAACCCCCGTGGTATAACAAGTTCACGTGTGCATGTCGGTTTTGGAGTTTAGTGTTTATGCAAGGTTTTAGCGTTGAATGCAAGACTTTCGGGATAAGTTCATCAAGCACCTCATGACAAGACCTTGAAGCCCCGTACAAGTCATGCAATGAAGCAAACTTAACTCCAAGAAGCCAGGGACTTGATCCGAGAAGACGACAAACTCCGAGGACCCGACTCGTAAAAGTGCTCGAATCTTGCAAGACAAGGAGTTGTGTCCAATTCGGAGAGAAACCGACGACATGGACCTACATGCGAAGGGGGAAACATCCAGAAGCAAGGGAACCGACGTAGAGCAAAGGAGGCCTCGGGCTAGGCCTGGATGGGCCTAGGCCGGCCGGCCCGGCCGGTCGGCCCGGCCCCCCCGTCCGGGGCCCGCAAGGCTCCCCTTTGCCCTAGCCGCCAATCAGGCTATTTATAGCCCCGTGACCGAGAGCCACGGAGGATACAATTCGTCATCGGCCGCCGAGGAGCAGAGAAGGGAGGGATACCATCTCGAAGAGGAGAGGGTCGAGCTAGTTGACTAGGGTTTCCCTAGCCGACGTGGGAACCTTGCACGGAAGACCACGTCGGAGTTCCCGGAGCTAGAAGCAAGATCAAGGAAGGATCCCTGTGGTGATCTTGTGTATGTATCATTGTTATAGTTGAATGATCAAGTTGAATCTTTTCCTAGCGATCAAGTGTTTCCTCGAAGATTTCGTTTTTCGATCGGCTTTGCTTATTCCAATTCTATTCTTGAGATAGATTACATAGGGTGTTCTTGTAGCCGCGGTGGCTAGAGGTACACGCCGGATCTCCGAAAGAATCTCGACTTGTCTTTTGACTTGCCCTAAGCTCCCCGCATGAGTAGGGATACGTTGTGACAGAACGGGGGTTCCGAAAGGCGGATGTTTTCGGATTTGGACGGGAAACCACGATTTAAAGAGGCTTCTATTAAGATTCGATTTGCTACTTCTTCTCTTGCTTGGAACTTCAACAAAAGGCTTACCCCGATCCCTCTAGATCGGTTTATCTACCCAATCTTACTTTGTTTTCTCCGGTCTTTATTAGATTAGATTAGTTTCGTGTCTTTACTTAGATGCATTAGGGTTTCTTTTATCGAAGATTGGAGTTACTTGGCTTTATTAGATTAAGTTTTGCGTCACACATTTGTTCCACGGATTCGATACCTTGGGTTCACCACTCGAGGGAAGAAGGGTCCCTTGACTACGACGGGAGACTTGTCCGCTTGCAAGTCACAAACGAACTTTGATATAATTATTAACCGTCAACACTGACGCTGACGCGTGGGCCTGTCACAATTTTTTTGGAATGAAACTCGCTTCCCTGATTTATTAGAGCCCATAAAACAGCACCTAAAAATCATAAAAATATGAACAATTCATATTTGGACATTTAGTATTTGAATAAAATATCAACAGTCACACTTGTGTGCCCAAGATTCTTAGAATTCGTTTTTACATCTCATGTTAATGATGTAATAATTCTACTAACATCTAGTGTGCTCTAAAAAATCTACAAATTGACATGCCAACATAATTTGGGTACCTAGACTTGTCTTCAAAATTTCAAATGGTTTAGATGAAGGAATTATATACTTGTGTACAAATGTCTACATCTCTCACATAGTTTCCTAGAATGTTTGCTTGAACATTGAAGTTTTCCACACTTTGCAACATGTTCGAACTCATATGCATTTGAAAATGTAACAAAACCTTGTGTTCACCTCAAGCTTACGAAATGTAAAGTTCCATCACTAATGGTTGTGTAAAACAAATATTATTTGTATGTGGTAGTTACAAAGAACAAAATAAGGCATATAAACATCACTCAACAAACGGAATGTACACTAAACTATGAAATTAATGAATAGATGGTGATTTTAGAAAAATTTAGGAAAAAAGTATCAAATTTGGACTAATAACGACGAAGAAATACTTGTGACAACATTTGGTTGCAGATTAAAAGGAGAAATGGGAACTGTTCTTCATTTGAATAGAACTGGCCCCCACAGTCATTTGAATAGAACAAAGGAGGAAGCAAAGGGCACCACCGACATCCCGATAAAATCAAATCCGCATTTAGTAATATCTAATAATTTACATTCAAGATAGATAATGTTCATATTGATGCTTGCGCCTACATCCCGATGTTCATCCTGCTGACGGTGTACTCCACGACGGGGCGGAATTTACGCGTCCAGAGGTCGAACTCATGACGGATGCGACACTTGGCGCTGTAGTAGTGGATGATCTCTTTGGTATTCGGCCCGTAGTGCCTACATCCCGCTTCCCAAATGCAGAAGTGGGGATTCTGGACGGGTAGCAACGGAATGTCGTCATCGTCGCCGTCATCAAGCCAGTACAACCACGCAATGTTGTCGAGATCCTGCTTGACGAGGTAGCGCAGCCACCGTAGGTTGTGGTTCTTCCACCGACCGTCAGGGGGCGACGGCCCGCCGCTGATTTCCTGGAGTAGTGCCATGGCTTCGAGGTCCGTCGGGTTGCAATGGTACTTTAGCATTGCTAAAACGTACTTGGCACCGGAGTCTTCAGCAGCAGCGGCATCTCCGATGAGCTTCAGACCCCTATCGGGGTTCTGCCGCCTCAGAAACCTCACCATCCCCTTGAAGCACAATGCCTCCGAATGATTGGCCTCGCGGAAGCGCCGCTCAAAGCACGACCTGACGTAGCGATTCTTGCACGCCGAACGAAGATCACGCAGCGACATGTGCAGTAGTACCGCATCGAAGTTGCAGATACGCTGGAAGGTGCCGCAGATTTTATTGTGAAGGTTTAGGAAATGGAAAACGACCACATCCTTGATGGAGTCAATGATGATCTTGGTGAGAAGTTCATCTGGCAACAGCAGCATCAAGCACACCGCGGCAGCCATCAAGGAGAATGGAGGAAATAGCACAGCGATGGGGTTTGGAATTTGAATGGCGACGAGGGTTGAAGTTGGCGGCGACGAAGGGTGAAGTTGGCAAGGAGGATTGAAGTTGAAGAGGGATGAAGTTGGCAACTAGGATTGAAGTTGAAGGAGGCGACGAGCAGCTCGAGGGTTGAAGGTTGAAGATGGCGCCTCGGCCATGTCGTAATAAAACAATAAATGGAAATTGAAAAGGTGCTGCAGTTTGGTTGCTGCCGTTGACAAGTGGGCCCGACATCATTGCCCCGCCCCTTCTCCTTCCCGCCTAAGTGAAAGGTGACGCATGGCTTTGCGCCCGAGACGGAGCCCGATGTGCAATGGAGTGGCATGTACTGGTAGTAATGGAGTAGTGGGTGGGGGTAGAGGCGCCTGACAGCTCCGCGTCTTGTCAATATAACTCCCTCGCCTAGTCACCCTCCCCTGCTTCTTCCATAAGCTTGTCATCTTTTTCTTCACATCTTCATCCTCCTCGCGATTCACCACTACAAATCTTCGATCACCGAGAGAAGGAGGGGATGGCGTCGAGGAGCCCGCCGCCGTCGAAGCGGGGACGAAGGGAGGACGACGACGATGAAAGCCGCCGTCGGAAGAAGTTGGAGAAGGGGAAGGAGCCAGCGGCCAAGGACGCCGACGAGGAACCACTCTTCGACGACAATAAGTTCGCCACCGAGCTGCTCAGGAGCGCCTTCAGAAAGCTTGAAGGTATTGGCGAGGCCTTCGACATCAAGGCACATCATGATGCGTACAAGGACCCGACCTTGAAGGGTCTCGCCTTCAGGACCCAAGGGTTGGCTGAGAAGCTCGAGAACCTCCCCGTGGTCAAGCGAGCTGCCCGCCGCCACTTCTTCTTCGACGACGATGGCTCCGACAGCGACGACGGCAGCCACGACGACGACGGCAGCCAAGGCGGCGACGGCGGGACTCCGACTAATTGATAGACTCCTCTACCAATTAGTAACAATAATGTCTGTGTGCTTTTGTGTCTTTGTCCGGTTCTTGGACATGAACGGCTTAGTTTGTCTGTCGATCATGAACTGCTTAGTTAACTAGCTTGGTTGTTAAATTTTGTATGTCATGAACTCAATTTAATATACGCGAGATTAACTGGAGATCTGTTGTGATGAATTAGATCTGCTGACGCTGACGTTGACGCGTGGGCCAGTGTCATTGGCGATGATGGTTAGTGAACCCAGATCGCATTTGTTGGCAGTTGGGTCCGGGTGGGCAGGTAACGGTTATCGTTTTTATATTGGCTGCTGACGCTGACGCGTGGGCCTATCACAATTTTTTTTTGGAATGTAACTTGCTTCCCTGAATTATTAGAGCCCATAAAACAGCACCTAAAAATCATAAAAATACGAACAATTCGTATTTGGACATTCAATATTTGAATAAAATATCAACAGTCAAACTTGTGTGCCCAAAATTCATATATTTCGTTTTTACACCCCATGGTAATTATATAATAATTCTAATGTGACAGAACCGCCCAAAATAATTCTGTATTATCGCCTAAGCTGGTCCACTTGGCCATTAAGCAATAATAAAGACTTATTAAGTCGCTTCCACCGGGTAAAGCCCGGTAAATCACATACAACAGGATCGCTGATATGCGCTAAGCCCACACGAAGGCGGGACCAGAGTACAACATTACATTACATAAAGGTTCACAAGTTCTTAAGTACTTAAAATTACAAACCAGGTTTTTCGTACATGAAAGTAAAAGTGATTCAGAGTTTAAACAGCGGAAATAAAACTATCGCATGATACACACGGGAGGCCATCCATGCATATCACTCCTCATCATCGTTCTCCCATTCAAGCTCCCAACCATCTGGGATAGAACCAGGCCAGATGGGATTACCTGAAAACCACAAATTAAGCAAGGCTGAGTACTAATACTTAGCAAGACTTACCCGACAAAAATAAAGTAAGACTTAGACATGCAAGGCTTTTTGGCTTGTGGGTTGGTTTTGCCAAAAGCGACTAAGAGTGGATCCTTATTTTCAAGTTTTAGCTCATATACTAGTATGTTAATCAGTCTAGGTGAGCACCTGTACTAAACAAGCATGTTGTGCAAACAATATTAAACAAGTAGCAATATTAATCCAAAATGTTCCATAAATAAACATGGGGTAGCCAGTGGTCAAGCCGACTCAGATAACGGCGAGTGACCGACGATCGATCGATTTATATCCTTGCAAGGTAAACCCAAGATACACGGAAGAAGTAGACCCCAAGAATTCGAATAAAAGCAAATGCAGGGTCTACCCCGACCAGGCGGTTCCCAACATCCCACAGTTTAGGATCAGACGCTACAAACTCTGGTACACGGTTATCCGGAGGGTCTAACCCGACCAGTCCGGACTCACACACTATACCACGGGTAGCTAGCCCGGAGACACATCCCAAGCGGGTAGCTAGAAAGATCCCGCCCCGGTTCAGAAGGTACTAGGCTTACCGGTCCCATTCCCAACAAGTACTTGGTACGTTCAATAGCTTAGGACCAGCACCATGCTACTCGGTCGAGACCGAACCTATTTCTCTTACCACATGAGCGAGTCGATTTAACTAACTTATGATTCCAACATAAGCATCCTATATCTCGCAAGCAATGAGCCATTACTCGACTTCTACCGTATCCTTAGAGCATGGCACTAGCGTTCCTAACATACTAGTAAAAGAGCATGGGAGTCCTAAGGATCATGCAACTAGGTTTCAAAACAACTCCTGAAACTTAATGCACAAGTAAAGCAATAAAGTACTGAAAAAGTAAAGGACATGATTTTAATTTAAAACATGGGTTAGATGAAACTGGTGCTTGCCTTCCTCAGACTCTACACCCAAACAAGCCTTTGGCTCTTCTGGACTTTGGTCCAGGTCTTGCTGCACGCTAACTTGATTCAACTCCCCGCTGGCTGCTCCCTCCTCCTCCTGGGTAAGCGTGAAAGTCCCGTCGGGAAGATCTACACGTTCACATGCACATGCATTAGATTATGGTGAAGGTGGGAGAATTACCACAAAACCAACTCTTGTTGGTCACATACCCCCAAATATTAATATTTTCTCATATAAATTATTAGGGTGTGTGATAAATAATAAAACACTATTTTGATGGTGATTGTGTGCACATCTAAGCAATTTAAGTTACTTAACTTCACCAAACAGCAAGGGGGTGTGTTTAATTTAATAAAAACAGAAACAAACATGATTTTACAATTTAGCACATTTAATTTCAATTTCTTTCTTTAATTATTTACAACAAGCCTTTCTACCATAAATCCAAATTAAATCAAAAACACTTCCAATGAACCTAATCTTTTGCACACAGCAACATATGCTTAGTTTAAGCTCTCACACCAAAATTTGGCCTCAGGTCATTTATAAATTAATTTATACGAAAAAGACAAATTGCAGCCTAGTAAATCAACATTAATTCATATAAAAAGATTTAATAAACTTTTTGATCTCAACTTTCTCCTGCAGGTCATGTATGCCAAGACTGAGTTTCTGACCAAAGCATGGTTGCAAATTCAAATTATTTTTCAGATTTTGAATTTATGCTCCTACACAAGATTAAATCCAAAACACCTAGTAAACAATTCTCTAAATTCACATCCACCACACCAGGGGGTACTAATCATCAAGTCAAAGCCCTAGGGTGCACTTGTGCTCAAAGAAAAGTTCATTAAAGGGCCTATAAAAAGCATCAAACTTATTCTAGCATGAAGCTTAAATAAATCATAACTGAAAATATATACATCAAAACCATGCAAACTTTTGCCACAGATCTAGACATGTTATAAAGAGCAACATATCCAAATTCAAGTCCATAGCATGTGTATATTTTAAATCACACTAAAAACACTCCAAACTGAGTTTGAATTTTTAATTCAAAAACTGTGCAGAAAAACCATATACATGATTTCTAGAAAAGATAGATTTCTTCACCACGAACCCAACAAAATAGGTTTTGCATTTTTCTGATTTTTCTATGATTTTTAATGATTTTTCGAAGGTACTGTTGTAACCCTAAAACTGCTTTTACAGCCGGGTCCCTGGAAACTTACACGGGGAACCCTGAAAAGAGTCAAATCACTGCAATTGGGTCCCTGTCGGCGGGAGGAGCTCGCCGGAGGCGGTCCGGTCGCCGGAGCTCGCCGGGATTGGGTCCTAGGTTCGATTTGCGCCTAGTAGGGCTGCCTTGGGGCGTTGCTCCGGCTTGGGGAGGTGCCGGCGGGTGCCTCGCGCCATGGCGCCCCGCGTGCGGCGCCCGCCGCCGCCCGCCGCAGCCGGCGGCGGCGCGGGCCGGGCGGTCCGGCGGCGGCGAGGCGTGTTCGGGGACACCGGAGGGGGCTAGGGAAGGAGAGGAGGGGCCGGGTGCACGCAGGGAGCGAGGTTTGGCGGGCCGCACGGCGATGGAGCCGCGGCACCGCGTCGAGGTGCGGGCCGCGGCTTGTGGAGCGACCGCGCGCGAGTTCGCGACGAGCACGAGGAGACCGAGGCGTTTAGCACGCGCGGCACGGCCGACCGGCCCGGCTTGCATGTGCGCAGCCGGCCGGGGGCGCGGGCGGCGCGCGCGTGGCCCGCCGGCCCGCCGCCCGGCCGCTTCGGCCTCCCCCGCGCGCGGCACACGGTGACACCGAGGGCGCAGCCCCCTAAGGCCGGCTCGGTCCACCGCGGAGCCTCCCAGGTATCCGTACACCGGAGCTTCGACCCTTGGACACGTGGTCGGCGCACCAGGAACGCCCGCGCGCGCACCAGAGCGCGGTGCCAACGTCGCCCGGCCCAGTCCTATTCCATTTACCCAATTTCAAAATTGCATAACTCCTAAAAGTGCCAACTAACTTCAAAATCTCCCAAAAGCAAAGTTGTAGAGGAGCTATAGATCTACAACTTTCCCAAAGGGCAACATATGTTTTGATCAACAGTTTGCCCGGGAACGTCGACCGAAGTTGCAGATTTTCCACGGCTCGAATTACTGTTCACAGTGCAGTAAACTCGATTTTTGGCCAATTTGCATTCAAAATTGGAATGTCCGCCAATTACGAAAAATGTGTTCCTGGAAATAACGAACAACTTTCATATTGGCCGATTTTGAACTTCTATAGTGAAATTTGGAGAACGCGCAAGAAAACCATTTCAGCCTTTAAAATAGATCTAGGGTTTGACCGTGATTAGAGATTTTGACCGAGGTCTTTTGTGCAAAAGTGTGCCCAATCATGTCAAACATGCTTAGAAGTTAATTAACCTTGATTAATTCATGTAATTAATGTCATTAGCGCAATCAAACATCCGGGATGTTACAGCCTACCCCCCTTAAAAGAAATCTCGTCCCGAGATTTAGGATTTATTAGATGGAAGTAGGTGCGAAGAACTTACTTTGCCTTGAGCCAAGAAAACCCGGATAATGCTCATTGAGATAATGTTCAGTTTCCCATGTAGCTTCTTCTACGGTATGATGACTCCATTGGATTTTATACATCTTTACAGATTGCCTTCGAGTTTTTCTTTCTTTTACATCAAGAACTCTCAAAGGATGTTCCACAACAGAGAGATCCGGTTCAATCCAAGCATTAGCTTCTTCGATAACTTCTCTAGCCGGTTCATGTGCACATTTCCTCAATTGTGATACATGAAACACATTGTGCACGACAGAGAATCGTTCGGGTAGCCGAATACGGTATGCCACTGGCCCACAGACTTGAATGATCTCATAAGGGCCAATGTAGCGAGGAGCTAGTTTTCCTTTCACACTGAACCTTTGGACACCCTTGGTTGGCGAAACTTTTAAGTACACAAAGTCACCAACTTTGTATTCTCTAGGTGCCTTTCCCTTGTCATAATGACTCTTTTGTCTTTCTTGTGCAATTCTCAAGTTTTCCTTGATCACCCTCACTTTTTCTTCGGCATCCTCAACTAAGGCTGGACCAAAGAATTTCCTCTCCCCGGTCTGTGACCAGTTCAAGGGAGTACGACATCTCCGTCCGTAAAGAGCCTCAAAAGGTGCCATTTTCAAGCTGGCTTGATAACTATTATTGTAAGAAAATTCAGCCAAGGCGAGACACTTGTCCCAACTCTTATCAAAATGAATCACGCATGCTCGCAACATGTCCTCTAGAATCTGGTTTACCCTTTCGGTTTAACCATCAGTCTGAGGACGATAAGCTGAACCGCGTATGATTTTTGTGCCAAGTGACTTATGTAATTGTTCCCAAAAACGTGCCACAAAGAGAGATCCCCTATCGGAAATGATGGTTTTAGGAACACCATGCAAGCGAACAATGTGCTCAATATAAAGACTTGCATAATCTTTGGCATCATATGTAGTGCGGATCGGAATAAAGTGAGTCGTTTTTGTCAATCTGTCAACGATAACCCAGATGGAATCATGTTTCCTAGATGTGAGTGGCAATCCGGACACAAAGTCTATACTTATGTCATCCCACTTCCATGAAGGTATGGGTAGGGGTTGAAGAGTACCGGAAGGTTTCAAATGACTTGCTTTAATTCTTTGACAAGTATCACATTCCGACACGTATTTGGCAATGTCCACCTTCATATTGGACCACCAAAAATTCTCCTTTAAATCTTGATACATTTTACTACTCCCCGGATGGATAGAGAATTTAGAGAGATGACCCTCATCAAAGATTTCCTTTTTCAACTCCCAATTATCTGGGACAACAAGGCGTTGCCCAAACCAGATTATATCTTTCTCATCCTTCGGGAAGCAATTATGTTTAGGATCCTTTTCTAGCAATTTTTGTTTAATTAAGAGAATACCCTCATCTTGAAGTTGAGCCTTAACAATTCTATCAAATAGGTTAGACTCTGCAGAAAGAGCATTTAGGCTTCCTTGTTCAACAATTTCCAAGTTTAGCCTTCTCAAATCCTCACACAGAGTGTCACTGTAAGGTTCCATTGATAGGCAATTGCAGTGAGCCTTGCAGCTTAGAGCATCTGCAACTACATTCGCCTTTCCAGGATGGTAATGGACCTCAAGATCATAATCTTTGATTAGCTCTAACCATCTTCTTTGCCTCATATTTAAATCAGATTGAGTGAAAATATATTTGAGGCTTTTGTGGTCAGTGAAAATATTGCAGCGGGTTCCCATAAGGTAGTGCCTCCACATTTTCAATGCATGAACAACCGCTGCTAGCTCTAAGTCATGTGTGGGATAATTCTTTTCATGAGGGCGAAGCGCTCGTGAGGCATAGGCAATAACCCGATTTTCTTGCATAAGAACACAGCCAAGACTCGCGCCTGAAGCATCACAATAAACTTCATACGACTTTGAATTGTCCGGCTGCGCTAGCACTGGGGCTGAAGTTAAATGTTCTCTTAATTTTTGGAAAGCTTTATCACAAGCCTCACTCCACACAAATTTCACGCCTTTCTTTAGCAACTCAGTCATAGGCTTAGCAATTCTAGAGAAATCCGGAATAAAACGGCGATAATAACTAGCCAAGCCTAGAAAGCTGCGGATTTGATGAGCTGATTTAGGAGGTTGCCAATCCATAACCTCTTGCACTTTGCTTGGATCGACAGATATGCCTTCACTAGAAATAGTGTGCCCCAGAAATTTAACACTATCCAGCCAAAACTCACACTTGGAGAATTTAGCATAGAGCTTATGTTCCCGCAAGCGTTGCAGGACAATGCGAAGATGTTCCGCATGTTCTTTCGCATTCTTGGACTAAATAAGGATGTCGTCAATGAATACCACGACGAATTTATCCAACTCCGTCATAAACACGGAATTCATAAGGTACATGAAGTAGGCTGGTGCATTTGTGAGACCAAAAGACATAACCAAGAATTCATATAGGCCATAGCGAGTAGAGAAAGCTGTCTTGGGAATATCACTAGGCCGGATTTTAATTTGATGATAACCAGACCGAAGATCGATCTTTGAGAAGACCTTAGCTCCATCCAACTGATCAAAAAGCACGTCAATGCGGGGCAACGGATATTTGTTTTTGATAGTCACCGCATTGAGAGGTCGGTAGTACACACACAACCTCAGGCTACCATCTTTCTTTTTCACAAAGAGGGCAAGACAGCCCCAAGGAGAAGAGCTGGGGCGGATGTAGCCCTTATCAAGCAACTCTTGAAGTTGTTTCTTTAATTCAGCAAGTTCTTTGGGTGGCATTCTATAGGATCACTTAGAAATAGGAGCGGTGCCAGGTTGCAGCTCAATGACAAACTCACATCTCTGTCTGGTGGCAAGCCAGGCAATTCATCAGGAAAGACATCCATGTACTCACATACTATTGGAATATCCTCAAGTTGAGTAGTTATGGCTGCATACACACATGAGCCTTTATGGCCTGTTGGGGGAAGGTAAAGAATTGAATTCCCGACCAAAGGTGAGTTGATTTCTAGCATTCTTTCGTAAATATCCGGGACAACTTTGTGCCGAGTCATCCAATTCATGCCTAAGATAACATCTACCCCTTCTAGGTACATTGTGACCAGATTAGTTGGAAAAGTTTTGCTACCTATCTCAAGTGGTACGCTTAAGGCTACTTGATTTGAAGCAACCTTTCCACCCGGTGTGGCAATCATATAGGCCTGCTTAGTATGACACCACTTCAAGTCCAACTCACGGTTTTCACATTAATAAAGCTATGAGTAGCACCAGAATCAAATAATATAATAACAGGACGACCACGGATAGAAAATGTACCCATCAATACTGGTGCTCCCTCTGGCAGATCAATCACTGTGGTGAAGTTTAAACGGCCTTGCTTCACTTGCACAGTTTGTTTCTTTCCCTGATTTCCAGCCTTAGAGCCTTGCCCCTGACTTTGTTGATGTTGCTGTCGAGGGCGTGTGCACTTGTTAGCATAGTGCCCCAGCTGTCCGCAGTTATAGCAACGACGATCATCAATGTTGCGGGCAGGTGGGGGTGCACTAGGCCTAGGAGTGGTCTGCTGAGCGCTGTGATAGCCAAAGCTGCCAGACGGCTTAGACTGAGATTGCCTCATCACCCAGCGTCCAGCTGAAGATGGCTGGGTGGCACCCTGCACATTCTTCTTCACAAATTTAAATTTCTTGCCTTGGCCACTGCCTGAAGCTGGATTGAACTTCCTCTTTCTATCCTGTTGAGCCCTCTTCATGGCGTCCTCCTGAGAGATGGCCAAATTCACTAGCCTAGGATAGCTATCAATTTTGATTAAGTTCAACCTCTCATAGAGCTCTCCATCAAGCCCTTCACGGAATCGCTCCATCTTTTTCTTATCAGTATCAACATGATAGTCCCCATACTGACAGAGACTATTAAACTTCTGAGCATACTGATAGACTGAGTCAGAGCCTTGCTTGAGATTCATTAGCTCTCTCATCTTCCTATCAACAAGACCCTTAGGAATGTAATGCTCTTTAAATGCTTTCTTGAATTCTGCCCAAGTAATCTGGTGACCCTGTGGCTGCATGGACTTGAAATGCTCCCACCAGATTAATGCTTCACCCCTCAGTTGCTGAGCAGCGAAGCCTCGCCTTATGTTCTTTCGAGCAAGGCGGTGTGAAGATGGAAAACATGGCCTTCTCGGGGCCCCGATGAAAGCATCGCCCTCTAGGGGCTCCTCTGCCTTGGTGAAGAGGGGTGGCCTCATTGCCCTGAATTTTTCATAGGACATGACTGCATTAGGCCCCTCCTGAACATGGCCTTGATTGTGCACAGGTTGCTGCAATCTTTGAGCAATATGCTGCTGAGTTTGAAGTATTTGGCGCAACACTTCGGTCTGCGTAGCAATGAACGCTTCTGCGGGTGTCATAGGTGGAGGTGGGGGAAGAGGAGCATCCCCACTGCCTCCCGCACCCCGAGAGTCATTCTGTGTGTTATCAGACATCTGAAAAGTTGAACTTTCATTAGATACATATTCAAAGCTTGCTTAAAAGAATCCAAGAAGAATATGCATACGAAAATTCAGACTTATTGAAATTTCAGAATTCAGACAGCATTACAGTTCTGGGTAAATAAATCATAACTCTCTGTACAGAAGTCCAAAATTCATAAAATTTAGTCAGCATGTGTAGAATTTTATAAGTTTCAACTTTGGTATTCAACTCCAGATCAGATTCATCTTTTAAAGGGGTCGAAAAATTCAGTTTTCAAGGTTCTGTCTAGCAGTTTGGACAGCAGCCAGCAACTTACTAAAAATTCGATATTTCTTAAACTACACATGCAAAAATGCTGAATTTTGGTGAGCATGACCATTATAAAATTTCAAACAACTTTGGTAGTCATTGCAAAACCCAAAAATGACCATAACTTTCTCCATTTCATTTCTTAGGCAGATTGCTGCCGGGAAGGTGTTTTTCCACCATAATTACAGATTACAAAATTTGGTGGATCACCATTACATAGGGGGTCACTATGTAGCTTCTAGCTACACAAAAGAATACTCTAAGTCAGCCTAGCACCAAAATCCAACCAAAAGGGCTAACAAGAGTACATGCCAAGTTTTCCTACTACAACAACTAGGATCTAGGTCCTATGTACAAACTATGGAGAGTTTCCCCGCGACATGTAGGAATAGAGCACCAAGCTCCTCTAATCGAGTCCGGGAACGTCCTGAACCTCCTCTCGGGTCCACTCGGATCTCCATCTCGCTCATCATCAACAATAGCCGGTGGGTGGTGCACCGCCGGAGCATAACCACAACACCCTCCAAGGCTCGTATATCGAGCTCGAGGTCCCCAACCTGCTCCCCGCAAATTCTCGGATGTGCTCAAGGTGCACAAGCCTCTCAAAGCATCCCCGTCAACCAGCCGAGCTCGCAGACCCCGCCGCCCGGCCGCAAGTCCGAGAATCTGGCCGCAAGTGGTCACCTCGCTCAAACGTAAACCGGTGTGCCTCGCTCCCCGGAGCCGTTGTATCCGATCCCGAAGGTCGCAATAACCGCACACCGAGTGTACTTAACATACTGCTCGGTGAAAAGGCCGACAACCCAGGAGATGTACCAAGTAGCTCCAGTGAGACGACTAGCCAAGTCATCTGTGATAACCCGACGAAGGTCCTGTAGAGCTTACAAGGCCCTCAAGCACGTGCCCAAAGTTTGTACTGTGTCGTAGGGTGGCACAGTCTCGAGAAGTGTGGCTATATTAGCCATCCTGTCTAGCCACAACGGATCGTTGAGGTCCAAAGCTAGAGCCAACCCCAACGGTGTCTGAAGCATCTCCTGCGGTCTGTGGGTGGAAATAGCGTGGAGCACCATCAAGGCTGCCAACTCCACTGCCTCGACAGCGCGGAAACAGAGGAGCTCCATGCTCAAGTCTGCCCACTCGGGGTGGCTCGGGTGGGGGAGCACAGTCACTCGAACTCTGCAGCTCGGTACGCCCCACTCCTCGTACTCCACCCCCTCGTAGTAGGGAGGGGTGGTGTAGCCGACAAAGACACAAGGCTCTCCACGCAATGCGTGTGAAGCCCTCCCACCGCAAGCCGCGGGTGGCAAACGTGCCATCAGCGCCCACCGCAACAAACCCAGGGGCAGCCATCTGTAAAATAATTACAAACACATGTTAGAACCCAAAAATATGAGTTTAACATGCAATATGGCAAAACTGGCAGTTCTGAACAAAAATTCATAACTGCAAAACCAGTATCCAAAAATTCCAAATTTTTGTGAGCAACTCGACAATGTTATAACTCACATTTTTGGTATTCAAAGGTCGAACCAATTCAGATTGGAAAAGGGTGAAAAAGGTCCATTTTCAGAGTGCTGTTGCCCAGAAATTCAGCAGGGCAGAGCTTCACTAAAAAGACCATAACTCAATACATGAGTACCCAATTACCATGAAATTTTTACAGCATGATCTATGCTAGATAATGAACATTTTTGCTGTAGATTCTCAGGTCAAATTCTGTTTGGAACTATAGATAAAGATTCGAGTTTTCTGCCTAACTCAGAATTTTGACAGCTATTCAGCAAGACGTAGGCTAGCCATTTTTATCCTAACTTCAGTTTAAATCTCCTAAAATCATGAGAAATTCAGGGAGCAAACTTAACTAGGTGATGAACAATTTCCCTAAAGAACACCTAGCCAGAAATTTTCTAGATAATCCTTAGGAAGAATTGGACAGCAGCTAGTTAAATTTTGCTTAATCACACATCAAAGCATCAAACTAGCATGATTGGTCCTTAAGAAACACAATTTAATTAAAGATCAAATGACACATGATTTAAGTTCATTTTTGGTTCAATAGCTTTTACATGATGCAAAAAGCGTCCTAAACTTCCTCACAAAGCCTTTAAGCTTAAAAACGAAGTTAGTGCCGATGGCAGGGCATATATAACCGTCTCTCCCTATAATAACTAGTCGGAAGCTATTCGTTTCTTAATTACCGTGCCTAACAACCGTGGTTAGTGTACCTGCAGAAAATCACAGAACATTCAGAACCTTTCGTGCCAGCACTCACGAAAGCATCCCCATTCATTATCGTTCACTATAGAAACGATATCCATACGTAAAGCCGCTGCATGGACAGCGTCCTATTTAAGACTCTGACGCGACGTGAGTGCCCATTGGAATAGGCCTCACTCATCCCTCACGGACTTTCCCGTGGTACCATCACATATGGCAAAACGTGACGAGACTCAGATGCGACGTGACACCCATTGGAATAGGTCTCACTAGTCCCTCCACAGACTTCCTCGTGGTACCACCACGTATGGCAAAACGTGATGAGACGCAGACGCGACGTGGCACCCATTGGAATAGGTCCCACTAGTCCCTCACAGGACTTCCCTGTGGTACCACCACGTATGGCAAAACGTGATGAACTAGTATGATTGTGCATGAAAGTAAGTTTTGACAGGAATAAATGTGCTGGAAGTCAGACTAAATACACCATAATATATTAGCCACCTGAAAGAACCCGAAAATTCCCTCTAGGGCCCTCGGACTAGATTAAACCTTAACGTCCTATTCTTTTAGCAAGATTATTAATATTGGCAAATTTTATTCCAAAAACAAGTTTGTTAAGGTATTTTAATTACTCTGGTGCATATCATCGCTCTGGTACCAGCTGTGACAGAACCGCCCAAAATAATTCCGTATTATCGCCTAAGCCGGTCCACTTGGCCATTAAGCAATAATAAAGAATTATTAAGTCGCTTCCGCCGGTAAAGCCCGTAAATCACATACAACGAGATCGCCGATATGCGCTAAGCCCACACGAAGGCGGGACCGAGTACAACATTACATTACATAAAGGTTCACAAGTTCTTAAGTACTTAAAATTACAAACCAGGTTTTTCGTACATGAAAGTAAAAGTGATTCAGAGTTTAAACAGCGGAAATAAAACTATCGCATGATACACACGGGAGGCCATCCATGCATATCACTCCTCATCATCGTTCTCCCATTCAAGCTCCCAACCATCTGGGATAGAACCAGGCCAGATGGGATTACCTGAAAACCACAAATTCAGCAAGGCTGAGTACTAATACTCAGCAAGACTTACCCGACAAAAATAAAGTAAGACTTAGACATGCAAGGCTTTTTGGCTTGTGGGTTGGTTTTGCCAAAAGCGACTAAGAGTGGATCCTTATTTTCAAGTTTTAGCTCATATTCTAGTATGTTAATCAGTCTAGGTGAGCACCTGTACTAAACAAGCATGTTGTGCAAACAATATTAAACAAGTAACAATATTAATCCAAAATGTTCCATAAATAAACATGGGGTAGCCAGTGGTCAAGCCGACTCAGATAACGGCGAGTGACCGACGATCGATCGATTTATATCCTTGCAAGGTAAACCCAAGATACACGGAAGAAGTAGACCCCAAGAATTCGAATAAAAGCAAATGCAGGGTCTACCCCGACCAGGCGGTTCCCAACATCCCACAGTTTAGGATCAGACGCTACAAACTCTGATACACGGTTATCCGGAGGGTCTAACCCGACCAGTCCGGACTCACACACTATACCACGGGTAGCTAGCCCGGAGACACATCCCAAGCGGGTAGCTAGAAAGATCCCGCCCCGGTTCAGAAGGTACTAGGCTTACCGGTCCCATTCCCGACAAGTACTTGGTACGTTCAATAGCTTAGAACCAGCACCATGCTACTAGGTCGAGACCGAACCCATTGCTCTTACCACATGAGTGAGTCGATTTAACCAACTTATGATTCCAACATAAGCATCCTATATCTCGCGAGCAATGAGCCATTACTCGACTTCTACCGTATCCTTAGAGCATGGCACTGGCGTTCCTAACATACTAGTAAAAGAGCATAGGAGTCCTAAGGATCATGCAACTAGGTTTCAAAACAACTCCTGAAACTTAATGCACAAGTAAAGCAATAAAGTACTGAAAAAGTAAAGGACATGATTTTAATTTAAAACATGGGTTAGATGAAACCGGTGCTTGCCTTCCTCAAACTCTACACCCAAACAAGCCTTTGGCTCTTCTGGACTTTGGTCCAGGTCTTGCTGCACGCTAACTTGATTCAACTCCCCGCTGGCTGCTCCCTCCTCCTCCTTGGTAAGCGTGTAAGTCCCGTTGGGAAGATCTACACGTTCACATGCGCATGCATTAGATTATGGTGAAGGTGGGAGAATTACCACAAAACCAACTCTTGTTGGTCACATACACCCAAATATTAATATTTTCTCATATAAATTATTAGGGTGTGTGATAAATAACAAAACACTATTTTGATGGTGATTGTGTGCACATCTAAGCAATTTAAGTTACTTAACTTCACCA
This sequence comes from Cenchrus americanus, assembly GCA_947561735.1. Lineage (NCBI taxonomy): Eukaryota > Viridiplantae > Streptophyta > Magnoliopsida > Poales > Poaceae > Cenchrus > Cenchrus americanus. Next base: position 109,381,307 of record OX387240.1, read on the forward strand.
AACAGCAAGGGGGTGTGTTTAATTTAATAAAAACAGAAACAAACATGATTTTACAATTTAGCACATTTAATTTCAATTTCTTTCTTTAATTATTTACAACAAGCCTTTCTACCATAAATCCAAATTAAATCAAAAACACTTCCAATGAACCTAATCTTTTGCACACAGCAACATATGCTTAGTTTAAGCTCTCACACCAAAATTTGGCCTCAGGTCATTTATAAATTAATTTATACGAAAAAGACAAATTGCAGCCTAGTAAATAAACATTAATTCATATAAAAAGATTTAATAAACTTTTTGATCTCAACTTTCTCCTACAGGTCATGTATGCCAAGACTGAGTTTCTGACCAAAGCATGGTTGCAAATTCAAATTATTTTTCATATTTTGAATTTATGCTTCTACACCAGATTAAATCCAAAACACCTAGTAAACAATTCTCTAAATTCACATACACCACACCAGGGGGTACTAATCTCAAGTCAAAGCCCTAGGGTGCACTTGTGCTCAAAGAAAAGTTCATCAAAGGGGCTATAAAAAGCATCAAACTTATTCTAGCATGAAGCTTAAATAAATCATAACTGAAAATATATACATCAAAACCATGCAAACTTTTGCCACAGATCTAGACATGTTATAAAGAGCAACATATCCAAAATTCAAGTCCATAGCATGTGTATATTTTAAATCACACTAAACACACTCCAAACTGAGTTTGAATTTTTAATTCAAAAACTGTGCAGGAAAACCATATACATGTTTTCTAGAAAAGATAGATTTCTTCACCACGAACCCAACAAAATTGGTTTTGCATTTTTCTGATTTTTCTACGATTTTTAATGATTTTTCGAAGGTACTGCTGTAACCCTAAAACTGCTTTTACAGCCGGGTCCCTGGAAACTTACACGGGGAACCCTGAAAAGAGTCAAATCACTGCAATTGGGTCCCTGCCGGCGGGAGGAGCTCGCCGGCGGCGGTCCGGTCGCCGGAGCTCGCCGGGATTGGGTTCTAGGTTCGATTTGCGCCTAGTAGGGCTGCCTTGGGGCGTTGCTCCGGCTTGGGGAGGTACCGGCGGGTGCCTGCGCCGTGGCGCCCCGCGTGTAGCCACCGCCGCCCGCCGCAGCCGGCGGCGGCGCGGCCGGGCGGTCCGGCGACGGCGGGGCGTGTTCGGGGACTCGGAGGGGGGCTAGGGAAGGAGAGGGAGGGGGCGGGTGCGCGCGAGGGGAGCGAGGTTTGGCGGCCGCGCGGCGATGGAGCCGTGGGCACCGCGCGTCGAGGCGCGGGCCGCGGCTTGCGGAGCGACCGCGCGCGAGTTCGCGACGAGCACGAGGAGACCGAGGCGTTTAGCACGCGCGGCACGGCCAGCGGGCCCGGCTTGCATGCGCGCGGGCCGGCTCGGGGGGCGCGGGCGGCGCGCGCGTGGCCGCCGGCCCGCGTGCCCGGCCGCTTCGGCCTCCTCGCGCGCGGCGCACGGCGACACCGAGGGCGCAGCCCCTAAGGCCGGCTCGTTTCACCGCGCGGCCTCCCGGTATCCGTACACCGAGCTTCGACCCTTGGACACGTGGCCGGCGCACCGAGAACGCCCGCGCGCGCACCGGAGCGCGGTGCCAACGTCGCCCGCCCCGGGCCCTATTCCATTTACCCGGTTTCAAAATTGCATAACTCCTAAAAGTGCCAACTAACTTCAAAATCTCCCGAAGCAAAGTTGTAGAGGAGCTATAGATCTACAACTTTCCCAAAGGGCGACATATGTTTTGATCAACGGTTTGCCCGGGAACGTCGACCGAAGTTGCAGATTTTCCACGGCTCGAACTATCGTTCACAAGGCAAGAAAACTCGATTTTTGGCCAATTTGCACTCAAAATTGGAATGTCCGCCAATTACGAAAAATGTGTTCCCGGAAATAACGAACAACTTTCGTATTGGCCGATTTTGAACTTCTATAGTGAAATTTGGAGAACGCGCAAGAAAACCATTTCATCCTTTGAAATAGATCTAGGGTTTGACCGTGATTAGAGATTTTGACCGAGGTCTTTTGTGCAAAAGTGTGCCCAATCATGTCAAACATGCTTAGAAGTTAATTAACCTTGATTAATTCATGTAATTAATGTCATTAGCGCAATCAAACATTCGGGATGTTACATCTAATAACATCAAATTTGCTCCAAAAAATCTACAAATTGACTTGGCAACATAATTTGGGTACCTAAACTTGTCTTCGAAATTTCAAGTGGTTTAGATGAAGGAATAATATACTTGTGTACAAAACCTTGTGTTCACCTTAAGCTTATGAAATGTAAGGTTCCATCACTAATGGTTGTGTAAAACAAATATTATTTGTATGTTGTACTTACAAAGAACAAAATAGGGCATATAAACATCACTCAACAAAAGGAATGTACACTAAACAATGAAATTAATGAATAGATGGTGATTTTAGAAAAATTTAGAAAAAAGTATCAAATTTGGACTAATAACGATGAAGAAATACTTGTTACAACATTTGATTGCAGATTAACAGGAGAAATGGGACCTGTTCTTCATTTGAATAGAACCGGGCCCCACAGTCATTAGCGACGCGGGGCTGATAACCCGCGTCGGATTTGCTGCTCTCCCAAAATTTTACACAGATAATTCAAGCATCATACAAAAGCTAATCTACTACTACTGATTTCCTATTCTCTATAAGTGGTGGGGTTCCACACCCAATCTCATCTGCATTGGAATCACTACCTCTGCAGCTCGGCTCTCAACCATTGACTAGCAACAGTTGCGCCATTGACCGTCTTGGGAACCTCTTCCCGTTTCATGTGCTCTTGATCTCATCACTTCCTCTCTTTTTTTTGGAGATGATGACTATATTGGATGTTTGGATGGGGGTGTTAGTGTTAGTTTGTAGCAAACTAACACCAAAACTAACACTTTGGAGCCAAACATGTGTTAATTTGGAGGTGTTAAAAACTACCACTAACAGCGTATCATTTAATTCTACATTGAAATCACTGTACCTCTGCAGCTCTGCTCTCAGCCATTGACTAGCAACAGTTTCCCGACCGTCTTGACCGTCTTGGGAACCTTCCTGGCCGTTCCTGTGCTCTTGATCTTATCCCTTCCATGTTTTTTCTATAAAAAGGCACCGACGCCTTTCGGTCCTCCTCACTTCAAGTTGCTTCCTTCTTCTCTAGATCTAGGTCTAGCTATAGGGTTCCTTCTTCTAATAGGAGTACAATAAAGTGAGTCACTTACTTCCTTCTTCTCTAGATCTAGATCTAGCTATGGCGCAAAGAATAGATCTTGTAGGGTGCAAGCTTTTGCTTTTCTCTCTTCTTCCTCCTCCTCGATCTCTCAGTTGCTAGAAGAATTCTTGTGATAGGGGGTGATTGGGTTGCTCATCCCTCGGACACAGCTGCGAGAAGAATTCTTGTGACATACCCCTTGCTCGTAGCCGTGTCCGGGGAAGGTAGCCTAGAACCTCCTGGCATCAGGATGTACAAGCCGACGAAAAGCTTGCTGCAATTTCTCCATCACACTTGGGCTTCCTTTTGCTTTCCCCTTCTCCTCCAGGAGGAGGGATTTTTTAAGGGATATGTTTCCACCCTCTCTGTATTATTTTTCCTCTCTTGTGTTCACTTGGAAGATGAGGAAGCAGCCAGAATCTGGATGGATCATATCTCATTATTTTTCCTTGTAAGATGAGCATAACTATGGAATGCTTTTGTCTTGCAAAACAAAATTAGGGTTGCTAGACAGAAGCTGTCCTTAATTAGTTATGCAAGGAATCAAGTCTCTAAGCTGTCAACAGAAATGGAGCTTGTTCGATGACCACGTGCAGCAAGATCGACGACCTGCGAGCAAGATCGATGTGTGCGTGTGATTTTGCATATCTCGTCATGAAGATATGGCCGCATTGTAACCTTGTTCTGATGTATCAATGATGACTGTAATCTGTGTGTGTGTGTGATTTTGCATCTCAAGAGACATGCTTTTGTGATTATCTCTGTGCAGTACAATTTTTTGTATGATTTACCTACTCACTTGCAAAGCTTGTGACTATCTCAACAGTTTGGCAAATCAACTAGTTTCTCTTAGGATTCCTGATCTAGATTTGGCAAGTGAAATTATGCCAGATTGTTGGAGATGAACTCTATTTTTACTTGGCATATCTTTTTATAAGTTGGCAAGGCACGAGATTTGCCAAGTAAAATTTGGCAAACTCTTGGAGACGCTCTAATCCGTGTCTCTTTCGATGTAATCTGTTCGTGATTTCGCATATCTTCTTGCCCATAACAAAAGCGTCGCTGGTTCGTTAGTCCTCGTCTTTTTCCCGTAACAAAGGCGACGCTGGTTCGTTAGTCCTCTTCTCTTGCCCGTATCTTTGGCAGAATATATTACAAGCAGGATTCAAATTCCACCACATCCCATATATTACAAAAAGGATTGAAATTCCACCAATACATCGCATCCTTTATATTACAAAACGGATTCCATTTCCACCAATAGACACATCCTCCGACATTACAAAAAGGATTCAGCAGAAATCAGGCTTGCTTTTTCTTCCTTGATTTTTGTATATGGATTCTTTCACTATGGTCGCTTCGCAAGTACGGTGTTTTGTTAGTTCCGAAGAGTTGGGGCTTGTATTAAGTGTCAAAGGATGGAATTTCGTCAAACTGGTTGTATTTCTCCTCCTCAACAACATTTTCAATCCCCACAATCCTTTTTTTCAGGCATAACCACATACCAGTTCTTCTTTGCAAGGTCAGGTACATAGAACACTTGCTCAACATCGTTGGCGAAGACAAACGGTTCGTTTTTGTAACCAAAGACCCAGAGATCAACACTAACTTAACCATATTTGTCTTTGCTCACAGCTCTCTTCCCATTGGTGACCCATCTACACCGAAACAAGGCTAGCTTCAATCCTACATAATGAAGCTCCCATATCTCCTCTATTTCACCATAATATGTATCTGTCTCCGTGTCGTCATCATCGTCATGACTGTCGTCAACGACGGCCCGTACACGCACACCACTATTTTGATAGATGCTCTTTTTATCCTGGGTCATGGTGTACGTGTATCCATTGATATCCATTCCTTCGTATCTTGTAACAGTGAACAATGGCCCCGCTGCTAGATTCCTTATCTCGTCGGTAATTACAGCATTATTGCTGCATGTCTCGACATAATCTCGGAGCCACCTGCTGAAACCTTGCATGTGCATCTTTGCAAGCCAAGCCCTACCACGGTTAGGGTTGTCTTCACGTAGTTGTCGTTTGTGCTCATTGGCAAACGGTGTAATTAGGTGCAGCTGTTGTATCACGGTGAAATGAGCCTTTTCGAAGGCATCTGCATCCGGAGTGACTGACCTTTTCCCCATGGTCCCAACACCTGAAAGCCTACCTTCATGCCGTGAGCGAGGCACACCAATGGGCTTTTGTGGGTCCATATAACCTATGGCCCACTCCACTGCTTAGATGGTATCGTAGCCACGAACAATGGCTCCCTCCGAAAATAACCTGTTATGTACCAATGATTTCAGGAATCCATAGAACCTCTCATATGGAAACATCTGATGAACGTAAGATGGGCCAAGGAACCAGATTTCCCTTGCGAGGTGTGTTGTTAGATGCAGCATGAGATCAAAGAATGATGGTGGGAAGGTAGCTTCAAGCAGGCATAGGGTCTCGAAATGCCTCCTCTCCAAGTCCAATAGTTTTTCCTCACCAATCACCTTCTGTTCTATTGCATTAAAGAATAAACACAAGCTCGTGACTGCGTCGCGAACCAGTTCTGTCTTGATACCTCTAAGTGCAACAGGAAGAAGAGCTGCCATCAACACATGGCAATCATGAGATTTCATCAAGTTGAAATTCATTTTCATGTCCTTCACTGACACTAGCCTCTTGAAGTTTGATGAGTAGCCTGAAGGTACTTTCAAATCATGCAAAAACTGACATAATTCTTTTCTCTCTACCTTTGACAAGGTGGTTGCAGCAACGGGAAGGTTCGTCCCCGTCTCTGTTTCCTTTGCATAGAGCTCCGGCCTAATGCCCAGCTCTTTAAGATCCTCCCTTGCATTTTTATGATCTTTTCCTTTGGACTTCTGTTGTAGCAATGTTCCACAAGTAGCTTCACACACATTCTTCTTGATGTGCATGTTGTCAATCGAATGACGCACATCCAACATCAGCCAATACTTTAGCTCCCATAGAATTGATTTCTTGTTCCACATTCCTTCTTCTTCTTTACCATCTCGTTTCTTTCTTTTGCCAAGGGTTTTTCCAGTCAGTTTGGGTAACTCCTTGATAATTTTGATGTCCTTGACTTTCAAGTGGACCAGATCTCCAGTCACATGCAACAGCGCCTCTCGATTCCCCTTTTCCCCCATTAAACTGACAATGCATGGCCCGGTATGGATGTTTCTTGCTGAGGAAACGACGGTGCCCCATAAATACATATTTCTTTGAATGTCTTAGCCATATTACGCAAGTATCTTCCAAGCAGTGTGGGCAAGCTGCACCTTTCCTTTTACTCTGGCCAGAGAGGTTGCGCTGAGCCGGGTTGTCGTTGATGGTGGTAAACAACATGTCATGCATTGTGAACTCCTGACGCTTGTACTCATCCCAAACCTCCAGCACACCAGGCTTACACAATATCTTCAAGTCATCAACTAGTGGCCTTAAGTAGACATCAATACGGTCGCCAGATGGCTTTGGCCCGGAGACCAATATTGTCAGCATCATATATTTCTGTTTCTTGCATAGCCAGGGTGGAAGGTTGTACAATGACAGCACGACAGGCCAGGTGCTATGTGTTGAGCTCTGGTTACCGAATGGGTTCACGCCATCTGTGCTCATAGCAAACAGTATGCTCCTTGCATCGTCAAACCATGAGAAGTGGGTATTAATGTTACCCATTGCGCTGCGTCTGCGGGGTGCCTAAACTTGCCATCTTTCTTATAATTAAGCTCCTTTCATCCTTCGTCATGCCAATGCAAGAGTTTGGCCTCCTTTCGTGTTGCGAACCATCTTCTCAGCCGAGGAATGATGCAAAAATACCATTCCACCCTCACAGGAGCCCCTCTGTTAGCCTTCTTCTTCTTGCCTCTGATCTCGCCGGGCTCGTTCTCGTCATCAGCATTATTATCATCTCCACCATCCTTTTTCCTCTTTTACCGATCATAGCCACACTTGGGGCACTTGTCAAGGTCTGCATAATCTCCACGGAACAATACACAACTGTTCTTGCATGCATGGATTTTTCAACCTCTATTCCTAGAGGACAGATTATCTTCTTCGCCTCATAGACATACTCCTCTATTTGGTTTCCTTCAGGTAGCATGTCTCTAAGAACATCCAATAGATGTTTGAAACTTTTGTTGCTCCAACCATGATCTGCCTTAAGCTGCAGAAGTTTTAGATCACCAGAAAGGCGAGAGTACTTCTGGCAATCAGGATAGAGGAGTTTCTTTGAATCTTCAATGAACTGCTTCAGCCTCGCTAATTCAGAAGGTGTGTACACTCGTTGAAACTCAATATCCCGCAACATTTGATCAACATTGTGCACACGTTGCAACACCTCACCATCATCAAAGCCCCTAACTTCTTGATCAGTGATATCCTCAGGTCTCAACACATTTGGTGGGAATAATGGTTCATTTCCCTCAAAAAGTCCACTGTCATCAAGGTCTTCATCATGGTTAGCATGGTGTCGCACTTCACCTTCATTTAGGCAGCCTGCTTCGACTTCATTAAGGCCTTCCTCACCATGTTTATTCCAACACGTGTAATGTTTTGTGAAACCACGTGTGACCAAATGATGAAAAATAATTTCCCGTTGTGCGAATTTCTTTTGGTTGAGACAATCAATACAGGGGCAAAGCATTGCCTGAACACCACGATTTCTCATATCCGCCTCTGCTTGATTTAGAAAACCATTCACCCCGCTTAAGAAATTCTCCCAATCTTCTTGGGGCTATCTGTACATCCAAGCCCGAGCAGCAGACGCCATTTGCATTCCTTACACCAAATGAGCATAATTCATCACACAAAAGACAGCGGAAGAATTTCAATAAAATGGGCCAATTAATTTCCACCTTGACGAGGACTTTCTACACGAGCCGAGCGCGGCCGAGGAGGAGGATCGAAGGCGCGGAGGACGGCGCGGTCGACGTCCGCTCTGGCCCCTTTCGCCATCGCGCAATCCTCAAAGCGCGCGCAGCTGGCGGCGGCGAACGGGATAGGCCGGCAGGGACATCTGAGCACACACATCGAGCGAGTGACCTTCTGAGGAGAGAGAGCGAGTGTTGTTGTCAGAACAGGAGTGGCCTAGCTTCTGCGGAGAGAGAGCGAGTGGTGTCGAAAGGATAAGACACAGACACACAGACGAGATAACAACATGCGTCTCCGATGTGAGAAAAAAGGCGACCCTGGGTGCCAATCAAAGGAGACACATCCTACAAGCACGCGTCTCCAGTACGAACTTATCGGTAACGGACAATACAGTAGCGATCAGTAACAGACTTAAGCAGCCCATTACTGATAGGGCATTGATCGGTAACAGACTTTACAAGCCTGTTACCGATAGGGTTAACATTTGTAACGGACTCTTTTAACATCCGTTACAAAGAATTTATGTAACGGGCGTTTAAGAAGCCCGTTACCAGAAGTCCACATTGGTAGGGCGTTGTGGAGGCCAACCCCGGGGTCGTCCTGGCGCGCTTGTAGGTAACAGGTGCCAAACAACAATCGTTACAGATGTGGGTGGATGTAACGGGCGTTAAGGGCCCGTTACAAATGCTGCGTGACCTATTTGAGGTTTTCACGTAGTGTCTCTTTAACATAATTTAGGGTTAGTTTTTCTTTACTTTATAGATTAATCTTTCTATCATTAGTGTTCAATCAACTAGATTAGTGTTAGGTTGCTAGTAATCCCCTTGCTCCTTGGGTTGACAAGAACCTTGGGATCCCCCGTAGGTGAAGAACGGCATAGGAGATCCGTACGCTTGCGGATCGAAACTTCATACGAGTTTTACCTATAAGCAATCATCTCACGTGATTATCGGCATAGAGCCATTAGGGCGAGCTCCTTGCAGTGGAAGGAGCCGCGACGGGTGGACCCAGTGGGACCCTTATAAATAGGGTGGCGGGGACCAGCGTAGACCACCCCCTTCGGCTTCTTCCTCCCTTCGCCGTCACCGCCGAAATCACCACAGTCTAGCCGCTGCGCACTCCACCGCCGAGCTTTGCCCTAGCAAACCTAGTGCGCCACCGTCTATTGCAAACCGCGAACCGGCGCCTCCGTCTGCGCGCCGCTCCACTTTCATGAGAGTCAAAACCTTAGTGAATTTTAGATCTAGATCCACTCAATCCCAATAAATGGCGTCCACAGCTCATCAAATCCCAGACCCGCAGACGGTGTGGGAACCCTCAACGGTGACCGAAGTGATGATTTAGACGTTGGTGGATCGTGGGCTTCTAAGGTCCAACACGGAGATGGAGTGGAAGGCGCCTACGGGCGAGGCCTTCCCGGCGGAGGACGACAAGGAGCAGGTCGTCTTCATCTCCTTCTTCGAGCATGGATTCAACATCCCCGGGGGTGATTTCTTTGGAGATCTGCTCTTCTACTACAAGCTGGAGCTGGTACATCTCGTCCCCAACTCCATCACTGTAGTTTCAATGTTTATCCACTTTTGTGAGGCGTTCCTGGGAATAGCACCCCACTACCTTCTCTGGCGACATCTCTTCTATGTCAAGACTACCGGCAAGTGTGCCGGTGATGTAGGAGCAGTCATGTTCTGCCTGAGGCCGGGCCTCAAGACTGAATGGATTGATACGGACCTGCCCGACAACACTGCTGGATGGAAGTCGGAATGGTTTTACATCACCAACCAACAGCCTGCACTCTCGAAGCGTACTAGGCACAAGCCTGTGAAGATACCGAAGTGGGACATGCAGCTGTCTACACACGAGATGGACGATATTAAAGAAGTTCTTGAACTGTTGCGCGACCTCAAGGACAGGGGCGTAACGGGAGGCCCGGTTGCGAGGTTGTTCTACCGCCGCTTGATTCAGCCGATCAAGGATCGAGTGCACTCGGCTTACGAGTATTGGGGACAGTCGGACCCTACTCGTGAGGTCAACCACAAGGTCCCCAAGGAGGTGATGATGACCAGGGTGTCACAGATCTACGCCGGGCGTGCACGAATCAAGAAGTGCCTAAAGGCGTATTCATTGAGTCGGCCAGCTGACCCTGTAAGTCCTTGGACCAGTAGGTCGTTTGCTCTGTTCCTTTGCTTATGTCGTTCTTACTCCTTGCACTTTATCTATTGCAGGATAGGGAGATGCAGTTTTGTGCCCGGTACCTCTTTCTAAAGGCGAAGAACCTTATCGGAAGCTGATGTCGGATAAGTACCAACCTCCAGCAGCTGGGCTACTGGAGAATTACAAGTCAGACTCGTCAGTGGAAGCTGATGGGGATACCGACCCGGAGGTCGGTGGCGATGTGGCGAAACACCAAGAGGCGAGCAACACCGCAAAGCCTGGTCGTTAGACGAGGGCAGCGACGGCAAAACAGTCAGCCACAACGGCTACTGCCAAGGTCGAGGCGGTGAAGACCACCAAGCTTGAAGTAGAGAAGAAGAGAAAGAGGAGGATGAGCCCTCCGCCGATAGTCGAGACGCCGATAATTCCTACACCTTCGACTAGGGAGGTTGAATCTGATGAGGAAGATGAAGCCACCGATGACCGCTGGTTGTTGAGGATCGGGCAGCGAGGAGGTCGTTGAGTCCCGCGGCGAAGAGACAACGGGAGTTAGAGCAAAAAACAATGGAGGGTGACCTACATCAGGGGATGGAGGCGCAGCGAGTTGCTGCTAGTGCGCAGGCAAGGATGCCTATGCTGATGAAAGTACAACCTTTTAGGCCTAAGCTCCGTGCTCCGGCCGCTCTTAGGTATGGTCGTAGTACTGAAGGTCTTTTGTTGACTAACTATTGTTTAATCTTGCATTATGTTTTATGACGATTTCTGCAGGTCGGACGTGCAGCCCCAGAGCGATCTGGGTGCCCAGGCTTCGCCTTCGCGAACAAGGTCGCCCGACCATGAGGTCGGAGTTCAAACCCTAGTCGACAATGCAGGGATGACGACTCCTCCACCTGCTGCTGACGTCGTGACACGGGGTTCTGTAGACGACGTCAGGGCTACGACCTCCCCACCAATCATCAACGTGGACCCCTTCAACGCAGTGCCTAGCACGTCGGCTCAGGACGTTACTGCGGACCCGATTCAAATCGAGCAGTCGTAGGAGAATCTAGAAACAGCCAGCGCGTAGGTACCGGGTTCATCATCAATAGGGCTGACGTTGAGGTGTAGAGAGATTGACTGGAATAGTACTCCTTGGCAGGAGGATATCTTCGACGACAACGAGGATATGAGGGCGGTCTAGAACGCAACCTTGACTCTCAACGAGGCGTTGACAGTGAGCCTTTCTCTTGCGCTATCTTTGGCGACGTACTTTCGAGATATACTTGATGATCTGTTGTCCTGGAGCAGTCACTAGCTGACCACACAAACGACATGCTAAAGAATGCTGCGGCCACACAGCTACGAGTGGTCGAGCTTGAGCGGGAGATCAAGCAGGTCCGTGAGGTGGCAGCGACAGATAAGAAGAAGCTCGAGGATGAGCTGGCTGAGGAGAAACGCAAGACCCAGGAGGCCAATGCACAGTTTAACACCGCAAGCATCAGTAAGATCAAAATTTTCTTACAGATTCATTCACAATTGTTATTTAGTGCTGCTGAGGACTTGACCTCAGAGTAATTACCCGTATGTTGCAGACTTTTACAAGCATGAGGATGACCTCAAAAACGACCTGAAGAACACATGGGAAAGGGTTCAAAGCTTGGAGGTGAACCTCCGGGAGGCTGAGGCTGGCGCCGACGAGCTCAAGTGGGTGATGAAGGAGACAATTGATAGTGAGTTCGTTGTAACTCAAAAGCTGGCTTATGAGAAATAGGCTCGACGGGATCTCGAGGTCAGCCTCGAGGTAGCCTTGAAGTCACTACAAAATGACCAAGTAACCATTGCAGGGCAAGAGGTGGAGTTGAATGACCTGAAGAACGCTACTCATTACGCCATGGACATGATAGCATCGCAGGTCGAGGGGGAGGATCCCAAGCCTGCTATTGATCGTCTCATAGGTATACCCGAGAAGCTGCTCGACCTCCTGAAGGTGACGAGCTTGGAGGCAGCCACGGAGGAGTTAGTGCGGGTGAAGTTGCACTACCCCGAGGTTGACATGGTCAAGGTCGGGGAGGGTTTAGACACGACGAAAGACCTCAAGGCCCTAGAGCTTGAAGTGCGTGATGCTGCTACGGTAGTAATGGATGCTCTTGACTATTAAGGCGACGACGGCGAAGAGTAGTCATAGTCTAAGAGTTGTACCTCCTCATTCTCTCAGCCATGTAAAATAGTACTTGATGAAACCTTCTTTTGTTGCCTGCATGATGTACTTACTTTGTGTCTGCATGAACTTGGTAGTCTTTGAAGTAATGACGTCTTGTATCATGCCCCGCTAACCACTACTCATGGAGAGGCTGGCTTACCGACCACCACGGCTCAGCAGGGAGGCTTACCTATGATCGGCGCGTGGGAGGGAGTCTAGGACTAAGGTTTAGCAACCTTTGCGACCAAGCATGCTTGCAACAACACAAAGTAAGTAGTCATGAGGGATGACATCCTCAGGTCGAACGACCCTTAGGTTGGCGTTGAGCCAAGCCCCCAAGCATGTCGAGGGGGAGGAACAGAGATCTTGACCCCCAGGCCTTACAACCTATGTGTTGGCTTTAGCCAAGCCCCTGAGCATGTCGAGGGGGAGAGTTGATGACATGAGAGAGGAGAAGGTAGGGATCAAGACACAACAAATGACTGCTTGAACTAATATTTATTAAACTGAAAGAAGTACAAGGACGAGGAATACATAGCTGTAATAAAAACTATTCTACAGGTAGAATCGTCGTAGATGCTCCACGTTCCACGGGTTGGGTATGCTTTGCCCGTCGCCCCATTGGAGGCGATATGTGTATGGGCTGATGACTTTAGTGATGATGAAAGGTCCTTCCAGGGGGCAGAAAGCTTATGCATGCCGTCAGTCTTTTGGATGCGCCTTAGAGAAACTCCAACAGTTTGCCAAACCAACTTGGCATCCATATAATTTTGGCAAAACAAGAAAAATTGGCCTCCAACAGTTTGGCAAACTAACTTGGAAAAAATAGAAACTTGGCAAAACTCACCTCCCCACATGCATATATGCGCGCGCAGATCATGGTTACCATCATTGTTTCCCTCTAGGTGGGAGGGTGAAAAAGAAATAAAGAATAGAGAAGGATTCCTGATGTAAGTTTTTCAAGAGGTGGAAGGGCACACACATAATTTTGTTTTTCTCTCAGGATTCCTGATGTAAGTTAGATCTGGATTTGGCAAGTGAATTATGCCAAACTGTTGGAGATGAATTCTTTTTTTACTTTGCATAGCTTTTTAGAAGTTGGCAAAACATATGATTTGCCAAGTAAATTTTGGCAAACTCTTGGAGATGCTCTTAGGACTAGGTCGTCAACATTGAAGGAGGCCTCCTTAACGTTGCGATCGTGGTACCGACGAAGTTGCTGGTCGTGACGGGCATGCCTCATGACAGCCACCATTCTCTGCTCCTCAAGGCTGTCAAGGTCGACATGACGAGTCTGCTCGGCTTCTCCCTCCTCATAGAATTGTATGCGTAGATCTCCAAAAGTGATGTCGGTGGGTAGGATGGCCTTTGAGTTGTAGACCAAGAAGAAGGGAGACAAACCTATAGCAGAACTAACTTGGTTCCTTAGACCCCAGATTACATGCGATAGCTTGGCTAACTGAGGACCATGTGTGGTTCGAGGACCGGTGGATGGTCGCTTCCTTGTGTGATGAGTGATTGACAACGTTGTGTGGACTGATTCTTGGCTAAGTATTGCAGGTGCAGGTTGCGGCTTGACTCGTGTTGGTGCAGGTGAAGAACAAGCGCGAAAGGTCGTCGCGGTGAGGCCTCCGGGTGTGGAGAAGACAAGTAGGCTTTGTTCGAGGGACCCGGTGGCCGGCGGGGGTCAAGTGCGGGCCGCATGGTGGCATGAACGGCAAGATGAAGTCGTGGACGGTTTCTTGGTTGAGCCTCAAAACCAAGGTCGAGCCGGGACTACGTGGGAGCCAAGTCATGAGTGGAGATTGGCGGAGGCTACACCGAGTTCGCGGGGTTTCGGTGGTTCACCGAGAAAACCACCGGGGTTCCTTGGTTGATCCACAAAGCCAAGACCGGAGAACCGAAGACGGAGGTGCGGCGGCACGGACCGGCCCGACGCGGTGGGTCCGACCGTCCGGCCGGTGGGGACCGGTCCGACCGGTGTGCAACGACGCGGTCCGGAATCTTCGAAGCGGAGGACACGCGTCGGGATCGCATGGCTTGCGTCGAGGCTACGCGGGGTGCGGTCGCCGGGCATCCGTCCGATGGTGAAGGCATCAAGAATTCCAAATCCGCCCTTGAGGGGCTTGTATCCCTAGTTAGTAGAGAGGGGCATTTTAGACATTCGGTTGCCGCCTATATAACCCAAGAGGTGAGAGGATGGCAGCCAACTCTTGGAACCCTAGCTCATTAGTTTTCCTATTTTCCACCTATTTTCTCTAGGTTTTCCTTAGGACTAGCAAGAGAGCTTCACGGAGAGATCTTGTAGAGAGGGATGGATGATCGGGCGGCTTGCTAGACCTTGTACGAACCTTTGTTTCATGTATAGATGATTCGGCGTGGTTCCTCAAGGTTTGGATGTGTTTTCCCCGGTTGTTCTTGGTGGTGATTTTCGGAGCCCTCGTCTCGTGATTTCTTTGGGGTGTTTTCGGGGCTTTTCTCTTGGGGATTTGATGGGGGAAATTTGTGGGAACCCTTCGTGGTTCTTTGGGCTGTGATTCCCCTCCCAAATCCGTGAGAAAAAGTGCTCGATTTTGGGGTTTCTTGAGTTCTTGGGTTGGAAGTGCTTTCGGCGGGATTTCTTCGATTCCTCCTTTTTGGACGAGATTTGGTGGGATTAAACTTGGCTATGGACTCCTCATGAGGTGTTCCTGATATCCCCAAAGTCTTGTTCAAGTCCGTGGAGCGATTCGGGAGATCGAGATTTGGATTTGGGGGAGTTGACCCACGGGTGTCGTGTTCATCCCGAGTCGCCGGAGCTACACCGGTCGACCGGTGCTCTTGGCCGGCCTGACCGGTGCAAGCCCTTGTGGGTTTTTGCTCGGGTGAACGTCTTGGTGTGTTCGTTGTTGTCCCGTGGTGCTGCTGTTTCGAGTTTGGGTCCGTTTGGTGGTCGGTTGGCCTGTTTGGTGTCTTGGGGGCTTTCAGGCTGCCATCGGTCTGACCGGTGTGTCTCACCGGTCTGACCGGTGTAGAGCCACTTAGTGGAAGTTGCTCAGGTTCACCTGCAGGGACCGGTCTGACCGGTGGTGCTCACCGGTCTGACCGGTGTGGGTCTGTAGACTCGAGGTTTGGTTTTTCCGCTTGCGTTTCTCGGGTCGGAAGGTTGCGTGTTGGTTCCTAGGTCCAGTGGCACTCCAGTGGCTACGTGGGCTTGACCAACCTTGGTAGTGAGTCGGAGACGTGTGTTGGAAGCCGCGTTCGTCTTGTTGGAGTTTTCATCTCCTTCGAGAAGAATTTTTATCGGCTCCCATTCACTCCCCCCCTCTCTGGTTCGCCGTATCGGTCCTTCACTAACCACCAGGTAGCGTAGTTTGAAGCGTCGTCAAAGATACGATCTTTGATAGCTTGGAGAACCATGCATTCGCACGTTCGACCTGGCCGTTGCACCGGGGTGGGCGACCGAAGAGTAGTAGATGTCGATCATGTTGTCTTGGCAAAAATCCCAAAAGAAGGACCCTGTGAAGGTCGTCCCTAGGTCGGTGATGATCCTGTTGAGCACACTGAAGCGGTGTGCTACATCTTGCATGAATTTCACTGCTTCTTCCGACATGACTTTTGCAATAGGTCGGACTTCAATCCACTTGGTGAATTTGCCGACGGCCACGAGGATGTGCCTGTAGCCACCTGTAGCAGTTCAGAACGGACCCATAGAGTCGAGGCCCAACATGGTGAAGGGTCAAGATGGGGGAATTGTGCGTAGGGCCTGAGCTGGCAGGTGCTGCTGTTTGGCAAAGAATTGACATTTTTTGCATCTCTTGACAAGGTCTTTGGCGTCAGCCATGGCCGTGGGCCAGTAGAAACTGGATCGATATGCTTTGCCGACCAGATTAGCGGATGTCGCGTGGCAGCCACACTCTCCACCGTGAATCTCATCCAAGAGCTGGATCCCTTCTGATCACAAGATGCACTTCATCAGGACGCCAGTAGAGGCGGCTTTTCTATATAGGTCGGTACCAATCACGATGTAGTTGGCACTTCTTTGTGTGATACGCTCACATTCTGCCTTGTCTTCTGGGACTCGTTGGTCGAGTAGGAAGGCTAAGAAAGGCTTGCGCCAATCATCATCTTTTTCTGTCATCAGTAAATCACAGGGAGGTGCTGGAGTTTGGTCGGGCTGTACTAGGTCTAGATTGTCCAGATCCAATAGCTTGATTGATGGTTTGCGTAGGTCTTGGACGAACACACCCGCTGGGACTAGAGCTTGCCGGGAGCCTAGTTTAGAGAGTACATCGGCGGCCACGTTAGTGTTGCGTGGCACGTGCTGAAATTCAATCCCCTCAAAGTGGCCTTTGAGCTTGCGGGTCTCAGCATAGTAAGAGTCCATTGTGTCTTTGACACAATCCCACTCTTTGTTGACTTGCTCAATAACGACCTTGGAATCGCCAAAAGCCAGTAGTCGCTTGATGACAGGGGACCCTGCTATACGGAGCCCATGAATTAGAGCTTCGTACTCCACTCCATTGTTGGAGGCCTTGTAGTGTATTTGCAAGATGTACTTGAGCTGCTCTCCCTGAGGGGAGATAAGTAATACGCCTGCTCTTGCGCCTTCGAGGTTGAGGGAGTCGTCGAAGTACATTATCCACTGTTCAGGTCGCTCCTTGTGAGGGGGCATCTGGATTTCTATCCACTCTGACACAAAGTCAGCGAGGATCTGTGACTTGATCGCCTGTCAAGGGTAGAACTCAATCTTGAACTCTCCAAGCTCCACCAACCAATTGACGATGCGGTCGTTGGCGTCACGGTTGCGGATGATCTCTCATAGAGGGAACGACGAAGGCACCGTGATCTTGTGGGCTTGGAAGTAGTGACAGCTTTCTCGACGTGATCAGGAGTGCGTAGAGCGATTTCTAGGGTTGTGAATAGCGTGTTTTAGCATCAGCTAGGACCTCACTCACGTAATACATAGGGTCGTTGAACAGGGTAGGCCTGTCCTTCTTCTTCTCGTTCTGCGACGAGAACCATGCTGACCACATTAGTGGTGGCGGAGATGTAGAGGAGGAGCGTTTCGCCTAGTACTAGTAGCGTCATGATTGGTGGTGTGGTCAAGGACTCTGTGAGAGCGTCAAATGCCTTCTGCGCTTCTTTGTCCCATGCGAACTTATCTGCCTTCTTCAATAGCTTGAAGAAGGGCAGACCTTTCTCGCTGAGCTTGCTGATGAAACGACCTAGAGCCACCATCCTACATGTGAGCTTCATGATGTATTTTTTGCAAGATGGCTTGGCCATGTTGCGTATAGCGTCGACCTTCATGAGGTTGGCTTCAATGCCTTGGTGTTCGACCATGAAGCCCAAGAACAATCTGTAGGGTACACCAAAGACGCACTTGGTCAAAATGAGCTTCCACGAGAACTCTCGCAGTTTGGTGAAGGTTTCAGCAAGGTCTGCGATGAGTTGATCTTCCTCTGTGGTCTTGACGACCACATCATCTACGTAGGCTTCAACGTTCTTCCCGATCTGCGACTTCAGGCACTTTTGTATCGCCTTCTGATACGTCGCTCCAACATTTTTCAGGGCGAAAGTCATGACCTTGTAGCAGTAGATTCCATGGGGCGTTATGAACATCGTTTTGTCTTCATCGTCGGGATTCAAGGCTATCTGGTGATAACCTAAGTAACAATCGAGGAAACAAAGTAGGATGCTACCAGCTGTGGAGTCCACAACTTGGTCGATGCGAGGAAGATGGAAGGGATCTTTTGGACAGTGCTTGTTAAGGTCGGTGTAATCAATACACATCCTTAATCCTCCAGTCTTCTTGGGTACAAGGACCAGGTTTGCAAGCCAAATCGGGTGTTTACATTCGTGAATAAATCCTGCAGCTAAGAGTTTGCAGACTTCTACTTCTTTAGCTTGTTTTCTATCTTTTGCAAATCACCGGTGCTTTTGCTTGATAGGTCGAGCGGTCTTGCTTACTTCAAGGGCGTGCTCAACCAGCTCCCTGGGGACACCGAGCATGTCGGACGGACTCCATGCGAAGATGTCGGTGTTGTCCCTGAGGAAACTGGTGAGCACAAGTTCCTATTTGGGGTCGAGGTCGGCCCCGATGGAGACTTCCTTGGACGCGTCAGACAGGCCGAGTGTCACACCTGATTTCCGAAGAGGAACCAAGTGCATCTCATATGTGCGCCAGGATCAGTTCACACACATATGATAGACAAAAATGAGTGAAATATCATAAACAGTATTCAAACGTATTTCAGAGTTTAACCACTTATTACACTCATGCGGGAGACTCGAAGGTCTCTAACAACGGAAAACGATAACTACTCGTCGAGTCCTCGTCTTCCGCTCCCACGGTGCACTTGACGCGGGGGTTCGCAAGCCTCACGGCTCATCGAAGTCGTCATAGAACTCCCCTCCAAAGTTTTCCTCTGAACAGCGATAAGCAAGGCTGAGCACACTTATGGTTGGAGCTCAGCAAGTGGGGGAAAAATGCAAGGCTATCAAGGATAGGCTAAGGTTATGCAGCGGTTAGCATTTTAATGTTGGTCAAGTTTTAATTAAAGAACACCTAATTACGAAGTGTAAGTTCGTACCATCCCACTTAAGAAAAACTTAAGTACAAAACAGCCCAAGCTCAACGAGCTTCACCAACCACGATTTATCTCGTCTTTAAGTTTATTAATCATGTGAGGGTCCAAGCCGCTCATGACCGTGAGCACGGCTGATCGATCAGTTTTACACTCTGCAGAGGTTTGCACACTTTACCCACAGTTCGCGTAAAAGCTCCGGAGAACTTTAAACCCAACAATGCGATGCTGGCCAAGCACCATACCACACTTCCGAGGTGTGATTGCATAGGGACGCTACGAAGCCTTTACAAAGGCATGCAAAAGACTAACGACCCGCATAGTTACAGATCAGGGCGGACCATAACCCTCCCTAGTGGTCAGTACCTTAGCAAAGGCTACTACCCCAAAAGGACCGGGCTATACCCCTGCAACCCGGATCCCCCTCTGCTCCTTTCGGAAAAGGGCCACTAGTACGATCACACACCTAATTATTCGGCTAAGGTCAGAGCCATGTAACACTGTGGTTGCGCATGTTTTCTTGGGTGGTTCTCCATGTTCCGATTAAAACAGGTGTTCTTGCATTACCCAAAACATTAACTATAAACCATATATCATTTCCATAAAAGACCCATTTAACCAACCCATGTTAAGCATCTAGCGTTTTCTACCCAAAACTTTATTTAAAAGGGGCTAGGCCAAGGATCAGGGTAAAAGATCTAGGTAAGTCCTTAAAAAGGTTTTCCCGTCAAATTAATGCAAAGATATCATAAAAGTAAACATTATTTATAATGCAATTATATAGGACAAAAAGAGAACATGCAGGGGGAGAAGACCACTTGCCTTCCTCAACTACATCAAAAACTTCCTCCTCTTCGAACAACTGCTCCTGATCGTCCCCGAGAGGTGGCTCAGTTGAAACAGGCACGATATCTACGATGCACACGTAAAGCATACAATAAATAAAACAGATCACCAATCAATCCTAAAGACTGAAAACATGCTACGAAAGCGACGGGCTCGCTGAGACGATCGTAAGGACTACTAGAACGCTAAAAACGGAGCTATAACGGAGAAGTTATGCTAAAAGCAAGATATAAGGACTAATCTGCGATAAACTAACCTTTACAGGGGCCTAACAGCAAGAAAACAGGGGCTAAAACGTAATTATACTTAAAAACAGAAGGTTTGAACTATAAAAAAAAGGTGTTAAGGACCTCGGGTAGGGTTTTCTAATAAAACAGGGGCTTAAACATGAATTTCAGGACTGAATTGAAAGGCTCTTATGGGGTGGAAGGACCGGCCTGCGAAAATAAAAGAACTGGGGGTCTTTAAAGAAATACCCCCGGGTTGACCGTTACATACGGGTTTGACCCGCGGGTCCAACGGATCGGGGCCGTGGATGGCCGATCCGACGGCCGGCCCACGCCGCACGCGGCCGGGGGCGGCGCTCGCACCGGCGGCGGCGCGCGCGCGGCGGGGGACGCCGGCGACGACCTATCTAGCGCTCCCGGCCACGAAAACGCACGGGGAAAGCTTCTACGCGCAGCTAGGGTCAAAGCGAACCTAACCACGCGCTTGCACGGGTGAAACGAGCGGCGACCGAGGCGCAGCGTCGATGGGGGCGGACGGCCGGCGGCCAGCGAGCGGCGGCGCACCCTACGGTCGTGTTTAAGTGAAAAGGAGGGCGGGGATATGGTCCTTACAGTGTGTAGGAGCTCCGGTGGGCGAGGATTGGATGGAGGAGGCGGCGGCGGCGGAGATCAACATCGGCGGCCGATCCTCAACGGGCGGCGACGGCGAGCTCGATTGGGGCGCATGGGAGCCTACGGATTCGATTGGGTACATGAATTAGTTCACAAATGTGAAGGAGAAGCGAACGGGAGGGACCGAGGAGCTTCACCGACGGCGGAGGAGCACGGGCAGCGGCAATGGCGCGGCGGCCGGCGGTCCAACTCGATGGCGCAAGCGGCTAGGGCACGGGGAGGCGTGTAGGCTTGGTGTGAAGCGAAGGGGGGTGTGGGGGTGCTCTGGGGGCGCTTAAATTGGCTCGGGATGGAGGGGGGAGGCGGCTTCCCGGCGGCATGGCCATCAATGGCCACGGCCTTGATGGGGAATTAAGGGGAGGGGAGGATTAAGGAGAGTAACCGTCGATTGAAGAGAGGGAGTGAAGGAGGAGCTTCATTGCGGCTTAAATGTGGCGCTTGAAGGTGAGGGCGTGGGGAAGGCGGCTGGTAACGGCCGGCGCCGTGAAGGGGGGCGCGGCTGACCCAGGCTGGAGGTAGGGGAAAGGCCTGACGGCCGGGCCCCACCTGTCAGTGACCGCCCGAAAAAGAAAAGAGGGGAGGCGTGTGCTGGGCCGGCGGAGTAGCGAAGCTGGGCCAGCTTGGGCCGGCCTGCGCGCGGGAGAAAACAGGCCGTCGGCCTGGGATAGCTTACGGGCCGAAAGAA
Source organism: Cenchrus americanus (assembly GCA_947561735.1). Lineage (NCBI taxonomy): Eukaryota > Viridiplantae > Streptophyta > Magnoliopsida > Poales > Poaceae > Cenchrus > Cenchrus americanus. The sequence goes on from OX387240.1 coordinate 109,402,751, forward strand.
AAAGAAAGGGAAAGAGATGGGCCGACGGTGGAAAAGAGAGAGTGGAGAGGGGAAAGGGTTTTCTCCTTTTTTAAAATTTCTTTTCAAATTCATTTTTCAAACATTCAAACTTCAGTCAAACAGAAATCCATGCATTCGAATCATGATGCACAAACACTTATTATTTCTAAATTATTTTAGTGATGTTTAAATATTTTAAAAGCCAATTTGTTTATTAATTTATTTATGTCCTTAAAGAAATTAAATCTAGCCGTTTGTTGCTAAGTTAATTTAGTGATGGAATTTTAGGGTGTTACACCGAGGCAAACTTTCTTCACAGCAGGGCTTGGGTCCAAGGTTGTGGCTGTGTGATTCTGCTCTGGCACCTCTAGAGTGGTTTGGTCCATCTTGGCGGCCTGAGCGACCATGACCATTAGCCTTGTAGGCAGAGTCTTTGGCAAGTTCGACGGTGGAGCTCTCGCAGTTGTAGGAGACCATGATGTCGCCGAGGACGGAAAGGATTCCGTTTGGTGCTGGCATCTTCATGATGAGATAGGTGTGATGGGGTATGGCCATGAACTTAGCCAACATAGGTCGACCAAGGATGGCATGGTAGGAGGAGCGAAAGTCCGCGACCTCGAACGTCAGGTACTCAGTACGAAAGTTCTCCTTTATGCCAAAGGTGACCGGTAGGCATACACGACCTATGGGGTCCGCAACCTTGTCGGGCACAACCCTGTAGAAGGGTTCGTCGCAGGCGGTCATCTTGTTGAAGTCGAAGTCCATCTTTCTGAGCGTCTCTGTAAAGATGATGTTCAGGCTGCTGCCCCCCATCAATGAGGGTCTTAGGCAGGAACGTGCCATCCACTATGGGGTTGACGACCAGTGGGTAGGTCCTGGGGTCAAGCATGTGCACCAAATGGTCTTTCCTGGAGAAAGTGATTGGGTACTCTAACCAACGCAGAGGTTGTGGAGTTTCAGTGTTGACTTGCCCGATCTCTCTTGCATTTGATCGTTGCTGCCTGTTACTCTTGGTCGCTTGTCGACCACCAACGATGAAGTTGATCTCCCTGTTGGCGGTTTGAAACACACCATTGGGGTTGCCCCCTTTTGGTGGCGGTGGTGGAGAGCGTTCCTTGCGGTTGTTGTTGTTGTGGTTGTGGTCATCTTGGCGACGACGATCATCACGTTGGTCGTCACACCGGTGGTCGCGACGATCATTGTGGTTGTCTTCATGATGATCGTTACGACGATAGTCGTCACGTCGGTCATCATGACGATCTCGATCGAGTGGCAAGATGCAGTCGCTACTGGACGGCGATTGTGGCGGACGACGGTCACCAGGGGGCGGTTGTCGTCGATGTAGAGGGTCGGTGCCGGCATCGACGATCTCAATCTCGCCTGCAGCCTCGATGGCAAGTTGCAGTCGGTCCCAGGCGGTGGCTGCGGAGGACGACATTTTTCGCGGACGGTGGAACCAACATGGTTTCGTTGGAGGTGGTGGAGGCGTTGAAAACCCCGCACCCCAGCATGTTGGAGGCGGGGACGGGGGATGGCGACCTAGGCGAGGGAGGAGGTGAGGCATCAGCGGTGTCTCGAGGAAAAAACGTGGGGGTACAGGGAGAAGGACATGGGGATAGTGTAGAAATAGATGGTGGAGAGGAGAACAGAGGCAGATGGAGCCATCGAAGGGTGGGAATCGCACGGAGGGAGGAAGAAGGTGTGATGGGGAGTGGAGGCCATGGTTGTCCAAGGAGATTTTTTACGTACCACTTTTTTCTCCTTTTCATTCTTTTTAGGAGTAGAGATACTATAGCTGTCCAATAAATTGCTTGGCTTTCTTTCTCTACTTCTAACTGCACTACCACGTGCCGCGATGATTCATTTTATGTCGCTCAAGCAATGGGTAGACGTGCCCGCGACCGACGAGGGTGCCTAGATGGATATGTGGAGGGGCTCGAGTGGAGGCGGGGGTGCTGAGAACCGACTGGCGAGGTGGAGATGGAGGATGGTTGGATGTGGATAGCGACACCCTAGGGTTTGCCATCCGGATAGGCCTTTCTCGCAGTTGTTGGGCCGCATGGAGGATGGTTGGATGTGGATAGCGACACCCTAGGGTTTGCCATCCGGATAGGCCTTTCTCGCAGTTGTTGGGCCGCTGTTGGGCTGATGATCTAACTGATATTGGATCAATATTTTTTCACCAATATTTTTTGAATCAACATTTTTTCTAAAATGTTGAACCAATGATTTTTCAACATTTTCCAAAAATATCGATCCAACTTTTCCCAAAAAGACAGACCTAAATTTCTCTCAACTTTTTCAAAAAATGTTGAACCAACATTTCAATATTTCAATATGTTTTTAAAAAATTAAAAATTTAAAAAATGTTTGAGCATCTCCTCCGACTCTAGTCATACCAGTTTGTCGTGGTTTATGTCTCCAAATGTTTCTGGAAGACCCACGTCATATAAGAGAAGAGAAAGGGAACCGAGTCATCCTGTGAACGACCGGGCATATAGCGCGAGATGAACTCGTGGATTTATCGCAAGCGGATGTGGCAAGGTGACCTGGATGGGACGTGGCCTCCCCTTTTTCGCTGCTCGCCGTTAGTACGGCCGCAAACCCGAGGAGCCAGTTCACTCTTTTTTTAAGAAATAGGAGTCGGTTCACTCTCGTCTTCTCCGCTCACCTGCAGGCCAAGTACCTCAGGCGTGTGCGTTTTAGGTAGTTTTGAAAACTGACTTTATTTAATACCCTTAATTAAGGTCAAACGTGGAGTAAAATTTATTACCCTCCAATCCAAACGGTTCCTTCATCTGACCCAGTTCATGGCTTTGACCATTGGATCTTTCAGCATTTCTTATGTATCCTTTTTTAGATTTGATCAATTCTTATATAGTTCTGTAAAAATTGTGCTTCTTGTTTTCTTGTTTGTACATAAAAGATTGCCAACTTAGTCACAACTTACGGTAGATTTTTAGATTTTTTTTGTTTTACTCTATACTGTCGAATATGGTTCTTTTTTTGAATGAGTGTTCCACTATGGCTCTTATGAGTTGTAGAGATGATCTATACATGTTTCAGCTTCAGAAAAATGATTATAAATGGCGGCTCACTAAACTTCCCATTGACCACTATTTTTGCTGACAGCAAGAGACGTTTCACAGAGCAACACATGGTATTCTGACTGGAGATGGTGTCTTCCCAGGTGTCGGGGACAACCCTGAGGGTCCCCGAAAAAACCGGGGGAACCCTACTTAAAACCTGCAAAAAATAAAATAAGACACATCTCTAACCTAAACACGCACACGCGGCACGGCCCACGCTGCGGCGGCCCCCGCAGCCCACCAAAGTGGCCCAATCAGGCGCCCCCTCGAGCGGGTTCCGCCTCGCTCGAGGGTCCCCGCTTCCCTCGAGCGGGTTCCGCCTCGCTCGAGGGTCCCCGCCTCCCCCGAGCGGGCTCCGCCTCGCTCGAGGCTCCCTCACGAGCGCACCTGCTCCCCGGTACGAGCATTTAATGCTCTGACACAGCAAAGCCGCGCCATCACGCGCCTGGGAATCACGCCCCGGCGCTGTTCCGCCAACTCCCTAGGGGGAGCCCATCCCCGCCACTGTGAGGGACTGTGCGACGAGGCCGGTGTCAGCTCCGCGACACTGTGCCGCCCACTCTAGTACGGCTAACGCGTCGCGCCCTCGAAGGGGGGCCGGTCGCACCCTCGAACCCCTTTCTCGTGACTCCGCAGGGTCAAACCGTGACATCAGGCCGGCGGGAGCGCCATCCCCGTCGTTGTCAGTCCTGTGCGGCCATCCCCGCCCCTGCAGCGCCACGTCGTGCACTGCTACAACAACTCCGATGCTATTGGGCACGCGGGGACGGGACGCCGCCACACCTGCCACTGTACCTCGTACGAATCACCGTCGTCGGCTCCCTCGAGCCCGCATGGAGACGCCCCGGCCAACCACTACACCTCTACCCTCGAGGATGCCCCTGTTCAAGTACAGGGCAAGCCACGACGCCATGACTGGAGCAAGATTCGGCAGGACAACTGTCAACTCCCCGGCACTGTACACCATACCATTACACGTAGCTAAATAGTGTGGCATGCCTGTAAATCACCCTCTCCTTGGTCTATAAAAGGAAGGTGATCTCCTTCGCCGCGGGGGACGGACAGACGATGCAAGACACCAGACACCGGACAATAGATAGCGATCGCCCAGACGCTCCCCTCCCTCCCCACGATAATGGCACTCGCCTCAATCACTCATCTTGGGACTTGGAGGCAACCCCTCCTCTCCCGCCTTGCCTGTAGCTGCCCCACTACAGGCACCCCGGTGCAAAGCAATATAGTGCCTCGAGCACACCCCTGCTGGACGTACAGCCCCGGCCGGAACCAGGATAAATCAAGCGTCCCTAGTTTCTTAGCACCGACCATCGAGAGACAGATCTCAGCGCTTACTACTAGTTAGTGTCGGGACTACATTCCGCACCGACAGTTGGTGCCCACCGTGGGGCAACGGCGCGCTGAAGGTCAACCCGTCACCAGTTCTCTTGATGGTGATTCGCACCGAGTACCGCGGTCAGCGTTACTCCATGGGCAGCTCGGACCCCCTCCCTGCCGGATTCGAAATCTGGTTCGGGGGCCTGAATTTTCAGGCCACGGGGAACGGCTACCTGATGCGCCTCACTAACCGTGAGGAACTCCGCGTGCGGCGCCAAGGCGGACCCCCCCCCCCCCCCCGCCGCCGCCGCACGCATCGCCACGACACCAACACCCGCCGGCACGGACACCGCGGTCCATCGGCGCCGCCGCGTCGCTCCGGCCGGCGCTCGCGTCGGGCGCGGTCGGAGCGCCGGCATGCCGCGCGCGTCGCCTCGCAATGCGACACGCCCCACCGGCGTGACGGTCGCCGCCCCGGCGGGGGGAGCGCTTAGTCTCCGGACCGCGCTTCCCCATCGGTCTGCGCGGCGCCACGGCGGCCTACGTTGCCAACACCAACGCCAACACAACGATGCGCAGGGTTCCCCCTGGCCGCCACATCTTGGTCGCCAGGGACCCTAGCGCCTCCGCCGGCGACGAGTCATCTCTAGGCTCCGTCGACGTGCTTCCACCCGCCACCTCGCATGGATACGCGGAGTGGGACTTCTCCGGCGTGCCGGACCCAGTAATGTTCAGGCGGTTCCTCGACGCCGCGGACTACTGGTTCAGCTACTCCGATGACTCTAGCGCCGGGAGCTACGACCCCGCGCGGGAGTGCTGCGTCGTGATCACCAACGACCCAGCAAACGCCACCGACGCGGCGGGAGCCGGTGACGGAGAAGTTCCTCCCGCTCTGGGGACTGGACCGCGCCTGGCCGCGGGGCCAAGCGCCCCTCCCCCCTCACCGCCGAGGGGGGCCGACATCAACGCGCAGCTGGCCCAGGCACGCGAGCTCGAGGCCAAGCTGGCGGAAGAATACCGCACGGTGCGGTTGCTTCGCGCCTCTATCGCGGGGGAAGCCTCCGCGCGCGGCGAACGCGCGCGTGAGCTGGGCAGACAAGCCCGCGATCGCATCAACGCCGACTTCAACGTTGACAATCCGGATACGCCCCCGCGAGCGAGCCAAAAGCTCATTGCCGCCGCAACACTGCTGCGGGCCATGCCCGCCCTGTCCAACAGGCCGAAAGCTCGGCGTCCCGCATCCGCCAACAGGGGAGCGCGCGGGGTGATGGGGTGCCCAAGGCCCCGAGCCCTCGGTACACGCGGGCGGCGCGGCCGAACGCCCCCACCAATCCGGGGCGCACGCTAGCAAAGAACGGCTCCTCGACACGCGCGGGCAAGCCCGAGATGGCGACGCCCGCAACGTCATCAACGCCCGACGAACGAGCAAAGCGGAGGCGCGGGCGGCAGCAGGCTACCACCCTCGACGGGGTGGACGTTACGACAGCGATGAGGACCGCTCACCGACGCCGGAGCCCCCGGGAACCCGCGTGTTCAGCCGGGAGATCCGCATGGCGACTTTCCCCCATCGCTTCCGCCAGCCCACGACGATCGTCAAGTACAATGGGGGAGACGGACCCCCGTGTGTGGCTCAACGACTACCGCCTGGCATGTCAGCTGGGCGGAGCCACCAGCGACGAGGTTATCATCCGCAACCTCCCCCTGCACCTCGCCGACTCGGCACGGACGTGGCTCGAGCACCTGCCAGCCAGCAGATCCACAACTGGGATGACCTGGTCCGCACGTTCGTGGGAAATTTCCAGGGCACGTACGTGCGCCCTGGGAACTCCTGGGACCTGCGCGCTTGCACCCAGAAGCCCGGCGAATCGCTTCGGGACTTCATACGGTGCTTCTCCAAGCGCTGTACGGAGCTTCCGAGCATGGCACAGTCAGAGATCGTGCACGCCTTCCTCGAAGGCACCACATGTCGGGACCTCGTGCGCGAGCTTGGGTGCAGCCCACAGGTCGACTCGAATGAGCTGTTCGACATCGCCACCAACTTTGCCTCGGGCGAAGAGGAGGTGGGGGCGATCTTCGACGGCAAGAAGGGCAAGCGCGTGGACGACACGCCCGCGGAGGGCAGCAAGTCCAAGGAGCCCCGCCAGAAGAACAAGCGGGGCAAGAAGGGAAAGAAGCCGCGCCGCGAGGCACGCGAGCAGGGGCGCAACGATGACGACGGCGAAGCTCTTGCCGTTGACCCGGCTCTGCGGGGCCCTCGAGCGGCCCCTCGAGGCCCGGGAGTGTTCGACGACATGCTGAAGAAGCCGTGTCCCTACCACAAAACGCCGGTCAACCACACCCTCGAGCAGTACGACATGCTCAAGCGGTTCTACGGCCGCGCCGCCACAAAGGACGACGAGGCCAAGAAGGACGGGGGCGATGGCGACGCCGGCGGCTTCCCCGCCGTGGAAAACGTCTTCCTCATCTTCGGGGGGGGGGCGACCATCGACATGTCCAGCCGCCAGCGCAAGCGGGAGCGGCACGAGGTTCTCGCCGCAGAGAAGGTGCCTCCTTCCTTCCTTGACTGGTCGGAGGACGCCATCACGTTCAGCTGCGAGGATCACCCGAACCGCATCCCTAACCCGGGTCAGTACCCACTGGTGGTCGACCCAGTCATCGGGAACGCGCGGTTCTCGAAGGTCCTGATGGACGGAGGCAGCAGCCTCAACATCCTCTACACGCACACGCTGCGCCTGCTGGGGATCGGGTTGGACCAGTCGCGGCCCGAAGACGACGCCGTTCCATGGCGTCGCGCCGGCAAGTGCGTCCCGGCCCCTCGGGCGGATCGACCGTTCGTCCGGTTCGGCACGCCGGACAACTATCGCAAGGAGACACTCACCTTCGAGGTGGTGGGGTTCATGGGCGCGTACCACGCCATACTTGGGCGGCCCTGCTACGCCAAGTTCATGGCGGTCCCCAACTACACCTACCTCAAGATGAAGATGTCGGGGCCCAACGGCGTCATCACCGTGGGCTCATCCATCGAGCACGCCTTCGACTGCGACGTCGAGTGCGTGGAACACGCCGAGGCCCTAGCGCTGAACGAAGCGCTGGTGGCCAACATGGAGAAGATGGTCAACGAGGACCTTGACTCCACCGCCAAGCATGCCGGCAGCTTCGAGGCTGCTGAGCAGACCAAGGAGGTGCCCCTCGACCCTGCTGCCCCCGAGGGCATGGCGTTGAGGGTCAGTTCTACCCTCGACCCGAAATAGGAAGTGGTGCTCGTCGACTTCCTCCGCGCCAACGCTGACATCTTCGCATGGAGTCCCTCGGACATGCCAGGCATCCCGAGGGAGGTCGCCGAGCACTCCCTTGACATCCTACCTCACTCCCGCGCCGTGCAGCAATGGATGCGCCGCTTTGACGAGGAGCGGCGCCGGGCAATCGGAACGGAGCTGCGGAAGCTCCTCGAGGCTGGGTTCATCAAGGAAGTGTTCCACCCTACTTGGCTAGCTAATCCTGTATTAGTGAAGAAAAAGAATGGGAAGTGGCGGATGTGTGTACACTACACTAGTCTTAATAAAGCATGTCCTAAAGTTCCTTTTCCTTTGCCGCGTTTCGATCAGATCGTTGATTCGACCGCCGGGTGTGAACTACTCTGTTTCCTTGATGCCTATTCCTGGTACCACCAAATAAAAATGAAGGAGTCCGACCAACTCGCGATTTTATTCATCACGCCGTTCGGGATGTACTACTACGTCACAATGCCGTTCGGCCTCCGAAGCGCGGGCGCGACATACCAGCGATGTATGCAGCACGTCTTCGGAGATCACATCGGGCGAACCGTTGAGGCGTACGTAGATGATATAGTCGTAAAAACCAGGAAGGCGGACGACCTGGTTAGCAACCTTCGCATCGCGTTCGGCTGCCTACGGGCCAACGGGGTGAAGTTAAACCCCGAAAAATGTGTCTTTGGCGTGCCGCGGGACATGCTTTTAGGATACATCGTCTCCCAGTGAGGCATCGAGGCCAACCCCGAAAAGGTTGCAGCCCTCGAACGGATGGGTCCGATTCGAGACCTTAAGGGGGTCCAAAGGGTGTTAGGGTGCCATGCCGCCTTGAGCCGCTTCATCTCGCGGCTCGGCGAGAAGGGCTTGCCCCTCTACCGGCTCCTCAAGAAGCACGAGCGTTTCTCCTGGACCGCTGAGGCCCAGGAGGCGCTTGATAAGCTAAAGGCGTCCCTTGCCCACGCCACGATCCTCACACCGCCGCGAGACAGCGAGCCTCTGTACCTCTATGTGGCCGCGACCACCCAGGTGGTTAACGTCGTGATCGTGGTGGAGCGCACAGAGGAAGGACACGCCTTGCCGGTTCAGCGGCCGGTGTACTACATCAACGAAGTCTTGTCCGACACTAAGATGCGCTACCCACAAGTCCAGAAGCTGCTCTACGCAGTGGTTCTCGCGCGGCGCAAACTCCGCCACTACTTCGAGGCTCACCCCGTCACGGTGGTTTCCTCCTTTCCGTTAGGAGAAATCATCCGTAACCCGGATGCAGCGGGCAGGATTGCCAAGTGGTCGGTGGAGCTGATGGGTGAAACGCTTGCCTACGCCCCGCGCAAGGCCATCAAGTCCCAAATCTTGGCGGATTCCGTCGCCGAGTGGACGGACACGCAATTGCCGCCGCCACAAATCCAGGCGGAGTGATGGACCCTGTATTTCGACGGCTCAGTGATGAAGACAGGCGCGGGCGCGGGCCTGCTCTTCGTCTCACCCCTCGGGGAGCACATGCGGTACGCTGTGCGCCTTCACTTCCCCGCATCGAACAACATGGCCGAGTACGAGGCCCTGCTTTGTGGACTCAAGATCGCCATCGAGATAGGCATCAAACGCCTCGACATGCGAGGGGACTCACAGCTCGTGATTGACAAGGTCATGAAAAACGCGAGCTGCCACGACGATAAGATGGAGGCGTACTGCAAGGCCGTGCGCGCCCTCGAGGACAAGTTTTACGGCATCGAGCTCAACCACGTGCCCCGCCGGTATAACGAGGAGGCGGACGAGCTCGCCAAGATCGCGTCAGGGCCGATCACCGTCCCCCCGAACGTCTTCGCTCGGGACGTCACCCAACCATCTGTCACCCTCGAGCCGCACCCCTCGAACTGCACAGAACCCTCGGGGGCTCCCTCGAATCCAGCGGGTGCAGAGCCCATGGACAAGGACCCCTCGAACGAGGCGTTCGTGCTCTCCCTCCTCGAGGGGTACGGCGCCGACGAGGCTGAAACCATGGACGTCGAGCCAACCCTCAGCGAGGTGGACTGGCGCAATAAGTACTTCGCCTGGATGGACCGAGGGGAACTCCCCTCGGACCGGTCTGAGGCCAGGTGCATCGCCAAGATGGCCAAGTCCTTCACCCTCGTCGACGGCGAGCTGTACAAGCGCGCCGCCTCCGGCATCCTGCAGCGATGCGTGCCCATCCCCCAGGGGCGCGAGCTCCTCCGGGACATACACGCGGGCGTGTGCGGCCACCATGCCGCACCCCGCACCCTCGTGGGCAATGCGTTCCGCCAGGGCTTCTACTGGCCCACAGCGGTCGCTGACGCCAGCGAGATCGTGCGCACTTGCGAAGGGTGCCAGTTCTACGCTCGCAAGTCCAACCTCCCCGCACACGTCCTGCAGACCATCCCCATCATGTGGCCTTTCGTCATGTGGGGGCTAGACATCGTCGGGCCCCTGCGAAAAAGGCGCCCGAAGGGCTACACCCACCTATTGGTCGCAATCGACAAGTTCTCCAAGTGGGCGGAGGTGCGCCCATCACGAATCTCAGGGCGGAATAAGCGGTGACGTTCTTCACCGACATCGTCTATCGCTTTGGAGTGCCGAACTCCATCATCACCGACAACGGGTCCCAATTCATGAGCAGAAAGTTCTTGGAGTTCTGCAACAAGTTCCACATCCGTGTGGACTGGGCAGCCGTGGCGCACCCACAGACCAATGGCCAAGTGGAGCGTGCCAACGGCATGATTCTACAAGGCCTCAAGCCCAGAATTTTTGACCAGCTAAACAAGTCTAGACAGAAATGGCTCCAGGAACTGCCGGCGGTCGTGTGGAGCCTCAGGACCACCCCAAGCAGGGCCACCGGGTTCACCCCATTTTTTCTGGTCCATGGCGCGGAGGCCGTCCTCCCCACGAACTTGGAATACGGGTCGCCCAGAATCCGGGGCTACGACGAAGATGCCAACCAGCGAGCCCGCGAGGACTCGCTGGACCAGTTGGATGAAGCGCGCCTCGTGGCCCTGATGCACTCTGCAAGGTACCAGCAGTCCCTAAGGCGCTACCAAGCTCGGAAGGTGCGGCGGCGGGACTTCAGCGATGGGGATTTGGTCCTAAGGCTACGCCAAGATAATCGAGGCCGCCACAAATTATCACCCCCATGGGAGGGACCCTACATCGTGGTGAAGGTGCTCAAGCCCGGCACATACAAGCTAGCCAACGAGGACGGCGAGGAACTCACCAACGCTTGGAACATCCAGCAGCTACGTCGCTTCTACCCCTAGCTAGGATTCCAAGTCTTTTGTTGTAAACTACATGCCCAACACCCCAGCTGGCAGCACAATGTAAATAACAGTAAGTCAATAAAGTTAAAGGGCAACTCGACTTTCCCCAGAAAACCAAGTCACCCTCGGGGGCTACTGCGGGGGGCATCCCCCAAAAAATGGTCCCATTTTTTCATAAAAAATTTAACTCGTAAGCACGCTAAGTATGTTTCGACCATAGCCTCGAGCGAAATAAGGCAAGGCGCGGGTGGACAAGCGGAAAGGGCGCGCGAGTCAGAGATAGCCTACGCCTCCGCGAGGATACGGCCCTTCTCTCTTGCCTCCGGCCCAGCGGACTACTCACGAAATCGAACTCCCCTAACCCGAATTCGCCCGAGCAAAAGGAAAAACAGAATAGCGCGACAAATAAAAGGCACCACTTAAATTTACAAGTGCTAAAATAATCCAGAAGTTTCACTTGTTTATTTACACGGCCACATGGCTCGGATACTAACATTTAAACAAAAATGGGCCCAGTGCCCAGCGGTCTTCAGGCTTCAGGCGCGTCGGCGTCAGCAGCATTCGGGAACAAGAACTCCAGGAAGTCCTCGGTGAGCATCTCGGCGGCATCAGCGGCAAGCGCGTCCACTTGCTCCATCGCCACCTCGTCCTCGACGCCCTCCGGGACGACGTAGCCCGACGCCACAGCCTCGAAGTTCACCTCGTAGTGGAATCGCACCACGCCGAGGGCCTTCTGGACGCCCAGGTGAAGTGTGCGGCGCATACGCCTCGAGACATGCCCGCCAAGGGCGCGCAGACGGCTGGCCAGCGAGCTTCCGGCTTGCGCCTCACCCTCTTCGACCGCCTGGCAGGTCTCGATTGCCGCGGCACACAGCTCTACCAGCTCCCGCTCTGAGGAGTCGTAGGCGGCCTGCAGCGTCTCGGCCCGATTGGTCGCGTGCCCCAGCGCGGTGCGCAAGCCTGGGTACCACAAGCAAAAGAAATCAAGAGGGGAACGAACCCCCGAAGGGAAGATCAGCAAAACAAAGAAAGAAACGGCGACTCACCTTCGACCTGCTTCCTCTCCACCTTGAGAACCTGGCGCTGGACCTCGACCGCCTACTGCAGGTTTGAGACTGTGGCGCTCTGCTCCTCGAGGGACCGACGCTGGTCCTCGTGCGAGATGCTGAGGGCGATCAGCTCCCCGTCGAGCTTCGAGAGCTCATCTTCACGCTCCTTCAGCGACGCCTGCGCCCCTGCGAGTGCAGTGCGCTCCCGGTCGAGTGCCGACCTGGCCTCGACAAGGGCGGCCCGCTTCTGCCGGAGCCGGCCCTCGGCCCCTTGGCGGGTGGCACGCCCCCCGCCGGAGCCGCTCCTCCCGCCGCAACAACCGCGGCGGCCTTGGCGGCAAGGGCGGCCCTCAACTCCTCGGCCTCCTTGGCCCTCCCGCTCGGCCTCCCCGCGCCCTCTCCTCGGCCGGCTTCGGCGGGGACCGCGCCTCCATGAACTCCGCGCGGCCCGGCCGCCGTGCGCACGGCCGCGAGCCGCACGAAGGCGCGCCCGCAGCGCACGACTATAGCCGCGATTGCGGGCATTAAATGGCCCAGTCCCTTACCAAGTAAGGAAGACCCTCGAGCGGCCCGAGCCCCAGGCTCAAATAAGACCGATCCTCGAAGGGTGCGAATACCGACCAGTGGCCTCGAAGCCCATTCGAAATAAACGGGCGCCATAGATGCCCTCGATCTACAGAAATTACTGATCAGCAGTTCGAGGGCTGGCACGGCCAAGGACCCTCGAAACCTGTAGATGCGAAAAGACGGGAGCACTCCGCTACTACCCCGCAAGGCCCTACTGATCAGGGGTTCGAAACCTGACCCTCGACGGGTTCGAACAGGTGCCCCAGGTCACCAGAGTCAGGGACGACGAGGGCGCGCGCATTCGAGCCTTTCCTCGAGCCCACCGGCTCGAGGGCGCCCCACATGTCGTGTTCGAGAGCCAGCGAGGGTAGCTAGCCGAGGGGATCCCACCGAGGGAGAGCTTCCGCACCCTCGGTACCTAGCGAATGGGACCGAGCCCCACCTAGCAAACCCACGCAAGCGCTTTAATGGACGAGTCTCCGGACCACGAGTCTACCCTCATCGAACGGGGCATGGGCGTCCACTTGAACCGCCCGCTAACAGCTCAGCGAGGAGTCCGCAATCCGCGACCCGATCGATGGGGGTTGCGGAAACCTCACCCTCCGTCCCGCGGAGGGACGGCGAGGGCGCGTTTAAAACAAGACGAAGAGCTCGCCCCGATCGCCTCGGATGGGCCCAGGCTCGGGGGCTCGACGCACGGCTACACCTCTTGGGATGCACCGGACACAAATGGTGCCAGTCGCGCGTGCGTCACCGAAGCCGGTTGAAACATTGCCGATGCCGGTTGGAACACGTACCACGCCCACTAACGAGATTCCGTGGTAAAACCCCTGCAGGAGCGCCCACGCTCCTGCAGGGCTTCGGGGGCTAGACCCGCGGGTCCGCTGACGCGGCCCCACGGAAGGCATTTGCAACCAGGGGGGAGAACATCCTATCAGTAGGCTTCAGCATCTGTGGGAGCCTGGCCGGCACACCCACAGATGCTCGGGGGCTACTGTCGGGGACAGCCCTGAGGGTCCCCGAACAAACAGGGGGAACCCTGCTTAAAACCTGCAAAAAATAAAACAAAACACACCTCTAACCTAAACACGCACACGCGGCACGGCCCACGCTGCGGTGGCCCCCGCAGCCCACCAAAGTGGCCCAATCAGGCGCCCCCTCGAGCGGGTTCCGCCTCGCTCGAGGGTCCCCGCTCCCTCGAGCGGGTTCCACCTCGCTCGAGGGTCCCCGCTTCCCTCGAGCGGGCTCTGCCTCGCTCATGGGTCCCCTCTTCCCCCGAGCGGGCTCCGCCTCGCTCGAGGGTCCCCGCCTCCCTCGAGCGGGCTCCGCCTCCCTCGAGGCTCCCTCACGAGCGCACCTGCTCCCTGGTACGAGCATTTAATGCTCTGACACAGAAGAGTCGCGCCATCACGCGCCTGGGGGGAGCCCATCCCCGCCACTGTGAGGGACTGTGCGACGAGGCCGGTGTCAGCTCCGCGACACTGTGCCGCCCACTCTAGTACGGCTAACGCGCCGCGCCCTCGAAGGGGGGCCGGTCGCACCCTCGAACCCCTTTCTCGTGACTCCGCAGGGTCAAACCGTGACGTCAGGCCGGCGGTAGCGCCATCCCCGTCGTTGTCAGTCCTGTGCGGCCATCCCCGCCCCTACAGCGCCACGCCGTGCACTGCTACAACAACTCCGACGCTGTTGGGCACGCGGGGACGGGACACCGCCACGCCTGCCATTGTACCTTGTACGAATCACCGTCGGCGGCTCCCTCGAGCCCGCATGGAGACGCCCCGGTCATCCACTACGCCTCTACCCTCGAGGATGCCCCTGTTCAAGTACAGGGCATGCCACGACGCCATGACTGGAGCAAGATTCGGCAGGACAACTGTCAACTCCCCGGCACTATACACCATACCATTACACGTAGCTAAATAGTGCGGCATGCCTGTAAATCACCCTCTCCTTGGTCTATAAAAGGAAGGTGATCCCCTTCGCCGCGGGGGACGGACAGACGATGCAAGACACCAGACACGGGACAACGGATAGCGATCGCCCAGACGCTCCCCGCCCTCCCCACGATATTGGCACTCGCCTCAATCACTCATCTTGGGACTTGGAGGCAACCCCTCCTCTCCCGCCTTGCTTGTAGCCGCCCCACTACAGGCACCCCGGTGCAAAGCAATATAGTGCCTCGAGCACACCCCTGCTGGACGTACGGCCCCGGCCGGAATCAGGATAAATCAAGCGTCCCTAGTTGCTTAGCACCGACCATCGAGAAACAGATCTCAGCGCTTACTACTAGTTAGTGTCGGGACTACATTCCGCACCGACACCAGAGGCGAATCCACCGTGGGGGCAGGGGGGCTGGATCCCCCCCCCCCAAGCCCCCTACAAATTCCACATATAGGTGAAGAGGAGGAACAAGAAGGAAAAGAGAAGAAAGAGGAGGAAGAACAAGTTGAGGCCCCAAGAATTGGATCTTGGATCCGCCACTTTGTCTTCCCATTAAGAACAATTTGAGAAAACGGATAATGATACTATCTTCTAGTAAATGGTGCATATATGAACTTTCACTTTGGCAAGTGTGGATTTCCTTTTTCTTGATAAAAAAGGGCTCATCTTGTCGCAGATTTCCTTGTCTTTCTTCCGAGCCTGATGCACTTGAGCTAGGACTGGGCATATTTTAGCCGAAATCGAAAAAATGAACCGAGTCGAACCGAACCGAAATGTCAGTTTTTCGGTTCAGCTTCGGTTCTCAGTTCTGTACAGTTCGGTGTTCGGTTTCGGCCTCCGTTTTACTACTGTATAGAACCGAACCAACCGAACAACCGAAAAAGAAGCTTAAGCCGCAAGCCAACTACTTCGTGAAGGCCAATAGTTCAATTAACTTGGCCCACATCGGCCCGAATCAGGAGCAAAATCCCTCACCTCACTTCCCAGGCAAACCCTAACATTATCCACTTTCCCCACAAGCCACGAGCCACACACGGAGATGCGAGAGGCCAGGCGGCGGCGGCGGCAGCTCCAGCGGTGCTCGGTGCCTCGGCCTCACGAGTCACGGCGGTGTCGCGGCGAGCGGTGACTCGCCTCCTCTGCTCCAGGCAAGCACACTTCCACGACGCAGGCACGTAGGGGCCTAGCAGGTAGGCACACCCCGGCGCGGACGGGTCCGCGGAGCACCTGCGGCGGCGGCGGCGGGGGGCGGCCGGAGGAAGTATTGCGGCGACCCGGCGCCCGGCGGGGCCGCGCGGCGACGGGCGGCGGAGCCGGCGGGGAGGATCTGCAGCAACCAGCGCTGAGTTGCGGAGCTACGGCAGGCCGACGGGCAGCGGCACTTCGCAGTTCGGTGTTGTTCGGTAAAAAACGAACAAAAAACCGAAACCGAACTTGTCGGTTTTTGTTTTCTTTCAAAATCGATCGGTTGCTGGTCGCCGGAAAACCGAAATATTTCTAAATCGAAAAAATGAACCGAATAGTCGGTTTAAACTGAATGCCACGGCCTAACTGGAGCAACGGAAGGTGTGTGCTGGAGATGGATAGCGGTATGTCGCAGAGCTGCAATGGGGACATTTGTATAGGATCTAACTAGTAGCTGATCTAGCCTGATTCTGTTTTCATTTCCTTACCAGATTTTTATGATTTTGGTTATGGGGGAAGGTTTGGAAGTGACTCAAAACTCATTCAGTTTGCATATTTTCTATGTTCCAGCTAATTGCCAAATCGAGTTACCATTTTTTTAAAAAAAGTTGAAAAATACTTCCCAACAGTTTGGCAAAAGACTTGGTAATTTTTGGCAATTTGGGAAAATCATCCTATAGTGCATAAGTATACGTGTGCGGCTCGTAGTTGGCATCATTGTTTGCAGATATGTGGGAGGGTGAAAAAGAAAATAAAAAACATAGAAGGGTTCCTGATGTAAGTTTTCAAGAGCTGGAAGAGAATAAACATAATTTTGTTTCTCTCAGGTTCCTAGTGTAAGTTAGATCCGGTGAATTGTGCCAACCAGTTGGAGACCAATTTTTTTTACTTGGCATATTTTTTTAAAAAAGTTGGCACACCACAAAAATTGCCAAGTAAAATTTGGCAAACGGTTACAGATGACAGGGCCTTATTTTTTTGTTCTCGGCCAAAAGTAGGAACATAAAGAGATTTTTTTTCCAAATAAACATAAAGAGATTCAAAACATTCTGGCATTTCATTCTATTCCCAACTGAACAGTGGAGCTGATCCGCCCGCCTCCGCCTAGTCTTCGTCTCGAAGCCTCTGCTTGCTCCCTCAGCTCTGCCTCCCTTCGGCCCCCTCCCTCCCGGCTCCGGCGAGCTCGCCTCGCCGCAGGGGGTAGGGAGCGGGCCCCCCTGGCCTCTGCTCGCTCTAGCTCTTAGTAGTAATAGCTCCTAGTAGTAGTTGTCGTATGGTTTCCTCGCGCCTCTTCGTTGTTGCCGTCGCTTGGTGTGCTTGCCGTGGAGACCTTCCTCGGCTCCTCTCCGCCATCGTCTCCGCCGGAGTTCAGGTACGCGACAATAAAATAAACTTCTGCCTTCCCGTAACATATTCTCTTTCGCCCTTCCCCTCTGTCACTCCTTTTTGCCATCGCTGGGATCTGCTACTCCTTTGCTTCGTCATCACCACCGCCCGCCCTCGCCTCCACAGTCGACTTCCCCTTCCCCCTTCCAACCTCCCCTGGCTCGGATTTCCCTTTTCCCCTCCACCACTCCACAAATCTGAGCCGGATCGCCCCAAATCTTCCCTCATCCGTCCGCCTCCACCCAAACCCCTACCCTCAAAGCAGCTCGAATCCAATCAATTTCAAGACCCCTCACTACGTGAAAACCTCAAATAGGTCACGTAGCATTTGTAACGGGCCCTTAACGCCCGTTACATCCACCCACATCTGTAACTGTTGTTGTTTGGTGCCCATTACCTATAAGCGCATCGGGACGACCCCGGAGTTGGCCACCACAACGCCAGTTACCAATGTGGACTTCTGGTAACGGGCTTCTTAAACGCCCGTTACATAAATTCTTTGTAACGAATGTTAAAAGAGCCCATTACAGATGTTGAACCTATCAGTAACGGGCTTGTAAAGTCCGTTACCGATCAATGTCCTATCAATAACGGGCTGCTTAAGTCCATTACTGATCGCTGCTGTATTGGTAACGGGCTATAAAGTCCGTTACCGATAATTCCGTACTGGAGATGCATGTTGAGCAAGTGTTCTATGTACCTGACCTCGCAAAGAAGAACTGGTATGTGGTTATGCCTGGAAAAAAAGGATTGTGGGGATTGAAAATGTTGTTGTTGAGGAGGAGGAATACAACCAATTTGACGAAATTCCATCCTTTGACACTTCATACAAGCCCCAACTATTCGGAACTAACAAAACACCGTACTTGCGAAGCGACCATAGTGAAAAAATCCATATACAGAAATCAAGGAAGAAAAAGCAAGCCTGATTTCTGTTGAATCCTTTTTTTAATGTCGGAGGATGTGTCTATTGGTGGAAATGGAATCCGTTTTGTAATATAAAGGATGCGATGTATTGGTGGAATTTCAATCCTTTGAATCCTGCTTGTAATATATTCTGCCAAAGATAATATATATACTCTGTTTATATTCTGCTTCAATTCAGTAACAGGCAAGAGACGAGGATTGACGAACCCACATCGCCATTGCTACGGGCAAGAGACGGGGACTAACGAACCAGCGTCGGTTTTATTACGGGTAAGAGACGAGGACTAACGAACCAGCGTCGCTTTTGTTATGGGCAAGAAGATATGCGAAATCACGAACAGCTTACATCAAAAGAGACACGGATTAGAGCATCTCCAAGAGTTTGCCAAATTTTACTTGGCAAATCTTGTGCTTTGCCAACTTCTAAAAAGATATGCCAAGTAAAAAAAAGAGTTCGTCTCCAACAATCTGGCATAATTTCACTCGCCAAATCCAGATCAGGCCTGAGATAAACAAGTTGATTTGCCAAACTGCTGAGATAATAACAAGCTTTGCAAGTGAGTAGGTAAATCATACAAAAAATTGTACTACACAGAGATAATCACAAAAGCATGTCTCTTGAGAAGCAAAATCACACACACATAGATTACAGTCATCATTGATACATCAGAACAAGGTTACAATGCGGCCGTATCTTCATGACGCGATATGCAAAATCACACACACACACACACATATTACAGTCATCATTGATACATCAAAACAAGGTTACAATGCGGCCATATCTTCATGACAAGATATGCAAAACCACACACACACATCGATCTTGCTCGCAGGTCGTCGATCTTACTGCACGTGGTCATTGAACAAGCTCCATTTCTCTTCTTGGCTGAGAGAGCTAATTCCTGGCTTGCAATGAGACCACAAAGCTTCCTAGCTTAACCTACACTTTTGGTTTGCAAGAGCATTCCGCGAGTGGAGGGAGAAAGCATAGGAAAAATAATGATCATTGGACAAAGGATGAAGGATTGTTCATCCTGAAAACAATGATCATTGGACACAGGATGAAATTGTTCATCATGATGCCAGGAGGTTCTAGGCTACCTACCCTGGACACGGCTACGAGGAAGTAGTATGTCACAAGAATTCTTCTCGCAGCTGTGTTAGAGGGATGAGCAACCTAATCACCCCTATCACAAGAATTCTTCTAGCAACTAAGAGATCGAGGAGGAGGAAGAAGAGAGAAAAACAAAAGCTTGCGCCCTACAAGATCTATTCTTTGCGCCATAACTAGATCTAGATCTAGAGAAGAAGGAAGCAAGTGCCTCGCTTTATTGTATCAGAAGAAGGAACCATATACTAGCTAGATCTAGAGGAGAAGTAAGCAAGTGACTCGCTTTATTGTATCAGAAGAAGGAACCATATAGCTAGATCTAGATCTACTAGAGAAGAAGGAAGCAACTTGAAGTGAGTAGGACCGATAGGCGTCGGTGCCTTTTTATAGAAAAAAACAAGGAAGGGATAAGATCAAGAGCACAGGAACGGTCGGGAAGGTTCCCAAGACGGTCAATGGTGAAACTGTTGCTAGTCAATGGCTGAGAGCAGAGGTGTAGAGGTAGTGATTCCAATGTAGAATTAAATGATACGCGAAGTAAGCAAATATCGTCTCCAATGGCCGTGTTTGGATGGTAGATGTTAGTGTTACTGTTAGTGGTAGTTTTTAACACCTCCAAATTAACACATGTGTTTGGCTCCATAGTGTTAGTTTTGGTGTTAGTTTGCTACAACTAACACTAACACCTCCATCCAAACATCCAATGTAGTCATCATCTCCAAAAAAAAGAGAGGAAGGGATAAGATCAAGAGCACAAGAAACGGGAAGAGGTTTCGTCCCAAGACGGTCAATGGCAAAACTGTTGCCAGTCAATGGCTGAGAGCAGAGCTGCAGAGGTAGTGATTCCAATGTAGAATTAAATGATATGCGGGGTAACGAAACATCGTCTCTACGCGGATTAGCCAAACGTCGTTTCCAATGGAGAATTAAATGATACACGGGGTAACGAAACGTCATTTCCATTGCATACTTAAACCGTGTTTGGAAACAAATCTCCTGTATCTTCTCATTCCAAAACAATTAGATCCCCTGCCCCTTCATCTCTACCCGCGAAAAACAGCAACTGCCTACTCCTCATCGTCACCATTCCTGGCCGGAGATGGATAGCATGCCGAGAAGAAGCACGCGGCACCAGCCGTCATCGCTGTTGCTGGGCCTCCCTCAAGACCTCCGCATTGAGATTGCGGCGCGCGTCGGTGCGACCTCGGAGCAGCCCTTGTCTGACCTCCGCAGCCTACGCGGTACTTGCTCGACCATGCGCCGTGTGTGCGGCCACGGCGATGTCGGCCAGCGTTTGTCAGTAGAGGGGATACAAGATGAGATTTCTTGGGTGTGGAACCCCACCGCTTACAAAGCATTCCTTGCTATGCTAAGCGGTCTCGAGAATCCGGAGGCTTGTTTCCTCTCCGGAATCAAAGCCTTCTTCATCAAACACAGGGGATACAATGATCTCCGACGCGCCGCCGAGGGTGGACACGATGTGGCGGCCTATCTATACACCATCTTGCTCTACAGAGACAATGGCGGTGCCGCCGCCGACGACACCGCGAAGGGGTACATGAGGCGGGTCGCGGGCGGCACTACGACGTCGTCGAGATGGCTGAGCAATGAGGGGTGTCTGCCTTTGCGCGAGAAGGCCGCGCGTGCGCTCCACTACTCGACTTGGTGCATTTGGGGTGAACCGCTGCCGCCTCCGGCACAGGTGCGCGGCGATCAGCCGTGCGCAGGCACCGGCGGCGGCTGCAGCGTGGAAAAAGGATGGCTTCGAATTTCTCTGTTTTGCAGCGAAGACTGTAGGCTGCGCTGCGAACTGGTGAAGTTCGCACAGAGAATAGGAAATCAGTAGTAGATTAGCTTTTGTATGATGCTCGAATTATCTGTGTAAAATTTTGGGAGAGTAGCAAATCCAACGTGGGTTATCAGCCACGTGTCGCTAATGACTATGGAGTCCAGTTCTATTCAAATGAAGAACAATTCTCATTTCTCCTTTTAATCTGCAACCAAATGTTGTAACAAGTATTTCTTCGTCGTTATTAGTCCAAATTTGATACTTTTTTCTAAATTTTTCTAAAATCACCATCTATTCATTAATTTTATTGTTTAGTGTACATTCCGTTTGTTGAGTGATGTTTATATGACTTATTTTGTTCTTTGTAAGTACAATATACAAATAATATTTGTTTTACACAACCATTAGTGATGGAACTTTACATTTCGTAAGCTTATGGTGAACACAAGGTTTTGTTAAGTTTTCAAATGCATATGAGTTCGAACATGTTGCAAAGTGTGGAAAACTTCAATGTTCAAGCAAACATTCTAGGAAACTATGTGAGAGATGAAGACATTTGTACACAAGTATATTATTCCTTCATCGATACCACTTGAAATTTCGAAGACAAGTTTAGGTACCCAAATTATGTTGCCAAGTCAATTTGTAGATTTTTTAGAGCAAATTTGATGTTATTAGAATTATTATATAAAAACGAAATATATGAATTTTGGGCACACAGGTTTGACTGTTGATATTTTATTCAAATACTGAATGTCCAAATACGAATTGTTCGTATTTTTATGATTTTTTAGGTGCTGTTTTATGGGCTCTAATAATTCAGGGAAGCAAGTTTTATTCCAAAAAAATTGTGACAGGCCCACGCGTCAGCGTCAGCAGCCAATATAAAAAAGATAACTGTTGCCTGCCCGCCCGGACCCAACTGCCAACAAAAGCGATCCGGGTTCACTAACCATCGTCGCCAATGACACTGGCCCACGCGTCAGCGTCAGCAGGCTAACCTGTGTTGGCAATGACTACTCTTATAAGATCTAACTCATCACAACAGATCTCCGGTTAAGCACAACTGAACACAGTTCATCACAATGCGGTTTGATCTACTCGCGTATATTAGATCGAGTTCATGACATACAAATTTAACAACCAAGCTAGTTAACTAAGCAGTTCATGATCGACAGACAAACTAAGCAGTTCATGTCCAAGAACCGGATGAAGACACAAAAGCACACAGACATTATTGTTACTAATTGGTAGAGGAGTCTATCAATTAGTCGGAGTCCCGCTGTCGCCGCCTTGGCTGCCGCCGTCGTCGCTGTGGCTGCCGTCGTCGTCGTCGGAGCCGCCGTCGTTGAAGAAGAAGTGGCGGCGAGCAGCCTGCTTGACCACGGGGAGGTTCTCGAGCTTCTCAGGCAACCTGTGGATCCTGAAGGCGAGACCCTTCAAGATCGGGTCCTTGTACACATCATGATGCACCTTGGTGTCGAAGGCCTCGCCAACACCTTCAAGCTTTCTGAAGGCGCTCCTGAGCAGCTCGGCGGCGAACTTATTGTCGTCGAAGAGCGGTTCCTCGTCGGCGTCCTTGGCACCGGCTCCTTCCCCTTCTCCAACTTCTTCCGACGGCGGCTTTCGTCGTCGTCCTCCTCCCTTCGTCCCCGCTTTGACAGCGGTGGGCTCCTCGACGCCATCTCCTCCTTCTCTCGGTGACTGAAGATTTGTAGTGGTGAATCGCGAGGAGGATGAAGAAGTGAAGAAAAAGATGATAAGCTTATGGAAGAAGCAGGGGAGAAAGCAGGGGAGGTCGACTGGGCGAGGGAGTTATACTGACAAGACGCGGAACCGTCAGGCGCCTCTGCCCCCACCCACTACTCCATTACTGCCAGTACGTTCCACTCGATTGCGCATCGGGCTCCGTCTCGGGCGCGAAGCCACGCGTCGCCTTTCACTTACGCGGGAAGGAGAAGGGGCGGGGCAATGATGTCGGGCCCACTTGTCAATAGTAGAAGACAAACTGTGGCACCTTTTCAATTTCCATTTATTGTTTTATTACTACATGGCCGAGGCACCAGCTTCAACCTTCAACCCTCGAGCTCGTCGCCTCCTTCAACTTCAATCCTAGTCGCCAACTTCATCCCTCTTCAACTTCAATCCTCCTTGCCAACTTCATCCCTCGTCGCCGCCAACTTCAACCCTCGTCACCATTCAAATTCCAAACCCCGTCGCTGTGCTATTTCATCCATTCTCCTTGATGGCCGCCGCGGTGTGCTTGATGTTGCTGCTGCTAGATGAACTTCTCACCAAGATCATCATCCACTCCATCAAGGATGTGGCCTTTTTCCATTTTCTGAACCTTCGCAATAAAATTTGCGGCACCTTCTGATGCATCTGCAACTCCGATGAGGTAGTACTACACGTGTCGCTATGTGATCTTCGTGTGGCGTGCAAGAATTGCTACGTCAGGTCGTGTTTTGAGCGGCGCTTCCATGAGGCCAATCATCTGGAGGCATTGTGCTTCGAGGGGATGGTGAGGTTGATGAGGAGGCGGAACCCTGATAAGGGTCTGAAGCTCATCGCAGATGCCGCCACTGCTAAAGACTCCGGTGCCAAGTACTTTTTAGTGATGATGAAGTACCGTTGCAACCCCACGGACCCCGAAGCCATGGCACTACTCCAGGAAATCAGCGGCGGCCTATCACCCCCTGACGGTCGATGGAAGAACCACAACCTGTGGCGGCTGCGCTACCTCGTCAAGTAGGATCTCGACAACATTGCGTGGTTGTACTGGCTTGATGACGGCGACGACATTCGATTGTCGCCCGTCCAAAATCCCCACATCTGCATTTGGGAAGCGGGATGTAGGCGCTACGGGCTGGATACCAAAGAGATCATCCACTACTGCAGCGCCGAGTGTCGCATCCGTCATGAGTTCGACCTCTGGACACGTAAATTTTGCCCTGCCGTGGAGTACGCCATCAACAGGATGAACATCGGAATGTAGGCGCAAGCATCAATATGAACATTATCTATATTGAATGTAAATTATTAGATATTACTAAATGCGGATTTGATTTTATCGGGATGTCGGCGGCGGCGGGCGGCGGTGCCCTCTGCTTCCTCCTTTGTTCTATTCAAATGACTGTGCGGGGCAGTTATATTCAAATGAAGAACAATTCTCATTTCTCCTTTTAATCTGCAACCAAATGTTGTAACAAGTATTTTTTCGTTGTTTTTAGTCCAAATTTGTTACTTTTTTTCTAATTTTTTCTAAAATCACCATCTATTCATTAATTTCATTGTTTAGTGTACATTCTGTTTGTTGAGTGATGTTTATATGCCTTATTTTGTTCTTTGTAAGTACAACATACAAATATTTGTTTTACACAACCATTAGTGATGGAACTTTACATTTCGTAAGTTTAAGGTGAACACAAGGTTTTGTTATGTTTTCAAATGCATATGAGTTCGAACATGTTGCAAAGTGTGGAAAACTTCAATGTTCAAGCAAACGTTCTAGGAAACTATGTGAGAGATGTAGACATTTGTACACAAGTATATAATTCCTTCATCGAAACCATTTGAAAGTTTGAAGACAAGTCTAGGTACCCAAATTATGTTGCCATGTCAATTTGTAGATTTTTTAGAGCACACTAGATGTTAGTAGAATTATTACATCATTAACATGGGATGTAAAAACGGTTTCTAAGAATCTTGGGCACACAAGTCTGACTGTTGATATTTTATTCAAATACTAAATGTCCAAATACGAATTGTTTGTATTTTTATGATTTTTTAGGTATTGTTTTATGGGCTCTAATAAATAAGGGAAGCAAGTTTCATTCCAAATAAAATTGTGACAGGTCCACGCGTCAGCGTCAGCAGCCAATATAAAAAAGATAACCGCTGACCCAACTCGTCAGCGTTCCGGGTTCACTAACCATCGTCGCCCATGACACTGGCCCACTCGTCAGCGTTAGCAGGCAAACCGTACGCGGGCTGCTCAAAATTTCCCACCTATATTTACTATAGTACCCATGAAATTCCAATTGCTACATAGAGCTGTCAAGGGCACCCCAATAGTTTCATTAAACACAGTTACGTGTGCTGTTCATATTCGGCTCCTCGTTAGACAGATCCACAAAGCCCGCAGTCTCCCCACCACCGCCGCCAGTCGCCCCTCTTGCCTTCACCGCTCTCTCCCCGCCGCAGCCCTGCTCTTCTCCAGCCCCACCGCTCCCTGCGTGACGACGGTGACGAGGACGCGGTTACTGGCGTGCGAACGTACGTCCGGCCAACCTAAAGACGGTTGACGCGGATCCGTTGATGTCATCCCCGGCCACGACGACGAGCCAGCCTGCCGCCTCAGGCCACGAGCCGCCGTGGATCCGACCCCTCCAACCATCACGAGAACAATTACTTCATTCGCGACAGAGGTTAGTCCTGCTTGAACCCCTAACACCCTCCCTCTCATCGGCCACCAAAATTGATCTGCTATATATTCATGTCAATGTGGATTAATTAGGGAGACATGCCTAGATAGTTCATCTTTAATTAATTGATTGTGGTTTTGATTGATAGATTTTGTTGCCTCAAGTCAGTGTGAATAAATTGTTGCTAATAGATGTAGTTATATGAACTGTTGAAATTCATTTCCATGTTCCTGGTGCTAAAATTTTTGCACTGTAAATTCATGAAAAGCATTGAGGATGTTAGCATACTTTAATTCTGCTATCCTCTGAATGTACCAAATCGACAGTTACGCTTTGGACCTGTTAGCATATACTTTAATTCTGCTATGCTCAGATTGACAGTTATGATTTGGACCTGTTAGCAGACTTTAATTCTGATTGCCACAAAATGTCATTGGGAATTGCATCGCGTGGTTTATTATGTAGTCCACCCAATCTGCTATATATTCATGTCAAGGTGGATTAGGGAGACATGCCTTAATAGTTCATCTTCAATTGATTGAATGTGGAATTGATGGATGGATTTTGTTGCTCCAAGTCTGTTTTGAATAAATTGTTGCTAACAGATGAAGTTATACGAAATGTTGAAATTCATTTTCATGTTCCTGGTGCTATAATTTTTGCATTGTAAATTCATGAAAAACATAAAGGATGTTAGCATACTTTAATTCTGCTATGCTTTGAATGTAGTGATAACTAGACTGTCTTATGCTTTGTTGTGAGTGTTAATTGTTTCACTACTGTCATATATATTGTTATTGTTGGTGTCATGATGTGTTGTGAGTGTTGTTTCACTACTGTCATATATAATGTCATGACCACTGCTTTATCCTCCTGTTGCATGTACATATGGAACACACAATCTATCGCTGCTCAAGTTGGACAAGGAACTAGTTGGAGGAATTTATTCTCTGCTTTCATATATAAGCCTTTTGTTGTGTCCCTGTCAAAATGGTTAACACCTATCCCTGTATGCTCATTAAGTAAAATATGAATTGTGTATGTCTATGTTGATTTTATTTACGACTGTATCAGCTATTTTGCCTGTCAGAGAAAACGAATTTATCTAATAAGAATTAAGTTTAGATTTTCAGTCTTGCTTATGTTGCTCTTCTGACAAACCTGACATATCATCTATGCAGTCTCCCACAACAACAAACTCCTCTACCACCAGTGCATCATCACAGCCCATCGTCGGTGAACCTTCTTCACAGGGTCACTCAGCACAGACTGCTTCCAGTAGTACTCGATCCCACGGGTCATGGACACAAACCAAATGGCCAGAAGACAAGTTGACTGCAACTGGACTTGATGCCAATTTTTGGCCTACCCCAGATGCTGCGAGGGATAGATTTGTATTGGTCTGTGGTCTCATTGCTCGGGAGAGGGTGTCAATCAACAAGGCGGTTGATGATCTCTCACCAATTGAAAAGGACCATATGTTTACAGTTTTAGAGGAAAAGCTAGATTACCCAACCAATCTGGAAGAATCTGTTCGTAAGAAGGAAGTTAAGGCAGCTATATCATAGATTGGAACCTTGCAACGGTGGTTCAAGGCCCATTTAAGAAAAAATATATGTGAGTGAAGAAGAGACTCCCTTTGTGAAGCATGCCTTTTTACAGCAACAAGACTGGGATATGTTTGTGCAGGAAACCAATTCTCCATCATTTCAGCAATTGAGCCAGGAGATGAAACAAAAGAGAGCATTGCATAATCAGCCACACAAGACGGGCAGAAAAGGTTATCGTGGTAAAAGGAAAGAGTGGGAGGAGGAGGATGCAAAGCTCGCTGCCGAAGGAAAACAGAACCCTTGGGACCAATTTCCTGGACGTTCGAGACCTTATCTGCGGGAAAGGGTAGGGAAGAAGAAGAAGAAGAAGAAGAATACTAGTGAAGGAAGCGGGGGCATAACATTCAGTAACCCTGCGGTGGTGGGGGTAGCAGAAAGGGTGAAAACACTTGCAGCTCAGGGTAGCGATGGTTCTTTCTCTGGGGTTAGGGAGGATGATATCCTCACCGCAGCACTTGAGACTCCAGAGCATCGAGGTTGGTTCCGAGGCGTGTCTAGTTCACTTGGCTGGGGTAAAGGGTTTGGTGAAGAGTTCGCTGGAATGTACAGGAAGAAGAGGAACAATAGGTCTGATGCTCATGATGTGATGGCGGACAAAACATTTAAATCAATTGTCCATGCTCTAAGACTATCAGGCATCAACATACCCAAAAATGCACTTCTTTCTTCCCAATTACCAGCGCCTGTCAGTAGCAGCGAGGAAGAAGATATAGATGGCATTGAGGAAGAAGATAGGCATGACAGCGAGGAAGAACATGCGCATGTCAGGGAGGAAGATGGCAGAGAGCAAGATCATTGGAATACCAACGGTGACGAAGCGAATGAAGTGTACAGTGATAGTCGATCACCTATGCTGGACACAATAGATAAGCTGACAGAGCCAACCGTGTGCAGCCTTTTGGATGGCACCGTGGAGCTCGCACTAGCGAAAGTCTTTCCATCTCAAAAGGCTTGCCATTCAGTACCGGTGCAGGATGGGTATGTTGTGGTGCAACCTACTTATGTGTGGGCCAATACGAGTCAATACCCTCTGCCTGTACCAATTGATGGGGGTGACGTAGCAACCCTAGCTGCGGCTCTCGTTCAAAGGATCCAATGGCCAAAGGACAGGATCATTATACCACCCATGACGAGACATCCCAACCCTGAAGCCGCAACAGGTAGCAGGGGTACAACATCAAATGGAGGTGTTGCAGCTCAGTGTCAGCAAGAGAAGGCTCAACAGCAGCAGCAGCAGCAGCAGATCAGCAAAACTACGCAGCAGGAGCGTCGACAACAACCGGAGGAGGAGCCCAGGCAAACTCCGCCTAAGCAGCAGCTGCAACTTGAGGATAATCAACAGACGAAACAGCAGCCTCTCCAGCAGCAGGAGCGTCGACAACAGCAGGAGGAGCCCAGGCAAACTACGCCTAAGCAGCAGCTGCAACATGAGGATAAGCAACAGACGAAACAGCAGCCTCTCCAGCAGGAGGAGGAGCGCAGGCAATCTCCCCCTAAGCAGCAGATGCAACAAGTACAACAGCCTCTGCAACAGGAGGAGCCCAGGCAATCTCCACTGTAGAAGGGGAACCAGGCTAGGAAACCTCTGTCTAAAGATGAGATTCTTAACTGTGTTAATGGGACAGAACAGGACCGACCAAAATACAAGCCTAGTGCACCTATGTTGTCAGAAGCAAATGTAAAGGCTGTTGGACCAAATTATGCCAAGTTGCATGCTTATGTCATGGAACACAGTAAGGATAAACTTGCCTTTCCAGCAAAGGTGGATGAAGACTACATTAAAGGTGATCGTGGTGCTTTAATGTTAAACATTGAATTCAGTAGCGTGTTTAACCTTATAATCCTGGCTTCTCTGGATGTTACCTTCATGAGGTTGTGGACATTGTAAGTACTTTAAAACCTAAAAAGGGATTTCTTTAATTTTGACTGCAAAGTTAATGCATGCTAACAATTTGATTTTTTGTAGGAAAATGATGGACAAGGCAGCAAAGAAGCAGATCATTGTTGGGTTTTTAGATCCAGATTTGTTTACTTCAACAAATATTTCTCAGCATTCTCAGCAAGTTGGCAAAGCAATCTCAAATGCAATGATGAAAAACTACTACGTGGTGGGTGCCTACTGCACTAGCCACTGGGTAACAGTGATCATCTGTATGAAGTTCAAAGAGGTTTGGTATCTAGATTCTGCTAAACAACATCCCCTGCTAAAGTTCCCAGACCTCCAAAATGTTTTGAACTGGTCAGTTTCTTGTAGGTTTTGTTCACAAAAATTCAATCTCTTAGTGTTTCTAATTGGTATTGCTGACCATGCAGGGCCTTTGATACAATATTTTTTGTTCACAAAAAATCAATCTCTTAGTGCTTCTAATTGGTATTGCTGATCATGCAGGGCCTTTGGTGATGCACAGGACAGAGTGACGAAAGGAAAGAAAAAAAAGGCAAAAGCCACACTCAAGCACAAAACAAATCTCGCTGTAAGACCGAGGTTTTTTATGGTCCCTTCTTACCTATTTGGTACTACATTAACTTGTCATTTTGTTACCTCGATGCAGTGTGCTCAGCAGCCATGGGGGTCCTCTTTGTGTGGATTCCATGCTCAACCTTGTCTCTACTCATATTATCCATCTGATTTTAGAAAATGATTTCTACTTGTATTCTCATAAATGATTGTATTTTGCAGGATTTCAAACCTCCTGTAGATGTTTCCACAGAAGATGTAAAGCGTGTCCGGGAGATGTTGTGCGAGTACATTCTTAAGGAGACCATCGACCGAAAGGGCAAGTTCTACAGTGGTGCACCGTGAGTTTATTGTGACCAGAAACTTGAAACTCATTCAGTCTTCTTTAGTCAGGTGTTGTTGCCTGAGAAACCTGCTTGGCTTGCTTGGTTGGGGTCAGATACTGCCTGGTTCAGTCTGTTTTCTCATGACTCCATCCAAACAAGCCCTGATGAGAGTAACTTGAAACTTGATGTGATCCTAGCTAGCTTGTCTATAAATGTGATCTTGCTTTGCCAATATTTGTGATGTGAGAATGTGTTTGTGATGTCTCCTTGCTGTGGTGACTGCCATATCCTGGCTGGCTCCAGGATGCAACCCCTGGTGACTGCTAAATCCTGGCTGGTTCTAGGATGCCGCCGGCAACCAGGGAGGTTACTGTAGGGATGGCCGCCGTATCTGTAATGGGTGTTAATTAAAGCTCGTTACAAACACTGATCAGTAAGTAACGGGCTTTATTCGGAAAGCCCGTTACAAAAATGCCCACAATGTAACGGGCAGTGTAAAAGCCCGTTACCAATCCTGACCGGTTGGCCCCAGGACCTGGCTGTTCATCGAGATATAGGAGACGCAGGTTGAAAGCCAGCGTCTCCTTTAATAGAGAGAAAGCAGACACGCGTAGAAACAGATGCGTCTCATTTCGTCGAGACAGTGGAGACGCCGGTTCACAGAATGCGTCTCTGATGTTAATTTAACAGTAACGGGCTCTTTTTCATGCCCGTTACCAAAGTTCCATGTGGGCCCAGATAAACAGTCATTTCATGTGACCGGTGACTAGTTGTGGTAACGGTCGTTGTTTGATGCCCGTTACGAATACTAGTTGTGCTGAGACGTGCGTGAAATAGACGTGTCTCATTTCGTCAAGATAGTGGATACGCGGGTGCACATCAAGTGTCTCTGATATCGAGCTTCTGTAACGGGCTTTGCTTTGGTGCCCATTACGTCCCTGTGGTCCCAAAAAAACAGCCATTTCACGTGACTGGTGGCTAGTTTTGGTAACGGTCGTTGTTTAATGCCCGTTACGAATATTTCTTATCAGTAACGGGCATCTGCCCATTACCTTTCTTGGCTTATTTGTAACACTTGATCGGTAACGGGCGTTGCCCGTTACCAAAGGTGATCTACACCCGTTACCAAAGCCAGTTTTCACGTAGTGCCTCAACATCCTCCGCCATCGGCTTGGCAGCGAGCCACCCACTAGCTCTGAAGATAACGACCTCCTACTCACAGACATCGGCATCATCTTCATCGTTGGGTCATCCGCGATGCTCTCCCATGACGGAGTCTTCAACCACTTCAAGCCTACACTTGGTGAGGCCCTTCCGCACCACTGCAACCATGCGGCTCCGGCGCCCCTGCCGCAGCTCACCGGTGTCCTACTCACCGGCGGCGACTTTGTAATTGGTGCCTTTCACAAGGGCCTACATGTAATCTTGCTGCTACAATATATATGTGGTAATTGTAAAAAAACAGCATGTTGCATTTTCGGCAGGTTGCATTTTTCTGTACTCGATGAGCTATGCAGCGAGCTTTAGGGCGTGTTTGGCAGGGCTCCAGCTCCACGAAACTCACTCCAGAGCTACAACTCCACCAATTTCTAGCTCCACTGTGGAGCTGGACTCTTGTTTTGGAGCCGAGGACAAGTGTTTGGCAGAGACAACAACTCCAACTCCACAAATTGATAGTTTGAATTGTTTGTCCTCTTTTGCCCTCAAGTTTTTTCCCGTACGCTACGATGTGCGTGCTGTGTGCATGTGTTGTGCCTGTGCATGGCGTGGTGTGATGTGCATGTGCTGTGCCTGCGTGCAATGTGTACGTGTGTGTGCTGTATGGTGTGTGTGTGTAGTGTTGTGCGTGTGAGTGTGCGCCTGTGTATGGCGTGTGTGTGTGCAGTGTTGTGCGTGTGAGTGTGCGCCTGTGTATGGGTGTGTGCACGGCGCGTGTGGTGTGCGTGCATTTTTTTTGAATTTCAACAAACGAGTAATGATTTTGATGAACACCTATCTCCAAGTAATTGAGAACTAGAAATTGTCCACATAAACAAATAAAAGTTTACACTCACAAAATCTCCGAAGCTAAGAAATATAAAATTACAATTTGGATTACAAGCTAGTTATTCCAACAAACAGAAAGAGATGTGGCAAGTTCATCTCGAAAATTATCCATGGAAGTCGAACTCACTTCCGGAGTAGATGTATCTGATGCATTTGCTGGGACAACATCTCGTTTATAACGATCCGGTATTGTAGGCATAAAATTTGGATCACGGTCGAATCGAGCAAAGTCTGCATCCTCACTGTTATGCTCACGAATGAAATTGTGGAGGACAATACAAGCGACAACTATCATTTTTTGCTTCCACATGGGGTATTTCTTGATTCTATAAAGAATTTCCCACTTCATTTTCAGTAAACCAAAAGATCTCTCAATCACGTTACGAATAGATGGATGCTTGCGATTGAACTTTTCTTCGGGGTATTAGGTTCCATACCTCTATGCCACTCCGGCATATGGTACCTCTCATCCTTGTATGGAGCAAGGTAACCGAGACGATTAGGATATCCAACATCGACAACATAAATTTTCCTGTAAATGAAAAAATATATCAACATATTTTCATGGTCAATGCAAGTAAATTAATTATTGGCACCTATTTACCTTGTGGAGGATGTGGAAAGAATTCCTTGTCGACACTCAATGCATTGTATAGCACACTTGTGTCGTGCATAGATCCCGGTTGGCCCGTTGACACATATGTGAATCTCATGTCAAAATCACAAACTGCTAATACATTTTGGGTGGGTATCCCTATCTTTCCAATGTACCTGACTTGCTCATCAGGTGGTAGTGTCACACGAATGTGTGTACCATCTAGTGCTCCAATGCAATCTTTGAAATATGGATAGGCTCCAATGCCATTCGTGTCACACGAAGGATAATAATTTTTCCACATCACAAAGGATAATAATTTGTCCACATCACAAAGGTAGACCACACTGACGATATGACAGGAAAAACTATGACAAAGATAAAATGACACTAGACTGATCACTTTGCAAACATCATGTCAAACTTCCTCTTCAGCCAATTGAACCTATCCTCATTGGTGGGTATAGTCATAAACATCTGCCTATGTTCTTTCTTCACAAACAACTCAGTTGCCACAAAGTGCTCATCACTCCCTGGAACAGCCCCACATGCAGTGACATGGCCCATGACATCCTCAATACTAATCCCTCCAAACCTAGCTGACACAAAAGCCGCAGCACTCTCTGATATCTTTGACATATTCTGTTGTATAACTGCTCTAGTGCTACTCTTAGGCTTCTTGTTAGCTTTGTCAAGAATAATGTGAGCTTTTTTCTTAGGTTTGTTGCTAGGTGTGGGAGAGAATTCCAAATTCTCTTCACCAAAATCAGCAGCATTATCTTCACCATTATCCTCACCATTCCCATCACCATTCTCTTCCCCTTCATCCTCTAAATCGATATGATCTTGAACACTGTTTGGTGGTATTATTGGGTTGGAAGACATAGGATTCCAATGATCAGTCTCTTCATTCATGATGTTCCCAAACATCACCTTCAAATATTCTTCATTTTGAAGAGGTCTATTCTTAAATTTTCCAACACCAGGTATCTCCTACATAATTAGGTTACAGTAAGCAAGTGTATGTATTATTAGAAAAAAAATAAATAAAAGCAAATGTTAGGTGCTCACAGATTTGGTTTTTTTTCCACCACTCTTTATCCATGTTGATAGTTCCTGTGCTCCAACTCCAACCAGTTCCAGTTTGTTTCCTCATCAATTTTCTCCAATTGGTCAAATCACTCTTCAACTTGTCCCATTTGTTCTTTAGCTGACTTTTTTCAACATGATACCGGTACATTGGTAAAACCTATGAATCACCTCCTCATAGCCCGCATTATTCAAGTGTGTGTTTGGTCTATTTCCTTTTCTTTTTTGTTCAGCAAACAGTTCGCAAACAAGGGTGGTATTGTCATCATTCCAATCAATATAATCTCCCTATACATGATTCACGCAACAGCTTAAAATCTAGAAATTAAAAAATATATGCACTTAAGATGCATGTTTTATTGTCCTATTTGTGCTGACATAACAATCATAAATGTATAGGTTTGCAATATATATAAAAAACTGATAGAGCATTTATCATGTGCAGCTTACTAGTTTTTTTTATCATGTGCAGAAAGAGGAGTATCCAACTGCAAATATGAACTGATCATACCAATTATACCAAGTATAATTTGACATCGAATTATACCTCATCTTCTCTAACCCTTTTGTTTGACGCAGCTCGTTTCCTTCGCTGAGCACCGGAGGTAGCAGATGCTTGAGATGCCAAAAATGCATCGCCAATGGCTGGGTCCGTTTCAAATGCGCCCATCTTCTCGCCTCCCAGCTCATCCGCGTCCTTGGACAGGCCAAGAGTGCTGCCCTGGGCGGCAACGCCCCTACCCCGGCCGGCCGCTAACCTGGCCATGCCGCCGGCGCCGCTAGCCCGGGCGGCCGCACCCCCCGCCCCGGCCGGCCGGTTTCCTCGCCATGCCGCCGGGAGCGATGCCCTCACCGGTCGCGGTCCGGGCGGGCCGTCCGCGACGCCGCCATGGGCCGCGGCGCCCCCGCCAAGGCCATCGGCACCCCCGGCCGGGCCGGCCGCGCCCCTGGCCAGGCTGCTGCTCGCGCCCGCGCCAAAGGACTGGGAAAACGGGTCCAAGGGCTCCTCCATGAACGCAACCTCAGGCATGTTTTCCTCCTCAATTCCGGCGGCCTCCATGCCATTGCCGTCGAAGCCGTCTAGGGTTACAGATGGAGGACGAGAAAGCCCAACTCGACGTGCAAAAGTGAGAGGAGGAGGAGGAGGAGGAGGGGGAGGCGGCCAGCTCATCTCCGGTGAACTCCGGCGGTCCGTCCGGCCGGCCGGCCAAGTGCAGGCGGTGGCGCTCGATGGGAGGCTGCGTGCGTTTCTCGGCGATAAAAAAACGATAAATCCGAAAATCGCGTTTCTCGGTTGGGAGCGGTTTTTTATTTTATCACCGAAAAATCATTCAAACCAACTAATACTACCTCATCACCTTTCATAAATATAAATATTATCCCATTTATATGCATTGCTTTCATGTTAGGTTGTTTGGAAACAATCTAGGTTGTTTTCGTATAAATTGAAGATTTTTTCTCTAAATTTTTATCCGAAAAGAAAACGACGAATCCGAAAAATTTCCGAGAAATCCGATAAACGCGTTTCTCACCGACCTTCGGTTTTTTTCCTTACCGGTAA
Source organism: Cenchrus americanus (assembly GCA_947561735.1). Lineage (NCBI taxonomy): Eukaryota > Viridiplantae > Streptophyta > Magnoliopsida > Poales > Poaceae > Cenchrus > Cenchrus americanus. Next base: position 109,437,774 of record OX387240.1, read on the forward strand.
AATAAACCCTGGTGACGCCTGGGTCGCTGCCACCGCGTGAAGACGAGGGGTCGCGAGGGGTCGCGGCTTCTGTTCGTGAAAAATAGATGAACCGGTATGTTGTGTAATGGTGGCAGTGGTGGGTAATTACCCCCCAACTCCACGAGTTGTTATGAAAAACGTGTTTGTAGAGTACCCCTTGAGGGACTCCATGAAATTGGTGGAGTTGGGAGCTAGATCCATGAATTTCGTGGATCTGGAGTTTTTGGAGCTAGGGTGTTTGGCAGGAAAAAAATGGAGTGGGGCCGTTTTTTTTTTTTAATCTGGAGTTGTTTGAAGCTCTCCCAAACACCTGATGTTGTGCCGCATGTTGACAGCCAAGTGCGCACAAGATTTTTAAGGAACTCCTGAATCTGCTTGGAGATCATGTGCCATTCCGATTCGTGTGATCCCCTCTCTATCCTCTATTCCAATTAGACAATCCGAGCGACCGATCTGCGATCGGCAATTGACCGGTATCATATCCGCCGCCCGCCACGTCGCCGCACACATCCACCTGCGCGGTCCTATTTGCTTGGCTTACAGCCAGCAGTACTTTTCTCTCACAACAAACCAGCCACCAAAGAACCAGCCATCCAGATCTTTCTCTCGTAACAAACCAAAGACCAGCCCATCGCCCACCAGCCAACCGAACACGCTCGAGTCGTCCCCACGCCTTCCTGCGAGGAAGCAGGCACGGGCCTTCAGGCTTCAGGCTTCAGCCAACACAGGCAGGCTGCGGCTTGACCGCCGGCGACGCAGCAGAGCAGCTGAGCAGAGGCGGTCGCCGCGAGCCTTTTCGCCGGCCGGCCGGCCGGCCGGCGCGCTCCTTCCAGTTCACCCGGGAGGCGGCGGCGACACGCTAAGGCCAGGCGCACAGCCAGACGTGTCGGCGTACAGACCGGCACGACGCGACGGGTGGGGGCCACGTCATGGCATCCCATGCAATGGATGGAAGGCGAGGTAGATAGCCCAAGTAGTAGTAGCAGCGATCCGCTATCGTCGCGGACACTGGAAGGCGTCCGCGACAGGGACGCTGCCGTTTGGCTGTTACTGTCCCCTCTACTACCCCCACGGCAGCTTAAGCTTAACCAGGCATCGCGGCGCGTCACGACGAGGGGATTAGATGGAATTAAACAAGCTCAAGGAACAGTAATTAATTAAGATATGCCAGCCTGCAGATGACAGTATATGAGACAAGACAACAATATATAGATATATTATATAAATGGAGATTACCACTAGTACATGTTGATCGATCGGCCCGTAGCTCGCGGTCGGTCGGTTGTCTGTGCAAGGGGAAACAACTCGATCCGGACCACACAGGTAGGCTACACGACGAGGAAGAAGAGGGAGAGGAAGTCGGAAGAGTACAAACAAATGGAGGAGAGCGAGGCTACCAGCAGCCAAAAAAAAAACAGCAAAGAGCGACGAAATGGTGAAGGGAGAAATGGTAAAGAACCATACTTAGGCAGCTCTAGCTAATGGCTAATGCCCTACCAAAGTACTCAAACCAGACTTCGTCGATCGTCCTTGATCAGGCAGCTGCTGCTGCCGTACCGGGGACCGGGGTAAGTACACTCAGCTCCGCTGAGAGCTAGCGCTAATAAGCTAGGCCGAGGTCGTCATCCATGGCGATGTCGATGGAGATCCATCGCCATGGCCGCCGACCGTGGCCGTCAGCTCGATCGGTCAGCCGATCGCTAGCGGAGGAGGCTGCGGATGATCTCGGCTCCTGGGCTGTTGTGGTCCATGGTGGCCATGAGGTCGGACAGACGCTCGCTCAGGTCGTCCACCTCCCGGTGCAGGCTCTTGATGTAGCTGCACGTCTCCTTGAGCAGCTTCGTCGTCGACGCCTGCAGAGAGCGCACACACGCATATCTCGATCAGTTACACATCATCAATTCATCATCATCAGACGACGACGACCTTGACTTGGAGCTATATAGACAGACTGCCATGCGATCAGGTCGTAGTTGCAAGCGGTGGCGCGCGCTAACAGTTTGTGGCTAGTAGCTTTTATGCGTCCGTGTGGCGTCGGTGTGTAGATCAGTGCTCAGTAGTAACAAGTCAGGAATGTGTGAGAGCTAGCTTTGTATGTACTAGTGTACTACTGTGCATGAACACGCATGCCTGTCTCCCTGCGCACTGCGCTCATGATCACCTCTAACTTGTTGCTTTGGATGTGCGAGCTGAGCGTACCTGGTTGCCGCCACGGCGGCGCGCGCTGGGGAGCAGCGTCTGGAGCCTCGAGATGAGCTCGTTGATCTCTTCCTCCGAGACCGACGCGCGGGACCTCCTGCTCGACATCGTCGTCGTCGACTCGTCGGAACGAGCGAGAGATAATGCGGCGAAGATGACCGGCCGGGATCGAAGCAGCCGGCGACCGAGGTGACGATCGAGAGCACCGAAGAAGAAGATCGAGCTCAGTAGCTAGCTGAACGCTGGGGGACTCTGAGTCTGACTGAGCTCAAGTGTGGCGATGGGAAGCAGAAATGGAAGGGGGTGCCTAATTTATAGGGAGAACTGGCAGTTGGTTACCCGCTGCTGCTATGAGTAGGTCCTAGCATGAGGCATAGGCCGGCCGGGGTCAGGGCAGGGCAGGGGGGTGCAGGAACAGGAAGATGTAACGCGATCGGTGATGGCGCGACAGTGGTGTGGTAAAGAACAGCTTTGTTTGGCCGGTGTTGGTTTGTTCTGAGAGAAAAGTACTGCTGTCTGGTTGCTGATGGCTAGTTTGTTATGACCGATTGCTGATGGCTAGTTTGTTCTGAGAGAAAAAGTAATACTGACTAGGGCTAATAAGCTAATAAACGAACAAGGCGGAAATCGGCCCGGGCCGGCGTTGTTGCGCACCCATCGTCTGTGTCCCTCTCTCTCTGTCTGATCAACCGTGAACGCCCGTAGGCCCGCGGCCAGTTATGAGCAACCTTCCTTTCCTGTTTCCTCCTCCACTCGCCGCGTGCCAGGAAATTCAGCTTCCTAGTATGTGTGTTCTTTTCAAAGAAAGTACAGCGCTGCTGGTATCATTTAAAGACATAGTATATATATACTCCACCCCTATCGAAATACTTTGACCATTCGTTTTATTAAAAAAATTATCACAAATATGTAAAAGGATAAGTCAAGCATAAAATACCAACAACAATAAAGCATGTAGCAAGTAAAGTAAGTGGTACTTACATAATTTTTTGAATATGACGAATGAACAAAATTGTGAAAAAAATTAATGACGACAAATATTTCGATACGGAGGGAGTATACTAATTGCAAAGTTTACAAGATATTTCCTCCGTTCTATAAGTTGTAGATCATTTGATTTTGTATGATTTCATCACAAATTTAACCACTGATTTTATTAAAAAAAATTGTACAAACATAGATAAATTTAAGTCATTTTCTATGAAGTTTATTAATAAGAAGAGTGGTTAAACTTCGGATAAAAAGATAAATATGTTATTTTTTAAGTAGTTTTATTAATAAGATGAGTGGTCAAACTTCAGGTAAAACGTCAAATAGTCTACAATTTGTAACGGAAGGAGTACAATGGTAGCTCTTTTATCATTCGTGGTGGAGCGCAAATAAACCCCTTGTCCTTGCTTGGACTCAAAAAATTGGAATCATCCTAAAAGGAACTGGACGATTTTTCAGTCAGGAAGAAGGAAATAGGCATCCAAATTCGAGCTAGAAGGGACTCAAAACTGGGTGGTCAGGGTCCACAACCACACCCCTCACCTCAACCAGTTTAGTTAAACTCAGTTTCTAATAAATAATGACCTAATGTAGAGTTATATACAAACAATTTAGTGGACAACCCCTAGTATACGCTATGTTTATATTATTGTCTTTATTTGACATAGTAAGAATGGGTAGACGGTTCGTTAATGTCTAATTGTGTACATGCCTTAAGGAAAATAGTTATATAAAGTTATAATTTGTACATGGAGAATAAGAAACTCAATATCACTAAATATTGGAGAATAGATGAAGGAACTACGTTTTCTTCATTAAGGAGAAGTAAATATGCACTCAAATTCAAGATAGAGGGATGCACAACCACACCTTTCTCACTCTAAGAGCAACTCCAACAGTTTGGGAAATCAACTTGGCATCCATCTAATTTTGGCAAAACAAAAAACATTGGCCTCCAACAGTTTGGCAAACCAACTTGGCAAAACTAGAAACTTGGCAAAACTCACCTCCCCACGCGTATATATGTGCGCGCGGATCGTGGTTGCCATCGGTGTTTCCCTGTAGGTGGGAGGGCGAAAAAAGAAATAAAGAATAGAGAATGATTCCTGATGTAAGTTTTCAGAAGGTGGAAGGGCACCAACATAATTTTGTTTCTCTCAGGATTCCTGATGTAAATTAGATCTGGATTTGTCAAGTGAATTATATCAAACTATTGGAGATGAACTCATTTTTTTACTTTGCATATCTTTTTAAAAGTTGGTAAAACACAAGATTTGCCAAGTAAAATTTGGCAAACTCTTGGAGATGCTTTAACCAGTTGAGGTAGGCTCACTTCTTAGCACCAAAGAGGAAGACATACCCAAATATGTGTTGACAACAGGACGTGACCAGGACAATGACATACCCTAAAAAACCAGGACAAACGACGTGGGACCGGTGCTGAACCCCCTAGAGACCGGAATAAATCCGATCCTTGGCCAAAAAAATCCACAAAACAATAAAAACATGACATAGCAAAATGTTCAGTGTGGGGGAATTCAGGAAAATCTGTCACCCTCGAAACGTCGAGTTTTATGAAATTCGTGAAATGAGTTTTCAGGAATCTCGAACCTGCGAAGCTCCGAAGTCGCGAACTTGCGGAGATCTGAAGCCCGGGACCTGCGAAGCTCAGGAATCTTGAACCTGCCAAGATCTGGAATCTTGAGCCCGCGAAGCTCAGGAATCTTGAACTTGCGAAGATCCGGAATCTCGAACCTGCGAAGCTCCGAAGTTGCGGACTTGCGAAGATCTGAAGTCTTGGACCTGCGAAGCTCCCGAAGTCATGAACCTGCAAAATCACGAAATTGGAAGTCTGCGAAATCCGGGAGTCTGCCGAAGTTCGAGTTCGGAAGTCGCGGCGTATGAAGACTTCCTGAATGGGGAGATTCACGAATCAGTAAGAGGCCAAGTCAAAGACGTCGTCTCAAAAAGTCCGGGTTTGGTATGTGAACTAGTGGCAGGCTTGTAAATGTATGAGATGTAAAAGACATTCACGTACATGTTCACACTAGGAATATTCTTTAAGCTCGAGGGTGTTTTCAGAATGTGAAAGTCCCTTCGTCTCCCTATAAAAGGGGGCGTGAGGGCACGTGTAAAAGGATTCACAACTTTTGAGGTTTGAGCAGTCTTTAGGAGATTCTTTGTCTCCTCCTACGTCAACTGTGTACTTGAACGTTTTGACTTTCCTTCAACTCGTGTTCGGGGGTTTCATCCGAATTTTCGGGTACCCCCCAACATTGGTGCCTACCGTGTTTCAACCGAAAAACAACTCACGATGCCACCACAGAAGAGGTCGAAGAAGAACATTCCAGCTGAGACAGATCAAGAAGAGCACCATCATCTTGAAGGCAATGAAATCTCCTTCGTTCCCGAACCTTCAAACATCACAGATCAAGAACGGAGAGCAAAACTTGAAGCTCTGATGAAAGCAAGAGCTGAGAAGACAGCGCACATTCAAGAACAACCTACTGAACAACAAACACATGAGAACGATGATGATGATGACGAGACCATAGACAGAGAACTAGAAAGAGTTCAGCAGAAGATACAACAGCTGCAGAAAGAAAAAGAAAAATTCGCAAGCCAATTGCAGGCAAAAAGAAAGATCTCTGAGAAGCTAGAACAGCTCAACCAGGCAAGAGAACAAATTGAAACAATACAAAGAGAGATAGATGAAATGAAAGAACAAGAAAACAGTTCACTGTGGCAAGAATCACCACACCAGAACTCTGGACCAACCAGAAGAACCCCGAATGAAAATTTCTTCGTGGGAAATGGAATCTCACAGTTCGTAGATTCTGAATCACCACTATTCATAGGGCTGCATACTACACCATGGCCACTGAAGTTCAAACAGGCCTCTCTCCCGAAGTATAACGGCTTCGGAAATTCCAGGCAGTTCCTCATGAGGTATGAATCGGCTGTGAATTCAGCAGGAGGAGACGATGTTGCACTGGCCAAGTCCTTCATCATTGCTTGCAAAGGACCAATCCTGAATTGGTATTCTTTGCTGCCCCCGCATTCAGTCTGTAGCTGGGTAGAACTCAAGAAAAAATTCATGCAAGCATTTCAGATGTTCCATGACACAACAGCTGAGTCATCAGATCTGTACAACTGCAAGCAGAAAGACAGAGAGCCATTGCGGAACTTCATGAGAAGATTCATGCAGCAGAGATCCCAGAAGCCAATGAAAAAACAACGATCAAAGCACTGATTAAAGGTCTGACTCCAGGACCAACAGCTTCGCATCTGACGGGAAAGAAACCTAAGACGGTTGAAGAACTTTTTCATGAATTGGAAGAATGCATCTTGTCCGATGATGATCGTCGCAAAAGACTGGCTGAGCGAAATGAAGCACGGCAAGGCAACGGAGAAATGACTTGGAGACCACAATCCCAGAATCCACAAAACATCAACAATGTGGAAAATCCTCAGCCTGGCCAGAACAGCAGACCAAGCACAAGAGGAGGATTCGCACCCAGGGGAAGGGGAAGAGGAAGAGGACCCCCGAGACTCACGAATCACAACCCAAAAGACTCGTACTTCTATTGTCAGTATCATGGAAGAGGACACAACACTGAAGGGTGCCCAGAAACCAAGAAGAACATCGCAAGAATTCAGCAAGAGAAAGCTTTGATGAGCATCGCATCCTCAATGCCGAATCAATTTCGCTCGAACTTCTGGCAGCCACAATTCATGAACTCTCAGCCAAGTCCAGTCGCAATGCAGCAATTTCAACAACCACAATCATCATGGCAACTATCTCAGCAATTTTTCCCTCAGTCGCAGGCAATCCAATCAATCCAGCAACCACAACCAATTCGGGAAATCTTACCACCACCACCTGATAGTTTGTCAAGACCAGAATCAAGTTCGAGACCTCAGAACTCGAAAGCCTTGCCATCTTTCGGGACAATCATGCCAATTCCAGGAGGGTCTGCCATGGAATTCGAAACTAAGAAGCAAAGAAACAATTATTTCAGGTCTGTGAACACCATCATCAATGACGGTCCAGCTGCGCGACCAGAATGGGCCAAGGTGCCAATCACTTTCACTAAAGAGGATTTCAAACTGAAATCTGCGAATCACAATGATGCCATGGTCATCGAGGCGAACATAGCTGGGTGGATCATTGGAAAAGTCCTAGTAGACAATGGAAGCTCGACAGACATTTTATTCTTGAAAACTTTTGAGAAAATGAACCTGAGCCAGCACATGTTGCACCCGCCGGAATATCCATTGCAAGGTTTCGGAGGAAAACCAATCAAGCCAGTTGGAAAGATATCGCTTCTTGTATCTTTCGGAGATCTCGACAATGCCAGAACAGAGACTCTCACCTTTGATGTGGTCGACATTTATCACCTATACCTCACGATTTTCGGCAGAGGCTTCATGAACAAATTCGACGCAGTCATAAGGCAGCAATTCTTGTGTATGAAGATACCTGCACCCAAGGGTGTCATCACAGTATTCGGCGATCAACAAGAGGCCAGAAACATAGAAAAAGGCCATACCCCAGGCCAGGCAAATGTGTACCAGCTGAAAACAGCTGAAGAAAGGAAGGAACCTCACGAAGAGGCCAAGCGGGACAAAAAAAGATTGAGATAGCAACTGATGGTGAAACCAAGAAAGTATACCTGGATGACATGCCCGACAGAGCAGACACAATTGGGGCTCACCTCAATCCCGAAAAAGAGAAAGAGCTTATACAATTCCTTAATAAGAACAAAGATGTTTTTGCCTGGTCAGCCAAAGACCTGCAAGGCGTTGACAGGGACATCATTGAACATGACCTGGAAACAGATGAAAAAATAGCCCCCAAAAAGCAGAAACTTCGGAAAATGTCTGGAGAAAAAGTGAAAGCGGTTGAAGTTCAAAGACTGCAAGACGCGAAAGTGATCAGAGAGGTGAAGTATCCAGTCTGGCTGGCCAACACTGTACCAGTGAGGAAGAAGAATGGAAAGTGGAGAATGTGTGTAGACTTCACGGATTTGAACAAGGCATGCAAGAAGGACAATTTCCCCTTGGAAAGGGTGGATAAAATCGTAGATGATGCAGCTAATAGTGAGATGCTTTCACTCCTGGACATGTTTTCAGGATATCATCAGATCAGGGTTCGTAAGGAAGACGAAGAAAAGACAAGTTTCATCACACCCTTCGGAACATTTTGTTTCGTGAGAATGCCAGAGGGTCTGAAGAATGCAGGATGCACATTTTCGAGAATGATAGCAATAGTCCTCCATCCTCAAATTCGGAGAAACATCTTGGCATACGTGGACGACATAGTCGTCAAAAGTGTTCAGAGAAGAGATCATATCAGTGATCTGGCAGAAACATTCGCGAACTTGAGAGCAGCGAATCTGAAGCTAAATCCTGAGAAGTGTGTTTTCGACATTCACAAAGGGAAAGTCCTCGGATGCCTAGTCTCAACAAAGTGCATAGAGGCGAATCCCGACAAAATCAAGGCACTAGTAGAAATGCAAGATCCAGTTTCCGTGAAGGATGTGCAGAAATTGACAGGAAGAGTGGTCACGCTCAACAGATTCATTCCTAGGGCTGCAGAAAGAAGCTTGCCATTCTTTCAAGTTCTCAGAAGTGCCAAGAATTTTCAGTGGTCCGAAACTCAGAAGCAAGCTTTCCAAGAATTGAAAGACTACTTGTCCAACATGACCAAGTTGTGCCCTCCCGAACCAAGATCGTCACTTCTCCTATATGTGTCTGCATCAAATTCGGTAGTGAGCGTCGTATTAGTGCAAGAAAAGGAAGAAGAAGGAAAGCTCAAGAAGATTCCAGTATATTTCGCTTCAGAAGCCCTGTCTGGCTCAAAAATCTTCTATTCTGAGTTGGAGAAGATTGCATACGCGGTCATCATGGCTGCGAGGAAGCTGAGACATTACTTCGAGGGTCACAGAATAAGGGTCATCACCAATCAACCACTAAGTGACTTGTTCGAAAATAGAGAGGCATCTACCCAAATAATCAAATGGGGCGCTGAACTCTCAGAATACATCGTGGACTTCGAGAGAAGAAGCGCGATAAAATCACAAGTCCTGGCAGGTTTTGTCGTGGATTGGACTTCACCAACTCAAAATCTCGATGAAGAGATACCTGCGGCTTGGATAGTACAGTGCGATGGAGCTTGGTGTCACAAGGGAGTTGGAATTTCGGCAGTGGTAACATCTCCGGCTGGAGTAGTGGTAAGATATGCAGCTCGGCTCATATTCGTGAATAATGAGCACTCCACGAAAAACACAACAGAATACGAAGCTTTACTTCTAGCATTGAGGAAGATGAAAGCCTTGGGACAGCAGACCTTCATAATCAGAATGGATTCAAAAGTTATTCAAGAACATGTTGAAAAAGAAAGTGAAGCAAGGAATCCTGTTTTGATGAAATACCTGGAAAAGGTCAAAGAAATGGAAAGGCACTTTAAAGGTTACTCAGTGCAACATATTCCAAGAGATGACAACAATGAAGCAGACAAACTGGCGAAAGCTGCAGCCAAAAATCAAGAATTGCCTCCTGATGTGTTCTTCGAAATCATCAAAGAACCATCTATCAAGGAATCAAGGCCGAAAATTGTGAATGTTGTGGAAACTCCTGATTGGAGAGCAGAAATCATGGCTTATCTGAGAGGCCATTTTGAACCACAGGATGAGTTGCAAGAAATAAGGTTAAAACAAAGGGCAAGGGGTTACGCAGTGGTGAATGGAGAACTGTACAAATCGGGAGTCACTGAGCCTTGGCTAAGATGCATCACCTCTGAAAAAGGCCTTGAACTTCTCAGAGAAATCCGCAGTGGATTCTGCGGTGCGCACATAGGCACCAGAGCTCTAGCAGGGAAGACAATAAAGCAGGGATTCTATTGGCCTACCATAAACATAGATGCGAAAGCACTGGTTCGGCAATGTGAAGCATGCCAGAAAACGACGAATCAACAAAATCTACCTTCCATGCCAGTTCACCTGATCCCACCATCATGGCCATTGCAAAGGTGGGGGATGGATCTAGTCGGACCATTGCCAACAGCTCAAGGAAAGCTATGATTCGCAAGCCGTTCTCGTGGACTATTTCACGAAGTGGGTAGAAGAGAAACCACTCGCGAACATCAAAGCACCAACAATTCAGAGGTTCTTTTGGCAGAACATAATCTGCAAATTTGGAGTTCCCAGAGAACTGACTATTGATAATGGGAAACAGTTCGACTGTTACACTTTCAAACAATATTGCAAGACCTTGGGCACTCATGCGAAATTCTCATCAGTGTATCATCTGCAGTCCAACGGAGCAGTTGAAAGGGCAAATGGTCTGATATTTTCGGGAATCAAGAAGTGCTTATTTGATCAGAAGAAGGGTAAATGGGTAGATGAATTACCGAAAGTGATCTGGTCTCACAACACTACTGTGTCAAGAGCAACAGGTTTCACGCCTTTTCGCTTACTCTTCGGCACTGAGGCAATGACGCCAGAGAAAATCAAGAACGAGGGTATGAGAGTGCTGAAAGCAAAAGAAATTGAAGAAGTTGACTAGAAAGTGGAAAACGACATGATTGAGCTGACAATCCTTGAAGTTGCTGAAAACATCGAGAAGTACCAAAAAGAGACCAAGGCGTGGAGAGATAAGAAAGTGGTTCGAAAGGACATCAAAAATGGTGATTTGGTATTGAAAAGAAAGAAGAACTGGGAAAACTTCATGAATTCTGGGAAGGGCCATTCATAGCAAAAGAAACAGACATGCTAGGGGCTTTTCGTTTGCTAGAGCAGACTGGCGAAGAGTTGCCGTATTCGTGGAATGCCGACAACCTGAAAAGGTACTACCCTTGAAAGTTCCAGAACTAAGTAGATTTAATTTAGAGTATTTTTCCTTTTTCGCAAATTTACATTCTAGAAAACCAAAAAAAGTCGAATCACATGTCTATAAGTGATTTCGGAGGAAAAACGTTAGCTTTCTTCTTCATAGTTGCATTAGAATAAGGAGGACCGTACTCTTTTCCTTGCAAAGGGGGCTCTAAATCAAGAGGCAAGGTTTTTAACGAGGCGGATCCTATGTAAATACTCTTTGTGATATATATGAAAAGAGTCTTCCCCCAAATCGTGCATTTTGTGAATTCCATCGTGTGAAAGGCTTCGTGATAGCCGAAATTCCATTATGAAAGAAAAATTCGTGAAGAGGCTCCGTGATAGCCGAGATTCCATTGTGAAAGAAAAACTCATGAAAAGGGCTTCGTGATAGCCGAGATTCCATCGTGTGAAAGAAAAATTCGTGAAAAGGGCTTCATGATAGCCGAGATTTCATCGTGTGAAAGAAAAATTCGTGAAGAGGCTCCGTGATAGCCGAGATTCCATTGTGAAAGAAAAAATCGTGAAAAGGGCTTCATGATAGCCAGAGTGCCATTGTGAAAGAAAAATTCGTGAAAAGGCTCCGTGATAGCCGATATTCCACCGTGAGAAAGAAAAGTTCATGTGAAAGGCTTCCTGATAGCCGGAATTCCATCGTGACAAAAAAGAAAAGTTCGTGTGAAAGGCTTCCTGATAGCCAGAAGTCCATCGTGAAAAAAGAAAAAGTTCGTGTGGAAGGCTTCGTGATAGCCAGAATCCTATCATGAAAAGAGGAAGAGTTTGTGAAAAGGCTTCGTGATAGCCTGAGGTTCCGTGAAAGCCTAAATCCCACTGTTAAAGGGATTCGAACCGAAAGGCCTGAGACAACAACAAGTTGTGGCCTAAATCCCACCGTCCAAGGGATTCCCACAGAAAGGCCTGAGACAACAACAAGTTGTGGCCTAAATCCCACCGTCAAAGGAATTCCCATCAAAAAGGCTCGAGACAACAATGAGTTGTAGCCTGAGTTTCTGTCATGATAACTAATGGCAATTACGACCAAGCGAATGTATATGTCATTGTTTAAGAATTTCTTGGCGCAGGTTCATGAAAAATTTTCGTGATGAGTATGTTCTGTCGAAGAGGCAAGGGGCTAGAGTGAAGATTCGTAGAAAATCGTGGTTGAAGCAACTGAGGGTTGCAGTATCAACCAGGGCAAGTGTGCCAATCGGGTCAAGTCCACAAAATTCGCAAACAAATTTTGTCGACTTGCACCATAGTATTTGTAATTTCAAAACTCGCGAAAATTTCTCAGAAAGTATATATAATCAGGACGACCGAGTAGCAATAAATTTCCTTAGCCCGCCTCGAAATTTTCATGCGAAACGACAAGGTGGGGGAGAGTGACGTTTTTTCAAAGAAAACGTCTTTATTGCCTTAGTTGAATAAAAATTTTGATATAGTTTCATAACAATTACATTGAGAAATACAATTCCTAGAATGAAAGTTCAACGACATGTCCTGGTTCGCGGCTATTATCTTCTGAAATATCGCTAGCATAGGTGAAGTCGAGCTCAGTAGTGATAGGGCTAAGGGGCTCCATCTTCGGGATCCTCGAAGAGCTTGAAGTCGCAGCAGTGGAGTTCTCGTCCTTACGAAGAAGGAAGAAAGAAGAAAGATCGAAACAGTCCATCGAAAATCTAAGTGAAACTTCAAGCCAAAAATCCGAGAAATCTTGCTCCGGATGAGCTTCCTTGAACAAACGCCATGCTTCACCACTAACAAATATGTTCCCACGATGAGTTCGTAGTGGCATCACATCCTGCACAGGCCCAACTTCCAGGACCTGCGCAGGTTAAAGTTTACAAGACAGCTTGTTCAGACAAAATGTTACAGCCTAATGAATTTACATATTTACATAACGGCCACGAGGGGAAAATGTTTCATCAATGTTTAGCCCGTGGTGTCAACCTTCGGGGAATCTTCCTCATGTTCGGAGGTATGATCGCCATCATTATCGTCGTCGCTGCTATCGCCAGAGTCTTCCCCACCCGAGTCTGTCGATTCTTCACCTTCGGTAGAGGATTCTGGAGGCGCAGTGCCCTTTCCTCTCTTCTCCTCTTCAATTAACTAAGGGAGGCAAAGAAAAAGATATAAGAAAAATCAGAAGAGAAAGCTTTGCGAATTAGCAGAGGCGAATAGAATCGTTCAGAAATCAACCTGGGCAAGCTTAGCACGCGCGATGCTTTTGACAGCTTCCTTCCCACTAGCGAGCCAGAACTCTCTTGCGAACTTAGACCTGATAGCTTGAACATCTTCATTAGGCCGAAGTCTTGAGGTGCTCAGGGCATCGGGAAATTGTGGAAGTTTCTCACGAAACTTCACAAGATCCACGCGGTCAAAATCGTGAAGAAGCTTCAAGATGCTCTCTACAGAGAAGGCTGCTGCAAAATCGTTAGCACCAGAAATAACCTCGGGGAGCGCTTTGAATTCAGCATCGATCCATTCCATGAACTCAGGAAGTCCTAAGTCGGCAGGGAGCGGCGCAGGACGGACACCAAACTCGTTCAGAGATTTTTTTGTACTCTTCAAACAAATTCTTCAACATGCTGATAATTTCAGAAACGCTCCTCTCCGAAGTTTCCCTCTGATCAGTTAATGCTCTTTCGAGATCTTGTATCTTTTGTTCCTTGCTGCTCAAAGACTTGGCCAGATCAGTGTTGTTGGTACGAAGATCTTCGGCAGTTTTTAAGGATTTGTCATGATCCTTACGAAGATTCTCGATTAGCCGCAAATCATCTCATGTGTCTTCTGTAGTTTTTCAAGATCTTTTTTAGACCGGTCAAGTGCCTCTTCAACAGCTTTCTTCTCGTCCTCACAATGCTTAAGGGCTTCCGCCAGTTCGGCTACCTTCTTCTCAAGGTCGACATTTGCAGCTTGACCAAGAGCGAAGTTGCGTTTAAGCTCTTTAGACTCATGAGATAGCTGTTTGTTGACCTTCTCTTGTTCGATAAGCCGTTCAGCAGCAATTTTTTTCAAAGCACGGAGGATTTGAGGGCATAATCTTCTTGGTACTTCGCAAGTCTGGACGGTGGGTACGAACGAAGAAGATCTTTAAACTCTGAAAAAACATGATTAAAGTCATAAAAAGAAAATCATAAAGCTAAGAGGAACAAGGATTAACGAAAAGAGATGAACCTTTTTGCTTGGGTTTTGTATGGTGACCTTCTTCCCTGAACTCGCAGAAGATTTACCTAAGGATGCAGAAGTTTTCTTCAGAGAGGAGCGAGGTTCCTTTCCAGAATCGCGAGCAACTCTTCTCCGAGCCAGTGAAGTGATTGTTCCGAACCCCTCTCCCCTGCTTCATCAATAAGCGCAGACGATTTCCAAAGTGTTAAAGTCCTGGGTGCGCCACCCTTGTTTCTGGCCACTTCACAGCCAACACTTAGCAATTCACCCCGATGTGACGTACCAAAGCTTTTGTTAAAGGCAGCTACAGAAGGAGAAGGATCCTGGCCCTCGGGGAGATCTTCGCGAGTCTCAAGCAAGGCAACATCTTCGATGGGCTCGTCGCCCTTGTGAATAGTTAGGTCAAGATCTCTTGTGAATTCGGGAGATGCCTCCTCTTGAGGATGGGCAGACTGAGGAACAACAGTATCCATAGCAGCAGTAGGAGCCTCAGTAGCAGCAGTAGAAACGACCTCCTTCTTAACTTCTTCAGCAACATCTGAAAAAGAGCCAATATCCACGAATTCATTCTCAGAACTTGGAGTATGCCAGGCAGGAAAGTAGAACCGTAGGAAAGGCCAAGAGGAAAAACCTTTCTACGCAAGCTCCATCGGGAAATCATCGTCGAAAGCGGAAGGGACCCGCCGAACTTCAGAAGAGACAATCTTTTTAACGGCCTTCTTAGCTTTTTGTGCCTCATATGAGCAAGGCTAGAGCCGCCTGGAGTTCAACGTCCGAAACTTGTTCGGAAGATCTGCGCTTGCGTTTCGACGACTCGAGAGACTTTGTTTTTGAGGGTACAACACCAGAGGATGTAGTCTCGTCGGCAATCGAAAGGCTGCTCTTGGAAGATCTTCTTCTCGGAGCTTTCGGGGGAGCAGTTGAGGAACTGGCAACAGCAACCGCGGGTATCTTCAGTTTGCGACCTGGGCGTCGAGAGTGAAAATATTTGTCCCCGCAAACTTCAGAGAATACACGATTTATCCTTTTCTTGTGCTTCACCAAACTCTTATATGCTTTGTACTCATTCATGGTGTATTCACCAATCATGAGGTTCACTCTCCTTTCAATTTCAAGCATAAAATCGTCGGCACTCTGGCCGTCCCTCAGTTGAATGCCGAACTTCGGGAAAGGAACTTCTTGCGCTGCCCAGTTAACATTGAAGTTCACGATCTCAGTCGGGGCCCAACCATAAGAAATTGGCCGAATTCGGGCAGCAACGAATTCTTCAATAATGTCACGATCTCCAAGGATAGTACTCGCAAGGTGAAATGCATTCTCGCAACTCCTGATCCCAGCTATCCGATGATTGTAGGCTGCAGTACTCACAGCAGTTAAGGCCTCAATAGGTGAGGAGAGAGGATGAGCTGGACCTTCGTAGCCAGGATTCGTAGACATGTCAACTTTGACATAGAACCAATACGAGCTCCAATCTTCTGTGAAATTTGTTTTGCAGCAGGGCGCGATCTGAATTCGCGTAATCCCTTTTCGCGTATTCTGACGACGAGTGTTGAAAGTGCAGCATGTATAGTGAGCCTCGTAGAACTGACCGTCGTCGACCTTAATGACATCTGGCACGATGACCAACTCAAAAAATCGGGCGAAAGCATCAGCTCCAAAGTTGCAGCCGAAGGTCTTCATGATCCAAATAAACTTGGACACTTCCAAGAAAGAGTTCGGCGAAAGCTGATGAATCTTGACAGAGAAAGCAACCAAAATCGCAGGAAGAACAGGATCACAGGGAAATCTTAGTCCGCAGGTGAAGAAATCGCGGAACACAACAACTTCACCAGCTTCGGGAGTAGGAGTCTGTTCGTCTAGTGGAGCACGTCCGGTACCCACGGGAAAAAATCCAGCAACCTCGTAATCTCTAATCATGTCGGCTGTAACCTTGGATTCTCCGAAAGCAAGAGACGGAGGAAGAGGCCCCGACTGCTTGGCTGTGATCAGATCTTTGACGTTGGCGTCAACATCTTTGACGTCTTCATCGTCCGACCTGACCTCCCCATCTTCGTGACTCCTAGACCCGCTAGCAGCAGGAGATGAGTGCCCTTCTGGGAGCTGTGCGGTTTCAGGATTCTGAACTTCTGGATCGGCCGAAAGGCTAGCTGCAGCCAACTCCTCGGTCGTCATAGGTCTGGCAGTACTTTTAGTTCGAGCCACCTGTTCGGCAGTAATATAAGTAAGAAATAATAAAGACAACATTCGTAAGAAATAATAAGACGGCATTCGTGAACGAAGTTCCCAAAACAAAAAATACGAATACGATGAAAAGTAGAAACGATAACTAAGTAACAAAGAAAGCAATACTATAAAAGTTCGAGGAAGTCTCGAAGCTACGAACACTTGGTCGCAAGGCGCTTTTCTGCGAAAGTGCGAACTAAAATTCGGAAGACATACCCAAGTATGTGTTGACAACAGTACGTGACCAGGATAATGATATACCCTAAAAAACCAGGACAAACGACGTGGGACCAGTGCTAAACCCCCTAGAGACCGGAATAAATCCGATCCTGCCAAAAAGTTCCACGAAACAATAAAAACATGACATAGCAAAATGTTCAGAAAAATCCCCCCAAAATCCCTGGAGATGACAATCCAAGACCCGCGACCTGAGCCCCCGCGAGGTGTTAATTTATGTGACCCGGCCGGGCCCTATGGCCAGTCTCAATTGGGGTTTCATGAGTGTTTCATGCACATTAAATACAGCGTCACATCAGCAAAATTTCACTTTTTGCATGAAACCCTTAGGAGAGAGAAGGAAAGAGTTTCACCATGGTGAAACCTTTGGCACAGTTTCACATGCGTTGGAAACTGTGTGAAACCCCATTGAGACACAAATAGAGTTTCACCATGCAACTATGCAATTAAACCATACAATGAGAGAGAGGTTGTGTGACCCTTGAGCCTATGAAACTGTGCAATGAAACTATGTATTGAGGGAGACATCTATTTCATACCAAAGTTTCACATCTTGGAAACCGGGACGGTGAAACTCTCTATTGAGACTGGCCTAACCGATCGGCGGGAAATTAAACCGGCCTTCAACTAGGACACGTCCCCGTCACGAACAACCAGAGAGCAGCCCACCAGACCCCCACAAGATACCCCAGTCGCCCCGGCCCGGCGCACCGCGCGAGCTACCGCGATCGCTCCCGCCGCGCACAGACAGTATCGGGCACCTGCCTAACAGTAGCCGCTCGATCCCGCTCGCTACGCGCCTGCGCCTCTCCGATCCATCGAGACCCAGTGCCCCACCGCGTCGCCGCCGACGACGACGATCGCCGAGATGCCCGGCTGGCCGGCATCTCGCTGCGCGGATCCCCGTCTCTTTTGGCCGGGTTCACCACCCGCCCGCGCCCACGCGACGCACACGCAAATCTCGCGCCGGCGCCAGGTGTCCTTGGGCTGGTGGTGGTGGCGGTAGCTGGTACGAGAAGCAGAGCAAGGCAATGATGCCGGGGCATGTAGCAGATGACAGCAGCGTGCGCATACGTCCACGTGAACCCCGCGTGGGCGCGCGTACCCTCCCCGCCTCCGCCCCGCGATGTGCACGCACGCACGTATGGGGGACGTGTTCCGTTTCGCGAGACCCGGCGGCGGCGTCGCGCGCGGGGGCGTCGCAGCAGAGGCGCATGGCGGCACGCATGGATCCTCTGGCCGCGGGCGCGCGGGGCGTCGCGTCACCCCAACCCGTATACGTCTCGGCACAGCTGGGTAACGCCGTGCTGTCGGGAGTGGATGGACCCCGCTGATGCCGGGCGCCGGCGGCATTAGCGCGCGGAGAAGTGGGAACGAACCGGGCGCCGGGGCTGCGGCCTGCGGGGACGCCGAGCGGGACCGGACGTCCGTCCCCCGCGGCCGGCCCGCCGTGTGTGGCCGCCGCGCGATCCAGTCGGCGTCACGTAGACTCTGCATGCAGCGGCAGCGCACGGCACCCCGCCCGCCGCCGATCGTCCGGACCGGGGGCGGGGACGGGGAGGTCACGTCGGCCGCGGGGCCGCAGATATCTCGGACGACAGGCGCATATGCGCCATAACTCCCTCATGTTTCCGCGCGTCTCGTCCCTGTCGCGGCGGGCTCGATCGATCGATCGCGGTGTCCCTCTCGCCGTCCTTTAATTCCTTCCGCGGCCGCGGGGTCGCTCGCTACCTCATCGTCGGCCGGCCTGGCTAACGGCGTAGTACCTTGATCGGTTGGGGTGCGTAACAACGTACTGTTCCGGATAAATGCGGCCTGGCGGGGACATGTGTCGATCGCTCCTGCAGGCCGGCGGCGGCCGGGGCCCTTCACTGCACGCAACGTGAGGATATAAACGAATTGGTTTGGGAAGGGGTCGACAGCGGCGTGACGGTGAGAAAGGGAGCGCGATCGGCGCCGGCGACGGCCGGGAGGAGGAAGACGGGTTGTTTTCGATCTCTGCGCTGTTTTACATTATGGTACCGCAGCTGTACTACGTACGTGTGTACGAGTACGATCTGTCGGTTTCAGTGTGGTTATACGACCCTACACGGGTCGGCGAGAGTAGCAGCCACGCTGTACGTGCTACCGCTACGTTTGCCCACCGGTGCCGGCGATCGATCGCCATCGATGAGGTCAGGGCGAGATGGTACGTACGTGCATGCAGCTAGCGCGGCGGGGCATGATCGTGATCCGTCGCCGAGATCCCCCGATCCGCCACCGTCACCACACGCAAGTGGTGGCGTGCTTGCCTGCGGGTGCGGCCGTGACCCGAGAGGTCGCCTTCGCGGCGTTTATGGCGTGCATGGCGCCCCTGCCCCCTGCCCGCGAGGTTCCGGCCCGGCGGCAGCGGTGGGCTCCCACACGTGCCGGTGTCATCTCGATCGGCGACGCCCGCTGGGCTGCCGCGCGCGCGCGCGGAGGAGCGCCCTCCACCGAGCACCCCCGCCGTGCCGGGGAAACAGCTCCATGTGGGTGCCATGCGCGCGCGCCGCCCTGCCCTGCCCTGCCCTGCCCTCGGGGGAGGAGGTCGCGCATTCGCATCGCGCGCGGCGGTTAGTTCGTTGGGCCGGCAAGGCCGGTGCTGGTGGGGTGGTCTCACTCTCTCATCACACCATGCGCACTGCCTGCCATGTTTCTTCTAGACAAATGCATATGCGTGCGCGGGCACTGTTTCAGATTGGCACACGGGATGAAAAACACACGAACTTGCATATAAAGAAAAAAAATTGGCTTAATTTTGTGCTGTCATTACTTATCAGGACCATTTGGGAACAAACTGTGACGCTTACCGTTGCATGAAGTGAGGTTGATGCATTTGAATGGTTGTCCTTGAAAGGATAGATATGGCACAAATCCATTTCATCATAAAACACCTAGCTAGGAGAGTGTCGGTCACCTCATTCTGTACAGCCAAATGTCTGCCAAATTGCAAGGCTTGTCGCGCACCTAGGGTGAAGAGAGAGACACACACTCCGGCCACGCCCAGTGCTGCAGCTAGCCTGTGGCCCTGTGCGTGGGCCAAGCTCCCGGCCGGGTCGTCCCCATCCGCGGCTCGCACACAGCCCCCGCTCAGCTTCCGGCCATGGCCATCAGGGGGCACGCACTTGCTGCCGGCCTGCCTGCCGAGCATTATTGCGGTGGCGCGTTGCGTGATCCGGCCGGTGTCGCCGCTTCGATCTGCAGCAATGGTGATTCGACTGGTGTGGATCCGACCGGATCAATGCAGGGTCCGCCCCCACCCCCGACCCTCTTCGTCTCCGGGCAGCTCATGATCTGGGCGTTACCCTGAGATGCAGGTCGATCGCCAGCTCTAGCTGTTTCGCTCTGTTTTGTTTCCCAGTGCAGTGCAGTGCATGCATCTGGACTCTCTCGCTCACGTCTTGCTGCGGAGCTACCCGACCGGGGCAGCAGCCGGTGCTCCTGGAACCTGCTGCAGGCGGCATGCGTTCTTCATTATCCTGTGGATTTTCCTGTGAGCTTGGCTTTGACTGTTTGACAAGACCCGGGGACCTGGATTCAGGTGGTGCCGCGCTGAAGGCGCCAGCATTCCCACGTGATAATTATTGGAGTGAGACATGGAGTTAGTGAATTATGGTGAGAATGAATTGTAGGTGAATATTGAAAATTTTGAATTGGAATGTCTTAGTTTAGAAAAAAGTGGTGAGGGCGTGATGGGAGAATAGTGTATTCAGCCGCATAGCACGCGCTGTGAAGAGAGTACTATTCTGAGAGACTTGTTGGGGGGGGGGGGGGGGGGGGGGATTTCCTACCCATGAGGAGTGTCGGAGTGCGGTATGTAGCGAGGTATGACGGTGGGGGTGGTACCATACAATCACCACTGGGTTTCTGAATCGACATTAAAATATTATTCCATACATAGATATTTGTATAGATGGTCCTCAACTATTATGTTGCATTGGTTGTGTTTTTAGATGACCGGTCCTATAATACATGGATATATGTGTGGACCTAAGCAGCTTCAAACCAAGTGTCCATTGCATCCATTACAAAGTTGCATGGTGTTTCCTCCAAATTTTTCTCAAATATATTCTCGATCGTTAGTGCAAAATTAACCATGGCTGCTTGCTCCATTTTGGCTAACCTTTGTTGTAGTCTATCATCTACACACATGACTCATTCATCCCTTCTCTTCTTCGACCTTAGCCTTCTATAAATTAATGAGTCCTCGAAGGCTCTCCAAATGCTTTGGACCATGGAATATGATAAAAACAACCATAAACTTTGTCCTTGGTACTCCATCACCGTCATTGCTAATGCCACAAGTAGATCATCTGACATCTCTCTTCGTGCACCTTTAATGTAGGTAAAGCGACTTGTAAAGCTACTACATTTTTGGATCTCGGATCTCTTACTGGTTCTTCTGAAGGAACCGTCCTTGATCAGATGGCTTACTGGATTTGCAATCAAAGAAGGAGCTTTGTGAGAAAGCAGCACTTTGATGATGCTAAGGAGGTAAATAATTCAAAGGTTCACATAATTTCCTAATCTAAAGGTAGGTAGGACCTCTTGCAAGGTCATTTTGCTGAGTTCCTACTAATTACCTGCAGGAGCCCCTCACATTAGAGGTTGAAAGACCCTTCTTGAGATTGTTCTCCCAACTATAGTTCTGAAATATGTTTCTTCATCCTTAGGATTGTCACAATTGATAATTCTTGGGGTAAAGAATGACAGGCTCCTCACAGATACCAGTTTTGGGATATTTCTGAGAGAGCCATCAAAGGATGATCATGCACTCGCATGTCCTTCTTGTGCCATGTATGCTGCCACCAACCTCAACGCCATGCTTGAGATGTACAAGTAGGGAGGTGACAAGACACCCCCCTCTAGTAGATTCTATCAGCAGGTAGCTAAGATCCATTTTGTTCTTCCTACCCTGTGTGCGTAATGTTGATGCCAACTAGGCACACTAAATGTGAATCATAGATGCAATAATCGGTTGTATACTTTTTATCTTAGTATCCCCCAAGATTTATCAATTCACGGAATAAGTGGATGCATAACTTAACTATGCACTATTTAATATAATAAAAGATATAGTTGTGTCTAAAGTATTATATTTAAGAACTAGCGAATACAATTAAACTAAGCAAGAATTGTCTATTGTAAATAAGGAAGATGGAACACTTGCATCCAAACAGACCCCATAGCAAAGTATGGGCTGGGGCGTTTACCATGAGCCATTGATATCTCTCATGGGCACTGTTTGGATGGTAGGGTAAATATTTACCCCAAGACAAATGATTTGCTCTTCCCATTTGCCCCTACTAATATTTGTCTCTTGGGGTGTTTGGATGGAGGGGTAAATGTGGATGTGGATGAGAGAGGAAGGGCGGGACCCACCACAAATTTGCTCCAATTTACTACCTTTTAGGGGTAAATGGAATTAGGGAGGCAAAACGTTTGCCCCACCACATTTGTCCCACATGTTTGACACCTTAGGGGTAAATTAGGGGTAAATTTGCCCCCATTTACCCCACCATCCAAACAAGCCTATGACCTTCATCTTTCTCATGTGGGCCTTCCTCGCTGGATGATCCTCATCCAATTACACATCAAGCTAGTATGGGGATACGACATAATCAGAGGGTATCCCGGACAAGCATGAGTGCACGCAATGATAGATTTAGTGGTGTGTTAGTGTAACAATCAATCCATAATCATTACTTGTTCAATACTAAGAAGGTATCAATGAGCATCGACACTAAACCCAATCGGTTTGTTCGCTTTCTTGAATGAATTAGCAGTGCTCCTGCTTTATTTTTTTAAAAAATGTACTGACATATTGAAATATTGGTGGCATTAAAATCGTGCTTCACTAAACCATAATAATCATATAAAAGCTGGTCCTAAGCTACTGTGTGCAACCACATCGATAGATAGGTCATGGTCCCTGAGCATTATCGATGTTCTCAATCATCACAATGCGACTTCTGTCTTCTGGACCATGCATAATCCTCTTCCGGTTATTTTGGACATCAATATCATCATCCAACCATGTAATTGATTGGCAGGCATCTGCCATGTGTTATCTTTATCCCACTAGTTGCGCATATACACATCGATCGATCCTGTAGACACTAGGCAGTTGCTAGAGAGGATTCACCGCATCCTCTAGTCATGCATTTAGCCGGCCTGGACCAGAATGTTATCTGATCAAGACCGGCCGATGACGATACTCCTCTGCCTCACTTTCCCTCGCAGTTGAACTCTCGACTGCTACTGGCAGCTAGCTAGCTGGTGCGTGTTCCAGACTTCCAGGATATGTCGTCTCGGTGTCTGGCAGCATATGCTGCGTCGTCATGCGTGTGCTTGCTGCGCGCCCATGCATGAGCTGGTGGTGCTCGCACGGCGCGGCGCCTAACGGTCTCGTTACGCGCCGCCTGGGATCGGTCGACGTCGGCGCGCGCACTCTGGTTGCATGCCCATTGCCCAGACAGCAGGCAGAGTTACTCACGACATGCCCAGCGCGGCGAGGGACCATGCATGAATCTGGCAGAGGCGGCCATGCCACTTGGGGCGCGGGCCTGTGCGGAGCCTGCACGCAGGGGGCACACACGCAGCGCTGGACGCGTGCACGGGGACCCCGGGCGGTCGCCGCGTGCGCGGGCACGGTGTCCGCCTGCCTCCGGGCACGCACCAACCGGTGGCGCCGGCCGCGCGCGTTTCTGATCAGTGCTGCTGCCCCGGCCGCCAGCGCCTGCCGCGCGACAACCGCATGTGTGTGTGGCGTCGACCACGTAAGCGGGCGCATGCAGAGCAAGCAAGCGTGGATAACTGGATATATCGAATTAGTATCGATGGATCGATTTGATCCGAGAGCATGCATGCATGAAGGATGATCCTGAGTTGGTGGGCGGCAGCGTTGCCCACTGGCCGGTACGGCGGTGGTCACTGCCGCCGTGCCGGCCGGGAGCCATGAATGATGAGTGGATGATGGCCGGTAACCATGCCAATGCAAGCCATGCATGCATGAAGGCGCAGGACCCCGTGCCGCAATTGCAACAAAAAGCTGGTGACCCATTATTGTGTCTGCTGGCCCAAGATTTTGGATGAGGGAGGCACGTACAATAAACATGCTGACATCCATATCGCTCTTCCTGCAGCAAGTCGAAAGTCGAAACCTTGCATACATCAAGAACCTGCAGTGTGGGCCTGCATGCTGGGCTTTGGACGTGGCCGAAACCTTGCAGGGATTCAGAGCGCACACTTGGCAGAGATGGAGTCGACGTCGGGATGATCGATGGTGGCACAGTGTTAGCTGCATGCAACAGTGGCGAGGGTTGTGCGTGGCACGTCCGGGCGACGGCGGATTGGCGTGTGTGACCTGGGTACAGTGGCTGTTAGGGACGCGTCCGGCCGCCGTTGACGAACCACGAATACAAGTCCACATCGACCAACTTTCCTGGTGTCGTCGTCTTCTTCTTTTTCGCGACACTTTCGTGATATAAAAGCCAGTCGTGTCGGGGAAAGGTGTCCATCCAACTGTTTTGGACCCTTGTCCCCTCAATCGACGAGATCAATCATTTGACGGGGAATTCTTCAAGTTAGATTTTTCTTTAGAGGTAGAAGTGCAGATGTTACAGATCGATGAATGGTGAGGACAACGACGTACGGCTCTGTCTGATAGGCACAATTTTGCGAATTGTGATCCGTTGGCATCGCAAAGAATGAAAGAAAGAACTGCTTGCCACTGCAATGAAGAAGGAAGGTAGTTCCAAATCTAGGGGCTTGGAACACACTGGGCTAAGTTCAGTTGGCCAGGTCCGAAAAATTGGCCTGCATGTGTTAGGCCATTACATTTTGTGCATGGTAGATATGGCCATACTAACTAATCCATACAAGCAACAGCCCAATTAGCAGCACGGAGCGGTTAGAGAGATATGGTGTATGGTTCGACATGATCGTTTAGAATGCACAACAGCCCATTGCATTAGTCGATTGTGAGTTTGCGGCTTGCGTCGGTTTTAATTTTTTTTCTTACAATGATTTAGTTTTTAATAATGAAATTTGCATCTACTGAAGGTATATCCCGCCGTTCACCAATCACATGATCCAACATTATGCTGATGCGAGTCCAGGCAACACATATCAGCCTCGCCAATAAGGTTTTCGATCGAGGAATTCAAAAATTAGACGTTGGGATAAATGACATCGTTTCAGTTTTAGATGAAGACACATATGAATATGACTTGCAGAAAACTAGTATGTGTGTCAGTTCATCAAAAAATTATAGGTATAACTTTTCTGCAGAAAAAGTTATGCATAGAACTTTTGAAATCACAAATAAAATTAAAGGAAAAAGTTATGTGGGCGCCGTCCATAAATATTTTGTTCATACAACTTATGCAAAAATGGAAAACTTATGTACATCACTTTCTCAGTGGAAGAAATTGCGTACTAGATAACTTTTAGTCTTTTACTGTGAATAATTATGCACATAATTTTCCGTGTAGAAAAAAAATGCATATAATTTTTTTCTGTAGAAAAAAGAATTGTGCACATAACTTTAGAATAGTTATGCGTATAACTTATGCAAAAATGGAAAAACTTGTGCACATAACTTTTCCGGTAGAAGAAATTATGTAGATAACTTTTGATGTAAAGAATTATGCACATAATTTTTGTGTAGAAAAAATATTTTTTTCTTAGAAAAAGAATTATGCACATAACTTTTCCGGAAGAAAAGGAATTATGCACGTAACTTTTCGTGTAGAAAAAGTTATGCATATAACTTTAGAATAGTTATGCGTATAACTTTTCAACATAGGAAATGTTTTTTCCTGGTGATAAAATGAGAAAAACAAAAGTAAGAGCAACTCCAACAACTCCTTTAAATCATTTTCCTTTGCTAAAAGTTAAAAAACACCACGGCACCCTTCCAACAGCGTCGTCAAAATTCATCCTCACAATCCTGCTCGCCATTTGAGCCTGGCGGCTCGCGACCTTTGGCGAGCTCTCCCCCCTTGCAAAATCAGCGGATCTCCCGACACGGATCCCTCCCGCGCCCCTCCCTCTCACCAAGTTGCACTCCTCTTCATGCCAGGTCGGAGCAGCGGCATAGGGAGTTGATGCGTCGGGCGGCGGTTGGAACGGGTTAGGGCGGCGGTGCGCGGGAGCCATGGGCGAAGGAGGATGCAAGAGGCGGTCGGACTCGGTGCACACCGCCACCCAGGGCCGCCGTGAGGCCGAGCTCCTCAGCGGGGCCGCATCGTCGGCCGGAGCCGCGAGTTCGAACTCCTCCGCGGGGCCGCGCCTTCGGTTGGAGCAGCAAGTCCGAGCTCCTTCGTGGGGCGGCGCCGCCGGCCGGAGATGTGAGGTCGAGCTCCTTCGTCGAGTTCCGCCGGACGCAGCGCAAGGAGTGCGCCAACCTCCTGCGCCAGCTGTAGCTCATCCTCCCGCTCCTCGAGGAGCTCCGCGACACCACACCCGGCTCACTGATGATGCGTACCGCCGGCTTGCCCTGCTCGGCCGCGCACTCACCCCGTGCGGTGACTCCTACGCACATGCCATCCATGTACCAGTCCTCCATGCACCTACCGGCGAATAGGCCCATGCCGACGTCGGTCGTCTGTTGACATTTCTTAACGTCATCACTAGGTTTGTATCCCAGTAACGACGCCAGAAATGGTGGTCGACATTCCTTAACATCTTTGCTAAGTTCGTGAGTTCCTAGCAACGATGCCAGAAATGTTCCGATGGCAATCCTAACATTTACAAAGAATCCACAAGCGCATGGATATACCATTGTAGCATTTCCCAAAAGAAGTATTCCAGAGAGTATCGAATCCAAGGAAGGCATGGTTGGATTAACATGTGCAACACTATTGCAATGAGTATAGATCAATGGCGAGAATAAGTCAAGTCCCAAACATAGGGTAAGATATGATAATGATAGGGTAGTGTGAACACACCCGAACTCGTTCTCTCAATGGTACACTACGGCTTAGGAGGCAACATACGAGTTAGCTCTAGGTTCTAAGGTACTATACATATAAAGTTAGTAGAAGCCAGTTAGTCACTTAAGCATTGTATGAATATCAACTCAGCACCCAAGCACAAACGGTAAGCTAACCGCCCACGTCTTTTCCGCACGACGTCGATTGTTAGATTTTAGACTCATACAGCATACCCGAATGTGGTGGAGTACAAAGGGTCCAACGGCTATCACTACCACGGCCTAACCCTAACTATCCGTGGGGCACGCTCATATGCAACGCAGCTACTCAACCCAAGCACCATGCTTGCGTTGTTAACTAGACACTGACCGACCCTGGCTATTGTGACCCAGGTCAGTGCCACCAGATAACTGGCCACTTACACCGAGTACCGTAGCTTGAACTCGAACTTCATACAACACAAACACGTGATCTAACTGGAACAAACTAGGCTACGCATACAAACGGATTCACATTCTACTGTGTCTATTCAACAGGATCAAAGGTTTGTGTTCACGAAGAACTCGAGCCTCTAACTTATGAACAAACACCAAAGACATGAGTAAATCATTCATCAAGTGGATTGAAAGGCCTTGTTCATCAAGAACAGACACCTCTAAATGATGAACGAACGAAGAACACATGAACAAATCACCCATATATGCTAACACTACTTTATATGAAATAGCTGAATAGCTGAAGTAGATCAAAGTCACATAATAAAATAAAGATACAAGAGAACTCATAACTTGTGGGCCCACCTCGGCTTGTGCTTTCGCGTGGTGGCTGTCCTGTGGGTCCTAAGGTAAGTCCCTGGTGTCCACTTGGTTTTGAGGCAGTTTGCCTGCCCCGTGGGACCTTCAATCCTTGTGATGTTCATGTGTCGCCCTTTGATTCGTTGAGGTTCCTTCCCTTGGATTGGTGACATGGCTTGTATGCATGGGATCCTAGGTGGCAGCCCTTCCTTAGCTGAGGTGACATGGCTTGGGCCATAGAAGGTGAGTTGTCACTTCTTTTATGCTTATTTTACCTACAATCACAAAAGCTCCAAGGACAAGTGGAACTACAATAGTTTTAACTAAATGCGTGTAAGAAATGCCTTTTGCTCCTTTATTTATGAGTGTATTGAAAGCTAAAGTAGGCACTTAACAGCCATCAACACCGTCCCCGCCCACTCCAGGCCCAAGGTGTCCTCGTCGGCAAAGAATGCGTATGGCGTCGGGGACGGCCTTGGCCGCGGGCTCCCGTACACCTTAAACACTTGTAGAAAAGTTAATATCTATGACGATTTGGTAGTGACGTTCTGTTTATTCGTCATGGAAGTGGTCTCTACCGTGACGAATTTTGTAACTTCGTCACAGATAATGAGTGACAGAGCCAAGGCACTCAAAATAATGACGAAACTCACAGGATGATCACCGAACAACGAACTTGTTTTGTCACAGATGAATCATTCCAGTTCTACCCGTGAGGAACCAATGATGAAAGCAAACTAGCATCATAGAACAACAACGTTATCGTCACAAAGCAATTTGAAAAATAACAAAGATATGGTCCCACATACAGCCACGTGTAATTGTGGGTCCGGGTCCCACCAACGCATGACCCCACCAGCGCATGGTCCCACATGTGGGCCCCACCATTGCATGGCCCCACTAGCGCATGGTCCCACATGTGGACCTGCCAGCACATGGTCCCACATGTGCGCCCCACCAGCGCATGGTCCCCCATGTGGGTGACCACATGTAAACCAAAATTTACAAAAAAAAATGTTGTGAAACCTAGGGTTCGAACTTGGGTCATTGGCACTCCAACCAACTACCCAAGCCACTACACCACAAGTAGTTATTTGTTTTTCTTTAAAGTTATACATATTAGCCTCTTTCTAACACATCGGCCCACGTCAGGTGGCCCAGCAGTTATGTGTCTTTTGCTTTAATCAGCGCGAAAAAAGAGCAGCTAAGGGGATTTGAACCCTGGTCTACTCAGCGGGAAGGGAGGGACTTACCACTGAGCTATAACATGATTTTTGTCCTTTTATTGTATGTCGTTCCTTTTATCAACATTTTAATGGAACACCACCCACATTTAAATTTGCAAATAAAAAAAATGTGCGCCCATGGGATTTGAACCCTGATCTCCTTAGTGGGAAGAGAGAGACTTACCACTAAGCTGTAACATGGGTTGTGTCCTTTTGGTGCATGTGGTCCTTTTATAATATCGCTTACGGAGCAGAACGGGGTTGGTCGAGTTGCTTCGCCGAGACCACGTGGTGCACACTCATCAAAAAGGTCATTGGAAAATAATATTCCGTGGAGGGGGAGAGAAAAACACACACTTTTTAGATAGGTGGACATGTGCAAATGGCAAAGAGTGATCCCGAGGCACAAACAAAGTCCTCGTTATCGGATTGCACATGGTTGGAAAGATGAGTATGGGTCTTGATCTTGAAATCCTTTTGAAATTTCCAAATGTAGCTAGAGAACCGGGAGCTTTATTGTATTATTTTTTCATTTTTTTCTTTTCTTCCTTTTTTCATCATACTTTTTCTTCTTTATATATATATTTTTTCTTTGATCACTTTTTCTCTTTTTTTCTTCTCTTCTTTTACTCCCCTTGAACTCTAGACTACACTAGGACTTCCTTGGCAACCCCCCATGCTTAGACATTGCTCGTCCCGAAGCAAAGAGGTGATGATTGTGCCAAGGTAAGTGCTCAAATTCTTATATTTTCATGAAGAGAGATACTTGAAACTTTCTAGGGATCCTTTTATGGAGGTCTCCCAAAATCTTGCTCCACTGGACGACACCTTCCTTGTAATCTTCTTTGAAATATTCATCCATACTCAAAGTTTTGGGTTGTGGTCAAGGAGGTATACACAAAAAGATATTTTGGGTTTGTGAGTGGATATCCGGCGAGGTTTGCGAAATTCCTGATGTGGAAACTCACAATGCACGGATAAAAAAGGCTAGAATAAAGATAGATATGCAAAAACGGAATGACCAGCTTCTTAGTCTTGAGCCAGAAAAATCAAGCCTTGAATCAATGCACCCAACAATAAATCTTGTATACTAAGGTTTTTGCACTCAATGATCATAAGGCTTTGGATAGGTTGAGCAAAATGCAAGTGGTATCAAAGACAAGGTTAGCATATCTTTTAAGAACAAAAATGAAGGATCTTTGATTCATTCAAAAGTGAGAGCAACGAAAAATACTATGGGTCTCAAGTTATCATAACCTCCACAAAAGATTAGGCTAGCATTAATTAAATTTTTAGATCATATTTAAAGAGAGCACTAGCTTAATCATATACAAATGAAGCACAAGAATGAGTAAGGCGGCAACGATCATCATATATCCATAAGTAAGAGCATATCATCATGGTGAGATCAAGGTAACGACGATTATTATTAAAAATAAAAAAACAAACCTAGGTTGTACTCCTAGTAGCCATGTTATTCTAAAGAGAGATATACAAAGGTTGTATCTAAGGTTGTGGAAAGCACATACATAAATGCAGACATATAGAAAAGACAAGAACAAAAGAGAGTTGAAGAATTGTTACCGTCCTTTGATGCTTGAAGAGTAGCGCGCCTCCCCCATGCTTAACATGGAAGAAGAAAATTGGCATCCTGTGGCAACCATGATCTTTGTTCTCCATGCGGTCTCCTTACATCCACCAAGTCCTCCCCCATACTTAGCATGTTGCTAGGCATGGAAGATGATGAATCATCATGTATTTATCGTAGTCCTGCCGCCATATGTGGAGATCATCATCGTACTCTTCACTTTTGTTGCCTTGATCGTACTTCAACGTCTATCCTTTGTCACAAGCCTTAGTCCCAATCGTCTCTCAACCCGTCTCCACCTCCTTCTATGTTGTCCTTTATCACTGCTTCAACTTCCACGAAATTTTCTTTATCTTCCAGAACAGAATATGTACTGAACCATTGCTCCATTGTAAAGGTTTTGAAATTATCTTTCCAACGAGTGGTCATTCACCCCAATCGGACTTCGAACAAGAGAGTTACACACTTTTTACTCCATTAATGCAAACTGTCCCGGCTGATTTCAGAACATGTGACGCCCAATAATTTGGTTGTAACTCCTTGTACGGGTCTCCTAAAATGTTGAATCTCGATGCGTTGGAAAGAAGACTTAGTGGAGCTCCTAAATACCCAAATCTCTGAACATGCGCCTAATCTTGATGAAGGCAGCGGTGTTTCTTATGGGATTTTGGAGGTGTTGACGATGTTATTTTCATCTTTCATTGCTAACTCATGGGAGCGATTCGTCATGCCTACAAAACAACTCTAAAGCACAAAGTACTCCCGAGGTGACAGTTAGGAATACTCACTCTATGCTAACAAACCAAAGACATCCCCTAAGATCTTAATTTGAGGCATAATTAAGCTAGTGAAAGAAAAATTAAGAACCTAATGGGTGTACGTGTGTGCAAGAGTGCATGCAAATGATGGGATGGTGTAAAAAAACAATGTTTACACCAAATTCTAAGCTCCATGCTTACAAAGTAGTTGACAAACTTCTCCATCGCCAAAAAGATGTATTAACCAAGGTCAAAACACCATGCTTATCCCAAGATTAATAACTCTTCATCGTGTAAATAAGTAGGGCGCATCGCTATATTTATAAACCAACCAATGCAACATGATAGCAAGGTATATAAAACTGAATGATGGTGGTCTCCGATCATGTCTAAACACCATGTTTACACAAGATTGCAAGGGAAAATGCCGTACCAAGCATTTAACATAAACAAATAGCATTCATCATAAAGTTTCACGAAGACCAAGCTAACATTAAGAGGAAGATGACAAAGAGGTGGATGCATAATGCAATGCAAAGAGTAAGTACAAACAAATGTTAGCAAGGTTTGACAACCAAACTAACAAGGTTTAAGGGTAGGTCAAAGATATCCTATACTTTTGGCTCAACAAGAATTCTGAAGAGAGGAAGTCAAGTATAGAAATTCTATCTAAGGTGATGCTAGAGTCTTTCTACAAACCTACGGTTTTAGGATGGCTAAAGGTGTGAAAGGTTTTCCTAAAGACTTTATGGGTAGGCTAGTCAAAATTTTTAGTTAGAAGAGAGGAAAGAGATAGACTTGTTCAATCCGGATGGTGACGGCAAAAGGTCAACACAAGCAATCCTACCTCTATTGGCTATGGTTTTTTGGTGGGGGCTATGGGAAGGCTTAGGTTGGTTGGCAAGGAGTTAGATCAACACAACATGCAATGCAATATAACATGGATGAACAAAACAACATGACATGGAGGCTGTCTAAAACAAAAGTTAGCCTAAATTAACTAGCCACAAGGTTTTGAATTAATGGATGGTGCCAACTTCATATTTCTCTCTAAAAAGACACAAAAGAAAAATGATTCTAAACACTAATAGGCACAAAAAGGGGTCTACAAGCTTTCCAAGATCAAATAACAAAGTGCTCCCTCAATAGCAATTAAATTAAA
Organism: Cenchrus americanus; assembly: GCA_947561735.1. Taxonomy (NCBI): domain Eukaryota; kingdom Viridiplantae; phylum Streptophyta; class Magnoliopsida; order Poales; family Poaceae; genus Cenchrus; species Cenchrus americanus. The sequence continues at coordinate 109,469,976 of OX387240.1, forward strand.
ACATGGTGTTGTGGTATTTATTAGAGAAATGGTACAATGTTACTTGATGTTTCTTTTTGATATCACAATGTAGACTGTCATAATATATATAAACATAAACAAAAGAAAACGGGTTGCCTCCCGCAAAGCGCTTCATTTAGAGTCATAGAGCTTGACTTTCTTACGTACCTACTCGTGGTCGTGAAGCCATGGTCCTTCATGTAAGATTTGAATATGTCCATGCAGCTTTGATCCACTCTCCATGCTTGACATGATCATTTTGCTTGATGAGAGGCTTGCCCAATCGTCTCCTTGCATCGTCATCATCACCTTCTCCCTCGCACTTCATCGCTGCCTCTTCTTTCACAAATTTTCCTATCTGTCCAGATCAGACCATGTAGAAAACAATAGCTTCCATATGTGGTGCATGATATTGTATTTCCATAAAGTATTTATTCACCCCAAATGGACTCCGATCGAGTGAGTTATGCCCGTTCTACTCCGGCGCGGCAATCTGTCCAAAACTGATTTCAGACTGCACATTGCTCAATATTTTTGCCATATCTCCTTGTACGGGTCTTCAAATTCATCGATCTTGGATGCATCAGAACCGACACTTGATGGAGCTTCTGATTTTCAACTTTTTTCTTCCTTGAACATGTCTCACCAGGTCCTCAAAATTGATGAAAATAGCGACGTCTGTTTTTGAGGTTTAGTGACGGTGATGCATGGGTTTGCAATTCCTTTGGGTATGACTTCTCTCCTCTTAATTTATGTTAATGCCCTGCATGGTTAGTGAAACTTGGGATTTCTCCCACAATTTGCTCTTTTAAAGTCACTAGCTTGACTGAGCAAAAAGTAAGTCCAAGATTTACAAATCATATCGCAAACAAACGCATCCATAACCACAATTTATGACAAAGTAGGTTGTGATTAATTGTAGCATAAGTTTTCTTGCTCAGCACTAAGCTCTCATTAGGCAGAGGTTCATTAGGCATGTAACAAAGTTTAAGCATAACAAAGCCTCTTTATCACTCTCAAAAAGTTCTGACCTATCATGATCATCATAAGAACAATGCATAGAATCGAATCAACCTCACTATTGGATATGAATCATAGATATATCAAAGGAATATTATCAGCTCCAAAAGTATCTTGAGATGTGAATTTGTACCTTGGCCTTCGAGCTTTTCATCGTGAGTGGTCTCTCGGAGTTGAAAGCAAACAATCTTTAATGATCGGTGGCTTGCATCGTCTTTTCGCAATTCCTTCGTTCGTGCCACACATCATCAAGGTTGCCTTGTGTGGACTCGCTCTTCTTATTCATTTGCTTTACTTCACACATGTCTCAAATACCTTCATGTAACTCCATGATCCTTCGTGTGAGAGCACAGAGTATCCGCGCCATTGGATGCCATCATTTGTGTGTAATCCATCGTGATTTGCTTCTAACATCTCCTAGCGTCGGATATTGCCAACTTGTGTCTTATTTTGCCAATGCTCTTGGGGTCTTTGTTGTTCCAAACTTCTGAATTTCATCTCGTGTGGTCTAATGGAAGCATTGCCCAAGCTCCTCTTCGTTGTCGTCGTCCTCATCTCCACTATCTTGTTCTCATCGTGTTGCTGGTACCTCTTTTTCGTGGATTTTACCCTATGTACATAACAAACATATACCAAAATATTGTTCTATTGAAAACTTTATAAAATTACCTTTCCAACGGTTATTCATTCATCTTAATCGGAGCCCAAATGAGGGAGCTATGGCCGTTTTGTTTCCGCTCTTGCATGCTGTCCAGAAAATTTCAGAATGTGCAACCTTCGGTAATTCGGCCATATCCGCTTGTAGGAACCTCCGATTGACTTGATTCTTGGTTCATTGGAAGCATAACTTCATGAGGCTTCTAAATATCCAAAGATATCCTGTTGTTCTCCCTTGAGGTTGTGCAGAGATTGATGCGAACATAGACTTCTTGCGAATCGATCCGAAGATGTTGAGGACCTTGATCTTGTGGTCTTCGGGGTGTTACGTCGCGTCTCCTTCGGCTTTAAGTCATTGCCATTGCCGGACCAGCGAGTAGCATGATGGAAATGGTGTGTCTTCTTCATGATTTTGCTTTAGCCAAAGTGACGGGTACTTCTTCGCAGCGTGATTGCTTCCAACACCTATTGTTTGGACAAACCTCCACGAAACATTAGTCTTAAAAAACTTTAATTGACACATTGACATACCTTGTTGATCATCGCTCATGTAGGGTGTGGACTCAATAGTGGATGATGGTCCACTAACAAAAGTTATCACCTACCACTAAAGAGTGAATCTTGAAGTAGTCATCATCTTGTCGGAGTGGGTTGTGAACTTCTCGAACGTTTTGTGTTTAGCTTTTCACCTACTTTCAAGGACACAAACAAGAAAGCAAGCATATATGCAATAATAGAAATTAGGGTTAGTCAAAGAGATAGATGGATCGCCCTAGGGTTCGAGTTGCCGATCCCCGGCAACGGCGTCAGAAAAAGGGGCTTGTTGACGCTTCAAAACCATGCTCAAGTTCACCGCAAGCCTACGGGTGACTTGGTGCCTTTTTCACCAAGGAGGGTCCTCCCTAGATTTGTCAATCCAAGGATCGGAAGCAAACTCCCAGGATTCTCCATCTAACCTATCGATCTATCCTAACACGAAGCATTAATTGCATAAGAAGATAAACCTTAAAGATATATGAGTTATAGCATAAGGTTGATCGCATCCATGAACGTCGACAAGGTAAGGAGCAAGCAAGGGAAACTAAGCCTATCGTCTTCTAGTTGTAGTTCTAGCCAAAAGAGCAAGCACGACATGCATCTCATCCAAAGCCATCTTTAAACTACTATCCTCTGGTCCGATTCCGAAGACGCCCGCCTTTTGGAGCCACCGTCCTGTCACAACACACTCCTATTCGTGCGGGTTAGCCTAGGGCAAGTTCAAGAAGATAAATTTTATATGTCTTGTGGCTGAATGGATTCTTCTGTTAAATAAGCTATTTTTTCATGAATTGTGTTGTGGTCTGAATTGACTTGAGAAATAGCTAATGATCCAGTTCTAAAATGGGCCCATTTATTAAATGGGCTGCGATTGCCATGTCATCATCCATGTGGGTAGACACGTCATCGTATTTGTAGGCGGCCACGTCATCGTACACGTAGGCAGCCACGTCATCATACACGTAGGAAGCCACGTCATTGTCTATGTAGGCAGCCATGTCATCGTCCACGTAAGCAACCAGTGTGTCATCGAGCCATGTCAGCAGCCAGCGTGGCACCGAGCCACGTCAGCAGCCAGCGTCGCACCGAGCCACATCAGCTGCCAGCATGCACGACGCCACATGGCGGTCAATTCCATGACGAAATTAGTGACGATGTTCACCAGTCATAGAAGACGAGCAGTTACATGACGAAAAACGTGTCCGTCACTGAAAAGGAGCAGTTCTGTGACAAAAATGGCCGATTCGTCACAGTGCGACAAATGTGACGCGCTTTTTACGACAATTCAAAATCGTCATAAATTCATCACAGAAGGTTTTCAGTGACGAATTTAGCTTGTTTCGTGACGAAAGTGTTTTGTCATTGATGTGAACATTTCTACTAGTGGGGCAGGATGCCATCGAGGCCGCAGTCGTCCTTGCAATGCTGGTGATGAGGGGATAAACTAGGGTAATCATCTTAGCCCATAAATCCCTAAAATCATGAAGGCTAATGATGGGCCACATCTACAGTGACCCAACACTGATGATCAGCAAGACAGGCCTATTGACGCTTCAAAACCATGCTCAAGTTCACTGCAAGCCTACAGCTGACTTGGTGCCTTTTCACCAAGGAGGGTCCTCCCTAGATTTGTCAATCCAAGGATCGAAAGCAAACTCTCAGGATTCTCCATCTAACCTATCGATCTATCCTAACATGAAGCATTGATTGCATAAGAAGATAAACCTTAAAGATATATGAGTTATGACATAAAGTTGATCGCATCCATGAACGTTGACAAGGTAAGGAGCAAGCAAGGGAAACTAAGGCCTATCATATTCTAGTTGTAGTTCTAGCCAAAAGAGCAAGCACGACATGCATCTCATCCAAATCCATCTTTAAACTACTATCCTCCGGTCTGATTCCGAAGACGCCTGCCTTTTGGAGCCACCGTCCTGTCACAACGCACTCCTATTCGTGCGGGTTAGCCTAGGGTGAGTTCAAGAAGAACAAGTTGAAAACACTTGGTTGATCCGGTATGCACCTCTAGCCACCATGACTACAAGAGCACCCCAAGCAATCTATCTGGAATATATTGAAGATGAAGCATAGCCAAGCGAGAGCAAAATCATAAAGGGAGGAATCGAGTCGCTAAAAGATCGGATGACGTGAAGTACTTTACTCACATAATAAATATGTTTACATCATCTCCACCGAGTACATACCATTGATGACCTCAACAAGCTCCGGAACTCTGCCATGGCTCAACTGTGGGATAGGCTTAGGCCATCTCCTAGACAACTTCAAGGACTCGCGACGGCCGTCGTCTTCCTCCGGTGCTTCTCCTTCGTTTTGGTGACTTTCTGATGAATAGATGGATCGATCACCCCTTCTTGGGTGCCCAAGGGGTTGTATTTATGCCCTTGGGGAGCCTTGGGGCGTGCTCCACCTTGCCTTGCACGAGATCTTCCTTGGGAGAGAAGGGAACTTGGTTTCCATAAAATCAGCCTCATCCAGATTTCCTGTTTGGAGCTCTGCCTTGCCGACGCCATATCTCCCACGTACGGACTCCAAATAGTGCAAATTCAGTGTCCTGGTTGTATGGCACGAAATTTCCTTCAACTTTGCTTGGAAACGAAGATAAGATCTCCAAATCGACCTTGGAAGATAATCTGTTCTGATTTCGGACTGACTGCACAACAGGGATTTCGGGGGTTATATCTTATAGCTCCTTGACCCGAATTGGGCCTTCCGCATGTCCAAATTGAAGGTATTGTTGAGGCCCACAACTTTGGTAGTAAAACTTTTGCCATTAGAGGCCGTTTAAGTCTCCGAATCTGTATCGAAAGATCATGCTGTCCTGGGCTGCGAGAATATCCCTCGGGCTGAGTTGATCTCGTTGGTAAACATCCCAAGTCCCTGGAGTTTTACGTGTTGATTCTTCGGTCCTTGGGTTGTTTGGAGTCTTGTTCACTTCATGTCTTGACTTGTGACGGGCTTCATGATCTTCTCTTGAAGTGCTTGATGAACTTATCCCGAAAGTCTCCTCTTTAATGTTATTTTCCTACGTAAACAATAAACTCCAAAATCGACATGCAAGAGTGAACTTGATACCTCCGGGGGGTTAGTACCATTAGTTAGAATATCAAATGCATGCAAATGTTGACGGTAAACTCATAGCTAGGTGTAGAAAAATCGACCGTCAATAAGGCCCAACCCCCCTCCTCAAGGGTAGCAGCCTGACGTCATCTATGGGGACACCTCAACAAGGCGAACGACCTGCGCGACCTAAGTAGTGCTCCAGCTGCCTCGACGTATGGCTCCACCCTGCATGACCTAAGGTTCCTTCGGTTGTAGCCCATTGGCGGGCTCCCAGGTGAGGGCTGCAACGTGGTGTGAGCGGCCCCGCACCGCTTGGGACGTGCAGGAGAAGCAGGGCGGGCAGGTTCATGTTGTTAGGCAGCTAGGCCATGATGAGATTTTCCTCGGTGTGGGAAGCAGATTGACCCGACGTCCCATCATCTAGATAAATAAACAGTAGTGAAGGACGGCGAGACCCGACCCAGCGGCCATCAGAGGAAAGGTCGGGGCTTGCACGAGAAGCCTCGACCTAGCAAGACCTATGCGGCCCTGAGTCAGGAGAAGCCACCTTGGAACGGGATCTGCTAGCTACGCCGTCCTACAGGGACTACTGCGGCTAGCACAACGTATGGTGCCAATCGGAGATGAAGGCCCACAGTGCGGCACAGTTCTAGAACGGTTACAACACTGTAGCATGACACCATTTTACCATCTTAACCCTTGTATACCAGCCCTCCTTAGACTATAAAAGGGGAGGCTGACACCATAAACAACATCACAAACAGGACTGACGAACACAACACGATCATAGAGCCCCACATCAAACTCACACCGAGCGATCACCTCGCAGCACTACACTCAGAGACATGGGACACTCTCCCTCACTCGACCTAAGCTTGTATCCCCTTCTTCAAACCCCCGTGGGCATATAGAACACTCCTTCAAACTGGACATCATTCGGATCAGACGCACGGACATACCAAAATTTACTTGCTAGCAGTATCAAACCCTAATAGTTGGCGTGCCAGGTAGGGGCACTTGGTGTGTCACAACGCCAACAAGGGTCCGGATGGCCCACTCTGACGAGTAGACGGTGTGCGCCACCGTGCTGTGCTTCGGCTTGCTGGACTTCGTCTTAGACAGCCCAGTCGAGTCGCCCGCTAGGGCTGTTTTCTCGCGGTCCCAACCCGACGCTCCCACGCTTCCTCAGGGCCAGCCGCCTGAGGATTCGTGGTTGGCGAAGTTTGCTGCCGACCAGGATTGGAACCTGGTTGGCCGCGACATGGCGGTCACCCTGGGGCCGAACTTATCCCAAGAGCTTTTCTGCTTCGTAGCGTACGCTACCTTTATGCTTGTGTCTGGCTTGCACGGTGAGGAGACATTGTCTTGGGATGCGTTCAAGCTCTGCTATGACTCTGTGTATCCCGAGGGACAGACGTGGCTGCCCTGCGTCGGGACAGCTGCCCCCACCGCGACGGGCGACACACGTCGGGTCCCCTAGGAAGCATCCCAGGCGAGCCGCAACGAGGCCGAGAGCGAGCCGCCCTTCCGGAAAGAGGCGCCAACGCCCCACAACCCGAGGCGTGAGTGCTTCGTCCTCTAGCAGCGAGCCGATGTGGCCACTCGACTATACCTGAGCATTTTGAACCCGGCCTGGCCCGACCCGCTGGTCGGCCCGGGCCCGACCCGCGCCAGGCCCACCCACAAACCTTACTGGGCGGGCGTGGGCAGAGATCTTGAAGCTCGCGAAGTTTTTTTGGCCCGAGCCCGACCCGAAATGCTGTTTTAGTTGTTTTACACTATAAAATGCGCGGGTGGCCCGCCCAAGCCCGGGCCCGGCCCGAGCCAGGCCCGAAAATGTGACAACCCCATCCGAGATAATTCCGTACTATCGCCTAAACCACTCCAATTGGTCATTAATCGATAATAAAGAATAATCATCTCGTTGAGTGTTGCCGGGTTAACTCCCGGTAAATCACTTGAAAACACAGAGAGGATCGAACGTATGCATTAAAACTCCCAGAAAGGAGAGTCCAGAGTGCCTTACAAATTAACAACAAATTCCCTGTAGGGTCCATTATTAAAAATCATGGTTATTAACAAGAAAGTAAATGGTTCAGAGTTTATTAAAACAGCAGAAGAAACGAAATGGTACGATCACATCATAGGAGGCACGTCCATGATGCAATCACTCGTCATCATCCACCCATTCCAGCTCCCAGCCGGGTGGAAGTTCTCCGGGCCACACATCACATGCATTACCTGGAACAACATTTATAAAGCAAGGTTGAGTATACTAATACTCAGCAAGACTTACCCGTCTAAAGAAAGATTTTACCTCTAATCATGCAAGGCTTTTGGCTAGTGGGTTTGTTTGCCAAAAAGCTACTATGTAGTGAATCCTTACTTTGACATTTTAGCTCAAGTTCTTGTAGGAGTAATCATTACTAGATGAGCAACTATTGCAATCAAAGTTGTACAAACAATTAATCAATAATAATCTTCACAAAGTTCCATCATAAAGGGATGTCATGGCTAGTAGATTAAGTAGTCTCAGATAACGGTGAGAGGCCGACAACGATTGATTCAAACCTTGCAAGGTGGACCTAAACACACGGGAGGTGCCCTCACTAAGAGTTCACCAACCAGGAGGTTCCTGTCATTCCTCGGATTGGGATCAGATGTTATAGTCTCAAGTACAAGGTTTACTAGGCTACGCCACAAAGGTCACCCAACCTCACGCAAGTACTCGGGTGGCGAGCCCGGGGTCACAACCCTAAGAGTAGTAGCGCAAAGTTCCCACACCGTCTCATTTAGGTACTAGGCTTACCGTGCCCATTTCCGACAAGTGTTCAGTACTTTCAAACACTTAACCAATGAGGCCATTGGACCGGAGCCCAAATCTCATGCTCTTACCACATGAGCAATCCATTTATCAATATGTTGATTCCATAAAGGAGATCCTATTCTCACGAGTGACGAACATCACTCGACTTGTACCCACTAGTAGGAATATGATCATCTGTGATGTTTTGCTTGTGACGCTGCTAATTTTGGTCACAGAATGGTATGTATTCCATGACGAAATGTCTGTTTTCGTCATAAGTTGCAAGTGACTAGAATGGTCGTAGGTTCATTCAAGACCTTCTGGGGTAGGCGTGCCTCGCTGCTCAGCCAGATCCATCTGGGTGCCTAGAGATCAGAAGCATCATGGAGATCTACGATTTCGTTGGGACCCCGTGGTCGGTGTGCCTACTGCTGAGGTCGTCAATACCTTAGCGTCATGGCTCTACTGGATGGCTAGCAGCTATGTTGGTCTTCTCGGCACCCAAATGGCCTTCCTGTGGTCGGCGTGCCTTAAATATCTAGGTCTTGCAATACCTCGGTACGTCTATGGCTCTGCCAACCTAGTTGGGTGCCACAGATGTGTGACCTTCTGAGGTCGGTGTGCTCTTATAGCCCTGCCAGCCTGCTCTTGACACCCAAGATTTTACGTCGGGAATGAAGGCCTCCCTGTGGGTGCGCACCTAACGGCCCTGCCAAGTACTTCTGGGTGCTTGGGCGCTTCTTGATTTGAGACCTTCTTGAGGTCGACATGCCTCGAGTGGCTCTGCCAGAATCTTTGCAGCTATGTAGGGTATCTGGGTGTCTCTACACCATACGTTCAAGACCAACATTTTTTTTGCAGTTTCATTGATTAATCAGTATTGATCACTATAGAAGACCTCTTCATGCAACACGCCTTTCAAGATCTTGCTGGGTATCCTCGGATACTGGACATTGTTGATTTAAGGCCTCTTCGAGGTCGCACACCTACAAGGCCTCCTTGAGGTCGGCCCCACCAAACTCCTTGCAACTATGCTAGGAGATCTGGGTGTCTCTACACTTCGATCGATCCACTGACCAGGCTCACGACCGTTTCCGACTGTGACAACCCGCCTAGGAAAATACCGTACTATCGCCTAAACCAATCCACTTTGGTCATTAAGCAATAATGAAGTTCATCCTATCGTTAGTCGCCTGGTTAACGCCCGGTAAATCACTTATATAGCAACAAGGATCGACATATATGCATTAAAACTCACACGAAGGCGAGTCCAGAGATAAACATAATTAAAATTCGAAATTTACCCCGAAGGGTTTGATTTATTACAAACCGAGTCTTTGACATGATAACGTAGATCAGAGTTTTTAAAACAACGGAATTAAACTAAGCGGGAAACGGAAACACCACGGGAGCCAGCCATGATGCCTTCAGACATCGTCCTCCACCCACTCCAGCTCCCAGCCGGGCGGGATCTCTCCGGGCCACACATCACCAAAGGCATTACCTGGAGCATTAGATTATAGCAAGGCTGAGTATACTAATACTCAGCAAGACTTACCCGTCGGTGATAACTACTTCACCAACTCTAGACATGATAGGCTTTTTGGCCACTGGGTTTCTTTTGCTGAAAAGTAACAAAGAGTATGTCCATACTTTCAAAATTTTAGCACAAGTTCTAGTTGATTTATTCTTTTCTAAATTAGCCATCTATTGCAAACAAAGTTGTGCAATACAATTAATCAAGCATAATATTCATCAACTTCCATCATTAGGGATCTCATGGCCACTGGAGTAAGTAGTCTCATATAACGGTGAGAGGCCGACAATCGATTGGTTTATAACCTTGCAAGGTAGACCTAAACACACGGCGGGATTCCCCCATGAGGACAACCACCAAGCAGTTCCCAAAACTCTTCGGATCAGGATCGAATCTTACGGTCTTTGGTACAGGCTATCCGGTATACCCCGCGAGGCACCCAGACTCACCATGAACCACCGGTACCTAGCCGTGAGACGCATCCTATGATGAGTAATAGTAAGATCCCTCACCGTGTCATTAAGGTACTAGGCTTACCGGTCCCATTCCCGACAAGTGCTTAGTACGTTCAAACACTTAACCCACGAAAGCCATTGGACCGGAGCCCGCATCCCATGCTCTTACCACATGAGCAATCCATTTAAGGAGATCTTATGATTCCAACATAAAACCTATCCTCGCGAGTGACAAGCATCACTCGACTTGTAACGGTCCTATAGCATAGCAGCTATCGACCTATCATACTAGTAAGGGACAAATGTACCTAGGGATCATGCATCTAAGGTTTCAAATCAACTCCTTAACGTAAATGCGCAATCATCCATAGATAGTTGCATAATAATTTTGAAATACTGGGTTAATTGCACCGGGGCTTGCCTTCGTCAGCAGGGTTAGCCTGAGTACTCTCGGTGTCTTCGATCACTTCCATGTACTGCAGCTCCGCTTCAACCCCTCCTTCCTCGGCTTCCGGCACGAGCGAGTAGTCACCATCAGGAAGATCTACACGGAATGCAATGCAGGGTTCAGGTGATGTGATAGATGGATTATTTTATCCAACTCTTGTTGGCCATATTCACCTTAACAAACAATTAATTATTAATTCTTTTTCATTAAGGTTATTATTGATATGGGTTTAATCTTTTAATAAACACTTAATTACTGTTCTCTTTTATAATTGTTATTTCATGTGAGGATTTAATATTCCACCTTTCAACAACAATGTAGTTAATTACATTTATTTTATTAAATAGCAAGGAGGTGTATTTATAGATCCTAAACAAGTTATGCAATTATTTTAGAAAGGGGTCACAAGGAAAAAGGCACATTTTCCTATTCATCAAAACATTTAAACCTTTAGTTGCCTTCAAAGCTTTATTCAACAATAAATTAATAAAATTCAGTGGAGGGTTTCTTAAGCACCAAATCACCTATACTAAGCCACTGAACACACATGCATGCTTGGAAAAGCTAGAAAATTAATTATACCAAACATAACTAAAGCTAGTCACTTAAACAAGATAAAAGCACACAAAAATAAATAAGCATCCAAATGATCCACACCTTCTTACACAGGTTCTCTGGTCCAAAACTAACCTAGGAATGTAGCATATACATCTGGAACTACCAATGATCTTGAGTTATTAACTTACAAAGGAAATCAAGCATATATCAAGAATAAATAATTCTGATAACTATAAAATTGTGATTAATTCACCAGAGGTGTGTTTTAGCATAAATAGACCACATACAGAAGTTGGGCACAAAAACATAATTATTTATAGCTACAAAAATCATCTAGACAGATCGTGCATAAATGGAAAACAATTCATATAAAAAGATTCACATCATAACTTTGTGCATAACAAGAGCTACTCATAACATAATACACAGCATATCCAAAAATTAGCTACAGAGGACTTATGGATTTTGAGATATCACAGGGTTTTCACATTTCTATTTTTCATGCCAAAAATATCAGGAAACGGCCTAGACAAGTTTAACAAAAGTTGTAGTACTCTTCACCAGGAGTCTAGAGAAATTGAGTTTGCACTTTTCCGAACTTTCTATGATTTTCTAGAGATTTTACAAGAATCGGCAAGGTGACTATACTATTGAAGATGTACTTTTCCGCATAGGCCCCTAGAAATTTTAAAAGTCTCACATATATGCCCTTCCCTTGCACTCAGGCCCTTGGGAAAATCCCAATCCTCACATATATGCCCTCCCGCCGACGGGTGGGCTCGCCGGCGGCGATGGCCGGCCGGCCTTGACCAACAAGCGGCGCGGGACCCCCCGGGGGCTCACCCGGAGTCGATTGGAAAGGTTGGCCGGCACGGGCGCGACTGCGCGAGGGCGCGCGGCGGTGGCCGGCGGTGGCGGCCGCGGCGTGCGCGCGCTCCGGCGAGGGAGAAGCAATGCCGGGCAACGGGAGACGGCGCAAGCCTCTACGGGTTCTAGGGAGGAGCTTAGGGCGGTTGGAAAGCACAGGGTAAAGATGGAGGGGAAGTTCACCGGGCGGCCGTCAATGGCGGGTGGCTCGACAATGGAGGCGCGCGAGGGGGAAACACGACCTTAAATAGGGCGGCTCGGCCGGGGATGACGACGGTGTGACCGCGAAGATGCGGTCGTGGTACGGCGGCCTCGGCCGGCGTGCGTACGGCGGAGCGCGCGGACGGACCGGCGGTCCGTGGCGCACACCCGGCCGTACGACGCGGACGGCGGCGATGCGCGGCCGGGAGGACTTCAAGGAGCCTGCGGGCGCGGGCGCATGGGGAAGGCGCGGCCTCGGTTGGCGGGTGGCCTCGGGCGGCGCGGCGCTAGCGCGGACACCGAGGCGGCGCGACGCGCGAGCGTGGCGTGCGCAGGCGCGTGACACCGTGGCGCGGCGCGGCCCCGGTTGGCTCGAACTCGTGTTGCTAAGCCCCTGTTTGAGCACGCAAAACTCCAAAATTTTGAATAGAAGTGCACAAAGTGGTGAATAGGAAAGTTGTAGATCTCACTACCCTCTACAACCTTTACAAAGGCCATATGGTGTTTTTCTCAACAGTTTTTGCATAAAATGCACCCAAAGTTTGAATGCCATTAAGTGTCAAGGAACAGGAGTTGCTGGCAGTTGACCAAGATTTCCACCCTTTTCCACTCAAAATTGGAAATGCCATCCTATTGTGTCCCTCAACAAGCTAGACAACTTTCATATTGATAGATTTTGAATTGTTTAGGTGAAATTTGGAGAACGCGACAAAAGTTCTGGCGGACATTCAAGGTCACTAGGGTTTAGGTAGGGTTTGACCGTGTATTTGACCAATACTTGACCACACATGTGTGTCAACTTGATCAATTGGGTCATTAGGGTTGGTTGGTGAGGTTTTCGAGGTGAGGACCCAGGTTGACCGTGATTTGACCACCGTCAGCGGAGTTGACTGACTATTATGGTTAAATAAAAACTTGGGGCGTCACACCGACAAGTGGGTCCGACCTACCAGAAGACCCGCCGACCTGACAGTGGGCCCAACCGAACTAGTTGGTGGCCCACACGACCTCCTGAAGACCTTCCAGAAGACTCCAGACGATCTTATCCAGAACGAGTACAAGACTTGACGTGCAAGACAAGACATCGGTGGATTCCGACAAGGCAGATCGATAGATGTGGAAAGTATTATAATCAACTAGACTTAGGTCTCCTGGTCGTAACCAGGAGTCTTGGAACCGACCTTGTCCGCTGGCCAATATAAGGCAGGCGAGGCGACCCTTGTACAATTCACGCAATCCTCAAGCAATCTACACCGACAACTGGACGTAGGGTTTTACTCTCCGAAGGCCCGAACCAGTATAAACTCGCCTTGTTCTCTGTGTTCCGTGTGCTCGCGCGCAACCTTCGAGTTCTTAGCCTTAGATTCTCCCTCGTTGAATAACTAAACCACTGGGATTAACACCCCTGTGGGCTGTCTAGATCTCAACATCTGACACAACAACATCTGGATAGACTGGGCTGCAGTCAGTCACCCAAGAACCAATGGGAAGGTCGAAAGAGCGAACGATATGGTTTTGCAGGGACTAAAGCCACACATTTTTCAAAGACTCGAGAAGTTCAAAGCAAGGTGGGTGGCCGAGCTACCCTCAGTGCTCTAGAGCCTGAGAACCACTCCGACGAGTGGCACTGGCTACACTCCGTTCTTCATGGTCCATGGTTTGGAGGCGGTCCCCCTGACAGACATCGACAACGGAAGCCCAAGGGTACGAGCCTACACCCATGAGGGGAACCAAGTCTCCCTCGAAGACGCTATCACCAACTTGACGAGGCATGGGACGTCGCACTACTACACTCTGCCTGATACCAACAGGCGATGTGACGTTATCATAGCCTCACCGTTCGGGAAAGGGTGTTCCAAGTCGGAGATCTGGTGCTTCGCCGGGTTCAGAGCAACAAGGACTGACACAAGCTGTCACCGCCATGGGAAGGCCCCTTCATCATCGACCAAGTCCTGCGTCCCGACACTTACATGCTCAAAGATGAAGAAGGCCGACCCATCACCAATGCTTGGAACATTGAGCAGCTACATCGCTTCTACCCTTAAGAAAAGCTCTCATATTCCCAAAAGAAAGAATAGCCTAGTTTTCCTTTCCAGCTAGAAGCCATTTTTTGTTATCACCCCCAACAAATCTCGTGTAGCTCGGGGGGCACCACTCTGGAAAGCGGCATTTTTTCTTCTCCTTTTTCCAGAACAACCCAGGAAAATGCTTGTACCTTGACACAACAAGCTAACCAGGGAAAGGGAATGGAAAGAGAAGACGGAAGACAACCACTTCGAGTAAATTAAAAAACAAAAGTCCCAGCAGGGTGGACATTGCCAAGATACACATTGGCGGCCTCGGCCAACGCTGTCTACATGCCGTTGGTTCCACCAACACCATTGCCACGAAGAATCTCACCGACATCAACTCCATCGGAGATGGTATCAATAGCCCTAGTGAACTCCAGCGAGCGAAGGCGATGGCGGTCCGTGCCATAGTCCTCGGGCCACACCAGCGGGACGAAGGAAAGCCACAGTTAGTCTGACTGTACGTCGTTCGCAGCCAAAGCCTCTGACGCCCCTCAGTGCACTCCGGCGCGCACCGCCCCCCTAACACAATCGGGCAGCACTCTGAGCTGATCCACTAGTAGGACCGGGGGAAATGCCACGACCTCGACGGCCGCCTGCACCGTGGTTGTGAGGATGTCGAGGTGTGTCTCCGCGTTGAACTCTCGGTGCCGTAGGACCCCCATCAATCACCGGAGATCAAGCATCCTCTTCTCCATGTCTGCAAGATGAAAGAAAATAGGGAGCCCCCACCCCTCTAGAAGGCAGCCGGAGAAACAAGAATCGTCTGAAGTAGATACCAACGCAGCGAGTGTTGACAGTCGATTTTGGTACACCTAGCTATGAGTTCATCGTCAACATTTGCACATATTTGATATTCTAACTAACGGTACTAACCCCCCGGAGGTATCAAGTTCACACTTGCATGTCGATTTTGGAGTTTATTATTTACGTCGGAAATTAACGTTAAAGAGGAGACTTTCAGGATAAGTTCAAGCCCGACACAAGTCAAGACACATGATGAACATGACTCCAAATGGCCCAGGGACCGAAGCATGAAGCCGTATAACTCTAGGGACCTGAATAGAAGATATTGAAGCTTGCGTGACAAGGAGCTCTATCTAAACCATGGAGAACACGACGTCAAGGGCCCACATGTAGAAGGGGGCAAGTCAACAATTGACCGAGAAGCATCGGGGAGCGAAACGGGGACGAAACGGTCCTGGGCTGGACGACCTAGCCTGTTCGGAGCCCGGTTTGCACTCCCCTTTGACCTAGGTGCTCCTCAATAAATTTCCTCTGCCTCTAACGGCTGTCACATCCGTCCAGTCATCAAAGAGCCACCGACACGAAGGAGAAGCACCGGGAGGAAGCAGAGGACTGCCGCAAGTCCTTGAGTTGCCTAGGAGATGGCTTAGGCCATGCCCTAGCTGCCATGGTTGGCCTTACGTGGTGAAGCCATGGTGGAGTTCCGGAGCCCATGCCTTGATTCCATCAAGGCAATTGTACACTTTACATTCGATGGTGATATAAATCATGTCTTTTCCTTACTTTGAGTTACATCAATGTGTGTTTATTCATATGTGTAGCTAGCATATTCCCTTAGTAGGAATAGAGTAATCATGGTGGTTAGTCTATCTGTTGCAGATACATCGTAGTAATGCACAGACCGAGGTTTATCGTTCGGTGATGAATATCCTTGCGTAGTGACAGTGCAGTGGAGGAGAAAGCGGTGAGCGAACGTGTAATGTTGAGTCGACGACTCATTCTCATGTTGTAGGATTAGATTGGTTTGTCACCGTGGCCGGAGCGGCAACAAGAAGACGATAGGCTAGGGTTACCTTTTGATGTTTACCTTTATGGCTAGGTGGATGTGATCCGTGCATCCTTTCATGTATGTTTAACCTTTATGCAATCAACACTTCACATAGGGTTAGATCGGTAGGTTAGATAGAGAACTTTGGTGGTTTGCTTCCAATCCTTGGATTGACAAACCTTGGGGACCCTCCTTGGTGAAAAAGGAACCAAGTCACTCGTACGCTTGCGGTGAACTTCAACACAGCTTTGAACCGTCAACAAGCCCTTTTTCTAGCACCGTTGCTGGGGATCGACAACTCGAACCCTAGGGTGATCTATCTTTCTTTTAACTAACCCTAATTTTAGTATTGCATATACCCTGTGTTTCTTGTTTGTGTCCTTGAATGGAGGTAAAACCCTAAACACAAAGTGATTGAGAAGTTTTCAACATTCGGACTTCAACAAGTCCAACCTCACTCAACCAAGTTGATGGCTACGCAAAGAATTGTTCTTTAGTGGTAGGTTCTAACCTTGGTTAGTGGCCCAACATCCACTATTGAGCCTCCACCCAAAGCAAACGAAGATGAACAAAGTATGCCTACGTGTGTCAATTAAATTTTTAAGACTAATTTCTTTTGGAGGTTTGTATGTTCGAGCTATAGGTTTAAAAAATGACCATGTCAAGCACGATGGAGAAGGATTCCAAAACCATAATGCTCATGCAGTGATGGTAATGACTTTTGAAGCCGAGGGATGCATGGCATGGTGCCCTAAAAAACTTCAAGATGAAGAC
This sequence comes from Cenchrus americanus, assembly GCA_947561735.1. Lineage (NCBI taxonomy): Eukaryota > Viridiplantae > Streptophyta > Magnoliopsida > Poales > Poaceae > Cenchrus > Cenchrus americanus. Next base: position 109,486,781 of record OX387240.1, read on the forward strand.
CACACGTACATCTTCGAATCAATGGACAAGAAAGGATAATGATGTTATTAAGATGTTTGAACGAGCCTAAGCAGAAAGCAGTAGATATATTTGGATTTTCAAAAGCCCATGAAGTCTACGTTCTGATGAATCAAGCAGCAAGGCAATCGGAGGTTCCTACAAGCGGATATGGCCGAATCACCGAAGGTTGCACGTGCTGAAATTCTGGACAGCAAGCAATGCTGAAGTGAAACAGCCATAGCTCCCTCATTCGGACTCCGATTAAGATGAATGAGTACCCATTGGAAAGGTAATTTTATAAATTATTCAATAGAACTATATTTCGGTATATTAACTGTTCTGGTTGCAGGGGTAAATCCTTGAAGAAGAGGCAGCAGCAAGGCGATGACAACAAAATAGAGGAGATGGACACGATGACAATAAAGAAGATGGGGTAACGGTTCCACAACACGTACATGATGAAACTCAGGAGCTAAGGACTGAAACAAAACCCTCCTAATCATGGATGAATGAAGGCACAAGAGGCACCACTCAACACAAGATGATGTTGGAAGCGAACCACGACGGATTTCTAAAGGGCAACATCAAGCTGCATGGCTACTTTGGATTCTCGCACAAGGAACCATGACTTCACGACGATAAAAATGTACGTGAGAAAGTCGAGCTCTATGACTTAAAACAAAGTGCTTCACGGGAGGCAACCCGATCTTTTTATAAATCTATATAAACTATGACAGTCTACATTGTGCCCTTTCTTTTAAAACTTCAAGTAACATTGTACCATTGCTCTAGTAAATGTCACAACCGAATAATATATGCTTTAATAGATATTGAGTGAACACTTTGCTACTTGATTTTGGAAAACTTGTAGACTGTTGACGGATAATAGTTGTATCAAAGTTCGTTTAGACTTGCAAGCGGACAAATCTCCCGTCGTAGTCAAGGGACCCTTCTTCCCTCGAGTGGTGAACCCAAGGTATTGAATCCGTGGAACAAATGTGTGACGCAAAAGATGATCTAGTATGCCAAGTAACTTCAATCTTAGATAGATAAAACCTTAATGCATCTAATCATAAGAATCAACACAAGAACGAATCTAATCTACTAAAGACTAGAGATAACAAAGATAGAGAGGATAGATAAACCGATCTAGAGAGATCAAGTTGAGCCTTTTGTTGAAGTTCCAAGAAAAAGAAGTAGAAAATCAAATATCATTAGAAGCCTCTTTAAACTGTGGTTTCCCGTCCGACTCTGAAAACGCTCGCCTTTCAGAGCCCACGTTCTGTCACAACGTACTCCTATTCATGCGGGTAGTCTAGGGCGAGTCCGAGGACAAGTCGAGTTCTTTCAGAAGATCAGGCGTGCACCTCTAGCCACTGTGGCTACAAGAACACCCTATATGATCTATCTCGAGAATAGATCTAAGATAAGCAAAGCCGATCGAAAACGAAGACTTTAGAGAAACACTTAGTCGCTAAGAATCGGATTCAACTTGATACATCAACTAGTACAATGATATATGAACAAGATCACCACCGGGATCCTACCTTGATCTTGCTTCTAGCTCCGGGAACTCCGACGCGGTCTTCCTTGCAAGGTTCCCACGTCGGCTAGGGAGACCCTAGTCAACTAGCTCGACGCTCTCCTCTCCGGGATGGTGTCCCTCTCTTCTCTTCTCCTCGGTCGCCGATAATGAATTGATTGATGCGTGGCTCTTGACCCCGAGCCTATAAATAGCCCGAATGGTGGCTAGGTCAAAGGGGGGGGGGCGACTGGGCCCTGGAATGGGCCAGGCCGACCAGCCTGGGCCCACCCCAGCCCAGTTGCCTGCCTCCTTCGCGTGGCGTCGGTTCCCGAGTCTTCTAGATCCTTCCCCCTTCTGCATGTGGACCCTTGTCATCAGTTTCTCTCCGAGTTGGACATAGCTCCTTGTCCTGCAAGATTCAACACTTTTCTGTATAGGTCCTCGGAGTTTGTCATCTTCTTGGGTTTGGTCCCTGGGCTTCTTGGAGTCAAGTTTGCTTCATTGCATGACATGTACGGGGCTTCAAGGTCTTGTCACAAGGTGCTTGATGAACTTATCCCGGAAGTCTCTCTTTCTACGTCAAAACCCTGCATAAACACTAAACTCCAGAACCGACATGCACAAATGAACTTGTTATACCAAGGGGGTTAGGACCAATGGATAAAGTATAAAACTCATGTCAACACCAAAGGTAAACTCATGGCTAGGTTGACAGAATTTCACCGTCAACATCTCCCCCATGCTTAAACCTTGCTCGTCCTCGGGTAAGCCTTCGATGGATATCATCATCGCCCTTCATTGTTTAAACCTTGCACTTGATCATACATGAGAAAACATAATGCTCTCAAAATTTTAATTCATTAAAGTTTCATAATATACTAGCCTTCATCTCTACGGAGGGTAGATTCTAATTAAGCTTATCCCACAAGTATTAACATGCTCCACAGTTTAAATAGATCTCAGAAATTTTGAAATAAAGAATGAGATGAAAAAGAGCTAAACAAAGTTCACAAATTTAAATCATCTTGCATATTGCTCATGAACTCTCATCTCATTTTGTCTCTCAAGCCTATTTATTCTACTCCTTTCCCTCTCATAACATATATATATGTGGCAGGCTTTATATGGAGCTTTGGGAAAGTTTAGTCCTACCAAGATATTATAAATGAGATGTTGTCAAAACAAGACAAGCTTCTCATGGTCTTACCGAGACTCGTCAAAAAGGTCATTGGAAATTAGTGTTATATCAAGGAGGGGAAAGAGAAAAATGCACACACTTTGAGATGGGTGGACATGTGCAAATGGCAAAGAGTGATCTCGAGGCACAAAGGAAGTCCTCGTTATCGGTTTGCACATGGTTGGAAAATGAGTATGGATCTTTTAATCTTGAAGCCTTGGAATTCCTAATGCACTTTAGAGAACCGGGGAGTTCACTTTATTCATACTCATATTTTTTTTATTTTCTCATATATATTTTTTCTTTTTCTTTCTTTCTCTTAAAATTTTTTATTTGCTCCCCTTAAACTCTAAACTTACATTGTACCTACCTCCTCCCCCATGCTTAGACGTTGCTCGTCCTCGGGCAAAGAGGTGATAGAGATAAGGTAGGTACTGGGAATACTTTTCCTTTGGACAGATAGTTGAGTTCTTCAAAGTTGGCATCATCTTGCAATCTTCCATGAATTGATGATCCATCCTCAACGATAGGTTGTGGTCAAGGAGGTAATCACAAAAAATGATATTTGGTTTTAAGGGTGGATATCCAGCGAGGTTTGTGAGATCTCCAATGTGGGGATACACAATGCATGGATAAGAGGCTAGCAATAAGATAGATACGCAAAAAACGGAATGATCAGCTTCTTAGTCTCGGGCCAGAGAAATCATGGCCTACTACAACTCACTCAAAAATAAATCTTGTACACTAAGGTTTACGCACTCAAATATATATAAGGCTTTAGGTAGGTAGAGCAACACACAAGTGATATTCATGACAAGGTTAGCATTACTTTTTAGGAGTAAAAACCATCTTTAGTTTATCTAAAACTTGAGAGCACATAAAACAATATGGGTCTTTATTGTAATCATAACCTCCGCTTAAACTAGCATTTAGATAAATTAAGATTTGTATTTTAAGAGAGCACCAGCTTTAACATTAACATGCATAAATCAATTACAAAGATAAACAAAGCGGCAATTATAATCATATATCACCATGACACAAATTTCATAACTTTTCCAAAGGTATAAACAAGGTGGTGTCTTTATTAATGATGAAAACTAATTGAAGTACATGCTGAAAATAAACTAACACACTTGCTGAAATTTAAATAAAAACTGATAAATACTACGCAAACACAAGCAAACATAAGCTGAAAATTACAGAAAAGGCAAAAGATAAGAAAACTAAAGCTCCTCCTTCTTCTTAATCCTCCGCCGGTGGTTGGTATTAATGATCTTGGTAGTTGTACCCTTGCTCATAGTAGGTTTGGACATCCCCTCCAACGAATTGTTCCGGCGGTACTAGGTGAAGACACCCAAGCTCATAGGCAATATTTGCATTGCCTTCACCAAGTTGAGCCGCGTTGGATTGGATGGCTGTGACGTTTTGCATGTTTCTCGCAGCATACCCTCCAATTATGGCCATGCTTTGCTGTGGTTGGGGGTATTGTGTGTAGGGCTCCGCAAACGTTACGTTGGGCACCACATAATTTTGTGGAGGTATGGCTGGACCACTCCCCCATGCTTGCATTGTTGGCCCTCCGCAATAATTTGGCGGGGTAGGGATTCCTCCGAATGGTGGCACATAGTTTGGTTGTGCACCACCCGCTTGCGCGGAGGAAGATCCCTCCTCTATAATTCTTCCTCTTTTATTCTTCCTTGCCGGGACAAGGAGTCCCTCCTCCAACCAATCTTCCTTCCCTTGAATGAAAAGCCTAAGTCTTGGGTCCAGAAGGGGTAAGTTCACCTTGGCCACATGAGAGTCTCCTCTCTCATCTCCACTAATATATTTTCCTTGCTTCAAATACTCAAATCCGAGAGGGGTCCCACGTAAAAGATGTTCGGGATTCCTTGTAATCCCCGGCCTTAAGGAGATGACCAACATAGAGAGGTAGCACCCCGAACCAATATCTCCCGATCCCGGCGCAGCAGGGCAGCCCGCCAACCAAGGGCGCACGCCGGTCAAGGAGCGGATCCTTGACACGTGCGGGCAGGCCCAAGACGGTGATGCTCGCAATGTCATCAACGCCCAACGGACGGGCAACACAGAGACGCGAGCAGCAGCAGGCTACCACCCACGACGAGGTGGACGCTATGACAGCCGAGAGGACTGCTGGCCGACGCCGGAGCCCCTGGGAACCCGCGTGTTCAGTCGAGAAATCCGCACGGCGAGCTTCCCTCAATGCTTTCGCCAGCCCACGTCGATCGACAAGTACACGGGGGAGACGGACCCCCGCGTATGGCTCAACGACTATCGCCTGGTGTGCCAGCTGGGCGGAGCCACCACAGATGAGGTCATCATCCGCAACCTGCCGCTACACCTCGCCGACTTGGCGAGGACGTGGCTCGAGCATCTGCCGGCCAGCCAGATACACAACTGGGATGATCTGGTCCGCACCTTCGTGGGGAACTTCCAGGGGACGTACGTGCGCCCTGGAAACTCCTGGGACCTGCGCGCGTTCACCCAGAAGCCCGGCAAATCGCTCCGGGACTTCATACGACACTTCTCCAAGCGCTGCATGGAGCTCCCGAGCGTGGCCCAGTCTGAGATCGTGCACGCCTTCCTCGAGGGCACGACTTGCCGGGACCTCATGTGCGAGCTCAGGCGCAGCCCGCCGGTTGACTCGAACGAGCTGTTCGACATCGCCACCAGCTTCGCCTATGGCGAGGAAGCGGTGGGTTCCATCTTCGATGGGAAGAAGGGCAAGCGCGCGGATGACGCGCCCGCGGAGGGCAGCAAGTCCAGGGAGCCCCAGCAGAAGCACAAGCGAGGCAAGAGAGGCAAGAAGCCGCACTGCGAGGCGCGTGCGTTGGGGTGCGACGACGACGGGGATGAGGCCCTCGCGGTCGACCCAGCTTGAAGGGGCCCTCGAGCGGCCCCTCGAGGCCCTGACGTGTTCGACGACATGCTAAAGAAGACTTGTCCGTACCACAAGACGCTTGTCAACCACACCCTCGAGCAGTGCAACTTTCTCAAGAGATACTACAGCCGCGCCGCCGCGAAGGATGGCGAGGCCAAGAAGGATGGGGGTGACGGCGACGCCGGCGGCTTCCCCGCGGTGGAAAACGTCTTCCTCATCTTCGGGGGGCCGACCGTGGACATGTCCAACAGCCAGCGCAAGCGGGAGCGGCACGAGGTCCTCGCTGCAGAGAAGGCTCCTCCCTCCTTCCTCGACTGGTCGAAGGACGCCATCACCTTCAGCCACGAGGATCATTCGAATCGCATTCCCAATCCGGGCCAGTACCCGCTGGTGGTCGACCCAGTCATCGGGAACACCCGGTTCTCCAAGGTGCTGATGGACGGAGGCAACAGCCTCAACATCCTCTACGCGCAGACTCTGCGCCTGCTGGGGATCGGGTTGGACCAGCTGCGGCCTAGCACGACGCCGTTCCATGGCGTCGCGCCAGGCAAGCGCGTCCAGCCCCTTGGGCAGATCGACCTGCCTGTCTGGTTCAGCATGCCAGACAACTTCCGCAAGGAGACACTCACCTTTGAGGTGGTGGGGTTCAGGGGCGCGTACCATGCCATCCTCGAACGGCCGTGCTTCGCCAAGTTCATGGCGGTCCCGAACTACACCTACCTCAAGATGAAGATGTCGAGACCCAAAGGCGTCATCACTGTGGGCATGTTGATCGAGCACGCATTCGACTGCGACGTCGAGTGCATGGAGCACACTGAGGCGCTAGTGCTGGATGAAGCGCTCGTGGCGAACCTGGAGAAGCTGGTCAACAAGGACCTCGACTCCACCGCCAAGCACGCCAGCAGCTTTGAGGCTGCTGAGCAAACCAAAGAGGTGCCCCTCGACCCCGCTGCCCCCGAGGGCAAGGCGTTGAGGGTCAGTTCCACCCTCGACCCGAAATAGGAAGTGGGGCTCGTCGACTTTCTCCGCGCCAACACCGACATATTTGCGTGGAGCCCCTCGGATATGCCAGGCATCCCGAGGGAGGTCGCCGAGCACTCCCTTGATATCCTACCTCACTCCCGCGCCGTGCAGCAACGGCTGCACCGCTTCGACGAAGAGCGGCGCAGAGCGATCGGAGTGGAGCTGCGGAAGCTCCTCGAGGCCGGGTTCATCAAGGAGGTGTTCCACCCTACGTGGCAAGCTAACCCTGTTTTAGTTAAGAAAAAGAATGGGAAATGGCGGATGTGTGTAGACTATACTAGTTTGAATAAAGCATGTCCCAAAGTTCCTTTTCCTTTGCCACGAATCGATCAAATTGTTGACTCGACTGCAGGGTGTGAACTCTTATGCTTCCTTGATGTCTATTCTAGGTACCACCAAATAAAAATGAAGGAGTCCGACCAGCTCGTGACTTCATTCATCACTCCCTTTGGGATGTACTGCTACGTAACGATGCCGTTCGGTCTCCGAAATGCGGGCGCTACATACCAACGATGTATGCAGCACGTTTTCGGGGATCACATCCAGTGAACCGTTGAGGCATACGTAGACGACATAGTCGTAAAGACCAGGAAAGCGGACGACCTGGTTAACGACCTGCGTGTGGCGTTCGATTGCCTGCGAGCCAACGGGGTGAAGCTGAACCCCGAAAAGTGCATCTTCGGAGTATCGCGAGGCATGCTGTTGGGATATATCGTCTCCCAGCGGGGGATCAAGCCCAACCCCGAGAAGGTCACAGCCCTCGAGCGGATGGGGCCGATTCGAGACCTCAAGGGGGTCCAGAAGGTGATGGGGTGCCTCGCCGCCTTGAGCCGCTTCATTTCGCAGCTTGGCGAGAAGGGGCTGCCCCTCTACCGACTCTTAAAGAAGCACGAGCGCTTCTCCTAGACCGTCGAGGCCCAGGAGGCGCTTGACAAGCTCAAGGCAACGCTCGCTCGCGCGCCGATTTTGACGCTGCCCCAGGACGGCGAGCCTCTATACCTCTACGTCACCGCGACCACTCAGGTGGTCAGCGCTGTCATCGTGGTGGAACGTACAGAGGAAGGGCACGCCCTACCAGTCCAATGGCCGGTTTACTACATCAGCGAGGTGCTGTCCGAGACCAAGGCGCGCTATCCGCAGATACAGAAGCTGCTCTACGCAGTGGTCCTCACGCGGCGCAAGCTTCGCCACTACTTCGAGGCTCACCCAGTCACGGTGGTCTCCTCCTTTCCGTTAGGAGAGATCATCCGAAACCCGGATGCAGCGGGCAGGATTGCCAAGTGGTCGGTGGAGTTGATGGGCGAAATGCTCGCCTATGCGCCGCGCAAAGTGATCAAATCCCAGATCTTGGCAGATTTCGTCGCCGAATGGATAGACACGCAGCTGCCGCCGCTGCAAATCCAGGCCGAGTGATGGACCCTCTACTTCGACGGGTCGGTGATGAAGACAGGGGCAGGCGCGGGCCTGCTTTTCATCTCACCCCTCGGGGAGCACATGAGGTATGCGGTGCGCCTGCACTTCCCCACGTCAAACAACATGGCAGAGTACGAGGCCCTCCTCTGCGGCCTCAGAATTGCCATCGAGATGGGCATCAAGAGCCTCGACGTTGGGGGAGACTCGCAGCTCGTGATCGACCAAGTCATGAAGAACACGAGTTGCCACGATGACAAGATGTAGGCGTACTGCAATGCCGTGCGGGCCCTCGAAGACAAGTTCTACGACATAGAGCTCAACCACGTGCCTCGCCGGTACAACGAGGTGGTGGACGAGCTCGCCAAAATCGCGTCGGGGCGAATCACCGTTCCCCCGAACGTTTTTGCGCGGGATGTCACCAAGCCGTCGGTCTACCTCGAGCCAAACCCCTCGAGCCATGAGGAACCCTCGGGGGCTCCCTCGAGTCCAACAGGTGCGGAGCCTATGGACGAGGACCCCTCGAATGAGGCATACGTACTCTCCCTACTCGAGGGGTATGGCGCCGACGAGGCCGAGGCCATGGATACAGAGTCGGTCCCCAACGCGGGGGACTGGCGAGACAAATACATCGCCTGGATGGATCGAGGGGAGCTCCCCTCGGACCGATCCGAGGCTAGACGCATCGCCAGGATGGCCAAGTCGTTCACCCTCGTCGACGGTGAGCTGTACAAGCGTGCCGCGTCAGGCGTCCTGCAGCGATGCGTACCTATCCCTCAGGGGTGCGAGCACCTTCGAGATATTCACGCGGGCATGTGCGGCCACCACTCGGCGCCACACACCCTCATGGGCAACGTGTTCCGCCAGGGCTTCTACTGGCCTACTGCAGTCGTAGACACCAGCAAGATCGTGTGCACCCGCGAAGGGTGCCAATTCTACGCCCGCAAGACCAACCTCCCTGCGCACGCCCTCCAGACAATCCCTGTCACATGGCCCTTCGCCGTGTGGCGGTTGGACATCATCGGGCCCTTACGGAAGGCGCCCGGGGGCTACACCCACCTACTGGTCGCCATAGACAAGTTCTCCAAGTGGGTCGAGGTGCGCCCAATTACGAACCTCAGGGCAGAGCAGGCTGTGACGTTCTTCACCGACATCATCTACCGGTTTGGAGTGCCCAACTCCATCATCACCGACAACGGGTCCCAATTCACGGGTAGAAAGTTCCTGGAGTTCTATGACAAGTTCCACATCCGCGTGGATTGGGCGGCCGTGGCACATCCCCAGACCAACGGTCAAGTGGAGCGTGCCAATGGCCTGATCCTACAGGGTCTCAAGCCCAGGATTTTCGACAGACTGAAAAAGTCCAGTCGTAAATGGCTCCAGGAGCTACCAACAGTTGTGTGGAGCCTCAGAACCATCCCGAGCAGAGCCACGGGATTCACCCCATTTTTCCTGGTCCATGGCGCGGAGGCTATCCTCCCCGCGGACCTGGAATATGGGTCGCCTAGAGTCCAAAGTTACGACGAGGGCACCAACCAGCGAGCCCGCGAGGACTCGCTGGACCAACTGGACGAGGCCCGCACCGTGGCCCTGATGCACTCGGCAAGGTATCAGCAGGCGCTGAGGCGCTACCAGGCCCGGAAGATACGGCGCCGAGACTTCAGTGAAGGGGACCTAGTTCTAAAGCTGAGCCAAGACAACCGAGGCCACCACAAGCTATCGCCCCCATGGGAGGGACCCTACGTCGTGGTGAAAGTACTCAAGCCCGGCACGTACAAGCTGACCAACGAGGATGGTGAAGAACTCACCAACGCTTGGAACATCCAACAACTACGTCGCTTTTACCCTTAGAAAGGATTTCCAAGTTATTTTTGTAAATTACATACCCAACACCCCAGTTGGTTGTACAGATGTAAATTCTTTCGAATTAATAAAGTTAAAGGGCAACTTGGCTTTCCCCAGAAAGCCAAGTCACCCTTGGGGGCTACTACGGGGGGCATCCCCCCAAAAAATGGCACCATTTTTTCGCAAAACTCGTCACAAACGTACTAAGTACACCTCGACCCAAGTTCTGGGCAAACCTACGCGGGAAGCGGGCGGCTAAAGGGCGAAGAAGCGCGAGTCGGGGATAGCCTACGCCTCCAGCAGGATACGGCCCTTCCCCCTCGCCGCTTCGCCTACAAGCTACTTGTGTAAATGAACTTTCCCAGCCTGGGTTCACCTAAGAAAATTGGGAGGTGGAACAACACAGTTGTCGGAGCAAAAAAACATTACTTCTATTTGCAAATGTTCGAAGCATTTCAAGCAAGTAATTGTTTATTACACGGCCACATGGCCTGAATGCTAACGCTTAAGCAAAAAAGGGCTCGAACGCCCAGTGATCTTGAGGCTGGAGGGCCGCCGGCCGCGGGAGCGTCTGGAAACAGGAAGTCAGTGAAGTCCTCGGCGAGCATGTCAGCGGCGGTAGCGGCGAGCGCATCTGCACGATCCATCGCCACCTCATCTTCAACGCCGACCGGGACGACGTAGCCCGAGGACATGACCTCGAAGTCGACCTGGTAGTGGGACGCCACCACGCCAAGGGCCTTCTTGACGCCCAGGTGAAGCGAGCGGTGCATGCCCTGGGAGGCATGCCCGCCGATGGCACGTAGGGGACTCGCCAGTGAGCTCCTAGCCTGCGCCTCACCTTCTTCAACCTCTTGGCAGACCTCAAGAGCGGCGGCCCGCAACTCCTCCAACTCCTGTTGCGAGGAGTTGTAGGCCGTCTGCACAGCCTCGGCCTGGGTGGTCGTATTCCCCAGGGCGGTCCGCAGGCCTGAAAACCCATGACAGAAAAACAGAAATCAGGAGCGGATCCTGAGGGAGCCAAATCAACGAACGAGAAGGGGCAGGAACGAAACGCACCTTCGACCTGCTTCCTCTCCGAGTCGAGGGCCTTGCGCGCTTCCTCGGCCTCTTGCCGCAGGTCACGGACCGTGGTCTCCTACTCCTCGAGGGACTGGCACAAGTCCTCGTGCAAGATGCTGAGCTGGACCAGCTCCCCGTTGAGGTTCGAGGCCTCGTCTTCCCGCTGCTTGAGGGTCGCCTGCGCCCCCTCGATCACGGTGCGCTCTTGCTGGAGCTGACCCAGCGCCTCTTCTCGCGCCAGGCATTCCCGCTCGAGTGCAGCCCGGGCCTCGGCAAGGGCAGCCCGCTCCCGCTGAAGCTGGGCCTCCACCTGCTGGCGCGCGGTTTGCTCCTGATGGAGCTGCTCCTCTGCCGCGGCAAGCGCGGCGGCCTTGTCCGCCAAGGCCGTCCTCAGCCCCTCGGCCTCCTTGTCCTTCTCCTCGGCCTGACTCTGCCAGGCCCGCACCCCCTCGAGGGCCGCGCGGTCTTGCTGAAGCTGGGCACGAGTGGTGGCCACCTCGGCCTCCCACTCCGCCGCCACGGCGCGCGCCCCGCCAGGTCTTCCCACACCTTGTGCAGCGCCTCGTCCCGGTCCACGAGCGCCGCCTTCACCCTCTCGACCGCGGGGATGTCTTCCACAGCCTGGGCATCCAGCTCCGGAGGCTGGTCCCGCAGGGCCTCCGCCTGATACACCAGCCACCGGTCAGGGGTCCTCAGGGCCTCGACGAGGGCGTCGAGGGCGTTGTACTGCCCCCGGTACCAGTTGAGATCGGCGTCCAGGCGGTCGAGAGTGTCGTACCTCTCCCGGGCCCGACGCTCCAAATCATGCCACCGACGGGCAAGGTGAGAGAAGACGGGGGTCAGGGAGAGTGCAAACGCGGAAGAAACAAAGGGAAAAAACCACGAAACCCGACGAAAAATCACTAACCCGGAAGATGCGCCACGCGGGACCTCCATGGATCCGCAGCACTTCGTTCAGCGCCCGGTTGAGCGAGATGCCATGGTCACGGAACTCCTGCCACAGTGCCCGCTCAGCCTGGGCACTGGTGAAGTGAGCCGGCGGCGCGTCGGCGCGCTCCCGCTTCTGCTCCGGCGCGCGCTGGCCGCACCGTCCGGCGAGGGAGGACCGCACGTGACGACGAGGCCTCGGCGCTGTCAGCCGGGCGCCACGCCGCCATCATCCCTCACCACGAGCACCCCCGTCGGGGGCTCGGGGGCTGGTGCGGGTAGGTTCACCCACTGGTCCCATCCGGGTGGCGGAACGTCCTCGTCCTGGATCTCCACCACCGCCGCCTGACTGTCGCCGATCGGGCCGGCGCAAGCGGAATCGACGGCGCGGTAACCGCTGTGGTCATGGCCGCCGTCGGGCCGCCACAACCTCGCTGCGGCTCCATCGCCGCGGCCGCGGCGCGCGGGCCCTCGCTCACCGTCGTCGCCGCGCTCCCGACCGCCCGCGACGCCCTCGATGAGCGCCGCCTCGTGGGGATGGCCGCGTCCGACCTCAACACCTTGGCAGGCGCAAGAGGGGGACGGTCGGCGCCACCCTGTGAACACGAAGTTGAAAAGATCAAACTCACGCCTCTCGAAACGGAGTGTCTGGAAGAGCGATGGCCTACCTCAGGGTGGAGACGCCCCGCTTCCTCTTCCTCGAGGGCTCGGCGGGCGCTGAGGACACGGCCGACGCCGCCACCGTCGCGCCTCCGGACGCCTCTGCGGCATGCGTCAGCACCTCTACGGCGCGCCGACACCTCTGCAGGCGTGCGCCGCCTCCTCCATAGGGCGCCGGCGGCGGGCGCTCCCGAGCCCGCCCCAGGCACTTGTTTCTCCGCCACCTCCGCGGCTCTCGGTGAGGGGGCGCAGGCTCCCACCTCTCAGGGGGGCCTGCCCCCCGTCGCTTTCCTCTTCTTCCCCGACGACGAGTACTCCGGCGTCGCCGGGGGAGAGAGTCCCTGCTGCTCGCGCAGCCGGAACTCTTCATCTATCTGCTCCCGGCGCTCCCGGCGCCGGATCCCCCGCTCCTTCTTCCGCGCCGCCCGCTCTGTTCCCGCCGCTGAGCCGCGCGCGCCTGGGCTCGGGGTGTGGGCGGGTCGGACCGCGCAGCATTCACGGCCACCCTCTGCTAGGGAGGACGGGACATCAGAGTCGCGGCGGCACATGGCAAAGGGATCAAGGAAAGGGGGAAGAGTCCACTCACCAGCGGGCCGTCGGGAAGCATGACAAACGACCAGAGGTCATCATTGCTGGTCTTGACCGCCTTGAGGTTGACGGTGCGCCTCGCCCTCGTGGACGCGTACTCCTGGGGGAAACAGTCGGGTAGCAGCCATGAGTGCGCCAGCGCCACAGGGGCGGCCGCCTCATCCATTTCGAAGATACGGAGCCTCCTCTCCATGAGGGGGATGATCCGCCGGTGGTGAAGGTTCGCGAGAACCGAGGCCGTGCCCAGCCCGGCGTCCGCCAGGCTCTTCAGCGCGTGCAGGGCTGACCCCAGCCAATCCTGGCGCGAAGACAATGACACGCCGTGCCACCAAGAGTCGGCCTTCTCCTTCAGAACCTTGCTGGTGTAGAAGGGAAGGCCGGGCTCGTCGTTGTGACGGTAGAACCACCCCCGTTCCCACTCTGTGTTGATGGAGGTCATCGTGCAGGGAATGTAGAGTTCCCTGCGCGTCTCCCGCAGCGAGATCGACACGCCGCCGACGCGCACCGCGCGACGCACTCGCGCCTCCGGTGTGACGAGCGTGTGCAACTCCGCGCGAAAGAGGTGGACCCAGAGATCACAGTTCACGGGGATCCCCAGGAACCCCTCGCAGACGCCGACGAAGGTGACCGCCTGCGAGATCGCGTTCGGCGTGAAGTTGTGCAGCTCCACGCCGTAGTGGTAGCACAGCCCGCGAATGAAGCGGCTCGCCGGCGCCGCGAAGCCACGCTCATGGAAGCGGATGAAGCTGACAACGTAGCCGAACGGCGGGTTGGGCTCCCGGTCCGCCGCCGGCGGGACGATCCACGCCGGGGGTTGCCCGTCCACGTTCGGCGCCAACTGGCCACCGTTCTCGAGCTCGTGCAGCGCGAACTCCATCACCGTCGATCGGGGCCACGGCAGTGGGTCCACTACGATGATTGCCTGCGGGGGAGCCATGTCGATCGGCGGGAGGCGCGACAACGAAGCGGACGCTAGGAGAGACGAAGGAGCGCGCGGTGCTCTGGAGCAAGGGTGAGTAAGACGAGAGCAATTGGCGCTAAGTGCTGAGGTAAAGAACTCACCTCCTCCCTCCTCTCGGATTTATGGATCCACGGAGCCGCGCTCCCCGAATCGCGCGCTCCGCGCGCATTAACTGCAGGTGACGGTGCCCGTCACTAACAAGCGGGGCCCACCACGACCGAAACAGCCAGGCGCACACACGCGCGCGATCATTACGGTGCGGCAATCGAAGAGCCACGGCGGGCTGTCACGTCCGCCCGCCCACGTCGCCCACTACACGCGCGGCCGCGGCGCTTGAAAAGGCGCGCCCTGAAAGGATCGAGGCAATATGGCCTAGAGGGGGGTGAATAGGCCTGCACAAAAAATTTAAACTTTTTCTGCAAAAACACTGTCAGACTCCGGAACCTCCGAGATTATTCTCGGAACCTCCGAACGAGGTAGCCTCCGAGATTAAACTCAGAACTTCCGGCAACTATTAGAACAGAGCATAAATAACTTGAGCTGCAAATAACTTGATGAAAACCAGATCTACTAAATTCTAGGAGGTACTTAGGACCTAGCAAGAAGATTTCTAAGCAAGGAACAAGCTAGGAAGGTACCACAACATAGATCGGGAGCAAACCCTAATAGATCTAGTCAAGAGCAAGCATGAACAAGTAAGTAAACAAGAGCACGCACGAGACAAAGATTTATCCCGTGGTTCAGCTCGCCACAAAGGCTTGCTTACGTCCACGTTGTTGAGGAAGCCACAAAGGCTAGGGACCACAAAGGTCAACTCCTCTCTCACACCTATCACTTTGGGTAATAGGTGGAGGCTTTCCACTAGAATCACAAAGGGTAATACAAACACCTTGGAGCTTCCACAAATCGGGTTGGAGAGCTTCCAAGAACCTCTATCCGTCTAGGAGCAAAGCTCCAAGAGTAATAGATCCACCAAGCTTGCTAGGGTTCTTCCAAGTGCTCAAGTTCAAAGGAGAGAAAGATTTGCTCACTAACTCACTTCAAGAATCCACTCTCAATCAATGCTAGGCAAGGATTTGGAAGAGAGTAGGTTAGGAGTGAATGCAAGGTGAGAGAATGAGGTTGGAACTGCGTACTGTGCAGAGGGAAGAAGAAGCTAACCGTTGGGGGACCAAGGGGTATAAATACCCCCAGATCCAGAATAGTAACGACTATATTTCAGAGTTCGGAACCTCCGAGAAAAATCTCGGAACTTCCGACCTTTGAAATCTCTGCTGACTGTAGCCCGTACGGTCGGAACCTCCGAGAAAAACCTCAGAACCTCTGAACAACAAACAGCAGGGGCAAAACAGCAGCAGGTCTCTTCCCTTTGGGTGAGGATTAGGGTTTAAGAAAGATAGACTATGAGCACTTGAAACCACCCTAACTCACCATTAGTATCCCTCTTGATAGTACGGATTGTCCTATGCTCAAATTCAAAAGATAAAATAAATAAACTCCTCCAAATAGCATAGATATCCTTCTTCATTCAGTTGAGGGGTCTCTATTCTTTCTTTTGCACCTGTAAAAATAACTCTATGCTGCACAACAGTCTCAAAAGCCCATTAGCTCTTTAATTGTGTGGTCAACATCACCAAAACCCTCATAGAGCTTGATTGCACTTACAATCTCCCCCTTTTTGGTAAATGTTGACAACCCAATTAAAGTTTACAATTTAATTTAAAAGATTGAGCTTTTAATGATTTGAGTACAAGTCTCCCCCTCAATGTATGCATGTACCTTTTGAATAGGGTAAAATGTTTTAACTGACGTTTAAATTGTATACATTGTAGGTAAAGTGTCAAGATAGTTATACTCAAACCATCGAGGGGTGCAAAAGAAGTGTAACAGATAATACGTGATGCATATGACATGTGAAAACAATCAGAGAGTTATCTGTTAGCAGAGTTCGGAACCTCCGAGAAAGTTTTCGGAACCTCCAGGAGTTGGAGCCTCCGGAAAAATTCTCAGAACCTCCGAGGTCTGTAACAGATACTCCAACAAACAACCATACACAGGCAAAGCATCAATATGACCAGAAATAGCAGCTAGATAAAGATAACAGCATCCAACACATCTAGCCCTATTACATCCATCACAAAAGTTTTAAAGTTTTCACATCCCACAGTTTTGACCATGACCAGACCATGCTTGCCAACAGAGGCAAGCTAAAAGCTTTACAACAATTCAAACATTAACCACCAAGGAGTTTATGAGAGAATAGTTAGCACTCTCATCTCACCAAAAGAACAAAAGAATTTTCTGTTGTTAGCCACTAGCCAGCCAGCCCCACCAGAAGCTCCAGGTCTTCAGATTCATCTCAATCTTCATATTTCTCTGCCTTTGTCAACAGTTTAACAAAAAGGAAAGAAAAGAAGAGAGGAAGTTAGAACAGGACCTAGGGAAGTTACTCTTCATCACTGGAGTCAGAGGCATCCTCCTCAGCCTCACGAACAGTACTGTTAGACCCAAAATCAGAGCCATATTCAGAGGATATGTCTATAGGCCTTCTGACAGGTCTTCCAGCAGTGGCCTTCCTTCTGACCCTAACACCAGATGAAGATCCCATTGCCTTCTTACCAGTAGCTTCTTTCCTTAATCTGGCCATCTTGGCACTGAGTGGCTCAACATCTTCTTCATCTTCATCAGAATGAGCAGCAGGCACATCTTCAGCCATAGGACTGGCAGGGTCCTTCTCACCCTCATCCTCACTAGTGGTATACTCTGGAAAATCAGGAAAGATGGGTGGAGGAGGGAGCATGGCATTGAAGGACAGCCCCTGGTACTTCAGCAGCCTGTTCATATGCTCCCTGAGCTTAAACAGCTGAGTTGTTGTCCAGTTGCAGAACCTCCAGGTGTCCCTCACCATGCCCCTCAGCTTGTGTAGTCCAGTGGGCATGGGTGCCTTGCTGGGTCCTTCTTCTGGATCAATCTTGTGCTGCTTGGAACTAGCCTTCTTCAGAATGTGCTCCTCAACCACTTGTTGCTTTTTCTGATGCTGCCACTGTTTGACTTGGTAAGATGCATGCTCGACATCCTTCTTGAAACTCACACCAGAGACCATCTCTATCATATACATGATGTAAGGGGCATAGGGCAAGTTGCACTTGCCACTCTTAGTCACTTCCACCAAGTTATACCAAATGAATCTGCTGATTGAGAAAGGCCGGGCTCCTGGCAGCAACCTGGCCAGCAGATTGGGTGCAAACCTTCTGAGGCTGGTTGAGTCACTTCCCCCTTTTGGGTAGATGGTTTCCCCGAACATGTTGTTGAGCACATAGAAAACAGATTTCAGGGCAGTGGTGGAGCCATATGTCAGCTCATCACACTCATAGGTGGCAGCAATCTTGCTATGGTTCATATGAGCCTCAAAGTGGATGATATCAGCCTCCCTGTCCTCCTTGTTGAACCCAAACAACCTAGCAAATGTAATGAAATCTATCTTGTAATGCACACCTTCAGTCATCTAGTGGATTGTCTCTTTGCTGTCCTCATGAAAGAAGGTTGCATGAAACTGAGCCAAGACCTCAATGTTACAGTCATACTTGAAACTCATTATATCTCTCATCTTGTACTTGTCCACAAGCTCAAGCACATCTTCCTTCACTAGTTCCTCTGCTGCCTCTAGATGGGTAAAGTCAATCCACTTCATCTTGATCAGCTTCATCTTAGTATTCAGGACTGTCTCATAGAATTTGAAGTGAAAAATAGACCAGAACCTATAGTCTATTGCTGCCATCTTGGGATTTACATAAGGATTCTATTCTCTGGCCTTCTTGACTAGAAAACCTGCTCCATCATAGTTTGTGTGCTAAATGTAAACAGAGTTGTCATACTTTGTTGGAGGGTGTCTCTTGAGTAGCACCTTGTGATACTTCAGGTAGGTGGAGTCTATTTCCCCTAGCAGCATATCATCCTCAAGCTCAATAGGGATGGTCTTCCCCTCTGTACCCCCATTATCCTCTACATGTGCAGCAGAGCCAGATCCTCTTCCTCCAGACAGACTGCCCCCTCTTCCTCTCCTGGGGGTAGCTTTCCCTCTGCTGCCGCTACCACCCACAGGCTCTCTTGCTGCAAGCTTGAAGGCCCTCTCTCTAGCAGGTGTTTCAAATGGCTGTCTCTGCCTCTTAGCATAGATTTTGTCAGTAGGAGTTCCAGACATCTACCAGAAAGGATCATGGGTAGCAGATAAGAATTGGATCAAGGTAGATAAAGACTAAGGTTCACAGATAGACATGAAGTTCAATTGATTAAGTTTCAGTGGAATTTTGAATCACAGACGGTCACTTGTTAGTACAGACTTCGGAATCTCCAAGGATTTTCTCGGAACCTCCGAAGTCAGGGTACTGACAGGAGACAGTTTGTTGATTCCACTTTCAACCGAGTCTTAACCAAAGGAGCAAGCATGATGGAATTTAGCTATGATAGATATGAGAAAAGTTGTTGCAAGTGAAGTGAAATTCAGTGGAACTTTGAATCAAGGTCAACCTACAGTAGGTTAGAGGGTTCGAAACCTCTGAGAATTTTCTCGGAGCTTCCGAGACTCTGTAAACCTTACTGCATTTTGAATTTTGATTCAACTTTCAACTGAACCTAATCTACACATGCATCACAGGCAACCAGAACATGGCACAAGGTAGCATTCTACAGTCACAAGATCTAGACCCCTAAGATCTGATGGATCTAGGAATTAGGGTTAGGGTTTAGTTTCGGGTTACCTTGAGTGGGGAGGAAGATGATGGAAGTCGCTGATCTTGAGAAGCGTTTACGCCATGGGACGTAGCCCAGAGGCCCCCTCCAGATCAGAGATCTGGTGGCGCTGAAGAGGAGCAACTCGCCGGAATAGATCCAACGGTGCAATGTTGCTCCCTTCTGCTTCTCAGAGATCGACGAGATAGATGAGTAAAGGCGCAGATCGAGGCTTCTTTCTTCTTCCTCCGTACTAGACCCGAGCGGATCTAGGTCAACCTCTGGAGTGGTTCCTTCCTTCCTCCTCAGTTGCGACCCACCAACGAAGAGAGCTCCACGGCCTCGCACGTGTGACCACGAGGAGCGCGGTCACCGGCGGCGAGGGAAGCGGTGGCGGTGGCACGGTGGTGGAGAAGAGAGGTGCGGTGCGGTTGCAGTCGAGAGAGAGAGAGACGCGGTAAAACGGATCTGAGAGACTGACTGCCGCGGTGAAAGGGAACGAAGAATTAACCCTAGGTAAAAGAATATTCCCCGTAGATGCTAGATTCCTTTTAACTGCCCTTCGGTGAAGACTGAGCATTAAGTCTGTAAAGATTGGAACTTCCGATGTTTTTCTCATAGCTTTCGAGGCTCGGAGCCTCCAAAGATTTCCTCGGAGCTTCTGAAACTTGAATTCCAGAGACAGTTAACTTTCACTCCTTTGAGATTTTGAACTTTCTATCAACTGAGATCTTTATGTCATGGTACCCTTGACTTAAGTGGCTAGAAAAACAAGCAATCACACACACAACTATAGCCACTTAAGACAAGTTAGGGATATGAAAGTAGATTTTGAAAAACCTTTTAAGATAGTGTTTTCACACACACTTTTTCAAACAAATTTTCAAAGAATACTAATAGTTTGAAGCAAACAATTATGGCATGCTAGAGATCAAACCACGCAACGAGAATCAAGAATATTTAGTTCATTCCTTAAACTACAAAACCTTGACTCATCGAGAGGTTTAGTGAAAATATCGGCTAGTTGTTTGTCAGTGCTCACATGACTTAAAACGATATCTCCTTTGGCTTCGTGGTCTCTCAAGAAGTGATGACGGATGACTATATGTTTTGTGCGAGAATGGCTTACGGGGTTGTTTGCAAGCTTTATGGCACTTTCATCATCACACAAAAGTGGGATATGGGAAAATGACATCCGTAATCCTTTAGGGTTTGCTTCATCCAAAGTAGTTGAGCACAACATGCGCCGGCTGCAACATACTCGGCCTCGGCGGTGGAAAGGGCTACTGAGTTTTGCTTTTTAGAACTCCAAGACACTAGGGACCTACCAAGGAATTGACACGTCCCCGATGTACTCTTTCTATCTACCTTGCAACCGGCATAATCGGAATCCGAATAGCCAAGTAGATCGAAAGTGGAGCCCTTAGGGTACCACAAGCCAAGGTTAGGGGTATGTACTAGATATCTCAAGATTCTCTTTACGGCCATGAGATGGCACTCTTTCGGGTTAGCTTGAAATCTAGCACACATGCACACACTAAGCATAATATCCGGCCTAGATGCACATAAGTAAAGAAGAGAGCCGATCATGGAGCGATATACCTTTTGGTCCACAGATTTCCCTTCTTCATTAAGGTCCATGTGTCCATTGGTAGGCATTGGAGTCTTGATGGGCTTTGCCTTGTCCATGTCAAACTTCTTTAACATATCCCTTGTATACTTGGTTTGACATATGAACGTCCCTTCTTTAGCTTGTTTGATTTGAAATCCGAGAAAGAACTTGAGCTCACCCATCATGGACATTTCAAACCTCTTTGTCATCACCCTACTAAACTCTTCACAAAAAGTTTCATTAGTACTACCAAATATTATGTCATCGACATATATTTGGCACACAAAGATATGACCATCAAGTTTTCTAGTGAAGAGAGTAGCATCGGCTTTGCCTATCTCAAAGCCTTGCTTGAGCAAGAAATCCTTAAGGCATTCATACCATGCTCTTGGTGCTTGCTTTAGCCCATAGAGCGCCTTATGGAGTTTGTAGACATGATTAGGACGCTTGGGATCTTCAAAACCCGGTGGTTGCTTAACATATACTTCTTCGGAGAGTGGTCCATTGAGAAATGCACTCTTGACATCCATTTGATAGAGCTTGAAGTCATGATGGGCAGCGAAAGCTAGTAGAAATCGAATTGCTTCAAGTCTTGCTACCGGTGCGTATGTTTCTCCAAAGTCTAGCCCTTCAACTTGAGTGTATCCTTGAGCAACCAATCTTGCTTTGTTCCTAGTCACAATACCAAACTCATCTTGCTTGTTTCGAAAGACCCATTTAGTACCAATGATGTTGGTATTTGGCCTTTCCACCAACTCCCACACTTGATTTCTTTCAAAGTTGTTCAACTCCTCTTGCATAGCCACCACCCAATCCGGATCCTCAAGAGCTTGCTCTACCTTGGTTGGTTCAAGAGAGGAAACAAACGAGTAAAATGCGCAAAAATTCTTAAGACGAGATCGTGTTGTTACCCCTCTTCTTATGCTCCCAAGGATGTTGTCAACGGGATGATCCCGTTGTATGACTTGATGTACATTAGGATGTGATGGTCCAAGAGGTTGGTGTAGAGGTTGGTCTTCATCATCTTCATCAGCTTGGGGCTCAGATGTACTTGCTTGAACATCCCCTTGCTGATCAATTTGCTGGTTCAGGGTGTCTTGTGGTGTTGGACTTCCAGACCCCGGAATCTCCAGAGAATTTCTCGGAGGTTGAGTTTCAGTGCCAGTTCCCGAAACCTCTGAGGAATTTCTCGGAACCTCCGAAGTCTGTACAGTTCCTGAACCAGTGACTTCTGGCCCTTCGAGTGGTGTTGAAGCTTGAGCTTGGTTCTCATCTTCCTCTTGTGCCTCAACTGGTCTAACATCACCTATGGCCATTTGCTTGATTGCTTCACAAGATGGCTTCTCTTTACCTACAACATTCAAATCAACTTGCTCCACTTGAGAACCATTAGATTCGTCAAAGGTCAAATCTACCGTGACTTCAATCCTCCCGGTGGTTAGATTGAAGACTCGATAAGCATGCTCATTTGGACCATAACCAAGAAGAAATCCTTCGTCAACCTTTGGTGCAAACTTAGAGGTTTGGGGCCTCTTGTTTAAAATGAAACATTTGCACCCAAACACTCTAAAGTAAGACACCTTGGGCTTTTTACCGGTGATAAGCTCATAGGAGGTCTTCTTGTGAAACTTGTGAAGATAGAGGCGGTTGATTGCATGGCAAGCCGTGTTGATAGCTTCGGCCCAAAAAATGTCTTGAGTCTTGTACTCATCCAACATGGTTCTTGCCATCTCAATAAGAGTTCTATTCTTCCTCTCAACCACCCCATTTTGTTGAGGGGTATAAGGTGCTGAAAATTCATGCTTGATGCCCTCTTCATCAAGAATGTTGACGGTTAATAATTGTATCAAAGTTCGTTTGTGACTCGCAAGCGTACAAGTCTCCCGTCGTAGTCAAGGGACCCTTCTTCCCTCGAGTGGTGAACCCAAGGTATCGAATCCGTGGAACAAATGTGTGACGCAAAACTTAATCTAATAAAGCCAAGTAACTTCAATCTTCGATAGAAGAAACCCTAATGCATCTAAGTAAAAGACACAAAACGAATCTAATCTACTAAAGACCGGAGAAAACAAAGTAAGATTGGGTAGATAAACCGATCTAGAGGGATCGGGGTAAGCCTTTTGTTGAAGTTCCAAGCAAGAGAAGAAGTAGCAAATCGAATCTTAATAGAAGCCTATTTAAATTGTGGTTTCCCGTCCAAATCCGAAAACATCCGCCTTTCGAGACCCCCGTTCTGTCACAACGTATCCCTATTCATGCGGGGAGCTTAGGGCGAGTCAAAAGACAAGTCGAGATTCTTTCGGAAGATCGGCGTGTACCTCTAGCCACCGCGGCTACAAGAACACCCTATGTAATCTATCTCGAGAATAGAATTGGAATAAGCAAAGCCGATCGAAAAACGAAATCTTCGAGGAAACACTTGATCGCTAGGAAAAGATTCAACTTGATAATTCAACTATAACAATGATACATACACAAGATCACCACCGGGATCCTTCCTTGATCTTGCTTCTAGCTCCGGGAACTCCGACGTGGTCTTTCGTGCAAGGTTCCCACGTCGGCTAGGGGAACCCTAGTCAACTAGCTCGACCCTCTCCTCTCCGAGATGGTGTCCCTCTCTTCTCTGCTCCTCGGCGGCCGATGATGAATTCTTCTCTCCGAGGCTCTCGGTCAGGGGGCTATAAATAGCCCGATTGGCGGCTAGGGCAAAGGAGGGGGCATTTGGGCCCTGGATGGGCCTGGGCCGACCGGACTGGGCCGGCCGGCCTGGGCCCATCTAGGCCCAGCCCGAGGGCTCCTTCGCTCCACGTCGGTTCCCTTGCTTCCTGGATGTTTCCCCCTTCTGCATGTAGGTCCATGTCGTCGGTTTCTCTCACGAATTGGACTCAACTCCTTGTCTTGCAAGACTCGGCACTTTACCGGTCGGGTCCCCGGAGTCCGTCGTCTTCTCGGATCAAGTCCCGGCTTCTTGGAGTTAAGTTTGCTTCATTGCATGACTTGTACGGGGCTTCAAGGTCTTGTCATGAGGTGCTTGATGAACTTATCCCGAAAGTCTTGCATTCAACACTAAAACCCTGCATAAACATTAAACTCCAAAACCGACATGCACACGTGAACTTGTTATACCACGGGGATTAGTACCAATGGATAAGGTATAAAACTCATGCCAACACCGAAGGTAAACTCATGGCTAGGTTGACGGATTTTCACCGTCAACATCTCCCCCATGCTTAAACCTTGCTCGTCCTCGAGTAAGCCTTCGATGGATATCATCATTGCCAAACAATATTTAAACTTTGCATTTGATCACACATGAGAAAACCTAATGCTCTCAAAATTTTAATTCATTAAAGTTCCATAATGTACTAGCCTTCATCTCTACGGAGGGTAGATTCTTATTAAGCTTATCCCACGAGTATTAACATGCTCACAAAGTTTAAATAGATCTCAGAATTTTTGAAATAAAGAACGAGATAAAGAAAAGCTAAACCAAGCTCACAAATTTAAATCATCTTGTATATTGCTCATGAACTCTCATATCACTTGTCTCTCAAGCCTATATATTCTACTCCTTTCCCTCTCATATATATGTGTGGTAGGCTTTATATGGAGCTTTGGGAAAGTTTAGTCCTAACAAGGTTTTATAAATGAGGTGCTGTCAAAACAAGACAAGCTTCTCATGGTCTTACCGAGACTCGTCAAAAAGGTCATTGGAAAATAATGTTAAATCAAGGAGGGGAAAGAAAAAAATACACACACTTTTAGATGAGTGGACATGTGCAAATAGCAAAGAGTGATCCCGAGGCACAAAGGAAGTCCTCGTTATCGGATTGCACATGGTTGGAAAATGAGAATGGATCTTTTTAACTTGAAGCCTTGAATGCACTTTTAGAGAACCGGGGAGTTCACTTTACGCACATATATTTTTTTCTCTTTCTCATATTTCTCATTCTTTTCTTTCTTTCTTTCTTTCTTTCTTTCTTTCATTCATTATATATATTTTTCTTCTTCTTGTGAGACCTTCACCTTGGAAGTCACGTATATCGCCGAATTTTTTCTTTCATCATTATTTCATTTTTTTAAAAAAAAACTCCCTTTTTGAACTCTAAAACTGCACCGTACCTACCTCCTCCCCCATGCTTAGACGTTGCTCGTCCTCGAGCAAAGAGGCGAAAAATAAGGTAGGTATCGGGGTATTCTTCCTTGGAGAGATACTTGAAATCTTCTATGTCGGCGCCGTCTTGCGATCTTCCTTGAATTGATGATCCATTCTCAACGATAGGTTGTGGTCAAGGAGGTAATCACAAAAGATGATATTTGGTTTAAGGGTGGATATCTGGCGAAGTTTGTGAGATCTCCAATGCGGGGATACACAATGCACGGATAAAAGGCTAGCAAAAAGATAGATACGCAAAAACGGAATGACCAGCTTCTTAGTCTCGGGCCAGAGAAATCATGGCCTGCAATAACTCACTCAAAAATAAATCTTGTACACTAAGGTTTACGCACTCAAATATATATAAGGCTTTGGATAGGTTGAGCAACACACAAGCGATATTTGTGACAAGGTTAGCGATATTTTTTAGCATAAAAGACATCTTTAATCTATTCATAACTTGAGAGCACATAAAACACTATGGGTCTTTATTTTAATCATAACCTCCGCTGAAAATTAAGCTAGCATTTAAATAAATTCAGATTTGTATTTTTAAGAGAGCACTAGCTTAAACATGCATAAATCAATTACAAAGATGAACAAAGCTGCAATTATAATCATATATCATCATGGCACGAATTTTGTAACTTTTCCAATGATATAATCAAGGTGGTTTCTTTATTAATGATGACATCAAGTTGAAATACAAACTGAAAATAAACAAACATGCTTGCTGAAATTTAAATAAAAACAGAAAATACTACGCAAACACACATAAGCAAAAGCTGAAAATTACAGAGAAAAAGAAAAGAAAAGAAAACTAAAGTTCCTAAATCTTCTAGTCCTCCGCCGGTGGTTGATGTTGATGATCTTGATAATAATACCCTTGCTCATAATATGATTGGACATTCCCTCCGACGAATTGATTTGGCTCCACGAGGTGAAGGCGTCCGAGCTCAAAGGCAATATTTGCGTTGCCTTCACCAAGTTGAGCTGCGTTAGCTTGGATGGCTGCGATGTTTTGGGCGTTTCTTGCAGCATACCCTCCAATTATGGCCATGCTTTGTTGTGGTTGGGGATGATGAGCGTAGGACTGCGAAGTTAGCGTTGGGCACAACATAATTTGGTGGGGGTACCGGTGCACCACCCCCCATGCTTGCTCTTGTGGCCCTCCGTAGTAACTTGGCGGAGGAGGGATCCCGCCGAATGGTTGCACATTGGGTTGTGCTCCACTCGCTTGTGCGGAGGATGTTCCCTCCTCTATGATTCTTCCTCTTTTGTTCTTCCTTGCAGGGACAAGGAGTCCCTCTTCCAACCAATCTTCCCTCCCTTCGGTGAAAAGCCTAAGCCTCTCATTCGGAAGGGGTAGGTTCACTATGGCCAACCGATAACCTCCTCTCTCATCTCCACTAATGTATTTGCCTTGCCGCAAATACTCAATGCCGAGAGAGGTACCACGCAAAAGGTGGTCGGGGTTTCTTGCGATCCCCGGCCGCAAGGAGAAGGCCAACATGGAGAGGTAGCACCCCGAACCAATATTACCCGCCCCCGATGTTGCTTCACAACACCAACGGTTGATCATAAGGTAAGAAGGGTCTATTGGCTGCCTGGCAATTAAAGCCGAGTATAGCCAATTCAACTCCGTGTTGGTCACCTTTGTCTCCTTCATCCTCCCCAATACCCTCTTGCACATCCAAGAGTGAAATATCCGGATAATGGGGTTGCGGATGCAATTGCGTTGTTGATGGGCTTCTCCGGAGATCATATTCCAAAATCCCGCCAACATGCCGGGTGGCACGTCAACTTTCTCCGGAGCTCCCTTGTGGAATCCAAGCAGCTCCCTCACGTGCTCGTAGGGAACCACTTGTTGGACTCCCTCCAAACGGAATGACAAGCTTTGCACCCCATCATCATCGGAATGACAAGCTTTGCACCCCATCATCATCAATGATGGGTGCAATAGTCATCAAAATTTCCAAGGCGAACCCCAAATGGGTGTCCACCGACACTCTGTTGGAGAACTGCACCCATCCAAGGTGCCCCAACATATAGTATATGTCGGTGCCAAAACCCAAGGTGTAGAGTGCTTGGTCGTCGAACTCGACGTTGGGCACAAGCCTCTTCTCAAGATTAGAGAGCCTCTCCTCCTCCTCCGCCGACAAGATGATGAA
This sequence comes from Cenchrus americanus, assembly GCA_947561735.1. NCBI lineage: Eukaryota > Viridiplantae > Streptophyta > Magnoliopsida > Poales > Poaceae > Cenchrus > Cenchrus americanus. The sequence goes on from OX387240.1 coordinate 109,513,528, forward strand.
GCCGTACGAAGAGTATGTCGGGGTGTAAGGAGGTGGCGCGGTTGAGCGAGTCGATCGTCGTGGTGGCGCGGGCTGCTCCTCCGTGTGCCCACGAGGTTCGGTAAACCTCATGGAAGTGCTTCTTGCAGCCCTCATACCACCAAGGAGGAGAGCATCGTTCCTCCTCGGTGGTGCCGTATCCGTCTCCATGCTCGGGGAGACTCGGAAACCGAGTGCCTCCTCGAAGACGTGGTTGATGACGGCTTGGACGACGACAAACTCTTCTTCTTGGAGAAGAGACTTGTGGTCTTCTTCCACATGGTTGCTTGCACTCTTTTCTTCAACTAAAACTGCGGGGTTGCAACCGGTAACTAGGCACTTAAACTTCCTTGCTTCGGATGTGGACTTTGAGTGGATTAAGGATGTGGATTTTTTCTTGAGCTATCAAGCTTGAGAAGGTTGGCTATGTCTACGAGAGGTTTTGAGCACACAAACTTGAACACACAAACAAAGGAAGGAGAGGGAAGCTTGCTGCAGAAAACGGGAGCCGGGGGGCTCCTTTAGTAGGTGAGGCCGGCCGGCCGGACCGGCCGGCCCGGGGTCCTCCCGGCTCCTCCCCGCCTCGTCTTTCTTCCAAAGCATGATCATTTCGCCTCCGCAACTTTCCCCGCCCGCGTGCTCCACGAGTTGCACCGCCCAAACGCTCTCGTCCACTCCTTTTCTTGCATTATTGGTCCTCCCACTTGATGCTCCATGCTTTGGGTCATGTCCATGCTCCCTAGCTCCACTTGCTTCACATGCCACTATGAAATTCCTGCAAAGTTGATGCTTGCTGCCCACCATGCTTGTCCTTGGCATGTGGAATTGGTGAAAGTTGATAAAAGGGAATCCAATGGTGCATGCATGATTAATTCAAACTAGATTGCCTCCATTTAGGTGTGTTTAAGGTTAAGCACTCCCCTAATTCGAAATTTAAAATATTTTTCAGAGCCATGCAAGAGCTCAAACATAATTTTAGAGAAGTTTTTAAACCATTAAAAACAAATGTAAGTCGAAAATATTTTTCGACTACGTCGATTTCGGTCTCACCGGTATAGTTTGCCTTCATTGGTTGAGAGCGAGACATTTTCCCGCTTGATCATGGGGGCATAGGTTTAGGTTCTAATTTTGGCTAAATAAGAAAGATTTTGAATAAAACAAAATTAGAATAGGCTTAGAAAAATTCTAATCCTAGAGAAACCAAGGATATAGATTTTTAAAACCAACCAAAAGTTTTGATTTCTAGGTTCACGCGAGTTCTACCACGTGCTGAATTTTATTAACACCTAAATATAAATCGTGGCTCTACTCGTGTGGTTTTAGCATGAAAAATAAGTCAACCTCAGCACCATAATGAGGGTTAAAGGTTGAGTTAGGTTCTGAATTTATTTGGTTGAGGTTTCTCGAAAAGAAAAGAACAACCAAGCACATAGGAGGGTTCATGCAAAAGGGTTTATGATAAAGCAAACATTCAATCAAGAATTATGTCTCTAATATTGTTCAACCACCTCTAAGTCTAATGTCTTTGCGTAATAAAACTCAAAAACTAAATTATTAAAAAATACTCGAAAAACCTGGAATCGGGTTGTCCTCCCGGTAGCTTATTCTTGACTCGACGAAACGGGTTGCCTCCCGCCTAGCGCTTCGTTTATAGTCTATAGCTAGACTTCTTCACTTGATTACTCCGGATCAACGCTCTTTGCGGGCGTTGCAATCTTGGGTACCCACTTCCGCACCATCTTGGGCACGGGCTTGTCTTCCGGCTTAGTCGGCTTAGTCATTTTTTTGGTCTTCACAGGCGGCTTCTCTTCCTTTGTCTTGACGGATGCAACACCTTCTTTGATTTTCTTTACGTTCATTTTTTTTGGCTCCTTTTTTTTCAGCCCCTCCGTTTGTTTTGGTTCTCCCTTCACTCCAATCATGTTGCATGCCTCGATTCTTGGACGGAAATTGAAGGAACTCCTTTCTCCGTTGATATCGAACATGATCTCCCCCTTGCCAACATCAATAGTAGCTCCCACGGTCTTGAGGAACGGCCTCCCTAGGATGAGCGGCGGCTTCTCCCTCTCTCCCATCTCGAGCACAACGAAGTCGACAGGGATGAAGTGGTGTCCAATCTTCACGGGTACATCTTCAGCAATGCCCAAGGGATAGCGAATGGAGTTGTCTCCCAACTCCAAACATATTCCCGTAGGCTCCATTAGTAGGCGTAGCTTCTCGAACACATCCCTTGGCATGACGCTCACACTAGCTCCAAGGTCGCATAACGCCTTCTCGAAGTTGAAAGAACCAACCGAACATAGAATTGTGGGGCACCCGGGGTCTTTTTGCTTCTCTAGCCCATTAGCAATAGTGGCACTACACTCCTCGGACATCTTGACATGATCTACCCCGAGTGTTGCTATCTCATATTTATTTGCAAGTATATCTTTAAAGTAACGAGAATATGTAGGTACTTGTAGGGCATCTAGTAATGGCATGTTGATGCTAAGTCTACGCACAACTTCCACAAACTTCTCAAAGTGGTTGTCAAGTTTACCTCGGAAGTAGAGTGGCTTGGGTTGCGGTATCCTCGTGTCTTCCTCCGGCATCTCGAATTCGGGTTCCTCAGTGACGATCCCCGTAACCTTCTCTTTAGCAGCTCCTTCCACCTCGGTGGATGGTTTAAGCTTCCTTGCTCCCGCGGAACATTCCGGATCTTCGGTCTCCTTCCCCGAACGCGTTTGAATGGCCTTCGCCGATTCGGGACATTTGGGTTGTCCCAGAAGCTTCCCTTCATCATTAGTGAGGCGCCCCGCAAGTTGTCCAACTTGCGTCTCGAGCATCTTCATCATGTTGAGCACTTGATGATTGGAACTTCTGACCTCCGTCACTTTGCTATCGATGTTCTCCAACACCTTGTCTATGGTCTTGAACTTGGTGACAATGTCCTTGTTGATCTTAGCTTGCTCATCCATGAACTCCTTCAATTGTATACGAAGCGGAACCGCGTTAGAAATAGATGAGCTTGCATTAAATTGAGGCCTACCTTGCCCGTAGCGGAAGTTCGGCAATTCTCCCTTCCTCATGTAGTCGAGCACTTTGGCTTCCTCCGGACAATCTTTGCGGACATGGCCATACTCTCCACATTCTTCACATGTGGACCTTGCTTCGGCGGCCTTCAAGTCTTGAGCCTCTTTCTTTTCCATCTCCATCTTCTCCAACCTCCTCATGAGCGAGTCGATCTTGCCTTCAAGTATGTTCTCCTTCTCCACTTGCAAGACTCCTTTGACGTTCCCCGTGGGTTGAACCGGATGTAGGCGCCGGATGACGCCCACGTGTCATTATCCGCGACCTTCTTGAATAGAGTGAAAGCTTCCGTCGGTGTAAGTTCGATGATGGATCCTCCCGCCGATGCATCGATGATCGTCCTTGACGCCATGGTGAGTCCTTGATAGAACTTTTGCACGAGGTCTTCCTTCGGGAACTTGTGATGTGGAACCGCCCGGTGTACTCGTTGAAGCGCTCGAATGCCTCCGAGATAGTTTCCGTAGGATATTGAACAAAGGTGGCAATCTTATTACGCAAGCTTTGAGTTTTACCCGGTGAGTAGTATTCCTTCATGAAAGCCTTCATCAACGTGTTCCAATTTTGCACCGTCTCCGCCGGTTGAGAGTGGAACCATTGCAAAGCCTTCCCGAGTAGTGAAAACGGAAAAAGCCTTGCCCTCATTTGGTCTTGAGTCACCCCATCCATGTTGAAAGTCTGACATAGTTGAATCAATGCTTGGAGGTGAAGGTTCGGATCCTCTTTACCGGTGAAGGGTGAATGTTGCACCATGCGGATTGTTGAGGTCTTGATCTCGAACGGTCTTCCGATCTCCTCAAGGTTCAAGATTGGTAGGTCGATGATGTCTGGGGTGCATAGCTCCCCAATCTTGCGTTCTTGCGGTGGTTGGTCACCCATTGGTGGAAGTCGATTCTCCCGAGGACTTCGAGGTGGTGAATGCTTTGGAGATTCCTGCGATCCTTTGTCTTCCGACTCCGAATCTACAAAATCCAGCTTTTTAGCTTGATGTGCTTCGCGTCTCCTTAGCCTGTAAAGTTTTTCTGGATCATCCACAAAATTATTGGGTTTGTTGGAGAGGTACCCGTCCATCTCCTGTTAGGGTTAGCAATAAACAAAGTATGCAAAAAACTAGAAAGTAAAAACAAATCTATAAAAACTAGGGTTAGACAAACTAGATTAGATGTATTTTGAGGATGATCAAAATTTAGTAGATGCAAAAATAAAAACAAAAAGAAAACTGAAAATTACAAAAAGGCAATAAAAAAAATCAAATCTTGATCACTTGTTCCCCGCAACGGCGCCGGAGAAAAAGGGGCTTGTTGACGGTTAATAATTGTATCAAAGTTCGTTTGTGACTCGCAAGCGTACAAGTCTCCCGTCGTAGTCAAGGGACCCTTCTTCCCTCGAGTGGTGAACCCAAGGTATCGAATCCGTGGAACAAATGTGTGACGCAAAACTTAATCTAATAAAGCCAAGTAACTTCAATCTTCGATAGAAGAAACCCTAATGCATCTAAGTAAAAGACACAAAACGAATCTAATCTACTAAAGACCGGAGAAAACAAAGTAAGATTAGGTAGATAAACCGATCTAGAGGGATCGGGGTAAGCCTTTTGTTGAAGTTCCAAGCAAGAGAAGAAGTAGCAAATCGAATCTTAATAGAAGCCTCTTTAAATCGTGGTTTCCCGTCCAAATCCGAAAACATCCGCCTTTCGAGACCCCCGTTTCGTCACAACGTATCCCTATTCATGCGGGGAGCTTAGGGCGAGTCAAAAGACAAGTCGAGATTCTTTCGGAAGATCCGCGTGTACCTCTAGCCACCGCGGCTACAAGAACACCCTATGTAATCTATCTCGAGAATAGAATTGGAATAAGCAAAGCCGATCAAAAAACGAAATCTTCGAGGAAACACTTGATCGCTAGGAAAAGATTCAACTTGATAATTCAACTATAACAATGATACATACACAAGATCACCACCGGGATCCTTCCTTGATCTTGCTTCTAGCTCCGGAACTCCGACGTGGTCTTCCGTGCAAGGTTCCCACGTCGGCTAGGGGAACCCTAGTCAACTAGCTCGACCCTCTCCTCTCCGAGATGGTGTCCCTCTCTTCTCTCGCTCCTCGGCGGCCGATGATGAATTCTTCTCTCCGAGGCTCTCGGTCGGGGGCTATAAATAGCCCGATTGGCGGCTAGGGCAAAGGAGGGGGCATTTGGGCCCTGGATGGGCCTGGGCCGACCGGACTGGGCCGGCCGGCCCGGGCCCATCTAGGCCCCCCCGAGGGCTCCTTCGCTCCACGTCGGTTCCCTTGCTTCCCGGATGTTTCCCCCTTCGCATGTAGGTCCATGTCGTCGGTTTCTCTCCGAATTGGACTCAACTCCTTGTCTTGCAAGATTCAAAGATTTTTCTCGGTCGTGTCCTCGGAGTCTGTCGTCTTCTCGGATCAAGTCCTTGGCTTCTTGGAGTTAAGTTTGCTTCATTGCATGACTTGTACGAGGCTTCAAGGTCTTGTCATGAGGTGCTTGATGAACTTATCCCGAAAGTCTTGCATTCAACACTAAAACCCTGCATAAACATTAAACTCCAAAACCGACATGCACACGTGAACTTGTTATACCACGGGGGTTAGTACCAATGGATAAGGTATAAAACTCATGCCAACACCGAAGGTAAACTCATGGCTAGGTTGACGGATTTTCACTGTCAACAAAGAAACTCTTCAATCATAGGTGTTCCGGAACTCCGAGCCATTGTCACTTCTCACTTTCTTGATTGGTTGCCCGAACTCCCTTTGTGCTCTTCTAATGAAGGTCTTCACCTTTCCTTGTACTTCACTCTTGTCAAACACAAAGAACACCCACGTGAAGCGAGAATAGTCATCAACAATAACCAAGCCATATTTGTTACCGCCAATGCTTATGTAGGCCACCGGTCCGAATAGATCCATGTGAATGAGCTCCAATGGGCTTGAAGTAGTGAGGATTCTATTTGGTGGGTGAGGTGCTCCTACTTGCTTTTCGGCTTGGCATGCTTTGCAAATCCTATCTTTCTCAAAATGTACATTTGTTAGTCCAAGGATGTGTTCATCTTTCAAAAGTTTGGCCAAGTTCCTCATGACAACATGGGCTAGTCGGCGATGCCATAGCCAACCCATGCTAGATTTTTCCACTAGACAAGTCTTGGGAGAAACTTTACTTTTGTTGAGATCAACTAGGTAAAGCTTCCCCCTCAAGCGACCCGTAAAGACAATAGAGGAATCCTCCCTTCTTATGATGGACACACCCTTATCTGAGAAGTGGCAATCCAAACCGATCTCACTAAGTTGTGAAACCGATAATAGATTGTAACCCAACGGATCAACATGAAGAACATTTGTAATTGAATATTTTTGAGAAATGGGGATATCACCTACGCCGATGACTTCTCCTTTTGTATCCCCTCTATATGCAATAGTTTCCTTTGGTCCTTCCAAATGGAGATAGGATGAGAACATACTCTTTTCTCCGGTCATATGATGTGTACATCCACTATCAAGCACCCAACTTGATCCACCGGAGGAGTATGCCTACAAAACAATTTAGTTCCTTCTTTTAGGTCCCCAATTTGACTTGGGGCCTTCCACGTTAGCAACCAAAACCTTTGGAACCCATAGTGATCTTTTCACATATATGTTGGACTCATTTCCAACATATGTGGCAAAAACTTTACAAACGTTGTTGCGTCTCAACACATAGCTGGGAGGTATGTCTCTAGATGCATGGGCCTTGGTCTTGTTGGGGTTCAAGTTTCTTCTAGGCATTACTGGATGATTTTGAATTTGCATACAAGTGTTAGATTCCTTGGAAACATGCTGCTTCTGAGCCTTGCTCTTCTTCTTTGTCTTGTCTTTATAGACCCCGGAACTTCCGAGAATTTTCTCGGAACCTCCGAGTTTGACTGTCTGTGTGGCTCGAGGCTTCCAGACTCCGGAACCTCCGGGCTTGGAGGTCGGAACCTCCGGGGTCTGGGAGAACAGAAATCCAGAGCTCTTGAATTCAAAGCATTCTTTTTCCTTGATGATTTTTCTTTCATTGGTCTTGCCACCTTCAACATATCCAAAGCCCGGATTCTTGCTTTTCTCTAACGCTTTCCTCTTGGTGAATCTTGCCCTTTTGTTTTCTTCACCCATGCATCCTCCAGCTATGATTGAGTTCAACCTAACAATCTCTTTCTTCATGGCCTCCATGTTAGCAAGATTAGTAGCATAGGATTCAATATCAATATGATGACATCTATCACATCCCTTGCTAGTAGAAGCACTAGAGTCGCCTTTTACCGTCGGAAGATGTGAGGTGCTACTCCAAAGGAGACTATATTACTCCTCAAGCTCTTCATTCCTCAACTTGAGAGAATTACATTGAGCTTGAGAGGCAGCAAGGTCTTCCTTGAGAGTATCTATGACACTCTCCGCTTGGTTAACTTCCAAACGCAAAGCCTCAATCTCACCTCTATCGGAGATAATAGTGTCTTGGCTTTTCTCTAGTTCTACTATTAGCCTAGCCATAAAATCTCTAGATTGATCATCCATCTTACGAACAAGTTGGTTTGCTTCCTCATCACTAGAATCATCACTAGAGTCCATTTCCGACTCATCACTAGGTTGAGAGGAGGGTTTTGAGTTAGTTTTTACCTTCTCGCCCTTGGCCATGAAACAATGAATGGATGTGCTCTCTTCATCATCGGTTAAGTTGTTGAACAACCTTGAGGTAGAGGGAAGCCTCTTGATAGCCACGGTTGCAATTTTCTTCCCTTCCTCTTCACTAGAGCTTTCATCTCCGGAATTCCATTCATGACCAATATGAGCCTCCCCACCATAGTTTCTTCTCTTGTAATGTGGCTTCTGATCTTTCTTGTAGTTTCCCTTGCCCTTGTCATTCCTATTTTCTCTTTTCTCATTAGGGCAATCCGCAATAAAATGCTCGGTGCTTCCACAATTGTAGCAAGTCCTCTTTTTCTTGTTGGGAAACTTCCTCTTGGCAAAATTGTACCCTTGCTTCTTTAATCCTCTCTTGTATGTCTTCATGAACAAGGCCATATCCCTAATCTCAACATGTGAGCCTTCATCTTCATCTTCACTTGAGTCACTTGTTGAGCTCTCTACTTCCACTTTCTTGGATTTTGACTTAGTGGGCTTGGATGGAGTGGAGTGCTTGGATGAAGAGGTAGGCTTGTTTGTCTTGTTGGAATGGAGAGCAACCTCTTTGACCTTCAAGTTGCTCAACTTAGCTTCTAGCTCACCAATTTTCTTTCTATGTTGAATCTCCTTGTCCATTAGCTCATGAGTGAGAATTCTTCCAAGAACATCATTTGGGGAGAACTCTTCAAATCTCTTCTTCTCTCTAATCAATGTGACTAGAGTGGGATTCCTTGGAGCAAAGGCCTCCAACATCACCTTCACAACATAGTGATCATCCAACTCATCACCACCTAAGCCACGTATATTTCCAACTATGACCATCAATCTATCAAACATCTCTTGCGGCCCTTCTCCATCAAATATAGTGAACCTATTTAGCTCGTCCATCAAAATGTTCATCTTGGACTTCTTCACTTTGTCAACACCCTCATGAGCAATGAGGAGGGTGTCCCAAATTTCTTTGGCAATCTCTAGTCCATTAACCCGGTTGTACTCTTGAGCACTCAAAGCACTAAGAAGTATGCTTGTAGCTTGAGCATTTCTTTTGATGTTACGGCGATCACGTGGAGTGAGGTTTCCAAAGTCTTCGGGATCATCAAAACCTACACAAACAATGTTCCACAACTCCAAACTCAAAACAGTTAGATAAGCTTTCATCATATGCTTCCATTTGGCGAAGTTAGTCCCATCAAATTGGGGTAACTTGCCAACGGGTATAGTGATATCATCCTTAGATTTTGTTTCCAAGGAATCATAGTTAAAGGATACGCTTCTATAGTCATTCTTGGACTTGGCCTTGGGCTTTGGCTTGGGCTTGAGTGTTCTCTTGGGAATTCTTGTGCCGTAGTACTCGTCATCCCCATCTCCATTCTCACTAGATGAAGATGATGATGAGGATGATGAGGATGGTGATGGAGAAGGTGAAGGTGTTCTCTTTCTTCTCTTCTTTTCTTCTTTCTTCCCCTTTTTCTTCTTTTCTTGTTTGCTGTCCTCTTTCTTCTTTTCCTCTTCTTTCTCTTTCTTCTTGTCCTCTTTCTTGCTTTTCTTGCCGTTGTCCTTGGAGCTTTCTTTGACAACCTTCTTGAGCTTGTCAAATTTCTCTTGGGCTGAGGTGTTCCCTACCTCTGAGGCATCACCTTCAACGTCACTTGGCAAGTCCTCAAACTCCTCCTCCTCTATCTTGTCATCTCCACTTGCCATATCCTCACACGGTTAGGTGTTCGCAAGGATAACCTGCTCTGATACCAATTGAAAGGATCGAGGCAATAAGGCCTAGAGGGGGGTGAATAGGCCTACACACAAAATTTAAACTTTTTATGTGAAAACACTGTCAGATTCCGGAACCTCCGAGATTATTCTCAGAACCTCCGAACGAGGCAGCCTCCAAGAATAAACTCAGAACTTCCGACAACTGTTAGAACAGAGCATAAATAACTTGAGCTGCAAATAACTTGATGAAAACCAGATCTACTAAATTATAGGAGGTACTTAGGACCTAGCAAGAAGATTTCTAAGCAAGGAACAAGCTAGGAAGGTACCACAACATAGATCGGGAGCAAACCCTAATAGATCTAGTCAAGAGCAAGCATGAACAAGTAAGTAAACAAGAGCACGCACGAGACAAAGATTTATCCCGTGGTTCAGCTCGCCACAAAGGCTTGCTTACATCCACGTTGTTGAGGAAGCCACAAAGGCTAGGGACCACAAAGGTCAACTCCTCTCTCACACCTATCACTTTGGGTAATAGGTGGAGGCTTTCCACTAGAATCACAAAGGGTAATACAAACACCTTGGAGCTTCCACAAATTGGGTTGGAGAGCTTCCAAGAACCTCTATCCGTCTAGGAGCAAAGCTCCAAGAGTAATAGATCCACCAAGCTTGCTAGGGTTCTTCAAAGTGCTCAAGTTCAAAGGAGAGAGAGATTTGCTCACTAACTCACTTCAAGAATCCACTCTCAATCAATGCTAGGCAAGGATTTGGAAGAGAGTAGGTTAGGAGTGAATGCAAGGTGAGAGAATGAGGTTGGAACTGCGTACTGTGCAGATGGAAGAAGAAGCTAACCGTTGGGGGACCAAGGGGTAAAAATACCCTCAAATCCAGAACAGTAACGGCTATATTTCAGAGTTCGTAACCTCCGAGAAAAATCTCGGAACTTCCAACCTTTGAAATATCTGCTGACTGTAGCCCTTACGGTCGGAACCTCCGAGAAAAACCTCTGAACCTCCGAACAACAAACAAAAGAGGCAAAACAACGACGGAGTCTCTTCCCTTCGGGTGAGGATTAGGGTTTAAGAAAGATAGACTATGAGCACTTGAAACCACCCTAACTCACCATTAGTATCCCTCTTGATAGTACGAATTGTCCTATACTCAAATTCAAAAGATAAAATAAATAAACTCCTCCAAATAGCATAGATATCCTTCTTCATTCAGTTGAGGGGTCTCCATTCTTTCTTTTGCACCTGTAAAAATAACTCTATGCTGCACAACAGTCTCAAAAGCCCATTAGCTCTTTAATTGTGTGGTCAACATCACCAAAACCCTCATAGGGCTTGATTGCACTTACACGCCTGCAAGACATTGAGGACCATGTGTGGTTCGAGGACCGGTGGATGGTCGCTTCCTTGTGTGATGAGTGATTGACAACGTTGTGTGGACCGATTCTTGGCTAAGTATTGCAGGTGCAAGGTTGCGGCTTGACTCGTGTTGGTGCGGGTGAAGAACAAGCGCGAAAGGTCGTTGCCGGTGAGGCCTCCAGTGTGGAGAAGACAAGTAGGCTTCGTTCGAGGGACCCGGTGGCCGGCCGGGGTCAAGTGCGGGCCGCATGGTGGCATGAACAACAAGATGAAGTCGTGGACGGTTTCTTGGTTGAGCCTCAAAACCAAGGTCGAGCCGGGACTACGTGGGAGCCAAGTCATGAGTGGAGATTGGCGGAGGCTACACCGAGTTCGCGGGGTTTCGGTGGTTCACCGTAAAACCACCGGGTTCCTTGGTTGATCCACAAAGCCAAGACCGGAGAACCGAAGACGGAGGGCGGCAAAGACACCGCACCGGCCCGACCGGTGGGTCCGACCGGTCCGACGGGTGGGGACCGGTCCGACCGGTGAGGAGCACCGGTCCGCCGGTGTGCGACGACGCGGTCCGAATCTTCGAAGCGGAGGACACGCGTCGGGATCGCATGGCTTGCGTCGAGGCTACGCGAGGGTGCGGTCGCCGGCATCCGTCCGATGGTGAAGACATCAAGAATTCCAAATCCGCCCTTGAGGGGCATGTATCCCTAGTTAGTAGAGAGGGGCATTTTAGACATTCGGTTGCCGCCTATATAACCCAAGAGGTGAGAGGTTGGCAGCCAACTCTTGGAACCCTAGCTCATTTGTTTTCCTATTTTCCACCTATTTTCCTTAGGTTTTCTCTAGGACTAGCAAGAGAGCTTCACGGTGAGATCTTGTAGAGAGGGATGGATGATCGGGCGGCTTGCTAGACCTTGTACGAACCTTTGTTTCATGTATAGATGATTCGGCGTGGTTCCTCAAGGTTTGGATGTGTTTTCTCCGGTTGTTCTTGGTGGTGATTTTCGGAGCCCTTTCTCGGTGATTTCTTTGGGTTGGTTTCGAGGCTTTTCTCTTGGGGATTTGATGGGGGAAATTTGTGGGAACCCTTCGTGGTTCTTTGGGCTGTGATTCCCCTCCCAAATCCGTGAGTAAAAGTGCTCGATTTTGGGGGTTTCTTGAGTTCTTGGGTTGAAGGTGCTTTCGGCGGGATTTCTTTGATTCCTTCTTTTTGGACGAGATTTGGTGGGATTAAACTTGGCTATGGACTCCTCATGAGGTGTTCCTGATATCCCCAAAGTCTTGTTCAAGTCCGTGGAGCGATTCGGGAGATCGAGTTTTGGATTTGGGGGAGTTGACCCGCGGGGCTTTCGTTCATCCCGAGTCGCCTGTGCCACACCGGCCTCGACCGGTGCTCTTGACCGGTCCGACCGGTGCAAGCCCTTGTGGGATTTTGCTCGGGTGAACGCCTTGGTGTGTTCGTAGTTGTCCCGTGGTGCCGCCGTTTCGAGTTTGGGTCCGTTTGGTGGTCGGTTGGCTCGTTTGGTGTCTTGGGGGCTTTCGTGCTACCACCGGCTCCGACCGGTGTGTCTCACCGGTCTAACCGGTGTAGAGCCACTTAGTGAAAGTTACTCGTGTTCACTGCGGGGACCGGGTCCGACCGGTGGTGCTCACCGGTCCGACCGTGTGGGTCTCCGTAGACTCGAGGTTTGTTTTTCCGCCGCGTTTCTCGGGTCGGAAGGTTGCGTGTTGGTTCCTAGGTCCGGGGGCACTCCAGTGGCTACGTGGGCTTGGCCAACCTTGGTAGTGAGTCGGAGACGTGTGTTGGAAGCCGCGTTCGTCTTGTTGGAGTTCTCATCTCCATCGAGAAGAATTTTTATCGGCTCCCATTCACTCCCCCCCCTCTCTGGTTCGCCGTATCGGTCCTTCAAGTGGTATCGAGCCGGTTCGGGTCTTTGTTGACTCTAACCGCCTAAGATCCAAGGATGGCGTACTCGAGAACGGGGTTCGGGTCCTCCACACTTCGATGGCAAGAACTACCGGATGTGGAGCAAGCGGATGGGTGCGTTCCTCCGCGGAAAGGGTCGGATCCTTTGGGATGTCACGGTGGACACAAAGCTATGTCCGGCCCGGTTGATTTCCTCGCTCCAGATCGAGGGGACGGCTTCGACGCCAACAATAAGGCGGTCGACTACTTGTTTCGTGCTTTGTGTCGACCGAGTTCGATCGGGTGCACACCGAGCACTTGGCTTGTAGGATTTGGGCGGTGTTGAAGGAGGCTCATGTTGGGAACGCCCGTGTTCGAGCACGGTTGTATGCGACCTACGGAGAGAGTACGAGAACTTCACTCATCTCCCTAGGTGAGTCCATCGATGCCTTGTTTCGCAGGTTCACGGTGGTGGTGAACAACATGAGGGCCAATGTGGACGTGCTCCCGTACGATGATCATGATAGAGCGGTCAAGCTCTTACACTCTTTGGATCGTACGATATGGAGCGGAAAGTTCGAGGCCATAGTCGAGTCGGAGCGTATGATACTCGACGGTGAACGAGCCGTTCTCGAAGCTCAAGTCGGCCGAGGTGGATAGGGGCATGACTGCCAAGCTTGAGGGACCGACTGATTCCCATAGTCTTGCCCTCGTTGGTGGTTCCAAAGGAAAGACTAACTCTAACCCATCCACCGAGATGTTCTCGTTTTCCTCTCCGATGTCTATGCCGGATGAGGAGTTTGATGACCTTGGAGAGGACGAGCCGGCGCCGTTGACGAGGCGGTTCGAGAGGCCGCACGAGAACCGCGTGAACATGAGGAGGAACACGAGGACTTGCTTCCGGTGCGGCAAGCCGGGACACTTCGTCGCCGACCGCCCGAGAAGGCCGAGAACAAGGACGGCCTACAAGCACAAGCCGAGGAAGAACGACGACAAGTACCGTTCGAGGCGCGACCACAAGAGCAAGCACAAGAACAAGTACAAGGACGAGCGACGATCGAGGAAGAAGGAGGGCCGAGGCAAGGCCCGAGCGATGGTTGGAGCGAGCGACGTCGACTCCGGGTCCGCGTACTCCACCTCGAGCTCGAGCGGCAGCCGACGACGAGGGGAGATCGCCGCAAGAACAAGAGGTCGTCCAAGAACCCGAGCGGGCCGAGCCGCTTCGCGAGAGACGGCTTCGCACCATGGCGTTGAGCTCCGGCAAGCAAGAAGAGCACACGGAGCGACTCGGACTGCGAGTCCGACGACGAGGTGCGTGATGAGCTTCCCTTCTTGCGCCAGGAGAATGAGAGACTTGGCTCCTTGCTTGATAACCGTGATGACATGCTTAGAGAGGCCAAGAAAATGAGGAAAGAGCTTAGGGCTTCACTCGAGGATGCTAGGACTAGAGTGGCCGAGCTAGAGACACGAGTGCTTGATAGCAAGCTTGAGATTGATTCGCTTAAGGCTAGCCCCGTTGTTTCGATGAGAATGATTGTGCCGATTGCTCTATTTTCCTTGCTGATCTTGCTTTGTTCAAGGAGAAGCATGCCTCAAAGTGTGAGGAACTAGATGTGCTTAGGGTTGAAGTGGCCGAGCTTAAGTCTAGACCGCTTTGCTAGGTGCTTGCACTTCTTGCCCCGTTTTGCATGCTAAGATCGATGAGATGCATGTTTACACTAGTTCGCTCGAGGCTAAATTGAAGGAACCCATGCCTACATCTTGCTCTACCCGTGAAATGCATGCATTGAAAAATTTGGAGCTTGCACATTATGTTGACCGTTTGCGGGATGAGAATGATGATTTGAGGAAGTTGATGGGTTGGTTGTCCGGTCACGAGCCTCGGTTGAGGATGATGATTGAGGCCTTTAAGAGGCAAGATGGTGAGGGGCTTGGGGCAAACAAGGTTGGTGAGGGAAGTGGAGAGAATATCCCGAGCCACCAAAAACCCACCACAAGAATGATTTCCCACCAAAACCTAACCATCTAAGGAACCGACTAGACACAACCCCGGCTCCACCCGTGTTTCCTACACCCACAAATGACCTACAAAAGCCTATCAAGTTTGTGAGCACTTCGGGGAAGGTGTTCTTTGGGAAGGAGAGTGAGAAGGCTAGTGGTGAGAAACCGGTGGAGGGTTTGAGTGGAGAGAAACCAAGTGAGCGGCCACATCCCAAGCCAAAGCCTAAGCCTCGTGAGGTTCCATTGTGGCTATTGTGGGAGAGATGGCCATAAGGAGGAGTTTTGCTTCAAGAGGAAGCGAGAGGAGAGAATGGAGAAGGAGTGGGCTAACAAGGACAAGTACCACCCTTCCAATGGTGTACTTGAGCCTCGTGTGCGGATGCCTGGGGGCAAGGCGATTGTGAGGACGAGGTCGGGCTTGGGGAGAAAAGAAGGCCGAGGCGGTGCCGGCTGCCCGGAGCACACCGGTCGGACCGGGTGTGGGGCACCGGTCGACCGGTGCGGCTGGACGGACGGACGGTGTTCGGGTTTCGAGCGCGTACGGTGTGCAAGGGTTGTTTCCGGTGGTCGTGGTTCGGTGGTTGGGCCGGAAAGGGTTCGGGTGGTCGGTTGCTAGGCGTTCTCCACCTCGTGCTCAATACGGGGATTGGAGGAGTCGTGGCGGTGAGTTGGAGAGGAAGGACGTGCCACGGGCTTTCTTGCGTGGTTTTGGTCCTCCTCCGGGCGGAGAGGGGTGGTTCCCTCGTGGTGGTTACCGTGGTGGTGTTCGTGGAGGTAACTTTGGTAGGAGAGATGCTTTGGTTGGTGCTAACCCCACTTTCGAGCAAATGGCTCGGACCGGTTTTCCTCTTTTGGTACTAACCCCAAAGGTCGAGTCGTTTGTTCGCTCACGTGCCTATTTTTGATGTGCGGGTGGGAGACTTGAAGAACATTTGGTTGATTGACTCCGTTGCTCGAGGCATATGACCGGGAGACAGGGGGTGGTTCTCAAGTCTCGTCCGGTGGTGACGAAGAGGTACATCACCTTTGGGGATAATGGGCGTGGGCGTGTGCTTTCGAAGGTGAGATAAAAGTGAGTGACAAGATCACTCGAGGCGTGTTGCTCTTGTTCAATCGCCGGGGTACAATTTGCTTTCTCGTGTCCCGGTTGTTGGATGAGGGTTTTGAGGTGTTGTTTCGGCCTGGTGGTTCTCGGATTGTGGACTCTCGAGGGGACCTTGTCCGTATGGTCGTTCCCGAGGGTCGGGTGTTTCGTGCTGATTTTTCTCGGCCTTCGGGTGTGGAGCGTTGTTTCTTGGCCGGTTCTTCGAGTGAGTTGTGGAAGTGGCATAGGAAGTTGGGTCACTTGAGCTTTGACCTTTTGTCACGCTTGAGTAAACTCAATTTGGTCCGAGGATTGCCACGGTTGAGGCTTGAGAAAGAGTTGGTTTGTGCTCCGTGTAGGCATGCCAAGATGGTGGCCTCTTCTCACCCGCCTCTCACCGATGTGATGACCGAGCGTCCATGCGAGCCGCTCCATATGGACCTTGTTGGCCCGGCTCGTGTGCGATCTCGCGGTGGGAAGTGGTATGTCCTTGTTGTGGTGGACGACTATTCTCGGTATGCGTGGGTGTTCTTTCTCGAGGAGAAGGGGGAGACGTTTGGTTTTGTTCGAGATCTAGTCTTGAGGTTGAGGAACGAGAGGCACGGAGATGCCATACGAGCTATCCGTAGTGATAATGGCTCGGAATTCAGGAACTCTCGTTTTGAAGCCTTTTGTCATGACTTGGGTCTTGAGCACCAGTTTTCGAGTCCGTATACGCCTCCCCAGAATGGTGTTGTGGAAAGGAAGAACAGACCTTGTGCGAGATGGCTCGGACGATGCTTGATGAGCATAGGACTCCGAGGAGGTATTGGGCCGAGGCGGTGAATACCGCGTGCTATGTGTCGAACGAGATATACCTCGAGTGCACAAGAAGAAGACATGCTATGAGTTGATGCATGGGCGCACACCCAAGGTGAGTCACTTCCATGTCTTTGGTTGCAAGTGTTTCATTCGAAGAAAGGCAGGAAGTTGGATAAGTTTGAGGCTAGGTCTCGTTGATGGCATTTTCTTTGGTTATGCGTCTCATTCTAGAGCATATCGTGTGCTCAATCTTGAAACTAACCAAATCGTGGAGACTTGCGAGGTAACCTTCGACGAGACGAGCCACGTAGTCGCCTTGTCTTTGAGTGTGCGGTGATGATGAGCTTGGCGAGGAGATCTTTCGAAGAGGAGGAGCATGAACATGGTGACGATGAGGATGGTGGTGCGGTGCCCCCGCCGAACATGTACCCACTACTTCGACGACGATGATGGATGGACCCTCTCGCTACACCTACGACAACAAATCTAGAACGAGGAGAAGCTGATGTTGAGGGGGAGGTAGCTTCGAGGCGAGAACCTCCCCGGCGAGTTCAAGTGGATCACCCAGCTTCGAGGATCATCGGCGACATGAATGAACGCACTACACGGTCGAGGGTTCGAAACAATTCCCATTTCGCTCATGCTGCATTTGTTGCTTCTTTCGAGCCCAAAGACATTGGACACGCACTATCTGATCACAATTGGGTTAACTCGATGCATGAGGAGTTGGAGAACTTTGAGAGGAATCAGGTGTGGGAGTTGGTTGACCCTCCCCAGGGTGTAAGCCGATTGGTACAAAGTGGGTGTGGAAAAACAAAGAGGGAGAGAAGAGTGAGGTTGTGAGGAACAAGTCGAGACTTGTTGCCCAGGGGGTTCAGTCAGAAGGAGGGGATCGACTACGAGGAGACCTTTGCTCCCGTAGCCCGTTTGGAGGCGATTAGGATCCTTCTAGCCTTTTCTCGTGGCTAAAGGGTTCAAGTTGCACCAAATGGATGTGAAGAGTGCTTTTTCGAATGGAGTGTTGGAGGAAGAAGTGTATGTGAGGCGGCCTCGGGGTTTGAGAGTGAGAAGTACCCCCACCGGTGTACAAGTTGAGGAAGGCGCCGTATGGGTTGAAGCGAGCGCCTAGAGCTTGGTATGGCGAGGTTGAGGGGGTTCTTGTTTGAGAGAGGTTTTGAGATGGGGAAGGTTGATCGGACCTTGTTTTTGCCGAGGCGGGGGCAGAGATATCCCGATTGTGCGGGTGTACGTGGATGATATTGTCTTTGGTGGCTCGTCTAACTCTCTTGTTGCGAGGTTTGCGGATGATATGAGCAGGGAGTTCGAGATGAGCATGATGGGTGAGTTGCGAGTTCTTCCTTGGGCTACAAATCAAGCAATCAAAGGAAGGAACATTTGTGCATCAGGCTAAGTACACCAAGGACATTGTGAGGAAGTTCAAGATGGAGGACTCCAAGGCTATGATGACGCCGATGAGTACGACTACAGCTCTTGATGCGGATGAGGAAGGTGAACATGTGGACCAGAAGGAGTACCGGAGCATGATCGGGTCACTCCTCTACTTGACGGCGACGAGGCCGGACATACAGTTCTCAGTGTGTCTGTGCGCTCGTTTTCAAGCGTCTCCGAGGACTTCGCATCGGCAAGCGGTGAAGAGAATTTTCAGGTACTTGCGTCACACTCCCGACTTCGGCCTTTGGTACTCCGCGTCCTCTTCTTTGGCGCTTCATGGTTTTTCATACGCGGATTTTGCCGGGTGTCGGTTGGATAGGAAGTCCACTTCGGGACTTGCCGCTTTTTGGGTTCTTCGTTGGTGTCTTGGTCTTCCCGTAAGCGGTCGAGTGTAGCTCAATCCACGACCGAGGCCGAGTATGTTGCCGTCGCTAGTTGTTGCTCTCGGCTCCTTTGGATCACCTACACCATGAGTGACTTTGGTGAGGAGTATACCCATGTCCCACTTCAATGTGATAGCACTAGTGCCATAAGTGTTGCAAAGAACCCGTGCTCCATTCCAAAACCAAGCACATAGAAGTGAGGTATCATTTTCTGAGAGACAACGTCGAGAAAGGAAAGATAGCTTTGATCCATGTACCCACACATGACCAACTAGCCGATATTTTCACCAAACCCCTAGATCAAGCAACTTTCACTCGTTTGCGGGGGAACTTGGTGTGTGTTTGATTTCTTGAGTTGGGTGTGTGGGGGCTTTCTTTTGCGGTGGTGTCGAGCCCGTTTTGCCTCCCCTCGAGGAGCCGGTTTGTAGCATATGTATAGCTTTTCTTTGTGCATTTCTTGCTTTTGGCATGGCATATGTAACATGATGTATAGGCATCCTTGCATCTTAGATTGCATGCATTTTGTATCATATGCATTGGTTAGGAAAAGCTTCTCTCATATACATTGTCCACCATGGAATGAGATATATGTCTTTGTGAGCTTGTTTGGTATGCTACGGTTAGTTTTGGCTTAGCTCTTGATGATCTTGATGAATAATCCATGGGTGATAGCTATGCTTTTGAAAAATGTCACATGTATGCTCTCTCATGTGTAAATGCCTTTACATGCTCTTGACATGTTTTTGTGGCCTTGCTATGCTTAATTTGTGGTTGGATAGCTAGTTTATTGATCATATGGGGCCAAAGGCTCATTTGCCATCATGAATGTTTAGCCCTCTTGACTTATCTTGTGGAGGAGCATAAGTTCCTTTTTGTCGCAAAGACATTTCATGTACCATTTACAAATCTGAAAATGAAAGGAAAAATGCTTGGAAAATATGCTCCCATGTCATATGTGCTGAATTTAATTTGCTTTGGGTGCTAAACCGCTGCATGATGCCTACCAATGAGAAGTCTCATAAATAGAAGTAGGCACATGGCTCGGTGGCTTTGACATGACATGAGGTGCTTGTGGGTGTTTGTGATGGTCTTATGGTTAGAATAGCTGTCCTAGCATGAAGTTTGTGTGGCTTTGCCATTTTGATATGCTTTGATCATGTTTAGGACTTTGCTCATGAGAGGCAAGTTTTCGCAAAATTGCCAAAATTCATCTTAGCTTCGTCCAATGGTTGTGAAACTTGGTGATCATGTAGTTGAGATCGATACGAAGCCGTAGAGTACCTAACTTGCTCATTTGGACATGTGTAGCATTCTTTGTTGAATTTTGCATATTTGAGAAGCTCTAGGTTGAAAGTTTTGCATTTTTGGCTTGATTCATGCATTGCCAACAAGGGGGAGAAGTTTGAGCTTGAAATGGCTTGCCGGGCGTGTTTAGAAGGTTTTCGGGTGGTTTCGAGCCATTTCTCGGGGCTCCGTTGAGCACCGGTCCGACCGGTCGTGGTCACGGTCCGACCGGTGTGAGTGCTGGCTCGTTCACATGTTGCACACCGGTCGACCGGTGGTGTTGACCGGTCCGACCGGTCGGGGCGGGTTTGTTGCAAAACTCGCCCCGTTTTCAAGTGGTGTCTTGCATGCATTCGTCCAGGGGGAGTTGCATTGGTGCGGGGGGGAGCTCTTTGTGAGTTTTCGAGTTTGTCTCGGTGGTTTGTGCTCTTTGCTTGAGCTTTGCTTTGTCTCGGATGTGTCGAGCCGTTGCCCTTGCCTAAGGGGTTCGAGACTTGTCTTCTTCAAGTGATCTTGCTCTTTGCCTTTGTTTGGCTTTCGATCGCTTGTTGGAGTTTCTTTTTGTTCGTTTCTTTTCTTTTTCTTTTCTCTCTTGTTACTTTCATGTGGGTGTTGTCAATGCACTCATCAAGGGGGAGATTGAGGACCATGTGTGGTTCGAGGACCGGTGGATGGTCGCTTCCTTGTGTGATGAGTGATTGACAACGTTGTGTGGACCGATTCTTGGCTAAGTATTGCAGGGTGCGGGTTGCGGCTTGACTCGTGTTGGTGCGGGTGAAGAACAAGCGCGAAAGGTCGTTGCGGTGAGGCCTCCGGGTGTGGAGAAGACAAGTAGGCTTCGTTCGAGGGACCCGGTGGCCGGCGGGGTCAAGTGCGGGCCGCATGGTGGCATGAACAAGCAAGATGAAGTCGTGGACGGTTTCTTGGTTGAGCCTCAAAACCAAGGTCGAGCCGGGACTACGTGGGAGCCAAGTCATGAGTGGAGATTGGCGGAGGCTACACCGAGTTCGCGGGGTTTCCGGTGGTTCACCGTAAAACCACCGGGTTCCTTGGTTGATCCACAAAGCCAAGACCGGAGAACCGAAGACGGAGGTGCGGCGGCACGGACGGCCGGTCCGACCGGTGGGTCCGACCCCGGTCGGCCGGTGGGGACCGGCTCGGCCGGGAGGAGCACCGGTCGACCGGTGTGCGACGACGCGTCCGGAATCTTCGAAGCGGAGGACACGCGTCGGGATCGCATGGCTTGCGTCGAGGCTACGCGGGGTGCGGTCGCCGGCATCCGTCCGATGGTGAAGACATCAAGAATTCCAAATCCGCCCTTGAGGGGCATGTATCCCTAGTTAGTAGAGAGGGGCATTTTAGACATTCGGTTGCCGCCTATATAACCCAAGAGGTGAGAGGTTGGCAGCCAACTCTTGGAACCCTAGCTCATTTGTTTTCCTATTTTCCACCTATTTTCCTTAGGTTTTCTCTAGGACTAGCAAGAGAGCTTCACGGTGAGATCTTGTAGAGAGGGATGGATGATCGGGCGGCTTGCTAGACCTTGTACGAACCTTTGTTTCATGTATAGATGATTCGGCGTGGTTCCTCAAGGTTTGGATGTGTTTTCTCCGTTGTTCTTGGTGGTGATTTTCGGAGCCCTTTCTCGGTGATTTCTTTGGGTTGGTTTCGAGGCTTTTCTCTTGGGGATTTGATGGGGGAAATTTGTGGGAACCCTTCGTGGTTCTTTGGGCCGTGATTCCCCTCCCAAATCCGTGAGTAAAAGTGCTCGATTTTGGGGGTTTCTTGAGTTCTTGGGTTGAAGGTGCTTTCGGCGGGATTTCTTTGATTCCTTCTTTTTGGACGAGATTTGGTGGGATTAAACTTGGCTATGGACTCCTCATGAGGTGTTCCTGATATCCCCAAAGTCTTGTTCAAGTCCGTGGAGCGATTCGGGAGATCGAGTTTTGGATTTGGGGGAGTTGACCCGCGGGTGCTGTTCATCCCGAGCCGCCCGGTGCCACACCGGGCTCGACCGGTGCTCTTGACCGGTCGGACCGGTGCAAGCCCTTGTGGGATTTTGCTCGGGTGAACGCCTTCGTGTGTTCGTAGTTGTCCCGTGGTGCCGTCGTTTCGAGTTTGGGTCCGTTTGGTGGTCGGTTGGCTCCGTTTGGTGTCTTGGGGGCTTTCGGGCTACCACCGGTCCCGACCGGTGTGTCTCACCGGTCTAACCGGTGTAGAGCCACTTAGTGAAAGTTACTCGAGTTCACCTGCGGGGACCGGTCCCCGACCGGTGGTGCTCACCGGTCCGACCGTGTGGGTCTCGTAGACTCGAGGTTTGTTTTTCCGCTGCGTTTCTCGGGTCCGAAGGTTGCGTGTTGGTTCCTAGGTCCAGGTGGCACTCCGGTGGCTACGTGGGCTTGACCAACCTTGGTAGTGAGTCGGAGACGTGTGTTGGAAGCCGCGTTCGTCTTGTTGGAGTTCTCATCTCCATCGAGAAGAATTTTTATCGGCTCCCATTCACTCCCCCCCTCTCGGTTCGCCGTATCGGTCCTTCACACATAACTATGGACACGACTGTGGGCATTAAATGGCCCGGTCCCTTACCAAGTAAGGGTGACCCTCGAGCGGCCCGAGCCCGAGGCTCGAAAAACCCGACCCTCGAAGGGTGCAACTACCGATCAGTGGCCTCGAAGCCCACTCGGCGAGAGTAGGCGCCACAGGTGCCCTCGATTCACGAGGATTACTGATCAGTGACTCGTGGGCCGGCCCGACTGTAAGCCCTCGAGTCTTGCAGATGCAAAAAGTCGGGGGCACCCAGCTGCCACCCCGTAGTGGCCCTACTGATCAGGGGTTCGAAGCGTGACCCTCGAAGGGTTCGAACAGGCGCCCCAGATCAACAGAGTCATGGACAACGAGGGCGCGCGCGTTCGAGCCTATCCTCGATCCCAGCGGCTCGAGGGCGCCCCACATGTCGTGTTCAAGAGCCAGCGAGGGCAGCTAGTCAAGGGGATCCCATCGAGGGAGAGCTTCCGCGCCCTCGGTCCCTAGCGAACGGGACCGAGCCCCACCTAGCAAACCCGCGCGAGCACTTTCATGGACGACTCTCCGGACCACGAGCCAACCCTTATCGAATCGAGCATGGGCGTCCACTTGAATCAGCCGATAATAGCTTAGCGAGGAATCCACAATCCGCGACCCGGTCGATGGGGGTTGCGGAAACCTCACCCTCCGTCCCGCGAAGGGACGGCGAGGGCGCGTTCAAAACAAGTCGGACAGCCCGCCCCGATCGCCTCGAACGGGCCCAGGCTCAGGGGCTCGACGCACGGCTACACCTCCTAGGGTGCACCTAACGCAGGCAATGCATGTTATGTGCGTGTGGCACCGCCGAGGCCGGCTGGAACATTGCCGATGCCGGTTGAAACTAACACCCCGCACACTGGTGGGTCTCGCGAAAAAACCCCTGCAGGAGCACTCACGCTCCTGCAAGGCTTCGAGGGCTATACACACGGGTCCGCTGGCGCGGCCCCACGGACTGGCATCAGCAACCAGGGGGGAAGAACGTCCCATCAGCAAGCGTCAGCATCTGCGGGATCCGAACGGATACACCCACAGATGCTCGGGGGCTACTATCAGGGACAGCCATAAGGGTCCCCTAAACAACCGGGGAAAACCAACGTCATCTCGTAAAAAACACAAAACGCGAACTAATCCACGAGCCTAAAAACGCGCACACTAAGCGATCACAGCCCTGGTGGCCCCCGCGACCCACCTGAACGCCCCCTCGGGCGGGGTCCGCCTCGCTCGAAGGCTGAACGCCCCCTCGGGCGGGGTCTGCCTCGCTCGAGGGCTGAACGCCCCCTCGGGCGGACCTCGCCCGAGGGCCCCCGCACGCACGTCACCCCCGCTCCTACTCACACATCCGAGCATTTAATGCTCTAACACCGCAGGACTGCGCCATCGTGCAGGGAGTGCAGAGTTCTCTGCACGTCTGCCGCAGCGAGATCGACACGCCGCCGGCGCGCACCGCACGACGCACCCGCGGTTCCGGCGTGACGAGCATGTGCAACTCCGCGCGAAAGAGGTGGACCCAGAGATCCCAGTTCACCGGGATCCCCAGGAACCCCTCGCAGACGCCGACGAAGGTGGCCGCCTGTGAGATCGCGTTCGGCGTGAAGTTGTGCAGCTCCACGCCGTAGTGGTAGCACAACCCGCGCATGAAGCGGCTCGCCGGCGCCGCGAAGCCACGCTCGTGGAAGCGGATGAAGCTGACGACGTAGCCGAACGGCGGGTTGGGCTCCCGGTCTGCCGCCGGCGGGACGATCCACGTTGTGGGTTGCCCGTCCACGTTCGGCACCAACTGGCCGCCGTTCTCGAGCTCGTGCAGCGCGAACTCCGTCACCATCCATCGGGCCCACGACAGCGGGTCCACTACGATGATTGCCTGCGGGGGAGCCATGTCGATTGGCGGGAGGCGTGGCAACGAAGCGGACGCTAGGAGAGATGAAGGGGCGCGCGGTGCTCTGGAGCAAGGGTGAGTAAGACGGAGCAATTAGCGCTAAGTGCTGAGGTAAAGAACTCACCTCCTCCCTCCTCTCGGATTTATAGATCCACGGAGCTGCGCTCCCCGAATCGCGCGCTCCGCGGGCATTAACTGCAGGTGACGGTGCCCGTCACTGGCAAGCGGGGCCCACCACGACTAAAACGGCCAGGCGCACGCACGCGCGCGATCATTACGGTGCGGCAACCGAAGAGCCGCGGCGGGCTGTCACGTCTGCCCGCCCACGTCGCCCACTACACGCGCGGCCGCGGCGCTTGAAAAGGCTCGCCCACAGCGCATAACTATGGACACGACTGTGGGCATTAAACAGCCCGGTCCCTTACCAAGTAAGGGTGACCCTCGAGCGGCCCGAGCCCAAGGCTCGAAAAACCCAACCCTCGAAGGGTGCAACTACCGATCAGTGGCCTCGAAGCCCACTCGGCGAGAGTAGGCGCCACAGGTGCCCTCGATTCACGAGGATTACTAATCAGCGACTCGTGGGCCGGCCCGACCGTAAGCCCTCGAGTCTTGCAGATGCAAAAAGTCGGGGGCACCCAGCAACCACCCCGTAGTGGCCCTACTGATTAGGGGTTCAAAGCCTGACCCTCGAAGGGTTCGAACATGCGCCCCAGATCAACAGAGTCAGGGATGATGAGGGCGCGCGCGTTCGAGCCTATCCTCGAGCCCACCGGCTCGAGGGCGCCCCACATGTCATGTTCAAGAGCCAGCGAGGGCAGCTAGTTGGGGGGATCCCATC
The DNA here is from genome assembly GCA_947561735.1 of Cenchrus americanus. Classification (NCBI taxonomy): domain Eukaryota; kingdom Viridiplantae; phylum Streptophyta; class Magnoliopsida; order Poales; family Poaceae; genus Cenchrus; species Cenchrus americanus. The sequence continues at coordinate 109,538,527 of OX387240.1, forward strand.
GAGGGAGAGCTTCCGCGCCCTCGGTCCCTAGCGAACGGGACCGAGCCCCACCTAGCAAACCCGCGCGAGCGCTTTCATGGACGAGTCTCCGGACCACAAGCCAACCCTTATCGAACCGGGCATGGGCGTCCACTTGATCACCTGATAACAGCTTAGCGAGGAATCTGCAATGCGCGACCCGGTCGATGGGGGTTGCGGAAACCTCACCCTCCGTCCCGCGAAGGGACGACGAGGGTGCATTCAAAACAAGTCGGAGAGCTCGCCCCGATCGCCTCGAACGGGCCCAGGCTTGGGGGCTCGACGCACGGCTACACCTCCTAGGGTGCATCTAACGCAGGCAATGCATGTTATGTACGCGTAGCACCGTCGAGGCCGGCTAGAACATTGCCAATGCCGGTTGAAACTAACACCCCGCACACTGGTGGGTCTCACGAAAAAACCCCTGCAGGAGCACTCACGCTCCTGCAAGGCTTCGGGGGCTATAACAGCGGGTCCGCTGGCACGGCCCCACGGACTGGCATCAGCAACCAGGGGGGAGAACGTCCCATCAGCAAGCGTCAGCATCTGCGGGATCCTAACGGATACACCCACAGATGCTCGGGGGCTATTGTTGGGGACAGCCATAAGGGTCTCCTAAACAACCGGGGAAAACCCACATCATCTCTTATAAAACACAAAACGCGAACTAATCCACGAGCCTAGAAACGCGCACACTAAGCGATCACAGCCCTGGTGGCTCCCACGGCCCACCTGAACGCCCCCTCGGGTGGGGTCCGCCTCGCTCGAAGGCTGAACGCCCCCTCGGGCGGGGTCCGCCTCGCTCGAGGGTTGAACGCCCCCTCGGGCGGACCTCGCCCGAGGGCCCCCGCAGGCACGTCACCCCCGCTCCTGCTCACACGTCCAAGCATTTAATGCTCTAACACCGCAGAACTGCGCCACAACCCTGACACGCCTGGGAATCATGCCCCGGCGCTGTTCCACCCACTCCCAGGGGAAGACCATCCCCGCCACTATACAACACTGTGCGGAGAGGCCAGTGTCAGTTCCGTGGCACTGTGCCGTCTACTTTCGTACGGCTAACGCGCCAAGCCCTCGAAGGGGGGACGGCGGAACCCTCGAATGGGGGCAAATACTTTTTCTATGACTACACAAGACCGCACCGTGATGTCAGGCCGACGGGAACGGTCTTCCCCATCGTTGTCAGCCCTGTGCGGCCATCCCCTCCACTGCAGCGCCACGCCGGGTACTGCGACAACATCCCCAACGCTGTTGGAGTGCACGGGGACAGGACGTCTCCACGCCCGCCACTGTACCTCGTACGAACCCCCGTTGATGGCACCCTCGAGCCGGCCCATGGACAGCGGCCGGACAGCCAACCTCTACGCTACCATCCTCGAAGCCGCCCCTGTATGGGCACAAGACTCGCCACAACGCCCCAACAGGAGCGAGATTCGCTAGGACGGTCGTCAACTCTGTGGCACTGCTCGCCATGCCTTCACACGTAGGAGAACAGTGTGACACGCTTGTAAACTGCCGCCTCCTTGGCCTATAAAAGTAGGGGCAGTCCCCTAGCCGCGGGGGGACGGGACGATGGATAACAACCATGCGCACACTTTCCGCGTTTACTATGATATTGGCACTCACCTCAATCAGTACCTCTAGGACCTGGAGGCCCGGCCTCCTCTCCCGCCACGCTTGTAGCCCCCCTCTACGAGCACCACGGTGCAACACAATATAGTGCCCCGAGCACACCGCTGCTGGACGTACGGCCCCCGGTCGGAACCAAGATAAAAATCAGTGTCACTAGTTGCTTAGCACCGGCCATCGAGAGATAGATCTCAGCGCTTCTTACTAGTTAGTGTCGGGACTACATTCCGCACCGACATCCGGCTTAGTCATTTTTTTGGTCACAGGCGGCTTTTCTTTCTTTGTCTTGATGGATGCAACATCTTCCTTGACCTTCTTCACGTCCTTCTTCGGCGCTTTCTTCTTCTTCTGCCCTTCCTTCTTCCTTGGTTCTTCCTTAACAACTGTCACCCCCAGTTTTAAAGGCAAAACCGAATGCATTGATCACGTGTGCGCCAGGATCAAGTTACACACACGCTTAGACATAATGAATACCAAAAACAGTGCCACACGAATAAAGAGTTATTACAAACCATAGTCTTAAACGGATCTAAAATAACGAGTTCTCGCAGCGGACAAAATGCCTCCACGAGTACCGATCGAAGACTATGCACACCTAGAACTCCGGAAATCTCCCGGAATATCTTCAAAGTTCTCCCCGGTCCGAGCAAAGAAATCCGGTATTGTAGATGCAAGAGAATAAACAAGCGTGAGCACATGACGTACTCAAGCAAGAGAGAACAACATAACATGCAAGGCCATATGGTGGATGGCTAGGGTTCAAGATGCTTAAGCATTTTAGTGGATCAAGTTTTATTAGCAACCTGATTACTAAAAGATGTAAGTTCATACCAACCCAATTAATAAGATATAAGCATCATAAAATAAAGAATAAAACAGCAATTAAACATTAAAGTTTCATAATTTAATCATGTGAGTGTCCAGGCCGCTCTTGACCGTGAGCACGGCTAATCGATTAGTTTAACACTCTGCAGAGGTTGTACATCTTTACCCACAAGTAGCGTAAAAGCTCCAAAGAACTTTGGACCCAACCATGCGGTGTTTGCAAGGCACCATACCACACTACCGAGGTATGATTGCATAGGGACACTACATGGCCTTTACAAAGGTTCCCCAGCAAGTTATGACCCACAAGGTCTGGATCAGTTAGCAAGGTATAAAGTCCCCTAGCAGGTCGATACCCCCACCATAAAAAGAATAACTCACCCAACCCCCTGCTAGAGCGAGTCTATACCCCACAGTACCGCCGATCCCTTGTCCTTATCAGGTAAGACCATCCCAAGCTAAAGTTCCTAATTATTCGGCCAAGACCATTGCCCATTAGTTCTTGTGGTTGTACTGTTTTCCTGGGTGGTTCTCCATGTTCCGATTAATATATTAAAGTGGTCTTGTAAAGTAAAGATCATAAACAGAACATATAATACTAAATATAACCAAGTTTGATTAATACCAATTCCCAGTTGAGCATGCTAAGCAATAGCTACCACAAGATTAATTTAATTCCCGGTATCAAGGTAAAGGTAGTAAAAGACTAGGCATGATCCTTAATAGGTTCCCATCAAATTAGTGCAAGCGGAAAAGTAAAGACACTGAAATTAAATGCATGTTATGTAGGACAAGCGGGTATGCATCAAGGAATACTTGCCTTCAACAAAGCCTTGCTGCTCAAACTCTTGCACGACTTGATCTTCAAATCCCTCGAACATATCGCTCTCTACGGTCCACAATCATCACATACAAGCATATAACAAGAATAAATATAAAACAGTCACCAAACAGATCAAACAGATCTAAACAGTAGCATAAAACTAATCTACGCTTCGAGACGAACGCGTGGACATAAAGAACGCTAAAATCGGAGCTAAAACGACCAAGTTATGGCTTAGGGAAGGTTTAGGGACTAAACTATAAAGATTTGAAAAGATTCTGGGCTAAAATAAAGAAAAAGGACTGAACTACAAGAAAACTTCTAAGGTGGAAGGGTATTTCTGTGAATACCGGAAAACTTGGGGGGTTTTCCGTAAAACTGCTAGGCCGGCTGGGTTTGACCTGGCTTGACTCGGGTTGACTAGATCTGGGCCCGTTGGATCCGATACCGCGCCGCGGCGGCTTGCGGGCGGCGGGGACGGCGGGATGCGTCGGATCTAGATCCGACGGCCCTCGGTCGCGCGCAAGCGCCGGCGGCGGCGGGGTGCGTTGGCCGACGGCGGCGACCGGCGGCGAACGGCGGCGGGCTCTCCGGTGAAACCCTATCTAGGGCTCCCCGTCTTGATTTGATTCGCGGAAGGCATCTTCGGGCGCGCGAGCAAGCGAAGCGCGACGCGCGGTGGCGACGCGCGGCGGAGCGGACGGTCGGCGCAGCGGCGCGGCTAGGAACTCCGGTGAGCTAAAGCGGACGGCGCGGTGCACGGGAACGAAGACAAGTGATGCCGGCGGGTCCCTCACCTCCTTGCGCGTCTCTGGGCGAGCTCCTTGACGATGAGGCGGCGCCGGTGGTGGAAACCGAAAGCGGCGGCGCGGGTTAGGGGGTTCCGGCGGCGCGAAGACCGGCGGGTTGGCCCCGGACGGCTCGGGTGGGAGGTCCGGGGGCGGCGGCGACAGCCCCATAGCCCGGCGGGGCTCCTTGGCGTGCGAGCCACGCGGAGAACGCGTGTGGAGCTCGAACTCGCGCGGCGGCGGGGGAGTCCGGGCGAAGACGAGGGCGCCGGTGAGGGGATGACAAGCGGGCCCCCCTTGGTCGGCCGACCGAAGGGGCGGAGGCGGGGAGAGCGGGCCGGCGGTGCCGGCCGGCTGGGGCCCCAGTGGGGGGGGCTCGCGGCGTGCAAGAGGCGGTGCGGCGAGCCGGGCCGCTGGGCGGCCGGCCGCGTGGGCGGCGTCGTTCTGTCGGGCTGTCTTGCTAGGCGGGCGGGACGGGCCGGGCGGGGTGCAAGCGGGTGTTGGGCTGAAAGGGGATAAGGGGTAGGGGGTTAAGGGTTTTGGGTTTGAAAAGGATTCAAGCAATGGAATTAGAATTTGAATTTGAATTCCAGCAACCAAAAATAATGCTCCAGCATGAATGCAACAATTAACTCCTATATTTTATTGACTTTATTTTAGAAAAGTTTTTAAATGCCTAAAAATAAATAAATCCACCTTATATTCCTTAAGCAAATAAATGGTTTCTAGCAAATTTTTAATAAAGACAAATTTTTAGCAAAATTATAGTGTTACAAATCCTACCCCCCTTAAGAAGAATCTCGTCCTCGAGATTCGGACAGATTGGGAAAAAGATCTGGAAACTCTGCTTTCAGCTCATCCTCTCTTTCCCATGTTGCCTCATCCTCTGCATGATTACTCCACTGTACTTTGCACATCTTAATCACACTATTCCTGGTGACCCTTGTCATAGTTTCCAATATCCGAATAGGGTGTTCAACAATAGTGAGATCCTCTTTAACGTTTAGATCATCCAAGGGTAACGGCTCCTTGTCATGAGGACCAAAACCCTTCTTCAACTGAGAGATATGGAATACATTATGCACATCATCTAGTTGGACTGGCAACTCCAACCTGTAAGCCACTTCTCCCACTCTCTCAAGGATCTTGAAAGGTCCGATAAACCGAGGTGACAACTTTCCTTTAACTTGGAATCGACGCAAACCTCTGATAGGTGATACCTTTAAGTACACATAATCACCTTCCTGAAAGACCACATCCCTTCGTTTACCATCTGCATAACTTTTCTGTCTAGACTGAGCAATCCTCAGATTCTCTCTGATGATCTGAACTTGTTTTTCTTCTTCTCTGATGATGTCTGCCCCAAATATCCCCGCTTTCGCCCGTCTCACTCCAAGATAACGGAGTTCTACACTTCCTTCCATACAAGGCCTCAAAGGGTGACATTTTGAGATCAAGCCTTTTGGTAGCTGTTGTTATAAGAGAACTCAGCGTATGGCAAGCTCTTATCCCAACTACCACCATGCTTAAGAGCACAGGCTCTTAGCATGTCTTCTAGGATCTGATTGGTTCTCTCTGTCTGTCCATCTGTCTGTGGATGATAAGCTGAGCTGAAATTTAACTTAGTATCCAGAGACTCATGCAACTTCCCCTTAAACGAGAAGTGAACCGAGTACCTTCCGTCCGACACAATCTTCTTCGTACACCATGCAAACACACAATCCCGGACATGTATAGTTCCGCCAACTTAGCTCCCGTATACGTAGTTTTCACCGAATGAAGTGAGCTACTTTGGTCAAACGATCCACAATGACCCAAATCGAATCATAACCATCTCGGGTTCGGGGTAAACCCACTATGAAGTCCATTCCGATCTCTTCCCACTTCCACTCAGGCACCTTCAATGGTTGAAGCAAACCAGCGGGTCTCTGATGTTCAGCCTTAACCCGGTGGCAAGTGTCACACAATGTCGTATGGACCTCCCTGGGCCCACTACCTCGGTGGGCACCAGGAGCGACTACTCGGTGGGCCCCTGGGACTACCCGCCTTGCGCTACACGGCACCTGAAGGCGTGGAGCACAAGGACTACACAGGAGTAGTACTCTGCTAGGAGCCGTACATGTTCCGCACCGTATAGAGGACTCCTAGACGTACTCGACTAGTACTCTCTCCCTACTCCGACTTGTAACCCTGCCTCCCGGACTATATAAGGCGAGGCAGGGACCGATCCCTTCATCCAATCTCATCTCATACAACCCGCGGCGCACTATTGCACCATCTTGTAATCGTGCCCTATCAATCCAGAGCTACGCAGCATACAGGACGTAGGGTATTACGCACCTCGCGGCCCGAACCTGTCTAAATTGTGTGCCACGTGTCTCTTCCCTCGAGTTACCGATCTCGGCGAGTCACATTCATCTACTTCGGGTACTCCCCGTAGTAGGTTGCCGGTCTAAAACACCGACAGCTGGCGCGCTAGGTAGGGGCTCTCGCTCGAGATCACATGGCGAACTCGACGGCTTTCGTCCACATCAGGCCAACCGCCGCCTTCAACCGTGGCGACACCTTCGTCTTCGGCGCCTGGGTCTGCACTGCTGATGGCGCGGGCTCCTTCCGCCGCCGCCCGATCATGCGGCCCCGACTCGAGGACGGGCCTTGTGACGCTTCCCGAAGTTGTCACAGGCGAACTCGCCGCAAGTTCGGCGAAATTTCGCTCTCCAACATCCACGCGGACTTCGAGCTCGAGTCCGTCTCCAACTCGAACCCGACGTCGCCATGGGCCATCGCATGCGAGCCGGGCCGCTCGCCCATCGCGGCGGCCCCTTCACCATGCCGCACTCCGTGCGTGGCCCCCGCGTCCCCGGCCGGCCCGCACGGAGGCTCCTACTCCACGCCGGCCGGCAAGGAGCCCGTACTCCGAGCACAACTCGGACTCGACGCCGTCCCCAACCGCGCGTCTCGGACTCCGGCCCCTCTCTCCGAGTTCTACTCGAACCCGACTACGAGTTCGACTTCGGGTCGGACCCCCGAGGACCCGAGTCCGAGGACGACCCACCGAGCTTCCCTTGTCGTGCCGCCTCGGGGCCGGTTATAAAATCCACGCCGACCGGGAGATACGTTCATCGGCCCGACCGCAAGCCCGCCGACCCGGCAAAGGAGGACTCGCGCTACGCCGCCACATCGACTCACCGCCGTTCCGTGAGGGAACACCACCGGCCCAGCCGACTCCAACACACCAACCGAGGTGGCACCCCTCGAGTCCAGCCTTGGGTACCCCAATCGCCAAGTCTTCATGGCTGCAAAGGCGACACCCCGGGGCCCTCGTGTACGGGCCGAAGACAGTACCGGAGGACATCTCCGCATACGAGCCGTTCGCCAATGCACCGCGCACGAGACCGCCGCCAACAAGAGGACGCTCGACGCGAACGCAACAGAAGCGCAGCCGAACGACGCCGGCGGCTCGCAGACAACCTCCCCATCCGCAACCTCGCGGAAGCTCTCGAGGCGGTCGAGAGCAGCAGCACACACCACCCCCGAGCAATGCCTCATGTCGATCACAACGATCGCACGTCGCTCGGGGCATACGCGCCGGGAGAGGTCATCGCCAAGCTCGCCGAAGAAGCCTACTTCATGCGAGTCGACAACGTAGTCAACCAACCTCTCCCGCCTAAACCCCCGCGACAATGAAGCTACTAGTCGCAGCGCCGACCCCGGCCCCAACCGTACTCGAGCGGACCTCCCGGCCGATCCAAACCGCCGCCGCTCCAACGCCGGCGGACCTTCACGAGCAGACCAAGGCAACCGAGAAGTCGTCCCCACCGCGCTCCGGGCCGGTGGCGGCGGCAACGACCCCGACGGCGGCGGCAGCGACGGCGGCGGCTCCAACCACGGGGGCCAACAGAGAGCCGAGGCGGCGGGCAGCCGCGGCGGCCGTGGCCACGCGAACAACCACGCCTCCGTGCCTCTCATGGCGGGTACGATGCTCGCCGTAAGATCGAGGAGTTGCGGCGGAAGAAGTCGACCGCCGCCGGCCGAAGGCGACGGCTTCCCCCGCCTTCTCACCCCGGCTCGCAACCTCGCTCCTCCCCGACAAGTTCAAGCCTTTGGGGATCACCAGGCACGACGCGAAGCAAGATCCCATCCGATGGCTCCGATGCTACGCCCTCTCCATCGAGAACCGCCGGCGGCAACAAGCCCGACACCAAATGCCTCTACTTCCCTTCGTCCGGACCAAGCTCCACTCACATGGCTCGAGTCGCTGGACAAGCACTCGATCGACAAGTGGGACCAGCTGAAGGAGCAGTTCACGAGCAACTTCGCGGGCGCCATGGGCCGTTCGGGTACTCGCATGGACCTTGCCATGATCAAGCAGGAACAAGGCGAGACCCTCCGCAAGTACATGCGCCGCTTTTCGACAAGCGCGCTACCGTCGTCGACGTCACCGACAAGGAGGTCATCGACCTCTTCCAGGACGGCCTCTACCATCGCCGCACCTTCGAGGACTTCGGCCGTCGCCGCCCCAGGTCCATCCCTCACCTCAAGGACATGATCACGTCCTGGGCGGATGAAGAGGACAAGGCCAACGCCAAGTACGACGCCATCCGCGGCAAGTCCAAGCAGAACCAGGGCGGCGGCAGCGGCAGCAATGCAAACCAAGGCGGCCGCAACAACAACAACAACAACTACTCGGGTTCCAACCGCAAGCGCAAGCCAGACAACACCGTCGCGGCTATCCAGCGCCCTCCGAAAGGGAACTCGAAGAAGAATTCTGGCGGGTTCAAGGACCTGCTGAAGGAGAAGTGCCCGTGGCATCCAAACGGCAACCACACTACCGAGCGAGGCTACCGCTCGTGCATGCACTCAAGGATACGCCGAGCCACCGCACCCTCACGACCAAAAGGGCAAGAAGAAGGACGGCGACGACAACGACTTCCAAGAACCCGAGAAGACCGTCAATGTCCTCTTCGGCGGACTGCCCAGCAGGCGGGAGCAGAAGGCTACCCGTCGTGAAGTGATGTCCATTGAACCAGCGGTCCCGACCCCTCTCAGGTGGTCGGAGGTACCCATCACCTTCTCCCGCGCGACCAATGGACCCGCCTTCTCCGAACCAGGACGGTTCCCCCTTGTCCTGAAGCCAACAGTGGCGGGTTCCAAGCTCAACAAGGTGCTCATCGACGGTGGAAGCGGGCTCAACGTCCTCTTCACCAAAACCTTGAAGAAGATGAACCTCGACGTCACCCCCATGCTCACCAAGAGCAGCGCGCCCTTCTACGGCATCGTCCCAGGCAACGCGGCTATCCCACCGGGCTCGGTGGTACGGCCGGCTACCTTCGGGGCGTCTCGGGATAATTACCGCACCGAGTACATCGGGTTCGAGGTCGCGGATTTCGAGACTTCCTACCACGCCATCCTCGGCGATCGGCCATCGCCAAGTTCGATGGCGGTGCCCCACTACACCTACTTAGTACTCAAGATGCCAAGTCCCAGCCGGTGTACTCTCCCTCCAAGGGGACTTGAAGATCTCCCACGACTGTGATACAGAGGCCGTGGTGATCGCTTCAACAAACCAAGTACCCAACGCGATGATGGAGGTCTACGCCGCGTCGAAGAAGCTCGCCACGAGCGAACTCGACATCCCAGAGAAGTCCGACAGCGCCAACAAGCCTCAGCCACCTGAGGAGGTACTCGTCAGGACGGTCGACCTCGGAACAGGCGACCCCAGCAAGACCACCACCATCGGGGCCGGCCTCGACCCCAAATAGGAAGACGCGCTCATCAGCTTCCTTCGGGCTAACCGCGACATCTTCGCGTGGAAGCCGGCCGACATGCCAGGAGTGCCCAGGGAGCTGATTGAGCACTGCCTCAACGTCGATCCAAAGGCCACCCCCAAGCGACAACACCTCCGACGTTTTGAGCCGACGACGGACGGGACGCCATCAAGAAGGAGCTCGCCAAGCTACTCGCAACCGTTCATCGAGAGAAGTCTTCCATCCTCGGTGGCTAGCCAACCCCGTCCTCGTCCGCAAGAAGAACTCGAACGAGTGGAGGATGTGTGTCGACTACACCGACCTCAACAAGCACTCACCCCAAGGACCCCTTCGGGTTGCCGCGGATTGATCAAGTCATCGACTCCACGGCGGCCGCGACCTGCTCTGCTTCCTCGACCGCTACTCCGGTACCACCGCATCGCAATCAAGGAGGAAGACCAGGAGAAGACCGCGTTCATCACCCCGTTTGGCGCGTACGGCTACACGACCATGTCATTCGGGTTGAAGAACGCCGGCGCTACCCACCAACGGGCCATCCAAGCACCGCCCCAAGCGGCAACTCAACAAGAACGTCGAGGCCTACGTGGATGACGTGGTTGTCAAAACTCGGGGACTCCGATACCCTCATCGACGACCTTGAAGAGACCTTCGCATCGCTACGCGAGTACCGCCGGAAGCTCAACCCGAACAAGTGCGTCTTCGGCGTCCCTCGGGTAAAACTACTCGGCTTCATCATCGCCCAGCGCGGCATCGAAGCCAACCCCGAGAAGATCTCCGCCATCACCAGCATGAAAGCTCCCACGAGCATCAAAGACGTCCGTGCCGACGGGGTGCATGGCGGCATTGAAAGGATTCATCTCGAGGCTAGGAGAACGGGGCCTCCCCTTCTTCAAACTACTCAAGCATCACGAGAAGTTCGTGTGGACTCCCGAGAGGCGGATCAAGCCCTTGCCGCCTCAAGGACTTCCTGTCAAAGCCGCCAATCGTCACGGCTCCTCACAAGGGCGAGCGCCATCGCTCTACCTAGCGCGACTACACACGTGGTCGGCATCGCCATCGTTGTCGAGCGGCGGGAAGACGGCCACGCCTATCCGGCCCGCCGCCCGCCTACTCCGTCGGCGAGGTTCTATCGAGTCCAAGGCTCGCTACCGGCCCGTGCGAAGCTCCGTACGCTCCACTCATCACCTCGCGGAAGCTACGACACTACTTCCGGGAGTACCTCGGTCTCGCGTCGTCACCGACTACCCGCCCGGCGACATCCTCGAGGAACCAAGACGCCACCGGAAGAATCTCCAAGTGGGGCAAGTCGAGCTCGGCGCCCTCACCATCGACTCTCAAGCCACGCACGCCCATCAAGTCGCAAGCACTAGTCGACTTCATGGCGAGTGGCGGGAGAACCGGCTACCTACTCCCACCGTGCGACCGAGCATTGGGTGATGTACTTTGATGGCTCACTCAACCTCGAGGGCGCAGGGGCGAGGGGTACTCCCCCGATCTCTCCAACGGCGAACAACTCAAGTACGTCTGTGGATCTTCCGGAAGGTCTCAAACAACGAAGCCGAGCACGAAGCCTCTCCTACACGGGCTCCGCCTCGCGGCTTCACTTGGCATCAAGCGGCTACTAGTCTACGGCGACTCCGCAAGTGGTCATCAACCAAGTCAACAAGTCCTGGGACCGCAACAAGGAGAACATGGACGCCTACGCCTAGAAGTCCGCAAGCTCGAGAACAAATTCTATGGTCTCGAGTTCCATCACATCGTCCACGACAACAACGGTGGGGCCGACGTCCTCTCGGAGCTTGGATCCACCCGCGCCCAGGTACCCGCGGGCGTCTTCGTCCATGAGCTTCACGCGCCATCCATCGCGAGCCGGCGCCACCGACCACCGTACTCCGCCTAATCCACCAGGCGGGGCGAGAGGTCATGATGATCGACGTGGATCGGAGGCAACCCTTCATCGACTACCTCGGCGAGCGGAAGGTCCCCTCCGACAAGAACGGAGCCGAACAACTCGTCCGCCGCGCCAAGTCTTACGTCCTCGTCGGGAGACAAGCTTTACAGGCGGTGGCGCATCTTCTCCCGGAGTACTCGATGAAGTGCGTCCCTCGCGAAGAAGGCAAGGACATCTTGGAGGAGATCCACAAGGGCGTGCCCGCGGCAACCACGCGTCCTCACGCACGCCGGTCGCCAGGGCCTCCGGCGAGCTTTCTACCGGCCCACAGAGCCCCGGGCGATGCCGGAGAACTCGTCGGGGAAGGTGCCAAGGATGCCGGTTCTTCGCCAAGCGAAGAACACGTCCCGCCCCTACAAGCTAGTCACCATACCGCCAACCCGGCCCCTTGCCCTGCCGGGGGGGCTCGACATGATTGGGCCACTACCAAGCGGCGCCGGAGGATTCACCGGGGGTACCGGTGGCTATCGACAAGTTCACCAAGTGGATCGAGGTCAAGCCGGTCACATGCCCCAAGGGCTCGACACGGGAGTACTCGACTTCGCGGATGAACTCGTACACCGCTACGGGCTACCCCACCGCATCATCGTCGGCACCGGGGTCCAACTTCAACAACCACCGCCCCGGGAGTACCGCGAGAACGGCGGGATTGACGTTCGATACGCCCCGGCCGCCCATCCACGGGCCAATGGACAAGTCGAGCGCGCCAATGGGATGGTGCTCGACGCCCTCAAGAAGCGGCTACACGACGCCGCTAATTCCAAAGGGGGCAAGTGGATCAAGGAACTACCCAACGCACTCGGGGGCCGCGGACTCAACCATCCAAGCCAACGGGGCAATCCCCCCTACTTACGGTCTACGGCTCCCGAAGCCATCCTCCCCGCCGACGTCATATGGAACTCGCCAGGCGGTGGAGCACTACAACGAAGGCGTCTCGGAGGACGGCGAGACGAGGCCGACATCGACACCTCGAAGAAGCTCGCTCGCGCCGCCCTCGTCCAATCAGCAAGGTACCCCGGAGGGTATCCGACGCTACCATGATCGCAACGTCAAGGAACGCTCCTTCAATGTTGGAGATCTTGTCCTCCGCCGTATCCGGAATACGAAGGACCTCCACAAGCTCCGCCCTCCCCTTCGGGAAGGCCCCTTCACCGTGGCTAAGGTGACCGGCCGAGGGCTCCTACCGCCTCCAAACACTTGAAGGCGAAGACATCAACAACTCGTGGAATGTCGACCGGGCCTCCGTCGATTCTACGCCTAGTCTACTCGACTACTCGGGGTTCAAGTCCAATCGACTAAATCAGCGCGCCCTCGCCGCAAGCGACCCTCCGGGTCCCCGGCTCCGGGCCTCCGGACTGACTCTCCTCCAGGTCCAGCCCGGGCGGCTACCTACGGACCATGGGCTGCGACGAGCGTCAAGGACTCTAGCAGCGGTCTACCAAGAGACCACACTCCAAGATCCGCCCCGAGCGGCTACCTACGGACTGCGCGATCCGACCCCCTACACGGCTACCTACGGATCACTTGCCGCAGCGGCTACCCGCTCCGGGCGCTACTTAGCCGTAAGCGGCCTCCGGTCCAGGCGACTACTTGTAACTACGGCCCCGGCCACCCTGTGTGTACTTCTTCGCAATAAAGTTTGATTGTCCGTCAACTTACTTACTGTGTACTCCCTACGACGGGACTACTGAAGTCGAGTGCCACTACTCGCACCTACTCCACGATGGGCGCTCCGCACTCTAAGATTGCGATTACGAGTACTCATTGCTGGAAAATCTCATTTCATTGATACATGAACAATTCATTACAAGTGTTTCCTGTACAACTATGGCTACTAGCTATCTATGCAGGGCTACTGGAGGTTCGGCTTTGGGGGCCACCGGCTCCGCGATGGGAGCCATCCGCTCCGGCGGCTGGCGCGCATCGCTCATCCGAGCGTTTGCCGGCTCCCCGCCGGCGACCACCTCCACTGGAGCCTTCGGGAAGTACGACTTCATGAAGGCCAGGACTTGCTTCGGGGATCGACTTGGCCATGTGCTTGACGTAGGCGGCCGACCGGCCTGGTGCTTCACGAAGTCGATCCGCCGAGGAGCGATCTTGGGGCCGCCGGTGCGGCACCGGGAGCCTCGCGATCGGGAGAGCAGCCTCTTCAAGGTCCTTCCGTGGGCCCGAGTGCCTCGCAATCTTCATTCACCCCGCAAAGATTTGTAGCAAGTTGACGAGATCTCTATCGTAGGCAATCCGCGCCTCCATGTGCTTCTCGCACTCGAAGGAGAGCTCCCTTGTAGTCGAGCTCAAGTACCGCGGGCTTCTTGCTCCCGTAGAAGACATGGGAGTCGACACTTGCCTCACATCTTGCATCCGGGAACTTCTCGCATGTCTTTCGTGCACTTGGTTTGGTGCACAAAATGTACCGTCCTTCACTTGCTTGACCCACCAGAAAATACTCGCAACTCGCCCACTGCGGCTCATTCCCGAACTCCCCGGCTTCTCATCTCATCCGCAAACTTGGCAACAAGGTTATGTGACGAGCCACCAAAGACAATATCATATCCACGATATCCGAACAATCACAAAGTCATTTCCATGCTTGTGGAGAAACAAGGTTCTTATCCACGCGTACCCATCACAAACCCCCCGCTCAAAGAAAACCTCTCAATCTCCCATACCAAGCACGGGCGCCCTCGTTTCAACCCATACGGTAGCCCTTTTTCAACCTGTGATAACGTGTGGGTACAACTCGCTTTCTCAAACCCACTCGGTCGCTTCACATACACCTCCTCCTCTATGACCCCATTCAAAAGCACTCTTCACGTCCATCCGAAACAACTTGAACCCTTTAGCCACGCAAAGGCTAGGAAGGGATCCGGCCACCAAGACGGCCACGTGAGCAAAGGTCTCCCATAGTCGATCCCTCCTTCCTCGACTAAACCCCCGAGCAACAAGTCCTGACTTGTTCTTCACAACCATCCCATTCTCTCCTCTTTGTTCTTCCAAACCCACTTGGTTCCTATGGATGGGCAATTCTGAGGTGACCAACTTAACCCTGACACCGGTTCCCTCTCAAAATTTTCCAACTCCCGCGTGCTGTAACTGGACCCGCTCGCATCGTATAAAGCATGTCCAATGTCCTTGGGCTCAAAAAAGTAGCAACAAAAGCAAAGATGAGCAAAATGAGAGGAATTTCTCGACCTCGACCGTGTAGTGCGTTCATCGATACCCAATGATCTTCGACAGGATGCACTTCTCAATCCGCCGAGTTTCACGCCGCAGATTACCTCCCCTCAACTTCTCTCTCGCCCGGTCCTCTTGTTGCACCGTCGTTGTCCATGATGTAGACGGTCCATGCTCCAAAGTGGTCGTAGGGGAAGTAGTGGGTACATGCCCGCCTTCTCGGCGCATGGTTCTCCCCATCATCATCTCCAGCCTTCATCTTTCTCCTCCCTCAAAGAGGTCTCGGGCCATCTCTTCATCACCGCACATTCAAAGCCAAGAGAGGTACATGGCATTGTCTCGTCGAAGGTCACCTCGCAAGTCTCCATGATTTTGTTAGTCTCAAGGTTACACCCTATAGGCTCTAGAATGGTTAGCATATCCAAAGAAAATACCATCACTAGACCTAGCCTGAAACTCGTCGAGTTTTCCTTCTTCAAAATAAAGCACTTGCGTACCAAAATCCCCAAGTGACTCACCTTGGGTGCCCGACCATGCATAAGCTCATACCGTGCTCCTTCTTAAAAGCTCGCAATAAAATCCGTTGGAAACATGACAAGCCGTATTGACCGCCTACCCCAATACCCTCCTAGGAGTTCCGTGCTCATCGAGCATCGTCCTAGCCATCTCGACAAAGAGTCCGATTTTTCCTTTCCACGACTCCATTTTGAGGGGCACATAAGGCGTCGAATACCGATGTTCAAGACCTAGATCACGACAAAAGGCATCAAAACGAGAGTTCCCGAACTCGCAGCCACATCACCGCGGATAGCTCGACAGCATTCCCATGCCTCTCGTTTTTCAACCTCACGATCGCATCCTCGAACAAAACCAAATGTCTTGCTTCTCCTTATCCTCCAAGAAGAACACCTGTGCATAGCGAGAGTAATCGTCCACCACAACAAGGACATACCACTTCCCACCCACCGAGCGAACTTCCGAGCCGGCCTAACAAGATCCATATGCAACAGCCTCCGTCTTGGACGCCCTGCCGTTTACCTGGCCAGGGTGATGGGGAGTGGCTACCATCTTACCATGCCTACAAGGAGCACACCAAATCCTTCTCAAGCTTCAACTTCCGCAGAATCCTCGAACAAGGTCAAGACCACTCAAGTGAAAACCAAATCAAAGCTCAAGTGTCCCAACCGCCTATGCCATTTCCACAAATCGTAAGAAGGACCGCCATCAAACAATGAACAGACCCAAAGAACGAGAGAAATCACTTCGAAAATCCGACCCTGGGATGATCATACAAACAAGATCACCTCGAGAATCAAGCAAACGAGACTCGCTGCATTTGAAACGCACCTCAAAACCCTCATCGCAACCGAGAAACTCGAAAGCAAATTAAAACCCAAAGACTTCACAAGAGCCACTCTCTCTTCAACGTTACCTTGTCACTCACATGCACAACACCCTCCGAAAGCACCCTACCTCGTCCATTGTCCCCAAATGTGATGTACATCTTTTCCTTTACTGGGGTGAGGCTGGAGAACCACTTCTTATCTCCCATTGCTGTGCTCAGAACACCTCAGCTCTATCACCCAAAATGTCCTCCAAGCCTCCCGCCCGCAAATAAACAAGAACGAGAGTGAGCTAGCGACTCGACACCGGGGTTAGCACAAAGAAAGTTAAAAAACCGTTGTCGAGCCATCTCGCTCAAAAGAGGGGTTAGCAAACATCACCCCCACACCAAACTTCCCATGTCCCATGGGAGGAGTACGAGCACCACGAGGAGGAAAACGGTCCGTAGCCCGGAACCCAAAGCCGCGATCATCTCCCCCGAACCCGTACGAGGACGAGTAGGAGGACGTTTCTCCGACAAAACCACCACGAGCCCGACCAAACCTCTCACCAAGACGCACACCATCATCTCTCCCGACAAACCTCTCACCACCACCTCTTCCGTGGGAACCCGCCAACACTCCCTCACAGACTTCCCACACCCCGTGGAAGTGCACCCCCAGGCCCGGTGAACACCGCGAGGCCGGCGATACTGCCCCGTTTTGCCTGCCTCCCTAGCAAGCTCTCATCCCTCTTCCTCTTGTAGCAAAACTCGCAAGATGCCTCTCCTTGCCACAATACTCAATTCGAAGGGAATGCTTCGTTTGGCTCGCTCTCTAGGCTTCTCACCCTTCTCACCCACAAACTTCACTCGGTTTCGGAAATCATTTGTCTTAGGTGGGAATTCGGTGGATCTTGGGTTGTTTCAAGCTTGTTAAAAGGTGGTTGGGCTTTGGTGTGAAAGAGTTCTCTGGGTGCTTTTGGGAGTGGGACTTGGATCTCTCCGATCACCTCAAACTCGGGGTTAGACTCAACACACTTCTCGTACACACTCTCCCCCCACTCGTTCTCTCCCACTTTCTAACCCAACTTCTCAAACCCCAAACCATGACCATCAGCTCTCTTGAACTCCTCAATCATGATTTTCTAATTGAGGTTCCCTGCCTCGTACAACCAACCCAACACCTTCCTCAAATAGTCATTCTCCTCATAGATGACATCCAAACGAGAAGTAAGTTCAAGATTGCGCAAAGTAACTTCTATCACAAATTAGTGTGATGCAACACAACAAAGAGATTTCAAAGATGCTTCCAAAGAACTAATGGTAGAACGAGCATCAACAAGCTTAGCATGCATAGTAGGACATGATTTGCAAGCACCAAGCAAAGTAGGTCTAGCCTTAAGCTCATCATGTTCAAATTCAAGAGCATCTAGTTGAGCCAAAATAAGCATTCTTCTCATTAAGCAGCTTTGATCTCATTCAACCAAGCATCACATTCAACACATTCAACATCATCGGGGAGGAGTAGGAGCAAGTTTCAAAGAGTCATTCTCAAGTTTCAATTCAAGCAATTTTGACTCTAACTCTCCTATTTTCTCTCAAGCAAGATTCTCAAGCCGAGCCCTAAGATCTTTCCTCATCTTTTTGGCATCTCTCACACACCATCACTGATTATCAAGCAAACCATTCAACCTAGCAATCTCAAAGAAGCAAAGAGTCGGGGTCACTTCGCTTACTCATCCTCCGAGTCGGAGTCGCCGTCTTCCTTCTCACTCTTCTTGCCGCTGCTTGCGGGCCATGCCACAAAAGCCCTCAAGCGCCACACAAGCCACCCCACCGAGGTTCCCGCTTGCACTCTTCTTGCCATTGCGCTCCCCGCGTCTTCTTCTTCGGGCCGCTTGAGCTTGACTCGCTCCTCGCTTGGAGCTTGAGCCGACCCCGGCCGCACCGCCCACCATCGCTCTCGCCTCGTTCTTCTTGTAGCCGCTCTGCTCCGGCCGCCGCTCGTCCTCGTTCTTGCTCTTGGACTTGCTGAAGCTTGCCCTCGGGAGGAGTACTTGTCTTCACGCCTCGGGTGCGCCTTGTACTCGTTCACCTTGTACTTGTTCTCCTCCGCTTCCGGCACTCGGCGATGAAGTGGCCACGCTTGCCACACTTGTAGCACGTCCCTCGAGCTCCGCCTTTGCATTCCTCCGACTCTCATGTAGTCGTTCAAACCTTCTCGAGAGCAGCCAGCCTTTCGCTCAAAGACATCAAACTCCTCATCCGGAACCTGGACATAAGAGAGGACAAAGAAAACCGTCGCAGGAAGGGTTAGATTTGCCCTTTGATCCTCCCACGTGAGCAAGACTATGGTCGAGCCCTCATGCTTGGATTGCAACTTCCCGTCAACCTCGGCTCGACTTGAGCTTAGAAAAGAGGTCATTCAACTCAATAGTCAAATAATGTCCAGACTCCTTGATGGCCTCAACCTTAGCACCTTTAAACATTTGGTTCCAAGACAGGCAAGAGCCAAAGCCCCGATCATGCCTTGCACGGAAAATCCTCACATTAGCCTTCATGTTGTTCACGATGGCGGGGTGAACCCGACCCCGACGGCGGCGGCAGCCGGGGCCGGCGGCGCAGCCCAACCACGGGGCCAACAGAGAGCCGGGAGGCGGCGGCAGCCGCGGCGGCCGTGGCCACGCGAACAACCACGCCTCGCGTGCCTCTCATGGCGGGTACGATGCTCGCCGAAGATCGAGGAGTTGCGGCAGAAGAAGTCGACCGCCGCCGCCGAAGGCGACGCTTCCCCGCCTTCTCACCCCGCTCGCAACCTCGCTCCTCCCCGACAAGTTCAAGCCTTTGGGGATCACCAAGTACGACGCGACGGTGATCCCATCCGATGGCTCCGATGCTACGCCCTCTCCATCGAGAACGCCGCGCAACAAGCGACACCAAATGCCTCTACTTCCCCTTCGTCCGGACCAAGCTCCACTCACATGGCTCGAGTCGCCGGACAAGCACTCGATCGACAAGTGGGACCACCGAAGGAGCAGTTCACGAGCAACTTCGGCGGCGCCATGGGCCGTTCGGGTACTCGCATGGACCTTGCCATGATCAAGCAGAACAAGGCGAGACCCTCCGCAAGTACATGCGCCGCTTTTTCGACAAGCGCGCCACCGTCGTCGACGTCACCGACAAGGAGGTCATCGACCTCTTCCAGACGGCCTCTACCATCGCCGCACCTTCGAGGACTTCGGTCGCCGCCGCCCCAGTCCATCCCTCACCTCAAGGACATGATCACGTCCCGGGCGGATGAAGAGGACAAGGCCAACGCCAAGTACGACGCCATCCGCGGCAAGTCCAAGCGCAACCGTAGCGGCGGGGCGGAAGAATGCAAACCAAGGCGGCCGCAACAACAACAACAACAACTACTCGGGTTCCAACCGCAAGCGCAAGACAGACAACACCGTCGCGACTATCCAGCGCCCTCCGAAAGGGAACTCGAAGAAGAATTCTGGCGGGTTCAAGGACCTGCTGAAGGAGAAGTGCCCGTGGCATACAAACGGCAACCACACTACCGAGCAGTGCTACCAAACTCGTGCATGCACTCAAGGATACGCCGGAGCCACCGCACCCTCACGACCAAAAGGGCAAGAAGAAGGACGGCGACGACAACGACTTCCAAGAACCCGAGAAGACCGTCAATGTCCTCTTCGGCGGACCGCCGGCAGGCGGGAGCGAGAGAGAGGCTACCCGTCGTGAAGTGATGTCCATTGAACCGGCGGTCCCGACCCCTCTCGGTGGTCGGAGGTACCCATCACCTTCTCCCGCGCGGACCAATGGACCAGCCTTCTCCGAACCTGGACGGTTCCCCCTTGTTCGAAGCCAACCGTGGCGGGTTCCAAGCTCAACAAGGTGCTCATCGACGGTGGAAGCGGGCTCAACGTCCTCTTCACCAAAACCTTGAAGAAGATGAACCTCGACGTCACCCCCATGCTCACCAAGAGCAAGCGCGCCCTTCTACCGGCATCGTCCCAGTGCAACGCGGCTATCCCACCGGGCTCGGTGGTACCGCGCTACCTTCGGGCGTCTCGGGATAATTACCGCACCGAGTACATCAAGTTCGAGGTCGCGGATTTCGAGACTTCCTACCACGCCATCCTCGGCGGACCGGCCATCGCCAAGTTCATGGCGTGCCCCACTACACCTACTTAGTACTCAAGATGCCAAGTCCAGCAGGTGTACTCTCCCTCCAAGGGGACTTGAAGATCTCCCACGACCGTGATACGGAGGCCGTGGTGATCGCTTCAACAAACCAAGTACCCAACGCGATGATGGAGGTCTACGCCGCGTCGAAGAAGCTCGCCACGAGCGAACTCGACATCCCGCAGAAGTCCGACACCGCCAACAAGCCTCGCCCACTTGAGGAGGTACTCGTCGCACTCGGTCGACCTCGAACAGCGACCCCAGCAAGACCACCACCATCGGGGCCGGCCTCGACCCCAAATAGGAAGACGCGCTCATCGGCCTTCCTTCGGGCTAACCGCGACATCTTCGCGTGGAAGCCACGGACATGCGGGGAGTGCCTGTGGAGCCGATTGAGCACTCGCCTCAACGTCGATCCAAAGGCCACCCCCAAGCGACAACACCTCCGACGTTTTGCCGACGACAGACGGGACGCCATCAAGAAGGAGCTCGCCAAGCTACTCGCGCCGGCTTCATCAGAGAAGTCTTCCATCCTCGGTGGCTAGCCAACCCCCGTCCCCGTCCGCAAGAAGAACTCGAACGAGTGGAGGATGTGTGTCGACTACACCGACCTCAACAAGCACTGCCCCAAGGACCCCTTCGGGTTGCCGCGGATTGATCAAGTCATCGACTCCACGGCGGCCGCGACTCGCTCCGTCTTCCTCGATCGCTACTCCGGTACCACCGGATCGCAATCAAGGAGGAAGACCAGAGAAGACCGCGTTCATCACCCCGTTTGGCGCGTACGCTACACGACCATGTCATTCGGGTTGAAGAACGCGGCGCTACCTACCAACGGGCCATCCGGGCTCGCTTCAAGCGGCAACTCAACAAGAACGTCGAGGCCTACGTGGATGACGTGGTTGTCAAAACCAGGGACTCCGAAGAACCCTCATCGACGACCTTGAAGAGACCTTCGCATCGCTACGCGAGTACCGCCGGAAGCTCAACCCGAACAAGTGCGTCTTCGGCGTCCCTCGGGTAAACTACTCGGCTTCATCATCGCCCCGCCGCGGCATCGAAGCCAACCCCGAGAAGATCTCCGCCATCACCAAAGATGAAAGCTCCCACGAGCATCAAAGACGTCCCGTAAGCCGACGGGGTGCATGGCGGCATTGAACGGATTCATCTCGAGGCTAGGAGAACGGGGCCTCCCCTTCTTCAAACTACTCAAGCATCACGAGAAGTTCGTGTGGACTCCGAAGGCGGATCAAGCCCTTGCCCGCCTCAAGGACTTCCCGTCAAAGCCGCCAATCGTCACGGCTCCTCACAAGGGCGAGCGCCATCGCTCTACCTAGCCGCGACTACACACGTGGCCGCATCGCCATCGTTGTCGAGCGGCAGGAAGACGGCCACGCCTATCCGGTCGGGCGCCGCCCCGCCTACTTCGTCGGCCGAGGTTCTATCGCAGTCCAAGGCTCGCTACCGACCGTGCGAAGCTCCCGTACGCTCTACTCATCACCTCGCGGAAGCTACGACACTACTTCTGAGAGTACTCGGCCTCCGTCGTCACCGACTACCCGCTCGGCGACATCCCGAGGAACCAAGACGCCACCGAAGAATCTCCAAGTGGGCCGTCGAGCTCGGCGCCCTCACCATCGACTTCAAGCCACGCACGGCCATCAAGTCGCAAGCACTAGTCGACTTCATGGCGGAGTGGCGGGAGAACCAGCCTACCTACTCCCACCGTGCGACCGAGCATTGGGTGATGTACTTTGATGGCTCACTCAACCTCGAGGGCGCAGCGCGAGGGGTACTCCCCGATCTCTCCAACGGGCGAACAACTCAAGTACGTCCTCGGATCTTCCGGAAGGTCTCAAACAACGAAGCCGAGTACGAAGCTCTCCTACACGGCTCCGCCTCGCGGCTTCACTTGGCATCAAGCGGCTACTAGTCTACGGCGACTCCGCAGAGGGTCATCAACCAAGTCAACAAGTCCCCGGGACCGCAACAAGGAGAACATGGACGCCATCGCCTAGAAGTCCGCAAGCTCGAGAACAAATTCTATGGTCTCGAGTTCCATCACATCGTCCACGACAACAACGTTGCAGCCGGACGTCCTCTCGAAGCTTGGATCCACCCGCGCCCAAGTACCCGCGGCGTCTTCGTCCATGAGCTTCACGCGCCATCCATCGAGCCGCGCCACCGACCACTCTGCATCCGGCTAATCCACCGACCGGGCGGAGGTCATGATGATCGACGTGGACCGGAGGCAACCCTTCATCGACTACCTCGGCGAGCGAAGGTCCCCTCCGACAAGAACGCAGCGAACAACTCGTCCGCCGCGCCAAGTCTTACGTCCTCGTCGGAGACAAGCTTTACAAGCGTGGCGCATCTTCTCGGAGTACTCATGAAGTGCGTCCCTCGCGAAGAAGGCAAGGACATCTTGGAGGAGATCCACAAGGGCGTTCGCGGCAACCACGCGTCCTCACGCACGCCGGTCGGCAAGGCCTTCGGCGAGCTTTCTACCGGCCCACGGCGCCCGGGCGATGCCGAAGAACTCGTCGAAGGTGCCAAGGATGCCGGCTCTTCGCCCAAAGCAACACGTCCCGACCCTACAAGCTAGTCACCATACCGCCAACTCGGCCCTTTGCTCGCCGGGGCTCGACATGATTGGGCCACTACCAACCGCGCCGGGAGGATTCAACGAGGGTACCGGTGGCTATCGACAAGTTCACCAAGTGGATCGAGGTCAAGCTCTGGTCACATGCCCCAAGGCCGACAGAGTACTCGACTTCCCGGATGAACTCGTACACCGCTACGGGCTAGCCCCACCGCATCATCACGGACACGGGGTCCAACTTCAACAACCACCGCGTGGGAGTACCGCGAGAACAAGCGGGATTGACGTTCGATACGTCTCGCCGCCCATCCACGGCCAATGGACAAGTCGAGCGCGCCAATGGGATGGTGCTCGACGCCCTCAAGAAGCGGCTACACGACGCCGCTAATTCCAAAGGGGGCAAGTGGATCAAGGAACTACCCAACGCACTCGGGGGCCGCGGACTCAACCATCCAAGCCAACGGGGCAATCCCCCTACTTCTCGGTCTACGCGCTCCGAAGCCATCCTCCCTCGCCGACGTCATATGGAACTCGCCAGCAGTGGAGCACTACAACGAAGGCGTCTCGGAAGACGCCAGACGAGCCGACATCGACGCCCTCGAAGAAGCTCGCCGCGCCGCCCTCGTCCAATCAGCAAGGTACCTGGAGGGTATCCGACGCTACCATGATCGCAACGTCAAGGAACGCTCCTTCAATGTTGGAGATCTTGTCCTCCGCCGTATCCGAACACGGAAGGACTCCACAAGCTCGCCCGCCCTTCGGGAAGGCCCCTTCACCGTGGCTAAGGTGACCCGAGCCGGGCTCCTACCGCCTCCAAACACTTGAAGGCGAAGACATCAACAACTCGTGGAATGTCGACCAGCTCGTCGATTCTACGCCTAGTCTACTCGACTACTCGGGGTTCAAGTCCAATCGACTAAATCGCCGCCCCTTGCCGCAAGCGACCCTCCGGTCCCGGCTCCGGGCCTCGGGACTACTCTCCTCCGGGGTCCGGCCCCGTGCGGCCACCTACGGACCATGGGCCGCGACGAGCGTCAAGGACTCTAGCCACGGTCTACCAAGAGACCACACTCCAAGATCCAGCCCGAGCGGCTACCTACGGATCTGCGATCCAGCCTACACGGCTACCTACGGATCACTTGCTGCAAGCGGCTACCCGCTCCAGCGCTACTTAGCTGTAAGCGGCCTCCGGGTCCAGGCGACTACTTGTAACTACGGCCCTGGCCACCCAGGTGTACTTCTTCAGTAATAAAGTTTGATTGTCCGTCAACTTACTTACTGTGTACTCCCTACGACGGGACTACTAAAGTCGAGTGCCACTACTCGCACCTACTCCACGATGGGCGCTCCGCACTCTAAGATTGCGATTACGAGTACTCATTGCTGGAAAATCTCATTTCATTGATACATGAACAATTCATTACAAGTGTTTCCTGTACAACTATGGCTACTAGCTATCTATGCGAGGCTACCGGAGGTTCGCTTTTCGGCTACCGCTCCGCGATGGGAGCCATCGCTCCAAAGCCAGCTCGCGCATCGCTCATCCGAGCGCTGGCGGCTACCCCGCCGCGACCACCTCCACTGGAGCCTTCGGGAAGTACGACTTCATGAAGGCCAGGACTTGCTTCGGGATCGACTTGGCCATGTGCTTGACGTAGGCGGCCAGCCGGCTTGGTGCTTCACGAAGTCGATCCGCCAGAGGAGCGATCTTGGGGCCGCCCGGGTGCGGCACCAGGAGCCTCGCGATCGGGAGAGCAGCCTCTTCAAGGTCCTTCAGCTGGGCCCGGAGTGCCTCGCAATCTTCATTCAACTTCTGCAAAGATTTGTAGCAGTTGACGAGATCTCTATCAGAGGCAATCCGCAGCTCCATGTGCTTCTCGCACTCGAAGGAGAGCTCCTTGTAGTCGAGCTCAAGTACCTGGCGGGCTTCTTGCTCCCGGTAGAAGAGGTTCTTCATGCTGACCTCCGAGGCCTTCAGCTGCTCCACCTAACCTTCAAGCTCTGCAACACGGAAACACAACAACGGGTCAGAGGCTTCACGACTTCCAACGAGTACCCGACAAGTCAAAAGGACATACCTTTATTCTTGTTGCGGAGGCCTTTGTTCTTCCGCACCAACTCGTCGCCCTTCGCCTGCAATTCCATCACGTCGTTGTGGTACTTGGCGAAGGCGGCGTCGAGTTTTGACTGCATGGCGGCCGCATGCTTCCACGACTTCACGAGCTGCTCCTCCAGGGCCTCTGCTCGGAGCACGGTGTCGCCGTAACCCTGCAGCAGGTTCGACTTCTCGCGGGATCGCTCCGCGACGTCCTGCACAAGACAAGTTCAAGTCAAGAAGAGTACTCAACGGTAAAGGATTGACTACTCGGGAGGCTACGGCTACGTACCTTCATCCATTGTTCGGCTCGCCGGATCGCCTCCAGGTGCTGGGCCACCGTTGTCGGCTCGACGAGATCGTCGGCCAGGAGTTCTGTCCCGCCACGGCTACTTGACGTAGCCTCCATCATCGGCGCTGAGCGGATAGGCTCCGCGTCTTGGATCTCAGGGGAGCGGATAGCCACCTCCAAAGCAATCTCTGGCGACGTGGTGATCGCCTCTCCCCCGGCGGTCTTCTCGACGACTTCCCCCACGGGCTCGGGGGCTCCTTTCGCAGCCTCTGGGGCCTCTGGTGTCAACTCCTGCATGGGCACCCCTGCAGGGATGTCACCTCCTTCAGCGCCTGCCAGCAAACGACACGCGCATCAGTGCCTACGACTACTCGTCCTGGAGTTCTACAGCTTCAAGAAGGGTACTCACCTTCGACTACGACCGCCTCTGGCAGCGGCGCTTCGGTAGCCGGGGGCTCGGTCGTGGCTTGGGCTTCGGGAGCGGCCTCCTCGACGGGCGGCGCAGCTTCTTCCGCCACCGCTGATGAGGGCTCGTCTCCATCCCAGCTTAGATCTGTGGATTTTCTCGCGTGAAGTATTCACGTAAGGTCGTCGTGCGACATCGACTACTACATCAAGTACTACTCGTGAGGACATGGTACTTACAAGCTCGACCGGACGATGGTCACGGCCGGAGCACCGAGGATGCTGGCAATATCAACCGGGGCCCACCCTCGGCGGGCGCCTCCTCCTCCGCCTCGCGGCTACTACCTCCTTCACGGCGGCGGCGGCCGCGCTCCTTCGCCTTCCGCCCCAGAGGTCACCACCTTTTCAACGGTGGCGGCCATGGGTCCTCCTCGCTCTCGCGGGAGCGACGGGGCCGGCGCTCCGAGCCGCGCCGAGAGTTCTTCGACGCGGGGGGCCGGACTTCGGCTTCCGGCCCGGTTCCCCCACCAGGTCCCACTCGCCTTCGTCGCCCTCTTCGACGGAGCGCCCGCCGGCGGCACCTCCTGCACATAAAGGAAGACTACTCGTCAGAAATGTACTTGAATAACGGGTACTCGACTACTCTGCTCAAGATAACTTACCTCCGGAGGCGTGGTCTCTGAGACCTTCATCTTCTTCGCCACCCGCTTCTTGGCGGGGTTGCGTGGCTTCCGTGGCGGCAGCGAAGGCTAGCCTCCGGGCTAGCCGGAGGGTCTTGTACTGGCCGCACATGAGGCAAGCCCGGGCGGCTAAACCTCGACCGCAGCTGGAAGCGGTCCTGAAGAGTCTCTTCGTCTTCGTCGTCATCGGAGGTATCCTCCACGATGACGGTGTCGTCGCCTTCACCGACTTCGCGGCGCTCCTTCACCTTCCCCTCCACCGGGATCTCGATTCCGCTCGGTGGCGGCTGCGGCTCGGAGATGAACCGTTTCACATCATCCTGCGCAAAGACACAAGGCGTCAGCAACTCTACTACAAGTATTCACTACTCGACGAGGGGGTACGACTACTCACCTCGTTGGGCGGGCGCGCGGCGGAGTACTCCTCGACCGGACACGCCGTGTACGGCGGCATGTCCTTGAAGATCCTCGTCAACCTTTCGACGATGTCGTTGTCGCCCGGCCCGCCCTCGGCATCCGCGACGTGTCGTCGTCGCCGGTGTACTCGAAGCCCAGCGTATCCCGCGCCATCAACGGCTGGATCCTGCGCTTCATGAAACTGAAGGCCACGTGCTCGGCCCTCAGTCCCGCATCCTTGAGAGTCTTGATGTGTGCTAGCAGCTCGGGGAGCTGGATCCCCTCTTGCATGGTGGGCTCCGTGTTCCACCAATCTCGGTGCCTGGGCTGCCGTCCGCTCGGCTTCGTAGTCCGAGGATGGTGGTTCGTGATGTAGAACCATCTCGTCTTCCGCCGGTGTTGGAGTCCACGAGCTTGTACGCGGCATCGCTCCACGGCGTCCTCCCTCGACCGGATTCCGCCCCTCCGACTACTCGGGGTTGGAGGCGCGGGGGCCGCGGCTTGACGCGGAAGAACTTCCGAAGAGCACCCAGTGCGGCTTGATTCCTAGGAAGGCTTCGCAGAAGTGCACGAAGACCGACGTGTGGAAGATGCCGTTGGGGTTCAGGTTGAGGTACTCGATGCCGTAGTACCCGAGCAGCCCCTTGAAGAAGTCGCTTGCTGGGAGCGCAAGACCGCGCTCCACGAAGCGCGAGAACATTGGGATCTCGTCTTCGGCTTTCTCCATCGGATAAGGATCTCCTGCGGCGGATCTCCACATGTCGACTTCCTTCTCCCCCGATGAACCCGCCGTTCAACGGGGGTCGCGCAGGTCCTCCGTCTTGACCTTCGATTTTTTCCACTCGCGGCTTGGATCAGCGCGCGGTGGAGACGGGGGCGGCGCCGCTCCGTGGCGGCCGCGGCGGCCTCTGCGCGGCTCCTCTTCTTCCCGCCGGCTTTGGACGTCTTCGACGGCGACGGCTTCATTCTCCAAGTGCAAGGAGTTTTCACTCGCATCCGCTCGGGGGCTACCCTAAAGGCTTCGGGTGGCGATGCGCTCGGATCTACTACGGCGGCAGCAGGCGCTGGAGTGGATCTGCTTCAAGATTCAAGTGGAATCACTGCGGCTCGAATGGGTGAAAAACCCTAAGGGTTTTGGCTCTTATTTATAAGCCAAATCGCCTCCGCAACGGGCGGCTGGATAAGTCCACGCGCGGCTGACTCAGCGGCTGCGCGTGACTCTTCGTATTCTACTAGTCGACGCGCTTCACCTCGGGGGTTCGACTACTTCTACTCGACTACCTGGGAAGCGGCTAGTTTCAAGAGCATCTCAGGACACATTCTCCAAGAAGACCCTTCAATTCGAGAGGAAGTACTCGACTCAAGGCTCGGGGGCTCCGTGCCACGTGTCCTTCGGTTTTTTCTCTCCGGGTTTTTCGGGATTATCTTGCCAAGATTTCAGATGGACCCTCGCCCGCAGCCCGTGGCTCGAGGCTGGGGGCTACTCCATGTGGAGTGCGGTTCTGCAAATCGCACCTCCATGACGGCTCCGGCTTCAAGACAAGACAGGCATTTCTTAAAGACCTTCGAAGGAAGATTTCAAGGACGCTTGGGACTACTCGAGAAGACTTCAAGATTGCTCAAACATCAGCTGGAGTACATTCCAGCCTCGGGATGCTTCGACTACTCTTGAGGGCTTTTGACTTGTAGCGCTCAGGGACGCTTGAGGACTACTCGTTAAGGCCGTCAAGACTACTTGAAGCTATCCTTCTCGACTACAAAGTACTCGGGGGCTTGTCGTATGGACCTCCCTGGGCCCACTACCTCGGTGGGCACCAGGACCGACTACTCGGTGGGCCCCTGGGACTACCCGCCTTGCGCTACACGACACCTGAAGGCGTGGAGCACAAGGACTACACAGGAGTAGTACTCGGTTAGGGAGCTGTACATGTTCCGCACTGTATAGAGGACTCCTAGACGTACTCGACTAGTACTCTCTCCCTACTCCGACTTGTAACCCTGCCTCCCGGACTATATAAGGCGAGGCAGGGACCGATCCCTTCATCCAATCTCATCTCATACAACCCGCGGCGCACTATTGCACCATCTTGTAATCGTGCCCTATCAATCCAGAGCTACGCAAAGATACGAGACGCAGGGTATTACGCACCTCGCGGCCCGAACCTGTCTAAATTGTGTGCCATGTGTCTCTTCCCTCGAGTTACCGATCTCGGCGAGTCACATTCATCTACTTCGGGTACTCCCCGTAGTAGGTTGCCGGTCTAAAACACCGACACACAAAGCCACATGTGCGGCCACATCTCTCTTCATACCGTACCACCAATACGTCTACTTGAGATCCTGGTACATCTTAGTGCTGCCTGGATGGATAGAGAATAAGGACCGAGTCGTGAGCTTCTCTCAAGATAGTCTCTCTGAGATCTCCTGTCTCTGGTACACACAACCGGTTCTTAAACCACACAGATCCTTGCTCATCTTCTGTGAAATCTGGGGCTTCTCCCTGTTGCATACTCTCCTTGATTTTCTGTATTCCAGCATCCTCTAACTGCCACTTACGTATCTCCTGCTCTAGAGTGGGCTGCACTTCCAAAGTTACTCCCTCTGCATGTGCAACCACTTTCAAGTTGAGCCTTTCAAACTCTTTTACTAACTCATCAGGAAACTGAATAATCATAGCCATGTTAGTATGGCCCTTCCGACTCAAGGCATCAGCAACCAGATTCGCTTTACCAGGATGATAGTGAATCTCTAGATCATAGTCTTTGATCAACTCTAACCAACGACTCTGTCTCAGATTGAGATCCTTCTGAGTGAAGATATACTTCAGACTCTTGTGATCAGTATAGATCTAACACTTAGTTCCCATAATGTAGTGTCTCCAAATCTTTAATGCATGAATGACTGCTGCTAACTCAAGATCGTGCGTAGGATAGTTCAACTCATGCTTTCTCAACTGGCGAGATGCATAGGCTATAACGTAACCTTCTTGCATCAACACACATCCTAGACCTTGTCGAGATGCATCACAATAGATGTCAAAGCTCTTTTGCAGATCAGGCATTACTAGAACAGGTGCTGTGGTTAACCGCTTCTTTAATTCTTCAAAACTGGACTGACATGCATTGGTCCATTTGAACTCTCTGTCCTTCTCTAGAAATGTGGTGAGAGGCTTCACAATCTTGGAAAATCCTTCAATGAATCGACGATAGTAACCAGCGAGTCCAAGGAAACTCCTGATCTCAGACACTGTACAAGGGGCTTCCCACTTCAACACATCACTGACCTTGCTGGGATCTACCGCAATACCTCCGTTGGTGATGATATGACCCAGAAAAGACACTTCCTTGAGCCAAAACTCACATTTGCTGAGCTTTGCATATAACTCATGCTCTCTTAGCTTTTGCAACACAAGTCTCAAATGCTCCTCATGCTCTTCCTCATTCTTGGAGTAGATCAGAACGTCATCAATGAATACCACAACAAACTTGTCCAGATACTCCATAAAGATCTTGTTCATCAGGTACATGAAGTAGGTAGGTGCATTGGTTAACCCAAAGGACATAACTGTGTACTCATAAAGTCCGTACCTGGTAGTAAAAGCTGTCTTAGGAATATCCGAAGGCCTAATCTTGAACTGATGATAACCAGATCGCAGATCGATCTTAAAAAACACTTTAGCTCCTCTTATCTGGTCAAACAAGTCTTCAATACGTGGCAGAGGATACTTGTTCTTGATGGTAACATCATTAAGAGACATGTAATCAACACACATCCTCTGTGTGCCATCTTTCTTACCCACAAAGATAACGGGTGCTCCCCAAGGTGATGAACTAGCACGAATGAACCCTTTACCCATTAATTCTTTAATCTGAGCTTTAAGTTCTTGTAACTGATCACTAGACATTCTATATGGGCGCTTAGAGATAGGAGCAGTACCAGGCAAAAGATCAATAACGAACTCAACATCTCGGTCAGGGGGCATACCTGGCAACTCCTCAGGAAACACATCAGGGTAATCGCACACTACTTGTATATCTTCCAAGGCTGCTCCATCAAGCTTATTCACGGCACTAGCCTTTGATGGTGTGGGATCTGCTGCAAACTCAAACCTTTCACCAGCTGGACTTGTAAGAAGGATTGATCTCTTAGCACACTGTATCACCGCATCACACGCGGTCAACCATCCCATTCCCAGTATCACATCAATCCCCTTTGAATCTAAGATTATAAGATTGGCACGGAAATCTCTGCCCACAATCTTGAGATGGACATTGTCACACTTATATATGGCTTTCAATTCCCCCCAAGTGAGGTAACTAACATGTGGCGAGACATGGGACTGATGGGTATATTATGTTGAGCTACGAATCGTGAAGTAATGAAAGAATGGGATGCTCCAGAATCAAACAAAACTGAGACAGGAGTAGAGTTGACTAGAAACATACCGAGCACTACTCTGGAGTTCTCCTGGGCGACTTCAGCATCAACGTGCATCGCCTTGCCTCGTGCATAGCTCTATTGTCCTTTGTTGGTCTGCGGGGTCTGCCTCCCGCTCCTTGTCTGCTGCTAGTTCTGCACTGGGGTGTGTGGAGGGTTCCTTTTTGGGCAAGCATTGGCATAGTGACCAAGCTCTCCGCATTTGAAGCAAGTAGTGGTGGCGGGATTAGGAGGTGCCACGGACCTCACAGGTGTGCCAACTGGGGCTCTCTGTTGACTCGCCGGGAACCGGGCGCGGGAGTCCGAGGAACAGACGCCGAAACCGCCGAGCGGAGACGTTGGGACCGCCGTCGCCCAAAGTTTCCACCCGGTCCCCCAAAGCGGAACGGGGTGTTCGGCGGTGGGTTGAAGCGCGGGCGAGATGCACTCCCAAACCGCCCGTAGCCGGCGGCCTTCCTCTTCTCGCTCTCCGAGCTCCTTGCGCTTGTGCTCCAAGCGGATGGCGGCATCAACTAGCTGCTGAAAGTTGGGGAAAGGATAGGACATCAGGCCTCGGTACCGCAGCGAACCGGCTAACCCATCCAGGAACGCCTCCCGCTTCTTCCCCGTCTTCTCGCAACCTCCTCAGCTGCATAGCGAGACAACTCAGTGAACTTGTCTCTGTACTCAACCACTGACATTCCTCCCTGCTTCAGAGAAAGGAACTCCTTCTTCTTGATCTTCATGACTCCAGAGGGTATGTGATGGCTCCTGAAGTTGGTGGTAAACTCTTCCCAGGTGATGGTGTCTGGGGCGACATGAGCGGCAGAGTACGCATCCCACCAAGTGGCTGCAGATCCTTGAAGTTGTCCTGCAGCATACAGGACCTTCTCTCTGTCGTCACACTGACAGGTAGTGAGCATCTTCAGCATTGTCTTCAGCCAATCTTCAGCTTCAAGTGGATCAGCGGCATGAGTGAACACAGGAGGGTGGTGACTCATAAACTCCTGGTGCTTGTTGCGAGGTGCCGGTGGCTACACCGGTGGGTTGTTGACCTGGCCTTGCAGGTTTGTCACGGTGTTAGTCAGGTTCTGGAGGAGCTGAGTCTGTGCCTCCAGGAACTGCTGCATAGCGGGATCCATGGGTACTGGCTGGGGTGCTCTTCCTGCTGGTTGATCAACTCCTGATCTTGACCTGGTGTTCACCATCTGAGTGTTAGGGATATTACTTTAGATGATTGCACCAAGGGTTAAACTCAGAAAGATAAGATAGCAATGATGTTTAGATAAGACAGATTCTGTTGACTCCAAACAATCAGGCATAACTCTAAGTGTGGGTAACCAAAAATTATGGATTTTGGACTGATGAAAGGTAAGGAAATTACAAAACCACTCCAACTGGAATGGCCTCAATCGGAGTTGTGTAACTCTAGTTATAAAATAAACAAGTCAGGTAGGTCAGCAGTGTTTAACAGATTCGTGAGGCTGTAATGTTTCAGTCATAACTCTCTGATTATCCATCCAAATATTCTAAATTTTTCACAGAAAATCAGTTACGAAATTTTTGAACTTTTCCAATTGGTTTTACTGCAATCGGACTTCTGTAGCTCGAGATAAAATTAAAACAGTGCAGCTGACTCAGAAAGCTGCGCGAACAGATTTAGAGATCTCGGATTTGCATTAAGGGAAAAACTTAAAGGGGCAAAAGGATTAAGATTGATAATTGATTGAGACTGAAAGATAACCCCCACAAACTTACTACTAAACCAATGTCTTTGTGGTCATCACTCCACAACACATTGCACTCAAACAAAAATCCAACTCATACATTAAGCACAAAACCAAACATTCAACCACACCTCTAAACTAAACACACTTTACCGATCATCTACTAGCGATTACAGAATGTCCTATTCTTAACTTAAACCTAAGGACTATCTTCTGCCATGGCATCTGTGCGGGCGTCAGGGGAGTCGTAGTGTGGCCTCTTGGGCGACAGGGAGGTACATCCTTCTGTGGCTTCATGAGCATATGGCTGCTCCTTGTTCTGAAGTGCAGCTTCTAAGGCACGCCTCTACGTCTCCAGAGTGAAAATCTGCTGTTGTGCTGCATATAGAGTGTTGTTGGCATCGTCCAATGCGGTGTTCACAACTGCAAGTAGACTCCGGACATTGTTCAGCGTTCCTTCATAGGCTGGCGCTAGGGCGATGTAAGTCTTGGCTTCCCCACTGGCTCTGAAAGGTGTGTAACGGCAGTGGGTATCCTCCAACCTGTCACACTCCTTGTGAGAGAGCACATAGAGCACCCTCCGAGCTGACTCTGCTATACTAGCATCCATAGTAGTCTTGTGAGCCACATCATGATGCTTGGACATCTCCTTCACTCCACGACATGGAATGTACTCCTCCAGGATGGTAGCAACTTCCCAATGGGGCTCGAACCACGGATGAGCCCATAGCTCACAATGGTAGACAGGGGCCTTATCATAGCCCAAGCGGAGTACCATCGCTCGCAAGTGGTCTGCCATGGGAATGCCTACTCCATCAGCTCTGTAGCGGTACACTTCCCAGATCGCTTCCTCAGCTTCCTCCTCTTGCTCTTGTTCTTCTTCCTCCATCTCTTGATCAAGGTGATCCTGATCTTCTCCTGGCGCTTGCTCCTCTAAGTTGGGCTGTTCAGCTGGCTCATCCTCCTCTGGGATCATATCCTCTGGATCCTCCTCATCATCAGGTACCATGATAAGGTTAGGGAAGACCATAGGTGCAGGCTCCATCTCAATATCCTCATCTGTGTCTCCATCATGGAAGTCATTGTACTGTTCTTGTGGAGCATACTGATGGACTGCTCCAGCAAGAGAGGTCTTCAAATTGCGCACCATCTGTAGTGCAGTGCATAATGGGAAAGATTGTAAGACAAAAAGGATGAGAGCTAAAGCAAGCACAAGGTAAAGAATGCAGATAGCTCAAGAGTAAGGCAAAAAGGCAAGAGTAAGGTTAATAGAAATAAAGCAAGCATGTAAGAGAAAGATTCTATGGTTATAAAATCCTTAATTCGACCATTACTATCTAGGCTAGCGTTCCTACAGTCAACATAGCTCTGATACCACTCTGTCACACTCAGTTTTAAAGGCAAAACCGAATGCATGGATCACGTGTGGGCCAGGATCAAGTTACACACACGCTTAGACATAATGAATACCAAAAACAGTGCCACACGAATAAAGAGTTATTTGTCGGTGCGGAATATGGTCCCGACACTAACCAGTAGATAGCGCCGAGGTCTATCCCTCAATGGTCGATGCTAAGCAATAAGAGACACGGGATTTATCCTGGTTCCGGCCGAGGGGGCCGTACGTCCAAAGAAGCGTGGTGTGCTCAAGGCACTATATTGCTCAAGACCGGGGTGCCCGTAGTGGGGTGCACAAAGCAAGGCGGGAGAGGAAGCGTGGCTTCCAAGTCCCTGGTGGAGTGGCTGAAGATATTGTGGGAGAATTGGAGAATGAGTGCGTGGTGCGTTGTGAGTTCCGGTCTGAATGAATCTGTCCCCTGCGGCTGGGGGATTCGCCCCCCCCCCCCTTTTATAGATCAAGGGGGAGGCGAATTACATGCGCGCCGTGCTATCTGGCTACATGGGGAAGTGCTTCATGCTATGCTGTAGAGTGGGCGGCCGTCCGGACGATCCCTGCGGCGATCTGGCCATCATGGCCTACCTCGTACCCGAACAGTGGCGGTTCGAGGGTAGGAGGGCGGCGGATGGTGGCGAAGTCCTCTGATAGGCTCGAGGGAGGTGCTGACGTTGGCCCGTACGGAGTACAGGAGTAGGTAGAACGGCGTTCCTTCCCAACGCGCTCCACAGTGCCGGAGTGGTTGCTACAGCGTCCGGCGTGCGCCTGCACGCGCGGGGGTGGCGGCCACGCTGTTACAGTGGCAGGGATGGTATTCCACCGGCCTAGCGCCTCCACCTAACCCTGTAGGGTCACAAGAAAGTGAATCGAGGGTGCATCCGGCCCCCCTTCGAGGGCTCGGCACGTTAGCCGTACTGGAGCAGGCGCACGGCGTCACGGGACTGACACCGGTCGCGCTGCACAGTCCCTCCCCACAGTGGTGGGGATGGGCTCCTCACTGGGGAGTTGGTGCGGCGGCACCGGGGGGGCAAGCCCCGGGCGCATGATGGCGCCGTCCTGTCGGAGTCAGGGCGTTAAATGCCCACGTACGGGGGCCGGCACACGCGTGAGGGGCGCCCTCGAGCGTGGCGGACCCCGCCGAGGGCGGGGCGTACCCTCGAGCGAGGCGGAACCTACTCGAGGGGGAGCGAGCCCTCGAGCGAGGCGGAGCCCACTCGAGGGAAGTGCTGCCCCTCGAACGGGGCGGAGCCCGCCCGAAGGG
The DNA here is from genome assembly GCA_947561735.1 of Cenchrus americanus. NCBI lineage: Eukaryota > Viridiplantae > Streptophyta > Magnoliopsida > Poales > Poaceae > Cenchrus > Cenchrus americanus. The sequence goes on from OX387240.1 coordinate 109,574,288, forward strand.
AGCGCGTACCCTCGAGCGAGGCGGAGCCCGTTCGAGGGGATCTCTAAGAGGGCCGCCTCGATGGGCCGTCGGAGTCCCTGCGGCGTGGGCTGTTCTCTGCACGGTTAGGCAAATTGTGTTTTGGCCTTGTTGTGGGTTTTAAGTGAGGATTCCCCCGTTGTTTAAGGGGACCCCTAGGGCCGCCCCCGACAAGAGCCCCCGAGCATCTGCGGGTTTGCCATTGAGGCTCCCGCAGATGCTGGAATCTACTGATAGGACGTTCTTCCCTCCATGTTTTGCGAACGCTTTCCGTGGGGCCGCGTCAGCGGACCCGCGTGTCTAGCCCCCGAAGCCCTGCAGGAGTGTGGGTGCTCCTGCAGGGGTTAACCGCGAGAACTGGTCGGAGGGCGTGGCACATGTCTCAACCGGCATCGGCAGTGTTTCAGCCGGCTTTGGTGACGCACGCGCTGCTGGCGCCGTTCTCTCGGCGGGTGCAGGCCAAGGAGGTGTAGCCGTGCGTTAAGCCCCCGAGCCTTGGCCCGTTCGAGGCGATCGGGTAGAGCTTTACGACTTGTTTTTTAACGCGCCCTCGCCGTCCCTCCGTGGGACGGAGGGTGAGGTTTCCGCAACCCCCATCGAGCGGGTCACGAATTGCGGATTCCTCTTCGAGCTGTTAGTGGGTGGTTCGAGTGGACGCCCATGCCCCGTTCGATAAGGGTAGGCTGCGTGGTCCGGAGACACGTCCATGGAAGCGCTTGCATGGGTTTGCTAGGTGGGGCTCGGTCCCGTTCGATAGGGACCGAGGGCGCGGAAGCTCTCCCTCGGTGGGATCCCCCGGCTAGCTTCCCTCGCTGGCTCTCGAACACGACATGTGAGGCACCCTCGAGCCGACGGGCTCGAGGAACGGCTCGAATGCGCGTGCCCTCGTTGTCCCTGACTCTGCGATCTGAGGCGCCTGTTCGAACCCGTCGAGGGTCAGGCTTCGAACCCCTGATCAGTAGGGCCGTGCGGGGCAGCGTCTGGGCGGCCCCGTCTTTTGCGTTTGCGGCCATCGAGGGGTCTGGGCTTGCCGCCCTCGAGGCGCCGGGTCGGTGGCGACCGCGTGGCATGGGTGCTCGCGAGCCTCGCTTTTCTTCTAGCGGGCGCCGGCGACCTTCTCACGCACGTGCCCCTTTTTTAGAGAGTTGATATTGTTTCGAGCCAGGGGCTCGCGCCGCTCGAGGGTTTTGCGTGGCATGGGTGCTCGTGGTGCCTGCTTTACTTCAAGCAGGCCCCGGGCGACCTTCTCACGCCGATGTCCCTCGATGGTCGGAAATTGTTTTGAGCCGAGGGCTCGTGCCGCTCGAGGGTTTTGCGCGGCATGGGCACCCGTGGTGCCTGCTTTACTTCAAGCAGGCCATGGGCGGCCTTCTCGCGTCGATGTCCCTTCGAGGGCTGAAATCGTCTTGAGCCAAGGGCTAGTGCCTCTCGAGGGTTTTACGCGGCATGGGCACCCGTGGTGCCTGCTTTACTTCATGCAGGCCCTGGGCGGCCTTCTCGCGTCGATGTCCCTTCGAGGGCTATTTTTGTCTCGAGTCAGGGGTTCACCCCGCTCGAGAGTCCTCCTTGCTTGGCAAGGGAACGGGTCATTAAATGCCTTACAGTCGAGGCCGCGGCTCTGCAACGCGGGCGCGCCTTTTCAGGCGTTGCGGCCGCGCGCGCGCGCGTAGTGGGTGGCGTGGCAGCGGATGTGACCGCTTGCCTCGGTCCCTGCTAGTCTTCGCCGCGATGATTGCCCGCCCGCGGTGATGTGGCCGCGGCAGTCGTGGTGGGGCCCGTTCGTCGGCGTGAAGGGAAGATTCCCTGTAGTTAATGCGCGCGGGACATCCGCTTCGGAGAGCTCGCCCGCGGCTTATAAATCTGAGGGAAAGGCGAGACGACGGTTTTTTACCTTTGCGCTCCGGAATTTTAGCCCCCTGCGCCTTCGTCTTCGTCTCGCCTTCGCCACCTTGCGGTGCCGCCATTAGAGCCTTTCTTTCCGTTTCTTGTCCTCCGCTTTCGCATCCCTTTGCTTCCTCCTCATGGCACCGCTTCCGCCCCTCACGATCCTTGACCCATATGCCTGGGAGCGGTCGACGATGACGCCACTGGCCCTTGGCGAGCTGGTCGCCGCCGCCACCGTCGGCGAACGAGGATGGCCGCCCGGCGGAGTGGATTGTGCCACCGGCGGCGGACCGCGCGCCCAACCCGCAGGAGGGCTACGTCGTCAGCTTCGTCCGTTTCCACGAGCTGGGCTTCAACGCGCCGGCGAGCCGCTTCATGCGGGCGCTGTGCTACTACTACGGCGTGGAGCTGCACAACTTCTCGCCCAACGCGATCTCGCAGGCGGCCACGTTCGTGGGCGTCTGCGAGGGGTACCTGGGGATCCCAGTCAACTGGGAGCTCTGGGTACACCTCTTTCGGGTGGAGCTTTTCACGCAGCCCACGACGGAGCCGAGGACCCGCCGCGCGGTGCGCGCCGGCGGGATGTCGCTTGCCCTACGGGGGCAATTCAAGGACGACTACATCCCCTGCACCATGACGACGAACAACGCCGGCTGGGAGCGGGGATGGTTCTACTTGCGCAACGCCGAGCCCGGCCTCCCCCCCCCTACACCTGTCGGGTGTTCAAGGAGAAGCCCAGCTCGTGGGACTACGGGGTGTCCACGGCCCAGCACCGGAGGCGGCAGGACTCGGTCCTGGGCGCCCTGAAGAGCCTGACGGCGCAAGGGCTGAACGCGTTGGGCGTCCTCGCGTTCCTCCATCACCGGCGGATCGTGCCGCTGATGGAGAGGCCACTCTGCATCTTCAAGATGATGGAGGCGGCCAACCCCGTCGACCTGGCGCGGTCGCGGATGCTCCCCGTCCCCGCCGGGCGGGCGTATGCGCTCACCCGGCGCGGAACGCCGTCGACACCCGATGCCGCCGCGTCCGGACCGGTCCCCGTGGGACCTCGAGATGCTCCCCACGGGCCCATTGGTGAGTGTGGTTCTTGATTTCGTTTTTTAGTTCTTTGTGTTGCTTTTTCCACCTAACGCGTCCTTGGTGTTCGTGTATGCACCGGTGAGCTTCACCGCCTCCAAGTCCGTTCCGCCCCACCCCCCGACTCCCGCGCGCTTGGCCCGGGCGGCGCGGCCGGCCGGGAGCAGGAGCGGGGGCGGCGCGCGAGAGGGAGCGCGCGAGGCGGCGCAACGAGCGCCGTGAGCGCCGAACGCGGAGCACCGCGGCGCGAAGAGCCGGGGCTCTCCTCCCCGGGGACCGAGGAGCCCTCGTCCTCGGGGGGATGACGAAGAGGAAGAGCCCGAGGGGGAGGCCCCTCGGATAGGTGGGAGCCGCCGCCCCGCCGCCGCCGAGCCGCGCTCCGGCGGCAAGGGCGGCGTCGGCCGGGGCGGGCGCAACGGCGCTCGTCGCCGAGCAATCGACATCGGGGGCGCGCGCGCACCGCCGAGGCGCCGGTGTGCAACTCGGGGGCGCGCGTGGTGAGCGTGTCCGTGCTCGCGGCGAGCGCGCGCCGCGCGCGGGGCGGGGCCCGCGCGCGCGGCCGCGACATCGGGGAGGCGCGGCGGCGGGCGCGCCGGCCGCGCCGGCCTCATCCGCTGAGGCTTCGAGGAAAAGGAAGCGTGCCTTTTCCTCCTCGAGGTAAGGGGTTCGATCTTCTGCTTTGGTTTGATTTTCTGATGACCAGGCGCTCTAACCCTCTGTTCGTGCCTGCGCAGGGTGGTGCCAACCGTGCCTCCCCTTGCACCAGCCAAGGTGCTGAGGACGGACGCGTCCATCCCCACCCGGCGGCGCTCGTCGAGGGCGTCGCGAGCGGGGGGCAAGCACGGCGGCGGCGGGCGAGAGCTCGCGAGGGCGTGGCCGGGGCCCCGAGGCCTCGGCCGCCAGAGTCGGGTCCGCCGCGGCGCAGCCGGCGGTCCCCCGAGGAGCGACCGGCGCCGCCGTCGTGGGGGCGCGGGGTCGCGGCGGCGGTCGTGGCGACGCGCGCCCGCGAGGTCGCGTCGCGGAGGCGCGGTCCGCGGCGCCACCTGCAGAGGAGGCGGGGCGGGCGCAGCCGCGGCGGCGCCCGTGCTTGCGGAGGCGCGGCCGCAGGTGGTGGCCGTGGCGCCGCGTTAAGCGCCCGCGGTCGTGGAGGCGCGAGTGGAGGCGCGGTGGAGGTGGCACAAGGGCCGGTGCCCGCCGGCGGTTCCCGGCGGAGGTGGTGGAGGTCCCGGATGATGACCTCCCCGCCGCTCGGGTGGGACCAAAGGGGCTAGCTTCCCCACGCGTTCCCCCCGAGCCCCGGGAGGGGGCCCTCGTGAGGCGGCACGAGGGGCACATGGTGGCGGGGGACGGAGGACACCGTGCCGAGGCCTCGTCCCTCCCCGCGCCGCCACCCCCGCCCGGTGGAGGGGGCCATCGACAATCCCCCGGCGTTTGCTGACGCCCGGGGGGAGCAGGAGCTCTGGGGCGAGCTCCGAAGCCACGGCGCCACGCTCAACCGCGCGCTGAACGAGGCATTGCGGGTTCATGGCGGCCCTGCATGGCGCGTCTTCCAGGTAGGGCGTCGTCGCTCGTTTTCTTCTTCTTCTCATCTTCGTGTGCTGTTTCTGTGCCATAGCGCTTACGGATTTTGGTGTGTGGGTGCCAGGAGCTCGAGCGCCGCGCCCACGACAAATACGATGCCTTCGACCGGGTGAACGCCGAGGTCCACCAGCTCCGGGAGCGGTGCAGCGCTTTCGACGCGCTTGCTGACGCCCTCGGGTCCCCCGGACACCGGGCCGGCGCACCGGCCCCGGCCTCGGCCCGACGAACTCCCCGAGAGCTTGAGGCGAGGACACGGCGCGCCGCTCGAGCCTCGAGCGGGTCCGCGCAGCCCTCATCGATCGTGATGAGGCGCTATGGCATGCGCGCTCGGACTTGGAGAAGACGCGGACGCTGGCCGCCAACTGGGAGGCGGAGGTGGCTAACGTCCGCGGCGAGAGCCGGGAGCTTCGTTTGTCGCTTGAGGGGGCGCAGGCGCAGCTGCGCCAGCCGAGGAGCGGGCGCGCGGGTTGGAGCAGCGGGCCAAGGAGGCGACGACCCGAAGGCCGCCCTCGACGCCAAGGCCGCGCCCTCGTCGTCGGCCGAGGAGCGGCCCCGCATGAGAGCACGCCCGCCAAGGGGCCGAGGGGCGGCTCCGGCGGAGAGCAGCCGCCCTCGCCGACGCCCCGGCGGCGGGAGCGAGAGCGCGCCGCCCACGAGGTGTCGCAGGTCCTTGGCGGATCGGGACGCCAAGCTCTCCAAGGCCGAGGGCGAGCTCATTGTGCTCGCATTGCGAGCGCAAACCGAGGAGATAGCCCTCCAGGAGCAGAGCGAGGCCGTCAAGCGCCTCGAGCTGGCGGTCGAGGCCGAGCGTCGCGCTCTCGAGATGGAGAGGAAGCAGGTCGAAGGTGTGCCACTGTTCGACTCTTGCCTTGTTGGTTTTTCTGTTACAGGGCTCGCATCCTCCTTTCTGATTTCTTTCTTGTCTTGGCGATTCCAGGCTTGCGCACCGCCCTGGGGCACACGGCTGAGCGGGCCGAGGCGCTGCAGGCTTCCTACAACTCCTCCGAGCAGGAGCTGCGGGAGCTGCGCGGCGCGGCCCTCGAGACCCGCCGCGCCGTGGAGGAGGGCGAGGCACGAGCCGGCAGCCTCCCGGCCGCCCGCCCGCGTGCCCTTGGTGGCCATGTCACCGAGCGGATGCGCCGGCGGCGCCGCACCGGGCGTCCGAAGGCCCCTGGGAGTGGTGCGGTCCCACTACGAGGTTAACTTCGAGGCGCCGCGGAGGGCTACATCGTTCCCGAGGGCGTCGAGGACGAGGTGGCCATGGAGCGTGTGGACGCGCTCGCCGCCGACGCCGCCGGGTCGCTCGCCGAAGCCTTCAAGGAGTTCCTCTTCCCGGACACCGCTGACGCTGCCGCTCCTCCCGCCTGAAAGCAGTTGGGCACTAGGCCCGTTTTGATGTGTATCAGTACTCTGGCCTCGTGGCCTTTTGTAAATGAACAAGTTGTTTCTTGGACATAAACATTTGCTGTAATGAAGTCATTTGTTTATCACGCTTTTTGTTTCTCCTTCTTCCTGAGTAGATTCTAGTTAGGGGAGTTCAATTTTCGCAGGGGGCCTGCTGGGTTGGAGGCGAGAGAGAAGGGCCGTGTCCACGCGGCGTAGGCTATCTCTGGCTCGCACGCTCCTTCCGCTGTGCCGCCTGCGCCCTGTTCGAACCGTTGCTCGAGGTTGAAGTAGGAAACAAACTTAGCGCGCGTTGTTTCGTTTTTGCACGAAAAAATGGGACCATTTTGGGGGGGGATGCCCCCCGCAGTAGCCCCCGAGGGTAACTTGGGTTTCAGGGGAAAGCCGAGTTGCCCTTTCTATTAAACTTGAGATATTTACATAGTTGCCACCAACTGGGGCGTTGGCCGTGTGGTTTTTACAACAGAAAAAATGCTTGGGAATCCTAGCTAGGGGTAGAAACGACGTAGCTGTTGGATGTTCCAAGCGTTGGTGAGCTCTTCACCGTCCTCGTTGGCCAGCTTGTACGTGCCGGGCTTGAGTACCTTCACCACGACATAGGGTCCCTCCCATGGGGGCGACAGCTTGTGGCACCCTCGGTTGTCTTGGCGTAGCCTTAGGACCGCATCCCCTTCCCCGAAATCCCGCCGCGTATCTTGCGTGCTTGATAGCGCCCGAGGGATCGCCGGTACCTCGCGGAATGCATCGTGGCCACAAGGCGTGCTTCGTCCAGCTGATCCAACGAGTCCTCGCGGCTCACCGGGCCGGCATCCTCGTCGTAGCCTCGAACCCTGGGCGAACCGTATTCTAAGTCCGTGGAGAGGACGGCCTCTGCGCCGTGGACTAGGAAAAATGGGTGAACCCAGTGGCTCTGCTCGGGGTGGTCCTTAGGCTCCACACAACCGCTGCTAATTCTTGGAGCCATTTCCGCCCAGATTTGTTCAACTGGTCGAAAATCCTAGGCTTTAGGCCTTGTAAGATCATGCCATTGGCACGTTCTACTTGGCCGTTGGTCTGTGGGTGCGCCACAGCCGCCCAATCCACCCGGATGTGGAACTTGTCGCAGAACTCCCAGAACTTCTTGCCCGTGAACTGGGACCCATTGTCGGTGATGATGGAGTTTGGCATTCCAAAGCGGTAGACGATGTCGGTGAAGAATGTTATCGCCTGCTCTGCCCTTAGATTCGTGATGGGGTGCACCTCCACCCACTTGGAGAATTTGTCGATTGCGACCAACAAGTGGGTGAAGCCCCCGGGCGCCTTCCGCAGGGGCCCGAAGATGTCCAGCCCCCACACGGCGAACGACCATGTTACGGGGATGGTCTGTAGAGCATGGGCGGGCAAGTTGGACTTGCGGGCGTAGAACTGGCACCCCTTCGGCAGTGCGCACGATCCCGCCGGCGTCCGCGACCGCAAAGGGGCCGCAAAGCCCCGGCGGAACGCGTTGCCGACGAGGGTGCGGGCGCCGCGTGGTGGCCGCGCATCCCCGCGTGGATGTCCCGCGAGAGCTCGCGCCCTCGGGAATGGGCACACATCGCCGTAGGATGCCGGGAGGCGCGCGCGCTTGTACAGCCTCGCCGTCGACGAGGGCAAAAGACTTGGCCATCCCGGCGATACGCCCGGCCGCGGCCCGGTCCGCGGGGAGCTCCCCTTTAGCGATCCAGGCGATGTATTTTTCCCGCCAGTCCGCTTGGACAGGGGCCGGCTCGATGTCCATTACGTCTGCCTCTTGGGAGCCGTACCCCTCGAGAAGGGAGAGCACGTACGCCTCGTTCGAGGGGTCCTCGTCCATGGGTTCCGCACCCACTGGATCCGAGGGGGCCCCCGAGGCTTCATTGTGACTCGAGGGGTAGGGCTCGAAAACGACCGAGGGCTGAGCGACGTCGCGTGCGAAGATGTTCGGGGGGACAGTGATCCGCCCGGACGCGATCTTGGCGAGCTCGTCCGCCTCCTCATTGTACCGGCGGGGCACATGGTTGAGCTCGATGCCGTAGAACTTGTCCTCGAGGGCTCGCACGGCTTTGCGCAGGGCCTCCATCTTGTCGCCGTGGCGCCTCGCGTTCTTCATGACTTGATCGATCACGAGCTGCGAGTCGCCGCGCACGTCGAGGCGCTTGACGCCTAACTCAATGGCGATTTTGAGGCCACAGAGAAGGGCCTCGTATTCAGCCATGTTGTTAGACGCGGGGAAGTGGAGGCGCACCACGTACCGCATGTGTTCCCCGAGGGGTGACACGAAGAGCAGCTCCGCGCCCGCCCCCGTTTTCATCACCGAGCCGTCGAAGAACGCAGTCCAAAGACTCCGCTTGGATCCGTGGCGGTGGTAGCTGTGTGTCCGTCCATTCGGCGACGAAATCCGCCAAGATTTGGGACTTGACAGCCTTGCGCGGGGCGTAGGCGAGCGTCTCGCCCATCGCTCCACCGGACCACTTGGCGATCCGGCCCGCAGCGTCGGGGTTGCGGATGATTTCTCCTAGTGGGAAGGAGGAAACCACCGTGACGGGGTGGGCCTCGAAGTAGTGGCGAGCTTGCGCCGTGCAAGAACCACCGCGTACAACAACTTCTGGACCTGGGGGTAGCGCGTCTTCGTGTCTGAGAGGACCTCGCTGATGTAGTAGACCCGCCGCCGCATGTGCAAGGCATGCCCTTCCTCCATGCGCTCCACGACGATCACGGCGCTGACCACCCGGGTGGCTGCGGCCACGTAGAGCCGTAGGGGCTCACCGCCCCGCGGCGGCGTGAGGATCGGGCGTGCGTTAAGGACGCCTTCCGCCTTGTCGAGCGCATCCCGGGCCTCGTGGTCCAGGAGAAGCGCTCGTGCTTCTTGAGTAGGCGGTAGAGGGGCGGAGCCCTTCTCACCGAGCCGCGAGATGAAGCGGCCCAAGGCGGCAAGGCACCCCAACACCTTCTCGCACCACTTTGAGGTCCCTGGGATCGTACCCATGCGTTCGAGGGCCGCGACCTTTTCAGGGTTGGCCTCGATTCCCCGCTGGGAGACGATGTATCCCATGAGCATGCCTCGCGGCACTCCAAAGACACACTTTTCGGGGTTTAATTTGACCCCATTGGCCCGTAGGCGCTGAACGCGACGCCAAGGTCGCCAACCGGGTCGTCCGCCTTCCCGGTCTTTACGACGATGTCGTCCACGTATGCTTCGACCGTCCGCCCAATGTGATCCCCAAAAACGTGCCGCATGCAAGCCGCCGGTATGTTGCACCCGCGTTTCGAGGCCAAATGGCATCGTGACGTAGCAAGAACGTCCCGAACGGTGTGATGAACGAGGTCGCAAGCCGGCCTGACTCTTTCATCTTTATTTGGTGGTACCCGAATAGGCATCAAGGAAACAGAGCAATTCGCACCCCACCGTTGAATCAACGATTTAATCAATGCGTGGCAAAGGAAAAGGAACTTTAGGACATGCTTTATTGAGACTAGTGTAGTCTATACACATCCGCCACTTCCCATTCTTTTTTCTTTACAAGCACGGGTTTGCTAGCCACGTTGGGTGGAACACCTCCTTGATGAATCCGGCCTCGAGAAGCTTCCGCAGCCTCCGCTCCGATTGCCCGTCGCCGCTCCTCGTCGAAGCGGCGGAGCCGTTGCCGCACAAAGACGGCGTTTGGCAGGATGTCAAGGGAGTGCTCGGCGACTTCCCTCGGGATGCCTAGCATGTCCGAGGGGCTCCACGCGAAGATGTCGGCGTTGGCGCGGAGGAAGTCGACGAGCACCACTTCCTATTTGGGGTCGAGGGTGGAGCTGACCCTCAACGCCTTGCCCTCGGGGGCTGAAGGGTCGAGGGGGACCCCCTTGGTCTGTTATGTGGCCTCGAAGGTGCCAGCGTGTTTGGCAGCGGGGTCGAGGTCTTCGTTGACCATCTTCTCCAGCGTGTTCACCAGCGCTTCATCCAGCGCTAGTGCCTCGCGTGCTCCACGCACTCGACATCGCAAGCCGAATGAGTGCTCGATCGACGAGCCGACGGTGATGATGCCGTTCGGGCCGGCATCTTCATCTTTAGGTAGGTATAATTGGGGACCGCCATGAATCCGGCGTAACAGGTCGCCCAAGTATAGCATGGTAGGCCCCCTTGAATCCCACCACCTCGAAGGTGAGGGTCTCCTTGCGGAAATTCTTTGGGGTGCCAAACCAAACGGCGGTGTCGATCCGCCCGAGGGGTTGGACCCCGCTTGCCGGCGCGATGCCATGGGACGGCTTCGTGCCGGGCCGCGGCCGGTCCAATCCGATCCCCATCGGGGCGCGGCGTATGCGCGTAGAGGATGTTGAGGCCGCCGCCTCCGTCCATGAGGACCTTCGAGAACCGGGCGTTCCCGATGATGGGGTCGACCACCAGCGGGTACCGGCCCGGGTTGGGGACGCGGTTTGGGTGGTCCTCCCGGCTGAATGTGATGGCGTCCTCCGACCAATTGAGGAAGGACGGAGGCGCCCTCTCCGCGGCGAGAACCTCGTGCCGCTCTTTCTTGCGTTGGCATGTCGACATGTCGACAGTTGGCCCCCCAAAGATGAGGAACACATTTTCGACGGCGGGGAAGCCGCCTGCGTCGCCATCGCCTCCGTCTTTCTTGGCCTCTGCCTCCTTCGCGGCGGCACGGCCATAGAACTTCGAGCATATCGCATCGCTCAAGGGTGTGGTTCACGGGAGTCTTGTGGTAAGGACATGGCTTTTTCAAGCATGTCGTCGAACACCCCCCGGCCTCGAGGGGCCTGGCCGAGGGCCCCGTCGAGCCGGGTCAACGGAAGGGCCTCGGCGTTGCCGCCGTCACGCCCTCGCTCGCGCGCCTCGCGCGCGGCTTCTTCCCCCTTCTTGCCCCGCTTGTCGTTGCGGTGGGGCTCCTTGGACTTGCCGCCCTCCGCGGGTGCGTCCTCCGAGCGCTTGCCCTTCTTGCCGTCGAAGATCGCCCCCACGGCCTCCTCCCCGAGGCGAAGCTGGTGGCGATGTCGAACAGCTCGTTGGAGTCCGCGGCGGGCCGCGTCCCGGCTCCCGCACGAGGTCCCGCACGTGGTGCCCTCGAGGAAGGCGTGCACGATTTCGGACTGTGCCACGCTGGGGAGCTCCGTGCAGCGCTTGGAGAAGCGCCGTATGACGTCCCGCAGCGACTCGCCGGGCTTCTGCGTGCAGGAGCGCAGGTCCCATGAGTTTCCAGGGCGCACGTATGTGCCCTGGAAGTTTCCCACGAACGTGTGGACCAGGTCGTCCCAGTTATGGATCTGGCTGGCGGGCAAGTGCTCGAGCCATGTCCGGGCCGCGTCGCCAAGCTGCAGGGGCAAGTTGCGGATGATGACCTCGTCGCTGGTGGCCCCGCCCAGCTGGCAAGCCAAGCGGTAGTCGTTGAGCCACACGCGGGGGTCCGTCTCCCCGTTGTACTTGACGATGGTCGAGGATTGGCGGAAGCGTTGGGGGAACGCTGCCGCGCGGATCTCCCGGCTGAACACACGGGTGCCTGGGGGCTCCGGCGTCGGGGAGCGGTCTTCGCCGCTGTCGTAGCGTCCACCCCGTCGAGGGTGGTAGCCCCTTGTCGCTCGTGCGTCCGCCTTGCCGGTGCGCCCGGGAGTTGATGACGTTGCGGGCGTCGCCATCCGGCCGCCCCCGCGTGCGTCAAGGAGTCGCTCCCCGGCCGGCGTGCGCCCTTGGTCGGCGGGCCGCTCCGCTGGTCTCCCCGCGTGCACCGAGGGTTCGCCCCCGGTGCGGCTTCATCGTCCCGCGGATCCCCCTGTTGGCGGATGCGTGAGGCCGAGCTCTCGGCCTGCTGGACGGCCGCTTGCTCGATGAGAGTTTGCACCTCGCGGTGCATGTCTCGAGCCTCGGGGGTCGAGGGTGCCGCATGGCCCGCGCGCGGCCGCCGCGGCGGCGACGAGCTTCCCGGCTCGCCCGGGGGGGCGCGTCCGCGTTGTCGACGTTGGGGACGGTGTTGATGCGGTCGCGGACCGTCGGCCCGGCTCCCGTGCGTGTTCGGCCGCGCGCGGAGGCTTCCCCCCGCCATTGAGGCGCGGGCGCCCGCACCGTTCGGTATTCCTCCGCCGGCTTGGCCTCGAGCTCGCGGGCTTGGGCTAGCCGCGCGTCGGCGTCGGCCCCGGCGGAGAGCGCTTGGCCCCGCGGTCGGGGGCGCGCGGCGATCCCCGGGGGCGGGCGTGACTTCCCCGTCTCCGCGCCCACCGCGCCGGCGGCATTGGCCGGTCGTTGGTGATGACGGCGCAAAGCATTCCCGCGCGGGATCGTAGCTCCCGTGGTCGGAGTCGTCGGAGCGGCCCAAACCGGTAGTCCGCGGCGTCGAGGAAACGCCGGAACGCGACTGGGTCCGGCACGCCGGAGAAGTCCCACTCCGCGTATCCGTGGCGGTTGGCGGGTGGCAACGTGTCGACGAAACCCAGGGATGACTCATCCCCTGCTGAGGCGCCGGGGTCCCTGGCGACGAAGACGTGGCGGCCAGGCGGAACCCTGAGCATCGTCGTGTTGACGTTGGCGTTGTAGGCCGACGTAGCGCCACGCAGCTTCGATGGGGATGCGCGGCCCGAGACCGTGCGCCCGGCCCCGCCGGGCGGTGGCGGTCGTGATGGCGGGCGCACCGCGCCGGGCGGCGCGCGCTCGCCCGCCGCCGCCGCTCGGACCGCGCCCGACGCGAACGCCGCCCGAGCGACGGTGGCGTCGTGGCGCCGACGGGCCCGCGGCATCCGTACCCGCGGGCGCCCGCGCCGTGGTGGTGCGCGCGGCGGGGGCCAAGGCTGACCTGGCCTGGCGCTGCGCGCGTTGCTCCTCACGGTTCGTGAGGCGCATGAGATAGCCGTTCCCCGTGGCCTGAAAGTTCAAGTCCCCGAAGCGAATTTCGAACCCGGCTGGGAGGGGGTCCGAGCTACCCATGCAGTAGCACGTAGCACGGTACTCAGTGCGGATCACCATGGAGGGAGTTGACGGAATGACCTTAGGCGCTCGATTGCCCCACGGTGGGCGCCAACTGTCGGTGCGGAATATGGTCCCGACACTAACCAGTAGATAGCGCCGAGGTCTATCCCTCAATGGTCGATGCTAAGCAATAAGAGACACGGGATTTATCCTGGTTCCGGCCGAGGGGGCCGTACGTCCAGCAGTGGTGTGCTCAAGGCACTATATTGCTCAGCACCGGGGGTGCTTGTAGTGGGGCTGCTACAAGCAAGGCGGGAGAGGAAGCGTGGCTTCCAAGTCCCTAGTGGAGTGGCTAAAGATATTGTGGGAGAATTGGAGAATGAGTGCGTGGTGCGTTGTGAGTTCCGGTCTGAATGAATCTGTCCCCTGCGGCTGGGGGATTCGCCCCCCCCCCCCCCCCCCCTTTTATAGATCAAGGGGGAGGCGAATTACATGCGCGCCGCGCTATCTGGCTACGTGGGGAAGTGCTTCGTGCTATGCTGTAGAGTGGGCGGCCGTCCGGACGATCCCTGTGGCGATCTGGCCATCATGGCCTACCTCGTACCCGAACGAAGGGCGGTTCGAGGGTAGGAGGGCGGCGGATGGTGGCGAAGTCCTCTGATAGGCTCGAGGGAGGTGTCGACGTTGGCCCGTACGGAGTACGGGGAGTAGGTAGAACGGCGTTCCTTCCCAACGCGCTCCACGGTGCCGGAGTGGTTGCTACAGCGTCCGGCGTGCGCCTGCACGCGCGGGGGTGGCGGCCACGCTGTTAAAGTGGCAGGGATGGTATTCCACTGGCCTAGCGCCTCCACCTAACCCTGTAGGGTCACAAGAAAGTGAATCAAGGGTGCATCCGGCCCCCCTTCGAGGGCTCGGCGCGTTAGCCGTACTGGAGCAGGCGCACGACGTCACGGGACTGACACCGGCCGCGCTGCACAGTCCCTCCCCACAGTGGTGGGGATGGGCTCCTCCCTGGGGAGTTGGTGCGGCGGCACCGGGGGGCAAGCCCCGGCCGCATGATGGCACCGTCCTGCCGGCGTCAGGGCGTTAAATGCCCGTGTACGGGGGCCGCGCACGCGTGAGGGGCGCCCTCGAGCGTGGCGGACCCCGCCGAGGGCGGGGCGTACCCTCGAGCGAGGCGGAACCCGCTCGAGGGGGAGCGAGCCCTCGAGCGAGGGCGGAGCCCACTCGAGGGAAGTGCGCCCCTCGAACGGGGGCGGAGCCCGCCCGAAGGGAGCGCGTACCCTCGAGCGAGGCGGAGCCCGTTCGAGGGGATCTCTAAGAGGGCCGCCTCGATGGGCCGTCGGAGTCCCTGCGGCGTGGGCTGTTCTCTGCACGGTTAGGCAAATTGTGTTTTGGCCTTGTTGTGGGTTTTAAGTGAGGATTCCCCCGTTGTTTAAGGGGACCCCTAGGGCTGTCCCCGACAGTAGCCCCCGAGCATCTGCGGGTTTGCCATTGAGGCTCCCGCAGATGCTGGAATCTACTGATAGGACGTTCTTCCCTCCTTGTTTTGCGAACGCTTTCCGTGGGGCCGCGTTAGAGGACCCGCGGGTCTAGCCCCCGAAGCCCTGCAGGAGTGTGGGTGCTCCCGGCGGAGGGGTTAACCGCGAGAACTGGTCAGAGGGCGTGGCACATGTCTCAACCGGCATCGGCAGTGTTTCAGCCGGCTTCGGTGACGCACGCGCTGCTGGCGCTGTCTCCGGCGGGTGCAGGCCAAGGAGGTGTAGCCGTGCGTTAAGCCCCCGAGCCTGGGCCCGTTCGAGGCGATCGGGTAGAGCTTTACGACTTGTTTTTTAACGCGCCCTCGTCGTCCCTCCGCGGGACGGAGGGTGAGGTTTCCGCAACCCCCATCGAGCGGGTCGCGAATTGCGGATTCCTCTTCGAGCTGTTAGTGGGTGGTTCGAGTGGACGCCCATGCCCCGTTCGATAAGGGTAGGCTGCGTGGTCCGGAGACACGTCGATGGAAGCGCTTGCATGGGTTTGCTAGGTGGGGCTCGGTCCCGTTCGATAGGGACCGAGGGCGCGGAAGCTCTCCCTCGGTGGGATCCCCCGGCTAGCTTCCCTCGCTGGCTCTCGAACACGACATGTGAGGCACCCTCGAGCCGACGGGCTCGAGGAACGGCTCGAATGCGCGTGCCCTCGTTGTCCCTGACTCTGCGATCTGAGGCGCCTGTTCGAACCCGTCGAGGGTCAGGCTTCGAACCCCCGATCGCAGGGCCGTGCGGGGCGGCGTGCGGGCGGCCCCGTCTTTGCGTTTGCGGCCATCGAGGGGTCCGGGCTTGCCGCCCTCGAGGCGCCGGGTCGGTAGCGACCTGCGTGGCATGGGTGCTCGCAGAGCCTGCTTTTCTTCTAGCGGGCGCCGGGCGACCTTCTCACGCACGTGCCCCTTTTTTAGAGAGTTGATATTGTTTCGAGCCAGGGGCTCGCGCCGCTCGAGGGTTTTGCGTGGCATGGGTGCTCGTGGTGCCTGCTTTACTTCAAGCAGGCCCCGGGCGACCTTCTCACGCCGATGTCCCTCGATGGTCGGAAATTGTCTTGAGCCGAGGGCTCGTGCCGCTCGAGGGTTTTGCGCGGCATGGGCACCCGTGGTGCCTGCTTTACTTCAAGCAGGCCCCGGGCGGCCTTCTCGCGTCGATGTCCCTTCGAGGGCTGAAATCGTCTTGAGCCAAGGGCTCGTTCCTCTCGAGGGTTTTACGCGGCATGGGCACCCGTGGTGCCTGCTTTACTTCATGCAGGCCCTGGGCGGCCTTCTCGCGTCGATGTCCCTTCGAGGGCTATTTTTGTCTCGAGTCAGGGGTTCGCCCCGCTCGAGGGTCCTCCTTGCTTGGCAAGGGAACGGGTCATTAAATGCCTTATAGTCGAGGCCGCGACTCTGCAACGCGGGCGTGCCTTTTCAGGCGTTGCGGCCGCGCGCGCGCGCGTAGTGGGCGGCGTGGCAGGCGGATGTGACTGCTTGCCTCGGTCCCAGCAAGTTATGACCCACAAGGTCCGGATCAGTTAGCAAGGTATAAAGTCCCCTAGAAGGTCGATACCCCCACCATAAAAAGAATAACTCACCCAACCCCCTGCTAGAGCGAGTCTATACCCCACAGTACCGCCGATCCCTTGTCCTTATCAGGTAAGACCATCCCAAGCTAAAGTTCCTAATTATTCAGCCAAGACCATTGCCCATTAGTTCTTGTGGTTGTACTGTTTTCCTGGGTGGTTCTCCATGTTCCGATTAATATATTAAAGTGGTCTTGTAAAGTAAAGATCATAAACGGAACATAGAATACTAAAGATAACCAAGTTTGATTAATACCAATTCCCAGTTGAGCATGCTAAGCAATAGCTACCACAAGATTAATTTAATTCCCGGTATCAAGGTAAAGGTAGTAAAAGACTAGGCATGATCCTTAATAGGTTTCCATCAAATTAGTGCAAGCGGAAAAGTAAAGACAGTGAAATTAAATGCATGTTATGTAGGACAAGCGGGTATGCATCAAGGAATACTTGCCTTCAACAAAGCCTTGCTGCTCAAACTCTTGCACGACTTGATCTTCAAATCCCTCGGACAAATCGCTCTCTACGGTCCACAATCATCACATACAAGCATACAACAAGAATAAATAAGAAACAGTCACCAAACAGATCAAACAGATCTAAACAGTAGCATAAAACTAATCTACGCTTCGAGACGAACGCGTGGACATAAAGAACGCTAAAATCGGAGCTAAAACGACCAAGTTATGGCTTAGGGAAGGTGTAGGGACTAAACTATAAAGATTTGAAAAGATTCTGGGCTAAAATAAAGAAAAAGAACTGAACTATAAGAAAACTTCTAAGGTGGAAGGGTATTTCTGTGAATACCGGAAAACTTGGGGGGTTTTCCGTAAAACTGCTGGGCCGGCTGGGTTTGACCTGGCTTGACTCGGGTTGACTAGATTTGGGCCCGTTGGATCCAGATCTGGCGGCTGCGGCGGCTTGCTGGCGGCGGGGACGGCGGGATGCGTCGGATCTAGATCCGACGGCTCAGATCGCGCGCAAGCGGCCGGCGGCGCGGGTGCGTTGGCCGGCGGCGGCGACTCGCGGCGAACGGCGGCGGGCTCGCCGGTGAAACCCTATCTAGGGCTCCCGGGCTTGATTTGATGCGCGGAAGGCATCTACGGGCAGCGCGCGAGCAAGCGAAGCGACCGGTGGCGTCGGAAGCGGCGGCGACGCGGCGGAGCGGACGGTCAGCGCGGCGGCGCGGCTAGGAACTCCGGCGAGCTAAAGCGGACGGCGCGGTGCACGGGAACGAAGACAAGCAATGCCGGCAGGTCCCTCACCTCCTTGCGCGTCTCTGGGCGAGCTCCTTGACGACGAGGCAGCGCCGGTGATGGAAACCGAAAGTGGCGACGCGGGTTAGGGTTTTCGGCTGCGCTCAAGACGGCGGGTTGGCTCGGACGGCTTGGGTGGTAGGTCCAGGGGGCGGCGGCAGCCTTAAATAGCCCGAGCGGGGCTCCTTGGCATGCGGGCCACGTGGAGGATGCGTGCGGAGCTCGGACTCGCGCGGCGGCGGTGGAGTCGGGGCGGAGACGGGCGCCGGGTAGGGGATGACAAGTGGGCCCCCTTGGTCGGGCCGACCGAAGGCGCGGAGGCGGGGAGAGCGGGGCCGGCGGTGCCGGGCCGGGCCACCGGGCTAGTTGGGCCGCGGCGCGCAAGAGGCGGTGCGGAGAGCCGGGCCGGCCGCGGCCGCCGCGCGGGCTCGTCGCTTGGCCGGGCTTGCCGCTAGGCGGGCGGGACGGGCCGGGCGGCGGCAGTGCAAGCGGGTGTTGGGCTGAAAGGGGATAAGGGGTAGGGGGTTAAGCGTTTTGGGTTTGAAAAGGATTCAAACAATGGAATTCAAATTTGATTTGAATTCCAGCAATCAAAAATAATGCTCTAGCATGAATGCAACAATTAACTCCTATATTTTATTGACTTTATTTTAGAAAAGTTTTTAAATGCCTAAAAAGAAATAAAGCCACCTTATATTCCTTAAGCAAATAAATGGTTTCTAGCAAATTTTTAATAAAGCCAAATTTTTAGCAAAATTAGAGTGTTACAACAACGCGACGATGAGGTGGAACATTTTTAACTTTAATCATATTGCATACCTCGAGGCGTGGTCGAAACTTGAAGGAACTCCTTTCTCTGTTAATGTCGAACATGATCTCTCCCTTGCCAACATCGATAGTAGCTCCTACGGTCTTGAGGAAAGGCCTCCCAAGGATGAGCGGCGGCTTCTCCCTCTCTCCCATCTCGAGCACCACAAAGTCGACGGGGATGAAGTGGTGTCCGACCTTCACGGACACATCTTCGGCAATGCCCAAGGGATAGCGAATGGAGTTGTCACCCAACTCCAAACACATATCCGTAGCCTCCAACGGTAGGCGTAGCTTCTCGAACACATCTCTTGGCATGACGCTCACACTTGCTCCAAGGTCGCATAACGCCTTCTCAAACTTGAATGAACCAACGGAACATGGAATTTTAGGGCATCCGGGGTCCTTTTGCTTTTCTAGCCCATTAGCAATAGCGGCACTACACTCCTCGGACATCTTGACATGATCTACCCCGAGTGTTGCTATCTCATATTTATTTGCAAGTATGTCTTTGAAGTAACGAGAATATGTAGGTACTTGAAGGGCATCCAATAACGGCATGTTGATGCTAAGTCTACGCACAACCTCCACAAACTTCTCAAAGTGGTTATCAAGTTTGCCTCGGAAGTAGCGTGGCTTGAGTTGTGGTAACTTCGTGTCTTCTCCCGGCATCTCAAACTCGGGTTCTTCGGTGACGATCCCCGTAACTTCCTCCTTAGCAAATTCCTCCATCCCAACAAGATGGTTTAAGCTTCCTTGCTCCGGCGAAACATTCTGGATCTTCGGTCTCCTTTCCTGAACGTGTTTGAATAGCCTTCGCCGATTCGGGACCTTTAGGTTGTCCCGGAAGCTTCCCTTCATCATTAGTGAGGCACCCCTCGAGTTGTCCAACTTGCGTCTCGAGCATCTTTATCATGTTGAGCACTTGATGGTTGGAGCTTCCGACCTTCGTCACTTTACTATCGATGCTCTCCAACACCTTGTCTATGGCCTTGAACTTGGTGATAGTGTCCTTGTTGATCTTAGCTTGCTCGTCCATGAAGTCCTTCAATTGTATACGAAGCAGAACCGAATTCGGAATGGATGAGCTTGCATTAAATTGAGGTCTACCTTGCCCGTAGCGGAAGTTTGGCAATTCTCCCTTCCCATATAGTCGAGCACCTTGGCTTCCTCCGAAGAATCCTTGTGGACATGGCCATACTCTTCGCATTTTTCGCATGTGGATCTTGCTTCGGCAGCCTTCAAATCTTGAGCCTCTTTCTTTTTTATCTCCATCTTTTCCAACCTCCTCATGAGTGAATCGATCTTGCCTTCAAGTATGTTTTCCTTCTCCACTTGCAAGACTCCCTTTACGTTCCCCATGGGTTGAACCGGAAGTAGGCGTCCGGATGACGCCCATGTGTCATTATTCGCGACCTTCTTGAATAGAGTGAAAGCTTCGGTCGGCGTAAGCTCGATGATAGATCCTCCCGCCGATGCATCGATGATCGTCCTTGACGCCATGGTGAGTCCTTGATAGAACTTTTGCACGAGGTCTTTCTTCGGGAATTTGTGATGTGGAACCGCCCGAGTGTACTCGTTGAAGCGCTCGAATGCCTTCGAGATAGTCTCCGTAGGATATTGAGCAAAAGTGGCAATCTTATTACGCAAGCTCTGATTTTTACCTGGCGAGTAATATTCCTTCATGAAAGCCTTTATCAACTCGTTCCAATTTTGCACCGTCTCCACCGGTTGAGAGTGGAACCATTGCAAAGCCTTCCCGAGTAGCGAGAACGGAAAAAGCCTTGCCCTCATTTGGTCTTGAGTCACCCCGTCCATGTTGAAAGTCTGACATAGTTGAATGAACGCTTGGAGGTGAAGGTTCGGATCCTCTTTACAGGTGAAGGGTGAATGTTGCACCATGCGGATTGTTGAGGTCTTGATCTCGAACGGCCTTCCGATCTCTTCGAGGTTCAAGATTGGTAGATCGATGATGTCCGGGGTGCATAGCTCCCCGATCTTGCGTTCTTGCAGCGGTTGTTCACCCATCGGCGAAAGTCGATTCTCCCGAGGACTTCGAGGTGGTGAATGCTTCAGAGATTCCTTCGATCCTTTGTCTTCCGACTTTGAATCTACAAAATCCAGCTTTTTAGCTTGATGTGCTTCGCGTCTCCTTAGCCTGTAAAGTTTTTCTGGATCATCCACAAAATTATTGGGTTTGTTGGAGAGGTAGCCGTCCATCTCCTGTTAGGGTTAGCGATAAACAAAATATGCAAAAACAAAAGTAAAAATAAATCTAAGAAAACTAGGGTTAGACAAACTAGATTAGATTGATTTTGAGGATGATCAAAAGTTACTAGATGCAAAAAGAAAAACTAAAAGAAAACTGAAAATCACAAATAAGGCAATAAAAGATCAAATCTTGATCACTTGTTCCCCGGCAACGGTGCCAGAAAAAGGGGCTTGTTGACGGTTAATAGTTGTATCAAAGTTCGTTTAGACTTGCAAGCGAACAAATCTCCCGTCGTAGTCAAGGGACCCTTCTTCCCTCGAGTGGTGAACCCAAGGTATCAAATCCGTGGAACAAATGTGTGACGCAAAAGATGATCTAGTATGCCAAGTAACTTCAATCTTCGATAGATAAAACCCTAATGCATCTAATCATAAGAATCAACACAAGAATGATCTAATCTACTAAAGACCGGAGATAACAAAAATAGAGGGGGTAGATAAACCGATCTAGAGAGATCGAGTTGAGCCTTTTGTTGAAGTTCCAAGCAAAAGAAGAAGTAGCAAATCAAATCTCATTAGAAGCCTCTTTAAGTTTCCCGTCTGACTCCAAAAATGCCCGACTTTCAGAGCCCCCATTCTGTCACAACGTACTCCTATTCATGTGGGTGGTCTAGGGCGAGTCCGAGGACAAGTCGAGTTCTTTCGGAAGATCAGGCGTGCACCTCTAGCCACCGCGGCTACAAGAAAACCCTATGTGATCTATCTCGAGAATAGATCTAAGATAAGCAAAGCCGATCGAAAATGAAGACTTCGGAGAAACACTTAGTCGCTAAGAATCGGATTCAACTTGATACATCAACTAGTACAATGATATATGAACAAGATCACCACCGGGATCCTACCTTGATCTTGCTTCTAGCTCCGGGAACTCCGACGTGGTCTTCCTTGCAAGATTCCCACGTCGGCTAGGGAGACCCTAGTCAACTAGTTCGACCCTCTCCTCTCCGGGATGGTGTCCCTCTCTTCTCTGCTCCTCGGCGGCCGATGATGAATTGATTGATGCGTGGCTCTTGACCCCGGGGCTATAAATAGCCCGAATGGCGGCTAGGTCAAAGGGGGGCGACTGGGCCCTGGAATGGGTCGGGCCGACCGGCCTGGGCCGACCAGCCTGGGCCCACCCCAGCCCAGTTGCCTGCCTCCTTCGCGTGGCGTCGGTTCCCGAGTCTTCTAGATCCTTCCCCCTTCTGCATGTGGGCCCTTGTCATCAGTTTCTCTCCGAGTTGGACGTAGCTCCTTGTCCTGCAAGATTCGGCACTTTTCTGAATAGGTCCTCGGAGTTTGTCATCTTCTCGGGTTTGGTCCCTGGGCTTCTTGGAGTCAAGTTTGCTTCATTGCATGACTTGTACGGGGCTTCAAGGTCTTGTCACAAGGTGCTTGATGAACTTATCCCAGAAGTCTCGCTTTCTACGTCAAAACCCTGCATAAACACTAAACTCCAAAACCGACATGCACGAATGAACTTGTTATACCAAGGGGGTTAGTACCAATGGATAAAGTATAAAACTCATGTCAACACCGAAGGTAAACTCATGGCTAGGATGACGGAATTTCACCGTCAACATAGACCCCTTATTTTTGTGTGCTTATTAGTGTTTAGATTCTTTTTATTTGTGTCTTTTTAGAGAGAAATATGAAGTATGATCCCTTTTGATTCTAAACTTGTGGCTAGTTAACTTAGGCTAACTTTTTCTTTTGGTTTAGATCACCACCATATCATGTCATACCTTTTTGTTCATTCATATCATGTTGCACTTCATTCCACATTGTTCTCCACCCTTGCATTGTGTTTCATGTTGCATCTCATTTTTATAACCCTTTTTGTGAAAAAACCATATTTGCCTAAACCTTCCTATCACACCACACCTAGAACCCAAGCCAACAAAGTTAGGAGGGACTTGTGTCAATTCGACCAAGTCTGTCTCTATCCCTTTTCTAATTAAATTTGTGAATAGCCTCATCCTAAACCCTTAGGAAAAACCCATCATATCTTTAGTAATCCTAAAACCATAGGTTTGTTTTTCATCAAAAAAAACTAACCCTTGTTTTGTTTTCTTCTTTTTCAAAACCACCTTAGATAGAATTTCTTCACCCGACTTGTCTTTTCAAAATTCTTGTCTTAAGCCAAAATATAAGATACCCATAAGCCTTACTTAAAACCTTGTTAGCATGTTTGATTAGGTCTTTTGATAAAAGATTTTGTTAACAAGACTCTACCTCTCATAAAGTGACTTGTTTGTCATTATTGAAGAACGACATCGAAAGCCTTTGCAAACATTGTTGCCCCTTTTTACTAACTCCTTTGCATTTGCATTTTGCATCGACCCCCTTTGTTCTATCATTCATAGGTTAGCTTGGCTTTTTCGTGAAACTTTTTTGATGAATGCTTTATTTCCATAATGGTGCTTCGCGCGCGCGAGACATTTTCTTTTGTAATCTTGTGTAAATGTGGTGTTTAGACTTGATTGCGGACAATCATCATTTGAGTTTTTAAAGCCTTGTTGATTTATATTGCATTAGGTTGGTTTATAAACTTTGTAATGTGCTTTAATTTTCTTGCGGCATGAAGGGTTACTAACCTTTAAATGAACATGGTGTTTTGACCTTGGTTAAATCTTTATGGTTATATAGAAATAAAGCAATCTAGTTGTAAACATGGTGTTTAAAACTTGGTGCAAACATTGTCATTGTTTTTATCCCTTCCTTTCATTTGCATTTTTTCACCTACACACACGTACACCCATTAAGTTCTTCTTTTTCTTTTTACTAGGTAAGCTATGCCACAAGTTAAGCTCTTAGGGATGTATTTGGTTTGTTGGCAATTGTTGCTACTCCCGACCATCATCCTGAGGGTATAATGTGTATTTGATTTGTTTTGCAGGCATGACGAAGTGTTCCCATGAGTTCTTGACCAATTGCAAAGATCGTTAGTCATCTACAAGGCTTGAGAGGGAAGTCGTTGTTTCCATTAAGTTTGAGCACGTGTTCAGAGATGTAGAATGGAAGAAAAGTTAATATTCAGATGATCCTTCAAACCTTCTTTCTAACGCATCAAGGATCATCAATTTTGAAGACCCATACAAGGAGATATGATAGAAACATTGAGTGTTGCGTGGTTTGAAATCAGCTTTGGACAGATTGCATCGCCGGAGTAAAATAGACACAACTCTCTTGTTCGGAACCCGTTTCTGCGAATGATGGCTCGTTGGAAAGATTATTTTATGAACTTCAACTTGGAGGGGTGTTTCGGTATATTTTCTGGTCTGGAAGTAAAATAAAATCTGTGGAAGATGAGGCAGCAACAAGGACGGGATGGAAGTCTGTGATGATGATATGATGAAGGATTGAAACCATGGATTGATGATAAGGAGTAGTCGATGGACAACTGAGAAACACAGGAAAAGAAGAGTAAAGATGATTTTCAAACACATGGCAACATGGAATTACGAGCGATTCAAGTTCTTCCACACTTAGCAACACACTAAGCATGGGGGAGGACTTGAGGGACGAAAAAGGCTCCGTGGAGTACAAGGATCACCTTCACCACAAGATGCTTATCATTCTTTTTCCATGCTAAGCACAATGCTTAAGCATGCGGGAGGCCACGCTGCACTTCACTACGAACATCGAAAAGGACTGTAACACGCCCTTAACTTTATCTTTATTCATCTCCTTTTAAATGTTTGCACATATATGCTTTCAACCATAGACAACCTTTGTATCTATCTCTCGATCAATAACATGGCTACTGGGAGGACAACCTAGGTTTGTTAGTTTTATTTTTCAATAAATGAATCACCATCACTTTTGAGCTTACCACGATGATATCATTCATATGCCTTGTTTATGGAAAAGTGATGAAATTCATTGCTTTGTTTTACTTGCATGATGTTTTATATGACATGACTTTTTGCTCTCTAATAAAAGGAACTTAAATTGATTAAATACCGGCTCTTTCATTTGTGGAGGTTAAATGACTAAATCTAGACCCACATACTTTATGTTGCTCTTTGATTTAAGTTGACCGATGACCTATGCCTTGTGCTTGTTTTATTTAAAATCACTATGCTATCTACATTTGTGAATCTCTTGCAAGGCTCTACCTACCAAAGCCTATACACATACAAGTTCTTTTATGATGTAACCCTTAGTTTGCAAACTTATATCTTAATGGGTTGGATTAGAATTGATTTCTGTGGTACGAGATTAAGAAGATGGTCATTCCTTTGCGTATCTTCTTCATGCTAGCCATTTTTGTTCATGCATTGTGAGTTTCTACACTGGAAATTTCACAAATTTTGATGGGCATCCACCCTAAACCCAAAACATCTTTTTGTGATTACCTCCTTGACCACAACCCAAATTGAGTATGGATGATCTTTCGATGAATTTTCTGAAGATCTTCTAGCAAAGATTTCAATATATATATATAACATATGGAGGGGCTCATCAAATGTAGAGTTTCGACATGGAGGATGCCCCTGAAGATTCCAAAAGATTTATAGAGGAACACAAGGATTTTGTTCTTCTCTAGCGGCCATAGGTCCCCTCACTTCAATGCTCGTGGACGAGGACTGCTATAGCAAGTACTATGTTGCTTAAAAGTTCGGAGGAGCATAAAAAATGATGATAAAAATGATGAAGAAAAAACACAAGGAAGAAGAAGAAGAAGAAGAAGAAGAAGAAGAAGAAGAAGAAGAAGAAGAAGAAGAAGAAGAAGAAGAAGAAGAAGAAGAAGAAGAAGAAGAAGAAAAAGAAAGAATAAGAAAATAAAAGACAAAAAACAAAAAGAGATAAAAATAAAAATGCTCCTCGGTTCTTTTTAGCTTCGTTTAAATCTGAGAGAGCTTTGAAGACAAGTCCATACTCAATCATTTCCAACCTTGTGCAATCCGATAACGAGAACTTCATTTGTGTCTCAGGATCACCCATTTGACACTTGCACATGTCCACCTTTCTAAATGTGTGTGTTCCATCTCTCTCTCTCTTTCCAACATTTATTTTCCATGGCCTTTTTGACAGTCTCAGTAATTCCAATAGATCTCTCTCTTAGTTTGACAATATTTCAAGTATAATGTTTTGCTAGGATTGTTTTTACCTACCAAGCTCCACATAAGCTTTCCACTTTCATATATGAGTATTATAGGTTGAGAATAATCTAGTGTAGGCTTGAGTGACTTGACGAGATGAGTGTTTCCATGAGCTTTTGCAAGAGAACCTCACTTATGTTAGATGTGCAACTTTTTGAAAACTCTTCACGATGCAACAAGGTAAATGTTTGAAGGTTGCTTAAGTTTGAGAGCAGTATATTTGTTTTATTGTGGCATATTCTTTAATGCTAGTCTATCTTCCATAACGAAGTAGCCGGTCAAAACTTGAACCTTAAATGCTAAATACTTGAGACAACAATATGTATTGTTGTGTATCACTAAGTGCAGGGAAGACATTGAAGGGCAACTCTAATTTCCAAGTTAAGCAAAGATCTTGGACTTGCTTGAGGACGAGCAAGCTTTAAGCATGGGGGTATGTTGACGGTCGATTTTGGTCCACCTAGCTATGAGTTTACTATCAACATTTGCACATATTTGATATTCTAACTAATGGTACTACCCCCCCCCCCCCGAGGTATCAAGTTCACGCTTACATGTCGATTTTGGAGTTTATTATTTACGTAGGAAACTAACGCTAAAGAGGAGACTTTCAAGATAAGTTCATCAAACACTTCAAGAGTAGATCATGAAGCCCGGCACAAGTCAAGACAAATGATGAACATGACTCCAAATGGCCCAGGGACCAAAGCATGAAGCCGTAAAACTCCAGGGACCTGAACAGAAGATGTTGAAGCTAGCGCGACAAGGAGCTCTATCTAAACCGTGGAGAAGACGATGTCAAGGGCCCACATATAGAATGGGGCAAGTCAACAATTGACCGAGAAGCATCGGGGAGCGAAACGGGGATGAACTGGGCCAAAACGGTCCTGGGTCGGATGATTTGGCCTGTTCTGAGCCCGGTTCGCACTCCCCTTTGACCTAGGTGCTCCTCAATAAATTGCCTCTGCCTCCGATGGCTGCCACATCCATCCATTCATCAGAGAGCCACCAACACGAAGGAGAAGCACCAGGAGGAAGCCGACGACCGCCGCAAGTCCTCGAGTTGTCTAGGAGATGGCCTAGGCCATGCCCTAGCCGCCATGGTTGGCCCTGCGTGGTGAAGCCATGGTGGAGTTCTGGAGCCCATGCCTTGATACCATCAAGGCAATTGTACACTTGACATTCGATGGTGATACAAATCATGTCTTTTCCTTACTTTGAGTTACTTCAATGCGTGTTTATTCATATGTGTAGCTAGATTATGCCCTTAGTAGGAATAGAGTAATCATGGTGGTTAGTCTATCTCTTGCAGATACATCGTAGTAATGCACAGACTGAGGTTTATCGTTCGGTGATGAATATCTTTGTGTAGTGACAGTACGGTGGAGGAGAAAGCGGCGAGCGAACGTGTAATGTTGAGTCGATGACTCATTCTCATGTTGTAGGATTACATTGGTTTGTCAATGTGGCCGGAGCAGCAACAAGAAGACAATAGGCTAGGGTTACCTTTTGATGTTTACCTTTATGGCTAGGTGGATGTGATCCGTACATCATTTCATGTATGTTTAACCTTTATGCAATCAACACTTCACATATGGTTAGATTGGTAGGTTAGATAGAGAACCTTATTGGTTGCTTCCGATCCTTGGATTGACAAACCTTGGGGACTCCCTTGGTGAAAACGGCACCAAGTCACCCGTACGCTTGCGGTGAACTTCAACACGGTTTTGAACCGTCAACAGTGAGTGTCCGCCCCATCGGCGGCAAGACGAGTCGCCTCGACCTCCGCCTCGGTGGTGTTGAGTGCCGCTCAGGAAGCTTTCAAAGCCTCCTCGAGCTAACGACGATCGCACAAAGCCTCCTCTAGGCGGTCCTCCATCTCGACAGTCTGCGTCGTCAGGAAGAGGACGTCCCCCCGAGACGCCCCAACTGCGGGGGCCGTGCCGCCAAGTTGAGGCTTGACACCTGAGGCAGCCGCACCACCAGAGGCCCTACACATGCAGAGAGGAGACAAAGACAATGAGGAGTGACGGAGGACAAAACAGAATGACCACCGCCTTCCAAAGGATGAAACCAACCCCCAGCGACGCGGCGACGGCGGTCACGACACATCACCCGACGCGGCACGCTTCTCTCTCTCTCCATCGCAGACCGAGGAATCGAGGTAACATCCTTCAGAACCCCCGCATGAGTCTTTTCACTTCAGAACCCCCGTCACTATCAAAAGCGCAATTGTCTGAGCTGATTAAAGTTTCCCTGTGGGAGAGATAATCACCAGGATGCAAACCGTCACTAGCCCCCAGTGGTCTAGGACCAACGCGCAATTCGAAGGCTGGCCCAGCAAAGGGTTCTGAATAGTCGTCGCCGTCACCAGAGCGAGGGACGAAAAGGGATGGGCCAACAAGCGACCGAAACCCGGGTGCACGAGCGCCACGGGTGTCCCGGCTCGTGTTCGAGCCCCAGACGAAAATCTCACGGAATCCCCATCGGAGGGGAGGCAACGATCCGCCAGGGTCAATTGAACAACCTTGGACATAAATGAGATATTCAGAGGGGTTGATAAGATCTATCACCAACTGATCCTGTCGGGACCCTGCAAACGGGACCCGGGTCTTACTCGAACTAACCCGCTAATAGCTTGATGAGCACCATGACTCGGCCATTGAGGTAAGCCGTGGTACCGCTCACCCCTCCTTCCCTAATGAAAGGAATCCACGAGGAAAACCAAACGAGCGTCAAGCCCACGGGGAGCCGACAGGCTCCTAGCCTAGTGTTGATATTTCTTAACCTCACCACTATGGCTCCAAGTTAGCATGAGCATGTAAGAAACACCCGGGTACACTGACGAGTGCGAACGAATCCGCAAGCGCATGGATACACTGTTGTAGCACTTCACCTTAGGAGTATTCCCAAGGGTATCGAAGCCAAGGAATGGTGTGTACTACCTCCTAGTCTAGCTATGGTCCAAGGACAAAACTCTGTAGGGTTGAAATGGAGATGGACAGGATCCTGCTGATAGTGGGTAGAGATGAGAATAGTCTCTCGGTCGTTTCGGACACCAGACCCCCTGCTATAATAGTCGATTCACGGCAAAGGGTTGCCTACACTTGTATCCGGATGTGGGGGATTCCGTAAGGGTCCAACGACAGTCACCACCGCGGCCTACCCCAAGACAAACCGTGGGATACATGACAATCGAAGGATAACCCGTTGTCTAAACACCACGTCTACACCACTGGTTACTACTATAGCACGGTTACGTATGCTAGCCCGTAGCAACACTATAGCACTCCGTACGAAGACGGAACGACGAATCCACGAGGGAGAGACCAGAACTCACTCAAGTAACCGCTATCTATACAAGGATCATGGAAGGACTTTGGTCTAAACCATAATGCGGGAGCATCCACTTTACTCTAATTAGACAAGAAGGCATACAAACAGAATTAGCAACTTGTGAGCTGCACTAGAAGATCAAAGGCTAAGCTCATGAAGAACACAAGCCTCTAAATCATGAACAAGTGAAGAACACAAAAATTATTCACCTATGCATGAATATTACTTTAGTCTAAATAGAAAATGCAGAAATACTCACTTTATTCTAAATGAAGAACGAAGCATCCACAGAGATACAAATCCCTCTCTTACTCTCCTACTCTCTAATCCACCAAGGAGAGGCCTCTCCTTTGAAGGGAAGCTCTAATCCATTGATGGAGTGTTGTTGAAGTGTGTGTCCTTATTCTTACCCCCTCCCCTTCTATTTATAGGCTAGGGAGTGTAGGAGGACTTGGAGGTGTTGAGCTGCAACTTCTGGGCGCAACCAATCCCATGGCGCCATGTGGCAAGGTGAGTACAACTCAAGGAGCTGTAGCTTCTCCGAGAAGGAGCCAAACCGCCTTGCTTTGGGCCACTGGCGTCGCGCCATGTAGTTGGCCGGCTCGGCCTCTCGCGCATAAGCCTGGGAATGGTTTGGTTTCAAACCGGTTTCAATGGTTTGGTTTTCCTAATTGGTGTTAGTTGGTTTGGTGAATAATGTGGTGATATATATAATGGTTCGGTTTGGTTCGGTTTAGCAATGTTATTAGTTTGGATCAGTTTGAAATGGTTTGGATTGACTGTATGTGTCACCTAGATCAAAAGTTGAACTCTAAAACTAAAAACTCGCGTTCACATCTTAAAATTTCAGCGAATTTGACTAGAATTTGTTCGAGATGTCTTCAAGTGATAGTCCGCTACTTTGTACATATTATCATACCTAGATCCACACGTGGGCCACACTTTGAGAGTCAGACCCTAAAATTAAAAGCTCACGTTCACACTTTAAAATTTCAACGAATTTGACTGAAATTTGTTAAAAATGACTTAGAGTGAGAGTCCGCTACTTTGTGAAAATTATCATACCTAGATCCACAAGTGGGCCCCACGTTGAGAGCCGGACCTTAAAATTAAAAGCTCGCGTTCACACTTTAAATTTTCAACGAATTTGACTGAAATTTGTTGGAGATGCTTAGAGTGACTATCCGCTACTTTGTGCAAATTATCATACCTAGATCCACATGTGGGCCCCACACCGAGAGCCGGACCCTAAAACTAAAAGCTCGTGTTCACACCTTAAAATTTTAACAAATCTGACTGAAATTTGTTGGAGATATCTTAAAATCACAGTCCACTACTTTGTGCAAATTACCATACCTAGATTCACATGTGGGCCCCACGTCGAGAGTCGGACCATAAAACTATGAGCTCGCGTTCACACCTTAAAATTTTAACGAATCTGACTGAAATTTGTTGGAGATATCTTAAAATGACAATTCACTACTTTGTGTAAATTATCACACCTAGATCCACACGTGGGCCCCACATCGAGAGTCGGACCTTAAAACTAAAAGCTCGCGTTCACACCCTAAAATTTCAACGAATTTGACTGAAATTTGTTGAAAATGTCTTAAAATGGCAGCCCGCTACTTTGTGCAAATTATCATAACTAGATCCACACGTGGGCCCCACGTCGAGAGCCGGACCCTGAAACTAAAAGCTCGTGTTCACACCTTAAAATTTCAACAAATTTGTTTGAAATTTGTTGGAAATGTCTTAGAATGACAGTCTGCTATTTTGTGCAATTTGGTACAGCTAGATCCACACTTATGATATATGTGGAAAATGGATTTTATGTGACATAGAAATTGTTTGAGATATAGGTTTGGTTTGATTTGTGGTCTTCTACACCATTTAGTTAGTTTGGTTTGGATAAACAAGAGAAATGGGTTGGATGGTGTGGTTTCAATTATTTTTCGTTTATGTATGGTTTGGTTTGGTTTTGGGGCGGTTCTCAGACCATTAGCAGCCTTAGAGCATGTTTGGATCATAGGGACTAAAATTAGCCTGACTAAAATTAGCTTCTAGCAGGAGCTAAACTTCCAAACAGGTGAGGCTAAAGTGAGGCTAAATTTAGTCTTGAGGTTAAACTTTGCTAGTAGGGGGTGAGGGAGCTAAAAGGGACTAAAATCTCCTCTTCCTCTTTCCTCATTAATGACCACATGCATGCTGCCAATAGCTCCAAGCCATGCCCACCATGGGAGAGGAGAGAGAAGAGAGGAAGAGGAGAAAGAAGAGAAAGAGAGAGAAATAGGGACTTTAATGCTATTTTAATACACTTTAGCTCTTGCTTCCAAACTAGAGGGTGACTAAAACTTTTTAGCCTGACTAATTTTAGTCATGAGACTAAAGGTGATGCAAACATGCCTTTAGTCGCGCACGCGCGTACTGCTGTGTCGCGGGCATGGGCCCGACCATGCTCCCCGCGCCCTGCGTGCTGGCGTCGCCCCGCGCCTAGGGATGCAAGCGGCGCGGGTTTCGCCACCAACCCGCTGGGTAAACCCGCGCCACATACCCGCAACTCCTCGCAAATTAGCCCGCATCCGTGAAGTGGGCATAAGCGGTCGGCCCGCAAAAGCCGCTGGCGCCGCAGAGCCCGCAAAAAAATCTCTCGCTCGCCTGCCGTCGCCGCTGGACGGGGTGGGGAGCGAATCGCACCGACTGTCGCCGATGGTGTCGCCGTCTTCCTGAGTTACCTCCGCAGATGGCCACCACAGAAGATCCATCTTGTCTCTTCCCTGTTGAATCATCTGGTCCGACGACGACGCGAGACCGAGCTAGGTGGGTGGTGCGGGCATCTAGCTGAGGCCGGACGAGCTCGGGGGATTGCATGCGGGCGAGGTCTAGGCGGCACGCAGACATCCAGCCGCGGTCGACCTTGTGTGTGCTAGCCGGTAGGCGGCAAACTCGACGAATGGCGTGTGGGCAAGACCATGGGGGCACTGACGACCTGGATGGCTAGATGGGTATCAAACCATGGCCACCATGCACGGCCATCTTCGAATCCCTCCTTGGAGCTTCAGTGCTGGTGCTGGATTTTGGTTCAGCTAGGGCCAGTGCTGAATCGCTCTTTGGAGATTTGGGGAAAAACAACAGTGCTGAATCTTGGTTCAGCTAGTGCCAGTGATGAATTGCTCTTTGGAGATTTGGGGAAAACAACGGTATTATTGTTGGGGAAATCAACAATTTTGGTGAAGTGCAGTTCAATCCCAATTAGCAATATGCTGATTTGAGAGTAGAGCTCGACGGAAGAGCATGAGTTCAGTTCATGCGAGTTGCAGGTCGTCCTCTCTAGTTCCTGATAGCAAGCGGCGCGAGCTCAAGTGGTTGTGGGAGCTCACATGTCACAGGTGTGGATCCGTCGGTGGCTCTGGCGAGGGTAGGATGTACAGGAGGTTCACGAAGCACGGTTTGACTTCTTCCTCTGCTCTGCTTGGCATGACAAGTTAGCGTCTTAGCGACTGCCTACAATTTCTCTGTAGTACATCAGCTTCAACGCGGGCAGACGCGGGTTGCCGCATAACCCGCGAGAAAGTTGTGGCACATGCGGGTTGACCGTGTGGCCCCGCAAAGAAGCTTGCGGCTCATGCGGACGCGGGCGGGTACCCACGGACCGCCCCGCTTGCATCCATACCCGGGCCAAAGGCAGGGTGCACGTGCCCCGCTCTTGCGCGTGCATGCGCTCGCGTGTGTGTGCCTCTGGGCCGCAGTCGTGGGCCCCGCATGTCCCCTACATGGGAGGCGCTAGCACCTGTGGCCGACCGCGCCAGGCAGGTCCGCCTGCGGCTGTGCGCCGACTCTGGCCGCTCGCGTGCCTAGGCGTTGACCCCGGTCGGTCGTGCCTGCGGCGCAGCGAGTGGGTCCCAGGGTGTTGGGCCCGCTTGTGGGTCCGTGCGTGGTGATATGGGGTGCTGACGTTGAGATGACGTCAGCATCCCATAATATATTGGAATGTAATATCTTCTGCACCTGAACTCCAAAGTAGAAAAATAATATATCCATTTTGTTCGTCTCGATGAGCCCGTCGCAATGACGGAGTCCAATTTGGCATTTGGCACTGTTTCCAGTGGTGCCCTTTTAGGTATTTGGCACATTTCTGTACATCCTGCAACAAAGGCTAGAAACACCAACACTTGTGGTAATTGTTAGTATAAATCTCTATCCTAGTGTTGATGATCACTTTCCAATTATTTTATGCAGGAGTTGACAACATAAAAGTGGTACTTAACAGTCATCAACACCTAGACACCCCTCATGCGATCAAAACTCGGCCTAAGCTTATCCAACACCTATCCTAGTGTTGATGATCACTTTCCAATTATTTTATGTAGGAGTTGACAACATAAAAGTGGTACTTAACAACCGTCAACACCTAGACACCCCTCATGCGATCAAAACTCGGCCTAAGTCATGCCCCGTACAGCAGCATGCGGCACCCGCTCAGGTAGACAACGACAAAGCTTATCCAAAGGGATAAACACGGCAATTCACCATGCTCAAAGGTCCCAATGGATAATCTTCTCTGTGCAAAATACAAAAAAAGCTAAAACGACCGAGAAGTTTAAAAGAAAAGAGAACATGGCGAGCGGGATGCCGCAACAAATGGCATCTTAGTTCTTGAGCGAGGCACCGCTAAGGGCATGAAGGAGTGATTGACCAAGAGTAGGTCGGGCACAAGGTGACAAGCGGGGACTCTTAGAGATCTAATGCCCTCCGCAATCCCGTCGTTGGCCGCTAGGCGCAGGGCACCCGACGACTCCCGAAGTCGTCGACGCACTCACGACCTTGACAATGAAGTATCCTCCTCAAAACAAAAGGAGGACGCTTGAAGCAAGGACATGGGAGGCTGAACCAAACTCAGATGGGATCTACAACCCTAGAGCATGAGAGCAGGAAGTTCTGATCCCGAGCGAATGTGCCTGGCTTATGACAAGTCGAACCACTTCGGGAAACAGAACGCCTAACTCTACCATGTCTCCCCGTTCACTGAACTCCCATCAACATCAGAAGGCTCAAAGGGTGGCACTACATTCAGGGGGGCGAACCCCCCACGACGGGAGAAGTAGATGTTTTCTTTCCCTCTCCATATGGAAACCATGGAGTCTTACCGGGACGAAGTGGAGCTCCTTTTATAGGGCAGTACTAGCCCGACCACGTGAAGACTGCGGCTGGCACGAGTTAGCTTACGAAACAAGCTAAAATGACCACCCACCCCGCCAGGTGTCGTATTTAAGACCCGCTGAGCACCGCCGTCACATCGGCAGAGGCCGACCACAATTCCCTATGACGCCGGGTCAAATCCTCCCGTCCGGCCACGTCGGTCTCAAAAGACGAGCTAGTACTCGAAGCGGCTAAAATAAACACCACGCAACAGAGCCCTTACCTCCACCGCGGGCTCGGGGGCTACACCCAGCGGGTGCGCTTGCGCACCCCCACCGAAATGAAGATCGGAAGAGAACATCAACATCATTGTTCTTAAGGGAGAAACTCACTCTTTCCCCCTTAGGCTCAGGGGCTACTGATGAGGGGATAAACTAGGGGTAATCATCTTAGCCCCTAAATCCCCAAAGTCATGTAGGCTAACAACAGGCCACATCTACGAAGGTACAACACCAGTGACCAGCAAGACAGGCCCAATCCTCCCTCATGGGGTAGCGGCCCGACGTCATCTCTAGGGCCATCTCTGACCTAGGCGATTTTGCCCGTGTGACCTAAGAAGCGCCACGCCCTCAACGGATGGCTCTGCCCTGCACGACCTAAGGTTCCTTCGGATGCAGCCCACCGGCGGGGGCCCCCAAGCGAGGGCTGCAACGTGGCGTGAGCAACCCCGCGCCGCCTGGGATGTGCAGGGGCAGCAGGGCAGGCAGATCTATGTTGTCAGGTAGCTATGCCATGATGAGATTTTCCCTGGAGTGGGAAGCGGACTGCCCCGACGTCCCATCACCTGGATAACGAACAGTAACAAAGGACGGGCGAATCCTTCGCCTGTAAGGCATCGAACGATGAGACCCGACCCAGTGGGCATTAGAGGAAAGGTCGGGGCTTGCATGAGAAGCCTCAACCTAGCAAGACCTGTGCAACTTTAAGTCGGGAGAAGCCATCTTGGAACGGGAGCCGCCGGCTATGCCACCCTATAGGGACTACCGCAGCTAGCACAGCATACGACGCCAACCGAAGACGAAGGTCCATTGCGTGGAACTATTCCAGCAGTATAGCGGGACACTATCTTACTATCTTAACACTTGTACAGGAGCCCTCCTTGACTATAAAAGGAGAGGTTGGCACCGTAAAGAGGGAGGACAACCCGAAAACCAACCAACACAGGGGATCAACGATCACAACACGATCGAAGAGCCCAACACCACACACACACACACACACACACACACACACACACACACACACACACACCAAGCATTCGCAGCTCACCACCATGTTCAGAGACTTGGTACACTCCCTCTCTCGACCTAAGCTTGTCCCCCCTGCTACAAGCCCCCATGGGCATATAGAACACTCATTCAAACTGGACGTAGGGCACCCCTGTGCCTGAACCTGTATAATCCCGGTGTCTCTAAGCCCAACCATCTAGATCAAACGCACGGACATACCAAAATTTACTTGTCGCCGGTATCAAACCCCAACAACAACCATCTCTTGGAACCCTAGCTCATTTGCTTTTGCTATTTTTCCCTTCCTGTTTTCCTTAGGATTTTCCAAGACTAGCTTGAGAGCTTCATAGTGAGATCTTTAGAGAGGGATTGATGATCGGGAGGCAAGCTAGACCTTGTATGATTCTTTCTTGTATGTATAGAAGGTTCGACGTGATTCCTCAAGGCCTTTTGTTGTCTCCTCCGTTTTCCCTTTTTGGTGATTTTCGAAGCCTTTTCTTGGGAAATTCGTGGTGGAGTTTTGAAGATGTTTCTTTGTGGGATTCTTGTTGTATGTCACATATGAGGACTATGTGCCTCTTTGCTTGGTGAGTTTGCTCCAGCAATCCCTCCGAAATAGCTTTGATTTGGTGGTTTTCGGTGGAGTTCTTGAGAAGGTGTTCTTGAGGGTTGACTTTCGATTCCTCTTGATTGAGTGGGTTTTGGGGCACGAGCTTCTAGCCAAAGGTAGCCCATGAGGTACCTCAGCTATCCCCAAATTCTCACTTGAATCCATGAAGTGAATCGGGAGATCGATTGACGTGAAGGGTGATTTTTTTCGCACGGGCCGAGATCTTCTCGACTGTCCAGGCAAAACCGGCCTGACTAGTTTCCTAAACCGGTTTGGCCTCCAGTGGGATGTCGAGGGGAGTTTCTAGCAGGCAAGTCTCTTTCAGGCTATGGCTTTCCCTGTTCATGTTTGGTAGGTTCTTGAGGTGGTTTTGCTTTGGCTTGGTCTTTTGGGAATTTCCTGAACAAAACCGGCCTGACCGATTTGCTAAACTAACCTGGCACGTTTCCCCTACATATGAGAGGCTAAGTCCCAGAGAATCGGTATGACTGGTTTCAGAAATTAGCTAAATCGGTTTTAGGCTCCAGCAGTTGTGTTCGTGTTGTTTTCCGCTGTGCGTTTTCGAGAGTTGTTGCTTGGGTCTTGCTCCTAGGTCTAGTAGCACTTCAGTGGCTACGTGGACTT
This sequence comes from Cenchrus americanus, assembly GCA_947561735.1. NCBI lineage: Eukaryota > Viridiplantae > Streptophyta > Magnoliopsida > Poales > Poaceae > Cenchrus > Cenchrus americanus. The sequence continues at coordinate 109,610,644 of OX387240.1, forward strand.
GGAAAGAGAAATACATGGAGGTCTCCGAGTGATCTTGGGTTCATAGGTTGAATTCTTGAATAGAAATTTTATTGGCTCCCATTCACACCCCTCTCTGGTTCGCCATCCCGGTCCTTCGTTATCTTGTTTGTGTTGTATCTTAATTGTCTTTGGACACCTATTATTATGTTTGGAATCATTTTTCTCCTTTTGTGGATCACTTTTCCTTTTCAGTTCAAACAATTGTACATGCCGAACAAATTATTTGAACTAACGGAACAAATATGTATACATGTGGAATAAATTATACAACTAAAACAAAATATTTATACATACCTAATAAATGTTGTGAAATGACAAAACATATTATAAAAGAGGAGAAAATATTTACAGAGAAAACAAATATGTTAGAAGGGATAAGTATTTAAAGAGGAAAACAAATAGGTAAATAAGAATGAATCATGAAGCATAAAAACTAATCAATCACAAAGAAAATACAAAATGAATAAAATAAAAAAAGACTTGCATAATAAATAAAACAAAAAACAATAAAAAGAAGTAAAAAATATTGTAAGTAGAGAATTTAATATGAAAGAAAAATAACGTGGGGAAGAAACAAATAACGAAAATAATGAAATAGAAAAAGAAAACACTAACGAGGTAATGAAAAAATTACATATCATGAATCTACGAAATAACATAAGAAAAAACAACATGAAAAAGATAAAGAATCAGAAAGAATAGAAGGAAAAAGGAAATTCATGGAAGAAATAATGGAAAAAACTAACTAAAACATAAAAGAGGGAAAGATAATGAAAGAGAAGAAGAAAACCACAAGAAAGTCATCGAAGAAAATAAAACTGTCACAGATAGAAAGAAAAGAAACATAATATGGTATGAAGAAATAACGGAGCAAATAAAAACATCCCATAACTCTATGAGTATGAGCTGAAAGCCCAGTGACCACACGCACTAAAGCCTTTGAAGGGAGTATGCGCCCCCCACTCGCCCTCAGTTTGCTATGGAAAAAGTTCGTTCCACAACCCTCATCTACATGCGGTGTCTGAGTTCCAACCTCCAACCACAAAATCGAGTATTCAACGCATATGAACTATCGAAACTGTCTTATTTGCACCCCTCGACGGTTTCGTGAGCTGTTTTCACCGACGTGGCGCCACATCAGCGCATCCAACGTGGCGTCGAGCCCGAGTCAGCCACCCACTGATGAGTGGGACCCACTCGCCCACCCAAGTGCGCTCTGGTCAACCCGCCATCCCTCCTTGGCTCCTTCCTTCGCCGACGACCTGTGGGGGTGCGCGACCTTCTTCATTCTCTCCTCCATCGGTACTCCTTCCTCCCAGGCGGCGCTCCCTGCCTCCCCTAATCGTCGTGCCGACGGCGTCAGATAGCTCCGCCCCTACCTTCCTCCTCCACCGGGGACCCACGGGGTGCGTGAGGCCTCCCTTTTATCTCTTCCGCCAGCGCTCCTTTCCTCCCCGGCCGGCGATCCTTTTCTCCTCGATCGACGCTCCTGTGATCCCTGTGCCAGCAGCGGTAGAGAGCTCTACCCTCCATTCCTCCTCCACCGACGACCCACGGGGGCGCGTGGCCCCTCCTGCTCTCTCTCCTCTAACCCTCCGCACGCTCGCGCTAGTTCGACCCACAGCGGTGGACACCTCGGAGGTGCACAACTCCGCAGCCGGCTCCTCGCGGTGATGGCGGCGGCTGAAGGGGCCGCGCCCCACGGCCACGCTCGAGGTGGTTAGTGGTGAGCCACCGCAATTCCAGCGCTGAGAGGATGTCGTTGTCGTTGCAGTCCGCACCCAAGTCTCCTCCCCTGCATCCTCCTCAAGCGCGGCGACGCCTTGGTCACTAGTGATGTGGACTAGGCGCTCGTCCGGGGCACAACGTTGTGAGGCTCGTCACCGGCAGTGTAGACCAAGATGCTCATCTTTGACGCGGTGCGGACGATGCTTGTCCGACTCGTCACAGGCGGCAGCTTCAGGGCTCCTTCACATCGTGGCTCGCATCGTGAGCTATGGCAACATGGCCTCTAGGCTTCCCGGCACGAGGCTCGACCTCCCAGCGGCGAGGCTCCGCGCGTGTCATCCCCGCCCTCCAGGCGCGACCTCCCGACGCGGCGGCTCCTCCGGCGACGGTGTCCATACGCATCGCCCTGACCCTCTCTCTCAGTCTCTCCACTTCCAGCGACTGGGGCTCGACCTCCTTCCCGCGGCCCCACTCAGCCGCTCACGCTTGAGCGGCACGGCTCCGCGCTAATATCACTTGAGCACGGGAAGCTCCCACGTTTGAAGGTCGTCGGCCTACCGGCGCTCGCTGCGCCCGCGACGTGCTCCCATGTGCTCACCTCACCCAGGTTGTCTCGCCGCCGTCCGCTGGAGATAAGAGAGATGTGTGAAAGGAATAGAGGAGAGAGACAACTGCATCCGACTAGGACGACCCGACTCAGCTGATGTGGCGCCACGTTTGCAAAACAGCTTACAAAACCACTTCAGAAACCGATGAGGGGGTAAATCGGACGGTTTCGGTAGTTTTGGGTATGCAATACCTGGTTTCGTGGTTGGAGGTTGAAATTCAAACACCGCCTGTAGATGAGGGTTGTGGAATGGACTTTTTCCGTTTGCTATACGAACAGCTCGTGGTCCACTCGCCATTTTTTGCTCTTGCAGCCCACTCAATGTCATACAGCCCACCAAGACGATGGAATGTCAGTTTTGTCGCTTCAGCTACACACTACAAAGACTGGCGCGGCGTTGCCGCGCCATGACCAGTAGCTTAGTGATTGGTAGAAAGCTTAAGGATATTTTGCAAGATTTCAAACTATGGATTAATTATTTAAAATTTTAGGGTATTTTTTAGTTAAAAAGTAGGGATCATGGATTCATTAGGATAGAGACGGGGGACTTCTCTGCAAAATTTCTGGATGTGGGTAGATTTGCAAAAAAATTAGGGTTTTTTCTGTAAAAGTTCGTGAACCGTGTGTTAGTTCCTGCAAAGTTCATGTTAGGTTTGTGGGAGATGCATGGATCACAATTTGATTATTGTAATAAATGACCTAACAGGTGGATCGATCAAGGTAGATGTCATCAAATTGCGTGACTTGTGACTTAAGTAAATGGTAGTTTTATAAAGCTTGAGGGGGGCTTTATTAAAATGTCAAAGCAGTGATTTGACTACTATTTATTTTAGAAAGTTGTTGACGTAAAATCAGCACCTCACACCAAGCAGACAGCAAGCCGAACAAAGCTGGCTTAACACACGTGCTAAATCCGAAGCGTGCCAGTCAATTTTCCCTGAAACTGACAAAGAATGAAAACAGTTAGATAAAACCTGGAACTTGTCGGGTGGTATCAGACAGTTCCGTATTTACGGCTACAAAGCCAAATCAAATGACATATAGCTACAACAAGCTATCTGTCAGCAGTTTGAATACCATTCGGGAGCTCTAAAACATGTAAACAGAATATAGCCGAATGCATGATGTAAGCATGACGAAAGATCGGTCTTTGTCTAAACAACGTTGCAGCACGTGATCATGACCGATTTTTAAGGATAAATTACAATAAAATAAATAAAAGCGAAGCATGGTTATAAATTTGCAATAAACATGCATGCATAGGCCAAAAGCACTAGTCTACCGCATATCTAGGTACTTTCAAACCCGTCGAGCGTGACACCAAACAAGTTAATCCACCGCATGTACGACTTGTTTGAAACCATGCCACCAACCAAGCGTAGATCAATCCACCGCATGATGCAATCTAAACATGGAAAGCTAAAAGCATACATTATTTAAAACAAACTTATGAGCACGTTTCACTTGTGGCAGGACTACCGAATACAGTTGTACAGTCGATTCGGGTTTCGTGGAGAAGGAACAAACTATGCTAGATCAACACGCTTGAACCCGCAACACGTGGCAATCTAGATTGATTCGAGTTCGGCTATTAAAGAGCACGTGATCCATGCACCACATGGAGTTGGAGATTTGAACACTCATCATATGGATCGTAAACAAGATAGAACCGAATCTAATCAATCTAAATTGGGTAAAAAGAGTGTTACATGAATTAAACATGAAGCAAAATCCAAAGCAAGACATGGTAACTTAATGAATCTATTAGATCTTGCCAAATCTAATAGAGCCGATAACTAGCTTCAGGCTAGATCTTAGCCTAACGCATGGCTCATGATCTACCAAGAAAGCCCTCTTGAACCAAGCTTAAATCCACCGCATGATACTAAGCATGGTAACAAGACTACTTGCATCACGGTCTAAATCCACCGCATGATACTAGACATGATACAAGGTTGCCGGTACTTATGGAGGTCGACGGATCGATGATTCCTCTCGAAGAACTCGACGACTTGACTAAAGGACTTGAAGTTTGGCATGGGGCCGGTTTGTTGTAAAATTGTTCGATACCTATTACAAACACTAAGGGTTTATATTTATACCCTTGTCCTAACACGACTCCTAGTCGACCACGAGTACAACATTTATTGCCTAAATCAATACCCTGACACCAATGTCCGTCTTGCACCCGTCATCAATTCGTCCCTTCCTTATACTCAGACCACGTCATCACGTATTCCCGAATGCTTCCTTTTCTAAGCGCAAAACAACCCTTCTGCCGAATGATGGCGAGCTATCGACCGCAGGCATCTTTACCGAATGCTCTGAGGAAAATTTCCTGCCGAATGGTGTTTCTTTACCAAACTCGGCACACAAGTCAGTCTTTTTCCTGCACCAATTTTTGGTGTTAACAAAAGTTTTTTGGGGGTTTTAATAATTGACAGCTCTCTTGGTATTCCTTCAAAACTCAAGGGGGTTTTCATAAAGTTGTCTAAGAGGCGGTTGAAATAAAATTATGTTTCTGTGTGCACATTGGAATACATATTATTTTTAATAAAGTTTGAGGAAGATTTTGTAAAATTAGTAACCTTCTTGCCATTCCTTGAAAGCTTTGAGGTGCTTTCCATAAACTGCATGAGAGATGGCTTGAGAAAATGTTTATTTCTACAAAGTTTGAGGTGTCTCTATAAGAATACATGAGTGTGGAGTAGACTACCTATTAATTTCGATAAAGTTAGATTTTGTTGTAAAACTGCCGAACTTCTTGGATTGATCTGAGCCATCCACACATGATCTGACGGCTTTGGATTTTCCGATGATGTAGACCAATGGTGTGACCGAAATCACCCCGTTTTACTTCTATTAATTATTATCAATGTTGCAAATCGCGGGCTATAGAATTTAGCGGAGTCCTTCCGAAAAAGCTATAAGAGCTATAGCGCAGCTACAACGGAAGCTATAACCTTTAGCGGTATGTAAAAAAGTAATAAAATTTAGACCTAAACATTATTAATTTTATAAATTTCAGCTCATATTTCATATATATGTGTAGGTATTAGTGAAAACATAAGTAAATCAGTCCTGATTCAGAAGACAAGTGATAAATCATAACTCATAGTTTATAAATGTCAAGTATATAAGTTCGTAGTTGAACCATAGCGGTGTTAGCGGTGCTAGGCTATTGAATTCAGTGGAGCTATTTCATGATATAGCGAAGTTAGTGGCATTAGCGGTAAAATATGCAATATCGTAGCGGCACCTGTCTCAAAAAGCTATAGCGGGCTATTTGGATCAGTGATTATTATAAAAGATATCAGTGGATTAAAAAAACAGAAATTTGGATAGAAGTTGAAACTTTAGATATATTCCCACCGTTCTTAAATATATGACACTGTTAAGTTTTTATTTCAATTTTAACCAACAATATATATTGAATAAATTAGTTAATCAAAGTAAAATGTATATCATTATATCTTCTATGAAAATGTACTTTAGATTTAAATTGTTGGTTTATTAATTTGCAAAAATATTTGTAGAAAAGATAAATAGTGAAACGAATAAAAAAGGTCAATGATGTTATATTATTAAAGAACATATCCGTGGCGGTCGGCCGCCGCCGCCCGTGCCCTGGCCCCCGCACTCCCGGCCGCCGTCCGCCAACGCCGAGGCCAAGGCCGAGCCGGCCACCCAGTAGTCCGTGCCTGCCGCCCCCGACAGCGCTCGCTGACCCTAGCCGCCGCTCCCTCCTCCATCGCCGGCGCGCACCACCGCTCTCTCCTACGACCTCCATCCTCTGCGAGCGCCGCCGCTCCCTCCTCCATCGCCGGCGCGCGCCACCGATCCCTCCTCCGACCTCCATCCCCGGTGAGCGCCGCCGCCCCCTCCTTCCACCTCCCTCCCCCGTCCAAAACAGAGGCGATTCAGACCTGGGAGGAGCAGAATGAGCATCGTGCCCAAGGAGACGATCGAGGTCATCGCCCAGAGCGTCGGCATCCCCAGCCTCGGCCCCGATGTCGCCGCCGCGCTCGCCCCTGACGTCGAGTACCGCCTCCGAGAGATCATGCAGGTCAGCTCCCGTGCGCTTGTCTAGGGGTTGGTTTGTTTCCGGCGCTTCTTCTTGTGAGTTGGGAGGCCGATTTCCTCTCCTGCGCCGCCCTAGGAATGTGCTTAGATTTGTTAGCAGCGCGCTGATTTTTTTCCCGGCAGGGAACCTTTGGCGTTATCACGATACAATTTGTTTAAAATAAAATACCAACCAAGAACACATCCAAAGTCAAGTCACAGGTCACAAAGCAAATACTTCCACCTGTCTTAATTCAACGTACATAAGGCATATTACATCCAGCTCATGCAGTTGAAAAAAATACAAGCATTTCTGTTTTAAGCATCTACGGTCTTTAACTTCCAGAAATTCAGACCAACAGACAATGTTCGATTTATGCCAAAAATATAAACTATCACAAATCCTAGAAAATAAGACAAGTTTAATTTATGATAGTACTTTGCACTCCACCAGAGATATAAGTTAACATTTCAGCTCTCATATCTAGACCTTTGCTCACAAGAACTTTGCTTAGCTTGCACATTAGGACTCCTGCTCACCTGGAGGTGGAAAGCTGCATCACAAAAGGAACAAATAAATTAGAGGCACCGTCTGCTAGATAGTAAACCTCGTATACACCAGGCACTCATACCTGGCTCATAATTTAGCCACATGAGGATAAAATTAATAAACATAAAGCTTTCCTAGCTATTGTGTATTGTTCAAAAATGCCATTTGACATGCAAGATATACACTGGCAGTGAGTTGTAAAATACACTAGAACAATCCGGCGCGCGATGCGCGTCCTACCGAAAGAGCACCTCATCATGACCAAAATTAACAGAAATCAAAAGACCCTACTGCTTCACAATCAAATACAATTGAATATATGGAAAATACAAGTGAATATATACAGGGTTATCTGGACAAATTCATTACGAAATCATAGCACTTTAATGTAAAATTCTAAAGATAGAACTCCTTAACATATTTGGCATCTACATGAAACAATCATACTGAGTACAAAATACATGTAAATTTGCATTCCTTACATCTGCATGAAATTCCAGATCTCATGTAAACGTTGTGTGAAACAATCAATCAAAGCTTAACAAAGAACCATAAAACACAACATGAACTCTTCCTTGAAGACCTGTTCTGTGTTTTGATTGCAGTTCAATCACCAGACACAAATACTTTGATTGAATGGGAAAGCAAACCTGTCACAAAAATTAAAATAAGAGTTAGCGTAGAGTAAAAAAACCTTCACCTTAGCTCTTAAAACATGTCTAAAGCTATTAACAATAAAAGCAGATTTTGGACAAGGACGTGATTGTAGAAACAGTTGCAACAAACAAGCAAAGAGGGCTCGAAGCAACTTTGTGGCCAAAATGAACTAAGCGGACTCTGAAATCCCTGAAAAATGGTTGCAAGATGTAGGTGTAGCATCTCTGCGTAATTCATGAATCCGGTTATTCTTTCTTGGATTCTGGAGAACTCACTTACATAAGCGAATCCTGGAAGATGGTGTTGGACACGATGACACCAGAAGAGCTCGTCAGGTCAAGTAGGTGAGGCCTTGTGTAGGGCAGTACTGTACCTGTATTCCACATACCCCACCATACACTGCCTTGACATCAATAGTTCCATTCTCACCTACACAGATCACGATTACAATAACAAACTATCATTCCTGTGAACCTAACCGAAGATCTAATTTATTATGAATAATGCCATTCTGTGAGTCTGCAAAGATTATTTTGTTAATAGTTTTTGTAAAATGCATTCTGATATTTTTGCATCTCAGTAATTTCTACATAGCATGTTTCTTGAGAATATGACTGAAAAATAAGCATAACAAGTTTCCTAAAACTAAGGCATCACTACAAATCAGATATCATAAATAAAAATATGAGCTGGAGCAAGCAAGCAAGCAAGCAGTAGAGAGTTGTTTTTCTAAATTATGTCGTCATTATAACTGATGATATTTCTAAATGCAAATTCTACTAAAACGAAAATAGGCATGAGCATGACCCTTATTATGCTTCATTGGGCAAAAGTAACATGGAACCAATTCAAGTGTTACAAAAGCTTACTCCATGTAAATAGTGAGAAAGCCAGAAAGGGAGACATGGGGTGTGGGGACCAAGCAACATGATTATACAAACATTATGCTTAAGTTAAAGAATATTTTTACTCATAAATTTAAATAACATAATTTACAGTTTTGTCCAATTTAATTTTTACTCGTAGATAAAAAGTCTCTAATTTATTTTTCCCAGACACCTTTAATTATCATCATGCAAAGTTTAACTGGACATTCCTTCACAAACGATGGTCATGGACAGCAGAAAGTCCATGCTGCATTCTAATCCATGGAACATACTGAATACACAGGTATAAACGAATGAGTTATCTAATTAAACTATTCTGTATAATTAGAGCCATAAAATTTAGATCTCAAAACTGAGACAGGCCCCGATTTAGCGATCAAAAATCTGTATTTGTACATGAAACTTTTGAGCAGCAGTCAGGAGAAAGGGGAAGAAATAGAACTGCACAACTGGAAACGTTTTACCAATCCATTTAGACTAAAAAGATAAAGCAAGCACAGACCAAAACGCACAGCACCTAGAATTTGGATTTTTAACTGCAAAAGTTTACTAATTGCATTGGACTTGTGTGTATGCAACAGGCAGAGCAGTGGAATGCTCAGCAAATGACTATTCATGTTTGATAAAATGTGTGTTTCTCTACTAATATTTGCACACCATTCTGATCACAAAATTATTATTCATATGAGTGGCTGTTTAAAGGTCTGTCCATGTTTCTGCTGATGTTCTGGTGTGGAAATTACATTGAGACATCTAAATTTGATTCTTGAAATGCTTGTAGTTCTAGTTCATATGAGATGTATACTACCTTTAACTACCTACCACACAGACTGATTGATCCTCAGGAAGGACCTATTTAATTAGAAACTCAGAAGCACGAGAGCATCTGGATGGGGAAATCAAACAAGAAGGCAGTAACCCACATTCAAATTCACCTAATCAAATGCAGGCATAAGGAAGAAGAGAAGCTGCGGTCCAGCAACAATATCAAATATGAATGTACTCTAAACCCAAATAAGGCAGCAGGGACCTCACCTCTGTGTATGGACATCCACTCTCAGATCTCAAGTCACTGATGCCGTGGCCGGCCTTGCAGCTCTACAAGCACAACAAAGAATTGCATATTAGTACAATGTATAGCATATCAGATGCAACAAAATGGAATCAAAATATAACAAATCACCGGAGCTCACGGATCTGCATAACATGGTCCACGAAGGGTTAACAGGCAGAGCTTGGAAGATAGGAGATCTCATGTGTTGCTAGGGTTTGGGACAAGATGGAGAGGGAGGGGGCACCTAAAAGGTTGAGGACATGACATACAGATGGGGGGTTGGAGAGGAACTTATCTCAGCGATGGTAGCAGTCGTAGGACAAGGATACAGGGCAGCAACCGGGAGCGTGTCGCGCGCGCCGACCCTGCTTGTTGCTCCGGGGCTCTTTTGCAGGGAGGTTGCCGCTGTGGGTCTAGGAGCGGCAGCATCGGCCGCATCTGCGCCTCCGGGTGGTGATGGAGACGAGAGTGGTGCGAGGAGGCGGCGGCACCACCGGGAACGGCTCGCCCGCACCGCCCTGCTCGCCGCTCCAGGGTCGCCTAGGCCAGATCTGCACCTCCGCGTGGTGCCGTGGTCGGCCGGGAGCTCGCCCGAGTACTTGGGCTGGATCTGCGAGGAGCCGAGGGAGGTGGAGATGCTGCGGCGATGAGGAGCTCCTCCATGGCCCTGCGCTCGACCCGCTGCTGCCGAACCTCTGTGGCCCGACCTCATCCGTCATGGGAGGTTCCCAAAGCTCACTGGAGATTTGCCGACCTCCTGTGCTGCTTGGAGATGGAGCTCCTCCGCCCCGAGGATGCCGCTGGCGTGGCGAATCGAGGCCACCCTCGAGCTTCGCCGCCACCGCTGAATAGGAGCTTCCCTCGAGCGCACTACGTTGTCCGGCCGCGAATCTCGAGAGGAGGGGGAGTGCACAAGGGAGCTCGGGAATCACAGCATTGGAGGGAGGTGTGACGGCGGAGCAAGGAGAGAGGTTGGGGGATACAGAGATGGGCGGAGAGAGAGGGGTAGGGAGGATGGAGGAAAAGAGAGAGAGAGAAGGAGGAGGTCGACAGCGGAGGAATGTGGGCGCGAGAGATGATGCAGCGGACCCGCATGAGGTCCATTTCCACCAAGCTCCCATTAACCTTGCCTCGCCGACGCGTGGGGCACCGTTCAGAGTGGGCCCACTGATCAGTAGGAGATGGAGAGGTGGACTGCACCATCATCTAGCGCCGCTTGCTGCAGCTTCTCCCCTCACGCGTGCTGGCAACGTGTCAAACAGAGGAAGGGCCAGCGATGCTTCAATTGTTGTGGTGCCGAGAATGGGTGGGAGCTTTTCATATCTCCGATATAGCTTCATCATCCATCAACTACTGTATGCAGACATGCTACCACACATCAACCATGGCCTAGGAGTTTGCTTCAGTCAAAGGTATGGGGATAACAGAAAGCTAAAATGTAATAAATAGTAAAACAAAAATTATCTAAATATCTCAGCACATGATATGAAGCCTGGTACTTCCAGGTCCTGTGCACAATAAATAACATGATATGAATCCTGGAACTTGAAGTCAAATGAATGGACATGATAGACTATGTTTCCAGGAATAAAGAAAGAAATCTAGATGCACAAAAGAGAGTGACAACCAAAGGCAACCAGACTACGCAAACATATGGCTAAGCACAACAGAGCTTAAACTGTAGGAACTCTGAATCCCAGCATCAAAGCATGGATCTGGATCCAAATCTTTGAACAGACAACTAGATCTAAATCTAGAGTAAACCATGGATAATAATATGTGCATGGCTAGTACAGAGAAATCGACATCAAGAATTAGCCAGTAGCAAGAATGAATCACTAGGCATCCGAAAAGACATGATGAGTACAAACCCTAGGCAATTTGAGAACTCACATCAAGGCACCGTGGCAGACGCAGAGGAGCTGGTGGAGGTAGAGGTCCGAGCGGAGGAGCCGGCGGAGGTAGGGATCTGAGCGGAGGAGCTGGTGGTGGTAGAGGTCCAAGCGGAGAGGGAAGGAAGGCGCCTGGATGGTGAGGAGTGGCGACGGAGATGCTCGTCACCTGTATGGGGAGGGGGAGGAGCGAAGCAAGGTGCAGAGAGGACGACACCGATGGCGCAGGCGTGACGTCGCGAGGGCGCTCGCGGGAGGAGGCACAGGGGAGATGCGTCCGGTGTCCGGAGGTGGGGCAGTCTCACCCGGGGAAAAGGGAGGGATGGGGTTGACCTCTCACGCCGGATGGGCTCCCAAACGCCATGCACTTTTGCCCCAAGCTGATTTGTGTCGTGGGACTCCAGCCCAGGAAAAGTCCAGGGATCGCCCCGAGATACGATGCTTCCAAAGGGCCTAAGCGATTTTGTGGTTTTTTGTTTGCTTAGCTGTTGCAGTTGAGCTACGTGCGGGTCGTGCGCTTTGGCCTAACGAATGCAGTGTGCGTCCTTTAGTTTTCAGGATGCGTACTTATCTCGTGGGGTGGAAATGCTCCTAGTTATCCATACTTTCACAAAATGTGCCATGGTGTAAGGCAGGCCCGTACCTACCTAAGTTTACGAGGCCCTGATGCTAACACAGGCTGGGTTGCCCAATATTTGTAAGATGCAAATAAAAAAAATGTTTGTGGGCAGTAAGCTATTGGGCTTGACATGGAAAACACTGAATTGTCTGGATTGTAACATGATTTTGGGCTTATTATTACTTAAGAATTAGGATGGTCCGGCACGCTGCTTGCGCCACGTTATGTAGGGCCTGGGTGTAGTGAACAAGAATAATTTGGTTTGCTGTCGGTTCTCTAAATTGCCTGTAATTGACTGATTGTCACTGCTTTTCCTGCTATGTACACCGTTTATGATTTGGTCAATTGGTCTGTAATTTTGCGGACAGCATGATGGGAGAAACCTGCTAAGTGAGACAGTCCCTATTTTTCTAGTTGGTACAACTGGTACCACACAATTTATCTTTTGTTCATTCTTTGCACTTTCTTGTTTTCTTTGGATTATGCACCATGGACATGTTTATCCTGCTGCTACAGAAAAGTTCTTTTTATTTTGTTTCATGTGATAATTCAACAACCTATGCTGCATCTGTAGTAGAGTGCATGTGTGTTGGGGGGGGGGGGGGTGGGGATATATTAGGATCTTTGGCTACCCCTTGGTGTTAGGGGCCTAGAGAGGGAGGGGAAGGTGGCCATGGAGGGGGGTTGGGCAGGAGGCACATGGGGAGGGAGGGAGAGAGCTTTAGGGTTTTACCCCTTAATTCTTTGCTTGATTCCCAACGATTACATCTCTCCTCATATTTATGGGGAGGACCCTACTTGACTCCCAAGTCATCTTAATTACTTGACTTATAAGACAACCTATCTGTAAACTCTTCCTAATTCCTAACCTAGGTAAACAGGTGGGGCTGCCACAACACAGTACCGCACGCCCCTCTTTTGGCTGACCCTGGGCCCCTGTGGCCCACCTGACCTAGCTAGGGCCTCTAGGCCCATAATAGGATGACATAATAGTGTCCATTTGCCAGATATTTCATTGGCTAGTGGTTTTCATAATTCACTACTTTGTTGATGCTGTCTGTGGTCTTTCTGTCAGTTATGCTAATTTTGTAATTACACAAATCTCTGGAACGTTTCCTCTCTTATCTCTTATAAGCACTCAAAGAATATCTTTGCCATTTTTTCCTTGCCATTATGATGATCTCATATTGTGTTGTGCTGCTGCAGGAGTCCATTAAATGTATGCGGCATGCGAAACGGACAGTTCTGACTGCAGATGATGTTGACAGTGCTCTAAGCCTCCGGAATGTTGAGGTGAATCATCTTCCTTGGATAAAATTTCAGGATAATAATAATGTTGGTTAAGTCAACTAATATACTGCTGACTTAGTAGCAAATGAGTTTAGTACCTTTTTTCTTACTGTTTTTCTGTGCCAGGTTCAGTAAATCTGAAAAGTAAGACTACAATTAAGATGCTGTAAGAGATTGAGAATTGTATTTCTGGTATCTGGTAGCTAAAAAGAAATTAAACGTTAAGAACTGGAATAAGTAGTTTCCAGCCTACAACTTTTATTCCATATTGTTAGCTCAAAAGTTCATTTCAGCAGCTCTGAGGGGTAAATGACTACTCTTGTACCGGATCACTGTTGTGTTTTTTTAAACAGAGTTGTAATGTTTGTTCCTCATTTCATCAATGTGATCTGCTGATAAGTTTTGAGTTTGCCTGATTGGTTTAGAACTTTAGATGAGTATAATACTGGTAACTACCACCTGATGTTCCCTCACCACTAATGCAATGTCATTTTCTTGAATTTTCTATATTATTTTACTTTAGGTCAGTGTCACATCTTTGAACAATATACTTTTTTGGTATCCAAATATGCTCAGATAGGTTCTTTTTGTGTGAAACTACTTTTCTTTTATTAATGCTGTAATCTAGTAGTGTGTGCAAATTTTCATGGTTCTCTGTATTGCAGAAGATTTAAATTCTTCTGTTACACCATTATTTTTTTCAATCTGACTCCAATTCTTTGATTTCTTGGGGTTCTCAATCAGCCTGTATATGGATTTGCATCTGGTGATCCATTGCGGTTTAAGAGAGCTGTTGGACATAAGGATCTCTTCTATATTGATGACCGGGAGGTAGACTTCAAAGAGGTAGGGGCAGTATTAACAATGACTAAATGTTTGTACTAATTTGGAATCTTTAACTTGAAACATCTCTTCTTTGTTGGTGTCATGCAGATTATTGATGCTCCTCTGCCTAAGGCCCCTCTCGACACAGCAGTTGTAGCCCATTGGTTAGCGATTGAAGGGGTGCAGCCTGCAATTCCGGAGAATCCTCCTATTGATGGTTAGCTCTTTGTTTGTCAATTATATGTTATAGTCCTTACTTTTGACCTTGACAAGATTTAGTGACATTCTTATCTAGTATGGAAATAAAACAGTTGTTCTGACAACTAGCATTTTGCTTCAGCAATTGTACCACCAGCTGAAAATAAAAGGTCTGAGCATGGGAAGGATGACGGACTTCTGGTTGATGTCAAGCTTCCTGTTAAGCATGTATTATCTAGCGAACTACAGGTACTTTGATTTTGATATATCCATTATAACTCATATGACATAATGCATTGTAACTCATACATATTTCCAAATAACTTATACTCCTTTTTACTGATTGGCTTTGCAGATGTACTTTGATAAAATAGCGGAGCTTACTTTAAGTAGATCTGATACATCCCTTTTTAAAGAAGCTTTAGTGAGCTTGGCAAAAGATTCAGGCCTTCATCCATTGGTTCCTTACTTTTCCTACTTTGTCGCAGATGAGGTTGTACACTAGTGATCTTGCTTTCAGTGTTGCTTATGTGAGATGGTATTATCTTAAAGTGCGCATTCATCTGAATTTCAGGTTACACGGAGTTTGGGTGATCTTCCTGTTTTATTTGCTCTCATGCGAGTAGTCCGAAGTCTTTTTCACAATCCACACATTCATATTGAACCTTATGTAAGTGGAAGACCCTAAAGTTTTGATAGTTGATGTGCCTGCCTTTTTTTAACCATTACGTATTCTTTTCATCATATATTAATTCTAAATTAGCAATATTTGTCTTGGTTGCCAGTTGCACCAGTTGATGCCAGTGATGATCACTTGCATTGTCGCAAAGAGGCTAGGGCACAGGCTCTCAGATAACCACTGGGAACTTAGAGACTTCTCTGCCAATTTGGTTGCTTTGGTATGCCGGAGGTGAGCGTATGCTAATTGTGTCAGTAAAAAGTTCATATAATAATACATGTATGTTCAGCAACTCCTTGCTGTCAAGGTTCCCATATATTATGATCTTTAATTCAGACAAAATATACTATTGCTCTGCTCCCCGTAAAACTTCTAAAACTTAGTTCAGTAATGTTATTATTAGGAATATTGTATAGCTGATCATATTGATTATAGCTTTCCATGTATAGCTGATAGGCTTACTATGTATACTTGATTGTATTCTTGTACTCCAAGCCATATTGGCTATATATATAAGAGGTCACCCCCCTTGTTATGGGCGTGGTGTTTCCAAAACCGTGTCTCTCTACATGGTATAGAGCCTAATCCTTCCTTTTTTCCGCTGCCCACCCTCCTCCCGCGATCTGCTCGAGCGCCGCCAGCTTGCATCGGCGCCGGCCCTCCCTGGTCACCATGTCCGACATCACAGGTGATCCCTCGGCGCCGCCCCTCGGCATGCCGACCATCCCGGCGCTCGGCTCCTCGTCCTCACCAGCCCTAGGGGCCTCCTCTACCCCGGCGCTGGGCGCTCCCACCATGCCGGCCGTCTCTAACGGCACCATGGCCGCCACCGCTGTCGGCTCCATGGCGGCCGTCCACCAGGCGCTCGCTCAGCACCTCGTGGTTCCCTCCTACGCCACGATCTCCGTCAAGTCCCACGTGCCGATCCAGTTGGAGCTGCAATCCTCCAACTACTCCCGCTGGGCGTTCTTCTTCAAGTCGATGTGTGGCAAGTTCCGCCTCCGTCACCACATCGACGGCGGCGCCCGCCAAGCCGCGGGGACCCCGTCCGGGACCGGGCGGACCGCCGCGTCCGCCGGGGATCTTCGGCACCGTCGACGACGCCGTCCTCAGCCTCGCCGTTGACGGCGACAACCTCACCGCCCGCGACATCTGGGTCGCCATCGAGGGACTCTTCCGCGCCAATCAGGCCCCGAGCGCAATCTTCCAACTCCACGAGTTCCACTCGATGACCCAGGGCGACGACACCATCGACGCCTACGCCGAGCGCATGCGGAAGAAGGCTGCGGACCTCCGCGACGTCGGCCATGCAGTCCCTGAACCGCAGCTCGTTCTCAATCTTCTGCGCGGTGTCAACAAGCCTTTCTCCGGCACCGCGGACGACTTCGCGGATGCCGCGGTGCTGCCTGACTTCTCCGCCGCCCTCGACATGCTCCGGCTCAAGGAGCTCCGCCTCGCCAATGAGGCCAAGACGACAGCCGCCTCCGCCATGCTCGCTGCCTCCTCTTCTGCTCCCGGTCCGGCCGCCGCTCCACCTCGTCCTCCTGCGCCCGACGGCCCCCGCAGCGGCGGCGCGGCGGCGGCGGCTACGGCAAGGGCGGCGGCGGCCACGGCGGCGGCGGCAAGAAGGGCAAGAAGCCCCGGCGCCGGGCCGCCGCACGGCACCGGCCGGCAATTCGCCCCGCCCCCCGGGCCGTGGGTTTGCTTCAACCCCTACGGCCCACGGCGGCCGGGTAGCTTGGGCCGGCCGGCGGGGTGGCGTTGGAGGCCCGGGCGGGTGGCGCGCCCCTTCCTCTGGCCTGCTGGGCGCTGGTCCAGCTCAGGCCCACACGGCGTTCGCACCTGTCCAGATGTCGGCCCAGCCCCAAGCGTGGGATCAGGCTGGGCTGATTGCGGCCCTCAACCAGCTGGCGTTCCAGAACCAAGGGTGGGTGATGGACTCTGGCGCTTTCTCTCACATGTCGTCTACGGAGGGTATACTTCTTTCTCGCTTTCCACCATCCACCTCTTTCATTACCGTCGGCAATGGCCACACTTTACCTGTTACTTGCCGCGGTTCTTCTATTCTTCCTACCGGTTCCTCTAATTTCGCGCTTCGTGATGTCCTAGTAGTACCCTCCTTGATTCGCAACCTTCTTTTCGTACGTCAGTTTACTCGTGACAATAACTGTTCGATTGAATTTGACGCTCTTGGTTTCTCTGTTAAGGATATTCCGAGTCGACGCGTGATGCTTCGTTGCGATAGTACCAGCGACCTCTACACGTTCTCTGCCACCACTGCCGCGTCGCCGCTCGCCACACTCGCCATCACCACCATTTGGCATGCTCGCCTCGGTCATCCTGCTTCCTCCGTCATCGACACCCTTAGGAATAATTCCTTTATCACTTGTAATAAAGTAGCCCAGTCCCTTTGTCACTCGTGTCAACTGGGCAAACACGTGCAGTTACCCTTTACTCGTTCCCAAACTCGCAGTACTGCGCCTTTTGATCTCATTCATTGTGATGTTTGGACATCTCCTGTAGCCAGCATCTCTGGGTGTCAGTACTATTTGGTGTTGCTCGACGACTACTCTCATTTTTGTTGGACGTATCCTTTAGTTCGCAAATCTGAAGTAGCCTTCATCATTACCGATTTCTGCGCTTATGCCCACACGCAATTTGGCGCTCTTGTCAAGTCCTTCCAGGCTGACAACGGTACTGAGTTTGTTAACCGCACATTGACGACTTTCTTTTCCTCTCGTGGTATTCTACTTCGACTGTCGTGTCCTTACACTTCTCAGCAGAACGGAAAGGCCGAGCGCGTTCTCCGTACGTTGAATAATATCAGCCACACCCTCCTCATTCACGCTCACATGCCTCCCCGTTACTGGGCCGAGGCCCTCGCCACTGCCACCTATGTCCTCAACCGCCGACCTTGTTCCTCTGTGGATGGCGCCGTTCCCTACATCCTTCTTCACGGCACCACTCCGGACTACGACCAGCTGCGTGTTTTCGGCTGTCTATGCTATCCCAACCTATCCGCCACTGCCTCACACAAGCTTGCTCCGCGCTCTACAGCTTGCGTTTTTCTGGGGTATCCTTCATCCCATAAGGGTTATCGCTGTCTCGACATCACTAAACGTATAATCATCTCACGTCATGTGGTATTTGACGAGACATCGTTTCCCTTCTCCGCCGTTCCATCTTCTACATCCGAATTGGATTTTCTTTCTGCACCTAACCCTGCAGCAACTCGCGTGGCAGCTCCGTCACTGCGTGACGTTGAGCGACCACGGCCTTCGCCTCTCATACACGAGGACGACGATCCAGCCATCCTCGTGCGTGGTCCGCTTCTCCAGGCGCTTCCACTCGCGCAGGTGACAGCCTCTCCACCACCGACGCCAGCTCCAGTACCACCTGCGCCCCTGCCGGCTGATCCTCGTGCGATCGTACGCGTCTACAGCCGGCGACCGCGCCCCCACCGGCACAGCAGGCGGCTATGCCACCCGCGGACCTGGCGCCCCCTGTACAGCAGGCGGCTGTGCAGGTCGTGGCGCCCCTTGTCGACCCTGCTTCGCCATCTTCATCCACTGCTTCTTATTCACCACCGGCTTCGCCAGGCCCTGCTCCACCACCGCCTGTGCTGAGCCGGCCCGTGACGCGCACTCAGTCAGGCGCCATTGCGCCGGTCCGTTATGTCGGGTTGACGGCGGTGGCATCAGCCGCCTCACCGATTCCCGGCAACTACCGCAGTGGTCTGGCTGATCCAAATTGGCGTGCCGCCATGGCCGATGAGTACAAGGCGCTGATCGACAACGGCACCTGGCGCCTTGTACCTCGTCCGCCCGGCGCCAACGTTGTCTCCGGGAAGTGGATATTCAAACACAAGTTCCACTCCGACGGGAGTCTCGCTCGTCACAAGGCGCGCTGGGTTGTTCGCGGTTTCTCCCAGCAGCACGGCATCGACTACGATGAGACGTTTAGTCCGGTGGTCGAACCGGCGACCATCAGCATTGCAGCTTCCCGAGCCTGGCCGATTCACCAGCTCGACGTGAAGAACGCCTTCCTTCACGGCCACCTCGACGAGACTGTCTACTGTCAGCAGCCGCCTGGTTTCGTCGATCCCGCCGCTCCCGACCACGTGTGTCTCCTGCTAAAGTCCCTCTACGGTCTTAAGCAGGCGCCCCGTGCGTGGTATCAGCGTTTCGCCTCCTTCATCCGGCAGCTCGGCTTCACTGCCTCCACCTCCGACACCTCCCTCTTTGTTTACAAAGAGGGCGCCGGTATCGCCTACCTGCTGCTCTACGTCGATGACATCATTCTAACTGCTTCGTCTTTGACACTTCTTCAGTCCATCATGGCTCGACTCGCGTCTGAGTTTGCTATGACGGACCTTGGCGATCTGCATCACTTCCTCGCCATCTCAGTCAGTCGCTCTGCCGATGGCCTCTTCCTGTCTCAGCGCCAGTACGCCGTCGACCTCCTCCCGGCGCGGCGGCATGGCCGAGTGTCACTCTACGGCGACTCCCCGTTGACACTCACGCCAAGCTCTCGGCGACCGACGACGCCCCGCTCTCCGCTTCGGACGGCCCTCCGACTACGGAGTACGGTCGGCGCCCTCCGATACCTCACGGCCGACTCGTCGGACTTGGCGTATCTTTGTTCGGCGGGTCCGCCTCTTCATGCACGACCCCCGCGAGCCTCATCTTGCGGCGGTCAAGCGCATCCTACGCTACGTGAAGGGCACTCTCTCCTCCGGTCTTCACATCGGTACCGGTCCGGTCCACTCCCTCACCGCTTATTCGGATGCGGGCGGGCGGGGATGTCGGACTCTCGACGTTCTACCTCCGGTTTCTGCGTCTTTCTTGGCGACAACTTGATCTCTTGGTCCTCGAAGCGTCAGACCACAGTGTCCCGGTCTAGTGCCGAGGCTGAGTATCGCGCTGTCGCCCATGCCGTCGCCGAGTGCTGCTGGCTGCGCCAGCTTCTTCAGGAGCTCCATGTCCCCCGGACTCCGCCACCGTTGTCTACTGTGACAACGTCAGTGCTTTCTATATGAAGGACGAAGCATATCGAGATCGACATCCACTTCGTTCGCGAGAAGGTGGCCTTGGGGCAGGTTCAAGTTCTTCATGTTCCGTCCTCCCATCAGTTTGCGGACATCATGACGAAGGGTCTTCCGGTTCAGCTCTTCACCGATTTTCGGTCCAGTCTTTGCGTCCGCACTCCTCCCGCTGCGACTGCGGGCGGGTATTAGGAATATTGTATAGCTGATCATATTGATTATAGCTTTCCATGTATAGCTGATATGTATACTTGATTGTATTCTTGTACTCCAAGCCATATTGGCTATATATATAAGAGGTCACCCTCCTTGTTATGGGCGTGGTGTTTCCCAAACCGTGTCTCTCTACAGTTATCGTTTTGAGAACTCTAGGATGAAGATCAATATAACTTTGACCTCCAATGTACAAGAGACATCGTTATTTCTTGGGATCATCTTAAATACTCGTGTAATATGGAAGTCCATGTGGAACGTGATCAGTTTTGTCGTAGCTTATTTGATCTTTAATAGCCAAGATACCGCTAGATTATTGCATGATTCTGCTACTGAAAATATGTGTATGTCGTTTTCCCCCTTTGCGGGCAATTGGTATGTTTGTTTTTTGTAGCTATTTTTTTTATGCTGTGTGAAGATAGAAGGTTCTTTCACGTTTACATTCATGCATTTGTTGGTAGGTGAAATTTTCTTTGAGTCTCATGTGTTTCCATAATTCATTTTTCTTCCTGAATTTATAAATCCATAGCTTTTTGCATACTCTGCTCATTGACTGTTAGCTGACTTTTGCTGAATGATGATCTTTGGCTCTCAGTGCTAATTGCTTTTCTCTGCAGTAATTGTTTTATCTTTCTCATGGCAATGTTGATTGACAGAACATGATATTTTGCAGGTTTGGTCATGTATATCACAACCTTCAAAATCGGTTAACAAAAACATTGATCCATGCATTTCTTGATCCTGCGAAATCATTGACCCAACATTATGGTGCTGTACAAGGGATATCTGCATTGGGACCCAGTGCGGTAGAGCCTAATCAATAAACTCATCTTTTGTATTAGTCATCTATTGGCTAATTGTATTTGCTGCCTACCAGATTAGGTTGCTGCTTTTGCCGAACCTTGTGACATATATGCAGCTTCTGGAGCCTGAACTGCAGCTTGAGAAGCAGAAAAATGAGATGAAAAGGAAGGAAGCTTGGCGTGTTTACGGTGCCTTGCTGGTCAGTTCAGAGTTCTCAGTCAATCCTTTTTTTACTGTATTTTGGTTGAGCATCTAAAGCCAAGTTAAGTTTCTTACCAGTGGGATGTGTTTTTCAGTGTGCTGCAGGCAAATGCTTGTACGATCGGCTCAAATTATTTCCTGTTTTGCTTTATCCATCGACATGCGCTCTTTTGAGGAGCGATAAAAGGGTCTTAACCAATAACCCAAGTAAGTGCTGGATAAATGTAACACTAGAGACTAGAAACACCTTGACTGGCAGATAGTTGCTAAATGTTCCTAACTGTTTACAATTTAAACGGTTAAATTTGGGAGTTAAGGGTATGCTGCTCTGTGAATTCCAGATAAGCGGAAATCCAGCACAGATCTCCCTGCATCCCAGCCACCTCTGAAGAAGATGGCAACGGATGCATCAGTCAACTCCATGGCAGGAAACATGCAAGGAGCCATGGATGGCTTTTCCACCCAGTTGGGCAACCCCAGCATGATGCAGGCTTCATCCTCTGGATTGATGTTAGAGAGCATCCCATCAGCTGTGATCCGGAGGGATCAGGGCAGCGATCTTGAGCAGAAAGTGTCCACGGTGCTGAGGCAAGCTTGGAAAGAGGATCAGGACGTCGGTCATCTCTTGGGGTCACTGCACGAGGTCTTTGGTGAAGCCATCTTCTCGTTTGTCCAACCACCAGAGATGTCTTTGTTTGTGTAGAAAGAGAACTCGTAGGCTTAGAGATGTTTTCATTTGTGCTGTTGTACAACTAGGAATTTGCTGGATTCTTGGAATCCTGTCAGGAAATATCAAAGCTATGTAACGGTAGGGATTTCTGAGTGGGTGTATGTGTTGTAATCCATTTTTCATCAGCTGATCTAGTCATCTAGTGAATATCTTACCAGTTCTAATAATTTAGGCTCTTCATACCAGCTGCCCAGCTGGTGAAAG
The DNA here is from genome assembly GCA_947561735.1 of Cenchrus americanus. Taxonomy (NCBI): domain Eukaryota; kingdom Viridiplantae; phylum Streptophyta; class Magnoliopsida; order Poales; family Poaceae; genus Cenchrus; species Cenchrus americanus. Next base: position 109,632,909 of record OX387240.1, read on the forward strand.
TACTATTTTAACTCTGCCTTACTTCTTTCTTCAAATCTCCCTGCTTCTATGTTCACAGGTTAATATTGAAGTATTATGTGGTGCAAATCAACTCTTTAATTGACCAAACCGGTACATTTATCGTCCCCATCTTAATTAGAAGTGGTTTGGTATCATATAACATCAGTTTGATCATGTAAAAATCTTACGAATTATTGTTTATCCATGTCTAACGTTGAATCTAACGCAATAATAATTTGGTAAGTCGGTTCGTTAATTTCTTTCAATAATTTTTTTATGGGACATACAATTTAGAGGAATTATTTAGATAATTTTATGGTAACCACCGTTAGATGACATCAAACCCTTGTTAAACTAAGGTGGGAACGATAAATGCTTCAGTTTAATTAGTTATTAAAAGGTTAATTTGCGTCAAATGAAATATGAAGCATGATTGTAAAGAAATTACTTGAGGGATGAAAATACACTTTTTTCCTTAAAAAATACATCACAAGATAGATTGGGATGCGGATTCATGCTTAGCCCTTTACACGAAGAAAAAGTGTACATCCGGATAGTAAGTGTAATGCCATACTATCTGCAGGGGCTCATATGGCGAGGATATCAGCCAGACGCCAGACCCTCTCTTCATGGACTCGTTCGTATAGTCCTTTCTAGTTATCCTCTTATTTTTTTTACGAATTACACTGTACATCGGAGGCACTCGTAACGTACGCATGCTCATATCTATGAATACACGCGCACAAATCGTATCTATAGGAGCATATTTGAAGGCTGGGCCGACAAATCCTCAGAATTGACGAAGACACCACAGATGTCTCACTGTCGATGGGAACGTCGCCTACCACTGAAAGCACAAACACCGTTAAATCTTGAGAAATTCGCTCAATGACGCCTTTTCACTCCTACGTCCCGGACACAGCCTCCAGTGAGTGTTCTTGAGCTTCTCCTCTTCCGTTTCCTTTCCTGCATGGCTGCATTGCTTATATTACGTCTCAATTCTTGCGGTCGCAGTTTCATTACGATGTTTCCAACTCTATATTTCTTAGATAATGCAAGATGTCTGCCTTCAGACCTCTTCACAGAAGAGGGGCATCAATCCACATTAATTATTATAAGCACATATAATGTTTCCGACTCTTATCTGGGCAACAGTAGTACTAGCGAGCTCCGTCGCTACGGCATGGTGCTGATCGACGAATTGACTGTTTACAACCGCGCTGCTAATCTACCTGCATTTCTTCTCCTTGTTCCGGTGTTAGTCGTGATGGAAAGTAACAACGTTAGTTTGTTGGATTTCAAGGCTTGCTTCGTTTTTACTGTTATGTGCTATCCTTCACACGCTAGCTCCATTTTGTTTGTCACCATGGTCATGTTCTCTTATTGCTGCCACTGCCAGTGTGCCAATGATGTTAATTTTCTGTAGTAGAGATCCTGGGAGACAATTCACTAAGAGAGGGAGTGCAGATGTCTGAGCTTAAGTGTTTCACTTTTTTATTGTCTTTCTTTTGAGCGTAAGGGAGGGTGGTCTGGTATTGTGCTAAGATGTGCTGTTTGATTTTGGTAATGGTGGTGCTCATGTCGTGCTTATGTAGGTGTTTCAATGCCGTAATGGCCTCTCTTTCTTGACAATGCCTCCATTCCTATGCTTGCGTCTCTGGTTCCAAAGTTCTCAATTCCTTTCAACGTGATACCATTTCTGGGTCTCCTTGCAAAACTAGCCTAGTTGGTTAGAGGAGTTGAGGTATGGTCGTAACCATCTAGATTCGATTCCTCGTTGGAGCGAATTATGGCCCCTCACCAGTGAAACTGGGGTTCGTGGATTTTCTAAGCCGGGAGAAGATTTATTCTTCTTAATGAAAACCGTGGGGGAGGTCTTACCCCCACCGGCTTAGTTTTTTTTCTTCTTGCAGATGTGAGCTTAGCCTAGAGAAAGGAAGGGCTATTTCTTGTTTCGTGGCACAAGTTTTGGAGTTCTATTGGCTTTTGAACGGACTGCATAAAACAAGGTTACATTTTGATACTAGTTGGATTTTCTTTTCCTTTTGGATGTGAGGTTCTGCATAGAAATCTAAGAAGCAAAGACCACCTTTTTTCACTATGCCAGTTTTTTTTTGTCTATTTGATTTTGAGGTGTTTAGTTAATAGAATTGTCCGCCTATTTGTGTATGACATTATATCCTGATTGTTTTACACAGTAACAACAGTGCTCAGATTACTTCAAGCTTTTTTTAGACGTATAACTTTTATGATAACTTGTTTCCCTAGTATGTGACGCCATTATACATGGAATATTTCAAGATCAACCAGTTTCAGAGTTCAACTTTTTGAAAAACCTCATTATAGATTATAATAGTTAAGCAACAGAATGGAAAATTTTGCTATAAAGAACTAATTCAGTGTAAAACCCCGGATTTTCATAGAAAACCCGAATCCTTGTGCTATCGCGATAGTCCCTGAATCAATGGCTATCACATACAGAACGTCTCACAGATAGTAATACAAAGTCATACATCGCACCACACATAAGCAATAGTACATAATTTTATTACATGTCCATTATGGAGTACATCATTACAAGCCTCTTGGCTGAATCAGAGTGAAGTTCTACGCAACGGTAGCTAGCTTCTCAGAAGGGTCTCTATCTTTTATTCTTCTCGCCACAAGCATCCTTGAGCGAAGTGACGCATCCCTCAGTCGTACCATTCATCGGCGTTGTTGTCGCACTCGTACCCTGCACACCCAAAATCTATCCCCAAGGAGTGGGATAGGTCCACGTCACCAACTGTATGCAGCTTTAAGTGGCCTAACATCTAAAAGGAGAAAAAGAGGCAAGGAAGCGGCTCAGGTTCCCTATGCAGCAGTAGAGTAATATCATGATATCTCCATCAAGTTCCCAACCCAAAGCTCTCAACACAGCTCGGAATCACCTGGTCACCCAGGCCCCGTCTCCACAACCTACTCCCGTCTAGGGTCGATGCAAGAACTTCCTCTCCTCACACCTCAATGATTGCAATCAGATCAACGAGGTAGATGGAGCCTCTCTCCTCTAACCGACTGCAACCACGGCTCACCATACACTCATATATAGGGGCAAGGTAGAAATCCCAAAACATGAGGAATGAACATGTCTTCTAGGCATTGTCCATGACCGAGGACACGACTATAGCTATAGATCGAACAACTCTGCAGGGTGTGTAACTTGTACCCAACCCTGAATGGCACCCGGCCGGTGTACGGCCGACCGAGCCCATCCTACCGTGCGAACTCTCGGTAGTTACGGTCCCATCTGGCATCCGGCCCTCAAAACGGCCCCCCCTCAGAAGGGACAACACTGGAACTATGAAATGCCCCCGTGTGGCCACACGGGAGTCGCTCTGAGAGGGTGGTCTCACCTCCACCTCTCCCCCAATGATACCCCGCTATCCTGCTGGCAGGTATGGTTCTGCACTTGCCGAGCTCAACTCGGCCCTAACTCCACGCTCGGCGGGGTGGTGTGTACGAAAGTCCTATCGACAAGTTGATCCACTCGGTTTTAGACCGGGGCGAGCTCATGTCCTCCAAGCGCAAGTAAAACCCCAACACCTAGGCTCCGAAAATCGTCAAAGTAGGGATACATTGAGGAGTGCACCCCCATCCCCGATCCCAGATCAGTTGTTTCGAGCTCACCCCCGCCAAAGTACCCAAAACGCCTTCTCCTGCCGGTTTTATCCCACTCACGCCAAGAACCACTATTCCCATCCCAACACATGCATCGCGAAGCTCAACATATATACATTCTTATAAACATATATAGTAGTAGGACAATCAAGAACATGATATTTAAAGTAGGCAGTGCAAGGTTAATCAACATGCATATAAAGTAAAGCGCTAGCATTTTATATTCCAACGTCTAATAGGTTTTCAAAGTTAGTCGGGCGTGAACCTGGGGTCTGGTAGTCCTCTGCGGTGACGTCGTCGGCGTAGTCGTACTCTGGGTTCAGCTCCCCGGCTCCAGCTGCTCCTATTAACGCGTAAAAGAAAATAAACAACGACCCTATTGCAATTAACTCCAAAAGAATGACAATTAAGAGCCAAAAGAGAGCAAACACTAGCCTAGCACGGAGTTTAAGATTTTAGAGAATTTTCGGAAGAGGTTTTGTATTTTTCGGAGCAAAAATCGATTTACTAGGATTTTCCAAAGATAAAATAGTTTTCTGGAAATAAAATACGCATACACAATAACACAGACTCTAGGCTGACTACTGGCTGACTTTTAGGGGCTTAAAGCCGGTGGCAAGAGGGCTGCAGGCCGGCTCTTGGTGCCGAGGTGGCTGCCATGCAGGAGGCTACAAGCCAGCTGGCGTCCACGTGGGTGGCTTTAAGCCAACTACCGCCCAGGTGGCAGCAACACGTGGCCGGGCGCACGGGATCCAGGCAGATCCGTTGCGGCGCGGCACAACACGGGAAAGCGTGCGCCAAAGGATGTGATTGGTCGGGCACACGGGATCCTAGCGATCCGTTGCGGCCTCCACGGCGTGTGGGCCGGCATGTGCAGAAAAACCCCCTGGGTTTTAAAGGTGACCGCCAGGTGCTCGGCACAAAGCCCCAAAGGAGCGGCGACTCGGGATGGTCTCGCTGGCGGTGAGGTTTCACGGCACCAGGTCAACATGCCCCATGGTGAGGTCCGTGGAGTCCCACTGGTTTGCTATGGCTCGAAAAGGGCGGCCAGGAAGAGGAAGACCGGCACAGCGAGCTCGAGGCCACGGCCAGCACTGCGGCGGGACTACGCGGCGCCTCTGGCTCAACGAGGACCTAGCATTGGCGAGTGGTTCACGAACTCACAGGTGCACGCGTGGGCGTGGGCGCGCTCGGAGACACAGGCACAAGAGAGAAAGGGCGAGCGAACGCGCGTGGGTGTGCGGCACGCCACCGCGGAAGGTCGGGAGCTCGTTGGTGCGGCTGGGGTGGCCATAGCCGGCGAGGCTCCACGCTAGCTTGCGCACGAAAAGGCACGCGAACTCGACGGCGATTGGGCGCTTGCACTCCTGGCAGAAAGCCTACCGGGGCGGCAACACCTCAGTTCACGGCGAGCGGGACACCGACGAGCTCGGCTCGGGGAGGAAAACTGGCAAAAGGGGTGAACTTGCCCTGCCTGGCGTACACGTGCGTGGGTGCACGGGCGCGTGGGTGTGTACAAAGGAGCGCATGGCGCACACCGACGTCAAGACCGCGGCGGCAGCCGGAACGGCGACGACGACACGACGTCCGGACGAACAGACAGGGAAGGTAAAAGAAAGGTCGGCGAGCGGGTTGCGCTCGCAGCGGAGTCGACAGCGGCACTTGCAAGAGATTGCTTCCTAGCCTGGCTTGAAGGCCGACATCACAAGCTGTGGCGGCGCGGTGGTGTTCGGGTCACGACACAACGGACAAGGATGACTGCGCCCTTGGCTCGAAGGCCAGGCACCACAAGAGGAAAGGGTGGTGATGTGCTCACCTACGGTCTGCGCGACCAGAAGGTGAAGGCGGCGGTGAAGAAGGGATCGACGCGGCAAAGGGGAAGACGACGGCGCTGATAGAGGAAGCAGAGGAGACGCGACAGTGAGGTTCTTGGCTTCACGGTGACCGGGGACTCCACGGGCGGCCTCCGGTCCTCGCGGAGGCGCCGGCGTCGCTCCCTCGAACGGCTCCTCCACCTCCTTTCCCCCTTTCTTCTTCTCCTCCTGTGCGCAGCGGGTGGACGGGGGATGAGACCCCGAGGCGGCTAGGGTTGGGAGCTCGGGACGGCGCGGTGGTGGGCTACTTATAGCGGCGGGCGACAATGGACGCGTGGACGGTAGGGATGCGCGGGAGGGCGCGCGGCCGCATCGCGACGGCGCCCAGCTCGGCGCGGCAGTGCCCGGGCCACCGGCGTCACTAAAGGAGAAAGGGGAAGGATGAGGAACGGTGGGCTGAAAGTGAGGTTGGCGGCCCACGAAAGGTATAAAGGGTTTCCTATTTCTTAACCCTATTTCTATTTGATTCCACTCAAACAAATCCAAATAAATTCGAAATGAAAATCCAACTTCTCAGACTAGCATTTTATAAGTCCTAAAATTATTGGTTGAATTAAATAAAACCTAAGATTTAGGGAAGGGAAAAAGGAAGACACCCTTAATTGGTTTCATGAGCACACAAATTCAAAGCAAGTTTTTGAAGTCCAACATTTTACAATCAAGCAAACTCAAGGATGTTACATTCAGCATGAAAAACGATAATATATTGTTGCTGATTGTGGTGACACTTGTCACGCAGAGCAAATGTTTCCTGTGCCATTACCAGTTGACCGGGTTGCAAGATTTTCCTTATTTGCGAAACGTTCTGCATCTCGGTTTGTCCAGTCACTGACTAGCCCCAGTCCTAGGAGTGATGGCATCCATGCAACAAATGAACATGGACATGATCTCATGAGGTCCATATCTGATCTCCAGGTATGATGGTGAGTCCCTCTGTTTTTAGCATTTGTTATCTGTCTCTAGCATTTATCATGTAATGACTGAAGCGAACCTTTGATTTGAACAAGGCATAGATGTTTCAAATAACTAAAACTAACATTGCAGTTGTAACATTTTTATTAAATAACAACATTGTCTTTACTCCCTCAAATCAGGAATGCAAGGCATGTTTTTCTTTTGGTCCAGTCTTCAAACTTAGATTTCAACAGATGCTTTCACAAAATTAATAGTGTGACAACATTTTGAAATATGAGTCTAGCTTGTTATCTGTATAACTTTTATACACCAAAGACCAAACATACTTATAGTGTGACTAATTATTGGCCAGAATATGCAATGTTTGGCCTTTTCAAAATAAAATGTGCCTTGTATTATTTTAATAGAGGAGTTACCAATACAACTTGCATTTTTACCATTTCGAATTTTGTTTTGTAAACTTCATCTATAATGTTATGCAACATTATTTTCTTGTACTTTTTGCATGAAGATGTATGTTCCTATTTTGTGAAAGCATGTCTTGCTAGTAGTTGTATCATATATGTTCTGCCACCTACTTGTGTAGCAGAACCATGTGATAAAGAGTACTCCCTCCCTAACATGCCTTTGCTGTTTGCGATAGCCATGGTTGATGCTACCGTTGGAGGTAAGCTCATCACACTGTAAGTTAAAGAAAGTGGAGACATGGAATGGTAGTTTGTGGCTTGGAAACTGGCTATGAATGTGTGACAATGCATAATGAACTGTTTCCCTATCTATGTGTTTCTATTTTCTAAGGGCATGTACAGCCCACAGACGGCGGATCGTCCACGGAATTTCGAATTTAGCATACAGACATATGTAACCCTATAGACAGTGATGTTGTCTGCAAGTTGTTTAATACTTTGCATATAGCTTAAGATCAACTACAAATGCATTTATGTGTACCATTGTGTTGCTATTTGATAGAATATGTATCAAGCATAAATAAAATAAAACACAAAAAACTAGTTGTGTCTAGGGATTAAAATGTGAGAAAATAGTACTTATAGGGATTACAATGTGGGAAAATATATATTTTAAGGACTAAATGTAATTATTAAAAAATAAAGGGGCACAACAAAAATACAACCTTATCAATTATCCATCGCATCATCTCACCACCCGTGACCATTACGCATCTCATCTCTCTTAAAGTCTCGGTCTATCCGTCTCTGTTGCCCTCCCTTGCCCCTCTCTTGATCTCTCCTCCAACGCTGCTCTTTGCCCGCCACGCGCCATGGGACCTGGGTTGCTCTTGCTCCTCCACTGCTCTTTCGACGGCCTCTCCTCTGCTGCTCATCCAAAATGGATAGCTGCAGAAGGTGAATGGACATGTGCAGGAGGCTAGACATAATATTAGGGAGCTATATGCAGGGAAAATTGTCGATTTGTTGATGTCTTAAGAAATTTTTTTCTACCTGATCATCTTATGATGTTTGCTACTTGGTGGTGTGAATTTTGTGGTAATGAGTTGAGAAACTTGTTCCTATACCAGATCATCTTATGATGTTTGATACTTGGTGGTGTGGACTTTGTGGTGATGAGTTGAGAAACTTGTTGCTACTTAATCATTTTATGATATTTCCTACTTGGTGGTGTGAATTTTGTGGTGATGAGTTGACAAACTTGCTGCTACCGGATCATCTTATGATATGTACTACTTGGTCGTGTGAATTTTATGGTGATGCATTGAGAAACTTGTTGCTACTAGATCATCTTATGATGTTTGCTACTTGGTAGTGTGAAATTGTGATGATGAGTTTCTTTGATATGTCATATTATTATGCCGATTTGGTTTAATCTATTCCAAATTGATTCGAGCATACTCACAATTCTAAATTCATACGTGTTGCTTAACTGTGGAACTATGCAAAAAAGAATGTAGAGGGAGAACAATGGAGGTATCGTAATAATAGTGACAAAGGGGGAAGCTATGGACGAGGAAGGACCGGTCTGTTGATGTTATGCAGGAAGAACCTTCCTGAGTAACAACTGTGTAACTGCTTATTTCCAAGTATTGTGGTTCGAACTCGTCATAAAATTTAATAAGGTCCCACTAGTCAGTCTGATGGCAACTTTATATTGTCTCCACTTGTAGACTGCAATAACAGATATATCTCCAACCGTGTACACTACAAGGGACTCGCCAACACGCTCATGTGGGTTGTTGTGGCAAATATCTAGCCTAGAGGTGTTGGTGTACAGATCTGTAACTTGCGGCGGGAATGAAGCACCCTCCCATCGAAGGGAGGAGAGGGAGCTGCGGTTAGGTCAGTACCCTGTGTTGTGCCTTTACTTTCCCCTTTCATCAGAGGGAATTGATCTTTGGAATAGGGAACTTCAGTTGAAGCACAATTGGTGTTACAAGTTGATAGGCTTTAGTTTAGAAAGTGTAAAACTAAGTATTGTTTCAAGTTGCAATGAATTTTTTTAGCACTCGTGTACTCCAACATCCTCTACCATTTGTAGCTACTACTCAAAGACATCTTCCTGCAACAGTAGCCATTGGCATCCTAGAAAGAACTGCAAGCACGAGTTGAGAGTTGTGGTGAAGTATTTTTGGACCTTTCCCAACCCTGGCCGCTGGTTTGCTTGCTGCCCAAAGGTAATGGCTCGTTGGCTACCTGCTTCTATGGTTCCTTGTTACTATGGTCAATGACGATTGTTAATGGGGCATTTAATTTCCATGAAGAAAAACAACAATGCGATTACATGTATTGGGTTGATCCAGAAAGGGATGAATGACGTATGCTTATTTGATGTAGCTCGTGAAGAAGAAGGTGAAAACTGAAGAGGATGCAAATCAGTGGGAGGAAGAATTGAGAAAAGCTAACTGTGAGCTTAGAGAGATTTAGAATAAGCTCAAGATAGTGCAATATCAACTTCAAAAGGCTACCGTGGAGCTGAAGTCAATTGGGAATTATAGGCACAATGTCATACTCCCGCACGTGTTGCTTGCTTTATTTGTTGTTGTCGCAGGAATGGAGGGATTCATGCTCGGTGGCAAGGTTAATTAGATGTTTCTGAATATTGTGTTGATCGTGTATTATAAGTGCCACTTTCGTATTCTGAACATTGTGTCGATCATGTATTCTAAAAATTATGCCTCATGCTTTTGAATATTGTACTGATGATGTATTGTCAAAATTCATCAAGAAACGTGTGATGATTAGTATCCACCATTTTTTCGACAGAAGATCAATTTTGACCTCTTCACATTTCCAAGAACGTAATTTTCATAAGGTTCGCCAACAATCATAACAAATTCTCATTATTATGCTGAAATCAATAGAGTAGCGGCAACGATTATTTTAGGAGGCCTATGAGCGGTGGATTTATTGTAATTCCGAGGAAGGATTGGTGGATCTGTTGTTAATGCGGCAACCCTCTACTTCTTTCGCTTGGCATAAAAAAAACCTTTTTGCATCTCCTCCTCTCATAAGGAAGATCTATGAGTATAGATGGCCAAATGGGAAGCACGAGGCACAACACGATTTGGCCCGGTGTTGGTATTTCTTAACCTCGATTCTAGGTTACGGGTTCCTAGCAACGATGCCAGAAATATCCAAATGGTAATCCTAACTATTACAAGAGTCCGCAAGCGCACGAAAGTACCATTGTAGCATTTTCCCAAAGGAGTATTCCAAAGGGTATTGAATCCTAGGAAGGTTGGGCGGATTAACTAGTTCAACACTATTGCAAGGAGTAAAAATCATAGACGGGGACAAAACAGATACTCAAGTGCAGGGGTAAGATAAAATAGATAAGATAGTAGTGCGAACACACAAACACACACTCTCTAAAGGTCCTAGGCTTAGGAGGCAACATACGAGTTAGTTCTAGGTTCTAAAGTACTAAACATACGAAGCTAGTGAGACAAGTTAGTCACACACTTGCATCGCATGATGCTGGCTCGAGCACCCAGGCACAAACGGGGAGCTAATCTCCCACGTTGCTTACACACGACTCCGGTTGTTAGACTTTATACTCCTATAGTGTATCCGAACGTGGGGGATTCCAAAGGGTCCAACGGCTGTCACCACCACGGCCTACCCAAGACAAACTGTGGGATACACTCATAAGCAACATAGCTACGCAACCCAAGCACCACGCTTACGTTGTTCGCAGGACCCTGACCGGCCTGGGCTATTATGACCTAGGTTGGAGACGCCAGGTAAACCGACCAATTACATCGAATATCGTAGCTTGAGCACGAACTTCATGCAACACAAACATGGGATCTAACTAGATCAAACTAGGCTAAGCACACAAACATATTTGTGCTTTCCTATGTCTATTCAACAAGATCAAAGGGTTGTGTTCGTGATGAACACGAGCCTCTAACTTATGAACAAACACTGAAAACATGTATAAGTCACTTGTCAATTGGATCGAAGGGCCTTGTTTCTCAAGAATAGGAGCCTCTAAATGATGAACGAGCGAAGAACACATGAACAAATCACCCACGTGTACAAGCACAACTTTATATGAAATAGCTGAATAACTGAAGTAGATTAAAGTCATACAAAATAAAGATACAAGAGGACTCATACATAGATCCCAAAGTAGACTTGGAACCTGAAGTAGAACTACTCTAGCCTACCTCCTAGCCTTAGAAACCAAAAGTGAGAGAGGAGGAGTAAGTTGTGTTGGTAAGAAATGAGCCCCCTCCCCTTCTATTTATAGGCCAGAGCACCGGCGTAAGAAGGAGTGAAACACCCCGGGGATGGTCTCTGGGACCAATGGACAAGCACCACGTGGAAGCCTAGGATCAACCGACCCATGGTCGGTTCGGCTGATCCTTGGGGTCGGCTGATCCCAGGTGGGCCCCACTCGGCGTGTGCTTCCTCAAGGTGGCTGCCCTGTGGGTCCTGTCGGAGTTTTATATCCGGCAACCTCTATAGGGGTACCCATCGGAGAGTAGATAGTGGGCATCACCAGAACTGGAACTCGAAGGTATGCGCGGGGACACAAAATTTATACAAGTTCGGGTAGCCAGAGTAGCGTACCCTACGTCCTTATTGGAGTAGTATTGTGCCCTGCGCCTAGATGTTGTTTCTCAGAGGGATTGTGGATGTGTTCCAAGGTACTGAGTCCTCCTTTGTATAGTCTAGGGGGTGGGTGCCTAGTCGGTGGTCCTAGTAGGATTACACGGCATGAGTCCTAGTAGGATTACAAGGGAATTCTATTAGGAGTTCACCTTCTTCCTTCCTTGCACGAGTACACGGGGAGTATGCCTGACAAGCCCCCGAGCACGTTGTAGTCGAGAGTAGTAGTTTGAGTAGTCTTGAAGCCTTTTTGAGTAGATCTTGAGCGTCATTGAGTACTGCTTGGAGAAGTCTTCAATAGTACTTGAACGGCCATGAGGCTGGAAGGTGGTCCAGCCCATCTGTCTTGAAGTCGAGATTATATGGATGTGTGATTGCAAAATCGCACTCCATATGGAGTAGCCCCCGAGCCTTAGGTTGAGTCGAAGAATCAGGCTGAGGGTCAATCTTGAATCTCAATCGACTGATGGGTGTAGCCTAGTAGCCCCCGAGCCTTGGAACGATTGACGAATAAATCCAAGGGTCTTCAATGTTCGCGGAAGTCATCATCTGAGTACTCTTGTAGCATTCAGCCCCCGAGCTCATCTCTAGGTGAGCCGTAGGAGCCACGTTTAGTAGTTGTTGGTGCTAAGCCCCTGAGCTAGAGAGCTAGCAGAGACTACTAGAGTTGCTGTCAAGTAGTGATTTGGTGTGCAGCTCCCGAGTTTGGGAACTAGCCATGCCGATGGAGGTACGCAGAGCATCCTGGGAAGTCATCGTTGAAGCTTGACCTGAAAGTAAATATGCATACATCATGTAGCATTTTTGTAGAAATTGAATCTACTAGTGACAAATACGAATATGAATATATAAATGTAAATGTCATGCACCATTCTCTTGTTTCGGTCATAAGGCATGAAGTAGTTAGCCTGATGCGGTTTAGCACCCAGTCTCTTTGGTCGCTATTTAGCCATAGCCACTGAGGGCATGGAGGCATGACAGGAGAGCTGGTTTAAGCACCCGGTCTCTGAAGAGCCTGTTTAGCCATAGCCACTGGGGCCACTGGGGGCGTGGAGGCATGACAGGAGAGCCGAGGCTTTGCGCGGATCAAGGTGCGTGCTACTAGAGTGAGATCATTAAGAGGTAGACAAAAGTAGTTGGCATGGCGACAAGAGAGAGCATGATTGCTCGTAAAGTAGTCATTGAGACAGTTCCATGTGGTGGAGAGAAGAGAGCGCGTGTTGTGCATAGTGTAGCTCTGCTGGCAAGTAGCCGTTGAGAGGCGTACACGAAGTAGTCTTCAGTGTATGCGGAAAACATGCTGAAGAAAAAATTATTGAAATAAGTGACTTAGCTTGGTTCATGGATGAGTGTCAACGAAGCCGTGGCGGTCGACGGTGGAGCCGCGACGGTCGGTGCTAAAGTCAACTAGTCGGAGACGAATTCAACTAGTTGCCGATAGCGTGGTAGTGGATCTCGACTAGTTTTCTAGTCGAGATGAGTAGTTGAAGTAGTCGTCGCCGTGATGTAGTCGTACGTGACTATAGTAGTGCTTGCATACGTCTCTTGTGTGCGCCAAAGAGCCAATGCTATATATGGTCTTCATGTGCATGCATCGGACTGATGTCCTGCCTCAACTCTGTTTCAACCTAAAGTACGTGCATGGGATGCCACCGCGGGTATGGAGCCTTCAACGACTTGGACACAAACTTGAATTTGCTTTGGACTTCCAATTACGAGCTGGCCTGAGGTAGATTTTTTTAATGGGATCACGAGCTTTCAATTTCTGACTAGAAATTTTTTAATGGGATCACGAGCTCTCAATCTCCGATTAAAAAAAGTATTTGGCGAATCGAGGCTGTTCCGCCTGGCAGCTACAATGACATAGGGATCCAATTGGTAGTTGACGACTCCGCCTTGATACGAATTCGATCTTGCATGTTTACGCTCAAAAGAAAAAATTTCGTCGACAACTTCGTCTTCGGCTCAATGCTTCGAACCCGACGAGCAGCTTGATTTTTTTGATAATGTCCTTCGAATTCACCCAATAATCGTGACGATAGCCCCACAGTAGGCATCAATGTTGGAGTTTTATATCCGGCAACATCCATAGGGGTACCCGTCAGAGAGTAGATAATGGGCATCGTCAGACCTGGAACTTGAAGGTATGCGCGGGGACACAAAATTTATACAGGTTCGGGTAGCCAGAGTAGCGTACCCTACGTCTTGTTTGGAGTAGTATTATGCCATGCACCTAGATGTTGTTTCCCGGATGGATTGTGGATGTGTTCCTAGGTACCCACCCCTCCTTTGTATAGTCCAGGGGGTGGGTGCCTAGTCGGTTACAAGGCATGAGTCCTAGTAGGATTACACGGCACGAGTCCTAGTAGGATTACAAGGGAATTCTATTAGGAGTCCGTCTTCTTCCTTCCTTGCATGAGTACCCGGGGAGTATGCCCAACATGTCCTTAAGTCGGCCCTAGTGTACACATGTTCTTGAGGCAGTTTAGGCGCTTTGGTGGGCCCATGGATCCATGTGAAGTCCATGTGTCATGTTCTGATTCGTTGGGACTTGCTTCTCTTGGATTGGTGACATGGCATGCATGCATGGCACCTGAGGTGGCTTGGCTTGCATACATGGCACCTAAGGTGGCAGCCATTCCTTGAGGTGACGTGGCATGAATTATATGAATCACAGAAGGTGAGTTTGCAAATTTTCGCAAAGAAATCAAAGTTCCTCGAATGATACTCTCGGATCGCTCAGTATGTATGATTCCTCACCAAGGCATTGATTTGCCTTCTTTCTCCACCTACTTCTAATAAGCTAATGTGTGGGGTTGTAGGTAGGGAAAACATGTGGCATACCTGTTCCTCATCAAGATGTGCATGTTTTTGTATATGGTGGATGGATGAAGATCACCTTTTTTGTATATGATTCTCTCCTCTCCCTTTGAGATTTTTGAGACTTGGGATATGTCTCTTTATACTTTCTCTTTTCTCCCTTTTTTATATAGCCTATAGTCCTTGATGAACATTTTTTTGGAGAGAGAGAGAGTAATCATGAAACAGTGCGCGGAGCTTTATTTGCGGAATGGATGAAATGATGGGTGCTAACTTTCAGTGTAGATGTTTAGCAAATAGTGGTTGTGTATGTGATCTTGATCATGGGAGCATGACAAGTTTCTCGCTGAGGGTCGCAACAATTCAACAAGACTCAAAGAAGAAAACAAGAAGCATATGTGAAGGCTAACAAAAGCTAGGATCTACATATGGCTTTGGATAGGAATTTCTCATCATTGAGGTATTGTTTTTCAAAAGAAAACTCTGGATATCAAACATTACTTAGCACAAGCTCATAGAAACCCTATTATACCATATCATACCTCACAACAACCTAGGCAAAGGTCATGCTTTTTGCTACCCACAACTTTCAAGCTAAGGTTTGATCGTACAAGCCAACAAACTCAAAACTAAGATAGGATACTAAGATGTAGCAAGACATACAAGAGGAATAAACAGAGCAACTATTCACCATTTCGACCATAAAGGTACATAAAGCATTCTACCACGCATATGAAAGCAAACTAATTTAAGAAAGCAAAATAAATATTTTTGGTCTTTTTAACTTTTGCAGATTTTTATGGGTTTTTAGCATATGAGATTCTAAAATAAAGATACAAGTTACCTTAGAGTGGGGGTCCTCCCCCAAGCTAGCTTCAGGCTCACTACTGTGGAGGAGGAAATCCCATCCACAGGTAGTAGGCCCTCTGCTCCTCCAGCTGCTGCTTTGTGCCAGCTCGATGGTGTGAAGTCTCTCACCAGACATTCACTGCCAGTCCCAGGTGGACTCGACGTGCTGGTGCACGGTCTCCTCCATGTCGCCGAGTCGGATGTTGAGCTCGCTCATTTGCTGAGTGAGGGTGGCCCCACGAGATGACGAGCGCAATCCAGATGATGAAAATGTCGCATCTCCGTCGGTAGTACTAGTAGGGACGGCCCACTCACCACTGCCCGCACTGGCCCAAGACGAGCTACTCGCACCCTACTGGTACATGGGCTGGTCCCAATTGGGAGCATACCCGGGAGTGACCCCAGGCATGTACTTAGTAGAGGTCCATGTACCAGGCGGAGGTGTGGTAGGCTGAGGCTGTGGCTGAGGTGACAACTGTGGAGATGGCTGTGGTGGCGGCTGTTGTGCTCCGACTGCTCTTCTCGATGTGCTTCTAGTTACTCTGTCACAAGAGACACTAGAATGACAAGGTTCCTCGAGAGAAATGGTCAGTGACCCCTGGCTGTACAACCTGAAATCCGGGTTAGGTAACTAGATATGGTTGTATGGCCTGGGTAAAAGAAAACCAAAGAATCATCCGAACCCTTCTTAAGAATATGCTCCTGAGTCAAATAAGCCTCGTCAATCTGAGTCCGGGGATTAGCAATGGAGGGCACGTTAGGCACTTGCATAATCCCAAGGTTCGTGACGATGCGAGAAATCAAAGACGTAGGCTAAATAGAACCCGTCATCTTAAAATTTGTTAACCACTGCCGAATCATAGCTTGCTGTTGATGGATATAAGATGTATCCACCTACGATCCGCAAGCGTACGGACCTACACCTTTTTCACCACGGGATTCCCGAGGTTCTTGTCAATCTGCGGAGCAAGGGGATTACAAGCGTTTGATCTACCTCTACTCACTAACTACTCAAACCCTAACTATGATTAAACTAAAAAACGAGTAAACTACACTAGAGAGAACGATTAAGCTATCAAGATAAAAGACACTCGCCCATGGGTCTACGATCCTAGAACATGCAATCGCTTTAAACAAGAAAACCAATCTAATCTATCGGGGGTTGTGACCACGATTTCGCCCTTTCCCTCCTCTCGTACTATCACTACGCGAAGGTAATCGTGACTAGACCTATGATGGACACGGCGTATTGAATGGATCCAAGGGAGCATTGGAGCTCTATTCCCTTTACGGCATGGTAGCTAACCTTAAGCAATAAAGTATATTCAACACAAGATGATAGAAAGTCGTTCCAACAAAGTACGATTACATCTTAAGATTGATTACAACCCATGGACGGATAAGGAGATTACCCCATCAAGGTGCTAGACATAGCACCGTTGATCATGGTCACCCTTCCGACGGTGTCTTCCTTCTTATCCACTTGTGGGTGCTTCCTTCGAGGTGGTTGATCCCCCTCCGGAGATCTCCCTCCTCTCTCTCTCTAGCTTGTGGATGGCCTCCTGGTACGAATGGCTCTCCCCTTGCGAATGGCGGCGCCTCCAGGGCTTTAGGGTTAAAGATCCTTCGGGTGCAAGGAAAGGGGGGCCAAACCGACCCCCGGAGTGGGCTGGGCCGGCCGGCCTGGGCCCACTTCAGCCCGGTTCGGTCGTCCCTTCGCTCCCGTGGGTCCTCATGCATTTATGCACTTTGCCCCTTCCACTTGCATGATTTTGATGATATCATCCTCGCGTCCAAGATGGAGGTTCTCCGTGCATGAAGTTCGGACTTTTACGCTTCAATCCCCGGGGGTGTTCCTTCGTAACACTTCGGTCCTTGCCACCATTGGAAGTGATTTCATCAAGCTCATGAACACGAACAAGACTCCGTAAATGCTCCTTTGAACTTGTTGCGAATCCGTCCTTTATGTTCATGTTTTCCTACATAAACACAACACTTCCAAGTGCATGCACAAAGATGAACTTGTTATATGATTAGTGTGCCTAGTGGCGGGTTAGTTCCATAATCAAATCCAAACCAAAGTGTAATGAACTTGTTTGGTGTACCAAAATACACCGTCAACACTTGCACAGGGGAGATCTTGATCCGTCTGACTGTGGCATATAAGATCATCATCTCGTCAGTGCGCACAGGCCGCACATCATCCCTTGGAAAGGGAGTGACGGTGAGCCACTTGTGCTACAGTCGGAGAGTGGGGTGCAAGATGTCGTTGCACCTAGGTATCAACTTGCCGCGAACAGGACGACCAGAGATCTCTTCCCAAAAACTCTAGTGATTAAAACCAGCACAGCTTGCTCAATAGAAATAGCACAGCAATGATGAAAACCGAGGGTGCAACTAAAGTCTTCCCACAAAACTCGATATGGAACTCCATGAAATCGAAATGAAATACCAGACGCATCCTCTTGAAGAGTGCAGAGAAACTGGATGGTGGTAGGTCTAGAACCAACCTCCTGAACTGGGACAAAATCCTCCCATCCTAGAGCTTGCCAAATGGCATTGAACTCGAAGTCCATACCTATTTTCTCAAGAAGGTCCAGGTTGAACTCCTTGGTGTTGGCGAAGACTCGGTCCTTGATGAGAGCGTAGGCTTGTCTTTCGCGATCACTCCTCAAGTCGATGAAGGCGGCGTCGATGGCGTACACTTCATCAGCTCGTGGCGTGGGTAACTCTTCTTCTCCTTCTTCACGGTCAGTTGACATTGGGCTTGGTGCAGCTTCGGAGTGACGAGACGAGCTTCCCCCATCACGTGAATGGCGTGAGCGAGTCAACTTCCAGAATGCGCCAGAGGCCCAACTCATCTTGCACAACTATCGGACGACACGAGCAACTTGGTGATGGGTTAGTGAAACAAAATGAAATTATTATCGAGTTTGCTCCACCAATGATCAATATTTCAGCAGCACTTGGAGAGAATACTTGGCACCTCAATCTCGAGCGAGAAATCCACGAAAACCAGAGAGCAAGAACAAGAGAGGGAGAGAGTGTTGCAATGGGTGAAGACACCCCTCAAACCACCTTGTATTTATGGGCATTGAGGCCAGGCACCGAGACATGGGGCGTGTGCAACGACTAGGAGCCGTTGGAGGAAGGAGGGCCAGGCTAGCCGTTAGGCTGGGTTGGCCAACCTGTGGGGTCGGCTGAACCCACCTCGGGTCCACCCGCCTCCGGCTTTTTGCAACGGCTCTCTAACAGTCACATGAGGGCCTACCTAGGTGTCTCGGTCCAAATTTGCCCAGAAGCTTGCTCGAATGAATTTTCAAGGATTTTCAACGCAAAGTTTTATTTTCAGTTTTATTTAAAAAGGGATATTTGGCTAGAAAGAATTCTAGCATGCAAATGAAGGGATGGAAAATTCAAATAACCGGGAAAAAACTTAAATTAATTTTTTTTGGAAGGGAAATATGAGATAACTCACTAATTTTACCTTTTGGTGAAAGGACTCATCTTTTTAAGTCTGAGAGCGGGACTTTTCTCGGTGATTAGTTCCATTCATCACCCACTCCCGAGAAGTAGAGGGGTGCGATCCCTGTACCTACCTCCACACCTTCCGTGACTTCCTTGTTTTTCTTGGTATGGTCATAGGTTGTGTGAGCTAGGGTTGTGGCTCCGTCTATCCCCAAGTCTGCTCATTGTTTCATTGCACTGAATAGCATTGCTCTTCTGTTGGTCAAAACCGGAACATCTAGTTCTTTTTCCAAATGTGGAAACGGATGGTCCCACTTTCCACATTGATCCTTGCTCGAGCGTCACTTAGGAACGGTCTCCAACAATGAGTGGCATTTCCGCATCATCTTACATATCAAGGACCACGAAATCTGCGAAGATGCAAGAGCCTTGGATGAATACTATTAGACTCTCCACCATCCCCTCTGGATTCCGATCGATGCATCAGAAAGTTGAACTGTCCTCGAGGCTGGGGTAAGAGCGGGATATTACAGTCTTTTGAACATAGCCTTGGACATGAGGTTGACACTCGCTCCAAGGTCACAAAGGGCATTCCTAATTTTCTGGTAGTATATAGTGCAAGTGATAGCCGGATAACCAGGATCTTTCCTGTGCACAATTGCTGAAGATTCCCATGGATCAAGAACCTACTATATGGGCCTCCCTGCATAGTCAGCAACTCATGCCCTCCCAGATGGCTTGCCCCATCTAGTGGACACTGCACAAACATTCTCACAAGAAGACACGGGTTGCCCTGGAATCTTCCCATCCCCAGCAAAGGGAACCAAAGCAGCTAACTGAGCCAACTAGGTTTCTATCATTTTTATTAAAGCTTAGCTGGTTCTTGAGAGTAGAAGAAAGGCTATCGATTTTAACATTGAGGCTTTCCAAAGCCTTATTGTAGGCAATCATTTTCTTGTTAAAGCCTTCATCAATCTTGGCTTTCCTGAAAACCGGATCTTTCAGGGAAGGTTGGTTGGGATTGTAGATATTACCTTGATTACCCCCTTGATAGTAAGGGTGTGATTGATTCCACGTTTGACATCCTTGTGGACGATAACCATTGTTGTTGCCGTTCATGTACATCACATCCTCCTGGGTAGCGGGGCAATAATTCCCTAAATGCACAGTATCACCACAGACTTCACAGGTCATCCGAGCATCCATAGCTCGAGTGGTGATGGCCATGGAAGCCTTCTCACTGGTCAGAGCATCCATTCTCTTCATGAGTAGGTCCATCTTGGCATGCAACATATCCGCTTCCTTGATGGCATGTACTCCTCTGACGTGGCTGGAGTCGATCATCACTCCACCCTTGGTTGGAGACCATCTTCTCGATGAGTTTGGTTGCTTCAGCGATATGATAGTGAGAGAGAAGAAAGCCCCTCCAGCAGCAGCATCAATATGGCCTCGAGCTGTCGGAGTCAGCCTATTATAGAAACTCTGAAGAATAAGCCAGTTGTCCATCCTATGATGGGGACAAGCCAGGATGTACTCCTAAAGCCTCTCCCAAGCCTCTAGAATGGTTTCATTTGCTGCTTGCTGAAAGCTCAAAATTCTCCCCCGGAGAGCATTGGTTCTACCCATTGGAAAGAACTTCGTGAGGAACGCTACTGAGCACTTTGCCCAGGTGTCAATATCTACACAGTTCGCATAGAACCACTACTTCGCCTTTCCCAGGAGTGAGAATGGAAACAACCGTAGATGAATGGCATCTTCCTCCACTCCTCGTATAGTGAAGGTACCGCACAGCTCCAAGAACTGTTGCAAGTGGGCGCTCGCGTCTTCATTAGGCTTGCCACATAATGGGCTAGCCTGTACCATCGTAATGAGGCCAGTCTTGATCTCGAAGTTTCCATTCCCGGTGTTGATCTCGGGGCCAGTAGGCACCTGATCAATAGAGGGAGCAGAATATTCGCGAGCATTGGTTCTGCCCATTGGAAAGAACTTCGTGAGGAACACTGCTGAGCACTTTGCCCAGGTGTCAATATCTACACAGTTCGCATAGAACCACTACTTCGCCTTTCCCAGGAGTGAGAATGGAAACAACCGTAGATGAATGGCATCTTCCTCCACTCCTCGTATAGTGAAGGTACCGCACAGCTCCAGGAACTGTTGCAAGTGGCGCTCGCGTCTTCATTAGGCTTGCCACATAATGGGCTAGCCTGTACCATCGTAATGAGGCCAGTCTTGATCTCGAAGTTTCCATTCCCGGTGTTGATCTCGGGGCCAGTAGGCACCTGATCAATAGAGGGAGCAAAATATTCGCGAATAGTCTTCTCCTAATTGGCCATAGGAGTTGATGTAGATGGCACAAAGGAAGCTGGATCGACTTCCTTGCGTACACGCTGGGGAGAACCGAAATGAGTTCTAGCTCTCCTTGTGAGTGACTCAGGATCTTCAGTGAAATTCGGCGGTAAGTCAAAACCAGTCATACAGTACCTATCTTCGTCAGTGATAGACAAATAAGACATTCAAAGTTAGCCTGCATTGAGAACTATTTTATTCCTGTCATGATTATAAACATTTGTTGACGGTTAATAGTTGTATCAAAGTTCATTTATACTTGCAAGCGGACAAGTCTCCCGTCGTAGTCAATGGACCCTTCTTCCCTTGAGTGGTGAACCCAAGGTATCGAATCCGTGGAACAAATGTGTGACGCAAGACTTGACCTAGTAAAGCCGATAAAGTTCAATCTTCGAAGAGAGTCTATTGCATCTAAACTTAAGAACATCAAAAACGAATCTAATCTACTAAGACTGGAGGTAGCAAGTGATAGACATGGGTAGATAAACCGATCTAGAAAGATCGGGTCAAGCCTTTTGTTGAAGTTCCACGCAAAAGAAGAAGTAGAAAATCAAATCTCATTAGAAGCTTCTTTAAGTCATGCTTTCCCGTCCAACTCCAAATACGCCCGCCTTTTGGAGCCACCGTTCTGTCACAATGCACCCCTATTCATGCGGGTTAGTCTAGGGCGAGTCTGAGGAAAAGTCGAGATCTTTCAGAAGGTCAGGCATGCACCTCTAGCCACCACGGCTACAAGAACACCCTGTGTGATCTATCTCGAGAATAGATCTAAAATAAGAAAAGCCGATCGAAAATGTAGACTTCGGAGAAACACTTGATCGCTAGAAATCGGATTCAACTTGTTACATCAACTAGTACATGATAAATGAACCAAGATCACCACCAGGATCCTACCTCGATCTTTCTTCTAGCTCCGGGAACTCCGACGTGGTCTTCCTTGCAAGGTTTCCACGTCGGCTAGGGAGACCCTAGTCAACTAGCTCGACCCTCTCCTCTTCGAGATGGTGTTCCTCTCTTCTCTTCTCTGCTCCTCGGCGGCCAATGACGAATGGATTGATGCGTGGCTCTCGACCCCGGGGCTATAAATAGCCCGAATGGCGGCTAGGTCAAAGGGGAAGGCGACTGGGCCCTGAAATGGGCCGGGCCGACTGGCCTGAGCCGACCGGCCTGGGCCCACCTCGGCCCAGTTGCCTGCCTCCTTCGCGTGGTGTCGGTTCCCGAGTCTTCTAGATCCTTCCCCCTTCTGCATGTGGGCCCTTGTCGTCAGTTTCTCTCCGAGTTGGACGAAGCTCCATGTCTTGCAAGATTTAGCACTTTTCCGGCTAGGTCCTTGGAGTTTGTCATCTTCTCAGGTTAGGTCCCTGGGCTTCTTGGAGTCAAGTTTGCTTCATTGCATGACTTGTACCGGGCTTCAAGGTCTTGTCAAGGTGCTTGATAAACTTATCCCGGAAGTCTTGCTTTCAATGCTAAAACCCTGCATAAACACTAAACTCCAAAACCGACATGCACGAATGAACTTGTTATATCAAGGGGGTTAGTACCAATGGATAAGATATAAAACTCATGCCAACACCGAAGGTAAACTCATGGCTAGGTTGACGGAATTTCACCATCAACATCTCCCCCATGCTTAAACCTTGCTCGTCCTCGAGTAAACCTTCGATGGATATCATCATTGCCCTTTATTGTTTAAAACTTGCACTTGATCATACATGAGAAAACATAATGCTCTCAAAAGTTTAATTCATTAAGGTTTCATAATGTACTAGACTTCATCCCCACAGAGGGTAGACTATTAGTTAAGCTTATCCCACAAATATTAACATGCTCCAAAGTTTAAATAGATCTCAGAAATTTTGAAATAAAGAACGAGATGAAAAAGAGCTAAACCAAGTTCACAAATTTAAATCACCTTGAATATTGCTCATGAACTCTCATCTCACTTGTCTCTCAAGCCTATTCATTCTACTCCTTTCCCTCTCATATAGCATATATATGTGGCAGGCTTTATATGGAGCTTTTGGGAAAGTTTAGTCCTACCAAGATTTTATAAATGAGATGTTGTCAAAACAAGACAAGCTTCTCATGGTCTTACCGAGACTCGTCAAAAAGGTCATTAGAAAGTAATGTTAAGTCAAGGAGGGGAAAGATAAAAATACACACACTTGAGATAGGTGGACATGTGCAAATGGCAAAGAGTGATCCCGAGGCGCAAAGGAAGTCCTCGTTATAGGATTGCACATGGTTGGAAAATGAGTATGGATCTTTTAATCTTGAAGCCTTGAAATTCCTAATGCACTTTAGAGAACCGGGGAGCTCATTTTATTTTTACTCATACTCACATTTTTTCTTTTTCTCATTTTCTCATGCAATTTTTTCTTTTTCTTTTTTCTTTCTTTCTCTTTCTCATTTTTTTCTTCTTTCTCAAATTTTTTTTATTTACTTGCTCCCCTTTCAACTCTAAAATTACATTGTACCTACCTCCTCCCCCATGCTTAAACGTTTGCTCGTCCTCGGGCAAAGAGGTGATAGAGACATGGTAGGTACCGGAAACACTTTTCCTTTGGAGAGATACTTGAAACCTTCAATGTTAGCACCGTCTTGCAATCTTTCTTGAATTGATGATCCATCCTCAACGATAGGTTTTGGTCAAGGAGGTAATCACAAAAGATGATATTTGGTTTTAAGGGTGGATATCCGGCGAGGTTTGTGAGATCTCCGATGTGGGGATACACAATGCACGGATAAGAGGCTAGCAATAAGATAGATATGCAAAAACAGAATGACTAGCTTCTTAGTCTCGGGCCAGAGAAATCATGGCCTGCAATAACTCACTCAAAAATAAATCTTGTACACTAAAGTTTATGCACTCAAATATTTATAAGGCTCTGGATAGGTAGAGCAACACACTAGTGATATTCATGACAAGGTTAGCATTACTTTTAAGAATAAAAACCATCTTTAACCTATCTAAAACTTGAGAGAACATAAAACACTATGGATCTTTATTTTAATCATAACCTCCGCTAAAGATTAAGCTAGCATTTAGATAAATTCAGATTTGTATTTTTAAGAGAGCACTAGCTTTAGCATGCATAAATCAATTACAAAGATAATCAAAGCAGCAATTATAATCATATATCATCATGGCATAAATTTCATAACTTTACCAAAGATAAAAATAAGGTGGTGTCTTTATTCATGATTAAAACAAACTAACATACATGCTGAAAATAAACTAACATACTTGCTGAAATTTAAATAAAAACTGATAACACTACGCAAACACAAGCTGAAAATTACAGAAAAAAGGGAAAACAAAAGAAAACTAAAGCTCCTCCTTCTTCCTAATCTTCCGCTGAAAGTTGGTGTTGATAATCTTGGTAGTTGTACCCTTGCTCATAGTAGGTTTGGACATCCCCTCCAACGAATTGATCCGGCGGTACTAGGTGAAGACGCCCAAGCTCATAGGCAATATTTGCATTGCCTTCACCAAGTTGAGCCGCGTTGGATTGGATGGCTGCGACATTTTGCATATTTCTCGCAGCATACCCTCCAATTATGGTCATGCTTTGTTGTGGTTGGGGGTATTGTGCATAGGGCTCTGCAAAGGTTATGTTGGGCACCACATAATTTTGTGGGGGGCATGGCTGGACCACTCCCCCATGCTTGCATTGTTGGCCCTCCGTAATAACTTGGCGGTGTAGGGATTCCTCCGAACTGTGGCACATAATTTTGTTGTGCACTGCCTTCTTGTGCGGAGGAGGATTCCTCCTCTATAATTCTTCCTCTTTTATTCTTCTTCGCCGGCACAAGGATTCCCTCCTTGAACCAATCTTCCTTCACTTCAATGAAGAGTCTAATTCTTGGATCCGGAAGGGGTAAGTTTACTTTGGCCACGTGAAAGCCTTCTCTCTCATCTCCACTAATATATTTTCCTTGCTTCAAATATTCAAATCCGAGAAGGGTCTTGTGTAGAAGATATTCGGAATTTCTTGTAATTCCCGACCTTAAGGAGATGGCCAACATAGAGAGGTAGCACCCCGAACCAATATCTCCCGATCCCGATGTTGCCTCGCAACACCATCGGTTGATCATAAGGTATGAGGGGTCTATTGGCTGTCTGGAAATTAATGCCGAGTAGAGCCAATTCAACTCTGTGTCGGTCACCTTCGTCTCCCTCGTCCTCCTCATAATCCTCTTACACATCCATGAGTGGAATACTTGGATGATGGGGTTCCGGGTGGAATTTCATTGTTGGTGGGCTTCTCCGGAGTTTAAATTCCAAAATCCATCCAACATGCCTTCTGGCACGTCAACTTTCTCCGGAGCTCGCTTTTGGAACCCAAGTAGCTCCCTAATATGTTCATAGGGAACCACTTGCTAAATTCCCTCCAAACGGAATGATAAACTTGGCACCCCCTCATCAAGGGTAGGCGCCATGGTCATCAAGATTTCCAAGGCCAACTCCTTGTGGGTGTTTGCTGACACCCCGTTGGAAAATTGCACCCATCCAAGGTGCCCCAACATATAATATATGTCCGTGACAAAACCCAATGAGTTGAGAGCTTGATCGTCGAAATCGACATTTGCCACAATCCTCTTCTCGAGACGAGAAAGTTTCTTCTCCTCCTCCGACAAGATGATGAAGCCATATGTGGAGTATTGTGGAGTGTATGGAGGTGGAGCGGATGAAACTGTCGTATGGACCTCCCTGGGCCCACTACCTCGGTGGGTACCAGGACCGACTACTCGGTGGGCCCCTGGGACTACCCGACTTGTGCCGCACGGTACCTGATGGTGTGAGGCGCAAGGACTACGGTGGAGAAGTACTCGGATAGGAAGCTATACATACCATGTACTGTGTAGAGGACTCCTAGACGTACACGACTAGTACTCTCTCCCTAAACCGACCTGTAAACCTGCCTCCCGGGCTATATAAGGTGAGGTAGGGACCCTTCTCTCTCATGACGCATCATCTTGTAATCACATCCAATCAATCCAGACCTACGCAGCATACAGGACATAGGGTATTACGCACCTCACGGCCCGAACCTGTCTAAATTGTGTGCTACGTGTCTCTTCCTTCGAGTTACAGATCTCGGCGAGGCCACATTCATCTACCTCGGGTACTCCCCTTGGTAGGTTGCCGGTCTAATACACAGACAGCTGGCGCGCCAGGTAGGGGATCTCGCCGAAGATCATATGGCGAACTCGATGGCTACAATCTTTATCAAGCCAACTGTCGCCTTCAACCACGACAACACCTTCGTCTTCGGCTCCTAGGTCTGCACTGCTGACGGCGCCGAATCCTTCCAGCGCCGCCTCACCATGCCGCCCAACCCGAAGAATGGCCTCGTGACGCTTCCCGAAGTAGTCACAGGTGATCTCGCCGAAAAATTCGACGAAATTTCGCTCTAAAACTAGCACGCGGACTTCGAGCTTGGATCCGACTCCAACTCGAACTCGACGTCACTGTGAGCCATCGCATGCGAGCCGGCTATCGAGCCATCGTGTGCGGACTCCCCACTCCATGAGGACTTCTTATACGGCCTCTGCATCGCTAGCAAGGCTCACGCGAAGGCTCTCTCCGCACGCCGAGCTAGAAAGGATATCACCTCCGAGGATGACTCGCACTCCAACCCCATCTCCGGCTACTATTCGGACTCCTCCTACGAGTTCGAGTTCAGAGCGGACCTAGACGAGCCCAAGTCTGAGACCTACACGATGGAGCAACCGCTGTTAGGACCTGCATCCGGCCTGGTTATAACATCTACACCCACTGGCAGATTCTTCTACTAGCTAGACCGCAAGCCCGCAAACCTGACAGACGAGAACTCACGCTTCGTCGCCTACCTCGACTCACTGCCGTTCCAAGAGGGAACACCGCTAGCTCCAACTGAGGAGCACACTCCAACAGAGGTGGCAACTAGTGACTCCAGCCTTGGCTCTCCTGATCGGCAAGTCTTCATGACTACCAACGAGACGCCGGGGCCCTCAGGGACAGTCCTTGACCGATATCACGAGGATATCTCAGCGGACGAGTTGTCCGCCAACGCACCCGCCGACGAGACTGACGCCAATAGGGACGCTCGACATGAACGCAACAGAAAGCGGAACGAACAGTGCCGACGTCTCCGCGAGTCCCTTCCCATTCGGAACCGACCAAGTCGAGAGCCAGGTGCACACTACCCCAGAGCAATGCCTCATGTCTATCACTACGATAGCACGTCAGGCTCAGGGGATGCGCGCGGGAGAAGTCATCGCCAAGCTCGCGGAGGATGCCTACATCATGCGAGTTGACAACAGGGTCACTCAAGTGCCCCCGTCAGGAACCTCCAGCAAGACAACGAAGTCACAAGTCGCAGTGCGGACATCGGTCGTAACCGTACTCGAGGGGAGCTACCAGCCAACCCCAACTATACCCGGGCATCGGCTGGTGGACCTTCTCATGGTGGCAACAGTGCCGACGGTGCCGACGGCAACCGTGAGATCATCCCTCACCGTGATCCTGGCGGCGGAGGCAGTGAAGGCGGGAGCTCCAACCATGGGGCTGGCAGGTGAGCCGGGGGCGGAGGCGACCGCGGCGGTCGAGGCCACGCGAACAGCCACGCCTCCGGTGCTTCACGTGGCGGTTTTGACGCCCGCCAGAAGATCGAAGAACTTCGGCGCAAGAAGTCCTCCACGGCAGGCGACAACGACGGCTTCCCGCCTTCTCTGCACGGCTTCGCAATCTACTTCTCCCGGAGAAATTCAAACCTCTGGGGATCACCAAGTACGACGTGAAGCAGGATCCAGTGCAGTGGCTCAGATGCTACGCCCTCTCCATCGAGAATGCTGGTGGCAATAACGACACGAAGTGCCTCTACTTGCCCTTTTGTTTGGATCAAGCCCCGCTTACATGGCTCGAGTCACTCGAGACGTACTCGATCGACAAGTGGGACCAGCTTAAGGAACAGTTCACCAGCAACTTCGCGGGTGCTATGGGTCGCTCGGGTACTCGCATGGACTTGGCAATGGTGAAGCAGGAACAGGTCGAGACCCTTCGCAAGTACATGCGGTGCTTCTTCGACAAGCGCGCCACCGTAGTTGACGTCTCCGACAAGGAGGTCATCGACCTCTTCCAAGACGGTCTCTACCACCGTCGCACCTTCGAAGACTTCGGTCGTTGCCGCCCGAGCTCCATCACCCACCTCAAGGACATGATCACCTCCTGGGCTGATGAAGAAGACAAGGCTAACGCCAAGTACGACGCCATCCGTGGCAAGAGCAAGCAGAACACGGGCGGCAACAGCAACAACAACGGGAACCAAGGCGGTCGCAGCAACAACTACTCGGGTCCCAATCGCAAGCGCAAGCCAGACAACACTGTCGCGGCTATCCAGCGCCCTGCGAAAGACAACTCGAAGAAGACCTCTGGCGGCTTCAAAGACTTGCTGAAAGAGAAGTGCCCGTGGCATCTGGACGGCGACCTCACCACCGAGCAGTGCTACCAACTCCGGCGAGCACTCAAGGATACTCCAGAGCCACGACACCCTCACGACAAGAAAGGCAAGAAGAAGACCGACGAGGGCAACGACAACTTCCAGGAACCCGACAAGACGGTGAACGTCCTCTTTGGCGGACTACCCAACCGACGGGCTCAGAAAGCCACTCGACGAGAAGTCATGAGCATTAAACCAGCAGTCCCGA
Source organism: Cenchrus americanus (assembly GCA_947561735.1). NCBI lineage: Eukaryota > Viridiplantae > Streptophyta > Magnoliopsida > Poales > Poaceae > Cenchrus > Cenchrus americanus. The sequence continues at coordinate 109,661,623 of OX387240.1, forward strand.
CCCCTCTCCGGTGGTCGGAGGTACCCATTACCTTCTCCCTCGCGGATCAATGGACAAGCTTCTCCGAACCAGGACGGTTCCCACTCGTCTTGAAGCCGGTGGTCGCGGGCTCCAAACTCAACAAGGTCCTCATCGACGGTGGAAGCGGGCTCAATGTCCTTTTCACCAAGACCTTGAAGAAAATGAAGCTCGATATCACCCACATGCTCACCAAGAGCACTTCTCCCTTCTACGGCATCGTCCCCGGGAATGCGGCTATCCCACTGGCTTCAGTGGTCCTGCCAGTTACCTTTGGGGAAACAAGGGACAACTACCGTACCGAGTACGTCAAGTTCTAAGTCGCAGACTTCAAGACGTCCTACCATGCCATCCTCGGCAGACCAGCTATCGCCAAGTTCATGGCGGTACCCCACTACACCTACTTGGTACTCAAGATGCCAAGTTTGGCCGGTGTACTTTCACTGCAAGGGGACTTGATGATATCCTTCGACTGCGACACAAAAGCTGTGGATCTTGCAGCCACGAATCAAGTACCCAACGCAATGTGGAGATCTACGCTGCATGCAAGAAGCTTGCCCCAAGTGAACTCAACATCCCAGAGAAGTCGGACAAAGCCAACAAGCCTCAGCCAGTGGAGGAGGTTCAAGTCAAGACAATTGACCTCGGGACAGGCGACAGCAGCAAGATCACCACCATCGGGGCGGGCCTCGACCCGAAATAGGAAGACGCGCTCATCAGCTTCCTCCGGGCTAACCGAGACATCTTCACGTGGAAACCAGTGGACATGCCAGGGGTGCCCAGGAATCTGATCGAGCATTCACTCAACGTCGACCCTAAAGCTACCCCGAAGCGACAACACCTCCGCCGCTTCGCCGATGACAGACGGGATGCCATCAAGAAGGAACTCGCCAAACTACTCGGGGCTGGCTTCATCAGAGAAGTCTTCCATCCTGAGTGGCTCGCCAACCCCGTCCTCGTCCGCAAGAAGAACTCGAACAAGTGGAGGATGTGCGTCGACTACACCGACCTCAACAAGCACTGCTGTTGACGCAAAATCTGCTCCTGGCGCCAAGCACACAGCAAGCCGAACAAGCTGGCTTCACACGTGAAGAGATCACAAGACGTGCCAGTCAATTTTCCCTGAAAATTGACAAAAGACAGAGTAGTTAAATTCCAAAGCTTGGAACTTGCCAGGTGGTACCAGACAGTTCCATATTTACGGCTATAGAGCCAAATGAGATGCATATAGCTATAGAAAGCTATCTGCCAGCAAACTGAAAATATTCGGGAGCTTAAAAAAGGAAAAAGTAACATAGCCGAATGGATGACGTAAGCATAACGACGAATCGGTCTTTATCTAGACAAAGATGCACGTGCGCAAGACCGTGACTGATCCCCGTGGTGATCAACATTAAATAATAAATGAAGTAAAAGCGCGAGCATAAATATGTAATAAACAAGTATGCATAGATCCAAAGCACTAGTCTATCGCATGTCTAGGTACTTCAAAACCCGTCGGGTACGACACCAAGCGAATCTATCCACCGCATGATACAACTTGCTTGAGATCGTGCCACCTTCCACAAACAGATCTATCCACCGCATGATATGATCCAAATATGGAAAGCTAAAAGCATACAATATTTAAAGCACGAATTATGCACGTGTTTTACTCATGAAGAACATAACCGAACACGGCTGAACAACCGATTCGGGGTCCATGAAGAAGGAACGAACATTACCAAGCAAGATAAATCTATCAGATTGATTTGAAATCTAATCCACCGGATGATTAGCTCCAAAACAACCCAAAAACCTGCATCTACCGCGTGATACCCAGTTCTTTCAAGATTTATACAAGCTTTGGCAAGCTTGAACCCGCAACACGTAGCAACCTAGATCCACTCGGTTTCGGCTATCAGAGAGCATGTGATCCACGTGTTAATTTAGCCAAAGGCACGAACTTGACTCGCATAAGGATCATCGAAAAAGATAAAGCCGATCCAAACACATCTAGATTGGGCAAAGAGGTGTTACATGAATTTAAACATAAAGCAAAAACTCAAAGCAACACGGGGTAACTTAATGAATCTATTGAATCTTGCCAAAATTCAATAGAGCCGATAACTAGCTTCAAGCTAGATCTTAGCCTACCGCGTGGCTCATGACCTAACAGGAAACCCTCTTGAACCAAGCTTGAATCTACCGCATGATACTAAGCATGGTAACAAGACTACTTGCATCAGATCTAAATCCACCCCATGATACTAGATATGATACAAGGTTGCCGGTACTCACGGAGGTCGACGGATCGATGAACCCTCTCGAAGAACTCGACGACACGACAAATGGACTCTAGGGTTTGGCGTAAGGCCGGTTTGTATTGAGAATGATTTCGTATCTGTTACATACATTCAGGGTTCATATTTATACCCTGCCAAGCACGACCTCGAATGGATTTGATACCTAATTTATCTCTAAGCTTGATCGCTTATCCATCCATTCGTCCTTCTGCTCGGGCCACGTCACCATATAATCCCGCAAAATCAACTCAACAGCCTCCTTGCCGAATAGAAGCAGATAGCCGACCGCGGATTTTTCTGCCGAATGTATCTGAAGAAACCTTCCTTCCGCCGGACGGATTTCTCACCGAGTTGGACCCACAAGTCAGACTCCTTACCAAATTTTGGTGTTAACAACTGCCCCAAGGACCCCTTCAGGTTGCCGCGGATAGACCAAGTCATTGACTCCACGGCGGGCTGCGACCTACTCTGCTTCCTCGACTGCTACTCCGGGTACCACCAGATCGCAATCAAGGAAGAAGACCAGGAGAAGACCGCATTCATCACCCCGTTTGGCGCGTACTGCTACACGACCATGTCCTTCGGGTTGAAGAACGCCGACGCTACCTACCAGCGAGCTATCCAGGCCTGTTTCAAGAGGCAGCTCAACAAGAACATCGAAGCCTATGTGGATGACGTGGTCATCAAGACCAGAAACTCTGACATGCTCATCGCCGATCTTGAAGAGACTTTCGCATCCTTGCGAGAGTACCGCTGGAAGCTCAACCCGAACAAGTGCGTCTTCGGCGTACCGTCGGGCAAACTACTTGGCTTCATCATCAGCCACCGCGGCATCGAAGTCAATCCCGAGAAGATCTCCGCCATCACCAACATGAAAGCTCCCACGTGCATCAAAGACGTGTAGAAGCTAACTGGATGCACGGCGGCACTGAACACATTCATCTAGAAGCTTGGAGAACGGGGGCTCCCCTTCTTCAAGCTACTCAAGCATCAAGAGAAGTTCGCGTGGACTCAAGAGGCAGACCAAGCCATTGCTCAGCTCAAGGACTTCTGATCCAAGCCACCATTCCTCACAGCTCCTCGCAAAAAGGAGCAGCTACTGCTCTACCTCGCTGCGACTACTCACGTGGTCAGTACTGCCATCGTCGTCGAGCGGCAGGAAGACGGCCACGCCTATCCAGTCCAGCAACCAGTCTACTTCATCAGCGAGGTCCTGTCAGAATCCAAGGCACGCTATCAACCTGTATAGAAGCTACTGTACGCAGTGCTCATCACCTCGCGGAAGCTACGACACTACTTACAGGAGTACTCGATCTCCGTCGTCACCAACTACCCGCTCGGCGACATCTTGCAGAACCAAGATGCTACTGGAAGGATCTCCAAGTGGGCAGTCGAACTCGGCGCCCTCAACGTCGACTTCAAGCCATGGACATCCATCAAGTCGCAGGCACTAGTCGACTTCATGGAAGAGTGGCGGAAGAATCAGCTACCTACTCCAACCGAGCGCCCAGAGCACTGGGTGATGTACTTTGACGGGTCTCTCAAGCTTGAAGGCGCAGGTGCAGGGGTACTCCTGATTTCCCCAATGGGCAAACAACTCAAGTATGTCTTGCAGATCTTTTGGAAGGTCTCAAACAACGAAGCCGAGTACGAAGCTCTTCTACACGGGCTCCACCTAGCGGCTTCACTAGGCATCAAGCGACTACTAGTCTACGGCGACTCCGCAGTGGTCATCAACCAAGTCAACAAATCCTTGGACCGCAACAAGGAGAACATGGACGCCTACTGCCCAGAGGTCCGCAAACTCGAGAACAAGTTTTATGGTCTCGAGTTCCATCACGCCGTCCGCGACAACAATGTTGCAGCGGATGTCCTGTCGAATCTTGGTTCTACTCGCGCTCAAGTACCAGCGGGTGTCTCCATCCACGAGCTTCACACGCCATCCATCCCGGAGCCGGCGCCACCGACCACTGATCCAGCACACCCCCCGGCTGGCCAGGAGGTCATGATGATAGACGTGGACTGGAGGCAACCCTTCATCGACTACCTCCGCGAGCAGAAGGTTCCCTCGGACAAGAACTTGGCCAAGCAACTCATTCGCCGCGCCAAGTGCTACGTCCTAGTCGAAGACAACCTCTACAGGTGGGGCGCATCTTCTGGAGTACTCATGAAGTGCGTCCCCCGAGAAGAAGGCAAGGGCATCTTGGAGGAGATGCACAAAGGCCTCTGCGGCAACCACGCATCCTCACGCACGCTGGTCAGCAAGGCCTTCCGACGAGCCTTCTACTGGGCCACAGCTTTGGGCGATGCCGAAGAACTCGTCATAAGGTGCCAAGGGTGTACTTCGCCAAGCAACAACATGTTTCGGCCTACAAGCTAGTCACCATACCGCCAACCTGGCCCTTCGCCTGCTGGGGGCTCGACATGATTGGGCCTCTCCCAACTGCGCCAGGTGGATTCAACAGAGTACTGGTGGCCATCGACAAGTTCACCAAGTGGATCGAGGTCAAGCCGGTCACATGCCCCAAGGCCGATAGAGTACTCGACTTCTTGGATGAACTCGTGCATTGCTACGGACTACCTAACCGCATCATCACAGACCTGGGCTCCAACTTCAACAATCACCAGTACTGGGAGTACTACGAGAACAGCGGGATCGATGTCCGATATGTCTCAGTTGCCCATCCTCGGGCCAATGGACAAGTCGAGCGTGCCAATGGGATGGTACTCGACGCTCTTAAGAAGCGACTGCACGATGCTGCTAATTCAAAAGGAGGCAAGTGGATCAAGGAACTACCCAATGCGCTCTGGGGACAACCCTCCAAGCCAACGGGACAATCGCCATACTTTCTGGTCTACGGCTCCGAAGCAATTCTACCCGCCGATGTCATGTGGGCTTCACCAGCAGTAGAGCAATACGACGAAGGCATATCTGTAGACAGCAGACGAGTTGATATCGATGGACTCGAAGAAGCTCGCTGCGCCGCCCTCGTCCAATCAGCAAGGTACCTTGAGGGTATCCGACGCTACCACACTCGCAACGTCAAGGAACGCTCCTTGAACTTTGGTGATCTCGTCCTCCACCGCATCTAGAACACGGAAGGACTACACAAGCACAGCTCGCCCTGGGAAGGTCCCTTCACAGTTGCAAAGGTGACCGGACCAGGCTCCTATCGCCTCCAGACGCTCGAAGGCGAAGACATCAACAACTTGTGGAATATCGATCAGCTCTGTCGATTCTATGCCTAGTCTATCGACTACCCTGGGGGCTCAAGTCTACAAGACTACTCAAAGACCCCTTCGCTGTAAGCGGCCTCCGGGTCCAGGCACTAGTCTCCAGACCATTCTACTCCAAGATCCAGCGTTAACGACTACTAACGGATCTTGGGCTACTCCGAGCGACAAAGGACTCCAGCAGCGGTCTACTAAGAGACCATGTACTCCTAGATCTAGACTATACGGCTACTAACGGATCTACTGCTGTAAGCATAGCACCACTTAGCCGTAGGCGGCCTCCAGGTCCTCGAGACTACTCTTGTAAAACGGCCCTGGCCATCTAGGTGTATTTCTCTCAGTAATAAAGTTTGATTATCTATCAACTGATTTACTGCTTTTTCCCTCGACGGGTCTACTGGCGAGTACCACTACTCGTGACAACTCCACAATGAGAACTCCGTATACACATCTTGTGACAACGAGTACTCATTTTTAAGAAGCTTTCTCATTTCATAATTAAACAAGTTCAGTACAACTCTGTTTATACAATTACTGCTACAAGCTAACCCTACAAGACTACTGAAGGTTCAGCTTTTCGGCGACCTGCTCAGCAATTGGCTCCATCTGCTCCAGGAGCTCCGCGTACTGCTCATCAGTGCAGTTGGCGGCTAGTCCACCAGCGACTACATCCACTGGAGCCTTCGGGAATTACGACTTCATGTACACTAAGATCTGATTGGTATCGACTTCGCCAAATGCTTGACGTACATCGCCAGACGAGTGGGAGCTTCTCTCAGCCGGTCCACCAATGGAGCTATCTTCGGCCCGCCCGGATGAGGCACCAGTAGCCTCGCAATGGGAAGAGCGGCTTCTTCAAGTTCTTTCAGCTGGGCTCGCAACTTCTTGCAATCTTCGTTCAACTTCTGCAGGGATTTATAGCAGTTTACGAGGTCACGATCCGAGGCAATTCGAAGCTCCATGTGCTTATCGCACTCGTAAGCCAACTGCTTATAATCATATTCAAGTACCTCGCGGGCCTCTTTCTCCCAGTAGAAGAGGTTCTTCATGTCGACTTCTGAAGCTCTCAGCTGCTCGACACGGGTCTCAAGCTCTGCAATCAATAATGCGGGGTTAGACCACTGCAAGACTTCTCCAATGGGTACTCGACAAGACAACACTATACCTTTGTTCTTGTTGCGGACCGACTTGTTCTTCCGCACCAGCTCGTCGCTCTTTGCTTGCATGTCCTGGACTTCGTTATGATACTGGGCGAAGGCGCCGTCAAGCTTCGACTAGAGCATGGCGGAGTGCTTCCGGGCCTTTACGAGTTGTTCCTCCAAGGCCTCCGCTTGGAATACTGTGTCACCGTATCCCTGGAGCATGTCAGATTTTTGTCGGGATCTCTCCACGACATCCTGCAAGAGAGTACTGTGTCGCCGTATCCCTGGAGCATGTCAGATTTTTGTCGGGGTCTCTCCACGACATCCTGCAAGAGATAACAACTTTCTCTTTGGTACTCAGCATCTATGGCAGATCGACTATTCAAGGATACCGACAACTTACCTTCATCCACTGCTCGGCCTGGCGCATCGCCTCCAAGTGACGCGCTACTACCACCGGGTCGACGAGGTCGTCCACCAGGAGTTCAATCCCACCACGACTATTCGTGGCGGCTCCAGACATCGGTGCCGAACGGATCGACTCTGCATCTTGAATCTCCGGCGAGCGGACGACTACTTCCAGGGTTGACTCTGGCAGTACATCATCGTGCTCCTCTCCGGCCATCGCGGGGGCTCCTCCGTTGGCTACCTCCACCAGCTCGGGGGCAGCTCCGGCAGCTCCTTGGGTCTCCGGTGCCAAGGCTTCAACGGGCACTGCCTCGGGGATGGTACTTCCCTCGGCCTCGGCTCCTGTCAACAGAAGACATCCGGATTAGTCTCCCTTGGTGGCTACGACTACTCCTTGAGGACGACTGCGTTCATGCAGTGTACTCACCTTCTACAACGCTGGCCTCTGGCAGCGTAGTTTCCACGGCCGGCGCCTCGATTTCTGCTTGGGGGGCGGGAGCGGACTCCTCAGCGGCTGGCGCAGAATCCTCTTCAGCCATTGCCGCGCTGGGTTCATCCTCGTCCCAGGTCAAGTCCGTGGATTTCCTGCATAGTACACAACTGGTTGTCAACCAACTACGACTACCAAACCACATGTACTACTCGGGAAAAATCTTCACTTACAGGCTCGAACAGACTACTGTCACGGTCGGGGCGCCAAGTATGCTGGCGATGTCGACTAGTCCAGCTTCAGCAGGCGCCTCCTCTTCGGCTTCAGTAGCCGCTGGCTCTTCAGCAACAGCCACGGCCGGCTCAGTCCTGCCCTCAGCAACTGGCGCCTGCGGCACGGCTTCTGTCATGGCGGGGGCTGGGCTGCGACTCCTCTCAGCCGGCTCCCCCACAGTTTCCCAGTCGCCTTCGTCCCCCTGTTCTACGGGGTCGGAAGGCGGAATCTCCTGCAAGCAACAGAATTTCGTTGTCAGCATACACAACATCGAGAAACAAGTACTCGACTACCCTACTCAAGGAGCTTACCTCTTGGGATGTGGTATCAGTGACCTTGAGCTTTTTGGCCACGCGCTTGCGTGCCACGTTGCGCGGCCTCCTCGGCGGTGCAGGCAAACTAGCCTCTAAGCTAGTCAGAGGATCCTGGATGAGACGAACGTTGGGCAGCCCAGGGCGGCTATATCTCGACCGCAGCTGGAATCGCTCTTGAAGTGTTTCCTCGTCATCTTCATCCAATGTGTCTTCGATGACAACGGTGTCATCCCCTTCGCCGACTTCACAACGCTCTTTGGCTTTGCCCTTCCCCTCCTCTGGGATTTCGACAAGCCGAGGAGGTGAAGCTGGCTCGGAGACAAACTTCATTATGTCATCCTGCAAGAAGCACATTGGGTGAGCACGACTACTACTACATAATCAGTACTCGACACTGAGTACGGCTATTGACCTCGTTTGGTGGGCGCGAGGCGGAGTACTCCGGGATTGGACAGGGCGTATACGCCGACATGTCCTTAAAGATCCTACCCAGCTTGTCGATGATGTCATCGTCATCGATCTCGCCACCGGGCATCCGTGACGAGTCACCCTCGCCGGTGTACTGGTAGCTGAGGGTGTCACGAGCCATCAGCGTCTGCACCCTCCTCTTCATAAAGCTGAAGGCCACATGCTCGACCCTCAGCCCGGCTTCTCTCAAAGCCTTGGTCTTCGCCAGCAGTTCAGGTAGCTGGATACCCTCCTGCATCGTCGGCTCGATGTTCCACCAGGGCCGGTGCTTTGGCTGCTTCCCGCTGGGCTTCGGCAGCTCCCGGTGGTGGTTGGTAACGTAGAACCACTTCGACTTTCAATCCTGGTTGGAGTCGATCAACTTGTACGCCAGGTACTGCTCCGCGGTGTCCTCGCGCATCTGGATGCCGGCCCCTCCGACTACTCGGGGGTCGTTCGCGCTCGGCTGGGGCTTCACGCGGAAGAACTTCCGGAAAAGTACCTAGTGGGGCTTGATCCCCAGGAAAGCTTCGCAAAAATGTATGAAGACTGAGGTGTGGAAGATACCGTTGGGGTTGAGATTGAGGTACTCAATACCGTAGTACTCCAAGAGCCCCTTGAAGAAGTTACTCGCTGGGAGAGCCAACCCGCGCTCAACGAACCGTGTGAACATCGGGATCTCATCCGGATTCTTCTCCATCAGGTACGGATCTCCTGTGGCGGCGCGCCACATGTCGGCCTCCTTCTCCCAAAGAAATCGGCTGTTGAGCAGCGCCAGCAGGTCCTCAGTCTTGGCCTTCGACTTCTTCCATTCCTTGTTGGGATTTGGACGCGGGGGAGACACCGGCGCGTTGACCCTGCGGCGGATCCAGCGGCTTCCTCTCGGGATCTCTTCTTCTCGCCGGCGGTCTTCAAGCTCTTGGATGGTGAGGGCTTCATTCTCCAAGTACACTGGGTTTTCACTCGCATTCGCTCGGGGGCTGCGGTGGTGCTATCCGCGGTGGCATGCCTGGATCTATGATCTACCTTGAGGTGGCAGTGTGCACTGGCGGTGAATTCTAGGCGAGATTTGCTCCGAATGGCTGCAAGTGTGTAGGGTGAAAAACCCTAAGGGTTTCGGCTTCTATTTATAAGTCAACAGGTGGCTCCTCAACGGCCGGATGGATAAGTCTCAACACGGCTGACTCAGTGGTAGCGCCTGACCCTTCAACTTCCAGTAGTCGATGCGCCTCATCTTGGGGGCTCGGCTACATCTAATCAATTCCCTGGGTACCGACAAGATTCAAGAGCAACTCAGGACACATTCTACATACAAGATGACCCTTCAATTTGAGATGAAGTACTCGAAAGGCTCGGGGGCTCCGTGCCACGTGTCCTTCGGTTTTTTCTCTGGATTTTGCGGGATAATCTTGCCAGAATTTCAGGTTGACCCTCAGCCAGAGTCTACGACTCAACCTAAGGCTCGGGGGCTACTCCATATGGAGTGCGATTTTGCAATCGCACTTCCATATCAACTTCGGCTTCAAGACAATACGGGTATTGTTGAAGACCTTCGAGAGAAGAACTCGAGGACGCTTGGGGACTACTCGAGAAGACTTTAGGATTACTCAAAGATCAGCCGGAGTACCTTCCATCCTCGGGATGCTTCAAGTACTCTTGGGGACTTTCGACTTGTAGTACTCGAGGACGCTTGAGGATTACTCGTCAAGGCCGTCAAGACTACTCGAAGCTATCCTGCTCGACTACAAAGTACTCGGGGGCTTGTCGTATGGACCTCCCTGGGCCCATTACCTTGGTGGGTACCAGGACCGACTACTCGGTGGCCCCCTGGGACTACCCAACTTGTGCCGCACGGTACCTGATGGCGTGAGGCGCAAGGACTATTGTGGAGAAGTACTCAGATAGGAAGCTATACATACCATGCACTGTGTAGAGGACTCCTAGACGTACATGACTAGTACTCTCTCCCTAAACCGACCTGTAACCCTGCCTCCCGGACTATATAAGGCGAGGCAGGTACCCTTCTCTCTCATGACGCATCATCTTGTAATCACATCCAATCAATCCAGAGCTACGCCGCATACAGGACGTAGGGTATTACGCACCTCGCGGCCCGAACCTGTCTAAATTGTGTGCCACGTGTCTCTTCCTTCGAGTTACCGATCTCGGCGAGGCCACATTCATCTACCTCAGGTACTCCCCTTGGTAGGTTGCCGGTCTAAAACACCGACAGAAATGGGTCGATCAACGAGGTGGGACGGGCGGCTCCTTCGTACGCCCTTGAGGTTCGGTAAACCTCATGGACGAGCTCATGCCACCGAGGAGGAGAGTGTCGTTCCTCCTTGGCTGTGCCGTGTCCTCCTCCATGCTTCTAGGAGACTTGAAACCGAGTGCCTCCTCAAAGACGTCATCGAAGATGGCTTGGACGACGATGAACCCTTCTTCTTGGTGAAGAGACTTGTGGTTTTCTTCCACATGATTGCAACACTCTTCTCTCTAATACAATTCCGGGTTTCAACCGATAACTAGGCACTTCAAAAATTACTTCGGAATGTGGACTTCAAGTGGATTAAGGGTGTGGATTGTTTGAGCTATCAAGCTTGGGAACGATGGCTATGTCTATGGTGGTTCTGAACTCGAAAACTTGAGCACACAAATAGAGGAAGGAGAGAGCTACTTGCCTGCAAAGGACGGGCACCGGGGGGTGCATTTTATAGCGGAGGCCGGCCGGCCTGGGCCGACCGGCCTGGGTGGTTGCGTGCCCCTCTGACTCGGTTCTTTCTCCCAGTCATCTCCCGTTTGTGACCTTTGTGCCCGCGTGCTCCACTAGTTGCACCGCCCAAACGCTCTCGTCCACTCCTTTGCTTGCATTATTGGTCCTTCCCTTTAATGCTCTTGCTTTGAGTCATGTCCATGCTCCCTTGCTCCACTTGCTTCACATGCCACCTTGAATTTCTTGCAAAGTTATGCTTGCTGCCCGCCCATGCTTGTCCTTTGCATGTGGTCTTGATGAAAGTTGTTGAAAGGGCATCCAATGATGCATTTTAGTGCATGCATGATTAACTTAACTAGATTGCCTCCCTCTAAGCATGTCTTTAAGCACTCCTCTAATTTCGAAAATTAAAAATAATTTCAGAGCTATGGAAGAGCTCAAACATAAATTTAGAGAAGTTTTTAAACCATTAAAAACAAATGTAAGTCGATAAATATTTTCCGACTACATTTATATCAGTCTCACCGGTATTGCTCGCCTTCATTAGTGTTGATGGTAAAAACTCGTTTAACGTTTCGATTGGACTCGCAAGCGTACAAGTCACCTATGCCCTTCTTCACCTACAGGAGATCCCAAGGTTTGTCAATCCACGGAGCAAGGGGATTGCTAGCACTTAACCAAGCACTAATCTAGTTGACTAGGGAAACCTTTGAAGAGAGTATTAATCTAAAGGTAAAGACAATCTAACCTAAGTTAATCTAAGTTCATCAAACAAATCTAGGGTTAAACTAGATGGTAAAGGGTGGACACAAGATAGTGATTAAGAAAGATAAGCGTTCCCTCCCTAGGATCTAGGATATCATGGATATGCATCTACTACACGAGAGTGGTAAACCAATCTACCGGGGGTTGTGACCACCGTTTTGCCCTTTCCCTCCCCTTGTACTGTCACTACGCGAAGGTAATCGTGACTAGACCTATGATGGACACGATATGTTTATGGAATCTATGGGAGTAGAGGATATCATACGCCCGAAAAACACGGTAGCTAACCTTAATCATAAAGCATCATCAACATGAAAGCAATAGATTGAAACCACGAATCAAGTAGCGATCGCATAGCATGCATCCATCTAACCCTAGGGATGAACGGAGACATTACCCCATCATCTTACACGGATTGAAGAACATAGGGGTGATGGAGACTCCGGAGAACGTCGTCGATGAAGATGGCGGCGAAGAAGCTTGGGAACACCCCTAGGCCAGCGGCTTGGAGTCCTCCTCTTACTTCCTTCTCTCCGCCGGCGTTGATCCTTGCGACGAGCTCATCTAACTCTCTCCCTCATCTTGCAGCGGCTCTCCGATGAATAGATGTCAATGGGTAACCATCTTGGGGCGCCTAGGGGGTTTTTATGTCCTTGGCGTGCCTTTGGGTGTGGTCCACCTTGCCTTGCACGAGATCCTCCTTAGGAGAGAAGCAAACTTGGTTTCCATAAAATCAGCCAGATTTTCCTAATTCGCAGTCCTTCCTTACCAGCGCCATATCTCCCACGTCCGAACTCCAAATAATGCAAATTCGGTGTCCAGGTTCTGTGCCACGAAATTAGCTTCAACTTTGGTATTCATTTCTTTCCTTAAAAACGAAGATAAGATCTCCAAATCGGCCTTGTAAGATAATCTTTTCTGATTTCGGACTGACTGCGCAGCAGGGATTTCGGGGGCTATATCTCCTAGCTCCCTTATACGAATTGGACCTTCCACATGTCCAAATCGAAGGTATCGTCGAGGCTCACTACTTTAGTAGTCAAACTTTTTCCATTAAAGACCGTTTAAGTCTCCGAATCTGTACTGAAAGATCATGCTGTCCTGAGCTGCGAGAATATCTCTCGGGCTGAGTTGATCCCGTTGGTAAACATCCAATTCCCCGGAGTTTTGCGTGTTAATGCTTCGGTCATTGGGTTGTTTGGAGTCTTGTTCACTTCGTGTCTTTGACTTGTGACAGGCTTCATGATCTTCTTTTGAAGTGCTTGATGAACTTATCCCTAAAGTCTCCTCTTTAGCGTAGATTTCCTGCGTAAACAATGAACTCCAAAATCGACATGCAAGTGTGAACTTGTTACATCATTAGTATGCCTAGTGGCGGGTTATTTGCAAATCATAATCGAAACCAATGTATAACAAGTACTCTAGGTTGACGGAAATTCACCGTCAACATCTCCCCCATGCTTAAACCTTGCTCGTCCTCGAGTAAGTGATCCTCGCTTAAAAGGGAAATCAGCGTTGCCTTCCAATGTTATCCCTGCATTAGTCATTCATGACGAGACAAATTGCTCTCTCTTAAGAATTTATTTTTAAAGTTCAAGTTGTGACCGTCTTCTTTTTCATTATGGAAGATAGACTAACAATAAAGAACAAGCCACATTTAACACGATGCTCTCAAACTTAAGTGAACTTCAAACCTATACCTTGTCACATGGAAGAATTTCAAAAAGATGCATATCCAACATAAGTGAAAATCTCTTGCAAGAGCTCATGGAACACTCATCTCATCAAGTCACTTATGCCTATACTAGATTATTTTTAACCTACTCTACTCATATGTGATAGTGGAAGGCTTATGTGGATCTTGGAAGGTTAAAAACAATCCTAGCAAAACATACATCCGAAATATTGTCAAATTAAGAGAGAGGTCTATTGGAATTACCGAGACTCGTCAAAAAGGCCATGGAAAATAAATGTTGGAAAGAGAGAGGGATGAAACACACACATTTAGATAAGTGGACATGTGCAAGTGGCAAATGGAAGATCCCGAGGCACGAGTGAAGTCCTCGTTATCGGATTGCACATGGTTGGAAGATTTGAGTATGGATTTGTCATCAAGGCACTTGAGAACATAGGAAGCAAAAAGAACCGAGGAGCATCTTTATTATTTTTCTTATTTTTTTATTTCCTTCTAATTTTTTTCTCTTTCTTTTTTTTCTTCTTCCTTTTTTTCTTACTTTTCTTTTCTTCTCATCATATTTTTTTCTTTTGCTCCTCAAAACTTTTTGCAACATAATACTTACATAGAATTTGTGTCAGAGAATGACTCCTCCCCCATGCTTGAACGATGCTCGTCCTGAGCATAAAAGAGAGGGGAAATGACTGCTAAAGTAAGTATAAATTTCATAATCTTGTGCAATATTTGAATCTCCATCGAGAATTTTACTCCGTACTCAAATTGGGTTGTGCACAAGGAGGTGAACACAAAAAGATGTTTTTGGTTTACGGTGGAGACCCAACGAAGTTTGTGAAATTTTCGATGTGAAAACCCACAATGCATGGACAAAAAGGCTAGCATGAAAAAGTTACACAAAGGAATGACCAGCTTCTTAGTCTCGAACCATAGAAATCAATCCTAATCCAACTCATCAAAACATATGTTTGCAATCTACGGGTTTTGTTATCATAAAACATATATGTATATGTCTTTGGTAGGTACAACTTTGCAAGAGCATCACAAATATGTAGATAGCATAAAAGTTAAGTTTTCATAAAAACAACAAGTTATCCGGCTATCCATAAACTTAAATCAAAGAGCAAAGATATGTATGTGGGTCTAGAGCATAGTCATTTCACCTCCACAAATAAAAAGCCGGTATTTAAATTAATTTCATATCATATTATAGAGAGCAATTAGCCAAGACATGTGTAACTTCATGTAGGTAAAACAAAGCGGCAACTTTCATCATCTTTCCGTAAGTATAGGCAATATAAAACATCAAGGTGAACACATGGTCATGCCTATCTACTGAAAGTAAAAAGAAACCTAGGTTGTCCTCCTAGTAGCCATGTTATTGTTAGAAAGGAAAAACAAAAGGTTGCACCTAGTTGAGGTTGAAGACACACTTACAAGCATTTGTGTTTGGAAAAGAGAAGGTCTATGGAGGTGTTACCATCCTTTGTAGTTCTTCGTTGCCTTCTTCCGACATCTCCATGTATAGATGTGTCTTTTGCTTTTGTCTTGATTTATCAATGCTCCTAAACTTCTGAATTTGATCTTGTATGCTTAATGGAGTCATTAGTCGCCCTTCTCTTCAATGTTGTCATCACCATCTACTCTTTCTTGTTCTCATCATCTCCTTGCTGTCTCTTTTTTATGGATTTCCCCTGTCCAGAACAGAACATATATCGAAATATAGCTCTACTGAAAAGTTTATGAAATTACCTTTCCAACATGTGGTCATTCATCAAAAACGGAGTTCAAACAAGGGAGCTATGTCCATTTTACTTCAGCGCTGTGTTCTGTCCAAAACTGATTTCAGGATGTGTTGCACTCGATGATTATGGCATAACCGCTTGTAGGAACCTCTGATTGTCTTGATTCTTGATTTGTTGGAATCGTAACTTCATCAGGCTTCTAAATATCTAAAAATATTCAGTATTTTCCCTTCGAGACCATGCAGAATTTTGATGAGATCGATAGCTTCTCGCGCATTGATCCGGAGACGTTGATGATCTTGATCATTCTATCTTGTAGAGCATCATGTTGCACTTCCGTGTTGAAGATTCAGGGTCTCCCCCATGCTTAGCATTTTGCTAGTCATGGAAGAAGAAGACAAAGCATTTTTATCGTAGTCATCCTTCAATTTCCTTGTAGTGAGAGTCTTTATCTTGCCTGCAAGACGTTTTAAGCGCACATTCTACCCCCAAGGTGACGGTTGGGAGTAGATAGAATTGCCAACAATCCAACAATACCTCCTAAGACTCTCAACTTGTGGCATAATTAGTCTAATGAGGAATAAAAGCCTAATGAGTGTACGTGGTGCAAGGTCTGTATGCACATGAGAGGAGAGCATATAAACAAAGACAATGTTTCCACCTAGTTCTAAACACCATGTTTACAACTAGGTTGCCGAATTTCTCCATAGCCATAAAGGTTTATTTATCAAGGGTTAAAACACCATGTCTATCCCTAAATCAATAACTCTTATAGCACAAGAAAAATTAAGCATATTGCAGAGCTTATAAACTAACCAATGCAACATGAAAACATATGAAAAGCTAGCTAGGTTTATCAAACTTAACGATGATAGTCCGCAATCATGTTTAAACACCACGTTTACACAAGATCACAAAAGGAAAATACGCATAAGGCTTTATGAAGTATTAACATGGAAAATGAAGCATACATCATTAAGTATATAAAATAACCAAGCCAACTATGTACAAAACATGTATACACAAAGAAATATCACATTGATAACAAAATGCAATGCATGAAAATAAATAAATATGATCATGAACATGATGGTGGTTCTAAAAAGGAAAACTAAACTTAAATTAATAACCACAAGTTGATCATCATAAGATAGTGCCATTCTTTATTTTCTCTAAGAAAGGAATAAAAACATAAAGAAACGGGTTGCCTCCCGAAAAGCGCTTCATTTAAAGTCATAGAGCTCGACTTTCTCACATACCTTCTTTTCGTCGCATAGCCATGGCCCTTCATGCAAGAAGAAAAGGTACCAATGCAGCTTTAACTTACTTCCCATGTTGTGCTAAATCACTTATAGAAGACTTGCCCAAAGCATCCTTTTGTTTCATCGCTATCTCCTTCTTTATCATCCTTCGGTGCTGCCTTCACTCCATGAATTTTTCTTTAATGCCCCGTACAGAAAGTATAATCAAGCTCTAATCCATTTCACAGTGCACAAAATTTCCTTTCCAATGAGTCTTTATTTGCCCAAATCAGACTCCGGACAAGAGAGTTACGTCCGTTTTAGTTCGGCGATGAAATCTGTCCTGAAATTTCAGAACGCGCAACGCTCAATGTTTTCTCCATAACTCCTTGCACGGGTCTTCAAACTCGTTGGTTCTTGATGCGTTGGAATGGTAACTTGATGGAGCTTCTGGATATCTCATTTTCTCCATTTTTACACCTCTGAACAAGCTCTCAAATTGATGAAGACAGAAGCATCCATTGTGGGATTTATCTTGCAACTCTTTAAGCATGACTTCTTTCTTAATTATTCGAGCCTTGTCTACATGGTTAGTGAAAATCGGGCCTTCTCCCAACATGTGCTTCTTTAAGGTCATTAGCTTGACCAAGCGCAAAGCATGATCGAGATTTACAAAACTTATTGTAAACATACGCGTCCATAATTAACACCACATGTGAATTGTAGCAACAAGTCAAGGTGTAAATAAAAGAAGCATATGTTTCATGTATAGCACTTAGCTCATCATTAGGCAAAAGTTCTTTAGGTGTGAGATTAATTGGATCAAACATAAATGTTTCCTCTTTTTCACTCTCAAAAAAATCTAGCCTATAAACATGATCATTATTGGAACAAGGCATAGAATTTAAACTATCATTCATACTATTGGTTGAGCATGAGTATTTGAATTTATCAACATCAATACCAATAATATCTTGAGATTTCAACGCGTACCTTGTCTTAGAGCTTTTTCACCAAGAGTGATATTTGGTTCATCTAGCGGTGTTGAAGGCGAATCAATCTCAACGAGTGAAGGTGTCTCTTTGTTACCTTTTTGCACCGCCTCCATCTCATCATGTGGACGTGTAATCCATCAACTTCATTTGCATTTGTCTATTCTTTGAAGTCTTCATTGTCATCCCAATCTTCGTCTTCAAAGTCTTGTATGTTACTTTCTTTATCTCCCGTGTACCACATGTCGTCAAGATCACTCATCGTTGATTCACTCTTTTCTTCATTCTTGAGTACTTCCATGTCTTGCCTTGCTATTGTGTGGGCTTCAATAGAACATAAGCTATAACCTTCTAACTTGAGTCCTTTCTCCTCCCATTTATCCTTTGAGTCACTAGGCTCCTCATGGTTGTAATCTTCTCTTTCTTCATCATAGATCCTTGAGTTGTCAAACCGGTCAATCCATCCTTCATCTCCTTCTTCTCTTTCTCCTTCAAACATCTTTTGGATCGACTCTCCACTCATCTCTTGATCAAATATATCTTCAACTAGTTTGGCAATGTGTCGGCGTTCCTCCTTCCTTCGGTAGTTGATTAGTGGGGTGAAATCAACTTGAACCCAACCAGATTGATTGAACTCCGCCAATGGTCTAGCATTCCACATACTTCGGCCTACATTCATGTTAGTTTCAACATTTTTAAAATCCGAAATGACTTATCTTACCTTGGGAAGTGGATCTTCAATCTTTTGTATGGTCGGTTCATCTTCCTTGACCTCCGGTTCATCTTTTTCAGAAATTTCAGCAAGCACCTTGGGCTTGCTTTTGTCATTTTGCTCCTCTCGACAACGTCTTTGCCAATCTCGTTGCGTTCTTTGTCCATTGCTTATCCTTTGTAAGATTTGTGCGGCTTCACTAATTGTTTTATCTATTATATCACCGCCTACACACATGCTTACAAAACGAGACGAGTTAGAGGTTAGTGAAAAATAAAAGGTATGCAACATCAAGTCATTGGAAAATCCCAAGATCGGGCCTTGCTCAAGTAGTTCATTGAAACGGTCCCATGCTTCATCAATTCCTTCATCCTCTCCTTGCTTGAAAGTGAGCACTTGCTTCCTTAAGTCTTGGACCTTGCTTATGGGAAAGAACTTCAAAAAAAACTTCTTCACTAGCTCATCCCAATTTCCTTTTGCTTCAACGGACGCAAGTGTGTACCATCTTCGCGCTTCATCTTCGAGAGAGAATGGAAAAAGATTCCACTTAAACCAAGCGGCCAGAACTCCTTCTTGTTGCACTGTGTTGCATATCATCGTGAATTCCTTAATGTGTCTATATGGGTTGTCATCCTCCAATCCTCTAAATGGTTTTCTCGCCACTAACTTGATGATACTAGGCTTCACTTCATAGTGGGTTGTAGCAAGTGTCAAATCTGATTTTTGCATCTCAATGTCTTCCATTGACGGCATTGCTAGCTCCCTTAGTGACATCTCTTCGTCTTCCAATGGTGAGGTGAACAAATCCATCTAGGCACAAGAATACTAGAAAGAAAAACAAAAAATGATTTTTTTCTAGAAAATAAGGGTTAAATGTTAGTAATCAACAAAGTCAATACTAGATTAAATGTAGCAAACTGGCTTGGTCCCCGGCAACGACGCTAGAAAAAGGGGCTTGTTGATGGTAAAAACTCGTTTAACGTTTCGATTGGACTCGCAAGCGTACAAGTCACCTATGCCCTTCTTCACCTACGGGAGATCCCAAGGTTTGTCAATCCACGGAGCAAGGGGATTGCTAGCACTTAACCAAGCACTTAACCAAGCACTAATGGAGTGGTGAACCCAAGGTATCGAATCCGTGGAACAATGTGCAATGCAAGGATTCAATCTAGTAAAGCAAGGTAAGCTATCTTATGAAGACAAGTTGCATCTAATCTACTAACTCATAAAGAAAACACATCTAATCTAATCTACTAAAGAGGTAACAAGAGAAAGCAAGAGATAACCAATCTAGAGAATATAGATCATGCTTATGTTGTAGCTCCAAACAAGATAGATGAAGATAGAAAAGCGAATCTCATTAAAAGCATCTTTAAATCGTGGCCTTCCATCCGACTCCGAAAACGCCCGCCTTTCGGAACCCCCGTTCTGTCACAACGTATCCCTACTCATGAGGGTAGTCTAGGGTGAGTTCGGTAGAACAAGTTGAAATCACTTGGCCGGTCCGGTATGCACCTCTAGCCACCGCGTCTACAAGAGCACCCTAAGTAATCTAGCTGCAAACTAGATCGTAGAAGAAGCAAAACCAAGAAGAAAAAAATCATCGAGAAGGCACTTGATCGCTAGAAATCGAATTCACTTACAAACTTCACTATGAATGATTACATGAACAAGATCACCACCGGGATCCTACCTCGATCTTGATCCTTGCTCCGGAGCTCTGACGTGGTCTTCCATGCAAGGTTCCCACGTCGGCTAGGGAGACCCTAGACAACTAGCACGACCCTCATCTCCGAGATGGTGTCCCTCAAGCTTCTCTGCTCCTCGGCGGTGGATTACGACTTGGTTCCTGCGTGGCTCTCGGTCAGGGGGCTATTAATAGCCTGAGAAGCAATTAGGTCAAAGGGGAGGCCGATTGGGCCCCCTAAAGGGCTGGGCCGGCCGGCCTAGGCAGACCGGCATGGGCCCTTTTCGGCCCAGTTTGCTGCCTCCTTCGCCCGGTGTTGCTTCTCTCGTCTTCTAGATCCTCTCCCCTTTTGCATGTGGGCCCTTGACGTCGGTTTCTCTCCGAATTGGACTCAACTCCTTGTCTTGCAAGATTCAGCACTTTTCTGGTTCGGTCCTCGGAGTTTATCATCTTCTCGGGCTTGGTCCTTGGGCTCTTGGAGTCATGTTCACTTCATTGCTTGACTTGTATCGGGCTTCAAGGTCTTGTCATGAGGTGCTTAATGAATTTATCCCGGAAGTTTTGCTTTCAACGTTAAAACCCTGCATAAACACTTAACTCCAAAACCGACATGCACAAGTGAACTTGTTATACCACGGGGGTTAGTACCAATGGATAAGATACAAAAGTCATGCCAACACCGAAGGTAAACTCATGGCTAGGTTGACGGATTTTCACCGTCAACACTTGCCTATGAGCTTGGACGCCTTCACCTAGTGTAGCCGGATCAATTCGTTGGAGGGGATGTCCAACCCTACTACGAGCAAGGGTATAACTACCAAGATTATCAACACCAACCACCGGCGGAGGATTAGGAAGGAGGAACTCTTTTCTTTTCCCTTTTTATGTAATTTTCAGCTTGTGTTTTCTTGTGTTTGCGTAGTATTTTCAGTCTTCATTTAAATTTCAGCAAGTGTGTTAGTTTATTTTCAGCATGTATTTTAGTTTGTTTTCATCATTAATAAAGACACCACCTTGTTTACACCATTGGAAAAGTTACAAAATTTGTGCCATGATGATATATGATTATAATTGCCGTTTTGTTTATCTTTGTAATTGAATTATGCATGTTAAAGCTAGTGCTCTCTTAAAATATGAATCTGAATTTATCTAAATGCTAGCTTAATCTTTAGCGGAGGTTATGATTAAAATAAAGACCCATAGTTTTTTATGTTCTCTCAAGTTATAGATAGATTAAAGATGGTTTTTATGCGCAAAAATATCGCTAACCTTGTCATGAATATCACTTGTGTGTTGCTCAACCTATCCAGAGCCTTATATATATTTGAGTGCATAAACCTTAGTGTACAAGATTTATTTTTGAGTGAGTAATTGCAGGCCATGATTTCTCTGGCCCGAGACTAAGAAGCTGGTAATTTCGTTTTTGCGTATCTATCTTTTTGCTAGCCTTTTATCCGTGCATTGTGTATCCCCGCATCGGAGATCTCATAAACCTCGTTGGATATCCACCCTTAAACCAAATATCATCTTTTGTGATTACCTCCTTGACCACAACCTATCATTGAGGATGGATCATCAATTCAAGGAAGATTGCAAGACGGTGCCACGATTAAAGATCTCAAGTATCTCTCCAAAGGAAAAGTATTTCTGGTACCTACCTTACTTATCACCTCTTTGCCCGAGGACGAGCAACGTCTAAGCATGGGGAGGAGGTAGGTACGATGTAATTTTAGATTTCAAAAGGGGAGCAAATAAAAAATTTTCAAAAGAAAGAAAGAAAGAAAGAAAGAAAGAAAATATATATGTAACATTATTTTCCCCTCCTTGATATAACATTATTTTCCAATGACCTTTTTGACGAGTCTCAGTAATACCCTGAGAAGCTTGTCTTGTTTTGACAACACCTAAACTTTCCCAAAAAGCTCCATATAAAGCCTACCACACATATATGTTATGAGAGGGAAAGGAGTAGAATATATAGGCTTGAGAAACAAGATGAGATGAGATTTCCTGAGCAATATGCAAGGTGATTTAAATTTGTGAACTTGGTTTAGCTCTTTTTCATCTCGTTCTTTATTTCAAAATTTCTGAGATCTATTTAAATTTTGGGAGCATGTTAATACTTGTGGGGTAAGCTTAATTAAGAATCTACCCTCCGTAGAGATGAAGGCTAGTACATTATCGAACTTTGACGAATTAAAATTTCGAGATCATTATGTTTTATCATGTATGATCAAGTGCAAGGTTTAAACATTGATGGGCAACGATTATATCCATCGAAGGCTTACTCGAAGATGAGCAAGGTTTAAGCATGGGGGAGATGTTGACGGTGAAAATCCGTCAACCTAGCCATGAGTTTACCTTCGGTGTTGGCATAAGTTTTATATCTTATCCATTGGTACTAACCCCCGTGGTATAACAAGTTCACTTGTGCATGTCGGTTTTGGAGTTTAGTGTTTATGTAGGGTTTTAACATTGAAAGAAAGACTTTCGGGATAAGTTCATCAAGCACCTTGTGACAAGACCTTGAAGCCCCGTACAAGTCATGCAATGAAGCAAACTTGACTCCAAGAAGCCAGGGACTCAACCCGAGAAGATGACAAACTCCGAGGACCTAACCAGAAAAGTGCCGAATCTTGCGGGACAAGGAGCTACGTCCAACTCAGAGAGAAACTGACGACAAGGGCCTACATGCAGAAGGGGGAAGGATCTAGAAGACTCGGGAACTGACGCCACGCGAAGGAGGCCGGGAACTGGGCCTAGATGGGCCCAGGCCGGCCGGCCCAGCCCAGTCTAGGACCCATTTGCCCCCTCCTTTGACCTAGCCGCCATTCGGGCTATTTATAGCCCCAGGGTCAAGAGCCACGCATCAATCAATTCGTCATCGGCCGCCGAGGAGCAGAGAAGAGAGGGACACCATCCTGGAGAGGAGAGGGTCGAGCTAGTTGACTAGGGTCTCCCTAGCCGACGTGGGAACCTTGCAAGGAAGACCACGTCGGAGTTCCTAGAGCTAGAAGAAAGATCAAGGTAGGATCCCGGTGGTGATCTTGTTTATGTATCATTGTATTAGTTGAATTATCAATTTGAATCGATTTCTAGTGATCAAGCGTTTCTTCGATGATTTCGTTTTTCGATCGGCTTTGCTTATTCTAGATCTATTCTCGAGATAGATCACATAGGGTGTTCTTGTAGCCGTGGTGGCTAGAGGTACACGCCGAATCTTCCGAAAGAACTCGACTTGTCCTTGGACTTGCCCTAGACTACCCACATGAATAGGAATACGTTGTGGCAGAATGGGGGTTCCGAAAGGCGGGCGTTTTCGGAGTTGGACGGGAAACCACGATTTAAAGAGGCTTCTAATAAGATTTGATTTGCTACTTCTTCTCTTGCTTGGAACTTCAACAAAAGGCTTAACCCGATCTCTCTAGATCGGTTTATCTACCCTATCTATCTTTGTTACCTCCGGTCTTTCGTAGATTAGATTAGTTTTGTGCTCTTTATCTAGATGCATTAGGGTTTCTCTTTACCGAAGATTGAAGTTACTTGGCTTTACTAGATCATCTTTTCCATCACACATTTGTTCCACGGATTCGATACCTTGGGTTCACCACTCGAGGGAAGAAGGGTCCCTTGACTACGACGGGAGAATTATCCGCTTGCAAGTCTAAACGAACTTTGATACAACTATTAACCGTCAACACATAGGGGGAAACCACTTGCCTTCCTCTACAAACTGGCTATCTTCTTCTTCGTAGACAGGCTCTTCCTGATCCCTCCAATGGGGAGCTCAGACAAAACAGGCATGATATCTACGCACAAGCATATACAATCAAACAATAAATAAACAGTACACCAAACAGTAACAAAATCTGAAAACACATTGTCTAAAAGATTCTACTCGCTGAGGCGATCATTTCGGTATATAGACGCTAAAAACAGAGTTAAAACAATAAAATTATGGTTGAAACAAGTTACAAGGGCCTTTCTGCAAGAAAACTAAATCTACAAGACAATTATAAATAAAACCAGTGACTAAAACATAATTTTATATAAAAATAGTAGGGCTAACATGTTAAAACAAGTTAAAAGGACCTCGGGTGCTATTAAACAGAGCAGGCAGGGGCTAGAACATAATGTTTAGGACCCGTTTGCAAGGGTTTATGTATGTGGGAGGACCGGCATGTGAAAAGGCAAAAACCCAGAGTCTCTTAAAAGAAAACGACTTGATTGAGCTGTGGATCTCTGATCCAACGGCCGTGGCGGCGATGGACCGCACCGTGAGCCCGGTGCACGGGTCCACGATGGACCGGCCACATAACATGAAGGGGTACGCAATCCTGTCCATCCATCACATATCACATAGACCAGGACGCATGCAAGTGGGGGTGGCGGCGGACTCGCCGGAGTGCGGCGGCGCGCGGCGGAGGGTTCGCCGGTGCAGCCCTAGATCACGCTATGGGGCACCATTTCGTGCGTGTGTGGACTCTACGCGTAGCTGGAGCCAACGCGCACATATCTAGGGGTTTAAGGGAGTGGCTTGCGCATCCACGGTGGCCGGCACCGAAAGGGGGCGGCGCGGGGCTCACCGGCGTGCGGGTGTTGGTGCTACGACATGCAGTGAATGATCGGGGATGGCGGGAAGTTGATGCTTACCACCAAGAGACGGAGAAAACATACTTGCCGGTGAGGAAGGGGTTACGACGGTGAAGATTGGTGACGGCGACGAGCTTGGGGCGGCACACCAACGTGACAGGGGCGCAGCTCCTGAGGGCCTTGAGGACGTGAACTTGCGGCAAGAAAAGCTCAGCGAGCGCCAGATGCAACTCCAAAAAAAGGGAGAGAGAGATGAGCGCTTCACCCGTGATGTGTGCTCCACCGACGGCAATGGCGGAACCGAGGCAGTGGCGATGGTGAATGGGGTACTCGTGTGTGTGTGGGTGCGATGCGAGTGCAAAGGGGAGGGCGTGAGATCGAGCTTGAACTTAAATAGCAACAGAGATAAAGGGAAGGGGGAACGGTAGGGCGCGATGGCCGGCAGCCTTGCCATAGATGGCCGGCGATCATTGCGGGAGGTGGGGCCGAGAAACGGCAGAGTAATTGAGGTAGGAGGGGGCGCGGGGATTAACTTCCCATTAATCACGACTTAAGGAAGGAAAGGAGGGCGAGGGGAGACGGGAGGACACGGCCGATAGCCCGATCGGCTCCGGCGGGCAAAACAGAGGAAAGGAAAGGGAGGGAGGAAGGAGAAGGGGGCTGACAGGCGGGGCCGGTGTGTCAGTGAGGGAAAGAAAAAAGAAAGAAGGAGGCGGGGGACGCGGGCCGCTGCGGGAGGGGAAGGATGGGCCGGTGGACCGACTAGGCCAAAAGGGAGGTAAGGTCCTTTTTCTTTTTGTTCTTTTTCGTTTTCAAACTCTTTTCAAATCAAACCTTTTCAACTCAAATTCAAACCAAAACTTTTCAAACTTTTTCACAACGTTTGATAAACCTTTTTGACCTCACACAAGCAACCAAAAACCATGCATAGCCAAATAATGATGCACAATCACTTGTTGTCTCTAGATTAATATTAAATTAAATAATTTAGAGCTCAAATTTAAATAACATTTCATTTTAAATCCTTAAGACTATGCTATCATGTTGCTTAGGTGAATCTTAGTGATAGAATTTTAGGGTGTCACAATCCTACCCCCTTAAAGAGAATCTCGTCCCGAGATTCAAAAGATTTAGAGAACAGCTGAGGAAAATCTTCTATGAGTTCATCCTCTCTTTCGCAAGTTGCTTCTTCCTCAGTGTGATGACTCCACTGCACTTTACACATTCTGATGACCTTCCTCCTAGTAACCCTTTCCGAGGTATCCAAGATCTTAATAGGATATTCCTTTTAAGTCAAATCTTTTCCCATTTCTATGTCTTCCAGCAGTACTAGTTCTATTCTGACCTCACTTGTACATTTCTTTAACTGTGATACATGGAACACATCATGAACACCTGACAACTGTGCTGGCAACTCCAACTGGTAAGCTACTTCTCCTCTTCTTTCCACTATCTTGAAAGGACCTTGAACCTTCGCAGACCACCGATAGGTGACACTCTGAGGTATGCATAGTCACCAACTTCCAGAACCAGTTCTCTTGTTCGAGGATCAGCGTAACTCTTCTGACGTGACTGTGCATCTTTGAGATTCTCTCTAATGATCTCAACTTGCCTCTCTGCTTCTCTTATGATGTCTGGTCCAAAGAGCTGACTATCTCCAGTCTGGTTCTAAAACAACGGTGTTCTGCACTTTCTCCCATACAAAGCTTCAAATGGTGCCATCTTGATGCTGGACTGATAGTTGCTGTTATAAGCAAACTCTGCATAAGGCAAACTCTTATCCCAACTACCACTATTCTTCAACGCACAAGCTCTCAACATATCCTCAAGAATCTGATTTGTCCTTTCTTTCTTCTCGTCTGTCTGAGGATGGTATGCTGAACTGAAGTTTAGCTTTGTATCTATTGATTCATGCAACTTCTGCCAAAACCGTGAAGTGAACTGAGTGCCTCGATCCGACACTATCTTCTTTGGTACCCCGTGCAAACACACTATCCTTGAATTATATAACTCTGCCAGCTTGACTCCTGTATAGGTTGTCTTTACTGGAATAAAGTGTGCTACCTTGGTTAATCTATCCACAATAACCCATATAGAATCATACCCGTCACGAGTACGAGGTAATCCTACTATGAAATCCATACCAATCTCTTCCCACTTCCACTCAGGTACCTTTAAAGGTTGAAGCAATCCTGCTGTCCTT
The DNA here is from genome assembly GCA_947561735.1 of Cenchrus americanus. Taxonomy (NCBI): domain Eukaryota; kingdom Viridiplantae; phylum Streptophyta; class Magnoliopsida; order Poales; family Poaceae; genus Cenchrus; species Cenchrus americanus. The sequence continues at coordinate 109,688,515 of OX387240.1, forward strand.
TGATACTCATCTTTCACTCTCTCACATGTGTCACATAAAGGTACATGAGCTGCTATATCCTTTTTCATTCCATACCACTAATACCTTTGTTTCAAATCCTGATACATCTTAGTACTTCCAGGATGGATAGAGTAAGCTGAATCGTGTGCTTCCTTCAAAATAGTTTCTCGCAGCTCCTTGATCTCAGGTACACAGATTCTGTTCTTGAACCACACAGTTCCTTGCCCGTCTTCCCTGAACTCTGGAACCTTTCCTAACTTTATCAGCTTCTTATACTCTGCAATCTTCTCATCAGTCAACTGTCCTTTCCTAATATCATGCTCAAGTGTCGACTCAATCTCCAATGTCAAAGTCTCACTCTGAGCAACTATTCCCAAGTTAAGTTGTGCGATCTCCCAACATAAGTCCTGAGGTAACAAGTGCCCTATCAGCATGTTGGTCTGACTCTTCCGACTCAAAGCGTCTGCTACAACATTTGCTTTACCAGGATGATACTGAATATCCAAATCATAATCCTTGATTAACTCCAACCATCTTTGCCATAGATGTAGATCCTTCTGAGTAAATATGTACTTCATACTCTTGGGGTCGGTGAAAATCTGACACTTATTCCCAATCATATAGTGCCTCCAAATCTTCAAAGCATGAACAACTGCTGCCAGCTCAAGATCATGAGTAGGATAGTTCTGCTCATGTTCCCTTAACTACCTTGAAGCATATGCTACTACCTTTCCTTCCCGCATCAACACACAACCCAATCCTTGCCGAGAAGCATCACGGTACACATCAAACCCTTTGTATATATCCGTCATGATCAACACAGGAGTTGTAGTCAATCTTTTTTTTAATTCATCAAAACTAGCCTGTCACTTCTCATCCCACTTAAACTCCTTACCCTTCTCAAGTAGAGTTGTATGGGGTTTCACAATTTTAGAAAATCCCTCTATGAACCTACGATAGTATCCTGCAAGTCCTAGGAAACTTCTGATCTCCGGTACATTCTTAGGTGGACTCCAGTTCAATACACCCCGAACCTTGCTTGGATCCACTGCAATCCCTCCATCAGTGTGATGTGTTCGAGAAAAGAGACCTCCTTCAACCAGAAATCACACTTGCTGAACTTGGCATACAATTGATGTTCACGGAGCTTCTGCAATACAAGCCTTAAGTGTTCTTCATGTTCTTCCTCGCTCCAAGAGAATACCAAAATATCATCAATGAATACCACAACAAACTTATCAAGATACTCCATGAATACCTTGTTCATCATGTACATGAAGTACACTGGAGCGTTGGTCAAGCCAAAAGACATCATAGTGAACTCATACAACCCATATCTAGATGTGAATGCTATCTTAGGTATATCCTCCACTCGGATTTTCAACTGATGGTAACCTGATCTAAGATCTATCTTGGAGAATACTTTAGCTCCTCTCATCTGATCAAACAAATCCTCAATCCGAGGTAAAGGGTATTTTTTCTTGATAGTAACCTCACTAAGAGATCGATAGTCTATACACAATCTCCTAGATCCATCCTTTTTATCAACGAAGAGTGTGGGGGCTCCCCATGGTGATGAACTAGGACGGATAAACTCTTTACTAAGTAGTTCCTCTATTTGTTTCTTTAGTTTAGCTAAATCTTTAACATCCATTCTATATGGTCTTTTTAATATAGGAGCAGTACCATGTATAATTTCAATATTAAATTCAATATCACGATCAGGTGGCATACCTGGCAGATCCTCTGGAAATACATCCGAGAATTCACTCACTACCCTTAAATCCTCAAAGGCCTTGCCTTCTACTGAATTCACAGTTCCACTGTTGGATGAGGGTGTACCCACATACTCTATTCTCTCTCCTTGTGGACTTGTTAACAATACTGACTTCTTTCGACACTGAATAACTCCATCACAACTTCTTAACCAATCAATCCCAAGAATGACATCTATCCCCCATCATTTTAAGACTATCAGATTAGCAAGAAAGTCTACTCTAATGATATTAATCTTTACTTGTGGGCATATGTAACTAGTTTTCATTTCTCCTCCCGGGGAGCTAACTATTAGTGGATTCTTCATGAGCTCATAGATAAGTTATGTTGTGTCACAAATTGATCAATTATGAAAGAATGTGATGCTCCCGAATCAAATAATACTGTAGCAGGTATAGAGTTTACAAGAAATGTACCCAATACCACGCTAGAGTCATTCTGGGCTTGCTCCACTGATACATGATTAACCCGGCCATGCACATAGTTCTGCTGGCCTCTCTTGCTAGGAGTCTGTGGAGTATGAGCCTACGAAGATGGCTGCCCAGATCTGTGATCATTGTCCCTCTGAGGAGTCTGCACCACTCCCTTAGGACAGTTGTTGGCACAGTGTCCCAGCTCTCCACACTTGAAGCACCCATTGGGCTGAACAGGAGTAGTGTTCTTGACAGGTGCCCCAAAGCCATTATTGGAACGACTCTGCTGAGGAGTAGGAGCTCTAGGCGTCTGAGGGTTGAAGTGTTGTGGTTGAAACGAGCGCTGTAACTGCAAATTCTGTGGATACCTTCCACCTTGTCCACTAGGATGGTACTGAGATGGACTCTGCTGAGAACTGAAGCGAGGACGGGTGTTGCTACTTGACTGTCCATGTGACTGAAACTTGCGTTTCTGCTCGCCTAGTTCATTTCTCTTGCTTTCCAGTCCAATTGCCTTGTTCACCAGTGTCTGAAATTCTGGAAAGGTGTGGCTCTGCAGCTGATAGTTGAGAGGCCCAATCAAACCATCCAGGAAACTTTCCTGTCTCTTAGGACCAGTGTTCACCTCATCCGGTGCATAACGAGACAGATGAGTGAAGTTGTCCAAGTACTCAGTGACAGACATGCTTCCCTGCCTTAGTGACAAGAACTCCTTCTGCTTAAGCTTGATTACCCCTGAAGGGATGTGATAGGTACGGAAGCTGTCACGGAACTCCTGTCAAGTGATATTCTGCCTATTGGGATGTGCAGTTGCATATGCATCCCACCAATCTCCAGCCTGTCCCACAAGTCTTCCAGCAGCATATAAAACCATTTCCCTATTAGTGCACTGAACAATCTCCAGTTTCTTTGTAATTGTCTTCAACCAATCATCTGCATCCAGCGGATCAGTTGAGTGGGAGTAGGTAGGAGGATTGTGGCTCATGAACTCCTTGTGTCTGTCCCTGGGCGACGGACGAGTTGGATGTGGTGGCTGGTTTTGCTGAGCCTGCATTTGCTGCACATTGCTGGTGAGGTTTTGGATCAACTGCATCTGCGCTGCGAAGACCTGTTGCATAGCCGGATCCATTGCTTGATTGACCGGTAGGGGTGGTGCAGGATTCTGCTGATTAGCAATATGAGCACAGATCACAGGCGGTACATCTTGACCTCCTCCAGACCTGGTGTTTACCATTAAATCATTAGAAAAATATATTTCAGAGAGTTGTATTGAATTGATGCATAATAAGATAACTCAAAACAAATAAGCAACATGACTTCCAACTAGGACAGATTCTGTTGACCTCAATGAATCAGGTGTAACTCTCTGTATAATTATCCAAAAATCATGAATTTTTACCATGTTGTGAGGTGCAAAATTGTGAAACTATTCCAACTGGAATCACCTCAATTGAAGATCTACAACTCGAGATAAAATTCAAACAGTGCAGCTGTGTCAGCAGAAATTACAGACTGTGATATGCTCAATACTTTGTGCATAACTCCCAGAATACATGCTGTATACTATTGAATTTTTGAAAGAAAATCATCCTTAAAATTTGTGAACTACCCCAACTGGTTTCATGTCATTTGGAGATCTGTAGCTCGAGACAAAATTAAATCATTACTGCTATGTCAAATAACTGCGAGAACAGATTTGCATCATTCCAAACTTGCATGAGAGATAAAATAGAAGACAACCAGATTTGAACCCAAACTAAATTTATTTAACTTAATGGTTTCTTGTTGTATCGTGGTCATCACTCCACCATACAACTCACACACAAGCAAAATCCAAATCAAATATGTTTTCAAGCAACATCCAATTATTACAAGCATACGTCCTCACAGGAACGGTCTATCGAAACTTGAAAAGGTGAAGGCAGGCATACTAAGATCCTAGACAAGACGGGTCATCGCTTCAGCTGTGCCATAGCAGTGTTTCTTGCGTGGAGGAGAGGTTGTAGTTCGGTACAACATTGCTTCCTGAGGGGGTCGTTGACTAGCAAGCTGTGCTTCTAGATAGGCAATCCTAGCCTTAGCAGTCTGCAGTTCTTCATGGTACCTATCCATCTCAGTTGTTGCACCTTCAAGGTCAGTGTTCAGTGCAACAGTCACTCGAGCCAAGATGTCTATGCGGTCATTACCTCCAGCAGGCACTATGGTCTCCTCAGAGCCACTCACACGGCGAGGAACATGACAGAACTCATACCCATGTAGACGTTCACGTTGGGCATTGCAGAGTGACCAGAGAGCCCTTCTAGCTGCATCATTGACCGCAACAACATCAATGGAGAAGTGAGCTTTGTTGTGATGTGATGAGTGGTTCCTGCACCCATTGGTACGGTGTCAATCAAAGGCACACGGATGTAGACACGGCTGGTGTAGTAATCTCTCATACCAGGCTCACTGAAATGCTTGGTGACATAGAGGAGCTTCATGGTGTACCCCAGATGTTGCAGTACCTCTTGCAATAGAACACAGAACTGCCCGTTCTCATATTCAGTAGAGTGCTTATGATACTCAGCTCCACGATAGCGAGGATCATCATCCTCTTCCTCCTCAGGATTTTCATCACCATTGTTGTTGTCTTCATCATCATCTCCGTTGTCATCCCCTGAATCATCAGGAACTCCATGTAAGGAACCGCCCAAATTATCTCGACTAAACCGAGTTATCATCCAATGATCCACCTGGCTTAATCGCGATAACCCCGGTAGTCCCCGGTACGCGTCTCGAGCATCGCCCAGGAACAACACACATACCGTATTTACATCATGGCAACCATCACAAGGATACACGTGAGAGCAAAATTTTAAAATTTAGTTTACAAGTCATGATCATATTACAAAAATTCAGAAATTATAACTATAACATGTAAGCATCTAGAAGACCAAAGTTTCATTGTTTGTAAGAAAATGATTAACCATTTTAGATGTAGCCTAAGTCTAGGTGAATATCTAACATGTTTTTCCTAGGTTGAGAGTTAAATCGCAGCGGGAAAGAAATAAAGATATATGGTGCAACGATGATGTCCTTGCCCATAAGACACCACCTGCACTAGCTTGGAGCAACTTCCACGACATCCACATTGCCGGCTCCGGCGAGATGAACATGGCAATCACTCACAAGAAGGAAACCTGCAAAACAACTTATTAACGGCAACACCGTAAGTACATTGCGTACTTGCAGGACTTGTCCACAATACTATATATTTGGTGGATGCGTGAGGCTTGTCAAATTTTAACATTTGATAATAAAATGCGAGCATAATTTCTCAAGTGAATAAGCAAAAGACATGGCATTCTAAAATCTCTAAGTCAAACATCAAGTAAATGCAATAAGTAAAGTGATATCATAATCATGAGCTCAATATTTCGAGAACTCCATTCGCAACTCTACGTTAAAGGGAAAGTACAGGAGCGTGCTAAGTGACCGAGAGCGCGGCTATTGCAATAGATTATAACCCTGCAGGGGTGTACAACTTTTCCCACATGAGGCACAAGACCAATGACCATACCCTTTAGCCTAGGATAAGTGTTAATTCATGCCCTCGACCTTTCACATACCCGCACCCTACTATGAGCGAACGGCCGGAAGTGTATAGATGTACCGGACACGGCCGATCACACCTCATCCCACCCCGCGCCGAATCCGGTCAAGGTACGGTGCGACTTATGCTACTTAGCTTACCAACCCATTATGAGCATGTGGTTTGTACGGAATAGTGCTCAGGTACAAGTCAATAACAGTCGGGCCTTAACCGACTCAAGCAAGACTAAGTCAAGTGAGCTCCATTCTTCACATGACCCTACCATTCTTGTTCAAGTCTCGTATCATCAATCATGGAGTTCATTTTAAGTCATTCATAGCTATATATCCATATGTTTAAAAGAACAAACATCCTATAACTCGCAAGTGGTGGTGACCTTTCCACCTCTCGACTTCTACCGATAACTAAGCATGACTAAGCAATTATAATGATATTTCTAACATACATACTTTCACTAAATAAGTTGAGCTAATTCCAAGAGTTGGCATGTCTAATAGGTTCTACACATTGCATATGTCTAGATAGAGCTAAGCCCATGCACAGTCATTAATAAGTAAATAGCATTTCACATCTAGAAATTAGAGTGAGATATATTGGTGCCTGCCTGAGATCGGTGCTGCAAGAACGCAACACTCCGGAACATCATCTATGAGATTAGATGAATGCATGAGTTAGAAAGGTTGACATGAATGTATGCATATGTGATGCAAAGACTTATGATAGATGAAGGATAACATGCTCCAAGGTCATTGTGTAAGCAATCAAAGATTTGGAATTAAGGTGCACAAGTAATTGCATAGGGTAAAAATGTACAAACAATTATTCACACAAGTGCACATAACATTCTAAGTCAATTTATAACATGGGAAGGCTATAAACATTAGTTGTCCTATTTTAGTTTCATATGAGGTATCACATAATTAGATTGTTATAACATATAGCCTTAACCATGAGAGTTATATCATGATCAATGGAAGCTAACAAGTTAGATTCATAATTTTTGAAGCACATATGAAGACATTATACATCTACTAATTAATTAGGTTCAAAGATATCTTAAACTGTACTAATCTATACATAATTCATGCAAGAAAGTACTTACATTAGATCATACACACCATAAGTGAACTAGAAAATTGGTTTCATACTTTTTGGACCAATAGAGAATTAACTATGCAATTAACAAGATAAACACTCACATAATTAATTCAGATAATTAATTATTTAATTTGGAGTTAAACTCATTTTTAATAGGTTCTTAACATCATTAGAAAACCAACAAAATTTATTTCACATTTTTCTAATCTATATACAATTTTATATGAATTATACAAGATGGTATACGAGAGATGAATAGTAACCGCGGACCGTCCGTGGTCAACTGACGGACCGTCCGACCCTGGAGGCGAAAAAACAACGTCTCTGGAGGTTTTTTTGTGCAGTTTACGGACCGTCTATCCCCTAAGGTCGGACTGTCCGCCCCTGGGCCGTGGCTCACCGTCGAGCTCGTCGTCGGCGGCTACGGCCTCGGTTTTGGGTGGGGTTTGTTTCTATGGGTTCCTGAGAGTGTATAGAGTTGATTCCAAGTGATAGATTTGACATGCATAAGGTATTTTGTGCTCTAGGTCATCAATGGTGAAGAAACCCTAAAGGCTCGAAGGATATTTGTGGGGCTTGTTTGAGAGCAAAAGGGAGAGCGGGATTGGTGAGGAAAGCTCACCAATGACATGTAGAGCATGAGCAATGGGCCGCTTGTTGGCGTAGGGCGGCGTTGGAGTAGATCGAGCTGAGTTCCTCCATGGATGTTTGGGGAAGAAGATGAAGAGGCTTGGGGATGGCCTTCTCCTTGATCTCCGGCGAGGAAGAGGTGGAGGAGATGGTGGAGAAGCTCACTGGAGACATCCTCCGGTGATCCTCCGACGAACTCCGGAAAGGGTGTGGTGGATTTGATGGGAAAGAAGAGTTTCTCATCCATGGTTGAGTTGGAGAAGAAGAAAGAGAGGGGGGAGCTTCTGGTGTGTCTAGGGAGGGGAAAGAGAGGGGGAGGGCGCTGGGTGAGGTGGAGGGTCGGTGGCACACAACGGGGGCGCGTGGCGCGGCTTCTCTGCGCGCACGACACGCAGGCAGCGGCACGCACGGACCATCCGTGAGGGAGGTATGGACCGTCCGTCCGTTCCAGACAGAAACATCTCTCCTTTCTCTAAATCCTAAACTTGATCTTCCAAGCCTCCGAAAATTCCACAAAAAATTGTGTTAATAGAAGAGATCATGGGCAACCCATTTTGCTTGAATTTGGAATCATAGCTATTGTAGAATTGAAAAGAAAATTCTTCCCAGAATGATACTTTTGAGATTTCGGGTAAGCTGTTTGACATTAAGATTAAGATGATCTCTAAAAATTCAGAAAGAGATACTTAAATTCATGTTGGAAGAAGTACTAATTAATCAAGTCATCACACAACATAGGTTCTATGGTCAAAATCTAAGTTGCTTCCCAAGGATGCATATTCACTTTATTCAATAAATTAATTAAAAAAATACAAGGTCATTTAAACAAACCTAAGAATTTTATCTTAGCAAAACCATTATGCTCATGATACAAGACTAACATTGAAATTACATTTTGGGCTGTTACACTCCACCCATAGCATTGGGTGCAGGGGCAACTGACACAGGGGGTGCATCTTCTGCTGCTTCAGGTGCTGGTGGGATCACAATGTCACCATCTGCATCAGCTTCTAGGACAATGCCATCATACAACGGTGGCTGCTCAACTGGATCTTCCTCCTGCTGCACTTCTTCAGGGTCTTCTTCAACCTCAGGTTCCGGCTGCACTTCTTCCGGATCCTCCTCAATTTCAGCCTCAGGTTGCACCTCTTAGGGTTCCTCCTCAACAACAACCTCTGGCTGATGACGAGGAGCCAGCTATCCATGAGGGAAACGAGCACCAGTGCTCTTGCACCATCTGACAAAACAAAGCTGAACTCAGTATAGAATAAATCAAAATGATAGAGTTTAAATAATAAACAAGAATAATTTAGATTTTAAGCGTAAATAAGATGATTTGAAGCATGCCATGGCTTTCTAGAACATGAATCCCTAATGTCGACCATTTCTAACTAAGGCTGCGACCTACAGTCATTACGGCTCTGGTACCACTTTGTCACACCCGATTTTACAAGGAAAACCGCTGAATGCATCTCATATGTGTGCCAGGATCAAAATTACACACACATGATAGACAAAAGAGTGTAATACCATAACTGTAATCAAAACGTACAAGAGTTTAACCGATACAATATTCATTTATTACACTCAGATGGGTGGACACGAAGGTCCGAACACAAAACGATAACTAAAACGAGTAGCTCCTTCTTCAACTTCCACATGGATAATGACTGGGGGATCCACATGCCTTAGAACTCCTCGTAGTGGCTCTAGTACTCCTCACTGATGTTCTCCTCTGAACAGCGTTGTGTGTTGTCTATGCACTCATCAAGGGGGAGATTGAGGACCAAGAGTGTCCTGGTGGTCGATGGATGACCGCTCCTCAGTGATGAGTGATTGACAACGGGTGTTGGACTGACTCTTGGCTCAGTGCGCAGGTGTAGGCTGCGGCCTAGTTCGTGTTGTTGCAGGTGAAGAACGGGCGCGAAAGGTCTTCAGCCTTGAGGGGCCTCCGGGAGATGGAGAGACAAGTAGGCTCGGTTTGAGGGACCCGGTGGACGGCGGGACTAGGTGCGGGCCACATGGTGGCGAGACGAGCAAGATGAAGTCGTGGACGATCGAGCCGGTGCACGGTGGCGGTCGAGTCAAGAGGCTTGGCAGGAGGCCAGGCCAAGCACGCGGGGTTTGGTGGTTTGCCCACAAAACCATCAGAGGACGGTTTCTTGGTTTGGCCTCAAAACCAAGACCGAAGGCCCAACACGACGGAGACGGGATCCGGGCATGTCAGGAAGCTTCGAAGCGGAGGACACGCGGCGGGATCGCATGGCTTGCGTCGGGAGGACGCGGGGTGCGGCGAAGGCGTGGCCGTCCGATGGCAAGACCCACAAACATTACATAAATGCCCCTGCGTGGGTTGTATCGCCAGTAGTTGAGTTAGGGGTAGTCGAGTCATTTACCACACCGGCGGGACCAGATATATAAGCCATGAGTGTGGGTGGATGGCTCCCTCTCTCCGCGTTCCAGGGTTTCATTCCCCCCTCCTCTTTCTCTTTTTCCTAGAATATTTTCTCCTCTATTTTCTCTAGGCTGGCATGAGAGCTTCATGAGAGATTTGTTGAGAGGGATGGATGTTAGGGCGGCATGCTAGACCTTGTAAATCTTTCCTGGTTTGTATAGAAGATTTGGCGTTGTGGTTCCCGTGATGATTTTCGGAGTCATTTTTGTGCTATTTTCGTTCTTCACGCGATTCGTCGATTTGAGGGTGTTTCTCTCCGGGATAACCTTTCCTTGGGGTTTTCATCATCTCCCCAAAATTTTGTCTCAAGACTCCAAGTGGTTTGGGAGATCCTTTGATCAAAAGTTTGGGGCGATTTCGCGGTCAGTTTTCTGGGCTGTCCCGGGTGATCCGGTCACCTGTGCCGGGTGACCTGAAGGGGGTAGGTTGATCCGGTCACTTGTGCTCGGGCGACCTGGTGCGGCTCTGTAAAGCTCAGGGTGACCCGGTCACTTGTGCCGGTTGACCCGGTAGGTCTCAGCCTTCTTCGTTGATTGCTCAAGTCCTTTCATGTTTGCTTCCGCTTTGCCTCCTAGCCTTTCAAGCTTTGTTCCTAAGGTATCAAGGGAGGTTTGTGTGTGCTTCCGCTTGTTTGTGTGTGACTCGGAGTTGCGATTGGGATATAGGCCAAGTTCTTTTGAGAAAGAATTTTTATCGGCTCCCATTCACTCCCTCCCCTCTCTGGTTCGCCGTTTCGGTCCTTCAATTGGTTTCAGAGCTTGGTGCCAGATTCGTGGTGACTTTGACAAGTCTTGAATCCTAAGATGGCATAGGTTGAGCGTGGCGGTCCGCCGCACTTCGATGGGAAGGGTTACCACAAGTGGGCGGCCCGAATGATGATCTTTCTTTGTGGCAAGTTGTTGGATTTCATTGTGCTTGACAAGACCTATGCTATTCCGGCAGATATCCACACTCTTATGGTGACCAATGCCGGTGCTAAGGCCAAGTATGAGGCAAATGCAAAAGCCGTTGATCACTTGGTCCGAAGCTTGTGTGATCCTGAGTTTGAGCGTGGTCGCCATTTGAATCTTGCCTGGCAAATTTGGGAGAAGATGTTGGTTGCTCACGGTGGTGATAACCATGTGAAGGCTCGCCTCTTTGTTTCTTACCATATGCAATATGAGAACTTTACTCAACTTTTCGATGAGGACATTGATGCGATGTTTCAGAGGTTCACCGCCATCGTGAACAACATGAAGGCAAATGTTCAGGATTTCCCTTACACCGAGCATGATCAAGCTTTGAAGCTTTTGCATATCTTGGACCAAAATATTTGGGGTGCTAAGGTTGAGGCCATGAAGGAGTCCGGGCAATACTTGACTATTGAGTTGGATGATCTCTTTTCTAAGCTCAAGTCGGCTGAGGTTGACAGGAAGTTGCAATCCAAGCATGAGGGCACGACTGATCATAGTCTTGCTCTTGTGGGCGGATCAAAGGGTAAATCTAACACTAATCGTTCCTGTCGGCAGTTTTCCTTGTCTTCTCTCATGTCTATTCCAGATGAGGAGTTCGATGTGCTGGGCGAGGAGGAACTGGCCTTTCTCTCAAGGAGGTTTGATCGACTACATGAGAACCGAAAAAATGCAAGGCGGAGCTCGGGGACATGCTACAAGTGTGGCTAGCGTGGACACTTCATCGCCGAGTGCCCGGAAGCGAAGGAGAACAAGTACAAGATGAGTGAGTACAAGGCGCACCCGAGGTGTGAAGACAAGTACTCCTCCAAGGGCAAGCACTACAGCAAGTCCAAGAGCAAGGACAAGGACAAGCGGCGATCGAGCAAGGGCGGCCACAAGAAGGACAAGGCAAGAGCCATGGTGGCCGGTTCAAGCGACGTCGACTCAAGCTCAAGCGACGTGCATTCAAGCTCAAGCAGTGAGGATGAAGATGCCGGAGGCGCAAGGGCAAGAAGAATGCAAGCCGGAACCTCAGTAGTTTGAGCTGTGTGGCACTTGGAGGCTTTTGTGGCATGGCCCATAGCTCAAGCAGCAAGAAGAGCGAGAAGGAAGACACCGACTCCGACTCAGAGGATGAGGTAAACCGTGACCCCGACTCTTTGCTTGCTGAGATCACTAGGTTGAATGGCTTGATTGACAACCGTGATAGTGTGTTGAGAGATGCTAAAAAGATGAGGAGAGATCTTAGGGCTCAACTTGAGAATGTTTGTGAGAAAGTAGGAGAGTTAGAGTCTAAATTGCTTGAATTAAAACTTGAGAATGACTCCTTGAAACTTACTCCTACCATTTTTGATGATGTTGAATGTTCTGAATGTAATGCATGGTTGAATGAGATCAAATTGCTTAATAAGAAGAATGCTTCCACTTTGGCTAAACTAGATGCTCTTAGGACTGAGTATGATGAGCTTAAGGCTAGACCCACTTTGCTTGGTGCTTGTAAATCATGTCCTATTATGCATGCTAAGCTTGTTGATGCTCATTCTACCATTAGCACTTTGGAAGCTTCTTTGAAATCTCCTGTTGTCAATGCATGCACTAGCTGTGATGAAGTTACTTTGCGCAATCTTGAACTTACTTCCCGTTTGGATGTCATCTATGAGGAGAATGATTATTTGAGGAAGGTGTTGGGTTGGTTGTCTGGCAGGAACCTCAATTGAAAATCATGATTGAGGAGTTCAAGAGAGCGGGTGGTCGTGGTTTGGGTTTTGAGAAGTTGGGTGAGAAAGTGGGAGAAAACAGTGGGGAGAGTGTGTATGAGAAGTGTGTTGAGTCTAACCCCGAGTTTGAGGTGATCGGAGACATCCAAGTCCCACTTCCAAAAGCACCCAAGAACTCTTTCACACCAAAGCCCAACCACCTTTGCAACAAGCTTGACACAACCCAAGATCCACCCAAATTCCCACCTAAAACAAATGACTTTCAGAAACCGGTGAAGTTTGTGAGTGAGAAGGGTGTGAAACCTAGAGAGAAGCCAGAGCCAAAACCAAAACCCATCCCCTTCAGGTGTGAGTATTGTGGCAAGGAGAGGCATCTAGCAGAGTTTTGCTACAAGAGAAAAAGGGATGAGAGGCTTGCTAGGGAGCAAGCAAACCAGGACAGGTATGGCCAGTCTCATGGTATTCCTGAGCCTAGAGTGTCGCTTCCATGGGGTGTGGGAAGTGTGAGGAGTGTTGGTAGAGTTGGAGCTCAGGGTGGTAGGTTCCCACAGAGAGGTGGTGGTGAGAGGTTTGATAGGAGAGATGATGGTGTGCGTGCTTGTGAGAGGTTTGGTCGGGCTCGTGGTGGTTTTGCTGGACGTCCCCCTACTCGTCCTCAATACAGGTTTAATGGAGATGATCGCAGCTTTGGGTTCCAGGGGAACTATGGACCACGTTTTCCCCCTCGTGGTGCTCGTACTCCTTCCATGGGACATGGGAAGTTTGGTGGCAAGGGAATGATGTTTGCTAACCCCTCTTTTGAGCAGATGGCTCAACACTGGTTCAACTTTCTTTGTGCTAACCCCAGTGTCGAGTCGTTGGCTCATTCTCGTTCTTGTTTCTGACTACAGGCAGGAGGCTTGGAGAACATTTGGTTAATCGACTCCGGATGTTCCCGACACATGACCAGAGACAAGAAGTGGTTCTCCAGCCTCACCCCAGTGAAGGAAAAGATGTACATCACGTTTGGGGACAATGGAAGAGGAAGGGTGATTTCTGAGGGTGTGGTGCATGTGAGTGACAAGGTAACGTTGAAGAGGGTTGCTCTTGTGAAGTCTTTGGGTTTCAATTTGCTTTCGGTTTCTCAGTTGCTTGATGAGGGCTTTGAGGTGCGTTTCAAGTCTGGTGAGTCTCGTTCTTCGGATTCTCGAGGTGATCTTGTTTGTATGATCATCCCCGAGGGTCGATTTTCGTGGCCGATTTCTCTTGTTCTTTGGGTCCTGCTCGCTGTTTGATGGCTGGTCCTTCTTCTGATTTGTCGAAATGGCATAGGCGGTTGGGTCACTTGAGCTTTGATTTGGTCTCCCGCTTGAGTGGTCTTGACCTTGTCCGAGGATTGCCGAGGTTGAAGTTTGAGAAGGATTTGGTTTGTGCACCGTGTAGGCATGGCAAGATGGTAGCCACTCCCCATCCACCCCTGACCGATGTCATGACCGAGCGTCCGACAGAGCTGTTGCATATGGACATTGTTGGTCCAGCTCGAGTTCGCTCGGTGGGTGGGAAGTGGTATGTCCTTGTTGTGGTGGACGATTACTCTCGCTACGCCTGGGTGTTTTTCTTGGAGGAGAAAAGTGAGACATTTGGTTTTGTTCGAGATCTGATCGTGAGGTTAAAGAACGAGAGGCATGGGAATGCCATTCGAGCTATCCGCAGTGATAATGGCTCAGAGTTCAAGAACTCTCGTTTTGATGCCTTCTGTCGTGATCTAGGTCTTGAGCATCAGTATTCGACCCCTTTTGTGCCCCCTCAAAATGGAGTTGTGGAAAGGAAAAATCGGACTCTTTGTGAGATGGCTAGGACGATGCTCGATGAGCACAGGACTCCTAGGAGGTTTTGTGCTGAGGCGGTCAATACGGCCTGTCATGTCTCCAACAGGATTTTATTGCGAGCTTTCAAGAGGAAGACCTGTTATGAGCTTATGCATGGTCGGGCACCCAAGGTGAGTCATTTTTGAGCTTTTGGCTGCAAGTGCTTTATTCTTAAGAAGGGAAAACTCGACAAGTTTGAGGCTAGGTCTAGTGATGGGAGTTTCTTTGGATATGCTAACCATTCTAGAGCCTATAGAGTGCTTAACCTTGAGACTAACAAAATCATGGAGACTTGCGAGGTAACCTTCGACGAGACAATGCCATGTACCTCTCTTGGCTTTGAATGTGCGAGTCTTTGAAGAGATGGCGAGACCTCTTTGAAGAGGAGAAGGATGAAGCTGGAGATGATGATGGAGAGAACCATGCGCCTGAAGCAGAGTGTGTACCCACTACTTCCCCTACGACCACTACGGAGAGTGGACCGTCTACTTCATGGACAACAACGGTGCGACAAGAGGACTAGGCGAGAGAAGCCGAAGTTGAGGGGGAGGTAGTCTCGAGGCCTGAGGCTCCCCAGCGGATTCAAGAAGTGCATCCCATATCGAAGATCATTGGGGACATCGGCGAACGTACCACGCGGTCAAGGTCCAGAAATTCCTCTCATTTCGCTCATGCTGCATTTGTTGACTCCTTTGAGCCCAAGGACATTGGACACGCTTTATCTGATGCAAACTGGGTCAATTCTATGCATGAGGAGTTGGAAAATTTTGAGAGGAACCAGGTGTGGGAGTTAGTTGAACCACCTCCAAATTGCCATCCTATAGGAACCAAATGGGTTTGGAAGAACAAAGAGGGTGATAACGGGATGGTTGTGAGGAACAAGTCCAGACTTGTTGCTCAGGGATATAGTCAGAAGGAGGGGATCGACTATGAGGAGACCTTTGCTCCTGTGGCCCGTCTTGAGGCAATTTGAATCCTTCTAGCCTTTGCCGTGGCTAAAGGGTTCAAGTTGTTTCAAATAGATGTGAAGAGTGCTTTTCTGAATGGGGTCATAGAGGAGGAGGTGTATGTGAAGCAGCCACCGGGGTTCGAGAGTGAAAAGTATCCACACAGGGTGTACAGGTTGAAAAGGGCTCTATATGGGTTGAAACAGGCGCCCCGGCTTGGTATGGGAGATTGAGAGGTTTTCTGTTGAGCAGAGGGTTGGTAATGGGTACCGTGGATAGGACCTTGTTTCTCCTCAAGCATGGGAATTACTTGTTGATTGTGCAGATATACGTGGATGGTATTGTCTTTAGTGGCTCGTCACATAACCTTGTTGCCAAGTTTGCAGATGAGATGAGTGTTGACACAAAATCCGCACTCTGCGCCAACCACACAGCAAGCCGAACAAGCTAGCTTCACACGCGAGCAGATTCCAAAAGCGTGCCAGTCAATTTTCCCTTAAAATTAACAAAAGATAAAGTAGTTAAATACCAAAGCTTGGAACTTGCCAGGTGGTACCAGACAGTTCCATATTTACGGCTAAAAAGCCATGTAAGATGACATATAGCTATGAAAAGCTATCTGCCAGCAAATTAGAAACCATTCGGGAACTTCAAAGCGCAAAATAGAACATAGCCGAACGGATGACGCAAGCATGACGATAAATCGGTCTTTATTTGGAAAAAATTACACATACACAAGACCATGACCGATCCTCGGGAATAAGATAACAATAAACAATAAATGAAGCAAAGCATGATTACAAACATGTAATGAACAAGCATGCATAGGCCCAAAGCGCTAGTCTACCGCATGTCTAGATGCTTCGAAACCCGTCAAGCATGAGGCCAAACAAGTTTATCCACTGCATGATACAACTTGTTTGAAATCACACCACCAACCATAAATAGATCTATCCACCACATGATACAATCTAAGTATGGAAAGCTAAAAGCACATGTTGTCTAAAACATAATTTGTAAACACGTTTTACTCGTGAAAGCGTAACCGAATACGGCTGAACAGCCGAATCGAGGTCCATGGAGAAGGAACAAACATTGCCAAAGATGATAAACCTATCAGATTGAATTAAAAATCTAATCCACCAGATGATTAGCTCTAAGACAACCCAAAAACCTGCATCTACCGCATGATACCCGGTTCTGTCAAGATTTACGCAAGATTAACAAGCTTGAACCCACAACACATTACAACCTAGATTGGTTCGGTTTCGGCTCTTTGGAAGACACGTGATCCACGTACCGTGCGATGTGAAGATCACTAAACAAGATAAAGCCGATCCAAATCAATCTAAATTGGGCAAAGGAGTGTTACATGAATTTAAACATAAAGTAAAAACTCAAGGCAACACGAGGTAACTTAATGAATCTATTGGATCTTGCCAAAATCTAATAGAGCCGATAACTAGCTCCAAGCTAGATCTTAGCCCACCGCATGGCTCATGACCTAACAAGAAACCCTCTTGAACCAAGCTTAAATCCACCGCATAATACTAAGCATGGTAACAAGACTACTTGCATCACGATCTAAGTCTACCGCATGATACTAGACATGATACAAGGTTGCCGGTACTTACGGAGGTTGACGGATCGATGAACCCTCTCGAAGAACTCAACGACACGACTAAAGGACTCGAGAGTTTGGCGTAAAGCCGGTTTGTTATGAGAATGTTTTCGATTACAATTACATACATCCAGGGTTCATATTTATACCCTGTCGTGGCATGACTCCTGGTGGACTACGAGCGCAATATTTGATACCTAATTTATCGCCCAAGTGCGAATGCTTATCCATCCATTCGTCCCTTCTTCTCGGGCCACGTCACCACGCAATCCCGCAAAATCAGTGCATACAGTCCCTTTGCCGAACGGAAGCAAACTGCCGACCGCAAGCTCCTCTACCGAATCTTTTGAAGAAATCTTCCTCCGCCAGACGAGATTTTTTACCAAATCAAGCCCACAAATCAGACTCTCTCCTGTACCAAATTTTGGTGTTAACAATGAGCAGGGAATTCGAGATGAGCATGATGGGCGAGCTGCAGTACTTTCTCGGGTTGCAGATCAAGCAAGTGAAGGATGGAACATTTGTACATCAGACCAAGTACACAAAAGACATGCTGAGGAAGTTCCAGATGCAAGATGTGAATCCTATGTCGACACCCATGGGGAGTACAGCTACTTTGGACGCGGACGAGGACGGAGAACCAGTGGACCAGCGGGAGTACCGGAGCATGATCGGCTCCCTCATCTACCTGACGGCGACGAGGCCAGACATACAGTTTAGTGTGTATCTGTGCGCTCATTTTCAGGCCGTCAAGAAGATCTTCAGGTACCTACAATCTGCCCCTGGTCTTGGCCTTTGGTATTCTTCCTCTTTGACTCTTTCACTTCATGGTTTTTCTGATGCGGATTTTGCTGGTTGCCGAGTCGAGAGGAAGTCTACTTCTGGTACTTGCCAATTTCTTGGGTCCTCGTTGGTTTTGTGGTCTTCCCGCAAGCAGTCTAGTGTAGCTCAGTCCACCACCGAGGTGGAGTATGTTGCAGCCGCGAGTTGTTGTTCCCAGCTGTTGTGGATCTCATACACTTTGAGAGACTTTGGTGAGGAGTGCACCCAGATCCCACTTCTTTGTGATAGCACCAGTGCCATAAGCGTAGCAAAAAACCCAGTGCTTCATTCCAGAACCAAACACATAGAAGTGAGGTATCATTTCTTGAGAGACAATGTGGAGAAAGGGACCATTGTGTTGAGTCATGTCCCTACCCAAGATCAGCTTGCAGACATCTTTACAAAGCCTCTCGACCAAGCTACATTTGTGCGCTTGCGGGGGGGACTTGGGGTTTGTTGCCCTTTCTAGTTGATTCTTGGGGGATTTCCTTTTGTACCATATGTATCATACCATGTTTCCTTTGATGTATATACATGCTTTGCTTGATGTATAACCATGGTAGGATAGCCATCTTGTTATATATCATGTTGCATTTGTATCATATTGCGTTTTAGGATGATGATCTTCTTTCATATGCCTTATTTGAGTTTCTTTGGCTACTTGTGAGATATTGGTCATGTGTGTGGAGAAATGGATATATGAGGCTATGCTCTTGAAATATTTGAGATATATGTGTTGTGAGATAGCCCTTTTTAAATCAAATGCTAATCTTGACTAAATTTGATGAAATGTGCTCCAGGTAGTGTATCCATGTCACTTTTTGGTCTAAATGTGCCTTTCATGCTTAGATTGTGCTTGGATGTCTCTTTCTTGCATTTGGGCTAAAGGCCGATATCATTGTGAATGTTTAGCCTACGTTGCATTCATGGAGGGGCATAAGCTTCTTTTTGCCGCAAAGGCACTTCATGTACCATGAAAGGAATTAATCTTGAAAAGAAGTGTGCATGCTTGACAAATGCTTCATCCATCATGTTTATGCTTAAAATGTCTTATCTTTCACACATGGGTGCAAAACATGTTGCATGATGTTCACCAGTGGAGAAGTCTCCCCGAAGTGGACACATGGCTCATGAGCTTTAACATGACATGCTTTGCTTTTTGGGTGTTTGCAATGATCTCTTGTCGAGAATTTGATATCCTTGTATGATCTCTGAATGATATGCATGTTTTTGGCTAGAGTATGACATGGATAGGCCTTTAAATTTGAAGTGAGCCATCTTTTGATAAAACTGCTCAAATCTGAAAATTTGCTATGTCACATGCCTATATTTCCATATATTACTTGTGGCAATGCTTTGACTACGTTATGATCCATATATGTGCTCTTTGTCTCACTTCTAGCCTTTGACACTAGATTTGGCCTATTTGAGAAGCTCATGTAGATGTTTATATGCTTTTACATTCATGCATTTTCACCTTGATTCATACATTGTCAACAAGGGGAGAAGAGGTGAGCTTAATGAAAAATTCAGAAAATTTTTGCATCCACATGTTCAGGGGGAGCTTGCATTTGTTCAGGGGGAGTTTTCTTGCTGTTTTCAGTGTGGAGTTTGTGCTTTGCTCGGCTTGTGACCTTTCTTTGCGTTTCTTTGGTTTTGGTCACGAGTTGAGCTTCCTTGTTTTTCTTTCTTCTTACTTTCCTTCTCTGAATTTCATTTCGCGTTGTGTGTTTTCTATGCACTCATCAAAGGGGAGATTGAGGACTAGGAGCGTCCCGGTGGTCGATGGATGACCGCTCCTCAGTGATGAGTGATTGACAACGAGTGTTGGACTGACTCTTGGCTCAGTGCGCAGGTGTAGGCTGCAGCCTAGTTCGTGTTGTTGCAGGTGAAGAACGGGCGCGAAAGGTCTTCAGCCTTGAGGGGCCTCTGGGAGATGGAGAGACAAGTAGGCTCGGTTTGAGGGACCCGGTGGACAGCGGGACTAGGTGCGGGCCACATGGTGGCGAGACGAGCAAGATGAAGTCGTGGACGATCGAGCCGGTGCACGGTGGCGGTCAAGTCAAGAGGCTTGGCAGGAGGCCGGGCCAAGCACGCGGGGTTTGGTGGTTTGCCCACAAAACCATCAGAGGACGGTTTCTTGGTTTGGGCCTCAAAACCAAGTCCGAAGGCCCAACACGACGGAGACGGGATCCGGGCATGTCAGGAAGCTTCGAAGCGGAGGACACGCGGCGGGATCGCATGGCTTGCATCGGGAGGACGCGGGGTGCGGCGAAGGCGTGGCCGTCCGATGGCAAGACCCACAAACATTACATAAATGCCCCTGCGTGGGTTGTATCGCCAGTAGTTGAGTTAGGGGTAGTCGAGTCATTTACCACACCGGCGGGACCAGATATATAAGCCATGAGTGTGGGTGGATGGCTCCCTCTCTCCGCGTTCCAGGGTTTCATTCCCCCCTCCTCTTTCTCTTTTTCCTAGACTATTTTCTCCTCTATTTTCTCTAGGCTAGCATGAGAGCTTCATGAGAGATTTTTTGAGAGGGATGGATGTTAAGGCGGCATGCTAGACCTTGTAAATCTTTCCTGGTTTGTATAGAAGATTCGGCGTTGTGGTTCCTGTGATGATTTTCGGAGTCATTTTTGTGCTATTTTCGTTCTTCACGCGATTCGTTGATTTGAGGGTGTTTCTCTCCGGATTTCTTTGAGGGGATCATGGGTGAGTGCCTTGTGCCTCTTTGTGGATGATCTTGACCCCTCAAACGCCGGATTTGGCCTTCGATTCGTTGACTTTTGGATGAACCCTAGGTCATTGTGTTCTTGGCAAGGATTTGCGATTTCGGGAGTTGTAGGGAGTTTGAGACCGTAATTTTTGGGGCAGAACCTCTCCTTGGGGTGTTCATCATCTCCCCAAAATTTCGTCTCAAGACTCCAAGTGGTTTGGGAGATCCTTTGATCGAAAGTTTGGGGCGATTTCGCGGGCAGTTTTCTGGGCTGTCCCGAGTGATCCGGTCACTTGTGCCGGGTGACCTGAAGTGGGTAGGTTGATCCGGTCACTTGTGCTCGGGCGACCCGGTGCGGCTCTGTAAGGCTCAGGGTGACCCGGTCACTTGTGCCGGTTGACCCGGTAGGTCTCAGCCTTCTTCGTTGATTGCTCAAGTCCTTTCGTGTTTGCTTCTGCTTTGCTTCCTAGCCTTTCAAGCTTTGTTCCTAAGGTATCAAGCGAGGTTTGTGTGTGCTTCCGCTTGTTTGTGTGTGACTCGGAGTTGCGATTGGGATATAGGCCGAGTTCTTCTGAGAAAGAATTTTTATCGGCTCCCATTCACTCCCCCCTCTCTGGTTCACCGTTTCGGTCCTTCAGCACTCTTATGGTTGGAGCTCAGCAAGTGGGGGAAACATGCAAGGCTACCAAGGATAGGCTATGGTTTATAGCGGTTAGTATTTTATAAGTTGGTCAAGTTTTAGTTAACAGCACCTAGTTACTAGATGTAAGTTTATACTAACCCACTTAACTTTAAAAGACAACCCAAGCCCAGAGACCCACAAGATCCACGATTTACATCCATCTTTAAGTTTGATTATCATGTGAGGGTCCAAGCCGCTCTTGACCGTGAGCACGGCTGATCGATCAGTTTTAACTATGCAGAGGTTGTACACTTTACCCACAGTTCGTGTTCCCCATGTTGCCCGGGTTAGCTAGACCCTTAAACACTTTTGAGGTGAGTGGCTAGGGGTCCACTACGAAGCCTTTACAAAGGAAAGCAGAGAAACCAATAGCCCGCGACAGTTACAACAACGGAGCGGACCATAACCATCCCTAATGGTCGGCGCCTTAGCCAAGGTTGCCACCCCAAAAGAACCAGGCTACACCCCGTAAACTCTACCTCCCTGTGCTCCTTTTGGAAAAAGGCTATCAGATAAATTGACTCTCCTAATTAATTTGCTAAGCCAGAGCCATGTGGACTGTGGTTGTACTGTTATCTTGGGTGGTTCTCCATGTTCCAATTAAAATATGTGATCTTGTTCTTAAACATAACCAACATTTCATAAACATATCAGATTATAACCTAAACTAACATGACCAGCCCAAGTTAAGCAAACTAAGCAATTATCTACCCAAAGCATTTGTAAATCAGGGTTGATCAAGGTAACAGGGTAAAACATCTAGTCTAGTCCTTAAAAAGGTGTTTGCCCATCAGTTTAATGCATAGCAACAAGTAAAATAAACATTGTTTAAGCATGGAGAGGGGGAGAGCCACTTGCCTTCCTCTACAAACTGGGAATCTTCTTCTTCGTAGACAGGCTCTTCCTGATCACCTCCAATGGGGAGCTCAGACGAAACATGCAAGATATCTACGCACAAGCATATACAATCAATCAATAAATAAACAATACACCAAACAGTAACAAAAGCTGAAAACATGCTGTCTAAAAGATTCTACTCGCTGAGATGATCATTTCGGTATATAGAACGCTAGAAACGGAGTTAACACAAGAAAGTTGTGGTTAAGACAAGTTACAGGGGCCTTTCTGCAAGAAATCTAAATCTACATGACTGTTATCAATAAAACCAGGGACTAAAACATAAATTTATATGAAAACAGGAGGGCTAACTTGTTAAAACAAGTGAAAAGGACCTCTTGTGCTATTAAACAGAGAAGGCAGGGGCTAGAACATAAAGTTTAGGACCTATTTGTAAGGGTTTATGTAGGTGGGAGGACCGGCATGTGAAAAGGCAAAAACCCAGGGTCTCTTAAAAGAAAATGTCTTGATTGAGCCGTGGATCTCTGATCCAACGGCAGTGGCGGTGATGGACCACACCGTGAGCCCGATGCACGGGTCCACGGTGGACCAGCCACATAACACAAAGGGGTACGTGATCCTATCCGTCCATCGTAGATCACACGGCCCAGGACGCATGCAAGTGGGGGTGGCGGCGGACTCGCCGGAGTGCGGCGGCGTGCGGCGGAGGGTTCGCTGGCGCGACCCTAGATCACGCTGTGGGGCATCATTTCGTGCGCGTGTGGACTCTACGTGTAGCTGGAGCCAACACGCACACATCCAGGGGTTCAAGGGAGCAGCTTGCGCATCCACGGTGGCGGACACCGAAATGGGGCAGCGCGGGGCTCGCCGGCGTGCGGGCGCTGGTGCTGCGGCATGCGTGGACGATCGGGGATGGCGGGAAGTTGATGCTTACCACCAAGAGACAGAGAAAACAAACTTGCCGGCGAGGAAGGGGTTACTGCGGTGAAGGTTGGCGACAGCGGCAAGCTTGGGGTGGCGCACCGACGTGACAGGGGTGCAGCTCCTGAGGGCGTCAGGGACGTGAACCTGCGGCAAGAAAAGCTCAGCGAGCGCCGGATGCAACTCTAGAAAGAAAGGGAGAGAGAGAGATGAGCCCTTCACCGGTGATGTGTGCTCCACCGACGGCTATGGCGGAACCGAGGCAGCGGCGATGGTGAATGGGGTGCTCGAGTGTGTGGGTGCGACGTGAGTGCAAAGGGGAGGGCGTGAGATCGAGCTTGAACTTCAATAGCGACAGAGAGAAAGGGAAGGGGGAACGATAGGGCGCGGCAGCCGACGGCCTTGCCATTGATGGCTGGCGATCATTGCGGGAGGTGGGGCTGAGAAATGGTAGGGTAATTGAGGGAGGAGGGGTGCGGGGATTAACTTCCCATTAATCGCGACTTAAGGAAGGAAAGGAGGGCGAGGGGACACAGCCGGGCACAGTCGGTAGCCCGATCAGCGCCGGCGGGCGAAACAGAGGAAAAGAAAGGGAGGGAAGAAGGCGAAGGGGGGCTGACAGGCGGCGCCAGCGTGTCAGTGAGGGAAAGAAAAAAGGAGGCGGTGGACGCGGGCCGCTGCGGGAGGGGAAGGATGGGCCGGTGGGCCGACTGGGCCAAAAGGGAGGTAAGGTCCTTTTTCTTTTTTTTTCTTTTTCTTTTCCAAACTCTTTTCAAATCAAACCTTTTCAACTTAAATTCAAACCAAAACTTTTAAAACTTTTTCACAACATTTGATAAACCTTTTTGACCTCACACAAGGAACCAAAAACCATGCATAGCTAAATAATGATGCACAATCACTTGTCGTCTCTAGATTAATATTAAATTAAATAATTTAGAGCTCAAATTTAAATAACATTTCATTTTAAATCCTTAAGACTATGCTGTCATGTTGCTTAGGTGAATTTTAGTGATGGAATTTTAGGGTGTCATAGCGAGTCGGAGGAGGGCCACAAGGTGAACATCGAAGACCTCACCAAGCTTGGAAGGGCCATTGACGCGGTCATGACCGGGCTTGGCATGCCACTCAGGCCAGTGTTGCCCGATACGCTTGTTGAAGAGGTCGGGCATCTCCCGGGAGTGATCCGGGAACTTGAACTATTGACGGCTCGGAGGGAGGTGCACCGGGCGCTTGCCGTGTTCGAGTCGTAGTACTAGGGGTTGGACCGCATGGTGCTGAGTGGCGGTTGGGCCTCTGGCATCTCTAACACGTAGTGCGACGAGCTTGAGGACGATTGCACCTCCTTCGCGTGAGACATGGCCGACGTCACCCTGAAGGACTTGGAGCTGCTGCCACAAGACGCACCAGAGGACCCGAGGAGTTCCAGGCCCTCGACTTAGATGTATCATCTTAGTCATATGTAATGGTAAGAACAGTTCACTAATGCAACATTACGAATTAGAATCGCGTAATTGAGAACTCATTCGAGTAGCGTTACAACTCGATCATTTCGGAGCGCCCGAGGATGACTGCCATAACAAGTAGCTGACCTTAGGAAGTTGAGACGACCAATCTCTACTCAGGAGCCACAGAGGCATAAGAGTGAGGAAGGTCGGCCTTCTTGACCCGCTGAGAGCAACCACTCATTCGCAGCACCCGAGAGCTCGGGAGGTTCGAGAGGTAACCTTGCGTGGTTTTGTCGTAAAAGTTGTTTGAGACTGAAGTTTGGGCGGTCACTCAAATGCTTTTGAAAAGAGGTCGGACGAAGGCCTGAGGACTCGAGTTGTGCCCGCAAGTCTTCGCACCGTATCCGCGGAGGCGTAGGTGCTAGGAGCTTTGAACGAGCAGCAACATCTCGCCCCACGCAGGCCATCATTCTTACTTCTCGCAAGATCGAGTTGCCATCAAAAAACCTTTCG
The DNA here is from genome assembly GCA_947561735.1 of Cenchrus americanus. Lineage (NCBI taxonomy): Eukaryota > Viridiplantae > Streptophyta > Magnoliopsida > Poales > Poaceae > Cenchrus > Cenchrus americanus. The sequence continues at coordinate 109,713,507 of OX387240.1, forward strand.
CTCGTGCAATCAGTCACGACACTGTTGTCAGAATTTTTTGAAAAATCGCAAAAAAATAGAAGGAGGGCATCGTGCCCTGGGTAGCCCCCGAGCAGGGAGCGTCTCTGCACATGTGCAGGGACACTCGCTGCTCAGCCTTCAAAGTAGTCACACATTCATAAACATGGCAATCGATAAGTTTTTCGAACTTAAGGACATGTGAACGAAGCATGCGACATTTATTCATTAATGTATGAGATTTGAATAGTTACTCAAGGGTAAAACGGCCACAGGTGTTCGATGTTCCATGCGTTGGAGATGACCTGCCATCCTCGTATCGGATCTTGTACGTTCCGGGTCAGAGCACCTTGTGGACGATTAATGGCCCCGCCCAAGGTGGTGCGAGCTTGTGTCAGTCCTTGCTGCCTTGGACTCGTCAGAGGACTAGGTTTCCGACGTGGAACTCACAAGAGCGCACGTTGCGCTCATGGTAGCACCGTAAGGCTTGTTGGTACTTGGCGCAGCGCAGCAGCACCACAACTCGCGCCTCGTCGAGCTGGTTGATAGCATCCTCAAGCGCGATCTGGTTGCCTTCCTCAGTGTAGGCTTGCACTCGTGGGCTGCTGTAGTCGATGTTCGTCGGTACGACCGCCTCCGAGCCGTGCACCATGAAGAAGGGTGTAAAACCCGTCGCCCCGCACGGTGTGATGCGCAGGCTCCATAGCACGGACGGTAGCTCGGCCACCCACCTTGCTCGGAACTTCTCGAGTCATTTGAATATGTGCTGCTTCAACCCTTGGAAGATCATGTCGTTCGCCCTCTCAACTTGTCCGTTCCTCTTTGGGTGTGCCACGGTCGACCAGTGCACATGAATGTTGTCGTCGTCGCAGAAGTTGAGGAATTTCTTCCCCGTGAACTGGGTCCCGTTGTCGGTGATGATCGTGTTGGGTATGCCGAAGTGGTAGATGATGTCGGTGAAGAAAGATATGGCTTCCTCGGAGCGGACGTTCACGATGGGTCGAGCCTCGATCCTCTTGGATAACTTGTCGACTGCCACGAGAAGGTGTGTGATGTCCCCGGGTGCTTGTCAGAGCAGCCCCACCATGTCGAGGTGCCACACGGCGAAAGGCCATGTGATGGGGATGGTCTGGAGCGCTTGCGCTGGGAGATGGGTTTGTCGAGCGTAGAACTGGCACACCTCGTAGCGGCGTATGATGTCCTTGGAGTCTACCACCGCTGTGGGCCAGTAAAATCCTTATCTAAAAGCCTTTGCGACAAGCGTTCTCAGGCCTGCGTGATGTCCACACGTGTCGGCATGGATCTCGCATAGCAACTCGCGGCCTTGGTCCCCGAGGATGCACCGCATGAGTATGCCAGCTGCTCCCCGCTTGAAGAGCTCACCCTCGATGAGGACGAATGCCTTTCGTCACCATGCAATGCGTCGAGCCTCCGTCTGGTCGTAGGGGAGATTTCCTTCGACAAGCCACTCGAGGATCGGGAACCGCGACGTTGTTGGATGCCGGGAAATGTAGTTGTACCAAGTACTCCATGCGCACGCCCAGAGGCGAAATGAAGACAAGTCCTACACCCGCTCCTTCCTTCATGACCAAGCCGTCGAAGTACATGATCCACATCTTGTGCTCGATCGGCGTCGGTGGAGTTTGGAACTCCGTCCACTCAGCAACGAAATCCGCGAGCACTTGAGACTTGATGGCACTGCAAGGTGTGTATGATATGTTCTATCCCATCAACTTGAGCACCCACTTGGCAATTCTCCCTTCAGCCTCGGGGTTCTAGATGACCTCCCCGAGTGGGTACTTGGACACCGCGGTGATGGGGTGCGCATCGAAGTAATGCCGGAGCTTGGGCTTCGTCATCAAGACAGTGTACACAAGCTTCTGCATTTGTGAATATCACGTCTTAGAGTCGGGGAGTACCTCGCTGACAAAGTATACGAGTTGATGCACCTTTTGTGACCTTCTGGGCTATTCTCGTTCAACCACCACAGCAACAGACCACCTGGGTTGTCCCGGAGATGTACAGGAGCATTAGCTTTTCATGTGTCGGAGCTGTGAGGACCAGCGAGCTCTTGAGCATTTTCTGGAGGGAGTCGAGTGCGTCTTGTGCCTCCGGGGTCCACGAAAAGTGGTCGGACTTCTTCATCAGCTTGTATAGTGGTAAGCTACGCTCTCCGAGTCACACTATGAAGCGGCTCAGAGCTGCGAGGCAGCCTGTGACACGTTGTACGCCTTTCAAATTCTTGATCGGCCCCATGTCCATGATGGCCGAGATCTTCTCGAGGTTCACCTCGATGCCGCATTCCGACACGAGAAAGGCAAGGAGCATGCCCCTTTGGGACCCCGAAAATGTATTTCTCGGGATTCAGCTTTACTCGTGCTGTCACAGCTTCGCAAAGACCTCGGTGAGATCGGGGACCAGATCTCCGGTCTTTCTTGACTTGACCACGATGTCGTCGACGTATGCCTCGATGATGTGTCCTATCAGTTCCCCGAAAACATGTCGCATGCATCTCTGGAACGTAGCGCCCGCATTCTTGAGCCCGAAGGGCATTGTCTTATAGCAGTACACGCTGAATGGAGTGATGAATGAGGTTGCGAGTTGGTCTGCTATGCACATTGCTATTTGGTGGTACCCGGAGTACGCATCGAGAAAACAGAGGGTTTCACACCCAGTAGTCGAATCGACTACCTGATCAATGCGAGGCAAAGGAAACGGATCATTAGGACATGCCTTGTTAAGGCCCGTGTAGTCAACGCACATCCTCCATTTCTTATTTTTCTTCTTTACAAGTACAGGGTTAGTGTTGTACGGACCTACACCTTTTCACCACGAGGTCACCTCCAAGGTTGTTGTTAATCCGCAGAGCAAGGGGATTGCTAGTGCTTAACCAAGTATTAATCTATTTGATGGAAAACCTTTGAGAGTGGTATTTATCTAAAGGTAAATACAATCTAACCTATGTTAATCAAAGAAATCTAAGGTTAAACTAAATGGTAAAGAGTGGACACAAGGGAGATTAAGATAGATAAGCGTTCCCTCCCTAGGGTTTAGGATCACATGAACATGCATCTACTACATGAAAAGGATGTTGCCTACACTAGCTTCATGGCGGTTATGCGGTCGCTAAGCCTTTTCCCTCCACCGTACTATCACTACGTAAGGTGATCAAACACTTTTATGCATAACCGCATCTATACATAAGCATCCATAGGGTTAAGCTAATCACCACGATTACCACAAACCCTACTAAGACCACATGTTGTACATACATGTGAATAAAGCACTCACATAGACATAGACCATTAAGTATCAAAAGGCATAGGGTTCATGTATCCATCTAACCCTAGGGATGAACGGAGACATTACCCCATCCTCTTACAACGATTGAAGCACATAGGGGTGATGGGGACTCCGGAGAATGTCGTCGATGAAGATGGTGGCGATGAAGCTTGGGAACACCCCTAGACCAGTGACTCGGAGTCCTCATCTTGCTTCCTTCCCTCCGTCGGCGTTGATCATTGCGACAAGCTCATCCAACTCTCTCCCTCATCTTGCGGCGGCGGCTTTCTGGTGAATGGGCGTTGGTGGAATGATTGGATCTCAATGGCATCCTCTCCTTGGGTGCCTAGGGGGTTGTATTTATACCTTTGGAGAGTCTTGGGGCGTGCTCCACCTTGCCTTGCACGAGATCCTCCTTGGGAGAGAAGCCAACTTGGTTTCCATAAACTTAGCCTCATCCACATTTCCCTGATTCGCAGCCCTTCCTTTCCGACACCATATCTCCCACGTATGTACTCCAAATAATGCAAATTCGGTACCAAGGTTGTGTGCCACAAAATTATCTCCAACTTTGGTATTCATTGCTTTCCTTGGAAACGAAGATAAGATCCCCAAAACAGCCTCGGAAGATAATCTGTCTGATTTTAGACATGTCTGCGCAGGTATTTCAGGGGACATATCTCCTAGCTCCTTCACCCAAATTGGGCCTTCCACATGTCCAAGTCAAAGGTATCGTTGAGGCCCACAACTTTGGTAGTCAAACTTTTTTCATTAGAGGCCGTTTAAGTCTTCGAATCTGCATCGAAAGATCATGTTGTTCTGGGCTGCGAGAATATCTCTCGGGCTGAGTTGATCTCGTTTGTTAACCTCCTAGTCCTTGGAGTTTTACGTATTGATGCTTCGGTCCTTGGTCCATTTGGATTCATGTTCATCACGTGTCTTGACTTGTGACAAGCTTCATGATCTTCTCATAAAGTGCTTGATGAACTTATCCCGAAAGTCACCTCTTTAACGTTGATTTCCCGCGTAAACAATAAACTCCAAAAACCACATGGAAGTGTGAACTTGTTACATCATTAGTATGTCTAGTGGCGGGTTAGTCATAATTCAAAGCTCAAACCAAAGTGTAATAAGCGCTCTTGGTTGACGAAAATCGACCGTCAACATACCCCCATGTTAAACCTTGATCGTCCTCGAGTAAGTAATCCTTGCTTAAAAAGAGAAAGTAGTGTTGCCTTCCAATGTTGTCGTTGCACTTAGCATTCATGACGAGACAAAATTGCTCTCTCTTAAGATTTAGTTTTAAAGTTCAAGTTGTGACCGACTTCTTTTTCATTATGGAAGATAGACTAATAATAAAGAACAAGCCACATTTAATAACATGATGCTCTCAAACTTAAGTGAACTTTAAGCGGTTACCTTGTTCCATGGAAGAATTTTCAAAAAGATGCATATCCAACATAAGTGAAAATCTCTTGCAAAAGCTCATGGAAACACTCATCTCATCAAGTCACTCGAGCCTATACTAGATTATTTTAAACCTATTCTACTCATATGTGATAGTGGAAGGCTTATGCGGAGCTTGGTAGGTTAAAAACAATCCTAGCAAAACATACATCTGAAATATTGTCAAACTAAGAGAGAGATCTATTAGAATTACTAAGACTGTCAAAGAGGTCATGGAAAATAAATGTCAGAAAGAGAGAGGGATGAAACACACACATTTAGATAGGTGGACATGTGCAAGTGGAAATGGATGATCCCGATGCATGAGTGAAGTCCTCGTTATCGGATTGCACATGGTTGGAAGATTTGAGTATGGATTTGTCATCAAGGCACTTGAGAACTTATGAAGCAAAAAGAGCCGAGGAGCATCTTTATTTTTTACTTTTATTTTATTTCCTTCTAATTTTTCTCTCTTTCTTTTTTTATTTCTTCTTCCTTTTTCCTAACTTTTCTTTTCTTCTCATAATATTTTTTTTTTCATTTTTCATTTTTTTTCTTTTGCTCCTTTGAACTTTTGCAACATAATACTTACATAGCATTTTCCAGAGATGACTTAATGACTCCTCCCCCATGCTTGAACAATGCTCGTCCTCGAGCATAAAAGAGGGGGAAATGATTGCTAAAGTAAACATAAATTCCGTAATCTTGTGGAATATTTGAATCTCCATAGAGAATTTTACTCCATACTCAAATTGGGTTGTGGACAAGGAGGTGATCACAATTTCTCCGTTGCCTTCTTCCAACATCTCCATGTATCGATGTCTAAACTTCTTAATTTGAACTTGTATGCTTAATGGGGTCATTGGTCGCCCTTCTCTTCAATGTTGTCATCACCATCTCCTCTTCCTTGTTCTCATCCTCTCCTTACTGTATCTTTATCATGGATTTCCCCTCTATCTAGAAAAAACATATATCAAAATATAGCTCTATTTAAAAGTTTATGAAATTACTTTTCCAATGTGTGGTCATTTATCGAAAACAGAGTTCAAACAAGGGAGCTATGTCCGTTTTACTTCAGCGTTGTGTGCTGTCCAAAACTGATTTCAGGACGTGTTGCACTTGGTGTTTCAGGCATAACCGCTTGTAGGAACCTCCTATTGTCTTGATTCTTGATTTGTGGAGTCCATGGGGCTTCTAAATATCCAAAAATATTCAGTGTTTTCTCTTCGGGACCACGCGGAAATTTGATGAGATCAATAGCTCTTGTGCATTGATCCGGGGACGTTGATGATCCTTATCATTCTATCTTCTAGAGTGTCATGTTGCACTTCCGTGTTGAAGGTTCAGGGTCTTCCCCGTGATTAGGATTTTGCTAGGCATGGAAGAAGAAGACAAAGCATTTTTATCTTAGCCATCCTTCAATTTCCTTGTAGTCAGAGTCTTTATCTTGTCTGCAAGACATTTTAAACGCATGTTCTACCCCCAAGGTGACAGTTGGGAGTAGATAGAATTGCCAACAATCCAACAATGTTTCCTATGACTCTTAACTTGTGGCATAATTAGTCTAATGAAAAATAAAGACCTAATGGGTGTTCGTGGTGCAAAGTGTGTATGCACATAAGAGGAAAGCATATAAACAAAGACAATGTTTTCACCTAGTTCTAAACACCATGCTTACAACTAGGTTTCCGAATTTCTCCATAGCCATAACGATTTATTTATCTAGGGTTAAAACACCATGTCTATTCTTAAAACAATAACTCTTATAGCACAAGAAAAATTAAGCGCATTGCAAAGCTTATAAACTAACCAATGCAACATGAAAACATATGAAAAGCTAGTAAGGTTTATCGAACTTAACGATGATGGTCCACAATCATGTTTAAACACCACGTTTACACAAGATCACAAAAGTAAAATGCCCAGCTGGAGCATTAACATACAAATGAAAGCATACATCATTGAGCCTTAAAACAACCAAGCCAACTATATGCAAAACATGTATATACGAAGAAACATCACGTTGATAACAAAATGCATTGCATGTAAATAAATAAATATGATCATGAACATGATGATGGTTCTAAAGAGAAAATTAAACTTAGATTAATTAGCCACAAGTTGATAATCATAAGATGGTTCCATTCGTTAATCTCTCTAAGAAAGGAATAAAAACATAAAGAAACGGGTTGTCTCCTGAAAAGCGCTTCATTTAAAGTCATAGAGCTCGACTTTCTCACATACCTTCTTTTCGTCACATAGCATGGACCTTCATGCAAAAAGAAAAGGTACCAATGCAGCTTTAATTTACTTCCCATGTTGTGCTTGATCACTTATAGAAGACTTGCCCAAGGCATCCTTTTGCTTCATCGCTATCTCCTTCTTTATCACCCTTCGGTGTTGTCTTCACTCCATGAATTTTTATTTAATGTCCAAAACAGTAAGTATACCCTTACTCCATTGCACAGTGCACACAATTTCCTTTCCAACGAGTCTTTATTTGCCCAAATCGGACTCCAGACAAGAGAATTACGTCCGTTTTACTTCGGTGATGAAATCTGTCCTGAAATTTCAGAATGAGCAACACTCAATGTTTTCTCTATAACTCCTTGTACAGGTCTTAAAATTTTTAGGTTCTTGATGCATTGGAATGGCAACTTGATGGAGCTTCTGAATATCTCATTTTCTTCATTTTTACACCTCTGAACAAGCTCTCAAATTGATGAAGATAGCAAGATCCATCGCGAGATTTGGAGAGGTTGATGATTTATCTTGCAACTCTTTAGGCATGACTTCTCTTTTCATTATTCGAGCCTTGTCTACATGGTAGTGAAAATCGAGCCTTTCCCGACATGTGCTTCTTTAAGGTCATTAGCTTGACCAAGCGCAATGCACAATCGAGATTTACAAAACTTATTGTAAACATACGCATCCATAATTAACACCACATGCGAATTGTAGCAACAAGTCAAGATGTAAACAAAAGAAACATATGTTTCATGCATAGCACTTAGCTCAGCATTAGTCAAAGGTTTTTTAGGTGTGAGTTTAACTGGTTCAAACATAAATTTTTCCTCTTTTCCATTCTCAAGAAAATCTAGCCTATCAACATGATCATTATTGGAACAAGGCATAAAATTTAAACTATTATTCATACTATTGGTTCAACATGAATATTTGAACATATCATCATTAATATCAATAATATCTTGAGATTTTAGTGTGTACCTTTGCCTCGGAGCTCCCTCAACAAGAGTGATCTTTTGTTTGTCTTGTAGCGTTGAAATCAAGTCAATCTCAACAAGTGGAGTTGTCTCTTCTTTACCATCTTGCAATTTCTTCAACTCATCATGTGGAACATGTAATACTTCAACTATGTACACATTCATCTCTTCTTTGAAGACTTCTTTATCAACCAAATCTTCATCTTCAAAGTCTTTTAAGTTGCTTTCTTTATCTCCCATGTACCACATGTCGTCAGGATCGCTCATCGTTGGTTCACTCTATTCTTCATCCTTGAGTGCTTCCATATCTTGATTTGCTAGTGTGTAGGCTTCAATAGCTCACAAGCTATCACTTTGTGGGAAGGGGCCTTCTTGGAGTACTTGCTCTATGTCAACCCCTTCCCATTCATCTTCTACCTTGAGTCCTATCTTCTCCCATTTATCCTTCGAGTCACTAGGCTCATCACGGTTGTATTCCACTCTTCCTTCATTGCAAATCTTCGAGTCCTCATCACGGTTGTATTCCACTCTTCCTTCATTGCAAATCTTCGAGTTGTCAAATTGATCGATCCATCCTTCATCATCTTCTTCTCTTTCTTCTTCATATATCTTTTGGACCGATTCTCCACTCTTTCTTTGTCAAATATATCCTCAACTAGTTTGGCAACGTGGTGGCGTTCCTCTTTCCTTCGGTAGTTGATTAGTGGGGCAAAATCAACTTGAATCCAACCGGATTGATTGAACTCCTCAATGGTCTAGCATTCCCCATAATTCGGCCTACATTCATGTTAGTTTCAATATTTTTAATATCCGAAATAACTTCTCTTCAGTTACTTGTATGGTCGATTCATCTTTTTCAGAAATTTCAGCAAGCACCTTGGGCTTGCTTTTGTCGTTTTGCTCCTCCCAGCAACGTCTTTGTGAGGACAATGTGTGGTTCGAGGACCGGTGGATGGTTGCTCCCTTGTGTGATGAGTGATTGACAACGTTGTATGGACTGATTCTTGGCTAAGTATTGCAGGTGCAGGTTGCGGCTTGACTGGTGTTAGTGCAGGTGAAGAACAAGTGCGAAAGGTCGCCACCGGTGAGGCCTCCAGGTGTGGAGAAGATAAGTAGGCTTCGTTCGAGGAACCCGGTGGCTAGTGGGGTCAAATGCGGGCCGTATGGTGGCATGAACAACAAGATTAAGTCATAAACGGTTTCCTAGTTGAGCCTCAAACCCATGGTTGAGCCGGGCATTAGCGGAGGCTACACCGAGTTCGCGGGGTTTCCAGTGGTACACCAGAAAACCACTGGGTTCCTTGGTGGATCCACAAAGCCAAGACGGAAGAACCGAAGACGGTGCTGCAGCAGCTCCAGACCGGTCTGACCGGTGGGTCTGACCGGTCTAACCGGTGGGTACCGGTTTGACCGGTGAGGAGCACCGGTCTGACCGGTGTGCGACGACGCAGTCCGGAATCTTCGAAGCGGAGGACACACGTCGGGATCACATGGCTTGCGTCGAGGCTAAGCAGGGTGTGGTCGCCGGGCATCCATCCGATGGAGAAAATCTGAAGACTTCCAAAACCGCCCTTGAGGGGCTTATATCTCTAGTTGTTAAGTAAGGGTATTTTAGACTTTCGGTTGCCTCCATATAACCCATGAGGTGAGAGGATGGCACCCATCTCTTGGAACCCTAGTTCATTTACTTTCCTATTTTCCCTTCCTATTTTCTTAGGATTTCCATAGGACTAGCTTGAGAGCTTCATGGTGAGATTTTGTGAGAGGGTTGGATGATCGGGCGGCAAGCTAGACCTTGTATGAACCTTCTTGGTATGTATAGAAGATTCGGCGTGGTTTCTCAATGCTTTGTTGTGTTGTTCCCGGTTGTTCTTGGTGATGATTTTCGGAGCCCTCTCTTGGTGTTTTTCTCAGTGTGTTTTCGGGACCTTGCTCTTGGGGATTTGATGGGGGAAATTCGTGTGAACCCTTCGTGGTTCTTTTGCCTTTGATTCCCCTCCCAAATCTGTGAGTTAAGGGGCTCGATTTTGGGGTTTTTCGGTGTTCTAGGGTTAGAGGAGTTCTTGGCGCGATTTCTTCGATTCCTTTTGATTTGGCAAGTTTTGGTGGACAAAATCTTGGCTATGGACTCCTAATGAGGTGTTCCTACCTTCCCCAAAGTCTTGTTCAAGTCCGTGGAGCGATTCGAGAGATCGAAGTTTGGATTTGGGGGAGTTGACCCGCGGGTGGTGTTCATTCCGAGCTGCCTAGGTTACACCGGTCTGACCGGTGCTCTTGACAGGTCTGACCGGTGCAAACCACTTGTGGGATTCGCCTGGGGTGAACTGCTTGACTCGTGTGTCTTTGGGTCTTGGTGCTGCTGGTCAGTTCTTGGTCTGTTTGGAGTTGTTTTGCTAGGTTTTGGAGTAGGGTTTTCCTTCCGTGCAGGCTTTGTTTTAGGGGTGTTTTTGTTCCAGGGCCTAGAGAAGACGCTGAGGCTCTCTGGAACACTTGTTGTGCGGCTGCTGTAGCCACCGACCTGACCGGCTCTGTCCACCGGTCTGACCGGTGTCACCGGTCTGACTGGCGCAAGCCATCGGTCTTATCGGTGCAGCACAGGCAGCAAGCTGTGCAAGTTTCCGCTGTGTGTGTTGGTGTGTTTTGGCTCGGAAGGTTGTTTGTTGGTTCCTAGGTCCAATGGCACTCCAGTGGCTACGTGGGCTTGGCCAACTTGGGTAGTGAGTCGGAGATGTGTGTTGAAAGTCGTGTTCGTCTTGTTGGAGTCTCCGTCTCCTTTGAGAACAATTTTTATCGGCTCCCATTCACTCCCCCTCTCTGGTTCGCCGTATCGGTCCTTCAAGTGGTATAAGAGCTAGTTCGGGTCTTGATTGACTCTAACTAGTCTAAGATCCAAGGATGGTGTACCAGGAACGGAGTTCGGGTCCTCCACACTTCGATGGCAAGAACTACCAGATGCGAAGTAAGCAGACGGCAGCGTTCCTCCGCGGAAAGGGTCAGATCCTTTGGGATGTCACGGTGGACACAGGCTATGTCCAGCCGATGAACTTCCTTGCTCCAAGATCGAGGGACATGTTCGACACCAACAACAAGGCGGTCGACTACTTGTTTCGTTCTCTGTGTCAGCCTGAATTCGATCGGGTGCACACAGAGAGCTTGGCTTGTAGAATCTGGTCGGTGTTGAAGGAAGCTCATGTTGGGAATGCCCAGGTTCAGGCTCGGATGTATGCGACTTACCGGAGAGAGTACAAGAACTTCACTCATCTCCCCGGCAAGTCCATCGATGCCTTGTTTCAGAGGTTCACGGTGGTTGTGAACAACATGAGGGCCAATGTGGACGTGCTCCCATACGATGATCATGATAGAGCTGTTAATGTCTTACACTCTTTGGATCGTACGGTTTGGGGCGGAAAGTTCGAGGCCATTGTGGAGTCGGAGAAGTATGACACTCTGACGGTGAACGAGCTGTTCTCGAAGCTCAAGTCGGCTGAGGTGGATAGGGGCATGATAGCCAAGCTCGAGGGCCCGACTAACTCTCATAGTCTTACCCTCGTTAGTGGTTCAAAAGGAAAGGCTAACACTAACCCATCCACCATGATGTTCTCTTTGTCCTCTTTGATGTCTATGTCAGATGAGGAGTTCGACGTGCTTGGAGAGGACGAGCTGGTGTTGCTGACGAGGAGGTTCGAGAAGTTGCACGAGAACCGGGTGAACATGAGGAGGAACACGAGGACATGCTTCCAGTGCGGCAAGCCGGGATACTTCATCGCCGACTGCCCAGAGAAGGTCGAGAACAAGGATGGCTACAAGCACAAGTCAAGAACAGATGGCAAGTACCAGTCGAGGAGCAACCACAAGAGAAAGCACAAGAACAAGCACAAGGACGAGCGACGATCGAGGAAGAAGGAGAGCCGAGGCAAGGCTCGAGCGATGGTTGGAGTGAGCGACGTCAACTCCAGTTCCGCATACTCCACCTCGAGCTCAAGCAGCAGTGAAGATGAAGGTGATCGTCGCAAGAGAAGGAAGTCTTCCAAGAACCTGAGCGGGCTGAGCTGCTTCGCTAAAGACATCTTCTGCACCATGGTGCTGAGCTCCAGCAACAAGAAAAGCACACAGAGCGACTCAAACTCAGATTCTGACGATGAGGTGCATGATGAACTCCCCTTCTTGCGTCAGGAGAATGAACGGCTTAGCTTGTTGCTTGATAATCATGATGACATGCTTAGAGAGGCTAAGAAAACGAGGAAAGAGCTTAGAGCTTCACTCGAGGATGCTAGGACTAGAGTGGCTGAGCTAGAAACACAGAATTTGGTTGCTAAGCTGGACATTGATTATCTGAAAGATTCACCTATTGTTTCCGATGATGTTGAATGTGCTGATTGCTCTATTTTTCTTTCTGATCTTGACTTGTGTAAGGAAAAGCATGCCTCCAAGTGTGAGGAACTAGATGTGCTTAGGGTTGAAGTGGCTGAGCTTAAGTCTAGATTAGCTTTGCTAGGTGCTTGCACTTCTTGTCCTGTCTTGCATGCTAAAATTGATGAGATGCATGCTTATACTATTTCTCTTGAGGCAAAGTTGAATGAACCAATTCCTACATCTTACTCTACCTGTGAATTGCATGCTTTGAAGAATTTGGAACTTGCACATTATGTTGATCGTTTGCAGGATGAGAATGATGAGTTGAGAAAGTTGATGGGTTGGTTGCCTGGTCATGAGCCTCAACTGAGGATAATGATTGAGACATTCAAGAGGCAGGATGGTGAGCGACTTGGGGCAAACAAGGTTGGTGAAGAAAGTGGAGAGAATATCCCAGAGCCACCAAAAACTCACCACAAAAATGATTTCCCTCCTAAACCTATCCATCTTAGGAACCGACTGGACACAACCCCAGCTCCACCCGTGTTTTCCCCACAAACAAATGATTTCCAAAAGCCTATCAAGTTTGTGAGCATTTCCGGAAAGTGTTCGTTGGGAAGGAAAGTGAGACGGCTAGTGAGGAGAAACCGGTGGAGAAGCCAAGTGGAGAGAAACCAAGTGAGCTACCCAAACCCAAGCCTAAACCTAAGCTTGTGAGGTTCCATTGTGGCTATTGTGGGAGAGATGGTCATAAGGATGAGTTTTGCTTCAAGAGGAAGCGAGAGGAGAGAATGGCGAAGGAGTGGGCTAACAAGGACAAGTACCACCCTTCTGATGGTGTACTTGAGCCTCGTGTGCAGATGCCCAAGGCCAAGGCGAGTGTGAGGACAGTTCCGGCTTGGGGAGAGCGAAAGGCTGTTGGAGGTGCCGTCAGGCGGGCTACACCGGTCAGACCGGTGAGGGGCACCGGTCAGACCGGTGTAGGCTCGGGACGGGCGAGTTTGGGTTTCGTGCTCGTACAGGTGCGAGGTTTTGTTCTGGAGGTCGTGGTTCTGGTGGTTGGGCTGAAGAGTTTGCAGGAGGTCAGCTTGCTAGGCGTTCTCCCCTTCGTGCTCAATACGGGGATGGGAGGATCCGTAGCTTTGAGATGGAGAGGAGGGACGGTCCACGGGTTTTTTCGTGGTTTTGGTCCTCCTACAGGTAGAGAGGGTTGGTTCCCTCATGGTGGTTACCATGGTGGTGTTCGTGGAGGTAGCTTTGGTAGGAAAGATGGTTTGGTTTGTGCTTACCCCACTTTTGAGTAAATGGCTCGGCACTGGTTTTACTCTTTTGGTACTAACCCCAGTGTTGAGTCGTTTGTTCGCTCACGTGCTCGTTTTTGAATTTCAGGTGGGAGACTTGAAGAACATTTGGTTGATTGACTCCGGTTGCTCGAGGCATATGACCAGAGACAAGGGGTGGTTCTCGGATTTTGGACTCTCGAGGGGACCTTGTCTGTATGGTCGTTCCCGAGGGTCAGGTGTTTCGAGCTGATTTTTGTCAGTCTTCTGGTGTTGAGCGTTGTTTCTTGGCTGGTTCTTCGAGTGAGTTGTGGAAGTGGCATAGGAAGTTGGGTCACTTGAGTTTTGACCTTTTGTCTCACTTGAGTAAACTCAATGTGGTCCGAGGATTGCCACGGTTGAGGCTTGAGAAAGAGTTGGTTTGTGCGCCGTGTAGGCATGCCAAGATGGTAGCCTTTTCTCACCCGCCTCTCATTGTTGTGATGACTGAGCGTCCATGCGAGCTGCTCCATATGGACCTTGTTGGCCCAGCTCGTGTGCGATCCGCGGGTGGGAAGTGGTATGTCCTTATTGTGGTGGACGACTACTCTCGGTATGCGTGGGTGTTCCTTCTCGAGGATAAGGGGGAGACATTTGGTTTTGTTCGAGATCTTGTCTTGAGGGTGAGGAACGAGAGGCACGGAGATGCCATACGAGCAATCCGCAGTGACAATGGCTCAGAATTCAGAAACTCTCGTTTTGAAACCTTTTGTCATGACTTGCGTCTTGAACACTAGTTTTCGAGTCTATATACGCCTCCCCAGAATGGTGTTGTGGAAAGGAAAAACAGAACCTTGTGTGAGATGGCTCGGACGATGCTTGATGAGCATGGGACTCCGAGAATGTTCTGAGCTGAGGCGGTGAACACCGCGTGCTATGTGTCGAACAGGATCTACCTCAGAGTGCATAAGAAGAAAACTTGCTATGAATTGATGCACGGTCGCACACCCAAGGTGAGTCACTTCCATGTCTTTGGTTGCAAGTGCTTTATTCTGAAAAAAGGGAAGAAGTTGGATAAGTTTGAGGCTAGGTCGGTCGATGGTATTTTCTTTGGTTATGCATCTCATTCTAGAGCATATCGTGTGCTCAATCTTGAAACTAACCAAATCGTGGAGACTTGCGAGGTAACCTTCGACGAGACACAGCCACGTAGTCAGCTTGTTTTTGAGTGTGCAGGTGATGATGAGCTTGGCGAGGAGATCTTTCAGGAGGAGGAGCATGAACTTGGAGATGATGAAGATGGCGGTGTGGTGCCCCCGGCTGAACATGTACCTACTACTTCGACTACAGTGGTTGACAGCCCCTCTCCTACACCTACGACGACGAATCAAGATCGAGGAGAAGCTACAATTGAGGGGGAGGTAGCATCAAGGCGAGAACCTCCTTGGTGAGTACAAGTGGATCACCCAGCTTCAAGGATCATCGACGACATGAATGAACGTACTACACGGTCGAGGGTTTGGAACAATTCTCATTTCGCTCATGCTGCATTTGTTGCCACCTTTGAGCCCAAAGACATTGGACACGCACTATCTGATCATAGTTGGGTTAATTCGATGCATGAGGAGTTGGAGAACTTTGAGAGGAATCAGGTTTGGGAGTTGGTTGACCCTCCCCCAAGGTGTAAGACGATTGGTACAAAGTGGGTGTGGAAGAACAAAGAGGGAGAGAAAGGTGAAGTGGTGAGAAACAAGTCGAGGCTTGTTGCTCAAGGGTTCAGTCAGAAGGAGAGGATCGACTACGAGGAGACCTTTGCTCCCGTTGCCCGTTTGGATGCGATAAGGATCCTTCTAGCCTTTTCCGTGGCTAAAGGGTTCAATTTGCACCAAATGGATGTGAAGAGTGCTTTCCTGAATGGTGTGTTGGAGGAAGAAGTGTATGTGAGGCAATCACCAGGGTTTGAGAGTGAGAAGTACCCCCACCAGGTGTACAGGTTGAGGAAGGCACTTTATGGGTTGAAGCAGGCGCCTAGAGCTTGGTATGGACGGTTGAAGGGGTTCTTGTTTGAGAGAGGTTTTGAGATGAAGAAGGTTGATCAAACCTTGTTTCTACTTAAGTAAGGCAGAGATATCCTGATTGTGCAGGTGTATGTGGATGATATTGTCTTTGGTGGCTCGTCTAACTCTCTTGTTGCAAGGTTTGAAGAGGATATGAGCAGAGAATTTGAGATGAGGACGATGGGCGAGTTGCAGTTCTTCCTCAGGCTACAAATCAAGTAATCAAAGGAAGGACCATTTGTGCACCAAGCAAAGTACACCAAGGACATTGTGCGGAAGTTCAAGATGGAGGACTCCAAGGCTATGACGACACCGATGAGTACGACTACAGCTCTTGATGCGGACGAGGAAGGTGAACACGTGGACCAGAAGGAGTACCGGAGCATGATCGGGTCACTCCTCTACTTGACGGTGACGAGGCCGGACATCCGGTTTTCGGTATGTCTGTGCGCTCGTTTTCAAACGTCTCCGAGGACTTCGCATCGGCAAGCAGTGAAGCGAATTTTTAGGTACTTGCGTCACACCCCCGACTTCGGCCTTTGGTACTTTGCGTACTCTTCTTTGGCTCTTCATGGTTTTTTCGGATGCGGATTTTGCCGGGTGTCGGTTGGATAGGAAGTCCACTTCTGGGACTTACCAGTTTTTGGGATCTTCTTTGGTGTCTTGGTCTTCCCGCAAACAGTCGAGTGTTGCTCAATCCACTACCGAGGCAGAGTACGTTGCCGCTGCTAGTTGTTGCTCTCAGCTCCTTTGGATCACATACACCATGAGTGACTTTGGTGAGGAGTATACCCATGTCCCACTTCAATGTGACAGCACCAGTGCCATAAGCGTTGCAAAGAACCCAGTGCTTCATTCCAAATCTAAGCACATAGAAGTGAGGTATCATTTTCAGAGAGACAACGTAGAGAAAGGGAAGATAACCTTGATCCATGTACCCACACATGACCAACTAGCTGATATTTTCACCAAACCCCTAGATCAAGCAACTTTCACTCGTTTGCGGGGGGAGCTTGGTGTGTGTCTGATTTCTTGAGTTGGGTGTGTGGGAGCTCCTTTGTAGCATATGTACAGTTTCCTTTGTTCATTTCTTGGATTTGGCATGGCATATGTAACATGATGTATAGGCATCCTTGTATTTTAGATTGCATGCATTTTGTATCATATGCATTGGATAGGAAAAGCTTCTCCTATATACATTGTTGACAATGGAATGCTATTTATGTCTTTGTGAGCTTGTTTGGTATGCTATGGTTAGTTTGTCTTAGCTCTTGATGTTCTTGATTTATAATCCATGGTTGATGGCTATATTTTTGAAAATTGTCACATGTATGCTCTCTCATGTGTAAATGCCTTTATATGATCTTGACATGTTTTAGTAGCTTGGTTATGCTTAATTTGTGGTTGGATAGCTAGTCTATTGATCATATGGGGCCAAAAGCTCATTTGCCATCATGAATGTTTAGCCCTCTTGCTTTATCTTGTGGAGGGGCATAAGTTCCTTTTTGTCGCAAAGACATTTCATGTACCAAACTTGAATCTGAAAATGAAATGTAAAATGCTTGGAAAATGTGCTCCCATGTCATATGTGCTAAATTTAATTTGCTTTGGGTGCTAAACCGTTGCAAAATGTCTACCAATGAGAAGTCTCATATATAGAAGTAGACATATGGCTCGGTGGCTTTGACATGACATGAGGTCCTTGTGGGTGTTTGTGATGGTCTTATGATTAGAATGGTTGTCCTAGCATGAATTTTGTGTGGCTTTTCCATTTTGACATGTTTTGATCATGTTTAGGACTTTGCTCATGAGAGGTGAATTTTTCGCAAAATTACCCAAATCCAACTTAGCTTCATCCAATGGTTGTGAAACTTGGTGATCTTGTAGTTGATGTCAATACGAAACTATCGGGTGTCTAACTTGCTCATTTGAACATGTGTAGCATCCTATGTTGAATTTTGTCTATTGGAGAAGCTCCAGGTTGAAAGTTTTGCATTTTTGGCTTGGTTCATGCATTTCCAACAAGGGGGAGAAGTTTGAGCTTGAAATGGCTTGCTGGATGCATTTAGAAGGTTTTCAGGTGGTTTCGAGCCATTTCTGGGCTCTGGTGTTCACCGGTCTGACCGGTCGTGGTCACCGGTCTGACCGGTCAGAATTCTGGTTTTGTTCACATGTTGCACACCTGTCTGACCAATGGTGTTGACCAGTCTGACCGGTCAGGGCTGAGTGTTGCAGGTGCCCTATTTTCAAGTGGTGTTTTGCATGCATTCATCCAGAGGGAATTGCATTGGTTCAGGGGGGAGCTCTTTGTGGTTTGTCGAGCTTTGGTTTGGTGGCTTGCGCTCTTTGCTTGAGCATAGTTTTGTCTCGGATGTGTCGAGCCATTGCCCTTGCTTAAGTGGTCCGAGACTTGTCTTCTTCAAGTGATCTTGCTCTTTGCCTTTGTTTGGCATTCGATCGTTTGTTGGAGTTTCTTTTTATTCGTTTCTTTTCTTTTACTTTTCTATCGTTTTACTTTATGTGGGTGTTGTCAATGCACTCATCAAGGGGGGATTGAGGACCATGTGTGGTTCGAGGACCGGTGGATGGTCGCTCCCTTGTGTGATGAATGATTGACAACGTTGTGTGGACTAATTCTTGGCTAAGTATTGCAGGTGCAGGTTGCAGCTTGACTGGTGTTGGTGCAGATGAAGAACAAGTGCGAAAGGTCGTCGCCAGTGAGGCCTCCAAGTGTGGAGAAGACAAGTAGTCTTCGTTCGAGGGACCCGGTGGCCAGCGGGGTCAAGTGCGGGCCGCATGGTGGCATGAACAGCAAGATGAAGTCATGGACGGTTTCCTGGTTGAGCCTCAAAACCAAGGTCGAGCCGGGACTACATGGGAGACGAGTCATGAGTGGCGATTGGCGGAGGCTACACCGAGTTCGCGGGGTTTCCAGTGGTTCACCAGAAAACCACTGGGTTCCTTGGTTGATCCACAAAGCCAAGACAGAAGAACCGAAGACTGTGCTGCTGCAGCTCCAGACCGGTCTGACCCGTGGGTCTAACCGGTGTGCGACGACGCAGTCCGGAATCTTCGAAGCGGAGGACACGCGTTGGGATCGCATGGCTTGCGTCGAGGCTAAGCAGGGTGCGGTCGCCGGGCATCCGTTCGATGGAGAAAATCTGAAGACTTCTAAAACCGCCCTTGAGGGCTTGTATCTCTAGTTGTTAAGTAAGGGTATTTTAGACTTTCGGTTGCCTCCATATAACCCATGAGGTGAGAGGATGGCAGCCATCTCTTGGAGCCCTGGTTCATTTGCTTTCCTATTTTTCTCTTCCTATTTTCTTAGGATTTCCATAGGACTAGCTTGAGAGCTTCATGGTGAGATTTTGTGAGAGGGTTGGATGATCGGGTGGCAAGCTAGACCTTGTATGAACCTTCTTGGTATGTATAGATGATTCGGCGTGGTTCCTCAAGGCTTTGTTGTGTTGTTCCCGGTTGTTCTTGGTGGTGATTTTTGGAGCCCTCTCTTGGTGTTTTTCTTGGTTTGTTTTTGGGACCTTGCTCTTGGGGATTTGATGGGGGAAATTCATGCGAACCCTTCGTGGTTCTTTTGCCTTTGATTCCCCTCCCAAATCCATGAGTTAAGGGGCTCGATTTTGGGGTTTTTCGGTGTTCTAGAGTTAGAGGAGTTCTTGGCGGGATTTCTTCGATTCCTCTTGATTTGGCAAGTTTTGGTGGACAAAATCTTGGCCATGGACTCCTCAAGAGGTGTTCCTACCATCCCCAAAGTCTTGTTCAATTCCGAGCGATTCGGGAGATCGAAGTTTGGATTTGGGGGAGTTGACCCGCGGGTGCTGTTCATCCCGAGCTGTCCAGGTTACACCGGTCTGACCGGTGCTCTTGACCGGTCTGACCGGTGCAAGCCACTTGTGGGATTCACCTCGGGTGAACTGCTTGACTCGTGTGTCTTTGGGTCTTGGTGCTGCTGGTCAGTTCTTGGTCTGTTTGGAGTTGTTTTGCTAGGTTTTGGAGTTGGGTTTTCCTTCCGTGCAGGCTGTGTTTTAGGGGTGTTTTTGTTCCACGGTCTAGAAACGTCGCTGAGGCTCTCTGGAACACTTGTTGTGCGGATGCTGTCGCCACCGGCCTGACCGGCTTTGTCCACCGGTCTGACCGGTGTCACCGTGCCCGATCGGTGCGGAGCCATCGGTCGACCGGTGCAAAGACAGCGAAGAAGACGTGCAAG
Organism: Cenchrus americanus; assembly: GCA_947561735.1. Lineage (NCBI taxonomy): Eukaryota > Viridiplantae > Streptophyta > Magnoliopsida > Poales > Poaceae > Cenchrus > Cenchrus americanus. The sequence continues at coordinate 109,733,350 of OX387240.1, forward strand.
TTTCTGCTGTGTGTGTTGGTGTGTTTTGGCTCGGAAGGTTGTTTGTTGGTTCCTAGGTCCAGTGGCACTCCAGTGGCTATGTGGGCTTGGCCAACTTGGTTAGTGAGTCAGAGACGTGTGTTGGAAGCCGTGTTCGTCTTGTTGGAGTCTCCATGTCCTTCGAGAAGAATTTTTATCAGCCCCATTCACTCCCCTCCTCTCTGGTTCGCCGTATCAGTCTTTCACTTTGCCAATCTTGTTGCGTTCTTTTTCCATTACTTATCCTTTGTAAGATTTGTGCGGCTTCACTAATCGTTTTATCCATTAAATCACTGTCTGCACACATGCTTACAAATGAGAAGAGTTAGGGGTTAGTGAAGAATAAAATGTATGCAACATCAAGTCACCAGAAAATCCCAAGATTGGGCCTTGCTCAAGTAGTACATTAAAACGGTCCCATGCTTCATCAATTCCTTCATCCTCTCCTTGCTTGAAAGTGAGCACTTGCCTCCTTAAGTCTTGGACCTTGCTTATGGGAAAGAACTTGAAAAGAAACTTCTTCACTAGCTCATCCCAATTTCCTTTTGATTAACCGAACGCAAGTGTGTACCATCTTCGCGCTTCATCTTTGAGAGAGAACGGAAAAAGATTCCACTTGAACCAAGCGGTCGGGACTCCTTGTTGCACAATGTTGCATATCATCGTGAATTCCTTAATGTGTCTATATGGGTTGTGATTCCACTTGAACCAAGCGGTCGGGATTCCACTTGATGATTCTAGGCTTCACTTCGTAGTGGGTTGTAGCAAGCATCAAATCTGATTTTTGCATCTCAATGTCCTCCATTGACGACATTGCTAGCTCCCTTAGCGATATCACTTCTTCCTCCAAAGGTGAGGTGAACAAATCCATCTAGGCACTAAAAATAAAAAATAAAAACACAAAAGGTTTTTTTCTAGAAAACAAGGGTTAGATGTTGTAAACAACAAAACTAATACAAGATTAAACGTAGCAAACTGGCTTGCTCCCCGACAACAGCGCTAGAAAAAGGGGCTTGTTGACGGTTGAAACTCGTAACAACCTTCGATCTGCAAGCATATGGACCTACACCTTATTCACCACAGGGTGACCCCCAAGGTTCTTGTCAATCCGCGGAGCAAGGGGATTGCTAGCGCTTAACCAAGTACTAATCTAGTTGATGAAAAACCTTTAAGAGTGATATTTATCTAAAGGTAAAGACAATCTAACCTATGTTAATCAAAGAAATCTAAAGTTAAACTAAATGGCAAAGGTTGGACACAAGAGAGAGATTAAGATAGATAAGTGTTCCCTCCCTAGGGTTTAGGATCACATGAACATGCATCTACTACATGAAAAGGGTGTTGCCTACACTAGCTTCATGGCGGTTATGCGGTCGCTAAGCCTTTTCCCTCCACCATACTGTCACTACACAAGGTAATCAAACACTTTTATTTATAACCACATCTATACATAAGCATCCATAGGGTAAGCTAATCACCACGATTACCACAAACCCTACTAAGACCACATGTTGTACATACATGTGAATAAAGCACTCTCATAAACATAGACCATTAAGCATCAAAAGGCATAGGATTCATGTAGTGATCACAAATCATGTATCCATCTAACCCTAGGGATGAATGGAGACATTACCCCATCATCTTACAACGATTGAAGCACATAGGGGTGATGGAGACTCTGGAGAACGTCGTCGATGACGATGGTGGCGATGAAGCTTGGAGAGGAACACAACCCTAGGTGGGCTAGCGGCTCTGGAGTCCTCCTCTTGCTTCCTTTTTCTCTGCGTCGGCGTTGATCGGACGAGCTCATCTAACTCTCTCCCTCATTGGGGGGGGGGGGTGGGGGGGGGGGGGGGGGGGGGTTGGGGGGGGGGGGGGGGGGGGGGGGGGGGGGGGGGGGAGGCGGGGGGGGGGGGGGGGGCGGGGGGGGGGGGGGGGGGGCGGGGGGGGGGGGGGGGGGGGGGGGGGGGAAGGGGGGGGGGGGAGGGGGGGAGGGGGAGGGGGGGGCCGGGACACGCCGCTACCGGGACGGGGGCCGGGGGGGGGGGGGGGGAACAAAGACACAACACGCGGGGGGGGGGGGGGGGGAGAGGGGGAAGGGGGGGGGGGGGGGGGGGGGGGGGGGGGGGGGGGGGGGGGCGGCGGGGAAGGAACACAAACGACAGACAACGGAAGGACAGGAAAGAGAGAAGAGGGCAGGGAAATGTGGGAAACAAAGTAACGGGGGGGGGCGGGGGGGGGGGGGGGCGGGGGGGGGGAGGGAGGTCAACAAGAAAAAAAAAAGAAACACGGGAGAAGAGGGCTGGGGAGTCATTAACTCTCTCCTTGGCGGGGGGTGTGGGTGGGGGGGGGGGGGTTTTTTTGGGGGGGGGGGGGGGGGGGGGGGGGGGGAGAAAGAGGAAGGGGGGGGGGGGGGGGGGGGGGGGGGGGGGGGGGGGGGGGGGGGGGGGGGGGGGGGGGGGGAGAGATTGGAGGGGGGGGGGGAGGGGGGGGGAGAGGGAGAAACTAAGAATAGGAGGGAGGAGAGAAAAACAAAAGAAGGGGGAGGGGAAGAGGGGGGGGGGGGGGGGGGGGGGGGGGGGGGGGGGAGGGGGGGGAGAAAAGAAAAGAGAAGAGAAGGAAAAGGAGATGGGAAGGGGAGGGGGAAAAAAAGAAGGGAAGGGGGGAGGGGGGGGGGGAAAAACCGTAAATTCACCCATACGCTCCTCGATCAAGGCAAACAAACTCACGAGAGAAAAATCCAGCGAAACAAAACTTCGACCCGGAAACACCCGGGGCGGTTAGACTCCCGCCCCCTGGGCGGTTAGACCGCCTCCTCCGTAAAACGAACCCGCGGGTTAAACCCTAACTTCCTCGCGCCCGATCTCCCGAATCACTCCACGGATTGCAGCGAAACTTCGGGATTAGTCCCAGGTTACCTCCGGGCAACCTCTACCTCAAAGGAATCGACCCGAAATGCTCACAATCAAGAGGAATCGAAGAAATCGCTTCTTTAGGTCAAGAACTCGCCCAACTCGAAAAACCACCAAATCGAGTCCGATTCAAGAGAGATTTGGGGGCAAAGTCACCAGCCAAAAAGGCACAAGAACCTCATACGTGACACCCACCAAAAACCCCAAGAAATCGTTCTCAAAACACCACCAACAAAGAGCTCTGAAAATCACCACAAAAGAGACGGAAAAACCACCTTGATGAACAACGCTGAACCATCTATACATACCATGAAGGTTCGTACAAGGTCTAGCTTGCCACCCAAACTTCCATCCCTCTCTCTAGATCTCACATGAAGCTCTCAAGCTAGTCCTAGGAAAAACTAGGGAAAATGGAGAACAAAAATGGAAAAACAAATGAGCTAGGGTTCAAAGAGTTGGCTGCCATCCACCCATTCAATGAGTATATATGGAGGCACCCAAAAGACTAAACTACCCTCACCTAATAACTAGGGATACAAGCCCCTCGAGGGCGGATTTGGAAGTCTTCGGAATTTCTTGATCGAACGGATGCCCGGCGACCGCAACCTGCTTAGCCTCGACGCAAGCCTTGCGATCCCGACGCGTGTCCTCCGCTTCGAAGCATCTCGGTGCCGGCGGCCAGGGCGGTCAGACCGCCCCCTGGGCGGTTTGACCGGCCCGGGAGATCTGACCGGCCCCGAGCGGTCCCGACCGCCCCTCCTGGGTGGTTGAACCGGCCTGGGTGGCCGCACCTCCTCGTCGAGTCTTCGGCCTTGGTTTTGTGGCTCAACCAAGTAACCCCTGGTTTTTTCGGTGAACCACCGCAAACCCCGCGAACTCGGTGTAGCCTCCGCCAATCTCCACTCATGACTCGGCTCCCACGTAGTCCCGGCCGACCTTGGTTTTGAGGCTCTACCAAGAAACCGTCCACGACTTCATCTTGCTGTTCATGCCACCATGCGGCCCGTACTTGACCCCCCACCGGCCACCGGGTCCCTCGAACGAAGCCTACTTGTCTTTTCCACACCCGGAGGCCTCACCGCAACGACCTTTCGCGCTTGTTCTTCACCCGCACCAACACGAGTCAAGCCGCAACCCGCACCCTCGCAATACTTAGCCAAGAATCGGTCCACACAACGTTGTCAATCACTCATCACACAAGGAAGTGACCATCCACCGGTCCTCGAACCACACTTGGTCCTCAATCTCCCCCTTGATGAGTGCATTGACAACACACATGATTTGTAACCAAAGAGAAAAAAGGAAAAAGAAAAGAACAAATAAAAAAAAACATCAACAAGCGATCGAAAGCCAAAGAAAGGCAAAGAGCAAGATCACTTGAAGAAGACAAGTCTCGGACCCCTTAGGCAAGGGCAACGGCTCGACACATCCGAGGCAAAGCAAAGCTCAAGAAAAGAGCGCAAACCACCAAAGCGAAGCTCGAACACCACAAAGAGCTCCCCCGCACATATGCAAGCACCCCCCGAGCCAAAGCACACTCCCCCCCCGAACAAATGCAAGCAATGCAACATGGGAATGCAACAAAGAGCAAAGAACTGCTCACTCGCCGTGGCGGTTAGACCGCCTACCCAAGGCGGTTAGACCGCCTGGCACTCATCCGACCGCCCACGGGGGGGCGTTAGACCGCCCCAAGTGACCGGCCCTGCACCAACCTGCTCAAAATTTGCCTGAACCAATTGGAACACCTTCCAAACACTCCCAGGTGCCCAAAACATGCACAAACTTCTCCCCCTTGTTGACAATGCATGAATCAAGGCAAAATGCGAAAACTTTCAACATATAGCTTCTCAAATATACAAAATTCATCACAAGGAGCTACACAAATCCAAATGAGCAAGTTAGATACTCTACAGGTTCGTAATAACCTTAACTACGTGATCACCAAGTTTCACAACCATTGTACAAGGCTAAAAAAGGATTTGAGTAATTTTGCGAAAAGTTACTCTCTCACAAGCAAAAACCTAAACATGAGCAAAACATGTCAAAACGGCAAAGCCACACAAACTTCATGCTAGGATGCCCATTCTAATCATAACACCATCACAAACACCCACAAGCACCTCATGTCATGTCAAAGCCACCGAGCCATGTGCCTACTTCTATGTATGAGACTTCTCATTGGTAGGCATGATGCAACGGTTTAGCACCCAAAGCAAATTAATTTCAGCACATATGACATGGGAACATATATTCCAAGCATTTTTCATTTCATTTTCAGATTTATAAATGGTACATGAAATGTCTTTGCGACTGTTGACGGTGAATTTCCGTCAACCTAGAGTACTTGTTATACATTGGTTTCAATTATGATTTGCAACTAACCAGCCACTAGGCATACTAATGATATAACAAGTTCACACTTGCATGTCGATTTTGGAGTTTGTTGTTTACGTAGGAAATCTACGCTAATGAGGAGACTTTCGGGATAAGTTCACCAAGCACTTTGGAAGAAGATCATGAAGCCCGACAAGAGTCAAGACACGCGATGAACATGACTCCAAATGACCCGAGGACCGAAGCGTCAACGTGCAAGTCTTCAGGGACTCAACCGGAAAACAGCCGAAGCTTGCATAGCAAGGATTCAAGCCTAAACCGTGAAGGAAACGACGTCAAAGGCCCACATGCAAGTGCACACGAATAAGGGATCACGCGAGAAGCAACCGGGGAGAAAACCGGGCCGAACCGGGCCGAAGTGGGCTGGGCCGGCCGGCCCGGTCCGACCGGCCCGGCCCACTCCGGGGTCGGTTCGGTCCCCCTTTTGCCCTAGGTATTCGTCTATTTATTCCCTCCGCCGCCGTCGACCGACACATCGAACAAATCATCCTACCGACGCCAATCACCGTAAAACCGCCGCCGCAAGATGAAGGAGAGAGTTAGATGAGCTCGTCGCAAGGATCAACGCGGCGGAGAGAAGGAAGCAAGAGGAGGACTCCAAGCCGTTGGCCTAGGGGTGTTCCCAAGCTCCATCGCCGCCATCTTCATCGACGACGTTCTCCGAGTCTCCATCACCCCTATGTGCTTCAATCCGTGTAAGATGATGGGGTAATGTCTCCGTTCATCCCTAGGATTAGATGGATACATGCTATGTAATTGCTACTTGATTCGTGGTTCCAATCTATTGTTTTCATGTTGATGATGCTTTGATGATTAAGGTAGGCCACCGTGTTTTTCGGGCGTATGATATCCACTACTCCCATAGATTCCATCAACATACCGTGTCCATCATAGGTCTAGTCACGAATACCTTCGCGTAGTGACAAGACGAGAGGAGGGAAAGGGCGAAACCGTGGTCACAACCCCCGGTAGATTGGTTTACCGCTTTCGTGTAGTAGATGCATACCATGTTATCCTAGATCCTAGGGAGGGAACGCTTATCTTTCTTGTTCACTCTCTTGTGTTCACCCTTTACCATATAGTTTAACCCTATATTTGTTTGATCAACTTAACTTAGATTAACTTAGGTTAGATTGTCTTTACTTTTAGTTTAATACTCTCTTTCAAAGGTTTTCCATTCAACTAGATTAGTACTTGGTTAAGCGCTAGTAATCCCCTTGCTCCGCGGATTGACAAGAACCTTGGGAATCCCGTGGTGAAAAAGGTGTGGGGTCCGTACGCTTGCGGATCGTAGAGGGATACGTCTTTTATCCGTCAACAAGCCCCTTTTTTTGGCGCCGTTGCCGGGGAGCAAGCCAGTTTGCTACGTTTAATCTAGTATTAATTTTGTTGATTACTAACACCTAACCCTTATTTTCTATAAAAAAGAAAAAAAAATCTTTTTTTATTTTTCTTTCTACTTTTCTTGTGCCTAGATGGATTTGTTCACCTCACCATTGGAAGACGAAGAGATGTCGCTAAGGGAGCTAGCAATGCCGTCAATGGAAGACATTGAGATGCAAAAATCAGATTTGGCGCTTGCTACAACCCACTATGAAGTGAAGCCTGGAATCATCAAGTTAGTGGCGACAAAACCATTTAGAGGATTGGAGGATGACAACCCATATAGACACATTAAGGAATTCACGATGTTATGCAACACGGTCCAACAAAAAGGAGTTCCGGCCGCTTGGTTCAAGTGGAATCTTTTTCCATTCTCTCTCGAAGATGAAGCGCGAAGATGGTACACACTTGCGTCCGTTGAAGCAAAAGGAAATTGGGATGAGCTAGTGAAGAAGTTTCTTTTGAAGTTCTTTCCCATAAGCAAGGTCCAAGACTTAAGGAGGCAAGTGCTCAATTTCAAGCAAGGAGAGGATGAAGGAATTGATGAAGCATGGGACCGATTTAATGAACTACTTGAGCAAGGCCCGAACTTGGGATTTTCCGGTGACTTGATGTTGCATACCTTTTATTTTTCACTAACCCCTAACTCGTCTCGTTTTGTAAGCATGTGTGCAGCAAAGGTGATATAATGGATAAAACAATTAGTGAAGCCGCACAAATCTTACAAAGGATAAGCAATGGACAAAGAACAATACGAGATTGGCAAAGATGTTGTCGAGAGGAGCAAAACGACAAAAGCAAGCCCAAGGTGCTTGCTGAAATTTTTGAAAAAGATGAACCGAAGGTCAAGGAAGATGAACCGACCATACAAGAAAGTCAAGATCCACTTCCCAAGGTAAGAGAAGTCATTTCGGATGTTAAAAATGTTGAAACTAACATGAATGTAGGCCGAAGTATGTGGAATGCTAGACCATTGGCGGAGTTCATTCAATCCGGTTGGGTTCAAGTTGATTTCGCCCCACTAATTAACTACCGAAGGAAGGAGGAATGCCGACACGTTGCCAAACTAGTTGAAGATATATTTGATCAAGAGATGAGTGGAGAGTCGATCCAAAAGATGTTTGAAGAAGAAAGAAAAGAAGGAGATGAAGGATGGATCGACCGGTTTGACAAATCAAAGATTTATGATGAAGGAAGAGAAGAGTACAACCGTGATGAGCCTAGTGACTCAAAGGATAAATGGGAGGAGATAGGACTCAAGCTAGATGATAGCTTGTGTGCTATTGAAGCCTACACACTAGCAAATCAAGACATGGAAGGACTCAAGGATGAAGGAAAGAGTGAATCAACAATGAGCGATCTTGACGACATGTGGTACATGGAAGATAAAGAAAGCAACATACAAGTCTTTGAAGATGAAGATCCGGTTGATAAAGAAGACTTCAAAGAAGAGATGAATGCGTACATAGTTGAAGGATTACATGTTCCACATGATGAGTTGAAGAAATTGCAAGATGGTGATGAAGAGGCAACTACACTTGTTGAGATCGATTCGCCTTCAACACCGCTTGATGAACCAAATATCACTCTTGTTGAAAAATCTCTAAGGCCAAGGTACGCGCTGAAATCTCAAGATATTATTGGTATTGATGTTGATAAATTCAAATACTCATGCTCAACCAATAGTATGAATGATAGTTTAATGTCTATGCCTTGTTCCAATAGTGATCATGTTGATAGGCTAGATTTTCTTGAGAATGAAAAAAGAGGAAACATTTATGTTTGATCTAATTAATCTCACATCTAAAGAACCTTTGCCTAATGATGAGCTAAGTGCTATGCATGAAACATATGCTTCTTTTATTTACACCTTGACTTGTTGCTACAATTCACATGTGGTGTTAATTATGGACGCGTATGTTTACAATAAGTTTTGTAAATCTCGATCATGCTTTGCGCTTGGTCAAGTTAATGACCTTAAATAATCATATGTCGGGAAAGATCCGGTTTTCACTAACCATGTAGACAAGGCTTGAATAATGAAAAAAAGAAGTCATGCCTAAAAGAGTTGCAAGATAAATCATCAACCTCTCCGAATCCCGCGATAGATGCTGCTGTCTTCATCAATTTGAGAGCTTGTTCAGAGGTGTACAAATGAAGAAAATGAGATATTCAGAAGCTCCATCAAACTACCATTCCAACGCATCAAGGACCAACAAGTTTGAAGACCCGTGCAAGGAGTTATGGAGAAAACATTGAGCGTTGCGCGTTCTGAAATTTCAGGACAGATTTTATCGCCGAAGTAAAACGGACGTAACTCTCTTGTCTGGAGTCCGATTTGAGCAAATGAAGACTCGTTGGAAAGGAAATTTTGTGCACTGTGCAAAGGAGTAGAGCTTGAGTATACTTTCTGTTCTGGACATTAAAAAAAAAATTTCATGGAGTGAAGGCAGCACCGAAGGATGATAAAGAAGGAGATAATGATGAAACAAAAGGATGCTTTGGGCAAGTCTTCTATAAGTGATCAAGCACAACATGGGAAGTAAATTAAAGCTGCATTGGTACCTTTTCTTCTTGCATGAAGGGCCATGGCTATGCAACGAAAAGAAGGTATGTGAGAAAGTCGAGCTCTATGACTTTAAATGAAGCGCTTTTCGGGAGGCAACCCGTTTCTTTATATTTTTACTACTTTCTTAGAGAAAATAAAAGAATGGCACTATCTTATGATGATCAACTTGTGGTTATTAATCTAAGTTCAGTTTTCCTTTTTTTAGAACCACCATCATGTTCATGATCTTATTTATTTGCATGCATTGATTTTGTTATCCTCGTGATGTTTCTTTGTGTATACATGTTTTGCACATAGTTGGCTTGGTTGTTTTATATACTTAATGATGTATGCTTCAGTTTCCATGTTAATGCTTCATATGGCCCTATGGGTATTTTCCTTTTGTGATCTTGTGTAAACGTGGTGTTTAAACAAGGTTGCGGACCATCATCGTTAAGTTCGATAAACCTTGCTAGCTTTTCATATGTTTTCATATTGCATTGGTTAGTTTATAAGCTCTGCAATGCGCTTAATTTTTATTGTGCTATAAGGGTTATTGATTTAAGGATAGACATGGTGTTTTAACCCTTGATAAATAAACCTTTATGGCTATGGAGAAATTCAGCAACCTAGTTGTAAACATGGTGTTTAGAACTAGGTGAAAACATTGTCTTTGCTTATATGCTTTCCTATCATGTGCATACACACCTTGCACCACGTACACTCATTAGGTTTTTATTCCTCATTAAACTAATTATGCCACAAGTTAAGAATCTTAGGAGACATTGTTGGATTGTTGGCAATTCTATCTACTCCCAACCGTCACCTTGGGGGTAGAATGTGCGTTTAAAACGTCTTACGTGCAAGATAAAGACTCTCACTACAAGGAAATTGAAGGATGGCTAAGAAGTGCTTTGTCTTCTTCTTCCATGACTAGCAAAATGCTAAGCATGGGGGAGACCCTGAATCTTCAACATGGAAGTGCAACATGACACTCTAGAAGATAGAATGATAAAGATCGTTAACATCTCCGGATCAATGCGCAAGAAGCCACCAATCTCGTCAAAATTCTGCATGGTCTCGAAGGGAAAACACTGGATATTTTTGGTTATGTAGAAGCCCCATGAAGTTACAATTCCAACAAATCAAGAATCAAGACAATCGGAGGTTCCTACAAGCGGTTATGCCCGAATCACCGAGTGCAACACGTCCTGAAATCAGTTTTGGACAGCACGCAGCGCTGAAGTAAAACGGACATAGCTCCCTTGTTTGAACTCCGTTTTCGATGAATGACCACATGTTGGAAAGGTAATTTCATAAACTTTTCAATAGAGCTATATTTCGATATATGTTCTGTTCTGGACAGAGGGGGAAATCCATGAAAAAGAGACAGCAAGGAGATGATGAGAACAAGAAAGAGGAGATGGTGATGACAACATTGAAGAGAAGGGTGACCAATGACTCCATTAAGCATACAAGATCAAATTCAGAAGTTTAGGAGCATTAATAAATCAAGACAAAAGCAAAAGCCACATCGATACATGAAGATGTCGGAAGAAGGCAACGAAGAATTACAAAGGATGGTAACATCTCCATGGACCTTCTCTTTTCCAAACACAAATGCTTGTAAGTATGCCTTCAACATCAACTAGGTGCAACCTTTTGTTTTTCTCTTCAAACAATAACATGGCTACTAGGAGGACAACCTAGGTTTCTTTTTACTTTCAATAGATAAGCATGACCATGTGTTCACCTCGATGTTCTATATTGCCTTTGCTTACGGAAAGATGATGAAAGTTGCCGCTTTGTTTTACCTACATGAAGTTATACATGTCTTGGCTAATTGCTCTATATAATATGATCTGAAATTAATTTAAATACCGGCTCTTTTATTTGTGGAGGTGAAATGACTATGCTCTAGACCCACATACATATCTTTGCTCTTTGATTTAAGTTTATGGATAGCCGGATAACTTGTTGTTTTTATGAAAACTTAACTTTTATGCTATCTACATATTTGTGATGCTCTTGCAAAGTTCTACCTACCAAAGCCATATACATATATGTTTTATGATAACAAAACCCGTAGATTGCAAACATATGTTTTGATGAGTTGGATTAGGATTGATTTCTATGGTTCGAGACTAAGAAGCGGTCATTCCTTTGTGTAACTTTTTCATGCTAGCCTTTTTGTCCATGCATTGTGGGTTTTCACATCGAAAATTTCACAAACTTCGCCGGGCATCCACCCTAAACCAAAAACATCTTTTTGTGATCACCTCCTTGTCCACAACCCAATTTGAGTATGGAGTAAAATTCTCGATGGAGATTCAAATATTCCGCAAGATTATGGAATTTATACTTACTTTAGCGCTCATTTCCCCTCTCTTTTATGCTCGAGGACGAGCATCGTTCAAGCATGGGGGAGGAGTCATTCTCTGACACAAATGCTATGTAAGTATTATGTTGCAAAAAGTTTTGAGGAGCAAAAGAAAAAAAAAGAATAAAAATGAAAAATGAAAAAAAATATGATAAGAAGAAAAGAAAAGTAAGAAAAATAGGAAGAATAAAGTGAAAAAAAGAAAGAGAGAAAAAAGAGAAGGAAATAAAATAAAAGTAAAAAAAATATAATAAAGATGCTCCTCGGATCTTTTTGCTTCATAAGTTCTCAAGTGCCTTAATGACAAATCCATACTCATATCTTCCAACCATGTGCAATCCGATAACGAGGACTTCACTCGTGCCTCGGATCATCCATTTGCCACTTGCACATGTCCACTTATCTAAATGTGTGTGTTTCATCCTTCTCTCTTTCCAACATTTATTTTCCATGGCCTTTTTGACGAGTCTCGGTAATTCCAATAGACCTCTCTCTTAATTTGACAATATTTCGGATGTATGTTTTGCTAGGATTGTTTTTAACCTTCCAAGCTCCACATAAGCCTTCCACTATCACATATGAGTAGAGTAGGTTGAAAATAATCTAGTATAGGCTTGAGTGACTTGATGAGATGAGTGTTCCATGGGCTCTTGCAAGAGATTTTCACTTATGTTGGATATGCATCTTTTTGAAAATCTTCCATGTGACAAGGTAATGGTTTGAAGTTCACTTAAGTTTGAGAGCATCGTGTTAAATGTGGCTTGTTCTTTATTGTTAGTCTATCTTCCATAATGAAAAAGAAGCCGGCCACAACTTGAACTTTAAAAATAAATTCTTAAGAGAGAGCAATTTGCCTCGTCATGAATGACTAAGTGCGGGGACAACATTGGAAGGCAACACTGATTTCCCTTTTAAGCAAGGATTACTTACTCGAGGACGAGCAAGGTTTAAGCATGGGGGAGATGTTGACGGTGAATTTCCGTCAACCTAGAGTACTTGTTATACATTGGTTTCAATTATGATTTGCAACTAACCGGCCACTAGGCATACTAATGATATAACAAGTTCACACTTGCATGTCGATTTTGGAGTTTGTTGTTTATGCAGAAATCTACGCTAATGAGGAGACTTTCGGGATAAGTTCACCAAGCACTTTGGAAGAAGATCATGAAGCCCGACAAGAGTCAAGACACGCGATGAACATGACTCCAAATGACCCGAGGACCGAAGCGTCAACGTGCAAGTCTTCGTGGACTCAACCGTAAAACAACGAAGCTTGCATAGCAAGGATTCAAGCCTAAACCGTGAAGGAAACGACGTCAAAGGCCCACATGCAAGTGCACACGAATAAGGGATCACGCGAGAAGCAACCGGGGAGAAAACCGGGCCGAACCGGGCCGAAGTGGGCTCGGGCCGGCCGGCCCGGGCCCGACCGGCCCAGCCCACTCCGCGGTCGGTTCGGTCCCCCCTTTGCCCTAGGTATTCGTCTATTTATTCCCTCCGCCGCCGTCGACCGACACATCGAACAAATCATCCTACCGACGCCAATCACCGAAAACCGCCGCCGCAAGATGAAGGAGAGAGTTAGATGAGCTCGTCGCAAGGATCAACGCCGGCGGAGAGAAGGAAGCAAGAGGAGGGACTCCAAGCCGTTGGCCTAGGGGTGTTCCCAAGCTCCATCGCCGCCATCTTCATCGACGACGTTCTCCGGAGTCTCCATCACCCCTATGTGCTTCAATCCGTGTAAGATGATGGGGTAATGTCTCCGTTCATCCCTAGGATTAGATGGATACATGCTATGTAATTGCTACTTGATTCGTGGTTCCAATCTATTGTTTTCATGTTGATGATGCTTTGATGATTAAGGTAGGCCACCGTGTTTTTCGGCGTATGATATCCACTACTCCCATAGATTCCATCAACATACCGTGTCCATCATAGGTCTAGTCACGAATACCTTCGCGTAGTGACAAGACGAGAGGAGGGAAAGGGCGAAACCGTGGTCACAACCCCCGGTAGATTGGTTTACCGCTTTCGTGTAGTAGATGCATACCATGTTATCCTAGATCCTAGGGAGGGAACGCTTATCTTTCTTGTTCACTCTCTTGTGTTCACCCTTTACCATATAGTTTAACCCTATATTTGTTTGATCAACTTAACTTAGATTAACTTAGGTTAGATTGTCTTTACTTTTAGTTTAATACTCTCTTTCAAAGGTTTTCCATTCAACTAGATTAGTACTTGGTTAAGCGCTAGTAATCCCCTTGCTCCGCGGATTGACAAGAACCTTGGGAATCCCGTGGTGAAAAAGGTGTGGGGTCCGTACGCTTGCGGATCGTAGAGGGATACGTCTTTTATCCGTCACGCCGACAAAAAGGAACTCATGCCCCTCTATAAGATAAAGCAAGAGGGCTAAACAATCATGATGGCAAATGAGCCTTTGGCCCCATATGATCAATAAACTAGCTATCCAACCACAAATCAAGCATAGCAAAGCCACTAAAACATGTCAAGATCATATAAAGGCGTTTACACATGAGAGAGCATATATGTGACATTTTTCAAAAGCATAGCCATCAACCATGGGTCATTCATCAAGATCATCAAGAGCTAAGACAAACTAACCATAGCATACCAAACAAGCTCACAAAAAACATATATAGTATCCCATGGTGAACAATGTATATAGGAGAAGCTTTTCCTATCCAATGCATATGATACAAAAAGTATGCAGACTAAGATACAAGGATGCCTATACATCATGTTACATATGCCATGCCAAATGCAAGAAATGCACAAAGGAAACTATACATATGATACAACGGAGCTCCCACACACCCAACTCAAGAAATCAAACACACACCAAGTTCTCCCCGCAAACAAGTGAAAGTTGCTTGATCTAGGGGTTTGGTGAAAATATCGGCTAGTTGGTCTTGTGTGGGTACATGGATCAAAGCTATCTTCCCTTTCTCTACGTTGTCTCTCGTAAAATGATACCTCACTTCTATGTGCTTGGTTTTGGACTAGAGCACTGGGTTCTTTGCAACGCTTATGGCACTGGTGCTATCACATTGAAGCGGGACATGGGTATACTCCTCACCAAAGTCACTCATGGTGTATGAAATCCAAAGGAGCTGAGAGCAACAACTAGTAGCGACAACATACTCGGCCTCGGTAGTGGATTGAGCAACACTCGACTGTTTGCGGGAAGACCAAGACACCAAAGAAGAACCCAAAAACCGGCAAGTCCCGGTTCCGAAGTGGACTTCCTATCCAACCGACACCGGCAAAATCCGCGTCCGAAAAACCATGAAGCGCCAAAGAAGAGGACGCGGGAGTACCAAAGGCCGAAGTCGGGAGTGTGACGCAAGTACCTGAAAATTCGCTTCACCGCTTGCCGATGCGAAGTCCCTCGGGAGATGCTTGAAAACGAGCGCACGACACACCGAGAATCGTATGTCCGGCCTCGTCGCCGTCAAGTAGAGGAGTGACCCGATTATGCTTTGGTACTCCTTCTAGTCAACGTGTTCACCTTCCTCGTCCGCATCAAGAGCCGTAGTCGTACTCATCGGCGTCGTCATAGCCTTGGAGTCCTCCATCTTGAACTTCCGCACAATGTCCTTGGTGTACTTAGCTCGGTGCACAAATGTTCCTTCCTTTGATTGTTTGATTTGTAGCCCGAGGAAGAACCGCAACTCGCCCATCATGCTCATCTCAAATTCCCCGCTCATATCATCCGCAAACCTTGCAACAAGAGAGTTAGACGAGCCACCAAAGACAATATCATCCACGTATACCCGCACAATCAAGATATCTCCGCCCGCCCTCCGCTCAAAAAAACAAGGTCCGATCGACCTTCCCCATCTCAAAACCTCTCTCAAACAAGAACCCCCTCAACCTACCATACCAAGCTCTAGGCGCCCGCTTCAACCCATACGAACGCCTTCCTCAACTTGTACACCCTGTGGGGGTACTTCTCACTCTCAAACCCCCGAGGTTGCCTCACATGCACTTCCTCCTCCAACACACCATTCGAAAAGCACTCTTCACATCCATTTGGTGCAACTTGAACCCTTTAGCCACGGGAGAAGGCTAGAAGGATCCTAATCGCCTCCAAACGGGCTACGGGAGCAAAGGTCTCCTCGTAGTCGATCCCCTCCTTCGATCGAACCCCCCGAGCAACAAGCCTCGACTTGTTCCTCACAACCTCACCTTTCTCTCCCTCTTTGTTCTTCCACACCCACTTTGTACCGATCGGCTTGCACCCCGGGGGAGGGTCAACCAACTCCCACACCTCGGTTCCTCTCAAAGTTCTCCAACTCCTCATGCATCGAATTAACCCAATTGTGATCGTATAGTGCGTGTCCAATGTCTTTGGGCTCAAAAGTAGCAACAAATGCAAGATGAGCGAAATGAGAGTTGTTCCGAACCCTCGACCATGTAGTGCGTTCATTCATGTTGCCGATGATCCTCGAAGCCGGGTGATCCACTTGTACTCGCCGGGAGGTTCTCGTCTCGATGCTACCTCCCCCTCAACACCTCGCCTTCTCCTCGTTCTTGATTTGTCGTCGTAGGTGTAGTAGAGGGTCCATCCATCATCGTAGTCGAAGTAGTGGGTACATGTGTTCACGGGGGCACCGCACCGCCATCCTCATCGTCTCCATGTTCATGCTCCTCCTCCTGAAAGATCTCCTCACCAAGCTCATCATCACCTGCACACTCAAAGACAAGCTGACTACGTGGCTCTGTCTCGTCGAAGGTTACTTCGCAAGTCTTCATGATTTGGTTAGTTTCAAGATTGAGCACACGATATGCTCTAGAATGAGATGCATAACCAAAGAAAATACCATCGACAGACCTAGCCTCAAACTTATCCAACTTCCTGCCTTTCTTTAGAATGAAACACTTGCAACCAAAGACATGGAAGTGACTCACCTTGGGTGTGCGACCATGCATCAACTCATAGCATGTTTTCTTCTTGTGCACTCGAGGTAGATCCCGTTTGACACATAGCACGCGGTATTCACCGCCCCGCGCCTAATACCTCCTCGGAGTCCTATGCTCATCAAGCATCGTCCGAGCCATCTCGCACAAGGTCCTGTTCTTCCTTTCCACAACACCATTCTAGGGAGGCATATACGGACTCGAAAACTGGTGCTCAAGACCCAAGTCATGGCAAAAGGTTTCAAAACGAGAGTTCCTGAATTCCGATCCATTATCACTGCGGATAGCTCGTATGGCATTTCCGTGCCTCTCGTTCCTCAACCTCAAGACTACATCTCGAACAAAACCAAACGTCTCCCCCTTATCCTCGAGAAAGAACACCCACGCATACCGAGAGTAGTCGTCCACCACAACAAGGACATACCACTTCCCACCCGCAGATCGCACACGAGCTGGGCCAACAAGGTCCATATGGAGCAGCTCGCATGGACGCTCGGCTCATCACATCGGTGAGAGGCGGGTGAGAAGAGGCGATCATCTTGGCATGCCTACACGGCGCACAAACCAACTCTTTCTCAAGCCTCAACTGTGGCAATCCTCGGACAAAATTGAGTTTACTCAAGCGAGACAAAAGATCAAAGCTCAAGTGACCCAACTTCCGATGCCACTTCCACAACTCACTGGAAGAACTAGCGAAGAAACAACGCTCCACACCCGAAGACTGAGAAAAATCAGCACGAAACACCTGACCCTCGGGAACGACCATACGTACAAGGTCCCCTCAAGAGTCCAAAATCCGAGAACCACTCGGCCAAAACAACACCTCAAAGCCCTCATCCAACAACTCGGGACACGAAAAGCAAATTGTACCCCGGCGATTGAACAAGAGCAACATGCCTCGCAGTGATCTTGTCACTCACTTTGATCTCACCTTCGAAAGCACACGCCCACGCCCATTGTCCCCAAAAGTGATGTACCTCTTCGTCACCACCGGACGAGACTTGAGAACCACCCCTGTCTCCGGTCATATGCCTCGAGCAACCGGAGTCAATCAACCAAATGTTCTTCAAGTCTCCCACCTGAAATTCAAAACTGAGCACGTGAGCGAACAAACGACTCAGCACTGGGGTTAGTACCAAAAGAGTAAAACCAGTGCCGAGCCATTTGCTCGAAAGTGGGATTAGCACACATCAAGCCATCTTTCCTACCATAACTACCACCACGAACACCACCTCGGTAACCATTCCGAGGAAACCACCCCTCACTGCCTGGAGGAGAACCAAAGCCACGGAAGACAACTCGTGGACCGTCCCTCCTCTCCTTCTCAAAGCTACAACTCCTCCCATCACCGTAGTGAACTCGAGGGGGAGAATGCCTAGCAAACTGACCACCTGCTATCTCTCCAGACCAACCACCAACAACTCCACCTCCAGACCTGAAACCTCTCGACTCACCACCTCAAAAACCACTCCGCCTGCACTCGGGGGGAGGGGGGGGGGGGGTTGAACCGCCCAGCCGGGCCGGCCTAACCGCCCCCCTGCGGGCCGGGGGCCGGTCCGACCGCCTAGCCGACCGGCCTCGACCGCCCCCTCCGGAATCGCTCCTCGGTTGCGGGAACTCGCATCTCCCCATGCCGGAACACTTCTCACCACGGCTTTACCCCCCCCGGGCGGTGGCATACGAGGCTTAGGTACACCATGGGAAGGGTTGTACCTATCCTTGTTCGCCCACTCCTTTGCTATCCTCTCTTCCCGCTTCCTCTTGAAGCGAAACTCATCCTTGTGACCCTCTCTCCCACAATAGCCACAACGGAACCTCACAAGCTTAGGCTTAGGCTTGGATTGGGGCTGCTCACTTGGTTTCTCTCCACTCAACTCCTCCACCGATTTCTCCTCACTAGCCTTCTCACTCTCTTTCCCAAAGAACACTTTCCCGGATGTGCTCATAAACTTGATAGGCTTTTGGAGATCATTTGTGGGTGTAGGAAATATGGGTGGAGCTGGGGTTGTGTCTAGTCGGTTCCTAAGATGGTTGGGTTTTGGAGGGAAATCATTTTTGTGGTGGGTTTTTGGTGGCTCTGGGATATTCTCTCCACTTCCCTCACCAACCTTGTTTGCCCCAAGTCTCTCACCATCCTGCCTTTTAAATGCCTCGATCATCATCCTCAACTGAGGCTCATGACCAGACAACTAACCCATCAACTTTCTCAAGTCATCATTCTCATCCTGCAAACGATCAACATAATGTGCAAGTTCCAAATTTTTCAAAGCATGCATTTCACAGGTAGAGCATGATGTAGGCATGGGTTCCTTCAATTTAGCCTCAAAAGAACTAGTGTAAACATGCATCTCATCAATCTTGGCATGCAAAAACAGGCAAGAAGTGCAAGCACCTAGCAAAGCAGAGATCTAGACTTAAGCTCACCCACTTCAACCCTAAGCACATCTAGTTCCTCACACTTGGAGGCATGCTTCTCCTTAAACAAAGCAAGATCAACAAGAAATATGGAGCAATCAAGACAATCAACCTCATCCGAAACAACAGGCTAGCCTTAAGGGAATCAATCTCAAGCTTGCTATCAAGCACCCGTGTCTCTAGCTCACCCACTCTAGTCCTAGCATCCTCGAGTGAAGCCCTAAGCTCTTTTCTCATTTTCTTTGCCTCTCTAAGCATGTCATCACGATTATCAAGCAAAGTACCGAGCCGTTCATTCTCCCCGGCACAAGAAGGGGAAGCTCATCACGCACCTCGTCGTCGGACTCGCAGTCCGAGTCGCTCCGTGTGCTCTTCTTGCCGCCGAAGCTCAACGCCATGGTGCGAAGCCATCTCTCGCGAAGCAACTCAACCCGCTCGGTGTTCTTGGACGACTTCTTGTTCTTGCGACGATCACCTTCATCCTCACCGATACTTGAGCTCGAGGTGGAGTACGCGGAACCGGAGTCGACGTCGCTCGCTCCAACCATCGCTCGGGCCTTGCCTCGGCCTCTCCTTCTTCCTCGAACGTCGCTCGTCCTTGTGCTTGTTCTTGTACTTGCTCTTGTGGTCGTGCCTCGACCGGTACTTGCCATCGTTCCTCGACTTGTGCTTGTAGCCGTCCTTGTTCTCGACCTTCTCCGGCCGTCGGCGACGAAGTGTCCCGCTTGCCGCACTGGAAGCACGTCCTTGTGTTCCTCCTCATGTTCACCCGGTTCTCGTGCAGCCTCTCGAACCTCCTCGTCACCGCCGCCGCCCTCGTCCTCTCCAAGGTCATCAAACTCCTCATCTGGCATAGACATCAAAGAGGAAAAGGAGAACATCCTTGTGGATGGGTTAGTGTTAGCCTTTCTTTTTGAACCACCAACGAGGGCAAGACTATGGGAATCAGTCGGACCCTCGAGCTTGGCAGTCATGCCCCTATCCACCTCAGTCGACTTGAGCTTTGAGAATAGCTCGTTCACCGTCAGAGTGTCATACTTCTCTGACTCCACAATGGCCTCGGACTTTCCGCCCCATATTGTACGATCCAAAGAGTGTAAGAGCTTGACAGCTCTATCATGATCATCGTACGGGAGCACGTCCACATTGGCCCTCATGTTGTTCACAACCACCGTGAACCTCTGAAACAAGGCATCGATGGAATCACCGGGGAGATGAGTGAAGTTCTCGTACTCTCTCCGGTAGGTCGCATACATCCGTGCCTGAACCTGGGCATTCCCAACATGAGCCTTCTTCAGCACCATCCAAATCCTACAAGCTAAGTGCTCGGTGTGCACCCGATCGAACTCAGGCTGACACAAAGCACGAAACAAGTAGTCGACCGCCTTATTGTTGGCGTCGAATCTGTCCCTCGATCCTGGAGCGAGGAAGTCCATCGGCTGGACATAGCCTGTGTCCACCGTGACATCCCAAAGGATCTGACCCTTTCCGCGGAGAAACGCACCCATCCGCTTGCTCCACATCTGGTAGTCTTGCCATCGAAGTGTGGAGGACCTGAACCCCGTTCATGGTACGCCATCCTTGGATCTTAGACTGGTTAGAGTCAACAAAGACCCGAACCGGCTCTGATACCACTTGAAGGACCGATTAGGCGACCAGAGAGGGGGGGAGTGAATGGGAGCCGATAAAAATTCTTCTCGAGGGAGATTGAAACTCCGACAAGACGAACTAGCTCGGTCGTACCCCCGAAATCACACGCTCCGCACTTCTACCTTCCGTTTGCCAAAACCACGTAGCCACTGGAGTGCTACTGGTCCTAGGAACAAACACTACCAGCAACCACAACACACACGCAGCAACGACAGTGGAAACAACTCGAAAGCCGGCTAACCAGAGGGGGCGATTAGACCGGGTATAGGGGGCGGTTAGACCGCCTCCACCTGGTAACCAAGAAATCCTCCGAAACACCTCTTCCGAGCACCAAAACGCACCACGGTTTCACCAACAAAGATCTCTGGTCAAGGCCATGCTAGTTACCAGAAAATCTTGGCGAAAACCAAAACTCCACCCAGGGGCCTAGGGGCGGTTAGGACCGGCTACCGTGGGACGGTCTAACCTCCCGTACCCAACAACGAACTCCAACCAAGAACACCTAGCAAACGACACGAGAACGACCTGTAAATTCACCCAGACGCTCCTATGATCAAGGCGAACAAACTCACAGAGAAATATCCGGCGAAACAAAACTTCGACCTGGAAACACCCGGGGGTGGTTAGACCGCCTCCTCCGGGCGGTTAGACCGCCTCCTCCAGAAAACGAACCCGTGGGTCAAACCCTAACTTCCTCGTGCCCGATCTCCCGAATCACTCCACGGATTGCAGTGAAACTTCGGGATTAGCTGGGTTACCTCCTGGGCAACCTCTACCTCAAAGGAATCGACCCAAACGCTCACAATCAAGAGGAATCGAAGAAATCGCTTCTCTAGGTCAAGAACTCGCCCAACTCGATAAACCACCAAATCGAGTCCGATTCAAGAGAGATTTGGGGGCAAAGTCACCGACCAAAAAGGCACAAGAACCTCATACGTGACACCCACCAAAAACCCCAAGAAATCATTCTCAAAACACCACCAACAAAGAGCTCCGAAAAATCACCACAAAAGAGACGGAAAAACCACCTTGATGAACAACGCCGAACCATCTATACATACCATGAAGGTTCATACAAGGTCTAGCTTGCCACCCAAACTTCCATCCCTCTCTCTAGATCTCACATGAAGCTCTCAAGCTAGTCATAGGAAAAACTAGGGAAAATGGAGAACAAAAATGGAAAAACAAATGAGCTAGGGTTCAAAGAGTTGGTCGCCATTCACCCATTCAATGAGTATATATGGAGGCACCCAAAAGACAAAACTACCCTCACCTAATAACTAGGGATACAAGCCCCTCGAGGGCGGATTTGGAGGTCTTCGAATTTCTTCATCGATGGATGCCCGACGATCGCAACCGCTTAGCCTCGACGCAAGCCTTGCGATCCCGACCGCGTGTCCTCCGCTCCGAAGCATCTCGGCGCCGGCGGCCGGGCGGTCGACCGCCCCCCGGGCGTTACACCGCCCGGAGATCCGACCGGCCCCGGTGCGGTCCGACCGCCCTCCCGGGCGGTTGGAACCGGCCGGGTGGCCGCACCTCCTCGCTCTCGAGTCTTCGCCTCGGCTTTGTGGCTCAACCGAGTAACCCGGTGGTTTTCGCGGTGAACCATTGCAAACCCCGCAAACTCTGGTGTAGTTAAGAGGAAAAATAGGACCTTAATTGAGATGGCAAGATCAACGCTAGATGAGTACAAAGTTTTGGATTCCTTTTAGACGAATCTATCAACACCGTTTGTCATACCTCTAATAGGCTATATTGTCATAGATTCTTCAACAAAACGGCATATAGAACTACAAATGCGAAGGAAGCCAAATATTTCATATTTTTGGGTTTTTGGTTGCTAGTGCTATATTTTGAGGAAAGGCTCTCGGTTATCTAAATTTCAAAGCAAGTGTGATGAGGGATTTCTTCTTGGATATTCTTCAAATTCCAAAGCTTACGGAGTTACAAGTCCAAGGGATTTGTTGAGGAAGCATATGATGTGCAATTTGATGAAACAATGGGCTCTCAAGATGAGAAGAAAATCTAGATGATGTGAGAGGTGAAGAACTGAGTAAAGCAATGAAGACCATGTCTCCGGGATATCATGCCTAGAGAAGAAGATGATGATGAAGGTCATCAATCTCTATTCAAGCAAATCCATCTACTTCCACAACAAATGATCATAATCAACTAGAGGGTAACTCAAGCAACAATGACTCACCTCAAGAAAATGATCAAATGGCCTCTATGACTACACCTTCAACATCAACTCAAGAACCGATTGATCAACCAAGAATTCATCATCAAGTAGCCAAAGATCACCCCATTGACCAAATCATGGGTGATACTAGTAAGGGTGTTCAAACTCGATCTCGTGTTGCTTCATTTTGTCTACATTATTCTTTTGTATCTTTTCATGAACCTAAGTGTGTAGATGAAGCACTTGTTGATCTGGATTGGGTTATTTCCATGCAAGAAGAATTAAATAATTTCACTAGAAATGAAGTTTGGGAGTTGGTTGAAAGACCCAAGAATCACAATGTCATTGGTACCAAATGGGTCTACCGAAACAAAGAAAATGAAGATGGTATTGCTGTGAAGAACAAGTCTAGATTGGTTGCTCAAGGTTATACTCATGTGGAGGGATTGGATTTTGATAAAACCTTTGCTCCCATAGCTAGACTTGAAGCCATAAGGATCTTGCTTGCTTATGCTGGTTCTCGCAATATCAAGTTATATCAAATGGATGTCAAAAGTGCTTTCTTGAATGGGAAAATTAGTGAACTATTATATGTTGACCAACACTCTTGCTTTGAAGACCCACCAAGCCTAATCATGTGTATAAGCTCTCTAAGGCCTTATATGGGTTAAAACAAGCTCCTCGTCCTTGGTATGAAAGGCTTAGGGACTTTCTTCTCCAAGGGCTTCAGAATTAGAAAGGTTGATACTACATTTGTTCACCAAGAAAATTGGAAATGATATCTTTATTTGTCAAATTTATGTTGATAATATCATCTTAGGTTCAACAAATGAAAATTTTTGTAAAAGAATTTGGAGAAATGATGTACGAAATTTGAAATGTCTATGATTAGTGAATTAAGTTTCTTCCTTGGTCTTCAAATCAAACAACTAAAGGAAGGCACTTTTGTTTGCCAATATAAATATGTGAAGGACATCTTGAAGAAATTTGGCATGGAAGATGCAAAACCAATTAAGACTCCTATGGCTACTAATGGACATCTTGACCTTGATGTGTGAGGTAAACTTGGGTTGATCTTAAGCTTTATAGGTCCATGATTGGTAGTTTGCTTTATCTTACCGCATCTTGGCCCGATATTATGTTTAGTGTGTGCATGTGTGCTAGATTTCAAGCCTCACCTAAAGAGTGTCATTTGACCGCCGTAAAGCAGATTATTTGATATTTGAAGTATTCTCCTAACATTTGTCTTTGGTATCCAAAGGGTGCTCAATTTGAGTTAGTATGCTTCTCTGACTCGGATTATGCCGGTTGCAAGGTTGATAGGAAAAGCACTTCAGAGGTTGTCAATTGCTTGGACGTTCTCTTGTTTCTTGGTCATCTAAGAAGCAAAGTCTGTGGATTTTCTCACAGCCAGACGGAATATATCTCGGTGGGAAGTTGTTGTGCTCGGTGCTATGGATGAGAAGCAAACACTTTTTGATTATGGTGTGAAATTTAATGAAATTCCTCTCTTACGTGACAATGAAAGTGCCATCAAGATTGCCAACAATCCGGTTCAACATTCTAGAACCAAGCATATTGATATTCGGCACCATTTTCTTAGAGATCATGTGAGAAAAGGAGATATCAAGATTGATGGAGTGAGCACGGATGATCAATTGGCGGATATTTTCACCAAGCCTTTGGATGAATCTCGTTTTTGCAAATTGAGTAATGAGCTAAATGTCATTGACATCTCAAATGTGGCTTGAGAGCTAGCACATGTGTTTATTCATATGCATTTGTTTCTCTCTCTTATTTTTTCTTGCCTATCTTATGTTTTGTTCTCTAATTATTATGAAGCTTGTTTTGCATAATTTCCTATCATTGATAGCTACATTGCATCATATGACAAGTTTCTTTTGTATACTTGAGCAATGATCCCAAAAGATACATATTCAAATCTTTATCTCGGATTATATCAGCCCGAAATTGAAAAAGTGCATTCAGTTGTCGCGGTAGTGCGTCGGACTATCCCGGAAAGCTACTCCACAGCGGACGGGTCCCGGGTGCAGGTCAGGCGGGGAGGGCGGTACAAGATGTTCTCTTGTGAATAACGGACCGTCCACGCACCTCGCGGACCGTCCGTGCCGGGGCATCGCCCGGACGTGTCCACGTGCGCGCGCGCAGGTGGGTCCTAGGTTGCGAGGAGAGATACGTCTGTGCCCTCCTTTCTCTTTCCCCAAACCGCAAGGAGTCTTCATCCCTCTCTTTCTTGCTCTCTCTCAAAGAAAAGGCCCCCTCCTTGGGGATTTTGATTCGAGCACTCCGGACCCAATCCGAGCACATCCCGGACTCTCGGCGAGATTCTCCACCATGTCATCCGGGTATTTTTCGCATATCTCATTCTCTCTCTCGGATTTTGAGCAAGAAAGAAGGTGTAGGGTTTGATGATGTGATCTAAAATTCATCCATGGATTCAAGTTTTTGGCTTGGTAAATGTGTTTTGGGATACTCATGTGGTGTTGTGGAAAAAAATTTGTGGAGAAATACTTGATATTTATGAAGTTATGAAGATTGCAATTTCGGATGTTACGTTCCACGGGCGCCGCCGGCCCGGACCGGGCGGATAGTCCGTCGCCTCTGTGCAGACAGTCCGCATGGTCCTGGAAGCGTGACCTGTGCCTAGTAGCCTTCTTGTTTGGGGTTTCAATTCCTCTTATAATTGCTCAAAATTGTTGATGCTCATTCTAATATTTGATTTATGATAGTGCTGCAAGGCTATTGCTTCAATCACCAAAAAGGTGACCAAAAAGGCCACTACAAAGAAGGAGAGCAAGGATGTGCGGAGATCTAAGAGACGTCAGAAAGGATGATACCTCTGAGGAAGAAGAGGAGCTTTGATAATCCTAATGACAATGACTTTGATCAGGGCCAATGAAATTGCAAGTGCCTCATTCATGGTGGACGAGGATGATATAAACCAAGGGGAGGTAACAATGCGACATCATTGATGTGAATAATTACCTGAGTTCTAGAAGGTAGTGGACATGAGAAGAATTTGCTATTGCAAGGAATGACAATGCTTATAATCAACCCCGTGACACATACAATTTGTATTTCCGTACCAATGTGCAACAGCAAGCCTTGTTCATTAGTTCAATGGATTGCATAGTATCTGCTCATCAGAGGGTTGATTTTGACTATCTTGAGTCTAAACCTATCTTAGATGGTGTGGGCTTGAAACCATTCCTTCAGCATAGATCGCAGAGGTGTAATGATATCTAAAGGACCAGGCTTGGTGACCGGAGGGAGGGTGAATGGGCGCCGATAAAAGTTCTTCTCGAAAGAGATGGCAACTCCAACAAGATGAACTTGGTCGGGTACCCAAAATCACACGCTCTGCACACAACCTTCCGTTTGCCAAAACCACGTAGCCACTGTAGTACTATTGGTCCAAGGAACAAACACTACCGGCAGCCACAACTCCTACACACACGACAGCGGAAACGACTCGGATGCTGTCTGGCCAGCAGGGGCGGTTTAACTGGGGTAAGGGGGCGGTTAAACTGCCTACTCCTGGGCAGACAAGAAACCCACCAAAACACCTCTTCCGAGCTCCAAAACTCTCCATGGTTTCACCCACTGGAACCTCTGGTCAAGGCCAAGCTAGCTACTAGAGAATCTTGGCAAAAACTGAAACTTCACCCAAAGGGCCTAGGGGTAGTTAGATCGGCTACCGAAGGCGGTCTAACCTCATGTTCCCGGCAACAAGGCGAAGGCATGAACTCTAGCAAACCACTAGAGAGCAAGCCAAGATTTCACCAAAACGCTCCTCTGATCAGGACGAACAAACTCATAGAGAAAGATGTCCAGAAGCCAAAATCAGCTTTCTTGGAAAAGGCTGAGAGCGGTTAGGCCGGGTTCCGGGGTGGTTGAACTCGCCTCCCTCACACAGGCACAAAGATCAGTGAAAAACCCAAGCAAAACGAGACTCACGAAACGCTACAAGATTTCAACCATACAATCCTATGGTCAAGGCTAACATGCTACCAGAAGATCTTGGCAAAAATCAGCTTCTTGGACGAGCCACAGGAGGTTAGACCGCCACCCTCGTGGACAGACCACCCTCCCCCGGACGAAGCAGAAAAAACGGGAACCACGGGTCCCCGGCCCTCGCTTTGCATCACCGATCTCCCGATTCACCCAACGGATTGCAGCGAAACTTTGGGGATGCCTGGGTCACCTCATGGATGACCTCTCCTCAAGAGATTGCAAGACACTCTCAATCATGAGGAATTGCAAATCTAGTGACTAAACCTCAAGAACTCGAGCTCCAACGAAAACCACCAAATCGGAAAGCACGAGTTTACTGGAGAACCAGGTCACCATGAAAGAAACACAAGGTCCTCATGTGTGACTCCCACATCAAATCCCACAACGAAACGTCTCCAAAACTCCGCAAGAAAATCAGAAAAGGTTCCGAAATCACCAAAAAGGCTTCGGAAGACAACAAAGACGCCAGGGAACAACGCGGAATCATCTATACATACCATGAAGGTTCATACAAGGTCTAGCTTGCCTCTCAATCATCCTACCCTCTCTCAAGATCTCACCATGAAGCTCTCAAGCTAGTCCTCTAAAATCCTAAGGAAAATAGGAAGAGGAAAATAGCGAAAGCAAATGAACTAGGGTTCCAAGGGTTGAGTGCCATCCATCCGCTCAAGTGTTTATATAGAGGCATCCAAAAGACAAACTACCTTACTAAATAACTGGGGATACATGCTGCCCCTCAAGGCAGTTGGAACTCTTGATTTTTCTCCATCGGACAGATGCCCAACGACCCCGCCTCTTGCTTGGCCTCGACGCAAGCCTTGCGATCCCGACGCGTGTCCTCCCGCACGAAGCTTCTCGGCGGCAACGACCGGGGCGGTCGGGCAGCCCCTGCAGGCGGTGATTAGACCGGCCCGAGCGATCGGCCCCGCCCCTCCTGGGCGGTTAGACCGGCCTAGGTGGCCGCACCTCGTCGTTGGTCTTTAGCCTGGGTTTGTGGCTCCAGCCCAGGTAACCCTGATGGTTTTTACGGTGAACCTTTGCCAAACCTCGCAAACTCGGTGTAGCCTCATGTCCTGCACTCATGACTAGGCTCCACGTGGTCTCGACTCGAACTTGGTTTGAGGCTCATGCAAAAACTCTCACGACTTCACTTGTTGTTCTTGCCACCATACGCCCCGCATAGCTCAACGGCCACCGGGTCCTCGACCAAGCCTGCTTGTCTTCTCCACACACGGAGGCCTCACCAGGCCGACCTTTCGCGCTTGTTCTTCACCACTAACACCGGTCAAGCCGCAACCTACCCTGTGATATATCAGAGTCAGTCCACACAACATTGTCAATCACTCATCACCGAGGGAAGCGACCATCCACCGGTCCTCGAACCACACATGGTTCTCAATCTCCCCCTTGATGAGTGCATTGATAACACACATGATTTGTAAATAAAAGAAAAATAAAAAGAAAAGGAAATTACTAAACGAAACTAACAAAGTGGTCGAAAGTCAAAAAAAGGCAAAGAGCAAGATTGCTTGAAGTAGAAGAAGTCTCAGACCCCTTAGGCAAGGGCAACGGCTCGACACATCCGAGACAAAACATGCTCAAGCAAAAACGAAATACCATAAGGCACATGAGGCCACGAGCCAAAAACTCACACAAGAGCTCCTCCTGCACATATGCAAACTTCCCCTGAACCAATGCATGCAAGAAGGTCACTTGGAAATGCATGACAAAGAGCAAACCGAGCTCACACAACATGGGGGCGGTTAAGCAGCACACGAGGCCGATTAAACCGCCCACGGTCCATGTGGCCGCCCCCCGAAGTTAGAGCCTTATGTGACACGCCATAAAATTTTCTGCGGAAGCTGCCGAACCACTTTGGACACCTTCCATTAGCTCCCAGGTGCCTAAATCATGCACAACTTCTCCCCTAGTTGAAAATGCATGAATCAAGGCAAAATTCAAAAAGTTTCAACATAGAGCCTCTCAAATATACAAAATTCATCACAAGATGCTACACATGTCCTAATGAACAAGTTAGATACTCTATAGCTTCGTAATGACATCAACTACAAGAGCACCAAGTTTCACAACTATTGGATGAAGCTAAGATGGAATTAGGTAATTCTACGAAAATTTACCCTCTCATGAGCAAAGTCCTAAACATGAGCAAAACATGTCAAAATGGCAAAGTCACACAGACTTTATGCTAGGATGACCATTCTAATCATAAGACCATCACAAACACCCCCAAACACCTCATGTCATGTCAAAGCCATGAAGACCATGTTCCTACTTCTATATATGAGACTTCTCATTTGGTAGGCATCATGCAGCGGACTAGCACCCAAAGCAAATTAAATTTAGCACATATGACATGGGATCACATTTTCCAAAGCAATTTACATTTCATTTTCAGATTCATATTTGGTACATGAAATGTCTTTGCGAACAAAGAACTATGCCCCTCCACAAGATAAAGCATGGGGGCTAAACATTCATGATGGTAAATAGCCTTTGGCCCCATATGATCAAAATAAGCCATCCAACCACAAATTAAGCATAGCCAAGCCACTAAAACATGTCCAAGATCATATAAAAGCATTTACTCACAAGAGAGCATGAATGTGACATTTTCAAAAACATAGCCATCAACCATGGATATAAATCAAGATCATCAAAGAGCTAAGCCAAACTAACCAAAGCATACCAAACTAGCTCCAAAAGATGATATATAGTGTATCAGAGAAGCTTCTCCTAAACAATGCATATGATACAAAATGCATGCAACCTAATAGACAAAGATGCCTATACATCATGTTACATATGCATGAGAAATGCAAGAAATGCACAAAGGAAAGCTATACATATGCTACAAAGGAGCTCCCACACATAAAGCTCACAAACGACCGGCTCCTCGAGGGGAGGCAAAAGGGGCTCGATACCACCGACAAAAGATCAAAGAAGCACAAAAACCACAAGCTCCCCCAAACACATGCACTAGGCCCAAAGAGCATACAAAGCTCACCATTATAACACATGATAAGAGGCAAAGGCACGCTAAGCACACAAGCTCCCCCTAAACTAATGCACTAAGGTCAAAGAGCATACAAAGCTCGGCTTACACATGAGATGAGGCAAGGAGCGAAACAAACCAAGTGGCTTGACCAAGGCCACACACTCGAAAGGTCACAAATTTTTCTTACCTTGATCATTTCTTCACAATTCACTCATTCTTGTCCACCATCCCCGAAAGTGATGTACCTCCATGTCACCACCGGGGTATGAGGCCGGAGAACCACCCCTGATATCAACCAAATGTTCTCCGGGCCTCCCACGTGCAACTCAAGACCAATAGTGAGAGCGAGCAAACGACTCAACACTAGGGTTAGTACCAAAGGTGTCAAACCGGTGCCAGGCCATTTCCTCAAAAGTAAGGTTAGCAACACCATCCTAGTGCCTATCAAAACTGCGATCCATCCTGTGAAACCTATCAAACCTGGAACCACCATGGGAAAACCACTCTAGTCTCACTAGAGGAGTATGAGTACCACAAAAGGAAGCATGGTCGGTAGCCCCTGCGAGACTCAAAGTTGTGACCTCTCCCAAACTCGTATTGATCACGAGGTGGAGAACGTCGACAAACCCAACACCACTAGGCCGAAGCGCCTACCACGTGTATCATGACCAAAGGAACTAAAACCACCGACGCATCACGGCGCTCAGCTTCGAACCACCCGAGGGAAATGCGAGGAGGGTCGGTCGACCGCCTAGCCAGGCCGATCGGCCGCCGCTTCCCTGGCGATCTTCAGTTTGACCGCCATGCGCGGTCGACCGCCCTCTCCGGCTACGGGATCTCTCATCTCCCATGCGGAACCTTGCTTACAAATCCCTTTCCCTTGGCGGTAGCATATGAGGCTCGGGTACACCTTGAAAGGGTGAATTTTGTCCTTGTTCGCCCACTCCTTAGCCATTCTCGCCTCTCTCTTTCTCTTATAACAAAACTCTCTCTTGTGACCATCCTTTCCACAAAACTCACAATGGAAATGGATTGGTCTTGGCTTATCTTGGGTGAGGCTTTTCACGGCTTCTCACTAGGCTTCCCACGGGTTTCCTCACTAGGCTTTTCACTTGCCTTCTCACTCGGTTTTTTCTCTCGGTTGGTTTTTGGCTTGGATGCAAACTTGTCTTTGGGTGTGTGTTGACGGTGAAAATCCCTCAACCTAGCCATGAGTTTACCTTCGGTGTTGGCATGACTTTTGTATCTTATTCATTGGTACTAACCCAGTGGTATAACAAGTTCACTTGTGCATGTCGGTTTTGGAGTTATGTGTTTACGCGGGGGTTTTAACGTTGAAAGCAAGACTTCCGGGATAAGTTCATTAAGCACCTCATGACAAGATCTTGAGCCGATACAAGTCAAGCAATGAAGTGAACATGACTCCAAGAGCCCAGGACCAAGCCCCGAGAAGATGATAAACTCCGAGGACTGAACCAGAAAAGTGCTGAATCTTGCAAGACAAGGAGTTGAGTCCAATTCGGAGAGAAATCGACGTCAAGGGCCCACATGCAAAAGGGAGAACATCTAGAAGACATGGGAAGCAACACGGGCGAAGCGAGGCCACGGGATGGGCGGGTGGGCCCAGGCCGGCCCGGCCCAGCCCAATTCGGGGGCCCAATCGGCCTCTCCTTTGACCTAATTGCTTCTCGGGCTATAAATAGCCCCCGACCGAGAGCCACGCGGAAGCCAAAGTCGTAATCCGCCGGCAGGAGCGAGCTTGAGGACACCATCTCGGAGATGAGGGTCGTGCTAGTTGTCTAGGGTTTCCCTAGCCGACGTGGGAACCTTGCATGGAAGACCACGTCCAGGCTCGGAACGAGGATCAAGATCGAGGGAGGGCCCCGGTGGTGATCTTGTTCATGCAATCATTCATGGTGAAGTTTGTAAGTGAATCCGATTTCTAGCGATTAAGTGCCTTCTCGATGATTTTGATTTCTTCTTGGTTTTGCTTCTTCTACGATCTAGTCTATAGCTAGATTACATAGGGTGCTCTTGTAGCCGCGGTGGCTAGAGGTGCATACCGGACCAGCCAAGTGATTTCAACTTGTTCTATCGAACTCGCCCTAAGCTCCCCACTTGAATAGGGATACGTTGTGACGAACGGGGGTCTCGAAAGGCGGATGTTTCGGAGTCGGATGGGAAGGCCACGATTTAAAGATGCTTTTAATGAGATTCGCTTTTCTATCTTCATCCATCTTGTTTGGTGCTACAACATAAGCATGATCTAGATTCTCTAGATTGGTTATCTCTTGTTTTCTCTTGCTACCTCTTTAGTAGATTAGATTAGATTAGATTCGTTTTCTTTATGAGTTAGTAGATTAGATGCAACTTATCTTCATTAGATAGCTTTACCTTCACTAGATTGAATCCTTGCGTTGCACATTGTTCCACAAGTTCGATACCTTGGGTTCACCACTCGAGGAAGAAGGGGTCCCTTGACTACGACAGGAGACTTGTCCGCTTGCAAGTCACAAACGAACTTTGATACAACTATTAACCGTCAACAAGCCCCTTTTTGGCGCCGTTGCCGAAGACAAGCAATCAAGATCCGATCTAGTATCGCTTATCTTTACGAGTTTTCTTTTGATTTTCTTGCATCTCTTATGTTTGATCATCCCCAAAAGAAGAAAAAAATCAATCTAATCTGGATTTAGTTAACCTAGTTTTTATGTTTAGATTTTGTTTTGTCTTCAACTATTTGGAGATGGTTGGCTACCTCTCCAAGAAACTAAACTTTTGTGGATGATCCGGGAAAACTTTACGAGGGCAAAGGTGACGTGCAACACAAGCTAAAGGGTTGGAAACCCTAGATTCAAAGTCAAACTCGAAGGACCATCAAAATCTCCAAGGGAATCGCCACCTCCAAGTCAAGACGCCGGAAGGCCGTTCAAATCAAGAGGAGGATGGAGAAGATGGAGATGGAGAAGAAGCTCAACACCTAAAGGACGCCAAAGCAAGATCCACATGCAAGGAGTGTGTGGAGCACAACCACGTCAAGATCAACAAGGACGCCGTCACTGGATTCGAGGCCTATGGAGAAAATATTGAAGAATTTAGATGGCAAGGTGACGAAGGTCGGAAGCTCTATACGTGAAGTGTTCATCGTGATGAAGATGCTAGACGCAAGTGGGACAACTTGCCGGGCGCCCGATGGGTAACAAAGAAGCGTTTGCGCGAGCCCGGGGGAGCGAGAGCTACGGGGTGAGCTCCGAAGCCACGGCGCCACACTTAACCGCGCGCTGAACGAGGCGTTGCGGGTCCATGGCGGCCCTGCATGGCGCGTGTTGACGGTTAATAGTTGTATCAAAGTTCGTTTATGACTTGCAAGCGGACAAGTCTCCCGTCGTAGTCAAGGGACCCTTCTTCCCTCGAGTGGTGAACCTAAGGTATCGAATCCGTGGAACAATGTGCAACGCAAGGATTCAATCTAGTAAAGCAAGGTAAAGCTATCTAATGAAGACAAGTTGCATCTAATCTACTAACTCATAAAGAAAACGAATCTAATCTAATCTACTAAAGAGGTAACAAGAGAAAGCAAGAGATAACCAATCTAGAGAATCTAGATCATGCTTATGTTGTAGCTCCAAACAAGATAGATGAAGATAGAAAAGCGAATCTCATTGAAAGCATCTTTAAATCGTGGCCTTCCCATCCGACTCCGAAAACATCCGCCTTTCGAGACCCCCGTTCTGTCACAACGTATCCCTATTCATGCGGGTAGTCTAGGGCGAGTTCGATAGAACAAGTTGAAATTACTTGGCCATCCGTATGCACCTCTAGCCACCGCGGCTACAAGAGCACCCTATGTAATCTAGCTATAGACTAGATCGTAGAAGAAGCAAAACCAAGAAGAAATCAAAATCATCGAGAAGGCACTTAATCGCTAGAAATCGGATTCACTTACAAACTTCACCATGAATGATTACATGAACAAGATCACCACCGGGGCCCTCCCTCGATCTTGATCCTCGCTCCGAGCTCCGACGTGGTCTTCCATGCAAGGTTCCCACGTCGGCTAGGGAAACCCTAGACAACTAGCACGACCCTCATCTTCAAGTTGGTGTCCCTCAAGCTTCTCTCGCTCCTCGGCGGCGGATTACGACTTCGGTTCCGCGTGGCTCTCGGTCGGGGGGCTATTTATAGCCCGAGAAGCAATTAGGTCAAAGGAGAGGCCGATTGGGCCCCCGAATTGGCCGGGCCGGCCGGCCGGGCCCATCGGCCCATCCCGCGGCCTGCTTCGCCCGGTGTTGCTTCCCACGTCTTCTAGATGTTCTCCCCTTTTGCATGTGGGCCCTTGTCGTCGGTTTCTCTCCGAATTGGACTCAACTCCTTGTCTTGCAAGATTCAGCACTTTTCTGGTTCGGTCCTCGGAGTTTATCATCTTCTCGGGCTTGGTCCTTGGGCTCTTGGAGTCATGTTCACTTCATTGCTTGACTTGTATCGGGCTTCAAGGTCTTGTCATGAGGTGCTTAATGAACTTATCCCGGAAGTCTTGCTTTCAACGTTAAAACCCTGCGTAAACACATAACTCCAAAACTGACATGCACAAGTGAACTTGTTATACCACGGGGGTTAGTACCAATGAATAAGATACAAAAGTTATGCCAACACCGAAGGTAAACTCATGGCTAGGTTGACGGATTTTCATCATCAACATCTCCCCCATGCTTAAACCTTGCTCGTCCTCGAGTAAGCCTTCGATGGATATCATCGTTGCCCTTCATTGTTTAAACCTTGCACTTGATCATACATGAAAAAAAAACATAATGCTCTCAAAAGTTTAATTCGTTAAAGTTCCATAATGTACTAGCCTTCACCTCTACGGAGGGTAGATTCTTTTTAAGCTTATCCCACAAGTATTAACATGATCACAAAGTTTAAATAGATCTCAGAATTTTTGAAATAAAGAACAAGATAAAGAAAAGAGCTAAACCAAGTTCACAAATTTAAATCACCTTGCATGTTGCTCATGAACTCTCATCTCACTTGCCTCTCAAGCCTATATATTCTACTCCTTTCCCTCTCATAACATATATGTGTGGTAGGCTTTATATGGAGCTTTGGGAAAGTTTAGTCCTAACAAGATTTTATAAATGAGGTGTTGTCAAAACAAGACAA
The DNA here is from genome assembly GCA_947561735.1 of Cenchrus americanus. Lineage (NCBI taxonomy): Eukaryota > Viridiplantae > Streptophyta > Magnoliopsida > Poales > Poaceae > Cenchrus > Cenchrus americanus. Next base: position 109,768,390 of record OX387240.1, read on the forward strand.
GCTTCTCATGGTCTTACCGAGACTCGTCAAAAAGGTCATTGGAAAATAATGTTAAATCAAGGAGGGGAAAGAGAAAAATACACACACTTTTAGATGAGTGGACATGTGCAAATGGCAAAGAGTGATCCCGAGGCACAAAGGAAGTCCTCGTTATCGGATTGCACATGGTTGGAAAATGAGAATGGATCTTTTAAACTTGAAGCCTTGAATGCACTCTTAGAGAACCGGGGAGTTCACTTTACGCATATTTTTTTCCTTTCTCATATTTCTCATTCTTTTCTTTCTTTCTTTCTTTCATTCATTATATATATTTTTTTCTTTACCTTGAAAGTCATGAGTATCGCTGGATTTTTTTTTCTTTCATCATTTTTTTAAAATATTCCCCTTTTAACTCTAAAACTGCACCGTACCTACCTCCTCCCCCATGCTTAGACGTTGCTCGTCCTCGAGCAAAGAGGCGAAAAATAAGGTAGGTACCGGAATATTTTTCCTTGGAGAGATACTTGAAATCTTCAATGTTGGCACCGTCTTGCGATCTTCCTTGAATTGATGATCCATTCTCAACGATAGGTCGTGGTCAAGGAGGTAAACACAAAAGATGATATTTGGTTTTAAGGGTGGATATCCGGCGAAGTTTGTGAGATCTCCGATGCGGGGATACACAATGCACGGATAAAAGGCTAGCAAAAAGATAGATACGCAAAAACGGAATGACCAGCTTCTTAGTCTCGGGCCAGAGAAATCATGGCCTGCAATAACTCACTCAAAAATAAATCTTGTACACTAAGGTTTATGCACTCAAATATATATAAGGCTTTGGATAGGTTGAGCAACACACAAGTGATATTTATGACAAGGTTAGCAATATTTTTGAGCATAAAAGACATCTTTAATCTATTCATAACTTGAGAGCACATAAAACACTATGCGTCTTTATTTTAATCATAACCTCTGCTAAAGATTAAGCTAGCATTTAGATAATTTCAGATTTGTATTTTTAAGAGAGCACTAGTTCAAACATGCATGAATCAATTACAAAGATAAACAAAGCGGCAATTATAATCATATATCATCATGGCACAAACTTTGTAACTTTAGCAAAGGTAAAAACTTGGTGGCGACATTATTCATGATGAAAATAAAAACTAAGATACATGCTGAAAAAAATTAAACTAACACACTTTCTGAAATTTAAATAAAAAACTGAAAACACTACGCATACATAGGCGCAAACAAGCTGAAAATTAAAGAAAAGGGGTAAAGGAAAGATAACTAAAGCTCCTCCTCTCTCTAATCTTCCGCCGGTGGTTGATATTGATAGTCTTGGTTGTTGTACCCTTACTTGTAATAGGAATGCACCACTACTCTTATGAATTGTCCGACAGTGCTAGGTGAAGGTGTCCAAGCACATAAGCGACGTTTGCATTTCCTTCACCCATTTGGTTGGCATTGGTTTGGATGGCTGCAATTATTTGCACGTTCCTTGCAGCGTATCCTCCAATGGTGGCCACATTTTGTTGTGGTTGAGTAAGGTGTGCATATGGCTCTGCAAAGGCTACGTTGGGCACAGCAAAAATGGTGGGGGTATGGCTGCACCACTCCCCCATGCTTGCATTGGTACACCACCGTAGTAATTTGGCGATGCCGGAATTTCTCCGAATGGTGGAACATAATTTTGTTGTGCACCTCCTTCTTGGGCCATAGAAGATCCTTCTCCTAATCCTTCTCTTTTGTTATTTTCTCTTCACCGGCACAAGAAGTCCTTCCTCTAACCGATCTTCTTCCCCTCAAGAAAAGTCTTAATCTTCAATCCGGAAGGGGCAAATTCACCTAGGCCACTTGTAAGCCTCCTCTCTCATCTTCACTCTTGTATTTTCCTTTCTTCATATATTCCTAGGGAAGTCTCGGGTAGGAGATGATTTGGGTTCCTTGTAATACCCGGCTTTTTAAACAGATAGTCAACATGGAGAGGTAACACCCCGAACCAATATCTTCCGAACTCGATGTTGCAACAACACCACCGGTTGATCATAGGTGAGTGGGGACTATTGGCCACTTGGCAATCAAAGCCGAGTAAAGCCAATTCAACTCCGTGTTGGTTATCTTTCTCTCTCTTGTTCTCCCAAAAATCCACTTGCACAAAAGTGACACACTTGGATAATGGGTTCCGGATAGTATTTCTTCGTTGATGGTCTCTTCCCGTGATCATACTCCAAAAACCTTCCCATGTGCCTTCATGCACATACTTGTTCAGGAGCTCCCTTTTGAAAATAGGGGACACTCGCCCATGGGTCTATGATACTAGAACATGTAATCGTTTCGAACATGAAAGCCAATCTAATCTATCGGGGGTTGTGACCACGGTTTCGCCCTTTCCCTCCTCTCGTACTCTCACTACGCGAAGGTATTCATGACTAGACCTATGATGGTCACGGTGAAAGATGCTAGATAGATAATCCAACAAAGTATGATCACATCTCAAGATCGATTGCAACCCATGGATGAAAGGAGATTACCCCATCAAGGTGCTAGAAATAGCATCGTTGATCAAGGTTACCCTTCCGACGGTGTCTTCCTTCTTCTCCACTTGTGGGCTCCTTCCAACAGAATGAGAGACTCAGCACTCCTTCATCAAGGGTATGCGCCATGGTCACGAAATTTTCTTAGGCGAATTCCTTGTGGGTGTTTGCCGACACTCCGCTAGAGAATTGCACCGGTGTCCCGTGTGAAACCCAATATGTGGAGAGCTTGGTCGTCGATGTCGACGTTCGCTACAAGCCTCTACTTAAGGTGAGCGAGCTTCTTCTCCTCCTCCTCCGTCATGATGACATACCCCTCGGAATACCGCGGAGCGTATGGAGGTGGAGCGGATGATCGTGTCAAGTGGTGAGGTTGGACGGGCGGCTCCTCCATATGTTATTGAAGTTTGGTGAACCTCATAAACGAGTTTCGTGTGGCCCTCATGCCACCAAGGAGAAGAGTGTGGTTCCTCCTCGGCGGTGCCGTGTCCTCCTCCATACTCCGAGGAAACTCGGAAACCGAGTGCCTCCTCGAAGGGGTTGTCGATGATGGCTTAGACGACGATGATCCCTTCTTCTTCGGTGAAAAGACTTGTAGTTTTCTTCCTTGATTGCAGCACTCTCCCTCACAAATATATATCCGGGGTTTTCACCCGGTAACAAGGTACACAAATATTATTTTGGAGTCTGGACTTTGAGTGGATTAAGGATGTGATTTGTTGCACGAAACAAACGCGGTGGATGGCTAAGTCTAAGGTGATTCCGGCCTACAAACTAGAGCACACGAACAAAGAGTTGGATGAAAGACTTACCTCTCTCCTTCTCTTGGCTCGGTTCTTCTCTAGTGCATTCATGTTGCTTCGTGATCGCGTACACCTTCCAAACGTTCCCGTCCACTCCTTCGCTTGCAATATTGCTTCTTCCACTTGATGTTTTCGCTTTGACTCACTTCCATACTCCCTTGCCTCACATGCATCCATGATATTCCTACAAAACAAAGCCTTGGCTGCCCCCCATGCTTGTACTTTGCATGTGGTTTAAATATGTTGGAGGGGCATCCCGTGATGTATCATGGTGCATGCATGGTTAGATTAACTAGATTGCCTCCCTTTAAGTGTGTTTAAGGCTAAGCACTCCTCTTATTTCGAAATTTAAAAATATTTTTCAGAGCCATGCAAGAGCTCGAACATAATTTTGGAGAAGTTTTTAAACCATTAAAAACAAATGCAAGGCGAAAATATTTTTTTTATTACGTCGATTTCGGTCTCACCGGTATAGTTTGCCTTCATTAGTTGAGAGCAAGCTTTTCCCGGCTTGATCATGGGGGCATAGGTTTAGGTCCTAATTTTGATTAGATGAGAGAGATTTTGAATGAAATAAAATTAAGCGAGGCTTAGAAAAATTCTAATCTTAGAGAAACCAAGGATATGGATTTTTAAACCAACCAAAAATCAAGTTTCTAGGTTCACGCGAGTCCTACCACGTGCTGAAATTTAAATAACACCTAGATATAAGTCGTGGCTCTACTCGTGTGTTTTTAGCATGAAAAACAAGTCAACCACAGCACCATAATGAGGGTGAAGGGTTGAGTTTGGTTCTGAATTTTTTTGGTTTTGGTTTCTCGAAAAAGAAGCAAACAATCACATAGGATGGTTCGTGTAAAGGGTTTATGATCAAGCAAAATATTCAACCAAGAATTATGTCTCTAATATTGTTCAACCATTCTAAGTCTAATGTTTTGCGTAGTAAAATTCAAGACTGAATTAAAAAGACTCGAAAAACCTGGAATCGGGTTGTCCTCCCGGTAGCTTATTCTTGACTCGACGAAACGGGTTGCCTCCCCGCCTAGCGCTTCGTTTATAGTCCATGGCTAGACTTCTTCACTTGATTACTCCGGATCAACGCTCTTTGCGGGCGTTGCAATCTTGGGTACCCACTTTGGCTTAGTCAATTTTTTTTTGGTCTTCACAGGCTGGCTTTGTCCTTTGGTCTTGACGGATGCAACAACTTCCTTGTGGCTCGGCATCTCGAACTCCGGTGTTCGGTTGTGATCTTCATGGTGATCCTTCATCTCTCCCGAGTGAGCTTGAGTAGCCTTCGCCGTCTTGGGACCTTGGAGTTGTCTCGGATATTCTTCTTTGTTACCCATCGGGCGCCCGACAAGTTGTCCCACTTGCGTCTAGCATCTTCATCATGATGAACACTTCGCATGTGGATCTTGCCTTGGCAGCCTTTAGGTGTTGAGCTTCTTTCTCCATCTCCATCTTCTCCATCCTCCTCTTAAGTAAACCGATATGCCACTCAAGGAATCCGGCTCGTATGCATTCGGCCTCTCGTAATCGTCATGCGGATAGTTGAGACCTTGATCTTGAACGGCCTCCCGGCGTCTTGAAGGTTTATGATAGGTAGATCAACGATGTCCGGGGTGCGTAGCACTCCGGTGGTTGAGGTTGATCTTCCTTTGGACTTGGAGGTGGTGATTCCCTGGAGATTTTGACGGTCCTTCGAGCTTGTGTTGCACGTCACCTTTGCCTGTAAAGTTTTCCTGGATCATCCACAAAAAAGTTTTGGGTTTCTTGGAGAGGTAGCCAACCATCTCCGGTTAGGGTTAGTGATAAAACAAAAATCTAAACATAAAAACTAGGGTTAATCAAAACTATATTAGATTGATTTTTTTTTCTTTTGAGGATGATCAAACTTAAGAGATGCAAAAGAAAATCAAAAGAAAAACTGAAAGATAAGCGATACTAGATCGGATCTTGATTGCTCGTTCCCCGGCAACGGCGCCAGAAAAAGGGGCTTGTTGACGGTTAATAGTTGTATCAAAGTTCGTTTATGACTTGCAAGCGGACAAGTCTCCCGTCGTAGTCAAGGGACCCTTCTTCCCTCGAGTGGTGAACCCAAGGTATCGAATCCGTGGAACAATGTGCAACGCAAGGATTCAATCTAGTAAAGCAAGGTAAAGCTATCTAATGAAGAAAAGTTGCATCTAATCTACTAACTCATAAAGAAAACGAATCTAATCTAATCTACTAAAGAGGTAACAAGAGAAAGCAAGAGATAACCAATCTAGAGAATCTAGATCATGCTTATGTTGTAGCTCCAAACAAGATAGATGAAGATAGAAAAGCGAATCTCATTAAAAGCATCTTTAAATCGTGGCCTTCCCATCTGTCGGTGCGGAATATGGTCCCGACACTAACCAGTAGATAGCGCCTAAGTTTATCCCTCTATGGTCGATGCCAAGCAACAAATGACACAAGGTTTATCCTGGTTCCGGCCGAGAGGGCCGTACGTCCGGCGGTGGCGTGCTCGTGGCACTATATTGCTCGGCACCGGGGTGCTTGTAGTGGGGCAAGTACAAGCAAGGTGGGAGAAGAAGTGTGGCTTCCAAGTCCCCGGTGAGTGGCCGGAGATGTTATGGGAGAATAAGAGAGTGAGTGCACAATGCGCCGTGTCCCTCCGGATTCGTCCCCCCCCCCCCCCCCGGCTGGGGGCTCGCTTCCCCTTTTATAGGTCAAGGGGGGCGGCGAGTTACGTGCACGCCGCGCTACCTAGCTACGTGTAGGAGCATGTCGTGCTACGGCAGTAGAGCGGGCGATCGTCCGACGATCCACGCCGCGATCCGGCCATGATGGCCTACTTCGTACCCGAACAGGTGGCGGTTCGAGGGTAGGAGGCGGCGTACGGTGATGGCGTTCTCTCGATAGGCTTCGAGGGGAGGTGCGATGATGACCGGTACGGGGTACGGGGAGCGGGCGAACGGCGTTCCTTCCCAATGAGCTCGCGGTGGCGGAGTGGTTGCTGCGGTGCTTGGGCGTGCGCCGTGGAGTCGGGGTGTGCGCCCGCACGCGTGGGTACGGCGGCCGCGCCGTTACAGTGGCCGGGATGGCCACCCACCGGCCTAGCGCCCCTCACCTAACCTGCAAGGTCACGGGAAAGTGGAATTGAGGGTGCGCCCGGCCCCCTTTCGAGGGTCGGGCGCGTTAGCCGTACAGCGGCGTGCGCACGGCATCACGGGACTGACACCGGCCGTGCCGCACGGTCCATCCCACGGGGGCGGGGATGGGCTCCTTCCATGGGGAGTTGGTGCGGCGCACGGGCGTGAGCCCCGGCGCATGATGGCGCCGTCCCGCGGCGTCGTGGCGTTAAATGCCCAAGTACGGGGCCGGCGCACGCGTGCGGGCGCCCGTGATCGTGGCGGGCCCCGGCCGAGGGCGGAGCGGACCCTCGAGCGAGGCGGGATTCGCTCGAGGGGGAGCGCGCCCTCGAGCGGGGCGGGACCGCTCGAGGGAAGGGTCGCCCCTCGAGCGGGGCGGAACCTGTTCGAGGAGGGAGTTGCCCCTCGAACGGGGCGGAGCCCGTTCGAGGAGGGGAGCATGCCCTCGGGCGAGGCGGAGCCACGCTCGAGGGGTCTTCCTAGGCGGGCCGCCTTGGTGGGCCTCCGAAATCCTGCTGCATGGGCCGTATCCTGCATGGTTAGTTTCCTGCATGGTTAGGCTTAGCTTACATTGATGCAGAATTTAGGTAGGGGTTCCCCCCATTGTTTGAGGGGACCCCTAGGGGCGGTCCCCGACGCAGCCCCCGAGCATCCGCGGGTTTGCCATTGAGGCTCCCGCGGATGCCGGAACCTACCGATAGGACGTTCTTCCCTCCTTGTTTGCGAACGCTATCCGTGGGGCCGCGTCAGCGGACCCGCGGGTCTAGCCCCCGAAGCCCTGCGGGGAGTGTGGGCTCTCTGCGGGGGTTAACCGCGAGCAATTCGGTCGAAAGGCGTGGCACATATGCCAACCGGCATCGGCGGTATTTCGGCAGCATCGGGGGGTGGCACGCTCCCCTGTCACTGTTCTCCGGCGGGTGCAATTCCAAGGAGGTGTAGCCGTGCGTCAAGCCCCCGAGCCTTGGCCTGTTCGAGGCGATCGGGTCGAGCCTGACGTCTTGTTATTTATCGCGCCCTCGCCGTCCCTCCGCGGGTCGGGAGGTGAGGTTTCCACGACTCCCATCGAGCGGGTCGCGAATCGCGGATTCCTCTTCGAGCTGCTAGCGGGTGGTTCAAGTGGACGTCCATGCCCCGTTCGATAAGGGTAGGGCCGCGCGGTCCGGAGACACGTCCATGGAAGCGCTTGCGTGGGTTTGCTAGGTGGGGCTCGGTCCCGTTCGCTAGGGACCGAGGGCGCGGAAGCTCTCCCTCGGTGGGATCCCCCGCTAGCTGCCCTCGCTGGCTCTCGAACACGACATGTGGGGCACCCTCGAGCCGACGGGCTCGAGGAACGGCTCGAATGCGCGTGCCCTCGTCGTCCCTAACTCTGAGATCTGGGGCGCCTGTTCGAACCCGTCGAGGGTCAGGCTTCGAACCCCTGATCAGTAAGGCCGTGCGGGGCTGTGCATGGACGGCCCCGTCTTTTCACGTTTGCGGCCGTCGAGGGGTCTGGGCGTACCAGTCCTCGAGGTGCTTGTTGGCGGCGTGGCGCGGTATGAGTGCTTTCGGTGTCGCTCTATTTCAAGCGTGACCTGGGCGATCCTCTTACGTGCGTGCCTTCTTTCGGAGGGTTGACATCGTCTCGAGTTGGGGGTCATGCCGCTCGAGGGTCCTACGTGGCATGGGTGCCCGCGGTGGTCTGCTCTACATCGAGCAGGTCCCGGGCGACCTTCTCACGCTGATATCCCACCGAGGGTCGCCTTGTTTCGAGTCGAGGATCATGCCGCTCGAGGGCTTCACGTGGCATGGGTGCCGCGGCCGCTCGCTCTACACCGAGCGGGGTCCCGGCGACCTTCTCACGCCGTCATCCATCGAGGGTCACCTTTGTCTCGAGCCGAGGATTCGCCTCGCTCGAGGGCTCTCCTTGCTTGGCAAGGGGCCGGGCATTTAATTGCCCCGCGCGGCGTGGCCGCGGGTTTTGCCGCCGCGGGCGCGCCTTTTAGGCGGCGCCGCGCGCGCGCGCGTAGTGGGCGACGTGGCCGGCGGATGTGACGGTTTCGCCTCGGTCGCCGCCGGTCTCGCCGTAATGATGACCCGCCCGCAAAGTGTTAGAGTCGGCCGCAGTCGTGGTGGGGCCCGCCCGTCGACGCGATGGAAAGATTCCTGCGAGCTATTGTTGGCGAGGCGTGCGCTCGGAGAACTCGCCGGTTGCCTATAAACTGCGGTGAGGAAGGGACGGTGGTTTTTTACCTTGGCTTCTCACCGTTTTCAGTCCTCCGTCCCTTCGCCTTCGCTCGCTCTCGCCACCGTGCGGTTTCGTTGCTTAGAGCTTTTTTTCTCGCTTCCTTGTCCTCCGCCCTCGCACCGTTCGTCCTCCCTTATGGCGCCGCCTCGCCTTCCGATTAGGGTCCCGGAGCCATACGCATGGGGAGAAGTCGACCGTGACCCGCTCGCCCTGGGCGAGCTGGTCGCCGCCGGCCAGCTCTCGGCCAACGAAGAAGGGCGCCCGGCGGAGTGGATCGTGCCGCCATCGTCGCACCTCGAGCCCAATCCGCCGGAGGGATACGTGGTGAGCTTCCTCCGCTACCACGAGCGCGGCTTCAACGCGCCGGCGAGCACATTTATGCGGGCATTGTGCTTCCATTACGGGGTGGAGCTGCACAACTTCGCCCCCAACGCGATCTCGCAGGCGGCCACATTCGTGGGCGTCTGCGAAGGGTACCTGGGGATCCCAGTCAACTGGGAGCTCTGGGTACACCTCTTCCGCGCGGAGCTCATCACGCAGCCCACGTCGGAGCCGAGGACCCGCCGCGCGGTGCGCGCCGGCGGGATGTCGCTCGCCTGCGGGGGCGCCTCAAGGAGTTCTACATCCCCCGCACCATGACGACGAACAACGCCGGCCGGGAGCGGGGATGGTTTTACCTCGCGCAATGCCGAGCCGGCCTCCCTCCCTACACCGGTCGGGTGTTCAAGAAGAGGCCGGACCGCGGGGCTACGGGTTGCCCACGGCCAACCATCGGGCGCGCCGGGGGTCCGTCCTCGCCGCCTTGCGGGCGGCCGGGCGAGGGAAGGGCTCAACGCGATGGGCGTCCTCGCCTTTCTTCATCACCGGGCGAGTCGTGCCGTTGATGGAGAGGCCCCTCCGCATCTTCGAGATGACGGAGGCGGCCAACCCCGTCGACTCGGCGAGGTCGCGGATGCCCCGACGCCGCCGGAGCCGCGCCGCACGCGCTCACCCGGGCGCGGAGTGCCGTCGACACCAGGACGCCTCTACCTGCGGGTCGGACCCCGTGGGATATCGAGATGCTCCCCACGGGCCCGCTGGTGAGTAGAGTTCCTGATTTCGCTTCCATCCTTGGTCTTGTTTTTGATTTCTGACGCGCCATTGTTACTCTTGTGCGACGGCGGGTGCAGTTCAACGCCGCCAAGTCCGTTCCGCCCACCCCCCGACTCCCCGCGCGCTCGGCCGGGCGGCGCGGCGGGAGCGCGGGGAGCGGGCGGCGCGCGCGGCGGGAACACGCAAGGCGGCGCCAAGCGCGCCGCGACGCACCCGTCCGCGGAGCACGGCGGCGGGAGGAGCCGGGGCTCTCCTCCCCCGACATCGAGAAGCCCTCGTCCTCGGACCGGGACGAGGAGGAAGAGTCCGAGGGGGAGGGCCCCTCGGACGGATGGCAGCCCGCGCCCCCCGTCGCCGGATCTCGCGCCGGCGTCGGGGGTGGCTTTGCTGCGGGGGCGGGCGCGCCGGCCGCCCGTCGCCGGCGCGGTCGTCGTCGGGGCGGCACGCGCCGCGGAGGTGCCGCGCGCGCGCCACGGAGGCGCGCGCGGCGCACGTGCGCGCGCGCGTCAAGCGTGCCCGCGCGTGGCGGGAGCGCGTCCGCGCGCGCGGCGTCCTCGTCGAGGGGTGCGTCGGTGGGCGCGCCCGCGCGCGGGGCTAGCGTGCCCCCGCGCGTGGTGGCGGCGTCGGGGCGCGCCCACGCGCGAGGCGGGCGTGCCCGCGCGTGCGGCGGCACCGTCAGGAGGCGGCGCGGCCCCCGCGCCGGCCTCGTCGGAGGCCTCGAGGAAAAGGAAGCGGGCCTTTTCCTCCGCAAGGTAAGGAACCCGTTCTTCCTTTGCTTGGCCTTAATTTGCTTGGTTATTAGACGCACTAATCCTCCGTTCGTGTTTGCGCGGGCGGTGCCAACCGTCCCTCCTCTTGCGCCCGCCAAGGTGCCGAGGACGGACGCGTCGATCCCCACCCGGCGGCGTTCGTCGAGGGGGTCGCGCCTAGGAACGCGCGCGGCGGCGGCACGAGCGCGCAAGGCCCGGCTAGGGCTTCGAGGCCCCGGCCGGTGGATCAACCCCGCCGCGGCGCGGCCGGAGGTCGCCGGGGGCGGCCGGCGCCGGCCGCCATGGGGGCGCGGGCCGCAACGGCGGCCACGGCGGGGGTGCCGCCCGTGGTGGCGGCCACGGCGGAGGGCGGAGAGCGGGCGCAACTCGCGGGAGCGCCCGCGGACGTGGCGGCGCGGACGGAGGTGGCGGCAACGGTGCCACAACGGGCGCCGCGGCCGCGGAGGCGCGGTGGGGGCGTCAACGGAGGCGGAGCGAGGGCGGCTCCGCCCGCCGGCGGTCCCCGGGCGGGAGGTGGTGGAGCTCTCGGATGACTCCCCGCCGCACGGGTGGAACCAAGTGGGCCGGTGGCCCACGAACTCTCCCCGAGCCCCGGGAGAGGGCCCTCGTGAGGCGACACGAGGGTCACATGATAGTGGGGGCCGAGGGCACGACGCCGAGGCCTCGTCCTCCCATGCGGGTCGCCCCCGCCCGGGGGGGGGGGGGCCGTGGAGGATCCCCCGGCGTTCGCCGACGCCCGTAGGGAGGGAGGGGAGCTGCGGGGCGAGCTCCTGAGCCACGGCGCCACGCTCAACCGCGCGTTGAACGAAGCGCTGCGGGTTCACAGCGGCCCGGCCTGGATCGTCTTCCAGGTGAGCCACGGTTGTTCGTCTCCCTTCCTTATTTCGTTTTCGCGTGTTGTATTCAAGCCTTGACACTTGCGAGATTTGATGTGTGGATGCCAGGAGCTCGAGCGCCGCGCTCGTGAAAAGTATAGCGCGTTCGACCAGGTGAACGCCGAGGTCCGCCAGCTCCGGGAGCGATGCAGCGCTTACGACGCGCTTGCGGACGCTCTCAGGACGCCGACACCGGGCCGGTGTGCGGCGATGGCGTGGTGCGACGTGCTCCCCGAGAGCTCGGGCGGGACGCGCGCGTGACTCGAGCCTCGGGGCGGATCCGCGCGGCCCTCGTCGATCGTGACGAGGCGCCGTGGAACGCGCGCGAGGACTCGGAGAAGACGCGGACGTTGGCCGCCACCGGGAGGCGGAGGTGGCCACCGTTCGCGCCGAGACCGGAAGCTCCGCACGTCGCTCGAAGGAGCGCGGCGCGCGCGCCGCCGGGCCGAGGAGCGGGCGCGCGGGCCGGGAGCGCCGCGCCAAGGAGGCCGATGACCCGAAGGCCGCCCTTGACGTCAAGGCCGCGGCTCTCGTCGCCGGCCGAGGGGCGCCCTCCGGCGAGGAGCGCATCGCCCGCCAAGGGGCCGAGGGGCGGCTCCGGCGGAGAGCGAGCCGCCCTTCGCGACGCCGGGCGACGGCGGGGAGCGGGAGCGTGTCGCGCGCGAGACGGCGGAGAAGTCACTGGAGGAGCGAAACGCCGCATTCTCCGAGGTTGAGGATGAGGCGTTGGCGCTCAGCATCAGTAATGCCGCCCAAGAGATGGCCCTCGTCGAGCAAGGCGAGACCGTCCGGAGCCTCGAGGCGGCGCTTGAGGCCGCGCGCCGCGACCTTGATCTGGGGAGGAGGCAAATCGAAGGTAAGCTATTGTCGACCCCTCGCTCGTTAGCTCTCGCTTTAGAGGGTTCGTTTCCCCTTTTCTGATTTCTTGTCGTCTTGTCGCTTCCGAGCTTGCGCACTCGCCCGGGACACGCCGGCGGGCGGCCGAGGCCCTCGCAAGCCTCCTACAACTCCTCCGAGCGAGAGCTGCGGGGAGCGCGGGACGCGGCCCTCGAGACCCGTCACGTCGTCGAGGAAGGCGATGTCCAGGCCGGTAGCTCGGCCGCCGCCCGCCTACGCGCCCTTGGCGGCCACGTCACGGGGCGGGTGCGTCGGCGTTGCACCCGGGCGTGCGCGAAGGCCCTCGGAGTGGTGCGATCCCACTACGAGGTCAACCTCGAGGCGGTAGCGGAAGGCTACATCGTGCCCGAGGGCGTCGAGGACGAGGTGGCCATGGAACGTGCGGACGCGCTTGCTGCCGACGCCGCCGAGTCGCTCGCCGAGGCCTTCGAGGAATTCCTCTTCCGGACGCCGGCCGATGCCGCCGCTCCACCCGCTCGAAAGCACCTGGGCGCTAGGCCCGTTTTTTGTTTATGTGTATCAGAATTCTGGCCTCGTGGCCTCTTTGTAAATAAACAAGTCATTTCGTGAACACGGGCAGCCATTTGTAAATGAAATCGCTTGCTTATTGCGCCTTTTGCTTCTTCTTCTTCCTGAGTAGATTCTAGTTAGGGGAGTCCGCCTTTCGCAGGGGCCCGCTGGGTTGGAGGCGAGAGAGACGGGCCATAGCCACGCGGCGTAGGCTGTCTCTGGCTCGCGCGCTCCTTCCACTGTGCCGCCTACGCCCTTTTCAAATCATGGCTCGAGGTTGAAGTAGGAAACAAACTTAGCGCGTGTTATTACGTTTTTTTGCGCGAAAAAATGGGACCATTTGGGGGGGGTGCCCCCCCGCAGTAGCCCCCGAGGGTAACTTGGGTTTCAGGGGAAAGCCGAGTTGCCCTTTTATTATGCTTGGAGTATTTACATAGGTGACACCAACTGGGGCGTTGGCCGTGTGTTTGTACAACAGAAAATACTTGGAAATCCTAGCTAAGGGTAGAAGCGACGTAGCTGTTGGATGTTCCAAGCGTTGGTGAGTTCCTCGCCGTCCTCGTTGGCCGGCTTGTACGTGCTCGGTTTGAGCACCTTCACCACGACGTAGGGTCCCTCCCATGGGGGCGATAGCTTGTGGCGCCCTCGATTGTCTTGGCGTAGCCTTAGGACCAAGTCCCCCCTCGCCGAAATCCCCGCGACGTATCTTGCGTGCTTGGTAGCGCCGTAGGGATCGTTGGTATCTTGCGGAGTGCATCAACGCCACGAGGCGTACTTCGTCCAGCTGGTCCACGAGTCCTCGCGGGCTCGCCGGGTTAGCATCCTCGTTGTAGCCTCGAACCTTGGGCGACCCGTATTCCAGATCCGTGGGGAGGACGGCCTCCGCGCCATGGACTAGGAAGAACGGGGTGAACCCGGTGGCTCTGCTTGGGGTGGTCCTTAGGCTCCACACGACTGCTGGTAGTTCTTGGAGCCATTTCCGGCCGATTTGTTGAGCTGGTCGAAAATTCTGGGTTTGAGGCCTTGTAGGATCATGCCGTTGGCACGTTCTACTTGGCCGTTGGTCTGTGGGTGTGCCACAGCTGCCCAATCCACGCGGATGTGGAACTTGTCGCAGAACTCCAAGAATTTCCGGCCCGTGAACTGGGACCCGTTGTCTGTGATGATGGAGTTTGGCACTCCAAAGCGGTAGACGATGTCGGTGAAGAACGTGACCGCCTGCTCAGCCCTCAAATTCGTAATGGGGCGCACCTCCACCCACTTGGAGAACTTGTCAATTGCAACCAGCAGGTGGGTGAAGCCCCCGGGCGCCTTCCGCAGGGGCCCGACGATGTCCAACCCCCACACAGCGAACGGCCACGTCACGGGGATTGTTTGCAGAGCGTGAGCTGGCAAGTTGGTCTTGCGGGCGTAGAACTGGCACCCTTCGCAAGTGCGCACGATTTCGTTGGCGTCTGCGACCGCGGTAGGCCAATAGAAGCCTTGGCGGAACGCGTTGCCGACGAGGGTGCGCGGCGCGGCGTGGTGGCCACAGATCCCCGCGTGGATGTCCCGTAGGAGCTCGCGCCCCTCGGGAATGGGTATACACCGCTGGAGGATGCCCGACGCGGCGCGCTTGTACGGGCTCACCGTCGACCGGGGTGAACGACTTGGCCATCCCGGCGATGCGCCCGGCCGCGGCCCGGCTCCGCGGGGAGCTCCCCTCGATCAACCCGGGCGATGTACTTCTCCCGCCGGTCCGCCCGGGCGGAGCCGCTCGATGTCCATCGCGACGGCCCTCGTGGGAGCCGTACCCCTCGAGAAGGGAGAGCACGTACGCCTCGTTCGAGGGGTCCTCCTCCATGGGTTCCGCACCCGCCGGATTCGAGGGAGCCCCCGAGGGTCCGCCGTCGCTCGAGGGGTAGGGCTCGAAGGTGACCGATGGTCGCGCGATGTCGCGCGCGAAAACGTTCGGGGGAACGGTGATCCGCCCGACGCGATCTTGGCAAGTTCGTCTCGCCTCCTCGTTGTACCGGCGGGGTACATGATTGAGCTCGATGCCGTAGAATTTGTCTTCGAGGGCCCGCACGGCCTTGCAGTAGGCCTCCATCTTGTCGTCGTGGCAGCTCGCGTTCTTCATGACTTGGTCGATCACGAGCTGCGAATCCCCTCGCACGTCGAGGCGCTTGATGCCCAACTCAATGGCGATTTCGAGGCCGCATAGGAGGGCCTCGTATTCCGCCATATTGTTGGACGCGGGGAAGTGGAGGCGCACTGCGTAGCGCATGTGCTCCCCGAGGGGTGACACGAAGAGCAGGCCCGCGCCCGCTCCCGTCTTCATCACCGAGCCGTCGAAGAACGCAGTCCAAGACTCGCTTGAATTTGAGGCGGCGGCACCGTGTGTCCGTCCACTCGCCGACGAAGTCGCTAAGATTTGCGATTTGATGGCCTTGCGCGGAGCATAGGCGAGCGTCTCGCCCATCAACTCCACGGACCACTTGGCAGCCCCGCCGCCGCGTCGGGGTTGCGAATGATCTCTCCTAGCGGGAAGGAAGAGACCACCGTAACTGGGTGGGCCTCGAAGTAGTGGCGGAGCTTGCGCCGCGCGAGGACCACCGCGTACAACAAACCTTTCCTCGGACCCGAGGGTAGCGCGTCTTCGTGTCCGACAGACTTCGCCGATGTAATAGATCGGCCTCTCGCACAGCAGGCATGCCCTTCCTCCGTGCGCTCCACGACGATCACGGCGCTGACCACCCGGGTGGTTGCGGCCACGTAGAGTTGGAGGGGTTCGCCGTCTCGTGGCGGCGTAAGGATTGGGGCGTGCGTCAGAGATGCTTTTAGCTTGTCGAGCGCTTCCCTGGGCCT
The DNA here is from genome assembly GCA_947561735.1 of Cenchrus americanus. Classification (NCBI taxonomy): domain Eukaryota; kingdom Viridiplantae; phylum Streptophyta; class Magnoliopsida; order Poales; family Poaceae; genus Cenchrus; species Cenchrus americanus. The sequence continues at coordinate 109,784,064 of OX387240.1, forward strand.
CGGCGGTCCAAGAGAAGCGCTCGTGCTTCTTGAGCAACCGGTAGAGGGGCAGTGCCCTTCTCACCGAGCCTCGAGACGAAGCGGCTCGGGCGGCAAGGCACCCCAACACCTTCGCACCCCTTTGAGGTCCCGAATTGGACCCATTCGCTCGAGGGCCGCGACCTTTTCGGGGTTGGCCTCGATTCCCCGTCGGGAGACGATGTATCCTAGGAGCATGCCCCCGCGCACTCCAAAGACACATTTTTCGGGTTGAGCTTGACCCCGTTGGCCCGCAGCAACCGAATGCGATGCCAAGATCGCTAACCGTGTCGTCCGCCTTCTCGGTTTTGACGACGATGTCGTCTACGTAAGCCTCGACCGGTCGCCCAATATGGTCCCCAAAAACGTGCCGCATGCGGCGCCGATAGGTTGCGCCCGCGTTTCGAGGCCAAAAGGCATCGTGACGTAACAGAACGTCCCGAACGGTGTGATGAACGAAGTCGCGAGCTGGTCGGACTCCTTCATTTTTATTTGATGATATCCCGAATAGGCATCAAGGAAACAGAGTAGTTCACACCCAGCAGTGGAATCAACAATCTGATCTATGCGTGGTAAAGGAAATGGGACTTTTGGACATGCTTTATTGAGACTGGTGTAGTCAATACACATCCTCCACTTCCCATTTTTCTTTTTTACAAGCACAGGATTAGCTAACCATGTCGGGTGGAACACTTCCTTGATGAATCCGGCCTCGAGGAGCTTCCGCGGCTCCACTCCGATCGCCCGTCGCCGTTCCTCGTCGAAGCGGCGCGCCCGCCGCCGAACGCCGCGAGCGTTAGGCAGATATCAAGGGAGTGCTCGGCGACCTCCCTCGGGATGCCTGGCATGTCCGAGGGGCTCCACGCGAAAACGTCGGCGTTGGCGCGGAGGAAGTCGACGAGCACCGCTTCCTATTTAGGATCGAGGGTCGAGCCGACCCTCAAAGCCTTGCCCTCGGGGCCGATGGGTCGAGGGGGACCCCTTTGGTTTGCTCGGCGGCCTCGAACGTGCCGACGTGCTTGGTGGCGGAGCTGAGGTCGTCGTTGACCATCTTCTCCAAGCAGTGTTCACCCGGCCGCTTCGTCCAGCGCTAGTGCTTCCGCATGCTCCACGCACTCGACATCGCAGTCGAATGCATGCTCGATCGACGACCCGACGGTGATGACGCCGTTTGGACCCGGCATCTTCATCTTCGTGTACGTGTAGTTGGGGACCGCCATGAACTTGGCATAGCATGGTCGCCCGAGGATGGCGTGGTAGGCCCCTTTGAATCCCACCACTTCGAATGTGAGGGTTTCCTTGCGGAAATTCTTGGGGGTCCCAAACCGGACGGGCATCGATCCGCCCGAGGGGTTGAACCCCGCTTTCCTGTGCGCGATGCCGTGAAACGGCTTTGGCCGGGCCGCAGCTTGGTCCACCCCAATCCCCATCGGGCGCAACGTATGCGCGAAGAGGATATTGAGGCTATCGCCTCCGTCCATAAGGACCTTCGAAAACCGGCGTTCCCAATGATGGGATCGACCACCGGGGGTACCGGCCCGGTTCGGGATGCGATTTAGGTGATCATCCCGGCCAAAGGTGATGGCATCCTTCGACCGCTGAGAAAGGCCGGAGGTGCCCTCTCTCCGCGCGAGGACTTCGTGCCGCTCCTTCTTGCGCCGCCGGTTGACATGTCAACCGTAGGTCCCCCAAAGATGAGGAACACATTTTCGACGGCGGGGAAACCACCCGCGTCGCCATCGCCCCCATCCTTCTTGGCCTCCGCCTCCTTCGCGCGGCACGGCCGTAGAATCTCTTGAGCATGTCGCACCGCTCAAGAGTATGATTCACGGGGGTCTTGTGGTAGGGGCATGGCTTCTTCATCATGTCATCGAACACCCCCGGCCTCGAGGAGCCGGCCGAGGGCCCCGTCGGGCCGGTCACCGCCGAGGGCCTCGCGCGTTGCCGCCGTTGCGCCCCGCTCGCGCGCCGCGGCGCGGCTTCTTCCCCCTTCTTGCCCCGCTTGTCGTTGCGGCGCGGCTCCTTGGACCCGCTGCCCTCCGCGGGCGTGTCCTCGGAGCGCTTGCCCTTCTTGCCGTCGAAGATCGCCCCCACGGCCTCCTCTCCGAGGCGAAGGCCGGGGTGGCAATGTCGAACGACTCGTTCGAGTCCGTGGGCGGGCTACGTCCCGGCCCGCGCACAAGGTCCCGCACGTGGTGCCCTCGAGGAACGCGTGCACGATCTCTCGACCGTGCCACGCCGGGGAGCTTCGTGCGCCGCTTGGAGAAGCGCCGTATGAAGTCCCGCGAGCCGACTCGCCCGGCTTCGCGTGCGGTGAGCGCGCATCCCGTGAGTTCCGCGGGTGCACGTATGTGCCCCGGAAGTTGCCCACGAAAGTGTGGACTAGATCGTCCCGCTTGTGGATCCGGGCCGGCGGCAAATGCTCGAGCCATGTCCCGGCCGCATCACCCGTATGCAGGGGCAAGTTGCGGATGATTACTTCGTCGTTGGTGGCCCCGCCCAGCTGACAGGCTAGGCGGTAATCGTTGAGCCAAACACGAGGGTCCGTTTCCCCGTTGTACTTGATGATCGTCGAGGGTTGACGGAAGCGCTGGGGGAACGCCGCCGTGCGGATCTCCCGGCTGAACACACGGGTGCCCGGGGGCTCTGGTGTCGGGGAGCCGATCCTCACCGCTGTCGTAGCGTCCTCCCCTTCGAGGGTGGTAGCCCCTGGCCGCTCGCGCGTCCGCCTTGCTGGTGCGCCGGGCGTTGATGACGTTGCGGGCGTCGCCGTCCGGCCGCCCGCGTGTGTCGAGGAGCCGTTCCTTGGCCGGCGTGCGTCCCCGGTCGGCCAGGTCGACCCGCATGCACCGAGGGTTCGCCCCCGGTGCCGGATCATCACCCCGCGCGTCCCCCCCGTTGGCGGATGCGTGAGGCCGAGCTTTCGGCTTGCCGGACGGCCGCTTGCTCAAGGAGGGTCCGCACCTCGCGGTGCATGTCTCGAGCCTCGGGGGTCGAGGGTGCCGCGCATGGCGCGCGGCGGTGTTGCGGCGGCGATGAGCTTTGGCTCGCCCGCGGCGGAGTATCCGCGTTGTCGACGTTGGGGACGGGGTTGAGGCGGTCGCGGACTTGCCGGCCCGCGCTCCCGCGCGCGTTCGCCGCGCGCGGAGGCCTCCCCCCGCCATCGAGGCACGGAGTAGCCGCACGGTCCGTACTCCTGCCCGCCTTGGCCTCGAGCTCGCGAGCTTGGGCCACCGCGCGTCGACGTCGGCCCCCGCATGTGCGCTTGGCCCCGCGGCCGGGCGTGTAGCGGCTCCCGGGGGCCGGCGTGACTTCCCCGTCTCCGCGCCGCCGCGCCGGCGGCGTTGGCCGGTCGTTGGTGATGACGGCGCAACATTCCCGCGTGGGGTCGTAGCTCCCGATCTGGAGTCGTCGGAGCAGGCCCGAACCCGCAGTCCGTGGCGTCGAGGAAGGCGCCCGAACGCGACCGGGTCCCGCACACCGGAGAAGTCCCACTCCGCGTATCCATGACGGTTGGCGGGCGGCATCGTGTCGACGGAGCCCAGAGACGACTCGTCCGTCGCCGAAGTGCCGGGATCCCCGGCGACGAAGACGTGCCGACCGGGCGGGACCCCCGCGCATTGTCGTGTTGACGTTGGCGTTGTAGGCCGTAGTGGCGCCACGCGGCCCGATGGGGACGCGCGGTCCCGAGACCGCACGCGGTCCCGCCGGGGCGGTGGCAGCCGTCGTGACGGTGGGCGCACCGTGCCGGGCGGCGCGCGCTCGGGCCGCCGCCGCTCGGACCGCGCCCGACGCGAGCGCGGCCCGCAGCGGCGACGGCGTCGCGGCGTCGACGGACCCGCGCATCCGTGCCCGCGGTGCCTCGCGCGGTGTCGTGCGTGCGGCGGAGACCGGAGCGGACCCGGCCTCCCGTGCGCGCGCGTAGCTCCTCACGGTTGGTGAGGCGCATGAGATAGCCATTCCCCCGTGGCCCGGAAGTTCAAGTCCCCGAAGCGGATCTCGGACCCGGTACGGAAGAGGGTCTGAGCTACCCATATTGTAGCGGGTGCTACGGTACTCAGTGCGAATCACCATGGAGGGAGTCGGCCGAAATGACCTTAGGCGCTCGTGAGCCCCACGGTGGGCGCCAACCGTCGGTGCGGAATATGGTCCCGACACTAACCGTAGATAGCGCCTAAGTTTATCCCTCTATGGTCGATGCCAAGCAACAAATGACACAAGGTTTATCCTGGTTCCGGCCGAGAGGGCCGTACGTCCAGCAGTGGCGTGCTCGTGGCACTATATTGCTCGGCACCGGGGGTGCTTGTAGTGGGGCAAGTACAAGCAAGGTGGGAGAAGAAGTGTGGCTTCCAAGTCCCTGGTGAGTGGCTGGAGATGTTATGGGAGAATAAGAGAGTGAGTGCACAATGCGCTGTGTCCCTCTGGATTCGTCCCCCCCCCCCGGCTGGGGGCTCGCTTCCCCTTTTATAGGTCAAGGGGGGCGGCGAGTTACAGGCACGCCGCGCTACCTAGCTACGTGTAGGAGCATGTCGTGCTACAGCGTAGAGCGGGCGATCGTCCGGACGATCCACGCTGCGATCCGGCCATGATGGCCTACTTCGTACCCGAACAGTGGCGGTTCGAGGGTAGGAGGCGGCAGACGGTGATGGCGTTCTCTGATAGGCTTCGAGGGGAGGTGCCGATGATGACCGGCAGACGGGGTACGGGGAGCGGGCACCCGGCGTTCCTTCCCAATGAGCTCGCGGTGGCGGAGTGGTTGCCGCAGGTGCTTGGGCGTGCGCCCGTGGAGTCGTGTGTGCGCCGCACGCGTGGGTACGGCGGCCGCGCGCGTTCGGGGGCCGGGATGGCCACCCACCGCCTAGCGCCCCTCACCTAACCCGCAAGGTCACGGGAAAGTGGAATCGAGGGTGCGCCCGGCCCCCTTTCGAGGGTCGGGCGCGTTAGCCGTACAGCGGCGTGCGCACGGCATCACGGGACTGACACCGGCCGTACCGCACGACCCATCCCACGGGGGCGGGGATGGGCTCCTTCCATGGGGAGTTGGTGCGGCGGCACCGGGGCGTGAGCCCCGGGCGCATGATGGCGCCGTCCCGCGGCGTCGTGGCGTTAAATGCCCAAGTACGGGGCCGGCGCACGCGTGCGGGGCGCCCGTGATCGTGGCGGGCCCCGCCGAGGGCGGAGCGGACCCTCGAGCGAGGCGGGATTCGCTCGAGGGGGAGCGCGCCCTCGGCGGGCGGGACCGCTCGAGGGGAAGGGTCGCCCCTCGAGCGGGGGCGGAACCTGTTCGAGGAGGGAGTTGCCCCTCGAACGGGGCGGAGCCCGTTCGAGGAGGAGCATGCCCTCGGGCGAGGCGGAGCCTGCTCGAGGGGTCTTCCTAGGCGGGCCGCCTTGGTGGGCCTCCGAAATCCTGCTGCATGGGCCGTATCCTGCATGGTTAGTTTCCTGCATGGTTAGGCTTAGCTTACATTGATGCAGGAATTTAGGTAGGGGTTCCCCCATTGTTTGAGGGGACCCCTAGGGCGGTCCCCGACACCATCCGACTCCGAAAACATCCGCCTTTCGAGACCCCCGTTCTGTCACAACGTATCCCTATTCATGCGGGTAGTCTAGGGCGAGTTCGATAGAACAAGTTGAAATCACTTGGCCGGTCCGGTATGCACCTCTAGCCACCGCGGATACAAGAGCACCCTATGTAATCTAGCTATAGACTAGATTGTAGAAGAAGCAAAACCAAGAAGAAATCAAAATCATCGAGAAGGCACTTAATCGCTAGAAATCGGATTCACTTACAAACTTCACCATGAATGATTACATGAACAAGATCACCACCGGGGCCCTCCCTCGATCTTGATCCTCGCTCCGGAGCTCCGACGTGGTCTTCCATGCAAGGTTCCCACGTCGGCTAGGGAAACCCTAGACAACTAGCACGACCCTCCTCGGCGCGGATTCTTCCCCTTCTTGCCCCGCTTGTCGTTGCGGTGGGGCTCCTTGGACTTGCTGCCCTCCGCGGGCGCGTCCTCTGAGCACTTGCCCTTCTTGCCGTCGAAGATCGCCCCCACGGCCTCCTCCCCGGAGGCGAAGCTGGTGGCGATGTCGAACAGCTCGTTGGAGTCCGCGGGCGGGCTGCGTCCCAGCTCCCGCACGAGGTCCCGGCACGTGATGCCCTCGAGGAAGGCGTGCACGATTTCGGACTGCGCAACGCTGGGGAGCTCCGTGCAGCGCTTGGAGAAGCGCCGTATGAAGTCCCGCAGCGACTCACCGGGCTTCTGCGTGCAGGAGCGCAGGTCTCATGAATTTCCAGGGCGCACGTATGTGCCCTGGAAGTTGCCCACGAACGTGTGGACCAGGTCGTCCCAGTTGTGGATCCGGCTGGCGGGCAAGTGCTCGAGCCATGTCTGGGCCGCGTCGCCAAGATGCAGGGGCAAGTTGCGGATGATGACCTCGTCGCTGGTGGCCCCGCCGAGCTGGCAAGCCAAGTGGTAGTCGTTGAGCCACACGCGGGGGTCCGTCTCCCCGTTGTACTTGACGATCGTCGAGGGTTGGTGGAAGCGTTGGGGGAACGCTGCCGCGCGGATCTCCCGGCTGAACACATGGGTGCACGGGGGGCTCGGCGTCGGGGAGCGGTCTTCGCCGCGGTCGTAGCGCCCACCCCCGTCGAGGGTGGTAGCCCCTTGTCGCTCGTGCGTCCGCCTTGCCGGTGCGCCCGGCGTTGATGACGTTGCGGGCGTCGCCATCCGGCGCCCGCGTGCGTCAAGGAGTCGCTCCCCGGCCGGCGCGCGCCCTTGGTCGGCAAGCCGCTTCGCTGGTCTTCCCGCCTGCACCGAGGGTTCGCCCCCCGACGCAGCTTCATCGTCCCGCGCATCCCCCTGTTGCCGGATGCGTGAGGCCGAGCTCTCGGCCTGCTGGACGGCCGCTTGCTCGATGAGAGTTTGCACCTCGCGGTGCATGTCTCGAGCCTCGGGGGTCGAGGGTGCCAGCATGGCCCGCAGCAGCGTCACAGCGGCGACGAGCTTCTAGCTCGCCCGCGGGGGCGCGTCCGCGTTGTCGACGTTGGGGACGGTGTTGATGCGGTCGCGGACTGCCGGCCCGGCCTCCCGCGCGCGTTCGCGCGCGCGCGGAGGCTTCTCCCCGCCATTGAGGCGCGGAGCGCCCGCACCGTTCGGCATTCCTCCGCCGGCCTGGCCTCGAGCTCGCGGGCTTGGGCTAGCCGCGCGTCGGCGGCGCCCCGGCGGGAGAGCGCTTGGCCCCGCGGCCGGGCGCTCGGCGATCCCTTGGGCAGGCGTGACTTCCCCGTCTCCGGCGCCCACCCGCACCGGCGGCATTGGCCGGGTCATTGGTGAAGACGGCGCAGCACCTCCCGCGCGGATCGTAGCTCCCGTGCCGGAGTCGTCGGAGCGACCAAACCGCAGTCCGCGGCGTCGAGGAAACGCCGGAACGCGACCGGGTCCGCACGCCGGAGAAGTCCCCACTCCGCGTATCCGTGGCGGTTGGCGGGTGGCAACGTGTCGACGGAGCCCGGGGATGACTCATCCCCTCGCCGAGGCGCGAGGGGTCCCCGGCGACGAAGACGTGGCCCGGGCGGGACCCTCGCGCATCGTCGTGTTGATGTTGGCGTTGTAGGCCGACGTAGCGCCACGCGCGGCCCGATGGGGATGCGCGGTCCCGAGACCGCGCGCCGCCCCGCCGGGGGCGGTGGAGGTCGTGATGGCGGGCGCACCGCGCCGGGCGGCGGCGCGCCGCCCGTCGCCGCTCGGACCGCGCCCGACGCGAACGCCGCCCGCAGCGACGGTGGCGTCGTGGCGCCGACGGGCCCGCGCATCCGTGCCCGCAGGGCGCCGCGCGCGTGGTGGTGCGCGCGGCGGGGGCCAAGGCCGACCTGGCCTGGCGCTGCGCGCGGAGCTCCTCACGGTTGGTGAGGCACATGAGATAGCCGTTCCCCGTGGCCTGAAAGTTCAGGTCCCCGAAGCGAGTTTCGAACCCGGCTGGGAGGGGGTCCGAGCTACCCATGCAGTAGCGTGTAGCAAGGTACTCAGTGCGGATTACCATGGAGGGAGTTGACGGAATGACCTTAGGCGCTCGATCGCCCCACGGTGGGCGCCAACTGTCGGTGCGGAATATGGTCCCGACACTAACCTGTAGATAGCGCCGAGGTCTATCCCTCAATGGTCGATGCTAAGCAATAAGAGACACGGGATTTATCCTGGTTCCGGCCGAGGGGGTCGTACGTCCAGCAGTGGTGTGCTCAAGGCACTATATTGCTCAGCACCGGGGGTGCCTGTAGTGGGGCTGCTATAAGCAAGGCGGGAGAGGAAGCGTGGCTTCCAAGTCCCTGGTGGAGTGGCTGAAGATATTGTGGGAGAATTGGAGAATGAGTGCGTGGTGCGTTGTGAGTTCCGGTCTAAATGAATCTGTCCCCTGCGGCTGAGGGGTTCGCCCCCCTTTTATAGATCAAGGGGGAGGCGAATTACATGCACGCCGCGCTATCTAGCTACGTGGGGGAGTGCGACGTGCTACGCTGTAGAATGGGCGGCCGTCCGGATGATCCTTGCGGCGATCTGGCCATCATGGCCTACCTTGTACCCGAACAGTGGCGGTTCGAGGGTAGAAGGGCGGCGGATGGTGGCGAAGTCTTCTGATAGGCTCGAGGGAGGTGCTGACGTTGGCCGCACGGAGTACGGGAGTAGGTAGAACGGCGTTCCTTCCCCAACGCGCTCCACAAGGTCCGGAGTGGCCGCTACAGCGTCCGGCGTGCGCCTGCACGCACGGGGATGTCCGCCGCGCCGCGGTGGCGGGGATGGCGTTCCACCGGCCTAGCGCCTCCACCTAACCCTGTAGGGTCACGAGAAAGTGAATCGAGGGTGCGTCCGCCCCCCTTTCGAGGGCTCGGCGCGTTAGCCGCATCGGGAGCGGGCGCACGGCGTCACGGACCGACACCGGCCGCACCGCACGGTCCCTCCCCACGGGGGTGGGGATGGGCTCCTCCCCGGGGAGTTGGTGCGGCGGCACGGGGGCGAGCCCCGGGCGCATGATGGCGCCGTCCCCGCCGGCGTCGGGCGTTAAATGCCCGTGTACGGGGGCCCGCGCACGCGTGAGGGGCACCCTCGAGCGTGGCGGACCCCGGCCGAGGGCGGGGCGTGCCCTCGAGCGAGGCGGAACCTGCTCGAGGGGGAGCGAGCCCTCGAGCGAGGCGGAGCCCGCTCGAGGGAAGTGCTGCCCCTCGAACCGGGCGGAGCCCGCCCAAAGGGAGCGCGTATCCTCGAGCGAGGCGGAGCCTGCTCGAGGGGATCTCTAAGAGGGCCGCCTCGATGGGCTGTCGGAGTCCTTGCGGCGTGGGCTGTTCCCTGCATGGTTAGGCAAATCGTTTTTTGGCCTTGTTGTGGGTTTTAAGTGAGGATTTCCCCGTTGTTGAAGGGGACCCCTAGGGCTGTCCCCGACACCCGACAAGACGGTGAACGTCCTATTCGGCAGACTACCCAACCGACGGGCTCAGAAAGCCACTCGACGAGAAGTCATGAGCATTGAAGCAGCGGTCTCAACCCCTCTCTGGTGGTCGGAGGTACCCATTACCTTCTCCCGCGCGGATCAATGGGCAAGCTTCTCCGAACCAGGACGGTTCCCACTCGTCCTGAAGCCGGTGGTCGCGGGCTCCAAACTCAACAAGGTCCTCATCAACGGTGGAAGCAGGCTTAATGTCCTTTTCACCAAGACCTTGAAGAAGATGAAGCTCGACATCACCCACATGCTCACCAAGAGCACCTCGCCTTTCTACGGCATCGTTCCCGGGAACGCGGCTATCCCTCTGGGCTCAGTGGTCCTGCCAGTTACCTTCGGGGAAACAAGGGACAACTACCGTACCGAGTACATCAAGTTCGAAGTCGCGGACTTCGAGACGTCCTACCATGCCATCCTCGGCAGACCTGCTATCGCCAAGTTCATGGCGGTTCCCCACTACACCTACTTGGTACTCAAGATGCCAAGTCCGACCGGTGTACTCTCACTGCAAGGGGACTTGAAGATATCCTTCGACTGCGACACAGAAGTTGTGAAACTCGCAGCCACGAATCAAGTACCCAACGCAATGATGGAGATCTACACTGCATCCAAGAAGCTTGCCCTAAGTGAACTCGATATCCCAGAGAAGTCAGACAAAGCCAACAAGCCTTAGCCAGCTGAGGAAGTTCAAGTCAAGACAATTGACCTCGGGACAGGCGACAGCAGCAACACCACCACCATCGGGGCGGGCCTCGACCCGAAATAGGAAGACACGCTCATCAGCTTCCTCCGGGCTAACCGAGACATCTTCGCGTGGAAACCAGCGGACATGCCAGGGGTGCCCAGGAATCTGATCGAGCATTCACTCAACGTCGATCCTAAAGCTACCCCGAAGCGACAACACCTCCGCCGCTTCGCCGACGACAGACGGGATGCCATCAAGAAGGAACTCGCCAAACTACTCGCGGCTGGCTTCATCAGAGAAGTCTTCCATCCTGAGTGGCTCGCCAACCCCGTCCTCGTCCACAAGAAGAACTCGAACAAGTGCAGGATGTGCGTCGACTACACTGACCTCAACAAGCACTGCCCCAAGGACCCCTTTGGGTTGTCGCGGATAGACCAAGTCATTGACTCCACGGCGGGCTGCGACCTACTCTGCTTCCTCGACTGCTACTCAGGGTACCACCAGATCGCAATCAAGGAAAAAGACCAGAAGAAGACCGCATTCATCACCCCGTTTGGCGCATACTGCTACATGACCATGTCCTTTGGGTTGAAGAACACCGGCGCTACCTATCAGCGAGCTATCCAGGCCTGTTTCAAGAGGCAACTCAACAAGAACGTCCAAGCCTATGTGGATGACGTGGTCGTCAAGACCAGAAACTCCGACACGCTTATCGCCGATCTTGAAGAGACTTTCACATCCTTGCGAGAGCACCGCTGGAAGCTCAACCCGAAAAAGTGCGTCTTCGGCGTACCGTCGGGCAAACTACTCAGCTTCATCCTCAGCCACCGCGGCATCGAAGCCAATCCCGAGAAGATCTCCGCCATCACCAGCATGAAAGCTCCCACGTGCATCAAATACGTGCAGAAGATAACTGGATGCATGGCGGCACTGAACAGATTCATCTCGAAGCTTGGAGAACGGGGGCTCCCCTTCTTCCAACTACTCAAGCATCAAGAGAAGTTCACGTGGACTCCAGAGGCAGACCAAGCCCTTGCTCAGCTCAAGGACTTCTTATCCACGCCACCAGTCCTCACGGCTCCTCGCAAAAAGGAGCAGCTACTGCTCTACCTCGCTGCGACTACTCACGTGGTCAGTACTACCATCGTCGTCGAGCGGCAGGAAGACGGCCACGCCTACCCAGTCCAGCGACCAGTTTACTTCGTCAGCGAGGTCCTGTCAGAATCCAAGGCACTCTATCAACCTATACAGAAGCTACTGTACGCAGTGCTCATCACCTCGCGGAAGCTACGACACTATTTCCAGGAGTACTCGATCTCCGTCGTCACCAACTACCCGCTCAGTGACATCCTGCGGAACCAAGTGGGCTGTTGAACTCGGCGCCCTCAATATCGACTTCAAGCCACGCACTGCCATCAAGTCGCAGGCACTAGTTGACTTCATGGCAGAGTGGCGGGAGAATCAGCTACCTACTCCAACTGAGCGCCCAGAGCACTGGGTGATGTACTTCGACGACTTGCTCAAGCTCGAAGGCGCAGGTGCAGGGGTACTCCTGATCTCTCCAATGGGTGAACAACTCAAGTACGTCCTATAGATCTTTTGGAAGGTCTCAAACAACGAAGCCGAGTACGAAGCTCTACTACACGGGCTCTGCCTCGCGGCTTCACTGGGCATCAAGCGGCTACTAGTCTACGGCGACTCCGCAGTGGTCATCAACCAAGTCAACAAGTCCTGGGACCGCAACAAGGAGAACATGGACGCCTACTGCCTAGAGGTCCGCAAGCTCGAGAACAAGTTCTATGGTCTCGAGTTCCATCACGTCGTCCGTGACAACAATGTTGCAGCGGACGTCCTGTCGAAGCTTGGCTCTACTCGCGCTCAAGTACCAGTGGGTGTCTTCGTCCACGAGCTTCACGTGCCATCCATCCCGGAGCCGGCGCCACCGACCACTGATCCAACACACCCCCAGCTGGCCAGGAGGTCATGATGATAGACGTGGACTGGAGGCAAACCTTCATTGACTACCTCCACGAGTAGAAGGTTCTCTCAGACAAGAACTTGGCCGAGCAAATCATTCGCCGCGCCAAGTACTACGTCCTAGTTGGAGACAAGCTCTACAGGCGGGGCGCATCTTCTGGAGTACTCATGAAGTGCGTCCCCCGGGAAGAAGGCAAGGGCATCTTGGAGGAGATCCACAAAGGCGTCTGCGGCAACCACGCGTCTTCACGCACGCTGGTTAGCAAGGCCTTCCGACAAGCTTTCTATTGGCCCACAGCTCTAGGAAACGCCGAAGAACTCGTCATAAGGTGCCAAGGGTGCCAATACTTTGCCAAGCAACAACATGTCCCAGCCTACAAGCTAGTCACCATACCGCCAACCTGGCCCTTCGCCTGGTGGGGGCTCGACATGATTGGGCCTCTTCCCACTGCGCCAGGTGGATTCAACAGAGTACTGGTGGCCATCGACAAGTTCACCAAGTGGATCGAGGTCAAGCCGGTCACATGCCCCAAGGCCGATAGAGTACTCGACTTCTTGGATGAACTCGTGCATCGCTATAGACTACCCCACGCATCATCACAGATCTGGGCTCCAACTTCAACAATCACCAGTTCTGGGAGTACAGCGAGAACAGCGGGATCGACGTCCGGTATGTGTCAGTTGCCCATCCTCGAGCCAATGGACAAGTCGAGCGTGCCAACGGGATGGTACTCGACGCTCTCAAGAAGGGACTGCACGATGCTGCTAATTCAAAAGGAGACAAGTGGATCAAGGAACTACCCAATGAGCTCTGGGGGCTACGTACTCAACCCTCCAAGCCAACGGGACAATCGCCATACTTCTTGGTCTACGGCTCCGAAACAATTCTCCCCACCGATGTCATGTGGGATTCACCAGCAGTATAGCAATACGACGAAGGCATATCTGAAGACAGCAGACGAGTTGATATCGATAGACTCGAAGAAGCTCGTTGCGCCGCCCTCATCCAATCAGCAAGGCACCTTGAGGGTATCCGACGCTACCACGATTGCAACGTCAAGGAACGTTCCTTCAACGTTGGTGATCTCATCCTCCGCCGCATCCAGAACACGGAAGGACTACACAAGCTCAGCTCGCCCTGGGAAGGTCCCTTCACAGTTGCAAAGGTGACCGGACCAGGCTCCTATCGCCTCCAGACGCTCGAAGGCGAAAACGTCAACAACTCGTGGAATCGACCAGCTCTGTCGATTCTACGCCTAGTCTATCGACTACCCTGGGGGCTCAAGTCTACACGACTACTCAAAGACCCTTTCGTTGTAAGCGGCCTCCGGGTCCAGGCACTAGTCTCCAGACTACTCTACTCCAAGATCCAGCATTAACGGCTACTAACGGATCTTGGGCTGCTCCGAGCGACAAAGGACTCCAGCAGCGGTCTACTAAGAGACCATATACTCCTAGATCCAGCCTATACGGCTACTAATGGATCTCGTCGTAAGCGGCTATACGCCCTAGCACCACTTAGCCGTAGGCGGCCTCCGGTCCCGGCAACTACTCTTGTAAAACGGCCCCGGCCATCCGGGTGTATTTCTCTCGGTAATAAAGTTTGATTATCTATCAAATGATTTACTGCTTTTCCCCTCAACGGGTCTATTGGCGAGTACCACTACTCGTGACAACTCCACAATGAGAACTTCTGAAGGATCAGATGGCGACTAGAGAGGGGGGGAGTGAATAGGAGCCGGTAAAAATTCTTCCCAAAGAACCCGGCCTATGTCCTACTCAAATCCCGGTCACACACAAGCGATGGATCGAATCACGCACCAATCGCCAAGACCACGAGGTTATGGATCAATCTCTAGCCTTAGGAACGATTCCTCAAAGCACACGCGGAAGCACTAGAAAGGGAGGAAGGAATCGAACCAAGAAGCAAAGCACACGAGCTCGGCGGACCGTCCGCGCAGAGGGGCGGACCGTCCGCAAGAGCCGCGCGGACCGTCCGGCCGGGGTATCGCGGGACCGTCCGCACCCGGCCGCGGACCGTCCGGCCTTAGCCGCGGACCGTCCGTTAATTTACACGGAACGACCCAAAGACACCCCCGTGCCACGGGACCGTCCGCGGGGAGCACGCGGACCGTCCGCCTAGCACCCGCGGACCGTCCGCCCGACACCGCGGACCGTCCGAAACTTCGTCCAACCAAAAACCAAAATCACAACGGATCGAAAGAAAGGACGAGCAAGAACACGAAGAACACGGGATGAACTCGGAGCCGCGCGGACCGTCCGCCCGGTCCTCGCGGACCGTCCGCCAGTGCGGACGAACGACCGAAAAATAGCCCGACCCCGAAAGTCAACTCCCCCCAAATCATCATCGGATTTCCCAAACGGTTGAAGCTGTAGAGACAAGGGTTTGGGGACTTGAAAAGCGTCACACAAGGATGCTATAGCCCAAAAATCTTGCCTCCTAACTCCCTAAATCACCGGGAATCGCGAATCCTTTGAGCACCACCAAAAAACTAGAGCACCGAACGAAAACTCACGAATCGAAGTGATTTCCCGGCGTTTGAGGGCACAAGATCAAGCACAAAGATGCACAAGGCATCTATCCATGTTTCCCTCAAAGAAATCCGGGAAGAAACTCACTCAAATCCGCGGAATCACACCGAGAACAAAGGCACGAAAATAAGCACAAAAAGGCACGAAAGACAACCCCGAATCTTCTATACAAACCAGGAAAGATTCACAAGGTCTAGCATGCCGCCCTAGCATCCATCCCTCTCAACAAATCTCTCATGAAGCTCTCATGCTAGCCTAGAGAAAATAGGAAGGAAAATAGCTACGAAAATGAGAAAGAGAAAGGGGGAAATGAAACCCTAAGTCGCGGAGAGAGGGCGCCATCAACACACACTCCAGGCTTATATATCAGGTCCCGCCGGAGTGGTAAATGACTCGACTACCCCTAACTACACTACTGGCGATACAACCCACGTAGGGGCATTTTGGTAATGTTTGTGGGTCTTGCCATCGGACGGCCACGCCTTTGCCGCACCCCCGCGTCCCTCCCAACGCAAGCCATGCGATCCCGCCGCGTGTCCTCCGCTTCGAAGCTTCCCGACACGCCGGATCCCGTCTCCGTCGTGTTGGGCCCTCGGACTTGGTTTTGAGGCCCAAACCAAGAAACCGTCCGCCGATGGTTTTGTGGACAAACCACCAAACCCCCGCGTGCCCGGTCCGACCTCCCGCCAAAACACTTGACTTGACCGCCACCGTGCACCGCTCACTTGTCCATGACTTCGTCTTGCTTGTGTCGCCACCATGTGACCCGCACCCGGTCCCCGCCGTCCACCGGGTCCCTCGAACCGAGCCTACTTGTCTCTCAATCTCCCGGAGGCCCCTCAAGGCCGAAGACCTTTCGCGCCCGTTCTTCACCCGCAACAATGAAGGACCGATACGGCGAACCGGAGGGGGGGGGGGAGTGAATGGGAGCCGATAAAAATTCTTCTCGATGGAGATGAGAACTCCAACAAGACGAACGCGGCTTCCAACACACGTCTCCGACTCACTACCAAGGTTGGTCAAGCCCACGTAGCCACTGGAGTGCCACTGGACCTAGGAACCAACACGCAACCTTCCGACCCGAGAAACGCAGCGGAAAAACAAACCTCGAGTCTACTGAGACCCACACCGGTCGGACCGGTGAGCACCACCGGTCGAGCCGGTCCCCCGCAGTGAACCCGAGTAACTTTCACTAAGTGGCTCTACACCGGTTAGACCGGTGAGACACACCGTCGGACCGGTGGCGGCACGAAAGCCCCCAAGACACCAAACAGGCCAACCAACCACCAAACGGACCCAAACTCGAAACACAGCAGCACCACGGGACAACTACGAACACACCAAGACGTTCACCCGAGCAAAATCCCACAGAGGCTTGCACCGGTCAGACCGGTCAAGAGCACCGGCCGGACCGGTGTGGCCTGGGCAGCTCGGGATGAACAGCACCCGCGGGTCAACTCCCCCAAATCCAAAACTCGATCTCCCGAATCGCTCCACGGACTTGAACAAGACTTTGGGGATATCAGGAGCACCTCATGAGGAGTCCATAGCCAAGTTTAATCCCACCAAATCTCGTCCAAAAAGGAGGAATCGAAGAAATCCCGCCGAAAGCACCTCCAACCCAAAAACTCAAGAAACCCCCAAAATCGAGCACTTTTACTCACGGATTTGGGAGGGGAATCACAGACCAAAGAACCACGAAGGGTTCCCACAAATTTCCCCCATCAAATCCCCAAGAGAAAAGCCTCGAAAACAACCCAAAGAAATCACCGAGAAAGGGCTCCGAAAATCACCACCAAGAACAACCGGGGAAAACACATCCAAACCTTGAGGAACCACGCCGAATCATCTATACATGAAACAAAGGTTCGTACAAGGTCTAGCAAGCCGCCCGATCATCCATCCCTCTCTACAAGATCTCTCCGTGAAGCTCTCTTGCTAGTCCTAAGGAAAACCTAGAGAAAATAGGTGGAAAATAGGAAAACAAATGAGCTAGGGTTCCAAGAGTTGGCTGCCAACCTCTCACCTCTTGGGTTATATAGGCGGCAACCGAATGTCTAAAATGCCCCTCTCTACTAACTAGGGATACATGCCCCTCAAGGGCGGATTTGGAATTCTTGATGTCTTCACCATCGGACGGATGCCCGGCGACCGCACCCTGCGTAGCCTCGACGCAAGCCATGCGATCCCGACGCGTGTCCTCCGCTTCGAAGATTCGGACCGCGTCGTCGCACACCGGCCGACCGGTGCTCCTCACCGGTCGAGCCGGTCCCCCACCGGTCAGACCGGTCAGACCCACCGGTCGGGACCGGTGCGTGCCGCTTGCACCTCCGTCTTCGGTTCTCCGGTCTTGGCTTTGTGGATCAACCAAGGAACCCGGTGGTTTTTCGGTGAACCACCGGAAACCCCGCGAACTCGGTGTAGCCTCCGCCAATCTCCACTCATGACTTGGCTCCCACGTAGTCCCGGCTCGACCTTGGTTTTGAGGCTCAACCAAGAAACCGTCCACGACTTCATCTTGCTGTTCATGCCACCATGCGGCCCGCACTTGACCCCGCCGGCCACGGGTCCCTCGAACGAAGCCTACTTGTCTTCTCCACACCTGGAGGCCTCACCGGCAACGACCTTTCGCGCTTGTTCTTCACCTGCACCAACACGAGTCAAGCCGCAACCCGCACCCGCAATACTTAGCCAAGAATCGGTCCACACAACGTTGTCAATCACTCATCACACAAGGAAGCGACCATCCACCGGTCCTCGAACCACACATGGTCCTCAATCTCCCCCCTTGATGAGTGCATTGACAACACCCACATGAAAGTAACAAGAGAGAAAAGAAAAAGAAAAGAAACGAACAAAAAGAAACTCCAACAAGCGATCGAAAGCCAAACAAAGGCAAAGAGCAAGATCACTTGAAGAAGACAAGTCTCGAACCCCTTAGGCAAGGGCAACGGCTCGACACATCCGAGACAAAGCAAAGCTCAAGCAAAGAGCACAAACCACCGAGACAAACTCGAAAACTCACAAAGAGCTCCCCCCGCACCAATGCAACTCCCCCGGACGAATGCATGCAAGACACCACTTGAAAACGGGCAGGGACCGCAACAAACCAGCCCCGACCAGGTCGGACCGGTCAACACCACCGGTCGACCGGTGTGCAACATGTGAACGAGCCGGCACTCACACCGGTCAGACCGGTGACCCTGACCGGTCAGACCGGTGCTCAACAGAGCCCAGAAATGGCTCGAAACCACCTGAAAACCTTCTAAACACGCCCGCAAGCCATTTCAAGCTCAAACTTCTCCCCCTTGTTGGCAATGCATGAATCAAGCCAAAAATGCAAAACTTTCAACCTAGAGCTTCTCAAATATGCAAAATTCAACAAAGAATGCTACACATGTCCAAATGAGCAAGTTAGGTACTCTACGGCTTCGTATCGATCTCAACTACATGATCACCAAGTTTCACAACCATTGGACGAAGCTAAGATGAATTTTGGCAATTTTGCGAAAACTTGCCTCTCATGAGCAAAGTCCTAAACATGATCAAAGCATATCAAAATGGCAAAGCCACACAAACTTCATGCTAGGACAGCTATTCTAACCATAAGACCATCACAAACACCCACAAGCACCTCATGTCATGTCAAAGCCACCGAGCCATGTGCCTACTTCTATTTATGAGACTTCTCATTGGTAGGCATCATGCAGCGGTTTAGCACCCAAAGCAAATTAAATTCAGCACATATGACATGGGAGCATATTTTCCAAGCATTTTTCCTTTCATTTTCAGATTTGTAAATGGTACATGAAATGTCTTTGCGACAAAAAGGAACTTATGCTCCTCCACAAGATAAGTCAAGAGGGCTAAACATTCATGATGGCAAATGAGCCTTTGGCCCCATATGATCAATAAACTAGCTATCCAACCACAAATTAAGCATAGCAAGGCCACAAAAACATGTCAAGAGCATGTAAAGGCATTTACACATGAGAGAGCATACATGTGACATTTTTCAAAAGCATAGCTATCAACCATGGATTATTCATCAAGATCATCAAGAGCTAAGCCAAACTAACCATAGCATACCAAACCAGCTCACAAAGACATATATCTCATTCCATGGTGGACAATGTATATGAGAGAAGCTTTTCCTAACCAATGCATATGATACAAAATGCATGCAATCTAAGATGCAAGGATGCCTATACATCATGTTACATATGCCATGCCAAAAGCAAGAAATGCACAAAGAAAAGCTATACATATGCTACAAACCGGCTCCTCGAGGGGGAGGCAAAACGGGCTCGACACCACCGGCAAAAGAAAGCCCCCACACACCCAACTCAAGAAATCAAACACACACCAAGTTCCCCCCGCAAACGAGTGAAAGTTGCTTGATCTAGGGGTTTGGTGAAAATATCGGCTAGTTGGTCATGTGTGGGTACATGGATCAAAGCTATCTTTCCTTTCTCGACGTTGTCTCTCAGAAAATGATACCTCACATCTATGTGCTTGGTTTTGGAATGGAGCACTGGGTTCTTTGCAACACTTATGGCACTGGTGCTATCACATTGAAGTGGGACATGGGTATACTCCTCACCAAAGTCACTCATGGTGTAGGTGATCCAAAGGAGCTGAGAGCAACAACTAGCAGCGGCAACATACTCGGCCTCGGTCGTGGATTGAGCTACACTCGACTGCTTACGGGAAGACCAAGACACCAACGAAGAACCCAAAACGCGGCAAGTCCCAGAAGTGGACTTCCTATCCAACCGACACCCGGCAAAATCCGCGTGCGAAAAACCATGAAGCGCCAAAGAAGAGGACGCGGAGTACCAAAGGCCGAAGTCGGGAGTGTGACGCAAGTACACGAAAATTCTCTTCACCGCTTGCCGATGCGAAGTCCTCGGAGACGCTTGAAAACGAGCGCACGGACACACCGAGAAGCGTATGTCCGGCCTCGTCGCCGTCAAGTAGAGGAGTGACCCGATCATGCTCCGTACTCCTTCCGGTCCACATGTTCACCTTCCTCATCCGCATCAAGAGCCGTAGTCGTACTCATCGGCGTCATCATAGCCTTGGAGTCCTCCATCTTGAACTTCCTCACAATGTCCTTGGTGTACTTAGCTTGATGCACAAATGTTCCTTCCTTTGATTGCTTGATTTGTAGCCCAAGGAAGAAGCGCAACTCACCCATCATGCTCATCTCGAACTCCCTGCTCATATCATCCGCAAACCTCGCAACAAGAGAGTTAGACGAGCCACCAAAGACAATATCATCCACGTACACCCGCACAATCGGGATATCTGCCCTTTGCCTCGGCAAAAACAAGGTCGATCAACCTTCCCCATCTCAAAACCTCTCTCAAACAAGAACCCCCTCAACACCGCCATACCAAGCTCTAGGCGCCTGCTTCAACCCATACGGCGCCTTCCTCAACTTGTACACCGGTGGGGGTACTTCTCACTCTCAAACCCCGGAGGTCGCCTCACATACACTTCTTCCTCCAACACTCCATTCGGAAAAGCACTCTTCACATCCATTTGGTGCAACTTGAACCCTTTAGCCACGGAAAAGGCTAGAAGGATCCTAATCGCCTCCAAACGGGCTACGGGAGCAAAGGTCTCCTCGTAGTCGATCCCCTCCTTCTGACTGAACCCCTGGGCAACAAGTCTCGACTTGTTCCTCACAACCTCACCCTTCTCTCCCTCTTTGTTTTTCCACACCCACTTTGTACCAATCGGCTTACACCCCGGGGGAGGGTCAACCAACTCCCACACTCGATTCCTCTCAAAGTTCTCCAACTCCTCATGCATCGAGTTAACCCAATTGTGATCAGATAGTGCGTGTCCAATGTCTTTGGGCTCGAAAGAAGCAACAAATGCAGCATGAGCAAAATGGGAATTGTTCCGAACCCTCGACCGTGTAGTGCGTTCATTCATGTCGCCGATGATCCTCGAAGCCGGGGTGATCCACTTGAACTCACCGGGGAGGTTCTCGCCTCGAAGCTACCTCCCCCTCAACATCAGCTTCTCCTCGTTCTAGATTTGTTGTCGTAGGTGTAGCAGAGGGTCCATCCATCATCGTCGTCGAAGTAGTGGGTACATGTTCAGCCGGGGGCACCGCACCACCATCCTCATCGTCACCATGTTCATGCTCCTCCTCCTGAAAGATCTCCTCGCCAAGCTCATCATCACCTGCACACTCAAAGACAAGCTGACTACGTGGCTCTGTCTCGTCGAAGGTTACCTCGCAAGTCTCCACGATTTGGTTAGTTTCAAGATTGAGCACACGATATGCTCTAGAATGAGATGCATAACCAAAGAAAATGCCATCAACGTACCTAGCCTCAAACTTATCCAACTTCCGCCTTTCTTCAGAATGAAACACTTGCAACCAAAGACATGGAAGTGACTCACCTTGGGTGTGCGCCCATGCATCAACTCATAGCATGTCTTCTTCTTGTGCACTCGAGGTATATCTGTTCGACACATAGCACGCGGTATTCACCGCCTCAGCCCAATACCTCCTCGGAGTCCTATGCTCATCAAGCATCGTCCGAGCCATCTCGCACAAGGTCCTGTTCTTCCTTTCCACAACACCATTCTGGGGAGGCGTATACGGACTCGAAAACTGGTGCTCAAGACCCAAGTCATGACAAAAGGCTTCAAAACGAGAGTTCCTGAATTCCGAGCCATTATCACTACGGATAGCTCGTATGGCATCTCCGTGCCTCTCGTTCCTCAACCTCAAGACTAGATCTCGAACAAAACCAAACGTCTCCCCCTTATCCTCCGTAAAGAACACCCACGCATACCGAGAATAGTCGTCCACCACAACAAGGACATACCACTTCCCACCCGCGGATCGCACACGAGCCGGGCCAACAAGGTCCATATGGAGCAGCTCGCATGGACGCTCGGTCATCACATCGGTGAGAGGCGGGTGAGAAGAGGCCACCATCTTGGCATGCCTACACGGAGCACAAACCAACTCTTTCTCAAGCCTCAACCGTGGCAATCCTCGGACCAAATTGAGTTTACTCAAGCGTGACAAAAGGTCAAAGCTCAAGTGACCCAACTTCCTATGCCACTTCCACAACTCACTCGAAGAACCGGCCAAGAAACAACGCTCCACACCCGAAGACTGAGAAAAATCAGCACGAAACACCTGACCCTCGGGAACGACCATACGGACAAGGTCCCCTCGAGAGTCCACAATCCGAGAACCACCGGCCGAAACAACACCTCAAAACCCTCATCCAACAACCGGGACACGAAAGCAAATTGTACCCCGGCGATTGAACAAGAGCAACACGCCTCGAGTGATCTTGTCACTCACTTTTATCTCACCTTCTCGAAAGCACACGCCCACGCCCATTGTCCCCAAAGGTGATGTACCTCTTCGTCACCACGGGACGAGACTTGAGAACCACCCCCCTGTCTCCGGTCATATGCCTCGAACAACCGGAGTCAATCAACCAAATGTTCTTCAAGTCTCCCACCCGTACATCAAAAATAGGCACGTGAGCGAACAAACGACTCAAGAGCGGGGTTAGTACCAAAAGAGGAAAACCAAGTGCCGAGCCATTTGCTCGAAAGTGGGGTTAGCACCAACCAAAGCATCTCTCCTACCAAAGCTACCTCCTCGAACACCACCACGATAACCACCCTGAGGGAACCACCCCTCTCTGCACGGAGGAGGACCAAAACCACGCAAGAAAGCCCGTGGAACGTCCTTCCTCTCCAACACACCGCCACGACTCCTCCAATCCCCGTATTGAGCACGAGGAGGAGAACGCCTAGCAACCGACCACCGCACCCTTTCCGGCCCAACCACCGAACCACGACCACCGAAACAACCTTCGCACCTGTACGAGCACGAAACCCGAACATCTGTCTGCCCAGGCCTGCACCGGTCTGACCGGTGCTCCACACCGGTCTAACCGGTGTGGTCTGGGCAGCAGCACCACCTGCCGCCTTCTTCTCTCCCCAAGCCCGAACTGTCCTCACAGTCGCCTTGCCCCTGGGCATCTGCATACGAGGCTCAAGTACACCATTAGAAGGGTGGTACTTGTCCTTGTTAGCCCACTCCTTCCTCATTCTCTCCTCTCGCTTCCTCTTGAAGCAAAACTCCTCCTTATGGCCATCTCTCCCACAATAGCCACAATGGAACCTCACAAGCTTAGGCTTTGGCTTGGAATGTGGCTCGCTCACTTGGTTTCTCTCCACTCAAACCCTCCACCGGTTTCTCACCACTAGCCTTCTCACTCTCCTTCCCAAAGAACACTTTCCCCGAAGTGCTCACAAACTTGATAGGCTTTTGTAGGTCATTTGTGGGTGTAGGAAACACGGGTGGAGCTGGGGTTGTGTCTAGTCGGTTCCTCAGATGGTTAGGTTTTGGTGGGAAATCATTCTTGTGGTGGGTTTTTGATGGCTCCGGGATATTCTCTCCACTTCCCTCACCAACCTTGTTTGCCCCAAGCCCCTCACCATCTTGCCTCTTAAAGGCCTCAATCATCATCCTCAACTGAGGCTCGTGACCAGGACAACCAACCCATCAACTTCCTCAAATCATCATTCTCATCCTGCAAACGGTCAACATAATGTGCAAGCTCCAAATTTTTCAATGCATGCATTTCACAGGTAGAGCAAGATGTAGGCATGGGTTCCTTCAATTTTGCCTCGAGCGAACTAGTGTAAGCATGCATCTCATCGATTTTAGCATGCAAAACAGGGCAAGAAGTGCAAGCACCTAGCAAAGCAGGTCTAGACTTAAGCTCAGCCACTTCAACCCTAAGCACATCTAGTTCCTCACACTTTGAGGCATGCTTCTCCTTGAACAAAGCAAGATCGGCAAGGAAAATAGAGCAATCAACACAATCATTCTCATCGAAACAACGGGGGCTAGCCTTAAGCGAATCAATCTCAAGCTTGCTATCAAGCACCTGTGTCTCTAGCTCAGCCACTCTAGTCCTAGCATCCTCGAGTGAAGCCCTAAGCTCTTTCCTCATTTTCTTGGCCTCTCTAAGCATGTCATCACGGTTATCAAGCAAAGAGCCAAGCCTCTCATTCTCCTGGCGCAAGAAGGGAAGCTCATCACGCACCTCGTCGTCGGACTCAGAGTCCGAGTCGCTCTGTGTACTCTTCTTGCTGCCGGAGCTCAACGCCATGGTGCAGAAGCCGTCTCTCGCGAGCGGCTCCGGCCCGCTCGAGTTCTTGGACGACCTCTTGTTCTTGCGGCGATCTCCCTCGTCGTCGGCCGCCGCTCGAGCTCGAGGTGGAGTACGCGGGGCCCGGAGTCGACGTCGCTCGCTCCAACCATCGCTCGGGCCTTGCCTCGGCCCTCCTTCTTCCTCGATCGTCGCTCGTCCTTGTACTTGTTCTTGTGCTTGCTCTTGTGGTCGCGCCTCGAACGGTACTTGTCATCGTTCTTCCTCGGCTTGTGCTTGTAGGCGTCCTTGTTCTCGGCCTTCTCGGGCGGTCGGCGACGAAGTGTCCCGGCTTGCCGCACTGGAAGCAAGTCCTCGTGTTCCTCCTCATGTTCACGCGGTTCTCGTGCAGCCTCTCGAACCGCCTCGTCAACAGCGCCAGCTCGTCCTCTCCAAGGTCATCAAACTCCTCATCTGGCATAGACATCAAAGAGGAAAACGAGAACATCCTGGTGGACGGGTTAGAGTTAGTCTTTGCTTTGGAACCACCAACGAGGGCAAGACTATGGGAATCAGTCGGTCCCTCGAGCTTGGCAGTCATGCCCCTATCCACCTCAGCCGACTTGAGCTTCGAGAACAGCTCGTTCACCGTCAGAGTGTCATACTTCTCCGACTCCACAATGGCCTCGAACTTTCCGCCCCATATCGTACGATCCAAAGAGTGTAAGAGCTTGACCGCTCTATCATGATCATCGTACGGGAGCACGTCCACATTGGCCCTCATGTTGTTCACCACCACCGTGAACCTCTGAAACAAGGCATCGATGGACTCACCGGGGAGATGAGTGAAGTTCTCGTACTCTCTCCCGTAGGTCGCATACAACCGTGCCCTCGAACACGGGCGTTCCCAACATGAGCCTCCTTCAACACCGCCCAAATCCTACAAGCCAAGTGCTCGGTGTGCACCCGATCGAACTCGGCCGACACAAAGCACGAAACAAGTAGTCGACCGCCTTATTGTTGGCGTCGAAGCCGTCCCTCGATCCTGGAGCGAGGAAATCAACCGGCCGGACATAGCCTCGTGTCCACCGTGACATCCCGAGAGGATCCGACCCTTTCCGCGGAGAAAAGCACCCATCCGCTTGCTCCACATCCGGTAGTTCTTGCCATCGAAGTGTGGAGGACCCGAACCCCGTTCTCGGTACGCCATCCTTGGATCTTAGACTCGGTTAGAGTCAACAAAGACCCGAACCGGCTCGATACCACTTGAAGGACCGATACGGCGAACCGGGAGAGGGGGGGGAGTGAATGGGAGCCGATAAAAATTCTTCTCGATGGAGATGAGAACTCCAACAAGACGAACGCGGCTTCCAACACACGTCTCCGACTCACTACCAAGGTTGGTCAAGCCCACGTAGCCACTGGAGTGCCACTGGACCTAGGAACCAACACGCAACCTTCCGACCCGAGAAACGCAGCGGAAAAACAAACCTCGAGTCTACAGACCCACACCGGTCAGACCGGTGAGCACCACCGGTCAGACCGGTCCCTGCAGGTGAACCTGAGTAACTTTCACTAAGTGGCTCTACACCGGTTAGACCGGTGAGACACACCGGTCAGACCGGTGGCAGCCTGAAAGCCCCCAAGACACCAAACAAAGCCAACCAACCACCAAACGGACCCAAACTCGAAAAACGAAGCACCACGGGACAACTACGAACACACCAAGACGTTCACCCGAGCAAAATCCCACGAGAGGCTTGCACCGGTCGGACCGGCCAAGAGCACCGGTCGAGCCGGTGTGGCACGGGCAGCTCGGGATGAACAAGACCCGCGGGTCAACTCCCCCAAATCCAAAACTCGATCTCCCGAATCGCTCCACGGACTTGAACAAGACTTTGGGGATATCGAGAGCACCTCATGAGGAGTCCATAGCCAAGTTTAATCCCACCAAATCTCGTCCAAAAAGGAGGAATCGAAGAAATCCCGCCGAAAGCACCTCCAACCCAAAAACTCAAGAAACCCCCAAAATCGAGCACTTTTACTCACGGATTTGGGAGGGGAATCACAGACCAAAGAACCACGAAGGGTTCCCACAAATTTCCCCCATCAAATCCCCAAGAGAAAAGCCTCGAAAACAACCCAAAGAAATCACCGAGAAAGGGCTCCGAAAATCACCACCAAGAACAACCGGGAAAACACATCCAAACCTTGAGGAACCACGCCGAATCATCTATACATGAAACAAAGGTTCGTACAAGGTCTAGCAAGCCGCCCGATCATCCATCCCTCTCTACAAGATCTCTCCGTGAAGCTCTCTTGCTAGTCCTAAGGAAAACCTAGAGAAAATAGGTGGAAAATAGGAAAACAAATGAGCTAGGGTTCCAAGAGTTGGCTGCCAACCTCTCACCTCTTGGGTTATATAGGCGGCAACCGAATGTCTAAAATGCCCCTCTCTACTAACTAGGGATACATGCCCCTCAAGGGCGGATTTGGAATTCTTGATGTCTTCACCATCGGACGGATGCCCGGCGACCGCACCCTGCGTAGCCTCGACGCAAGCCATGCGATCCCGACGCGTGTCCTCCGCTTCGAAGATTCCGGACTGCGTCGTCGCACACCGGTCAGACCGGTGCTCCTCACCTGGGCCGACCGGTCCCCACCGGTCGACCGGTCAGACCCACCGGTCAGACCGGTCTGGTGCTGCTGCACCTCCGTCTTCGGTTCTCCGGTCTTGGCTTTGTGGATCAACCAAGGAACCCAGTGGTTTTTTGGTGAACCACCGGAAACCCCCGCGAACTCGGTGTAGCCTCCGCCAATCTCCACTCATGACTTGGCTCCCACGTAGTCCCGGCTCGACCTTGGTTTTGAGGCTCAACCAAGAAACCGTCCACGACTTCATCTTGCTTGTTCATGCCACCATGCGGCCCGCACTTGACCCCCGCCGGCCACCGGGTCCCTCGAACGAAGCCTACTTGTCTTCTCCACACCCGGAGGCCTCACCAAGCAACGACCTTTCGCGCTTGTTCTTCACCCGCACCAACACGAGTCAAGCCGCAACCTGCACCCGCAATACTTAGCCAAGAATCAGTCCACACAACGTTGTCAATCACTCATCACACAAGGAAGCGACCATCCACCGGTCCTCGAACCACACATGGTCCTCAAACAACACGAACTAGGCCGCGGCCTACACCCGCGCACTAAGCCAAGAGTCGGTCCAACACCCGTTGTCAATCACTCATCACTAAGGAGCGGTCATCCACCGACCACTGTGTTGACGGTTAATGTTTGTATCAAAGTTCGTTCGTGACTCGCAAGCGTACAAGTCTCCCGTCGTAGTCAAGGGACCCTTCTTCCCTCGAGTGGTGAACCCAAGGTATCGAATCCGTGGAACAAATGTGTGACGCAAGACTTAATCTATTAAAGCCAAGTAACTTCAATGTTCGATAAAAGACCTAATGCATCTAAGTTAAAGACACAAAACAGATCTAATCTACTAAAAACCGGAGAAAACAAAGTAAGATTGGGTAGATAAACCGATCTAGAGGGATCGGGGTAAGCCTTTTGTTGAAGTTCCAAGCAAAAGAAGAAGTAGCAAATCGAATCTTAATAAAAGCCTCTTTAAATCGTGGTTTCCCGTCCAAATCCGAAAACATCCGCCTTTCGAGACCCCCGTTCGTCACAACGTATCCCTATTCATGCGGGGAGCTTAGGGCGAGTCAAAAGACAAGTCGAGATTCTTTCGGAAGATCCGGCGTGTACCTCTAGCCACCGCGGCTACAAGAACACCCTATGTAATCTATCTCGAGAATAGAATTGGAATAAGCAAAGCCGATCGAAAAACGAAATCTTCGAGGAAACACTTGATCGGCGGGAAAAGATTCAACTTGATAATTCAACTATAACAATGATACATACACAAGATCACCACGGGATCCTTCCTTGATCTTGCTTCTAGCTCCGGAACTCCGACGTGGTCTTCCTTGCAAGGTTCCCACGTCGGCTAGGGAAACCCTAGTCAACTAGCTCGACCCTCTCCTCTCCTAGATGGTGTCCCTCTCCTCTCTCGCTTCTCGGCGGCCGAAGACGAAATCTCCCCGCGTGGCTCTCGGTCGGGGGACTATAAATAGCCCGATCGCAGCTAGGGCAAAGGGCGTCGCATTTGGGCCCTAAATGGGCACGGGCCGACCGGACTGGGCCGGCCGGCCCGGGCCCATTTAGGCCCGGCCCCGCGGGCTCCTTTGCCCGAGGTCGGTTCCCTTGCTTCTGGATGCTTCCCCCTTCGCATACGGGTCCATGTCGTCGGTTTCTCTCCGAATTGGACTCAACTCCTTGTCTTGGAAGATTCAGCACTTTTCTGGTCAGGTCCCTGGAGTATGTCGTCTTCTCGGATCAAGTCCCCGGCTTCTTAGAGTTAATTTTACTTCATTGCATGACTTGTTCAGGGCTTCAAAGTCTTGTCATGAGGTGCTTGATGAACTTATCCCGAAAGTCTTGCATTCAACACTAAATCCCTGCATAAACATTAAACTCCAAAAACGACATGCACACGTGAACTTGTTATACCACGGGGGTTAGTACCAATGGATAAAGTATAAAATTCATGCCAACACCGAAGGTAAACTCATGGCTAGGTTGACGGATTTTCACCGTCAACACACTGGGACGCTCCTGGTCCACAACTTCACATACACATCTTGCGACAACGAGTACTCATTTCTGAGAAGCTTTCTCATTTCATAATTAAACAAGTTCTGTACAACTCTGTTTATACAATTACTGCTACAAGCTAACCCTACGGGACTACTGAAGGTTCAGCTTTTCGGCGACCTGCTCATCAATTCGCGCCATCTGCTCCAGGAGCTGCGCGTACTGCTCATAAGTGCAGTTGGCAGCTAGTCCACCGGCGACTACATCCACTAGAGCGTTCGGGAAGTACGACTTCATGTACGCCAAGATCTGATTGGGGATCGACTTTGCCAAATGCTTGATGTACGTCGCCAGATGACTGGGAGCTTCTCTCAGCCGGTCTGCCAATGGAGCGATCTTCGGCCCGCCCGGATGAGGCATTAGTAGCCTCGCAATGGGAAGTGCGGCTTTTTCAAGTTCTTTCAGCTGAGCCCGCAACTTCTCGCAGTCTTCGTTCAACTTCTACAGGGATTTGTAGCAGTTGACAAGGTCACGATCCGAGGCAATTCGAAGCTCCATGTGCTTATCGCACTCGTAAGCCAATTGCTTATAGTCATATTCAAGTACCTCATGGACCTCCTTCTCCCGGTAGAAGAGGTTCTTCATGTCGACTTCTGAAGCCTTCAGCTGCTCGACCCGGGTCTCAAGCTCTGCAATCAACAAGGCGGGGTTAGACCATTGCAAGACATCTCCAATGGGTACTCGACAAGACAGCACCGTACCTTCATTCTTGTTGCGGCATCAAGCTCTTCGCCTGCATGTCCTGGACTTCGTTATGATATTGGGCGAAGGCGCCATCAAGCTTCGATTGCAGCATGGCGGAGTGCTTCCGGGCCTTTATGAGTTGTTCCTCCAAGGCCTCCGCCCGGAGCACTGTGTCGCCGTATCCCTGGAGCATGTCAGATTTTTGTCGAGATCTCTCCACGACATCCTTCAAGAGACAACAACTTTCACTTGGGTACTCAGCATCTGCGGCGGATCGACTACTCAAGGGTACCGACAACTTACCTTCATCCACTGTTCGGCCTGGCGCATCGCCTCTAAGTGACGCGCTACCACCGCCGGGTCGACGAGGTCGTCTGCCAGGAGTTCAATCCCACCACGATTACTTGTGGCGGCTCCAGACATCGGTGCCGAACGGATCGGCTCCGCATCTTGAATCTCCGGCGAGCGGACGACTACTTCCAGGGTTGACTCTGGCAGTACATCGTCACTGTCATCTCCGGCCATCGCGGGGGCTCCTCCTCTGGCTACCTTCGCCGGCTCGGGGGCTGCTCCGGCAGCTCCTTGGGTCTCCGGCGCCAAGCCTTCAACAGGCACCGCATCGGGGACGGTGCTTCCTTCAGCTTCAGCCCCTGTCAACAGAAGACATTCGGATTAGTCTCCCACGGCGGCTACGACTACTCCTCGAGGACTACTGCGTTTGTGCAGTGTACTCACCCTCTACAATGCTGGCCTTCGGCAGCATAGCCTCTACGGCCGGCGCCTCGGACTCTGCTTGAGGGGCGGGAGCAGACTCCTCAGTGGCTGGCGCGGAATCCTCTTCAGCCATCGTTGTGCTGGGTTCATCCCCCTCCCAGGTCAAGTTCGTGGATTTCCTGCATAGTACACAACTGGTTGTCAACCAAGTACGACTACCAAACTACATGTACTACTCGGGAAAGATCATCACTTACAGGCTCGACCGGACTAATTTCACGGTCGGGGCGCCAAGTATGCTAGCGATGTCGACTAGTCCAGCTTCAGAAGGTGCCTCCTCTTCGGCTTCAGTAGCCGCTGGCTCTTCAGCAGCAGCCACAACTTCTGTCATGACGGGGGCTGGGCTGCGGCTTCTCTCAGCCGACTCCCCCACAGTCTCCCAATCGCCTTCGTCCCCTTTCTCCATGGGGTCGGAAGGCAGAATCTCCTGCAAGCAATGGAATTTCGTCGTCAGCATACACAACATCGAGAAACAAGTACTCGACTACACTACTCAAGGAGTCTACCTCTTGGGATGTGGTCTCAGTGACCTTGAGCTTCTTGGCCACGCGCTTGCGTGCCATGTTGCGTGGCCTCCTCGACGGCGCAGGCAAACTAGCCTCCAAGATAGTCGGAGGATCTTGGATGAGAGGGACATTGGGCAGTCCAGGGCGGCTGAATCTCGACCGCAGCTGAAACCGCTCTTGAAGCGTTTCCTCGTCATCTTCATCCGATGTGTCTTCGACGACAATAGTGTCGTCCCCTTCGCCGACTTCATGGCGCTCTTTGGCCTTGCCCTTCCCCTCCTCTGGGATTTCGACAAGTTGAGGAGGTGAAGCCGGCTCGGAGACAAACTTCACTATGTCATCCTGCAAGAAGCACATTGGGTGAGCACGACTACTACTACATAATCAGTACTTGACACTGAGTATAGCTACTGACCTGGTTCGGTGGGCGAGCGGTGGAGTACTCCGGGACTGGACAGGGCGTGTACGCCGGCATGTCCTTAAAGATCCTGCCCAGCCTGTCAATGATGTCATCGTCATCGATCTCGCCGTCGGGCATCCGCGACGAGTCACCGTCGCCGGTGTACTGATAGCCCAGGGTGTCGCGAGCCATCAGCGGCTGCACCCTCCTCTTCATAAAGCTGAAGGCCACATGCTCGACCCTCCGCCCGGCTTCTCTCAAAGCCCTGATCTTCACCAGCAGTTCGGGTAGCTGGATACCCTCCTGTATCGTCGGCTCGTTGTTCCACCAGGGTCGGTGCTTTGGCTACTTCCCGTTGGGATTCGGCAGCTCCGGGTGGTGGTTGGTGATGTAGAACCACTTCGACTTCCAATCTTGGTTGGAGTCGATCAACTTGTACGCCAGGTACTGCTCCGCGGTGTCCTCGCGCATCTGGATGCCGGCTCCTCCGACTACTCGAGGGTCGTTGGCGCTCGGCTGGGGCTTCACGCGGAAGAACTTTTGGAAGAGTACCCAGTGGGGTTTGATCCCCAGGAAAGCTTCGCAAAAATGGACGAAGACGGAGGTGTGGAAGATACCATTGGGGTTGAGATTGAGGTACTCGATACCGTAGTACTCCAAGAGCCCTTTGAAGAAGTTGCTCGCTCAGAGAGCCAACCCACTTTCCACGAACCGCGTGAACATCGGGATCTCATCCGGATTCTTCTCCATCGGGTACGGATCTCTAGCGGCGGTGCGCCACATGTCGACCTCCTTCTCCCGGAGAAATCCACTGTTCAGCAGTGCCAACAGGTCCTCAGTCTTGGCCTTCGACTTTTTCCACTGGCGGCGTTGACCCTGCGGCGGATCCAGCGGCTTCCTCTCGGGATCTCTTCTTCCCGCCGGCGGTCTTCAAGCTCTAATTGGATGGTGAGGGCTTCATTCTCCAAGTGCACAGGGTTTTCACTCGCATTCGCTCGGGGGCTACGGCGGTGGCTTTTGGCGGCGGCGTGCTTGGATCTACAAGTTCCAATGAGGCGGCAGTTTGCACTGGCGGCGGATTTTTCGCTCAATCTGATTGGAATGGAATGGCTGCAAGTGCGGGGTGTGAAAAACCCTAAGGGTTTCGAAATCTATTTATAAGTCAACCACTGGCTTCGCAACGACCAAATGGATAAGTTTCAACATGGCTGACTCAGCGGCAGCGCCTGACCCTTCAACTTCCAGTAGTCGATACGCCTCATCTCGGGGGAAGTCGATACGCCTCATCTCGGGGGCTCGGCTACATCTAATAAATTCCCTGGGTACCGACAAGATTCAAGAGCAACTCAGAACACATTCTACATACAATATGACCCTTCAATTCGAGATGAAGTACTCGACTCAAGGCTCGGGGCTCCGTGCCACGTGTCCTTTGGTTTTTTCTCCGGATTTTGCGGGATAATCTTGCCAGAACTTCAGATTGACCCTCAGCCAGAGTCTACGACTCAACCTAAGGCTCGGGGGCTACTCCATATTGATATGCACACGCCAGCGTCATCGACCACTCCAACCACTTTGCCGACCTCATGGACTACATTGCCGACCTCTACACCAACACCTACAGGACCAATCACACGTAGCCGAGCTAAAAAGATACAACAAGAGGTGCACGCGCTACTTTGTGAACTTCAACTCAATTCTAATGACAATTTTGTGCTACCTAAGTCTTGTATGTTGATATTACTTAGGTTTACACAAGAGGCTACACCATCGAGCTACATGAAGAACACAACGGATCAGTCAGCGGACAAGGGCAGTAAAAAACGGACCAGTTGAAGAAATGGCCATAACTTTTGATTCCCAAAAGCTATGAGGGCATATGAGTACTTGTTGGAACCGGCTGGAAGTCTAGTTTCCAAAGAGTCTAGCCTCGACCAGTTTGGAGTTTCGAGCTAAGAGTTATTTCTGGTCGAGTGCACACTGGTCAAGAGGTCGACAGCCTACATGAAGTTCAAGTTCCCATGTTAAACTGTACCATTCTACAATAATTCGTGGTGCATGGTATACATGGTTGGAACGGGGATCGAGTTAGCTTTCAAACTCATCTGGCCGTTCGTCATTTGGAGTTCCTAGAAGAAGTTATGGTCAAAACATTGAAGACTACTCAGAAGCCAAACAGCCACGCGGGAAAAGCTCAGAAGACCATTTCGAGGAGCCCTTTCACATTGACGAACCAAACACTTTGTTTTTATGTTTTCACCCATCCTAGAGGCTTGTCCCATGTATAAACAGACCCCTACACCTCAGATGTAAACAACTTTGAATGATTTGAGATTAATCCAGTGAGATTGCAGCCGAGCTGCCAGAGTGCTTACTCAACCCTTGTTCTTCCTTGTTCTTCTTGTACTTGTGAAGAGATTCCTCTGGGATCCACTAGTTCGTGCTCTGAGAGTTCCAAGTACGGCTGCCTCTCTTTGTGTGGATTAGCTCCGGTTGTGGTTCTGCGGTCGTTCGGAGATCGAGTCGAAGTCTTCGCGGTTTCGGTGCCTCTCTCCCCGTCGCTTGGTCGCATCCAACCTTGGCCAGGTATAAAGCTAGTTACCCGCTGCTTTGCAGCAAGTTATCTTGATCCGCTGTTACTTTACATCTATCACCTTGTTCGTGACCTACTACCGTGAAGATCGGGCCATCCCTTGTGCTAATCCTAGATTAATACTCATCATCTGGTATCAGAGCTTTCGTTGACACGGTAGGTCTTACCATCATCATACATTTATCCCTTTGATCATTTATCACATATATTTTGTTTTATCCTACAGTCCAGAGCCATAAAAATTACCTATAACCCTTTGGCGGTACTGTTTTTCCTTGTGTTTGTGTTCATCTAGTTGCTAGTCAGCATCATTTATATATATATTGTGTTGTTCATTTGTTTTTTTCGCATCCCTGTTAGTATTATAAAAAAAAGAGAGTTCTGAAAAAAAAGAAAGAGAAAGTAAAGAGTCAAAAAAAAGAAAGAAGAAGAAAAGAGTTTGAAGGGGAATCGTGTTGCTGTGTGTTGCTGAAATTTTTAGATTGCATATTTTTAGTGGTGTTCTTGATAGCAGCAATTCATATCTTTTGAGCACAACAACCACTTGGTTTACAGTACCGTAAGCCCTCCTTGTTAAGCACCTATAGCTCCACCTCAAACGGAACCGTGATAGACAATTTTTACAATCCTTACGACCTCGTTACCACTTTTGTTGAGACTGCCACACCAGCACCATCACAGTCCTTGAGATCATTTAAGAACTTGGGTAAGTAAGAGGTGAGATCGAGTATTTTCCACAAATAGTTTCATATCCCACTTTTTCTTGCTGCCCACTAACATGGCAGAATCAGACGCAAGTATCCATGGTGGAAACCGTGGAGATGGAGAAGCCCCTGTCTCTCGGGCTGAAATGCGCCGCATGGCAGATGCTCTTGTGGAGGCCATGGGGAGGTTGCTCGATGAGCGAATCCCTGCGGCGGGGAGGTCGAGGACCACCTCATCGAGATCCAGGAGGAGTTCATGATGAAGAATCCGGAGGCGAGAATTCTGGTTTAGACCATAGATTTGATCGCTTTGCAGGAAGGCGTGGAGGACATGGTAGTGAACGCCGTGCTGATTTCCATCATCAGCGTGGTGGCCGTCGGGATCGTGAACGACGTGTAAGATTTGAAGATGAAGAGTTTGAAGATCGTGATGAAGAGGAAGGATCCTATGATGATGAGAATCCTTTCGGCCATGGTGGAAGATTTGATCGGCGCCATCGGCAAAGGCGTGCTGATTTTGCTGATAGGGGTTTCCATCGTGGTCGCCGTCAATATGACGACCCCGATAATATTGCTCGTGTCAAGTTGAATATCCCTAAATTCACTGGAAAGGAGAATGCAGATGAGTTCCTTGAATGGGCTGAACAATGCGATCAGATTTTTAGAGTGCATAATTTCTCTGATCAGCGCCGTGTGAATTTAGCCTCAGTTGAGTTCTCTGGATATGCTCTGACTTGGTGGAATCAAGTGCAAGAGAATCAGCTTGAGTTGGGTCTTGGATACATCAATACTTGGGAAAGAATGAAGCAAGTAATGAGAAGGAGGTTTGTTCCATCTAGCCATCAGCGTGATCTTCGAAACCGATTGCAGATGTTGAAGCAAGGAAAGAGGACTGTTGATGAATATTTCAAGGAGATGGATTTGCTGTTGGTACGGACTGGAATGAGAGAAGATGCAGAGTCCAAGATGGCAAGATTTTTAGGAGATCTTAATGAAGATATTGCTGGTTTTGTTGAGATGTTTCCGTATCGTACTTTGCAAGATCTAGTTGATCAAGCCATGCATACGGAGAAGAAAATTCAGCAAGAGTCTCGGGGAAAATCTTATGGCAGTCAATCTATCACTGCCCCATGGCGCAAGCAGCAGTCCGGCACTTCTTATGGCGGACACCGATCCCAAGGGACTTCAGCTAAACCTTCTACATCTCATGGTGCATCAAAGATGGCTGTTTCTAGCGCATCTTCACCTGCAAATCAGCAGCGACCTGTTGCGAGTTCAGCAGTCCCAACTCATGCTTCAGCCGCTACATCATCTACCCGAAGCAGGGAAATTGTATGCCATAAGTGCCACGGGCGTGGCCATATTGCTGCTCAATGTCCTAGTAGGAGGACAATGTTGCTGAATGATAAAGGAGAATGGGAGTCTGAAAGTGATCCGGAAGATGAGGGTCCAAAATTTGATGAAGAAATTGAAGAAGAGGAGAATGAAATTCAGCCCGACGAAGGGGAACATAATTGTTTTATTTCTCTTCGTGTGCTTAGTGTCACTGCTGAGAAGGAAAATAATGGACAACGACACAATCTGTTCCACACCAGAGGCATGATCAGGGACAAGCTTTGCCGCATCATTGTTGATAATGGAAGTTGCAATAATATTGCTAGCCAAGAATTGGTGTACAGATTGGGGCTGAAACCAAGGCGTCATCCCAGTCCATATAAGATGCAATGGCTGAATGATTGTGGTGCGCTGCGTGTCAGTCATGTGGTGAATGTTCCTTCCTCTGTTGGAAAGTATACAGATCATGTGGAGTGTGACGTGGTACCTATGCAAGCGTGCCAATTGCTGCTAGGAAGACCATGGTTATATGATCGAGATGTGCAGATTTTTGGAAGAACCAACAAGCTGTCTTTTGTGTACAAAGGAGAGCGAATTTCTTTGCTTCCTTTGACCCCGGAAGAAATATTGAAGGATGATCTCAAGAAGAAACAGCGAGAGAGTGAAAATCACCTTAGAGTGACCCACAAAAATGGTGAGGAAGAGTTTCCAAAGCCAAAGAAAAACCCACAGCCACAAAGAACCCAAAAACCAGGAAAAGAGGGTTTAGTAATGATGGCTAGGAAGGGGGACTTAAAAGAATTGAGTGAACCTAATGCTATGTTCTTTATACTCATGTACAAGGACACCCTTCTTTCTACTAACACCTTACCTTCTACTTTGCCAAGTGTTGTTCTTGATGTGTTACAGGGCTTTGAGGATGTTTTTCCAGATGAGGTGCCACCAGGTTTGCCACCCAAGAGAGGGATCGAGCATCAAATTGACTTGGTTCCCGGTGCTTCACTCCCAAACCGAGCGACCTACCGCACAAATCCCGAGGAGACAAAAGAAATTCGGGAGGCAAGTGGAAGATTTGATTAAAAAGGGTATGTACGGGAAAGTCTTTCACCTTGTCTTGTCCCTGTTTTATTAGTTCCTAAAAAGGATGGATCTTGGAGAATGTGTGTGGATTGCCGTGCTATTAATAACATTACAGTAAGGTATAGGCATCCAATTCCAAGATTAGATGACATGCTCGATGAGCTTAGCGGTGCTATCATTTTTACTAAGATTGATTTAAGAAGTGGATATCATCAAATTCGCATGAAAGATGGAGATGAATGGAAAACTGCTTTTAAAACAAAATTTGGTTTATATGAATGGTTAGTGATGCCCTTTGGTTTGACCAATGCACCAAGTACATTTATGAGATTGATGAATCATGTGCTTAGAGCTTTCATCGGCAAATTTGTTGTGGTCTATTTTGATGATATCTTGATTTACAGCAAGTCTCTTGAAGAACATGTTGAACATATTCGGTGCGTGCTTGCTGTCCTACGTGAGCAAAAATTATATGCTAACCTTGAGAAGTGCACCTTTTGCACCGACAAGGTAGTTTTTCTTGGTTTTGTTGTTTCGGGTCAAGGAGTGGAGGTGGATGAAGAAAAGGTCAAGGCTGTACGAGGCGGACGCCTCCACAGAACGTGAGCCAAGTGCGAAGTTTCCTTGGACTCGCTGGTTTCTACCGGCGGTTTGTGAAGGATTTCAGCACTATTGCTGCCCCCATCAATGAGTTGACCAAGAAGGAAGTACCATTCAAGTGGGGAGATGTTCAACAGAAGGCATTTGAAGAATTAAAGATGAAGCTTACAACAGCCCCCTGTCCTTGCACTCCCGATTTCGGCAAAACATTTGAAATAGAATGTGATGCAAGTGGAGTTGGGATTGGAGGCGTGCTGATGCAAGAACGAAGGCCAATTGCATACTTCAGTGAAAAGCTAAGTGGTCCAACTCTTAATTATTCAGTTTATGACAAAGAATTATATGCCCTTGTTAGGAGTTTGGAAACTTGGCAGCACTATCTTTTTCCTAAAGAGTTTGTGATACATTCAGACCATGAATCTTTGAAACATCTTAAAGGACAATTAAAACTGAATAGGAGACATGCTAAATGGTGTGAATTTATTGAGTCATTTCCTTATGTTGTTAAATACAAGAAAGGAAAAGAAAATGTTGTAGCTGATGCCTTGTCACGACGCCATGTTTTGTTAAATCAACTTGATGCTAAAATTCTTGGATTAGAAAGCATAAAAGAATTATACACAACTGATCCATGTTTTGCTGAGCCATATTCCAAGTGTCATGATGGCAAAGGATGGGAAAAATATCATGTACAAGATGGATTTTTTATTTCGAGCTAACAAGTTTGTGCATTCCAGTATTGCTCGTTCGTATTTTGCTTGTACAGGAAGCACATTCAGGAGGACTCATGGGTCATTTTGGAGCCAAGAAGACGGAGCAAGTGCTTGCTGACCATTTCTTTTGGCCAAAGATGAGAAGAGATGTGGAGAGGCATGTCCTTCGCTACGAATCATGCCACAAAGTTAAGTCCCGTCTGAACCCTCACGGTTTATACACCCCTCTTCCTATTCCTAGTGCACCATGGGAGGATATTTCTATGGATTTTGTTCTTGGTTTACCTCGAACTAAAAAGGGAAGGGATTCAATTTTTGTTGTGGTTGATCG
The DNA here is from genome assembly GCA_947561735.1 of Cenchrus americanus. Lineage (NCBI taxonomy): Eukaryota > Viridiplantae > Streptophyta > Magnoliopsida > Poales > Poaceae > Cenchrus > Cenchrus americanus. Next base: position 109,822,377 of record OX387240.1, read on the forward strand.
ATTTAGCAAAATGGTACATTTTATTCCTTGCCACAAAAGTGATGATGCTTCGCATATTGCTGAATTATTTTTCAGAGAAGTTGTGCGATTACATGGGGTGCCACGAACTATTGTTTCTGATCGTGACACAAAATTTTTGAGTTACTTTTGGAAAACTTTATGGGGAAAACTTGGAACACGCTTGTTATTTTCCACTACATGTCACCCACAAACAGATGGACAAACTGAAGTTGTAAATCGAACTTTGTCCATGTTGCTGAGAGCTGTTCTCAAAAAAAATTTGAAACTTTGGGAAGAAAGTTTGCCGCATGTTGACTTTGCCTACAATAGAGTCGTTCACTCAACCACTAAATTTTGTCCATTTGAAATTGTGTATGGTTATAAACCCACTGCTCCCGTAGATCTTTTGCCTTTGCCTGTGCAGGAGCGAGTGAACTTTGATGCAACCAAGCGAGCTGAGTTTGTGAAGAATCTCCATGATAGAGCTCGCACAAACATTGAGAAGATGACCAAACAGTATGAGAAGCAAGCCAACAAGGGAAGACGGAAGATGATCTTTGAAGAAGGTGACCTTGTTTGGGTGCATCTACGCAAAGACAGATTTCCGAGCAACGCAAGAGCAAGCTGCAGCCCCGGCCGATGGTCCTTTCGAGTGCTTCGCAAGATCAACGACAACGCCTATGAGATCGATCTGCCAAGTACTTATGGAGTGAGTACCAGTTTCAATGTGTCCGATCTCTCTCCATTCTTTGGATTGGAAGAGTCGAGGACGACTCTTTTTGAAGGGGGGGAGGATGATATGCACACGCCAGCGTCATCGACCACTCCAACCACTTTGCCGACCTCATTGACTACATTGCCGACCTCTACACCAACACCTACAGGACAAATCACACGTAGCCGAGCTAAAAAGATACAACAAGAGGTGCACGCGCTACTTTGTGAACTTAAACTCAATTCTAATGACAATTTTGTGCTACCTAAGTCTTGTATGTTGATATTACTTAGGTTTACACAAGAGGCTACACCATCGAGCTACATAAAGAACACAACGGATCAGTCAGCGGACAAGGGCAGTAAAAAACGGACCAGTTGAAGAAACGGCCATAACTTTTGATTCCCAAAAGCTATGAGGGCATATGAGTACTCGTTGGAACCGGCTGGAAGTCTAGTTTCCAAAGAGTCTAGCCTCGACCAGTTTGGAGTTTCGAGCTAAGAGTTATTTCTGGTCGAGTGCACACTGGTCAAGAGGTCGACAGCCTACATGAAGTTCAAGTTCCCATGTTAAACTGTACCATTCTACAATAATTCGTGGTGCATGGTATACATGGTTGGAACGGGGATCGAGTTAGCTTTCAAAAGCATCTGGCCGTTTGTCATTTGGAGTTCCCTAGAAGAAGTTATGGTCAAAACATTGAAGACTACTCAGAAGCCAAACAGCCACGCGGGAAAAGCTCAGAAGACCATTTCGAGGAGCCCTTTCACATTGACGAACCAAACACTTTGTTTTTATGTTTTCACCCACCCTAGAGGCTTGTTCCATGTATAAATAGACCCCTACACCTCAGATGTAAACAACTTTGAATGATTTGAGATTAATCCAGTGAGATTGCAGCCGAGCTGCCAGAGTGCTTACTCAACCCTTGTTCTTTCTTGTTCTTCTTGGACTTGTGAAGAGATTCCTCTGGGATCCACTAGTTCATGCTCTGAGAGTTCCAGTACGGCTGCCTCTCTTTGTGTGGATTAGCTCCGGTTGTGGTTCTGCGGTCGTTCGGAGATCGAGTCGAAGTCTTCGCGGTTTCGGTGCCTCTCTCCACGTCGCTTGGTCGCGTCCAACCTTGGCCAGGTATAAAGCTAGTTACCCGCTGCTTTGCAGCAAGTTATCTTGATCCGCTGTTACTTTACATCTATCACCTTGTTCGTGACCTACTGCCGTGATGATCGGGCCATCCCTTGTGCTAATCCTAGATTAGTACTCATCACATATGGAGTGCAATTTTGCAATCGCACTTCCATATTGACTTCGGCTTCAATACAACACGGGTATTGTTGAAGACCTTCGAGAGCAGAACTTGAGGAAGCATGGGGACTACTCGAGAAGACTTCAGGATTACTCAAAGATCAGTTGGAGTACCTTCCAGCCTCGGGATGTTTCAAGTACCCTTGAGGACTTTCGACTTGTAGTAATCGGGGACGCTTGAGGACTACTCGTCAAGGCCGTCAAGAATACTCGAAACTATCCTGCTCGACTACAAAGTACTCGGGGGCTTGTCGTATGGACCTCCCGGGGCCCACTACCAATCTCGGCAAGGCCACATTCATCTACCTCGGGTACTCCCCTTGGTAGGTTGCCGGTCTAAAACACCGACAGCAACATACTCGGCTTCGGTGGTAGACTGAGCTACACTAGACTGTTTGCGAGAAGACCAAGAAACAAGCAAAGATCCCAAAAACTGACAATTCCCCGAAGTCGACTTCCTATCGACTCGACACCCCACAAAATCGTCATCCGAAAAACTAAGAAGCGAAAGGGAAGAGGACGCCGAGTACCAAAGACCGAGCTCAGGAGTGTATCAAAGATACCTAAAGATCCGCTTGACAGCCTGCTGATGTCAAGTCCTCGGTGAGGCCTGAAAATGAGCACACAGACACACAGAAAACTAGATGTCCGACCTTGTCACCGTCAAGTACAAGAGGGAGCCAATCATGCTCTGGTACTCCTTCTGGTCCACGGGCTCTCCGTCCTCGTCCGCGTTACGCGTTGTAGTCGTACTCATCGGTGTCGACAGGGGCTTCGAGTCATCCATCTTGAACTTATTGAGGATGTCCTCCGTGTACTTGGCTTGATGCACAAAGGTTCCCTCCTTTGCCTGCTTGATCTGAAGCCCGAGAAAGAACTGCAATTATCCCAGCATATACATCTCGAATTATTTGCTCATATCCTTTAAAAACCATGCAACCAAAGAGTGAGACGAGCCGCCAAAGACAATATCATCCACGTATACCTGAACAATTAGGATATCATCACCCTGCCTGAGGAGAAAAAGAGTCTTATCAACCTGGCCCATCTCAAACCCCTTGCTGAACAAGAACCCCCTCAAACGGCCATACCAGGCACGGGGAGATTGTTTCAGCCCATACAACGCCTTTCTCAACCTATACACCCTGTGGGGAAACTCAGCACTCTCAAATCCCGGTGGTTGCTTCACATAAACTTCCTCTTCTAAAAACCCATTCAAGAAGGCACTCTTCACATCCATTTGGTACAATTTGAATCCTTTAGCCACAGAGAAGCCTAGAAGGATCCTAATTGCCTCCAAATGAGTTACAGAAGCAAATGTCTCCTCATAGTCTATCCCCTCCTTCTAACTATAGCCCTGTTGACGGTTAATAGTTGTATCAAAGTTCGTTTAGACTTGCAAGCGGACAAGTCTCCCATCGTAGTCAAGGGACCCTTCTTCCCTCGAGTGGTGAACCCAAGGTATCGAATCCGTGGAACAAATACGTGATGCAAAAGATGATCTAGTAATGCCAATTAACTCCAATATTCGAGAGATAAAACCCTAATGCATCTAATCATAAGAATCAACACAAGAACAAATTTAATCTACTAAAGACCGGAGGTAATAAAGATAGAGGGGGTAGATAAACCGATCTAGAGAGATCGGGTTGAGCCTTTTGTTGAAGTTCCAAGCGAAAGAAGAAGTAACAAATCAAATCTCATTAGAAGCCTCTTTAAACCGTGGTTTCCCGTCCGACTCCGAAAACGCCCGCCTTTCATAGCCCTCGTTCTGTCACAACGTACTCCTATTCATGTAGGTAGTCTAGGGCGAGTCCGACGACAAGTCGAGTTCTTTCGGAAGATCAGGCGTGCACCTCTAGCCACCGCGGCTACAAGAACACCCTATGTGATCTATCTCGAGAATAGATCTAAAATAAGCAAAGCCGATCGAAAACGAAGACTTCGGAGAAACACTTAGTCGCTAAGAATCGGATTCAACTTGATACATCAACTAGTACAATGATTTATGAACAAGATCACCACCGGGATCCTACCTTGATCTTGCTTCTAGCTCCGGGAACTCCAACGTGGTCTTCCTTGCAAGGTTCCCACGTCGACTTGGGAGACCCTAGTCAACTAGCTTGACCCTCTCCTCACCGAGATGGTGTCCCTCTCTTCTCTGCTCCTCAGCGGCCGATGACGAATTGATCGATCCGTGGCTCTTGACCCCGGGGCTATAAATAGCCCGAATGGCGGCTAGGTCAAAGGGGGAGGCGACTGGGCTGTGGAATGGGCCCGGCCGACCGGCCTGGGCCCACCCCATCCCAGTTGCCTGCCTCCTTCATGTGGCGTCGGTTCCCGAGTCTTCTAGATCCTTCCCCCTTCCGCATGTGGGCCCTTGTCACCAGTTTCTCTCTGAGTTGGACGTAGCTCCTTGTCCCGCAAGATTCGACACTTTTCTGGACAGGTCCTCGGAGTTTGTCGTCTTCTCTGGTTTGGTCCCTGGGATTTTTGGAGTCAAGTTTGCTTCATTGCATGACTTGTATGGGGCTTCAAGGTCTTGTCACAAGGTGCTTGATGAACTTATCCCGGAAATCTTGCTTTCTACGTCAAAATCCTGCATAAACACTAAACTCCAAAACCGACATGCACGAATGAACTTGTTATACCAAGGGGGTTAGTACCAATGGGTAAAGTATAAAACTTATGTCAACACCGAAGGTAAACTCATGGCTAGGTTGAGGGAATTTCACCGTCAACATCTCCCCCATGCTTAAACCTTGCTCGTCCTCGAGTAAGACTTCGATGGATATCATCATTGCCCTTCATTGTTTAAACCTTTCACTTGATCATACATGAGAAACATAATGCTCTCAAAATTTTAATTTGTTAAAGTTCCATAATGTACTAGCCTTCATCTCTACGGAGGGTAGATTCTTAATTAAGCTTATCCCACAAGTATTAACATGCTCCAAAGTTTAAATAGATCTCAGAAATTTTGAAAGAACGAGATGAAAAAGAGCTAAACCATGTTCACAAATTTGAGTCATCTTGCATATTGCTCATGAACTCTCATCTCACTTTATCTCTCTAGCCTATTTATTGTGCTCCTTTCCCTCTCATAACATATATATGTGGTAGGCTTTATATGGAGCTTTGGGAAAGTTTATTCCTACCAAGATATTATAAATGAGATGTTGTCAAAACAAGACAAGCTTTTCATGGTCTTACCGAGACTCGTCAAAAGGGTCATTGGAAAATAATGTTATATCAATGAGGGGAAAGAGAAAAATACACACACACTTGAGATAGGTGGACATGTGCAAATGGCAAAGAGTGATCTCGAGGCACAAAGGAAGTCCTCGTTATCGGATTGCACATGGTTGGAAAATGAGTATGGATCTTTTAATCTTGAATCCTTGGAATTCCTAATGCACTTTAGAGAACCGGGAAGTTTACTTTCTTTTATTTTTACACAACTCTTTTTCTCAAATATATATTTTTTCTTTTTGTTTCTTTCTCTTTCTCATTCATTTTTTCTTTTTCTTTTTCATCAAATTTTTTTATTTGCTCCCCTCGAACTCTAAATTACATTGTACCTACCTCCTCCCCCATGCTTAGACGTTTGCTCGTCCTCGGGCAAAGAGGTGATAGAGATAAGGTAGGTACCGGGAATACTTTTCCTTTGGAGAGATACTTGAATTTTTCAATGTTGGCACCGTCTTGCAATCTTCCTTGAATTGATGATCCATCCTCAACGATAGGTTGTGGTCAAGGAGGTAATCACAAAAGATGATATTTGGTTTTAAGGGTGGATATCCGGCAAGGTTTGTGAGATCTCCAATGTGGGGACACACAATGCACGGATAAAAGACTAGCAATAAGATAGATACGCAAAAACGGAATGGCCAGCTCCTTAGTCTCGGGCAAGAGAAATCATGGCCTGCAATAACTCACTCAAAAATAAATCTTGTACACTATGGTTTATGCACTCAAATATATATAAGGCTTTGGATAGGTAGAGCAACACACAAGTGATATTCATGACAAGGTTAGCATTACTTTTTAGGAATAAAAACCATCTTCAATCTATCTAAAACTTGAGAGCACATAAAACACTATGGGTCTTTATTTTAATCATAACCTCCGCTAAAGATTAAGCTAGTATTTAGATAAATTCAGATTCGAATTTTTAAGAGAGCACTAGCTTTAACGTGCATACATCAATTACAAAGATAAACAAAGCGGCAATTATAATCATATATCACTATGACACAAATTTCATAACTTTTCCAATGTTATAAACAAGGTGGTGTCTTTATTAACGATGAAAACTAGTTGAAGTACATGCTGAAAATAAACTAACACACTTGCTGAAATTTAAATAAAAACTGAAAACAATACGCAAACACAAGCTGAAAATTACAGAAAAAAGGGAAAAGAAAAGAAAACTAAAGCTCCTCCTTCTCAATCTTCCGCCGGTGGTTGGTATTGGTAATCTTGGTAGTTGTACTCTTGCTCATAGTAGGTTTGGACATCCCCTCCAATGAATTGATCCGGCGGTACTAGGTGAAGACGGCCAAGCTCATAGGCAATATTTGCATTGCCTGCACCAAGTTGAGCCGCGTTGGATTGGATGGCTGCGACATTTTGCATGTTTCTCGTAGCGTACCCTCCAATTATGGTCATGCTTTGTTGTGGTTGGGGGTATTGTGGGTAGGGCTCCGCAAAGGTTACGTTGGGCACCACATAATTTTGTGGGGGCATGGCTAGACCACTCCCCCATGCTTGCATCGTTGGCCCTCCGTAATAATTCGGCGGAGTAGGGGTTCCTCCGAATGGTGGCACATAGTTTGGTTGTGCACCACCCGCTTGCACGGAGGAAGATCCCTCCTCTACAATTCTTCCTCTTTTATTTTTCTTTGCCGGGACAAGGAGTCCCTCCTCCAACCAATCATCCTTCCCTTGAATGAAAAGCCTAAGTCTTGGGTCCGGAAGGAGTAGGTCCACCTTGGCCACATGAAAGCCTCCTCTCTCATCTCCACTAATATATTTTCCTTGCTTCAAATACTCAAATCCGAGAGGGGTCCCACGTAAAAGATGTTCGGGATTCCTTATAATCCCCGTCCTTAAGGAGATGGCCAACATAGAGAGGTAGCACCCCGAACCAATATCTCCCGATCCCGATGTTGCCTCGCAACACCATCAGTTGATCATAAGGTATGAGGGGTATATTGGCTGCTTGGCAATTAAAGCCGCGTAGAGCCAATTCAACTCCGTGTCGGTCACCTTCGTCTCCCTCACCCTCGCCATAATCCTCTTGCACATACAAGAGTGGAATACTTGGATAATGGGGTTGCGGATGGATATGCGTTGTTGGTGGGCTTCTCCGGAGATTAAATTCCAAAATCCATCCAACATGCCATCCGACACGTCAACTTTCTCCAGAGCTCCCTTTTGGAACCCAAATAGCTCCCTAATATACTCGTAGGGAACCACTTGTTGGATTCCCTCCAAACGGAATGATAAACTTTTCACCCCCTCATCAAGGATAGGCGCCATAGTCATCAAGATTTCCAAGGCAAACTCCTTGTGGGTGTTTGCCGACACCCATTGGAGAATTGCACTCATCCAAGGTGCCCCAACATATAATATATGTCTGTGCTGAAACCCAATGCGTTGAGAGCTTGATCGTCGAAATCGACGTTTGCCACAAGCCTCTTCTCAAGGCGAGAGAGTTTCTCCTCCTCCTCCTCCTCCGACAATATGATGAAGCCATATGTGGAGTACCGTGGAGTGTATGGAGGTGGCGCAGATGAATAGGTTGATCGACGAGGTGGGACGGGCGGCTCCTCTGTACGCCCTTGAGGTTCGGTAAGCCTCATGGACGTGCTCCTTGTTGCTCTCATGCCACAGGGGAGGAGAGTGTCGTTCCTCTTTGGCGGTGCTGTGTCCTCCTCCATGCTCCGAGGAGACTCCGAAACCGAGTGCCTCCTCGAAGACGTCGTCAAAGATGGTTTGGACGATGATGACCCCTTCTTCTTAGTGAAGAGATTTGTGGTTTTCTTCCACATGATTGCAGCACTCTTCTCTCCACTAAAATTCCGGGTTGCAACCGGTAATTAGGCACTTAAAAACTTATTTCGGAATGTGGACTTTGAGTGGATTAAGGGTGTGAATTGTTTGAGCTATCAAGCTTGGGGAGGTTGGCTATGTCTACAGTGGTTCTGGGCACGAAAACTTGAGCACACAAACTGAGGAAGGAGAGGGATGCTTGCCTACAGAAGACGGGCACCGGGGGTGCTATTTGTAGGGGAGGCCGGCCGGCCTGGGCCGACTGGCCTGGGCCGACTGGACTGGGTGGCCGCGTGCCCCTCCCTGGCTCGGTTTTCTTCCCGCATGATCATTTCTCCTCCATGACTTCCTTGCCCGCGTGCTCCACGAGTTGCACCACCCAAACGCTCTCGTCCACTCCTTTTCTTGCATTATTGGTCCTTCCACTTGATGCTTCATGCTTTGAGTCATGTCCATGCTCCCTTGCTCCACTTGCTTCATGAATTTCCTACAAAGTTATGCTTGTTGCCCACCAATGTTTGTCCTTTGCATGTGGTCTTGATGAAAGTTGTTGAAAGGGCATCTAATGGTGCATGCATGATTAATTTTAACTAGATTGCCTCCTTCTAAGTATGTTTAAGGCCAAGCACTCTAATTTCGAAAATTAAAAATATTTTCAGAGCTATGGAAAAGCTCAAGTATAAATTTGGAGAAGTTTTTAAACCATTAAAAACAAATGTAAGTTGAAAATATTTTTCGACTACGTTGATATCGGTCTCACCGGTATAGTTTGCCTTCATTGGTTGAGAGCAAACTTTTCCCGGCTTGATCATGGGGGCATATGCTTAGGTCTAATTTTGGCCAAATAAGAGAGATTTTGAATGTAATAAAATTAAATGAGGCTTAGAAAAATTCTAATCTTAGAGAAACCAAGGATATAGATTTTTAAACCAACAAAAAGTTTAGTTTCTAGGTTCACGCGAGTCCTACCACGTGCTGAAATTTAATTAACACCTAGGTACAAGTCGTGGCTCTACTCGCGTGTTTTTAGGATGAAAAACAAGTCAACCACAACATCATAATGAGGATGAATGGTTGAGTTAGGTTCTGAATTTATTTGGTTGTGGTTTCTCGAAAAGAAGCAAACAACACATATGAGGGTTCATGTAAAGTGTTTATGATCAAGCAAAATATTCAACCAAGATATATGTCTCTAATATTGTTCAACCACTTCTAAGTCTAATGTATTTGCGTAGTAAAATTCAAAACTAAATTAAAAACTCGAAAAACCTGGAATCAGGTTGTCCTCCCGATAGCTTATTCTTGACTCGACAAAACGGGTTGCCTCCCGCCTAGCGCTTCGTTTATAGTCCATGGCTAGACTTCTTCACTTGATTACTTCGAATCAACGCTCTTTGCGGGCATTGCAATCTTGGGTACCCACTTCCGCACCATCTTGGGCACGGGCTTGTCTGCCGGCTTAGTCATTCTTTTGGTCTTCACAGGCGGCTTTTCTTCCTTTGTCTTGACGGATGCAACATCTTTTTTGACTTTCTTCACGTCCTTCTTCTTTGGCTCTTTCTTCTTCTTCGGTCCTTCCTTCTTCCTTGGTTTTTCCTTAACAATGCGACGATGAGGTGGAACATTTTTAACTTCAATCATATTGCATACCTCGAGGCGTGGTCGAAACTTGAAGGAACTCCTTTCTCCGTTAATGTCGAACATGATCTCCCCCTTGCCAACATCAATAGTAGCTCCCACGGTCTTGAGGAAGGGCCTCCCAAGGATGAGCGGCGGCTTCTCCCTCTCTCCCATCTTGAGCACCACGAAGTCGACAGGGATGAAGTGGTGTCCGACCTTCACGGGCACATCTTCGACGATGCCCAAGGGATAGCGAATGGAGTTATCACCCAACTCCAAACACATACCCGTAGGCTCCATTGGTAGGCGTAGCTTCTCGAACACATCCCTCGGCATGACACTCACACTTGCTCGAAGGTCGCAGAACGCCTTCTCGAAGTTGAAAGAACCAACTGAACATGGAATTGTAGGGCACCCGGCGTCCTTTTGCTTCTCTAGCCCATTAGCAATAGCGGCACTACACTCCTCGGACATCTTGACATGATCTACCCCGAGTGTTGCTATCTCATATTTATTTGCAAGTATGTCTTTAAAGTAACGAGAATATGTAGGTACTTGAAGGGCATCCAATAACGGCATGTTGATGCTAAGTCTACGCACAACCTCCACAAACTTCTCAAACTGGTTATCAAGTTTACCTCGGAAGTAGCGTGTGAAGGATCAGATGGCGACTAGAGAGGGGGGGAGTGAATAGGAGCCGGTAAAAATTCTTCCCAAAGAGCCCGGCCTATGTCCTACTCAAAACCCGGTCACACACAAGCGATGGATCGAATCACGCACGAATCGCCAAGACCACGAGGTTATGGATCAACCTCTAGCCTTAGGAACGATTCCTCGAAGCACACGCGGAAGCACTAGAAAGGGGAGGAAGGAATCGAACCAAGAAGCAAAGCACACAGGCTCTGGCGGACCGTCCGCGCAGAGGGGCGGACCGTCCGCAAGAACCGCGCGGACCGTCCGGCCGGGTATCACGGACCGTCCGCACCGAGGCCGCGGACCGTCCGCCTTAGCCGCGGACCGTCCGTTAATTTACACGAACGACCCAAAGACACCCCCGTGCCACGGACCGTCCGCGGGGAGCACGCGGACCGTCCGCCAAGCACCCGCGGACCGTCCGCCCGACACCGCGGACCGTCCGAAACTTCGTCCAACCAAAAACCAAAATCACAACGGATCGAAACAAAGGACGAGCAAGAACACGAAGAACTCGGGACGAACTCGAGCGGCGCGGACCGTCCGCCGAGGAGGCCGCGGACCGTCCGCGAGGCTCGGACGAACGAAAAAATGCCCGACCTCGAAAGTCAACTCCCCCAAATCATCATCGGATTTCCCAAACGGTTGAAGCTGTGGAGACAAGGGTTTGGGTACTTGAAAAGCGTCACACAAGAATGCTATAGCCCAAAAATCTTGCCTCCTAACTCCCTAAATCACCGGGAATCGCGAATCCTTTGAGCACCACCAAAACCTAGAGCACCGAACGAAAACTCACGAATCGAAGTAGTTTCCGGCGTTTGAGGGCACAAGATCAAGCACAAAGATGCACAAGACATCTATCCATGTTTCCCTCAAAGAAATCCGGGAAGAAACTCACTCAAATCCGCGGAATCACACCGGGAACAAAGGCACGAAAATAAGCACAAAAAGCCACGAAAAACAACCCCGAATCTTCTATACAAACCAGGAAAGATTCACAAGGTCTAGCATGCCGCCCTAGCATCCATCCCTCTCAACAAATCTCTCATGAAGCTCTCATGCTAGCCTAGAGAAAATAGGAAGGAAAATAGCTACGAAAATGAGAAAGAGGAAGGGGGGAAATGAAACCCTAAGTCGCGGAGAGAGAGAGCCATCAACACACACTCCAGGCTTATATATCAGGTCCCGCCGGAGTGGTAAATGACTCGACTACCCCTAACTACACTACTGGCGATACAACCCACTTAGGGGCATTTTGGTAATGTTTGTGGGTCTTGCCATCGGACGGCCACGCCTTTGCCGCACCCCCGCGTCCTCCCGACGCAAGCCATGCGATCCCGCCGCGTGTCCTCCGCTTCGAAGCTTCCCGACACGCCCGGATCCCGTCTCCGTCGTGTTGGGCCCTCGGACTTGGTTTTGAGGCCCAAACCAAGAAACCGTCCGCCGATGGTTTTGTGGGCAAACCACCAAACCCCGCGTGCCGGTCCGGCCTCCCGCCAAACCACTTGACTTGACCGCCACCGTGCACCGGCTCACTTGTCCATGACTTCGTCTTGCTTGTGTCGCCACCATGTGGCCCGCACCCAGTCCCGCTGTCCACCGGGTCCCTCGAACCGAGCCTACTTGTCTCTCCATCTCCGGAGGCCCCTCAAGGTCGAAGACCTTTCGCGCCCGTTCTTCCTCGCAACAACACGAACTAGGCCGCAGCCTACACCTGCGCACTAAGCCAAGAGTCAGTCCAACACCCGTTGTCAATCACTCATCACTAAGGAGCGGTCATCCACCGACCACTGGGACGCTCCTGGTCCACAGCGTGGCTTGAGTTGTGGTATCTTCGTGTCTTCTCCCGGCATCTCAAACTCGGGCTCTTCGGTGACGGTCCCCGTAACTTCCTCCTTAGCAAATTCCTCTGCCTCGGCAGACAGTTTAGGCTTCCTTGCTCCCGCGGAACGCTCCAGATCTCCAGTCTCCTTTCCCGAATGTGTTTGAATAGCCTTCGCCGATTCGGGATCTTTAGGTTGTCCCGGAAGCTTCCCTTCATTATTGGTGAGGCGCCCAACAAGTTGTCCCACTTGTGTCTTGAGCATCTTCATCATGTTGAGCAATTGATGGTTGGAGCTTCCGACCTCCGTCACTTTGCTATCGACGTTCTCCAACACCTTATCTATGGCCTTGAGCTTGGTGACAGTGTCCTTGTTGATCTTAACTTGCTCGTCCATGAAGTCCTTCAATTGCATACGAAGCGGAACCAAATTTGGAATAGATGAGCTCGCATTAAATTGAGGTCTACCTTGCTCGTAGCAGAAGTTCGGCAATTCTCCCTTCCTCATGTAGTCGAGCACCTTGGCTTCCTCCGGACAATCCTTGTGGACATGGCCATATTCTCCGCATTCTTCGCATGTGGATCTTCCTTCGGCAGCCTTCAAATCTTGAGCCTCTTTCTTTTCTATCTCCATCTTCTCCAACCTCCTCATGAGTGAATCGATCTTGCCTTCAAGTATGTTCTCCTTCTCCACTTGCAAGATTCCTTTGACATTCCCCGTAGGTTGAACCAGAAGTAGGCGTCCGGATGACGTCCATGTATCATTATCCGCGACCTTCTTGAATAGAGTGAAAGCTTCGGTCGATGTAAGCTCAGTGATGATCGTCCTTGACGCCATGGTGAGTCCTTGATAGAACTTTTGCACGAGGTATTCCTTTGGGAACTTGTGATGTGGAACCGCCCGCGTGTACTCATTGAAGTGCTCAAATGACTCCGAGATAGTTTTCGTAGGATATTGAGAAAAGTGGCAATCTTATTACGCAAGCTTTGAGTTTTACCCGGTGAGTAGTATTCCTTCATGAAGGCCCTCATCAACGCATTCCAATTTTGCACCGTCTCCATCGGTTGAGAGTGGAATCATTGCAAAGCCTTCCCAAGTAGCGAGAACGGAAAAGCCTTGCCCTCATTTGGCCTTCAGTCACCCCGTCCATGTTGAATGTCTGACATAGTTGAATGAATGCTTGGATGTGAAGGTTCGGATCCTCTTTACCGGTGAAGGGTGAGTGTTGCACCATGTGAATTGTTGAGGTCTTGATCTCGAACGGCCTTCCGATCTCTTCGAGGTTCAAGATTGGTAGGTCGATGATGTCAGGGGTGCATAGCTCCCCGATCTTGCATTCTTGCGGCGGTTGTTCACCCATCGGTGGAGGTCGATTCTCCCGAGGACTTTGAGGTGGTGAATTCTTCAGAGATTTCTTCGATCCTTTGTCTTACGACTTCGAATCTACAAAATCCAACTTTTTAGCTTGATGTGCTTCGCGTCTCTTTAGCCTGTAAAGTTTTTCTGGATCATCCACAAAATTATCGGGTTTGTTGGAGAGGTAGCCATCCATCTCCTGTTAGGGTTAGAGATAAACGAAATATGCAAAAACAAAAGTAAAAACAAATCTAAGAAAACTAGGGTTAGACAAACTAGATTAGATTGATTTTTAGGATGATCAAAAGCTAGTAGATGCAAAAAGAAAAACTAAAAGAAAACTAAAAATCACAAAAAGGTAATAAAAGATCAAATCTTAATCACTTGTTCCCCGGCAACGGCGCCACAAAAAGGGGCTTGTTGACGGTTAATAGTTGTATCAAAGGTCGTTTAGACTTGCAAGCGGACAAGTCTCCCGTCGTAGTCAAGGGACCCTTCTTCCCTCGAGTGGTGAACCCAAGGTATCGAATCCGTGGAACAAATGCGTGACACAAAAGATGATCCAGTAATGCCAAGTAACTCCAATATTCGAGAGATAAAACCCTAATGCATCTAATCATAAGAATCAACACAAGAACGAATCTAATCTACTATAGATCGGAGGTAACAAAGATAGAGGGGGTAGATAAACCGATCTAGAGAGCTCAGGTTGAGCCTTTTGTTGAAGTTCCAAGCGAAATAAGAAGTAACGAATCAAATCTCATTAGAAGCCTCTTTAAACCGTGGTTTCCCGTCCGACTCCGAAAACGTCCGCCTTTCAAAGCCCCCGTTCTGTCACAACGTACTCCTATTCATGTAGGTAGTCTAGGGTGAGTCCGAGGACAAGTCGAGTTCTTTCGGAAGATCAGGCGTGCACCTCTAGCCACCACGGCTACAAGAACACCCTATGTGATCTATCTCGAGAATAGATCTAAAATAAGCAAAGCTGATCGAAAATGAAGACTTCAGAGAAACACTTAGTCGCTGAGAATCAGATTCAACTTGATACATCAACTAGTACAATGATATATGAACAAGATCACCACTGGGATCCTACCTTGATCTTGCATCTAGCTCCAAGAACTCCGACGTGGTCTTCCTTGCAAGGTTCCCACGTCGGCTAGGGAGACCCTAGTCAACTAGCTCGACCCTGTCCTCTCCGAGATGGTGTCCCTCTCTTCTCTGCTCCTCGGCGGCCGATGACGAATTGATCGATCCGTGGCTCTTGACCCCGGGCCATAAATAGCCCGAATGGCGGATACGTCAAAGGGGGGAGCCGACTGGGCCCTGGAATGGGCCGGGCCGACCGGCCTGGGCCCACCCCAGCCTAGTTGCCTGCCTCCTTCGCGTGGCGTCGGTTCCCGAGTCTTCTAGATCCTTCCCCCTTCTGCATGTGGGCCCTTGTCATCAATTTCTCTCCGAGTTGGACGTAGCTCCTTGTCCCGCAAGATTCGACACTTTTCTGGATAGGTCCTCGGAGTTTGTCGTCTTCTCGGGTTTGGTCCCTGGGCTTTTTGGAGTCAAGTTTGCTTCATTGCATGACTTGTACAAGGCTTCAAGGTCTTGTCACAAGGTGCTTGATGAACTTATCCCGGAAGTCTTGCTTTGTACGTCAAAACCCTGCATAAACACTAAACTCCAAAACCGACATGCATGAATGAACTTGTTATACCAAGTGGGTCAGTACCAATGGATAAAGTATAAAACTTATGTCATCACCGAAGGTAAACTCATGGCTAGGTTGACGGAATTTCACCGTCAACAAGCCCTGAGCAACCAACCTCGACCTGTTCCTCACCACCTCACCATTTGCTCCCTCTTTGTTTTTCCACACCCATTTTGTCCCAATAGGTTTGCAATTTGGTGGTGGCTCCACTAACTCCCCCACATGGTTTCTCTCAAAATTCTCTAACTCCTCATGCATGGCATTCACCCAATTAGGATCAGATAGAGCGTGTCCAATGTCTTTCGGCTCAAAAGTATCAACAAAAGGTGAATGAGCAAAGTGAGAAGCATTTTTGGACCTCGACCGTGTCGTACGCTCATTGATGTCGCCGATGATTCTTGAGGGTGGATGATCAACTTGTGCGCGCCTCGGTGCCTCTCTCCTGGAGACAACCTTCGCCTCAGCAGCTGCTTCCACTTGATCTTGCTAAATCGTAGGTGGTTTAGGGGATGGACCATCCTCCACCGTAGTCGTCGTAGTGGAAGTAGAGGGTACATGCGTGGCTGGAGTTTCACCATCATCACCATCATCCTCTCCAACATCATCCTCCTCGTCCTCAAAGATCTTCTTGCCAACTTCATCATCACCTGCACACTCAAAGACAGATGAATTGCATGGTTGTGTCTCGTTGAAAGTCACCTCACAAGTCTACATGACTAGGTTAGTATCAAGCTTGAGCACACGAAATGCTCTAGAATGACTAGCATAACCCAAGAAAATCTCATCGGAAGACCTCGACTCAAACTTATCAAGTCTACCCTTCTTGAGAATGAAACACTGACAACCAAAAGCCCTGAAATGGCTCACTCTAGGTGCTCGCCCGTGCATGAGCTCATAGCACGTCTTGTTCAAGAAGGCCCTCAGAAAAATCCGGTTCACAACATGGCAAGTGGTATTCACCGCTTCCACCCAATATCTCCTCGGAGTCCTATGCTCATCAAGCATCGTCCGAGCCATCTCACAAAGAGAATGATTTTTCCTCTCAACCACACCATTCTGACAAGCTACATAGGGAGAAGAAAACTGATGTTCGAGACCCAAATCACGACAAAAGGTTTCGAAACGAGAGTTTTTAAATTCACTGCCAGTGTCACTACGAATAGCTCGAACAACATCTCCATGTTTCTCGTTCTTCAACCTCAAGATTAGATCCCTCACAAAACCAAACGTCTCCCCCATGTCAGCTAAAAAAAGACCCAAGCATAGCGAGAATAGTCGTTCATGATCACAAGGACATACCATTTCCCACCCGCCAAGCACACATGAGCTGGACCAACCAAGTCATATGGAACAGCTCGCATGGCCTCTATGTCATAATGGATGTCAGGGGCGGATGAGAGGCGGCGACCATCTTACCATGTCTACACGGAGCACATACCAAATCCATTTGGTATTTCAACTTTGGAAATCCTCGGACTAACCCTAGCCCACTCAAGCGTGACAACAAGTCAAAACTCAAGTGACCTAGTCTCCTATGCCATTTCCAAATCTCCGCCGAAACACCAGCAACCAAACAATGAGAAGAGCCAACGTACTAAGAAAAATCGGCTCTAAAAATCTGACCCTCGGGGACGATCATGCACACGAGATCGCCTCGAGAATCCAAAACACAAGAACAGTCCGTCTTGAAACGGACTTCAAAACCCTCATCAATAAGTTGAGAGACAGAGAGAAGATTGTAACCCAAAGACTTGACAAGAGAAACACGTCGAAGAGTCACAAACTCACTCACATTCACTCTGCCCACTGAAAGCACTCTACCTTTCCCATTATCCCCGAAAGTAATGTACTCTTTGGTCATCACTGGGGTGAGGCTGGAGAATCACCGTCGATTTCCGGTCATGTGTCGAGAGCAACCGGAGTCGATCAACCAAAAACCCTCCATGCCTCCAACCTGAAAAATGAAAAATGAGAGCAACAGTGAGCAAAGGACTCAACACTGGGGTTAGTACAAAACGAATCAAACCAGTGCCTTGCCATTTGCTCAAACGTGGGGTTAGCAAAATCCATCCTAACTCTCCTAAGTGGAACACCCACACGTCCCCTTGGAGGACTACGCGTACCATGAAGGGGAGACCATGTCCCATAGCTCCTCTGGGACCTAAAGCTGCGATCGTTCCCCCCATACTCATATTGGCCACGAGCAAAGGAACGTCCAGCAAACTCACCATGCCCAAACCCAACACGCCTACCACCTTCTCTATGTGGTGGCTCTCCATGAGGCACAAACTCACACCTCTCTCGAGGGTAAATGGTACGCACCATACCCTCACCCCTCGACACCAACCTAGGCTCAGGCACACCACGAGAAGGGAGTACCTGTCCTTGTTGGCCAACTCCCTAGCCAACCTCCCCTCACACTTCCTCCTGAAGCAAAACTCATCAAGGTACCCATCTCTCCCACAATGCTCACATGTTAACACCAAAAATTGGTACAAGAAAGAGACTGACTTGTGGGCTGAGTTTGGTAAAGAAACACCATTCGGCAGGAAATTCTCCTCAAAGGATTCGATAAAGATACCTGCAGTCGGTAGTACACCATCATTCGGCAGAAGGGCTGTTTGCGCTTGAAAAAGGAAGCATTCGGGAATACGTGATGACGTAGCCTGGATATGAGGAAGGGGCGAATTGATGACGGGTGTGAGATGGACATTGGCGCCGGGACATTAATTTAGGCAATGAATGTTGTACTCGTAGTCGACCAGGAGTCGTGTTAGGAAAAGGGTATAAATATAAACCCATGGTGTTTGTCATAGGGATCATACAATTTCACAACAAACCGGCCCCGCGCCAAACTTCGTGTCCTTTAGTCGAGTTGTCGAGTTCTTCGAGAGGAGCCATCGATCCGTCGACCTCCGTAAGTACCGGCAACCTTGTATCATGTCTAGTATCATGCGGTGGATTTAGATCGTGATGCAAGTAGTCTTGTTACCATGCTTAGTATCATGCGGTGGATTTAAGCTTGGTTCAAGAGGGTTTCTTGTTAGATCATGAGCCATGCGGTAGGCTAAGATCTAGCTTGGAGCTAGTTATCAGCTCTGTTAGATTTAGCAAGATCTAATAGATTCATTAAGTTACCATGTGTTGCTTTGGATTTAGCTTTATGTTTAATTCATGTAACACTCTTTTGCCCAATCTAGATCGATTAGTTTCGGCTCTACCTCTTTGAGATCCATGTGTTATACTTTCAAATCTTTGGTTTTATACATGGCAAACGGATCATGTGCTCTCAATAGCCGAATTTAGATCAATCTAGATTGTCACGTGTTGTGGGTTCAAGCTTGTTGACTTTTCAATGTTTGTTCCTTCTCCACGGAACCTGAATCGGCTGTACAGCCGTATTCAGCAATTCTATCACAAGTGAAACGTGTTCATAAGCTTGTTTTAAATAATGTATGCTTTTAGCCTTCCATGTTTAGAATGTATCATGCGGTGGATTGATCTATTCTTGGTTGGTGGTGTGGTTTCAAACAAGTCGTATCATGCGGTGGATTAACTTGTTTGGTGTCACGCTCGATGGGTTTGAAAGTACGTAGACATGCGGTAGACTAGTGCTTTTGGCCTATGCATGCTTTTTAACTTCAAATTTATAATCATGCTTTCACCTTATTTATTTTATTGTAATCTATCCTCAAAAATTGGTCATGACCACATGCGTGCAATGCTGTTTAAACAAAGACTGATCTTCCGTCATGCCTACATCATGCATTCGGCTATGTCCTGTTTTAAGAGCTCCCGAATGATATTCAAACTGCTGATAGATAGCTTGTTGTAGCTATATGTCATTTTTATTGGCTTTATAGACGTAAATACGGAACTGTCTCGTACCACCCGGCAAGTTCCAGGTTTTATCTAACTGCTTTTCATCCTTTGTCAGTTTCAGGAAAATTGATTGGCACGCTTCGGATTCAGCACTTGTATTAAGCCAGCTTTGTTCGGCTTGCTGTGTGCTTGGCGTGAGGTGTTGATTTTACGTCAACACACTTTTTGGCACGCCCAGTGGGACCATCTAGCTGATCAAGATGCCTGATATTCATAATGTCATGGATGTCACCATAGAGGAGCTGTCTTTAGAGCAGCAATTGAAATTAAAGGATGATGTTGATCAATTTCGGCAGAAGTGTCTCATGTCATTCTCTAAAAACAGAAGTGGTGTGCCATATCTTAAGTCTAACATGCTAAGAGTTATACTACCAGGAGAACCTGATACCACATCTGCTGAAGAGAAACAGGAGTTTATGAATGCGGTTCAACAAACTATGGAAAACATAATGGCCAAACACAATACTGCTGTTTTGAATATGTTCCGACAAATGATGGTTAGCATCTTTGGCCCAGGTATGGAAAAGGTGCTTGGTCGAGTATCACCCCAAGGGCCTAGTGTGGAGATAGGAGAATCAAGTGTTGTTGTCAATAGCCAACCAGCTCGAGATGCAAGTGCTCAGCCGCCTCTGCAAAGTACGGGAGGTCAACCAATCCAGGCACCTCTGCAAAGTACAGGAGGACAGCCAATCCAGCAACAGAACCCTTATCAGGCAATGCCCAACAGGCCTACTTATGGAGAATTGGCATTCGACTCTTCTGGAGTTCCACCTGGCTCTACTTACAGGATAGCCCCGGCAAATAATAGGCTACAGAAGAACATGTATGGGGGTGGATATTCGGAATTCATGGACTACGGTGCCATTGATGCTTTCCCGAATCCTGGATATGGTACGGCCACAGGAATGCCTACTAGGCCTGCTGGAAGGCCAGGGGATCAAGACGCTAACATTGATCTTATGGTGCAGAAAATGACCGATGTATTACAAAATCAATTCGGTCTGAAACCCAAAAATCAAGAGCATGTGTATACACCTCCTTTCCCAGAATGGTATAACAGGGTGGCCTTACCGCATAGGGTGAAAGCTCCTGCAGATTTCACGAAGTTTTCTAGGCAAGATGATACTAGCACTGTGGAGCATATAGCCCGATACTTGATGCAGCTTGGGGAAGCTTCAGCTGATGAAGCATTCAGGATTAGATATTTCCCCTTATTATTAACAGGCCCCGCCTTTACATGGTTTACTTCTTTGCCTGCTCAATCAATCTACTCTTGGAGAGATTTGGAGCAGAAATTTCATGCTCACTATTTCATTGGTAGCACTGAGAAGAAGCTAATTGATCTGACTACCCTGAAACACAGGAACAATGAAACACCAATGGAGTTCCTCAGGAGGTTCAAAGAAACCAAAAGCATGTGCTTCTCTTTGTGTCGGGGACAGCCCTAGGGGTCCCCTTAAACAACGGGGAAATCCTCACCTAAAACCCACAACAAGGCCAAAACACAATTCACTTAACCGTGCAGGGAACAGCCCACAGGGACTCCGACGGCCCATCAAGGCGGCCCTCTTAGAGATCCCCTCGAGCGGGCTCCGCCTCGCTCGAGGATACGCGCTCCCCTCGGGCGGGCTCCGCCCGTTCGAGGGGTAGCACCTCCCTCGAGCGGGCTCCGCCTCGCTCGAGGGCTTGCTCCCCCTCGAGCGAGGTTCCGCCTCGCTCGAGGGTACGCCCCGCCCTCGGCGGGGTCCGCCACGCTCGAGGGCGCCCCTCACGCGTGCGCCGGCCCCCGTACACGGGCATTTAATGCCCCGACGCCGGCGAGGACGGCGCCATCATGTGCCGGGGCTCGCACCCCGTGTCGCCGCACCAACTCCCCGGGGAGGAGCCCATCCCCGCCCGCGTGGGAGGGAGCGTGCGGCGCGGCCGGTGTCGGTCCGTGACACCGTGCGCACGCTCCAAAGACGGCTAACGCGCCGAGCCCTCGAAAGGGGGCCGGCGCACCCTCGATTCACTTTCTTGTGACCCTACAGGGTTAGGTGGAGGAGCTAGGCCGATGGACTGCCATCCCTGCCACTGTAACGGTGTGGCCGCCGTACCCGCGCGTGTAGGCGCACGCCAGGCCCTATAGCAACGACTCCAGCCCTGTGAAGCGCGTCGGGAAGGAACGCCGGGTGCCGCCTACTCCCCGTACTCCGTACGGGGCTCGCGTCGACACCTCCCTCGAGCCTATCAGAGGACATCACCGCCATCCGCTGCTCTCCTACCCTCGAACCGCCACTGTTCGGGTACAAGTCAGGCCATGATGACCAGATCGCCGCAGGGATCGTCCGGACGGCCGCCCATTCTACAGCGTAGCACGTCGCACTCCCCCACGTAGCTAGATAGCGCGGCGTGCATGTAATTCGCCTCCCCCTTGATCTATAAAAGGGGGGCGAACCCCCCAGCCGCGGGGGACGGACGACAGACAGATTCATTCTGACCAGAGCACACAACACAGCACGCACTCATTCTCTAATTCTCCCACAATATCTTCAGCCACTCCGCCAGGGACTTGGAAGCCTCGCTTCCTCTCCCGCCTTGCTTGTAGCAGCCCCACTACGAGCACCCCGGTCTTGCCGAGCAATATAGTGCCTTGAGCACACCAGCTGCCGGACGTACGGCCCCCTCGGCCAGAACCAGGATAAAACCCGTGTCTCTTATTGCTTAGCATCGACCATTGAGGGATAGACCTCGGCGCTATCTACTGGTTAGTGTCGGGACCATATTCCGCACCGACAGTTGGCGCCCACCGTGGGGCAAGCGAGCGCCTAAGGTCATTCCGTCAACTCCCTCCATGGTGATTCGCACTGAGTACCGTGCTACACGCTACTACATGGGTAGCTCGGACCCCCTCCCAGCCGGGTTCGAAATTCGCTTTGGGGACCACGAACTTTCGGGCCACGGGGGAACGGCTATCTTATGCGCCTCACCAACCGTGAGGAGCTCCGCGCGCGGCGCCGGCCGGGTCGGCTTTGGCCCCCGCCGCGCGCACCACCACGGCGCGGGCGCCCGCGGGCACGGATGCCGCGGGCCCGTCGGCGCCACGACGCCACCGTCGCTCGCGGGCGGCCGTTCGCGTCGGGCGCGGTCGGAGCGGCGGCGGGCCGAGCGCGCCGCCGCCCCAGCGCGGTGCGCCCACCATCACAACCGCCACCACCCCGGCGGGACAGCACACGGTATCCGGACCGCGCATCCCTATCGGGCTGCGGGGCGCTACGACGGCCTACAACGACAACGTCAACACGACGATGCGCAGGGTTCCGCCTGGCCGCCACGTCTTCGTCGCCAGGGACCCCGGCGCCTCAGCAGGGGATGAGTCATCCCTGGGCTCCGTCGACACGATGCCACCCGCCAACCGCCACGGATACGCGGAGTGGGACTTCTCCGGCGTGCCGGACCCAGTCGCGTTCCGGCGTTTCCTCGATGCCGCGGACTACTGGTTTGGCTGCTCCGACGACTCCAGCACCGGGAGCTACGACCCCGCGCGGTAGTGCTGCGCCGTCATCACCAACGACCCAGCCAATGCCGCCGGTGCGGTGGGCGCGAGAAACGGGGAAGTCACGCCCGCCCCGGGGGATCGCCGCGCGCCCGGCCGCAAGGCCAAGCGCTCCCGCCGGGGCCGACGCCGACGCGCGGCTAGCCCAAGCCCGCGAGCTCGAGGCCAAGCCGGCGGAGGAATACCGAACGGTGCGGGCCGCTCCGCGCCTCGATGGCAAGGGAAGCCTCCGCGCGCGGTGAACGCGCACGGGAGCCGGGCCGACGGGGTCCGCGACCGCATCAACACCGTCCCCAACGTCGACAACGCGGACGCGCCCCCGCGGGCGAGCTAGGAAGCTCGTCGCCGCCGCGACGCTGCTGCGATCCATGCCGGCACCCTCGACCCCCGAGGCTCGAGACATGCACCGCGAGGTGCAAACTCTCATCGAGCAAGCGGCCGTCCGGCGGGCCGAGAGCTCGGCCTCACGCATCCGCCAACGGGGGGGGGATGCGCGGGGCGATGAAGCCGCACCGGGAGGTGAACCCTCGGTGCACGCGGGGGGACCAGCGGAGCGTCCCACCGACCAAGGGCGCACGCCGGCTGGGGAGCGGCTCCTTGACGCACGCGGGCGCCGGATGGCGATGCCCGCAACGTCATCAATGCCGGGCGCACCGGCAAGGCGGACGCACGAGCGAGAAGGGGCTACCACCCTCGACGGGGTGGACGCTACGACGGCGGCGAAGACCGCTCCCCGACGCCGGAGCCCCCGGCACCCGTGTGTTCGGCCGGGAGATCCGCGCGGCGGCGTTCCCCCCAACGCTTCCGCCAACCCTCGACGATCGTCAAGTACAACGGGGAGACGGACCCCCGCGTGTGGCTCAACGACTACCGCTTGGCTTGCCAGCTGGGCGGGGCCACCAGCAACGAGGTCATCATCCGCAACCTGACCCTACATCTTGGCGACGCGGCCCGGACATGGCTCGAGCACTTGCCCGCCGCCCGGATCCATAACGCGGGACGACTCGGTCCACACGTTCGTGGGCAACTTCCGGGGGCACATACGTGCGCCCCGGAAACTCATGGGACCGCGCTCCCCGCACGCGAGAAGCCGGCGAGTCGCCGCGAGACTTCATACGGCGCTTCTCCAAGCGGCGCACGGAGCTCCCCGGCGTGGCACGGTCCGAAATCGTGCACGCCTTCCTCGAGGGCACCACGTGCGGGACCTCGTGCGGGAGCCGGGACGCAGCCCCCGCCCGCGGACTCCAACGAGCCGCTCGACATCGCCACCCGGCTTCGCCTCGGGGAGGAGGCCGTGGGGGCGATCTTCGACGGCAAAAAGGGCAAGCGCTACGAGGACGCGCCCGCGGAGGGCAGCAAGTCCAAGGAGCCCCACCGCAACGACAAGCGGGGCAAGAAGGGGGAAGAAGCCGCGCCGCGAGGCGCGCGAGCGGGGGCGCGACGGCGGCAACGCCGAGGCCCTCGCTGTTGACCCGGCTCGACGGGGCCCTCGACCGGCCCCTCGAGGCCCGGGGGTGTTCGATGACATGCTGAAGAAGCCATGTCCTTATCACAAGACTCACGTGAACCACACCCTTGAGTAGTGCGACATGCTAAAGAAGTTCTATGGCCGTGCCGCCGCGAAGGAGGCAGAGGCCAAGAAAGACGGAGGCGATGGCGACGCAGGCGGCTTCCCCACCGTCGAAAATGTGTTCCTCATCTTTGGGGGACCAACTGTCGACATGTCGACACGCCAACGCAAGAAGGAGCGGCACGAGGTCCTCGCCGCTGAGAGGGCACCTCGGTCCTTCCTCAATTGGTCAGAGGACGCCATCACATTCCGGGGAGGACCACCCAAACCGCGTCCCCAACCGGGCCGATGCACCCGCCGGGTCGTCGACCCCATCATCGGGAACGCCGGTTCTCGAAGGTCCTCATGGACGGAGGCGGCGGCCTCAACATCCTCTACGCGCATACTCTGCGCCTGATGGGGATCGGATTGGACCAGCTGTGGCCCAGCACGAAGCCGTTCCATGGCATCGCGCCCGGCAAGCAGGTTCAGCCCCTCGGGCAGATCGACCTGCCGGTCTGGTTTGGCACCCCAAAGAATTTCCGCAAGGAAACCCTCACCTTCGAGGTGGTGGGATTTAAGGGGGCCTACCATGCTATACTTGGGCGACCCTGCTACGCCAAATTCATGGCGGTCCCCAATTATACCTACCTAAAGATGAAGATGCCCGGCCCGAACGGCATCATCACCGTCGGCTCGTCGATCGAGCACGCGTTCGACTGAGATGTCGAATGCGTGGAGCACGCAGAGGCACTAGCGCTGGATGAAGCGCTGGTGAACACGCTGGAGAAGATGGTCAACGAAGACCTCAACTCCGCCACCAAGCACGCTGGCACCTTCGAGGCCGCGGAGCAGACCAAGGGGGTCCCCCTCGACCCTTCGCCCCCGAGGGCAAGGCGTTGAGGGTCGGCTCCACCCTCGACCCCAAATAGGAAGTGGTGCTCGTCGACTTCCTCCGCGCCAACGCCGACATCTTCGCGTGGAGCCCCTCGGACATGCCGGGCATCCCGAGGGAAGTCGCCGAGCACTCCCTTGACATCCCGCCAAACGCCCGCGCCGTGCAAGAACGGCTCCGCCGCTTCGACGAGGAGCGGCGACGGCAATCGGAGCGGAGGCCGCGGAAGCTTCTCGAGGCCGGATTCATCAAGGAGGTGTTCCACCCAACGTGGCTAGCAAACCCCGTGCTTGTAAAGAAAAAGAATGGGAAGTGGCGGATGTGCATAGACTACACTAGTCTCAATAAAGCATGTCCTAAAGTTCCTTTTCCTTTGCCACGCATTGATCAAATCATTGATTCAACAGCTGGGTGCGAATTGCTCTGTTTCCTTGATGCCTATTCCGGATACCACAAAATAAAGATGAAAGAGTCCGACCAGCTCGCGACCTCGTTCATCACACCGTTCGGGACGTTCTGCTACGTCACGATGCCATTTGGTCTCAGAAACGCGGGTGCAACATACCAGCGCTGCATGCAGCACGTTTTTGGGGACCACATCGGGCGGACGGTCGAAGCATACGTGGATGACATCGTCGTAAAGACCAGGAAGGCGGACGACCTGGTTGGCGACCTTGGCATCGCGTTCAACTGCCTACGGGCCAATGGGGTCAAATTAAACCCCGAAAAGTGTCTTTGGAGTGCCGCGAGGCATGCTCCTGGGATACATCGTCTCCCAGCGGGGAATCGAGGCCATCCCTGAAAAGGTCGCGGCCCTCGAACGAATGGGTCCGATCCGGGATTTCAAAGGGGTACAGAAGGTGCTGGGGTGCCTTGCCGCCTTGAGCCGCTTCATCTCGCGCCTCGGTGAGAAGGGCCTGCCCCTCTACCGCCTACTCAAGAAGCACGAGCGCTTCTCCTGGACCACCGAGGCCCAGGATGCGCTCGACAAGCTGAAGGCGTCCTTAACGCACGCCCCGATCCTCACGCCGCCGCAGGATGGCGAGCCCCTGCAGCTCTACGTGGCCGCAACCACCCAGGTGGTCAGCGCCGTGATCGTCGTGGAGCGCATGGAGGAAGGGCATGCCTTGCCTGTGCAGCGGCCGGTCTACTACATCAGCGAGGTCCTCTCGGACACGAAAATGCGCTACCCCCAGGTCCAAAAGTTGCTGTACGCGGTGGTTCTTGCACGGCGCAAACTCCGCCACTACTTCGAGGCCCACCCCGTCACGGTGGTTTCCTCCTTCCCACTATGAGAAATCATCCGCAACCCCGACGCCGTGGGCAGGATCGCCAAGTGGTCCGTGGAGCTGATGGGCGAGATGCTCGCCTACGCCCCGCGCAAGGCTGTCAAGTCCCAAATCTCGGCGGATTTCGTCGCCGAATGGATGGACACGCAGCTGCCGCCGCCACAGATCCAAGCGGAGTGCTGGACTCTGTTCTTCGACGGCACGGTGATGAAAACAGGGGCAGGCGCGGGCCTGCTCTTCGTGTCACCCCTCGGGGAACACATGCGGTACGCGGTGCGCCTCCACTTCCCCGCGTCTAACAACATGGCTGAATACGAGGCCCTCCTCTACGGCCTCAAAGTTGCCATTGAGTTACGCGTCAAGCGCCTTGACGTGCGCGGCGACTCGCAGCTCGTGATCGATCAGGTCATGAAGAACGCGAGCTGCCACGACGACAAGATGGAGGCTTACTGCAAAGCCGTGCGAGCCCTCGAAGACAAGTTCCACGGCATCGAGCTCAACCACGTGCCCCGCCGGTACAACGAGGAGGCGGATGAACTGGCCAAGATCGCGTCCGGGCGGATCACCGTCCCCCCGAACGTTTTCGCACACGACGTCGCTCAACCCTCGGTCGCTTTCGAGCCCTACCCCTCGAATCACAGCGAACCCTCGGGGGCTCCCTCGAATCCAGCGGGTGCGGAACCCATGGACGAGGACCCCTCGAACGAGGCATACGTGCTCTCCCTTCTCGAGGGGTACGGCTCTCACGAGGCCGACGTAATGGACATCGAGCCGGCCCCTGTCCAGGCGGACTGGCGGGAAAAATACATCGCCTGGATCGCTCGAGGGGAGCTCCCCACAGACCGAGCCGCGGCCAGGCGCATCGCTAGGATGGCTAAGTCTTTTGCCCTCGTCGACGGCGAGCTGTACAAGCGCGCCGCCTCCGGCATCCTACAGCGATGCGTGCCCATTCCCGAGGGGCGCGAGCTCCTGCGGGACATCCACGCGGGGATCCGTGGCCACCACGCCGCGCCCGCACCCTCGTCGGCAACGCATTCCGCCGGGGCTTTTACCGGCCCATTGCGGTCGCGGACGCCGGCGAGATCGTGCGCACCGCGAAGGGTGCCGTTCTACGCCCGCAAGTCCAACTTGCCCGCCCATGCCCTACGGACCATCCCCGTAACATGGCCGTTCGCCGTGTGGGCGCCGGGACATCGTCGGGCCCCCGCGGAAGGCGCCGGGGGCTTCACCCACTTGTTGGTTGCGATCGACAAGTTCTCCAAGTGGGTGGAGGTGCGCCCCATCACGAATCTAAGGGCAGAACAGGCGGTAACATTCTTCACCGACATCGTCTACCGCTTTGGAGTGCCAAACTCCATCATCACCGACAATGGGTCCCAGTTCACGGGAAAGAAGTTCTTGGAGTTCTGCGACAAGTTCCACATCCATGTGGATTGGGCAGCTGTGGCGCACCCACAAACCAACGGCCAAGTAGAACGTGCCAATGGCATGATCTTACAAGGCCTAAAGCCCAGAATTTTCGACCAGTTGAACAAATCTGGGCGGAAATGGCTCCAAGAATTACCAGCGGTTGTGTGGAGCCTAAGGACCACCCCCGAGAGAGCCACTGGGTTCACCCCGTTTTTCCTAGTCCACGGCGCGGAGGCCGTCCTCCCCACGGACTTAGAATACGGTTCGCCCAGGGTTCGAGGCTATGACGAGGACGCCAGCCAGCGAGCCCGCGAGGACTCATTGGACCAGCTGGACGAAGCACGCCTCGTGGCCCTGATGCATTCCGCGAGGTACCAGCAGTCCCTCAGGCGCTATCAAGCACGCAAGATACGCCGGCGGGATTTCAGCGAAGGGGATCTGGTCCTAAGGCTACTCCAAGACAATCGAGGGCGCCACAAGCTGTCACCCCCATGGGAGGGGCCCTACGTCGTGGCGAAGGTACTCAAGCCCGGCACGTACAAGCTGGCCAACGAGGACGGTGAAGAGCTCACCAACGCTTGGAACATCCAACAGCTACGTCGCTTCTACCCTTAGCTAGGATTTCCAAGTATTTTTGTTGTAAAAACCGCACGGCCAACGCCCCAGTTTGCTGCAACTATGTAAAAGCTTTAAGCTTAATAAAAAGGGCAACTCGGCTTTCCCCTGAAACCCAAGTTACCCTCGGGGGCTACTGCGGGGGGCCACCCCCCCCCCCCCAAAAAATGGTCCTACTTTTTGCGCAAAAATAAAAACAACTCACACTCGCTAAGTTTGTTTTCTACTTCAACCTCGAGCCACGATTCGAACAGGGCGCAGGCGGCACAGCGGAAGGAACGTGCGAGCCAGAGATAGCCTACGCCGCGTGGATACGACCCTTCTCTCTCGCCTCAAACCCAGCAGGCCCCCTGCGAAAATCGAACTCACCTAACCAGAATCTACTCAGGAAGAAGGAGAAACAAAAAGCGTGATAAACAAACGATTTCATTACAGCAAATGTTCATGAAACAACTTGTTTATTTACAAAAGGCCACGAGGCCAGAGTACTGATACACATCAAAAACGGGCCTAGCGCCCAACTGCTTTCAGGCGGGAGGAGCGGCAGCGTCAGCGGCGTCCGGGAAGAGGAACTCCTCGAAGGCCTCGGCGAGCGACCCGGCGGCGTCGGCGGCGAGCGCATCCACACGCTCCATGGCCACCTCGTCCTCGACGCCCTCGGGAACGATGTAGCCCTCCGCCAGCGCCTCGAAGTTAACCTCGTAGTGGGACCGCACCACTCCGAGGGCCTTTCGGACGCCCACCGCAGCCGCCCGGCGCATCCGCTCGGTGACATGACCACCAAAGGCACGCGGGCGGGCGGCGCGGGAGCCGCCGGCCCGGGCCTCGCCCTCCCGACGGCGTGGCGAGGTCTCGAGGGCCGCGACATGCGGCTCCCGGCTCCCGGCTCGGAGGAGTTGTAGAAAGCCTGCAGCGCCTCGGCCCGCTCAGCCGCGTGCCCCAGGGCGGTGCGCAAGCCTGGAAACGCCAAGGCAAGAAAGAAATCAGAAAAAGGGAATGCGAGTTCCCAAACGAAAAACCAACAAGGCAAGAATCGAACAGTGGCTCACCTTCGACTTGCTTCCTCTCCATCTCGAGGCCGCGACGCTCGGCCTCGACCGCCAGCTCGAGGCGTTTGACGGCCTCACTCTGCTCCTGGAGGGCCACCTCATGGTTTGCGCTCGCAATGCTGAGCACAATGACCTCACCCTCGGCCTTGGAGAGCTTGGCGTCCCGATCCGCCAAGGACTTCCGCGTCACCTCGTGGGCGGCGCGCTCCTGCTCCAGCGTTGCCCGAGCGTCGACGAGGGTGACCTGCTCCTGCTGGAGCCGCCCCTCAGCCCCTTGGCGGGCGGTGCTCTCTTGCAGGAGCCGCTCCTCAGCGGTGACGAGGGCCGCGGCCTTGGCGTCGAGGGCGGCCTTCAGATCGTCGGCCTCCTTGGCCCGTTGCTCCCGGCCCGCGCGCCCGCTCCTCGGCGGCGCCGGCCGCGCCGCGCCCCCTCAAGCGACGAGCGAAGCTCCCGGGTTTCGGCGCGGACGGTAGCCACCTCCGCCTCCCGTTAGCGGCCGGCGTCCGCGTCTTCTCCAAGTCCGAGCGCGCGTGCCACGGCGCCTCATCACGGTCGATGAGGGCGCGCGCACCCGCTCGAGGCTCGAGCGGCGCGCCGTGTCCTGCCTCGAGCTCTCGGGGAGCTCGTCAGGCCAGGCCAGGGCCCGGTACGCCAGCCAGCTGTCCGGGGACCTGAGAGCGTCAGCAAGCGCGTCGAAAGCGCCGCACCGCTCCCGGGAGCCGGTGGACCTCGGCGTTCACCGGTCGAACGCATCGTACTTGTCGTGGGCGCGGCGCTCGAGCTCCTGGCATCCACACACCAAAATCCGTAAGCACTACGGCATGAAAGCAGCACACGAAGAAAAGAAGAAGAGGAAAACGAGCGACGACACCCTACCGGAAGACGCGCCATGCGGGGCCGCCATGGACCCGCAACGCCTCGGTCGGCGCGCGGTCGAGCGTGGCGCCGTGGCGTCGGACCTCGCCCCGAGCTCCTCGCTCCCCGGGCGTCGGCAAACGCCGGGGGATCATCGATGGCCCTCTCCACCACGGGCGGAGCGGCGGCGTGGGAGGACGAGGCCTCGGCGCCGTGTCCTCTCGTCTCCCGCCACCATGTGCCCCTCGTGCCGCCGCACGAGGGCCCCCCTCCGGGGCTCGGGGGGAGCGTGTGGGAAGGCTAGCCCACCGATCCCACCCGGGCGGTGGGGAGTCGTCATCCGGGACCTCCACCACCTCCGCCGGGAACCACCGGCGGGCACCGCCCTTGCGCCGCCTCCACCGGCACCTCCACCCGCGCCTCCGAGGTTGCGGGCGCCCGACGTGACACCACGGCCACCACCTCCGGGCCGTGCCGCCGCATCCACGGGCGCCGTCACGGGTTGCGCCCGCTCCGCCTCCTCCTCTGCGGCCGGCGCCGCGGTTGCGCCCGCTCCGCCTCCTCCACGCAACGGCCTCTCGCGGGCCGCGCCTCCACCACCGCCGCCGCCGCGGCCCGCACCCCCCACGACGGCCGGCCGGCCGCTCCTCGCCGACCGCCGGCCGCGCGCGCGGCGGCCGGATCCGCTAGCCGAGGCCTCGAGGCCTCGGCCCGTGCTTTGCGAGCTCTCGCCCGCCGCCGCCGTGCTTGCTCCCGCCCGTGACGCTCTCGACGAGCGCCGCCGGGTAGGGATGGACGCGTCCGTCCTCAGCACCTTGGCTGGTGCAAGGGGAGGCACGATTGGCACCACCCTGCGCAGGCACGAACGGAGGATTAGAGCGCCTAATCATCCACCAATTAAACCAAGTAAAGCGTCGAGCCCTTTACCTCGAGGAGGAAAAGGCACGCTTCCTTTTCCTCGAAGCCTCAGCGGATGAGGCCGGCGCGGCCGGCGCGCCCGCCGCCGCGCCTCCCGACGGCGCCGCCACGCACGTGGGCGCGCCCGCCCCGCGCGCGGTCACGCTCGATGCCGCGCCTCCCGACGGCGCCGCCGCGCGCGCGGTGCACGCTCGCCCCGTGCGCGGGTGCGCCTCGCCGGTCGCGCCTCCCCGACGACGCCGCCGCGCGCGTAGGCGCGCTCCCCCCGCGCGCGAGCACGCTCGATGCGCGCACGGGCGCGCTCGCCGTGCGCGCCCGAGGAGCGCGCGGCGCCGCGCGCGCGCGCGCCGCCCCCGATGTCGATTGCCGGCGGCGGGCGCCGTTGCGCCCGCCCTAGGCGATGCCGCCCTTGCCGCCGGTGCCGGTTCCGGCGACGGGGGCGCAGCCGCCACCGTCGGGAGGGGCCCTCCCCCTCGGCCCTCTTCCTCTTCGTCCTCCTCTCCGAGGACGAGTACTCTTCGGTCCCCGGGGAGGAGAGCCCCGGCTCTTCGCGCCGCCGGCTACTCGCGGCCCACCGGTCGCGGCGCGCTTGATGTCGCCTCGCGCGCTCCCTCCGCGCGCCGCCCACTCCTGCTCCCTCCGCGCGCGCCGCCCGCCTGGCGCGCGGGAGTCGGGGGTGGGCGGAACGGACTTGGCGGCGATAAAGCTCACCCACCGCACACGGGGAGCAACAAGGACGCGTCAGAGACGAAGCAAGACCAAGAACCAAAACAAAATCAAGAACCAAACTCACCGGCGGGCCGGTGGGGAGCATCTCGAGGTCCCACGGGGGACCGGTCCGGACGCGGCGGCATCCGGGTGTCGACGGCGTTCCGCGCCCGGGTGAGCGCATACGCCCGCCCGAGCGAGGACGGGAGCATCCGCGACCGTGCCAGGTCGACAGGGTTGGCCGCCTCCGTCATCTCGAAGATGCAGAGTGGCCTCTCCATCAAGGGCACGACCCGCCTATGATGGAGGAAGGCGAGGACGCCCATCGCGTTCAGCCCCTGCGCCGACAGGCTCCTCAGGGCGCCCAGGACCGAGTCCTGCCGCCTCCAGTGCTGGGGCGTGGACACCCCGTAGCTCCACGAGTTGGGCTTCTCCTTGAACACCCGACCGGTGTAGGGGGGGAGGCCGGGCTCGGCGTTGCGCAAGTAGAACCATCCCCGCTCCCAGCCGGCGTTGTTCGTCGTCATGGTGCAGGGGATGTAGTCGTTCTTGAATTGCCCCCGCAAGGCAAGCGACATCCCGCCGGCGCGCACCGCGCGGCGGGTCCTCGGCTCCGTCGTGGGCTGCGTGAAGAGCTCCGCGCGGAAAAGGTGTACCCAGAGCTCCCAATTGACTGGGATCCCCAGGTACCCTTCGCAGACGCCCACAAACGTGGACGCCTGCGAGATCGCGTTGGGCGCGAAGTTGTGCAACTCCACTTCGTAGTAGTGGCACATCGCCCGCATGAAGCGGCTCACCGGCGCATTGAAGCCCCGCTCGTGGTAGCGAATAAAGCTGACCACGTAGCCCTCCGGCGGGTTGGGCGCGCGGTCCTCCGCCGGAGGCACAATCCACTCCGCCGGGCGGCCATCCTCGTTCGCCGACAGCTGGCCGGCGGCGACCAGCTCGCCGAGGGCCAGCGGCGTCACCGTGGACCTCTCCCAGTCGTACGGCTCCAGGATCGTGAGAGGCTGAGGCGGCGCCATGAGGAAGGACGAAGGAGAGCAAGAGTGGATGACGAGAAACGGAGGAAGAGCTCTAATGGCGACACCGCGCGGTGGCAAGAGCGAGGCGAAGACGAAGGCGCAGGGGGGCGAAATGGTGAGGTGCTAAGGTAAAAAACCGCCGTCTCCCCATCCCCTTAGATTTATAAGCCGCGAGCGAGCTCTCCGGAGGAGATGTCCCGCGCGCATTAACTGCAGGGAATCTTCCCCTCACGCCGACGAGTGGGCCCCACCACGACCGCCGCGGCCACATCACCGCGGGCGAGCAATCATCACGGAGAAGACCCGCAGGGACCGAGGCGAGCGAGCCACGTCCACACCGCCACGCCGCCCACTACGCGCGCGCGCGCGGCCGCAGCGCCTAAAAAGACGCGCCCGCGCTGCAAAAACCGCAGCCTCGACTGCGAGGCATTTAATGACCGGGTCCCTTGCCAAGCAAGGAGAACCCTCGAGCGGGGCGAGCCCCCGGCTCGAGATGAAAATAGCCCTCGATGGGATATCGGCGCGAGAGGGTCGCCCGGGACCTGCTTGATGTAAAGTAGGCACCGCGGGCAGCCATGCCGAGCAAAACCCTCGAGCGGCACGAGCCCTCGGCTCAAAACGAAAACAGCCCTCGATGGGATATCGACGTGAAAAGGCCGCCCGGGACCTGCTTGATGTAAGGCAGGCACCGCGGGTACCCATGCCACGTAAAACCCTCGAGCGGCACGAGCCCTCGGCTCAAAACGAAAACAGCCCTCGATGGGACATCGACGTGAGAAGGCCGCCCGGGACCTACTTGATGTAAAGCAGGCACCGCGGGTACCCATACCACGTAAAACCCTCGAGCGGCACGAGCCTCCGGCTCGAGACAATATCAACCCTCTAAAGAGGGCGCGAGCGTGAGAGGGTCGCCCAGGGCCTGCTTGAAGTAAAGCGGGCACCGCAAGCACCCATGCCGCGCTGTGCTACCAACCAGCGCCTCGAGGGCCGGCTCGCCCAGACCCCTCGACGGCCGCGAACGCAAAAAACGGGGCCGTCCAGGTGTGGCCCCGCACGGCCCTACTGATCAGAGGTTCGAAGCCTGACCCTCGACGGGTTCGAACGAGCGCCACGGTGCGAGTTAGGGACGACGAGGGCACGCGCATTCGAGCCGTTCCTCGAGCCCGTCGGCTCGAGGGTGCCCCACATGTCGTGTTCGAGAGCCAGCGAGGGCAGCTAGCCGGGGGATCCCACCGAGGGATAGCTTCCACGCCCTCGGTCCCTATCGAACGGGACCGAGCCCCACCTAGCAAACCCACGCAAGCGCTTCCATGGACGTGTCTCCGGACCGCGCAGCCTACCCTTATCGAACGGGGCATGGACGTCCACTTGAACCACCCGCTAGCAGCTCGACGAGGAATCCGCAATCCGCGACCCGCTCGATGGGGGTTGCAGAAACCTCACCCTCCGTTCCGCGGAGGGACAGCCGAGGGCGCGTTAAAAAACAAGTCGCAAAGCTCTACCCGATCGCCTCGAACGGGCCAAGGCTCGGGGGCTTGACGCACGGCTACACCTCCTTGAAATTGCACCCGCCGGGAGACGAGTGCCGGCAGCCGTGTGCACCCCCGAAGCCGGGCCGAAACACCGCCGATGCCGGTTGGAATATGTGCCACGCCCTCGACCAAATTCTCGCGGTTAACCCCTACGGGGAGCACCCACACTCCTGCGGGGCTTCGGGGGGCTAGACCCGCGGGTCCGCTGACGCGGCCCCACGGAAAGCGTTCGCAGAACAAGGAGGGAAGAACGTCCTATCGGCGGGTTCCGGCACCGCGGGAGCCTCAATGGCAAACCCACAGATGCTCGGGGGCTACTGTCGGGGACAGCCCTAGGGGTCCCCTTAAACAACGGGGAAATCCTCACCTAAAACCCACAACAAGGCCAAAACACAATTCACTTAACCGTGCGAGGGAACGGCCCCCACGGGGGACTCCGACGGCCCATCAAGGCGGCCCTCTTAGAGATCCCCTCGAGCGGGCTCCGCCTCGCTCGAGGATACGCGCTCCCCTCGGGCGGGCTCCGCCCCGTTCGAGGGGTAGCACCTCCCTCGAGCGGGCTCCGCCTCGCTCGAGGGCTCGCTCCCCCTCGAGCAGGTTCCGCCTCGCTCGAGGGTACGCCCAGCCCTCGGCCGGGGTCCGCCACGCTCGAGGGCGCCCCTCACGCGTGCGCCGGCCCCCGTACACGGGCATTTAACGCCCGACGCCGGCGAGACGACGCCATCATGCGCCGGGGCTCGCACCCCGGTGCCGCCGCACCAACTCCCCGGGGAGGAGCCCATCCCCGCCACCGTGGGGAGGGACTGTGCGGCGCGGCCGGTGTCAGTCCCGTGACACCGTGCGCACGCTCCAGTACGGCTAACGCGCCGAGCCCTCGAAAGGGGGCCGGCGCACCCTCGATTCACTTTCTTGTGACCCTACAGGGTTAGGTGGAGGCACTAGGCCAATGGACTGCCATCCCTGCCACTGTAACGGCGTGGCCGCCGTACCCGCGCGTGCAGGCGCACGCCAGGCCCTGTAGCAACGACTCCAGCCCTGTGAAGCGCGTCGGGAAGGAACGCCGTTCTGCCTACTCCTGTACTCCGTACAGGCCTGCGTCAGCACCTCCCTCGAGCCTATCAGAGGACATCACCGCCATCCGCTGCTCTCCTACCCTCGAACCGCCCGCGTTCGGGTACAAGTCAAGCCATGATGACCGGATCGCCGCGCGGGGATCGTCCGACGGCCGCCCATTCTACAGCGTAGCACGTCGCACTCCCCCACGTAGCTAGATAGCGCGGCGTGCATGTAATTCGCCTCCCCCTTGATCTATAAAAGGGGGGCAAACCCCCCAGCCGCGGGGGACGGACGACAGACAGATTCATTCTGACCAGAGCACACGACACAGCACGCATTCATTCTCCAATTCTCCCACAATATCTTCAGCCACTCCGCCAGGGACTTGGAAGCCTCGCTTCCTCTCCCGCCTTGCTTGTAGCAGCCCCACTACAGGCACCCCCGGTGCTGAGCAATATAGTGCCTTGAGCACACCACTGCTGGACGTACGGCCCCCTCGGCCGGAACCGGGGATAAAACCCGTGTCTCTTATTGCTTAGCATCGACCATTGAGGGATAGACCTCGGCGCTATCTACTGGTTAGTGTCGGGACCATATTCCGCACCGACACTTTGAACCTACCAGATGATCAATTGGCTGGTATGGCTATAGCAGGTATGTTGCCAGCTCTTCGGGAAAAGCTATTCGGCATGGAGTTCGATAATCTTGGCCAATTGTCACACTGACTGTCATTAATGAGCAACCAAGCTTATGGCTTCAAGAAAGACTCCAGGTTTGCCAAACACAGTGATATAGCTGACATCTACAACCAATT
Source organism: Cenchrus americanus (assembly GCA_947561735.1). Taxonomy (NCBI): domain Eukaryota; kingdom Viridiplantae; phylum Streptophyta; class Magnoliopsida; order Poales; family Poaceae; genus Cenchrus; species Cenchrus americanus. The sequence goes on from OX387240.1 coordinate 109,858,783, forward strand.
CCTCGAAAGGGCTGATCAAGGAGAGGAATTTGATGATGAAGAGGAAATAGCTGCAGCTGAAATGGTGTGGGGCAAAGAGCCGTTAACAGTGAACCAGAGATGGGTCAAGCAAGCCAAGGGCACCTATGATTTTGATGTGACCAAGGCTGATAAGCTCTTTGAGTTCCTTGTAAAGGAAGGCCGAATCAAGTTGCCAAAGGGGCATTCTATGTTTCGGCCTGATGGAGTTAAAGAAAAGAGGTACTGCGGGTTTCACGACCGGAATTCTCATTCCATCAACGAGTGCAGGGTTTTCAGGATGAGAATTCAAAAGGCTATCCAAGAAGGTCATCTAAAATTTGACAATAAGATGAAGTTGGATGGCAATCCTTTTCCTCAAAACATGATTTGGTTTTCAGTCAACAGGGTGACTGTTGAGGAAAAAGGAAAAGTGAAAGTTTTGACTTCAGCGAGGGCAAAGCAGGATGGATCAGTGGACCCTGCTCAACAAGTAACAGTGGAACAAGTCCACAAGGAAGTGCCTCGCATCCTAAAAAGTCAGATTGAAGTAGGGGAATCCTCCAAATCCAAACCCAGGGTGACTTCACGTATTCTCCTTAACAAGTGGCAGCGTCAGCAAGAGAAAGACGCTACCAGAAACAAAAATATGAGGAGGAGAAGCGAAGATATGAAGAAGAAGTGCATAGGAAAGAATGAGAAGAGCATGCATGAGAGCAAGAGCGTGCGCATTGGGGATGTGCGTTCTTCAGGCACTACTGGAATGAAGGTTTGAAGCTCTCCACGTTGAACAATTGTCCTGAATGCAGTGACAAATATACTGAGCATAGGCAGGATATTGTCAATCGTCGATCCGTCCATGAAAGAATTGGAAGGATACACCCTAGTGACGGTTGGCGCATAAAAATAAATGAGGTTAATGATCAACCAAGGAAAAGATATGCTGATCATAGATGGATTGATCATGAGGAAGAAGAGTGTGAATGTGTCTGGCAGAAAGGACAATGGTGCCCACCTGGCTTGAGGAGAAGCCAAAAGAGAAGAGTTCAATGCTTGAGAAATCAGGAGTTGAAGCAGGCAGGGGTCAAGAGGAAACAGGTGTGGCGTCCAAAAGATAAGCTTGATGGATTTGATCGTTCGGCTCCAGCGTGCATCGTATGCTTCTTGCCGAATGAATTCATGGCTCTAGCTAATTAGGTTGTGCAGGAAGAGGCGTCGCCAGACATCGATGAGGCTGAGCAGCTTGGGATGAGGGCACAGCTAATGTTGACCAATCAGGCAACCTTTGACAAGCCAGCCAAAAATCGGCACATGAGACCGCTGTACTTGAGAGGGTATGTCAATAGGAAGCCATTGACCAAGATGTTCGTTGATGGTGGAGCTGCGGTCAACGTGATGCCGTATACTACGTTCAGGAAGCTTGGCATGGGCCCTGGGGATTTGACGCCAACAAGTATAGTTCTGAATGATTTTGCTGGGAATCCTTCAGACACCAAGGGTTGTGTACATGTTGATCTGATGATCAGGTCTAAGACCTTGCTCACGATCTTCTTTGTCATTGAGGGCAAAGGGGCATATAGCTTACTGCTTGGACGGGACTGGATCCATGCAAATTGCTGCATCCCATCTACCATGCACCAACAGCTTGTTCAATGGGTAGATGATGATATAGAAGTGGTCCAAGCAGATGATTCAGTAAGCATGGCTAACGTGGAACCAGCCTTCTGGGAGTATCAAGGTATAGATTGCTTCTCAGGCAAGGACTGGGGTGAAGGTCCGTTGAACCGATCGGCGGTGATCAACAGCCGATTCAAGCAGTCGGCTCTTATAGCAATTTTTAATGGATAATCCAATTGATTGAACTGATGGAAAGTTAGGACGTGGATTCATGTCGGCTGACAAATTGGAAGAAATTGATATTGGAGATGGTGATAAGCCAAGGCTGACATTTATCAGTGTTAACTTGGATTCAAGTTTCAGGAAAGAATTGATCAAGCTACTGAAAGAATACAAAGATTGCTTTGCTTGGGATTATTCGGAGATGCCTGGTTTGGATCGTTCCATTGTTGAGCATCGATTGCCAATCAAGCCTGGTTTTAAACCTTACAAGCAACCTCCACGAAAGATCTACAAGGATGAAGTATTGGCCGACGTGAAAAAGGAAGTTGAAAGATTAATAGAAGCAAATTTCATTCGGCCATGTAAATATGCAGAGTGGATCTCTAATATTGTCCCTGTTTACAAGAAAAACGGGAAGATGAGTGTTTGCAAAGATTTTAGAGATCTAAATAGAGCTACACCCATGGATGGGTATCCCATGCCTGTTGCTGACTTGTTGGTTGACGCTGCTGCTGGGCACAAAGTTATTAGCTTCATGGATGGCAATGCAGGGTACAATCAAATTTTTATGGCAATAGAAGATATATCAAAGACAGCATTCAGATGTCCTGGACATATAGGCCTTTTTGAGTGGATTTTTATGACATTTGGGTTGAAAAATGCCGGTGCAACTTATCAAAGAGCCATGAATTATATTTTTCATGAATTGATTGGCAAAATTGTGGAGATATACATTGATGATGTCGTGATCAAGTCTTTGGATCATGAATCACACTTGAATGATGTGAGGAAAACTCTAGAGTGGACCCGAAAGCATGGGCTTAAGATGAACTCGAATAAATGTTCCTTTGGAGTTTCAGCTGGATAGTTCTTGGGATTTTTGGTGCATGAGGGAGGAATAGAGGTTGGCAAGAAAAGCATGAAAGCTATTGATGAAGTTGTTCCTCCAACCAATCTCAAAGAATTGCAATCATTGCTGGGAAAGATCAATTTTGTGAGAAGATTTATTTCAAATTTATCACAAAAGGTGTTGCCTTTCTCTCCGTTGTTGAGGATCAAGAAGGATCAGAAGTTTGTATGGTGTGAAGAACAACAAAAGGCTTTCGATGAGATCAAGGAGTACATGAAGGAACCACCAGTGTTGGTACCTCCACAATTGAACAAGCCTTTTAAGTTGTACGTGGCGGCCGATACCCAAACCATTGGATCGGCCCTTATACAAGAATTTGAGGGAAAGGAATGAGTAGTTCCGTACCTTAGCTGAAAATTGCTTGATCCCGAAACAAGATATTCGGCTGCGGAGGAGCTTTGCTTGTGTGTTTATTACTCATGTACAAAGTTTCGGCACTATTTGCTGAATGTCGAATGCATTGTATATTCAAAATTTGATGTAATTAAACACATGTTGTCCATGCCAATTTTGAATGGAAGGATTGGCAAGTGGATTTTAGCCTTGTGTGAGTTTGAGTTGAAGTTCGAATCGGCAAAAGCTGTTAATGGACAGATTATTGCTGATTTCATTATTGAACATCGCGATCCATCAATTGATTTGCTTGAAATTACTCCTTGGGCTTTGTTCTTTGATGGATCCTCATGTGGCAAAGGTGGTGGAGTAGGAATTTTATTGATTTCACCCAGAGGTGAGATGTTTGAATTTTCTATTCCTATTCAACCTACTGTCACAAATAATCAAGCTGGATATGAGGCATTACTTAGAGGGCTTCAGTATTCGAAAGAAGCAAAGGCTATTTCAGTTGAAATTTACGGAGATTCAGAGTTAGTTATAAAACAATTGAATGGCCAATATGAGTGTAGAAATGATATCCTAAGGAATTACTACGAGGAATGCAGGGAAATCTTAAAAGGTTTTCAGTTAGTGATTCTACAATATATTCCCAGAGAACACAATGAAGAAGCAAACAGGTTGGCTCAAAGTGCTTCAGGTTATAAAGAAAATCAAGAAGTGTTTGCCAACGATATGTATGCTTTCGGGAGTGATCTAGCAGAAGATGATTGGAGAAAAGAAATTGTTGATTATCTGGAAAATCCATCCCGAAAGGTCTCTAGGAAGCTCAGGTATAAAGCTATACAGTTTGTTCTTCTTGATGGACGTTTGTTTTACAAATCATTAGATGGGGTGTTGCTACAATGCCTGGGTCAAAAAGAAGTAGAGAAGATGATGAGTGAAGTGCATGATGGGCTATGTGGAGCACATCAATCGTCTTACCGAATGAAATGGGTTATCAGGCACACTGGATGTTATTGGCCAACGATGCTGGAAGATTGCTTTGAGTATTACAAAGGGTGTCAAGATTGTCAGAAGTTTGGGAATATCCAAAGAGTTCCAGCATCAGCTTTGAATCCTATTATCAAGCCATGGCCATTCAGAGGATGGGGTATAGATTTGATTGGCCAAATAAATCCTCCATCTAGCAAGGGGCATAAGTTTGTGCTTTTGGCGACAAATTATTTCACTAAATGGGTTGAGATGATTCCGTTGAAGAAAGTAACATCAGAAAACATGGTTGAGTTTGTCAAGGAACACATCATTTACAGATTTGGAATCCCTCAAACAATTACAACTGATCAAGGAACTCAATTTACGTCTTCAGAGTTCAGGGAGTTTGCTGAAAGCATGGGGATCAAATTGTTAAATTCTTCTCCATATTATGCCCAAGCTAATGGTCAGGCAGAGGCTTCTAACAAGATCATGATCAAGATTATACAAAGAAGATTGATCAGAAGCCAAAAAGGTGGCATTCGGTACTCAATAAAGCTTTGTGGGCTTACCGAATGGCCCCTCATGGAGCTACAAAAACATCTCCTTATGAGTTGGTTTACGGGCATCATGCTGTTTTGTCGTGGGAAATGCAATCAGATTCAAGGAGAGTGGTTTTGCAAAAAGTTTTGAGTTCCAAAGATTATAGTGGCTTAATGTTGGATGAGTTAGAGGATTTCATATGATTCGTCTTAGGGCCTTAGAAAATATTGAGAAGAACAAGATGCGAGTTGCTAAGTATTACAACAAGAAAGTAAAGGTCAAGCAATTTGCAGAAGGAGATTTGGTTTGGAAAGCATTACTACCGATTGAGACAAAGTACAGTATGTTCGGCAAATGGTCCACGAATTTGGAAGGTCCTTTTTCGGGTAGTTAGATGTACGCCTGGAAATGCATATATCTTGAAAACTTTACTAGGATAAGAGTTTACTGCTGCTATAAACGGGAGATACTTGAAGAAATATTATCCTATTATTGAAGTTGATCGTTGATTACAAGCACCAGGATTACAAGCGTCAGAAATATAGAAACAGCCGGCATTCGGGAAAGAAGCCGCCTTCAGAACAAAAGTCCTGACAAAGGAGATGGCCAATACTGAAGTGTATTGTCCTTAGCACAAAAAATTTTCTACATTACAAGCGTTTCTTGCAGGTTCTTTATTTGGCAACCTAGCTACCTAAGCTACAAAAGGAAGCCTGTGGGAAGCAGAAGGCCTGGAGGAAGAAGTGAAAGTATGCTTCATTTCTTTGATTCCGCGTTTTTCCTCTTCAGCTCTTCCCTCTTCAGTTGTTCCAGGACCACCGTGATGGCAATAGAAGCTTCTGGGGTTGCCATGACTTGCGGCTTCCATCAGGCTGTCCAAGGAAGCCTTCAAGTTGTTATACCTGTCAGAAACATCTGAAGAAAGGGAACAAATTCTTGTTGAAAGTGAGATCTGAAACTTAAACATGAGAATCGAATGAGGATGAAGATCTTACCCCCTATTAACGCTTCCAAGCTCATGTGGTGTTCGCGTTTGGCACTGCAGCGAGTGGTGATGTCCCGCAGGTTGTGTTCTAGATGATGCCGGATGCGACGACGCAGTTGGTGGTTGGTTTTCTATTCCGGCGTGGCGTCTTCTTCTTCTGCAGAGGAATCAAAGAGGATGTATTCAGGAACCTCTTCAGTTTCAAAGATTTCCTCTGGGAGCAAGTCAAGGCTGGAGACAAAGGAAGGTGAATCATGAGATTGCAGTCGAGAGCAAGAGAAAGTATTGGGAAGGAAAACTTACTCTCGAATGGTTCGCTTCTTTGGTGGAACGCTGCTCTCCTCGACTGGCTGTTTCCCCTTGTCCGCCATAGCCTTGGGGGTTTTTCCTCTGGAGAAGCAAGATGAAAAGACGTGAAATGATGGAAGTGTATGCGAGTGGATTTGCAGAACACCAAGGGGACTATTTTATTAGCCGTGAGAGCGCATCGGGAGTGATGATTGGCTGGCGTACATTAATGGGAATACCAAACGGCAGGGTTTTCTCCCCGGATGCGAAGGGTTTTTTCATTGAACAGTGTTCATGGTTCCCGAATGAGGATTTTTTGTGGATTTAACGCCAAGGGGCAAGAGTTTGTGCGTATTCGGCTAGGGTAAAAGTTATCGAATGCGTTCAAAACAGTAAAGGTTCGCGTGCACAAATCGAAGGAAATCATCACAACACAAATGCAGGAGATAAATTTTCATTATTTATTGCCGAAATTCTAACATTCCTAGTACAAACTAATCAAAAAGCTTGTTCAGCACAGATTGGGGATGAATGGAGTCGGCAATGGCGTCGCCGTGGCCGTCGAGGCGCTCCAGGATGACCTCGATGTCGTCGATGTCCTCCGGTGCGCCACCATGGAAGCCACGCGGCCGCGTGGAGTATTCGACGCCGGTGTGCATCGCCATGGCAGCCAGGCCTAGGGTGGTGCCTAGACGGACGCTGTGGAGGGCCACCTCGTCGAGACGGTCTTCCACCGCGCCAAGGCGAGCTTCCGGCGTGTCTCCGGGAGCGTTCACCTTGTCCGCCAGTCTCTTCACCAGTGTCTTCAGCCAGTTGAGCTCGGTGTCGCGCTCCGCCTTGAACCTACGGGCGGCAAGGTCATCGTAGCGCGAGCTGGAGGAGTGGAAACGGCCGGATGATCCCGAGGAATCGCCCAACATGGCCGGAGTTGTGGCCGGTGCAGGAGCAGGGTTCCACTGGATGAACCTGGAAATATAAAGAGGATCGTCAGAAACAAAAGAAACCTAGAAAGAGCTATTAAGGAACCGACAATCACCACCTCCGGCGAGTGCCCATGCGGCTCCCTTCAGCCTCGTCGCTAGCCCGGCGCTTGTTGCTGCTGCCTGCCATGGAGTTTTTGGAGTACTAGTACTGGAAAGCAGAAGTTTATATTGGCAAAGGCTTGAAAGCAGGGGACTTGGTGAAAAGCTAGGGGCTCCCGAGGTTCTTATTTATGGGGCTAGCAAAGAAATCGTGGTCGGAGATCGTGGTGCATATCCCGAGAATTTTGGGAAGTCGAGAGATTCCCTTAACTGAACCGTCGTCGGGTCGTTTGGGATTCAAGCTGAGTCGTATTCGGTTTGACTGGTTGAAATTCGGCTGAGTTGCGGTCGGGTTGTTTTTCGGACCTGACACTGTTTGGCGAGAGTTGCCGAATGAAATCGTCTAAAAGTTGCTCGTTGAAGTGAGGCAAGACAAATATTGGAAAGTAAAAGCTTATGGTGAGCAAAATTACAGGGACGATGAATCATTCGGCTACAAATGGTTTGACACAATCATATACCCAAGTATTTTGAGATTACACAGGAAGCATCTAATATCATCTTTCTGATGTTTTCCAGCAATTTCTGATCAGCTTCCTGAGTGTTAGATAGAGCGGAGAGCTTTGTCTTGAGCTCATTTGATTTAATCAAGGCTGCTGTAGCTTCCTTTTGAATTTTCTCTATTAATTTAGGAAGTTCGGCTATTTTTTTCTTGTCAGCCTAAATTTCAGCTGTCAAGTTCTTCAGTTCGGCTTCTAGTGCAGCTTTCCTGGCGATCTTCAACTCAAGTGCAGGCTGCAGTTCAGCCAGCAATTCCTTGCTATTTTGGATTTGAGCCTGTGAATCTTTCACGAATTGCTTGGCTTTGGCTCTCTTTTGTTCCAGGGCTGGTCGGGAGGATTGATTCTTCAAAGCTCGCCTCACTGCTGCAAAGTGATTATCCAATTGTGAGATAGGCTCCAAGGAGGCTTTGATATCGTCAGGAAGCTCTTGGTTGATGGATTCAAGCACTTCTTCTAAAAGATCCACGTCCCTGACTTGATCCTGGATGTCCCTTTGCAGCAAAGAGAGGATTTCTTTTAGCTTTGCTTGATTTTCCTCTGATAAAGCTTGGCTTGAAGATGCCTCATCTCCTTTTTCGGCAGTTAAGTCATCCACAGTAAAAGAAAAGCTTGGTGGTGACGCAGCCTGATCCTGAAAAGAAAGGGTTGCCGAATTAAAGATGATTTATTAAATGGAAAAAAAGAGATAAATATTTATGCTTACCTCATTCCTGGCCTCCTAAGTTGGAGAAAGGAGTTTTTCAGGCTCAAGAAGGGGTTCCTGGATGGTCAGTCGAGGAGAAACTGGTGGAGTCCTTGGTAGGGTTGAAGCTTCTGGCTGAGGAGAAGATGGATCCATCCCTGGTGAAGTTGGAAGTTCTGCTTGAGAAGAGGATGGCTGGATTCCTGGTGAAGCTGGGACTTCTGCTTGAGAAGAGGATGGCTAAATTCTTGGTGAAGCTGGAGCTTCTACTTGAGGAGAGGATGGTTGGATCATTGGTGAAGCTGGATTTGAAACATGTTGAGGAGAAGAACTCTCCACAGTTTGGCTCACCAATGTTTCCTCTGCGAATGGTAAGTAGAGGGTAAATGCCAATGAAGAAAATGTTTTTGAAAAAGGAAAAGATATGGTGAAGATCTTACCAGTAGATGGGGCATTGGCAGATTCTATAGTGATTGATGGTTGCTGGGCTCTGGTCTGAAATTACACGAGATAAAATTATCAGGATGAAGAGTGATTTTATGCTCAGGAAGGAAAAGATGTTAACCTCAATAAGAGCTCTTTTAGATGTTCTTTTCTTCTTGGCAGCTGGAGGAGCAACCAGGGATGGAGCTTTCCTTTTATGAGAGGCTGAACTGATGAGAGTTGGGTCTGATGTGGCATATCTGGACATCAGTTGAGCCAAGGTGGTGGAATTAAATCCCAAGGCACAGATTGGGCCCGCAATGTTGTAAGAGATTGTCCTAGCACGAGGGGCAGGCACTGTATCCTCCAGAAAATTGAGGACCAGGAGTGTCCCGGTGGTCGTTGGATGACCGCTCCTCAGTGATGAGTGATTGACAACGGGTGTTGAACTGACTCTTGGCTTAGTGCGCAGGTGTAGGCTGCGGCCTAGTTCGTGTTGTTGCAGGTGAAGAACGGGCACGAAAGGTCTTCAGCCTTGAGGGGCCTCCGGGAGATGGAGAGACAAGTAGGCTCGGTTCGAGGGACCCGGTGGACAGCGGGACTGGGTGCGGGTCACATGGTGGCGACACAAGCAAGACGAAGTCATGAACAAGACGGAGACGGGATCCGGGCGTGTCGGGAAGCTTCGAGGCGGAGGACACGCGGCGGGATCGCATGGCTTCCGTCGGGAGGACGCGGGGTGCGGCAAAGGCGTGGCTGTCCGATGGCAAGACCCACAAACATTACCTAAATGCCCCTGCGTGGGTTGTATCACCAGTAGTTAAGTTAGGGGTACTCGAGTCATTTACCACTCTGGCGGGACCCGATATATAAGCCATGAGGGTGTGTGGATGGCTCTCTCTCTCCGCGATTTAGGGTTTCATTTCCTCCCTCCCATTTCTCATTTTCGTAGCTATTTTTCTTCCATTTTCTCTAGGATAGCATGAGAGCTTCATGAGAGATTTGTTGAGAGGGATGGATGCTAGGGCGGCATGCTAGACCTTGTGAAACTTTCCTGGTTTGTATAGAAGATTCGGAGTTGTGTTTTTCGTGTTCTTTTTGTGCTTGTTTTCGTGCCTTTGTTCCCGGTGCGATTCCGCGGATTTGAGTGGGTTTCTCCCTGGATTTCTTCGAGGAAAACATGGATAGATGTCTCGTGCATCTTTGTGATTGATCTTGTGCCCTCAAACGCCGGGAAACCACTTCGATTCGAAGATTTTCGTTCGGTGCTCCAGCTTTTGGTGGTGCTCAAAGGATTCGCGATTCCCAGTGATTTAGGGAGTTAGGAGGCAAGATTTTTGGGCTATAGCATCCTTGTGTGATGCTTTTCAATTCCCCAAACCCTTGTCTCCATAGCTTCAACCATTTGGGAAATCCGATGATGATTTGGTGGAGTTGACTTTCGGGGTCGGGCGTTTTCTGCTCTGTCCGCACCTGGCGGACGGTCCGCGAGGACCTGGCGGACGGTCCGTGCCGCTAGGGTTCGACCCGTGTTCTTCGTGTTCTTGCTCGCTTTTCGTTTCGATCCGTCGCGTTTTTGGTTTTCGGTTGGACGGAGTTTCGGACGGTCCGCAGCAGAGGGCGGACGGTCCACGGGTGCCTGGCGGACAGTCCGCGTGCTCCCCGCGGACGGTCCGTGGTGAGGGTGCGTCCCTGTTGGTTCTGTTTGGTTTTAACGGACGGTCCGCGGCAAGGGGGGCGGACGGTCCGCGGTCCCCTGCCGGACCGTACGCGCGGCTCATTGCAGACGGTCCGCCCTGTCTGGCCGGACGGTCCGCCTGAGGCTGCGAGCTTTGCTTCTTGGTTCGATTCCTCTCCTTCTTCTTTCGTGCTTCCGCGTGTGTTTCAAGGAATCGTTCCTAAGGCTAGAGGTTGATCGATAACCTCGTGGTCTTGGCGATTGGTGTGTGATTCGATCCATCACTTGTGTGTGACCGGAATTTGACTAGGGTATAGGCCGGGTTCTTCGAGAAGAATTTTACCGGCTCCTATTCACCCCCCCCCCTCTCTAGTCGCCATCTGAGCGTACGTTGAGATGGCGTACGTTGAGCGGGGCGGTTCGCCGCACTTCGATGGCACGGGTTACCACAAGTGGGCGGCCCGAATGATGATCTTTCTTCATGGGAAGCTGTTGGATTTCATTGTGCTTGACAAGACATATGCTATTCCGGTCAACATCCATACTCTTATGGTGACCGATGCTGGTGCTAAGGCCAAGTATGAGGCTAATGCAAAAGCCGTTGATCACTTGGTCCGAAGCTTGTGTGAACCAGAGTTTGAGCGTGTTCGCCATTTGAATCCTGCTTGGCAAATTTGGGAGAAGTTGTTGGTTGCTAACGGTGGTGATAACCATGTGAAGGCTCGCCTCTTTGTCTCTTACCGGATGCAATATGAGAATTTCACTCCACTTCCCGGTGAGGACATTGATGCGATGTTTTAGAGGTTCACCGCCATCGTGAACAACATGAAAGCTAACGTTGAGGATTTTCCTTACACCGAGCATGATCAGGCTTTGAAGCTCTTGCATGTCTTGGACCCAAATGTTTGGGGTGCTAAGGTTGAGGCCATAAAGGAGTCTGGGCAATATTTGACTATTGAGTTGGATGACCTCTTTTCTAAGCTCAAGTCGGCTGAGGTTGACAGGAAGTTGCAATCCAAGCATGAGGGCTCGACTGACCATAGTCTTGCTCTTGTGGGCGGATCAAAGGGCAAATCTAACCCTTCCTATCGACAGTTTTCGTTGTCTTCTCTTATGTCCATTCCAGATGAGGAGTTTGATGTGCTGGGCGAGGAGGAGCTGGCCTTGCTCTCAAGGAGGTTTGATCGACTACACGAGAGTCAGAGGAATGCAAGGCGGAGCTCAGGGACGTGCTACAAGTGTGGCAAGCGAGGCCACTTCATCGCCGAGTGCCCGGAAGCGGAGGAGAACAAGTACAAGGTGAACGAGTAAAAGGCACACCCGAGGCGTGAAGACAAGTACTCCTCCAAGGGAAAGCACTTCAACAAGTCCAAGAGCAAGGACAAGGACAAGCGGAGACCGAGCAAGAGCGGCTACAAGAAGAACATGGCAAGAGCGATGGTGGCCGGTGCGAGCGACGTCGACTCAAGTTCAAGCGACGAGCAGTCAAGCTCAAGCAGCGAAGATGAAGACGCCGGGAGGCGCAAGGGCAAGAAGAGTGCAAGTTGGAACCTCAGCGGGTTGAGCTGTGTGGCGCTTGAGGGCTTTTGTGGCATGGCCCATAGCTCAAGCAGCAAGAAGAGCGAGAAGGAAGACAGCGACTCCGACTCGGAGGATGAGGTAAATCGTGACCCCGACTCTTTGCTTGCTGAGATCGCTAGGTTGAATGGCTTGATTGACAACCGTGATAGTGTGCTAAGAGATGCCAAAAAGATGAGGAAAGATCTTAGGGCTCAACTTGAGAATGCTAGTGAGAAAGTAGGAGAGTTAGAGTCGAAATTGCTTGAATTGAAACTTGAGAATGACTCTTTGAAACTTGCTCCTACTACTCCTGATGATGTTGAATGTCTTGAGTGTGATGCATGGTTGAATGAGATCAAGTTGCTTAATGAGAAGAATGCTTCCACTTTGGCTAAACTAGATGCTCTTAGGACTGAATATGATGAGCTTAAGGCTAGACCCACTTTGCTTGGTGCTTGTAAATCATGTCCTACTATGCATGCTAAGCTTGTTGATGCACGTTCTACCATTAGTTCTTTGGAAGCATCTTTGAAATCTTTTGTTGCAAATGCATTCTCTAGCTGTGATGAAGTTACTTTGCGCAATCTTGAACTTACTTCCCGTTTGGATGTCATCTATGAGGAGAATTATTATTTGAGGAAGGTGTTGGGTTGGTTGTCTGGGCAGGAACCTCAATTGAAAATCATGATTGAGGAGTTCAAGAGAGCTGATGGTCGTGGTTTGGGGTTTGAGAAGTTGGGTGAGAAAGTGGGAGAGAACAGTGGGGAGAGTGTGTATGAGAAGTGTGTTGAGTCTAACCCCGAGTTTGAGGTGATCGGAGACATCCAAGTCCCACTTCCAAAAGCACCCAAAAACTCTTTCACACCAAAGCCCAACCACCTTTGCAACAAGCTTGACACAACGCAAGATCCACCCAAATTCCCACCTAAGACAAATGACCTCAAGAAACCTGTGAAGTTTGTGAGTGAGAAGGGTGTGAAGCCTAGTGAGAAGCCAGAGCCAAAACCAAAACCCATCCCCTTCAGGTGTGAGTATTGTGGCAAGGAGAGGCACCTTACAGAGTTTTGCTACAAGAGGAAGAGGGATGAGAGGCTTGCTAGGGAGCAAGCAAACCAAGACAGGTATCGCCAGTCTCATGGTATTCCTGAGCCTAGAGTGCCACTTCCACAGGGTGTGGGAAGTGTGAGGAGTGTTGGCAGGTTACCACAGAGAGGTGGTGGTGCGAGGTTTGAGAGGAGAGATGATGGTGTGTGTGCTGGTGAGAGGTTTGGTCGGGCTCGTGGTGGTTTTGCTGGACGTCCTCCTACTCGTCCTCAATACGGGTTTAGGGGAGATGATCGCAGCTTTGGGTTCCGGAGGAACTACGGACCGCATTTTCCCCCTCGTGGTGCTCGTACTCCTTCCATGGGACATGGGAAGCTTGGTGCCAAGGGAATGATGTTTGCTAACCCCTCTTTTGAGCAGATGGCTCGACACTGGTTCAACTTTCTGTGTGCTAACCCCAGTGTCGAGTCGCTAGCTCATTCTCGTTCTTGTTTCTGACTGCAGGTAGGAGGCTTGGAGGAAATTTGGTTGATCGACTCCGGGTGTTCTCGACACATGACCGGAGATAAGAAGTGGTTCTCCAGCCTCACCCCAGTGAAGGAAAAGATGTACATCACATTCGGGGACAATGGACGAGGAAGGGTGATGTCTGAGGGTGTTGTGCATGTGAGTGACAAGGTAACATTGAAGAGAGTGGCTCTTGTGAAGTCTTTGGGTTTCCATTTGCTTTCGGTTTCTTAGTTGCTTGATGAGGGTTTTGAGGTGCGTTTCAAGTTTGGCGAGTCTCGTCTGCTTGATTCTCGAGGGGATGTTGTCTGTATGATCATCCCCGAGGGTCAGATTTTCAGGGCTGATTTCTCTCGTTCTTTGGGTCCTGCTCGCTGTTTGATGGCTAGTCCTTCTTCTGATTTGTGGAAATGGCATAGGCGGTTGGGACACTTGAGCTTTGATTTGGTTTCCCGCTTGAGTGGTCTTGACCTTGTCCGAGGATTGCCGAGGTTGAAGCTTGAGAAGGATTTGGTTTGTGCTCCGTGTAGGCATGGCAAGATGGTAGCCACTCCCCATCCACCTCTGACTGATGTCATGACCGAGCGTCCGACAGAGCTGTTGCACATGGACCTTGTTGGGCCAGCTCGAGTTCGCTCGGTGGGTGGAAAGTGGTATGTCCTTGTTGTGGTGGACGATTACTCTCGCTATGCTTGGGTGTTTTTCTTGGAGGATAAGAGTGAGACATTTGGTTTTGTGCGAGATCTGATCGTGAGGTTGAAAAACGAGAGGCATGGAAATGCTATTCGAGCTATTCGCAGTGATAATGGCTCAGAGTGCAAGAACTCTCGTTTTGATGCCTTTTGTCGTGATCTAGGTCTTGAACATCAGTATTCGACCCCTTATGTGCCCCCTCAAAATGGAGTCGTGGAAAGGAAAAATCGGACTCTTTGTGAGATGGCTAGGACGATGCTCGATGAGCACAAGACTCCTAGGAGGTATTGGGCTGAGGCGGTCAATACGGCTTGTCATGTTTCCAACAGGATTTTATTGCGAGCTTTCAAGAAGAAGACCTGTTATGAGCTTATGCATGGTCGGGCACCCAAGGTGAGTCATTTCCGAGTCTTTGGCTGCAAATGCTTTATTCTGAAGAAGGGAAAACTCGACAAGTTTGAGGCTAGGTCTAGTGATGGTATTTTCTTTGGATATGCTAACCATTCTAGAGCCTATAGGGTGCTTAATCTTGAGACTAACAAAATCATGGAGACTTGCAAGGTAACCTTCGACGAGACAATGCCATGTACCTCTCTTGGCTTTGAATGTGCAGGTGACGAGGAGATGGCCAAGGACCTCTTTGAAGAGGAGAAGGACGAAGCTGGAGATGATGATGGGGAGAACCATGCGCCTGAAGCTGAGTGTGTACCGACTACTTCCCCTACGACCACTACGGAGCGTGGACCGTCTACTTCATGGACAACGACGGTGCGACAAAAGGACCAGGCGAGAGAAGCTGAAGTTGAGGGGGAGGTAGTCTCGAGGCGTGAGGCTCCCCGGCGGATTCAAGAAGTGCATCCCCTGTCGAAGATCATTGGGAACATCGACGAACGCACTACACGGTCAAGGTCCAAGAATTCCTCTCATTTTGCTCATGCTGCTTTTGTTGCCACCTTTGAGCCCAAGGACATTGGACACGCTTTATCTGATGCAAACTGGGTCAATTCTATGCATGAGAAGTTGGAAAACTTTGAGAGGAACCAGGTGTGGGAGTTAGTTGAACCACCTCCAAATTGCCATCCCATAGGAACCAAGTGGGTTTGGAAGAACAAAGAGGGAGAGAATGGGATGGTTGTGAGGAACAAGTCCAGACTTGTTGCTCAGGGGTTTAGTCAGAAGGAGGGGATCGACTATGAGGAGACCTTTTCTCCTGTGGCCCGTCTTGAGGCAATTCGAATCCTTCTAGCCTTTGCCGTGGCTAAAGGGTTAAAGTTGTTTAAGATGGATGTGAAGAGTGCTTTTCTGAATGGGGTCATAGAGGAGGAGGTGTATGTGAAGCAGCCACCTGGGTTTGAGAGCGAGTTGTACCCGCACAGGGTATACAGGTTGAAAATGGCTCTGTATGGGTTGAAATAGGCGCCCCGTGCTTGCTATGGGAGATTGAGAGGTTTTCTGTTGAGCAGAGGGTTTGTGATGGGTACCGTGGATAGGACCTTGTTTCTCCTCAAGCATGGAAATGACTTGTTGATTGTTTAGATATACGTGGATGATATTGTCTTTGGTGGCTCGTCACATAACCTTGTTGCCAAGTTTGCAGATGAGATGAGCAGGGAGTTCGAGATGAGCATGATGGGCGAGTTGCAGTATTTTCTCGGGCTGCAGATCAAGCAAGTGAAGGACGGTACATTCATACACCAGACCAAGTACACGAAAGACATGCTGAGGAAGTTCCAGATGCAAGATGTGAAGCCAATGTCTACTCCCATGGGGAGTACGGCCACTTTGGATGCGGATGAGGATGGAGAACCAGTGGACCAGCGGGAGTACAGGATCATGATCGGCTCCCTCCTCTACTTGACGGCGACGAGGCCAGACATACAGTTCAGCATGTGTCTGTGCGCTCGTTTTCAGGCTTCGCCGAGGACATCACATCAACGAGCCGTCAAGAGGATTTTCGGTACCTACGATCGCCCTCGGTCTTGGCCTTTGGTATTCGTCCTCCTCGACTCTTTCTCTTCATGGTTTTTCCGATGCGGATTTTCTTTGGTTGTCGAGTCGAGAGGAAGTCTACTTCTGGTACTTGCCAGTTTCTTGGGTCTTCGTTGGTCTCATGGTCTTCCCGCAAGCAGTCTAGTGTAGATCAGTCTACCACCGAGGCGGAGTATGTTGCAGCCGCGAGTTGTTGTTCCCAGCTGCTGTGGATTTCGTACACTTTGAGAGACTTTGGTGAGGAGTGCACCCAGATCCCACTTCTTTGTGATAGCACTAGTGCCATAAGCGTAGCCAAAAACCCAGTGCTTCACTCCATAACCAAACACATAGAAGTAAGGTATCATTTCTTGAGGGACAATGTGGAGAAAGGAACCATTGTGTTGAGTCATGTCCCTACCCAAGATCAGCTAGCCGACATCTTTACAAAGCCTCTCGACCAAGCTACATTTGTATGCTTGCGGGGGGAACTTGGGGTTTGTTGCCCTTTCTAGTTGATTCTTGGGGGATTTTCTCTTGTACCATATGTATCATACCATGTTTTACTTTGATGTATATACATGCTTTGCTTGATGTATAAACCATGGTAGGATAGCCATCTTGTCATATATCATGTTGCCTTTGTATCATATTGCATTTTAGGATGATGAGCTTCTTTCATATGCCATATTTGAGTTTCTTTGGCTATTTGTGAGATTTTGGTCATATGTGTGGAGAAATGGTGATGTGAGGCTATGCTCTTGGAATATTTGAGATATATGTGTGGTGAGATAGCCCTTTGTGAAATAAATGCTAATCTTGACTAATTTTTGATGAAATATGCTCCACTCGTGTGTAGTTGTGTATCCATGTCGCAGTTTGGTCTAAATGTGCATTTCATGCTTAGATTGTGCTTGGATGCCTTGTTCTTGCATTTGGGCCAAAGGCCGAATATCATTGTGAATGTTTAGCCTATGTTGCATTCATGGGGGAGCATAAGCTTCTTTTTGCCGCAAAGGCACTTCATGTACCATGAAATGATTAATCTTGAAAAGAAGTGTATATTGCTTGAAAAAATGCTCCATCCATCATGTCTATGCTTAAAATGTCTTATCTTTCACAGATGGGTGCAAAACATGTTGCATGATGTTCACCAGTGGAGAAGTCTCCCCGAAGTGGACACATGGCTCATGAGCTTTGACATGACATGCTTTGCTTTATGGGTGTTTGCCATGATCTTTTGCTGAGAATTTGATATCCTTGTATGATCTTTGAATGGTATGCATGTTTGTGGCTCAAGTGTGACATGGATAGGCTTTTACATGTGAAGCGAGTCTTCTTTTGGTAAAATTGCTTCAATCTGAAAATTCTGCTTTGTCACATGCTTGTATTTTCATATATTACTTGTGGCAATGCTTTGACTATGCTATGATTCATTTGTGTGATCTTTGTCTCATTTTTAGCCTTTGACACTAGATTTGGCCTATTTGAGAAGCTCATGTAGATGTTTATATGCTTTGCTTTGCATTTCTGCATTTTCACCTTGATTCATACATTGTCAACAAGGGGGAGAAGAGGTGAGCTTAATGAAAATTCAGAAGAGGTGAGCTGAAATTTGGAAGTTTGCATCCACATGTTCAGGGGGAGTTTGAATTTCTTCAAGGGGAGCTTTCTTGCTGTTTTCAGTGTGGATTTTGTGATTTGCTTGGCTTGTGACCTTTCTTTGCCTTTCTTTGGTTTTGGTCATGAGTTGAGCTTCTTTGTTTTTCTTTCTTCTTTCTTTCTTTCTTTCTCTGAATTTCATTTCGCGTTGTGTGTTGTCAATGCACTCATCAAGGGGGAGATTGAGGACCAGGAGCGTCCCGGTGGTCGTTTGATGACCGCTCCTCAGTGATGAGTGATTGACAACGGGTGTTGAACTGACTCTTGGCTTAGTGCGCAGGTGTAGGCTGCGGCCTAGTTCGTGTTGTTGCAGGTGAAGAACGGGCGCGAAAGGTCTTCAGCCTTGAGGGGCCTCCGGGAGATGGAGAGACAAGTAGGCTCGGTTCGAGGGACCCGGTGGACAGCGGGACTGGGTGCGGGTCACATGGTGGCGACACAAGCAAGACGAAGTCATGAACAAGCGAGCCGGTGCACGTTGGCGGTCAAGTCAAGTGGTTTGGCGGGAGGCTGGACCGAGCACGCGGGGTTTGGTGGTTTGACCACAAAACCATCGGCGGACGGTTTCTTGGTTTGGACATCAAAACCAAGTCCGAGGGCCCAACACGACGGAGACGAGATCCGGGCGTGTCGGGAAGCTTCGAGGCGGAGGACACGCGGTGGGATCGCATGGCTTGCGTCGGGAGGACGCGGGGTGCGGCAAAGGCGTGGCCGTCCGATGGCAAGACCCACAAACATTACCAAAATGCCCCTGCGTGGGTTGTATCGCCAGTAGTTAAGTTAGGGGTAGTCGAGTCATTTACCACTCCGGCGGGACCCGATATATAAGCCATGAGGGTGTGTGGATGGATCTCTCTCTCCGCGATTTAGGGTTTCATTTCCTCCCTCCCATTTCTCATTTTCGTAGCTATTTTTCTTCCATTTTCTCTAGGCTAGCATGAGAGCTTCATGAGAGATTTGTTGAGAGGGATGGATGCTAGGGCGGCATGCTAGACCTTGTGAATCTTTCCTGGTTTGTATAGAAGATTCGGAGTTGTGTTTTTCGTGGTCTTTTTGTGCTTGTTTTCGTGCCTTTGTTCCCGGTGCGATTCCGCGGATTTGAGTGGGTTTCTCCCCGGATTTCTTTGAGGAAAACATGGATAGATGTCTCGTGCATCTTTGTGATTGATCTTGTGCCCTCAAACGCCGGGAAACCACTTCGATTCGAAGTTTTTTGTTCGGTGCTCTAGCTTTTGGTGGTGCTCAAAGGATTCGCGATTCCTGGTGATTTAGGGAGTTAGGAGGCAAGATTTTTGGGCTATAGCATCCTTGTGTGACGCTTTTCAATTCCCCAAACCCTTGTTTTCATAGCTTCAACCGTTTGGGAAATCCGATGATGATTTGGTGGAGTTGACTTTCGGGGTCGGGCGTTTTCTGCTCTGTCCGCATCTGGCGGACGGTCCGCGAGGACCTGGCGGATGGTCCGCGCCGCTAGGGTTCGTCCTGTGTTCTTCGTGTTCTTGCTCGCTTTTCGTTTCGATCCGTCGCGTTTTTGGTTTTCGGTTGGACGGAGTTTCGGACGGTCCGCAACAGAGGGCGGACGGTCCGCGGGTGCCTGGCGGACAGTCCGCGTGCTCCCCGCGGACGGTCCGTGGTGCGGGTACGTCCCTATTGGTTCTGTTTGGTTTTAACGGACGGTCCGCGGCTCGGCCGGACAGTCCGCGGCAAGGGGGCGGACGGTCCGCGGCCCCCTGCCGGACGGTCCGCGCGGCTCATTGCAAACGGTCCGCCCTGTCTGGCCGGACGGTCCGCCTGAGGCTTCGAGCTTTGCTTCTTGGTTCGATTCCTCTCCTTCTTCTTTCGTGCTTCCTCGTGTGTTTCAAGGAAACGTTCCTAAGGCTAGAGGTTGATCCATAACCTCGTGGTCTTGGCGATTGGTGTGTGATTCGATCCATCGCTTGTGTGTGACCGGAATTTGACTAGGGTATAGGCCGGGTTCTTCGAGAAGAATTTTTATCGGCTCCTATTCACTCCCCCCCCCCTCTCTAGTCGCCATCTGATCCTTCAAAAATGGCAAAGGATCATGGTTAGTAAAGAAGGACATAATTGAGAAAGAGGAAAAATAAGTATATTACCTCTAAAATTGGCTGGGAATCAGCCATTATCTCAAGACAAAAAGAATGTACTGGCTCGTTGAAGGTGTGATCATGGAATTCTTGGCACCAGGAAGTAAAGGAGGGATGAGCTATTGTTGTTGCCACAAAGGGCCTAGGTGCATAAACAGTTGAGCTGTATTGATACTCAAAGACCCTTTTTGCTTGCAGGAGTTCCTTAATATCCTCTCTGGGCTTGAGGAATTCATGAAGAAATAGCCTTGGGGCACTGGGCCACATCCTAGCTGTCTGGTCATCATATTTGGTTGGTAGTATTCAAAGGTGCTCTGATTTTGCCTTCCTCCATTGAATTCTGCTGGCAGGATGCATGGATGAATGAAGATGTTGAAAATTGCTATGGATTTTACATCATTGCATCCGGTTTCAAAACTGAATTCACAAGGGAGAGTCAAGTTGTCATTGTTCAGATATGGGAGCCAAAGGGGATTGGCAAAACCTTTGAAGAAGAGCTCAAAAAGTTGGCTGATGTTTTGGTCGATGGATATGGTTGAGGCAGCTTCTCCATAAGTCTGGCAACCTTTGGTGATCTGGGTTTCCCCTTCCTTGTAGTTGGCTGAAGGAAAGTGCCGTTGTTAAGGTCAATACCAACGATCTGGTGCATGTATAGCTGTAGCCACATTTGAACAAACCACCAGGGGCCATTGACACAGGAGATCTTCTGGCTAGTGTGCATCAAGTAGGTGGTCTGGTGAAGCATGTGGTATACACTTCCTAGGAGGTATTTTCCAAGAGGAACAAGATTATCAATAGCCAAGTCCTCAGCCATTACAATGTGGTTCAGGGTTGGCTCATTGGCTTTGCCGCAGAAGATGAATCTCCATAGACACATGTTCAGAAAGGCCCTGTATTCAACCTCAGACAAAGGGTCATCAGACATATATTTTTGGATATACCTCTTATATCCAACTCCTGTTCTCAAACCTGTTTGCTTGGAGGAACATTTGTACTTGTATGGGTACACGGATCCTGTGATATCAAGGCCAGTTATCATATATACATTGGCCAAAGTGGGAGACATTGTCCCATGACCAAAAAGGAAAGCATTGACACCATTCGACCAAAAATGACAAGCTGCAATCAGAAGATTCTCATTTTTGGGTGTTTCAGCCAAGGATAATTCCAAACAATGAGCAATGCGAAGGTTGTCCCAATTGCTTGTTTTAGCGTTGTCATCATCAAGCATCCTCTTATACCAGTTCCTCCAACCTGCAATTGGGGGCAGGGGCCAGTCTCTGAAGGCATCTTGCCATTCATGGGGTTTCGACAAAGCTGCTTTGAAGGGGATTCGCGGAGATTCGGCTTCAATGAACTCGAGAGGGTCAGAGGTTCTCACGAGCCCGAGGAAATAGGATGGTGATTGGTCCTCGACGGGGATCAAAATCTCGGCGGCTAGAGCCTATCAAGAACAAGAAAAGGCAAGAAGAAAAATCTAAGATGGAATTCGAAAAAATAATACCAAATGAGCCTTAGGAGGGTGAGATTTACCTGAAGAACTTGGTCTTGGTCCGCCATTTGAAGATTTGAGCTCGAAAGTTTGATGAACTAAGGTTTGGATCTGAGCGAAGATTCCAACGGTTGGAGGAGGAAAGAACGGGTGTTGAACGGATTTAGCTCGGAGATGTTGAGCATTTATAGTCAATTCCGAAATAAAATCACTTTTCATCCCGTAATTGAAGGGGCATATGCTAAAACCAAAAATTGGTACAGGAAAGAGGCTGACTTGTGGGCCGAGTTTGGTAAAGAAACACCATTCGGCAGAAAATTCTCCTCAAAGTATTCGGTAAAGATACCTGCGGTCGGTAGTACGTCATCATTCGGCAGAAGGGCGTTTTTCACTTGAAAAAGGAAGCATTGGGGAATACGTGATGATGTGGCCTGGATATGAGGAAGGGACGAATTGATGACGAGTGCGAGATGGACATTGGCGCCGGGACATTAATTTAGGCAATGAATGTTGTACTCGTAGTCGACCAGGAGTCGTGTTAGGACAAGGGTATAAATATAAACCCTTGGTGTTTGTAATAGGGACCGAACAATTTCACAACAAACCGGCCCCGCGCCAAACTTCGACTCCTTTAGTCGAGTCGTCGAGTTCTTCGAGAGGAGCCATCGATCTATCGACCTCCGTAAGTACCGACAACCTTGTATCATGTCTAGTATCATGCGGTGGATTTAGATCGTGATGCAAGTAGTCTTGTTACCATGCTTAGTATCATGCGGTGGATTTAAGCTTGGTTCAAGAGGGTTTCTTGTTAGATCATGAGCCATGCGGTAGGCTAAGATCTAGCTTGGAGCTAGTTATCGGCTCTGTTAGATTTGGCAAGATCTAATAGATTCATTAAGTTACCATGTGTTGCTTTGGATTTAGCTTTATGTTTAATTCATGTAACACTTTTTTGCCCAATCTAGATCGATTAGTTTCGGCTCAACCTCTTTGAGATCCATGCGTTATACTTTCAAATCTTTGGGTTTATACATGGCAAACGGATCATGTGCTCTCAATAGCCGAATTTAGATCAATCTAGATTGTCACGTGTTGCGGGTTCAAGCTTGTTGACTTTTCAATGTTTGTTCCTTCTCCATGGAACCCGAATCGGCTGTACAACCGTATTCAGCAATTCTATCACAAGTGAAACGTGTTCATAAGCTTGTTTTAAATAATATATGCTTTTAGCCTTCCATGTTTAGATTGTATCATGCGATGGATTGATCTATTCTTGGTTGGTGGTGTGGTTTCAAACAAGTCGTATCATGCGGTGGATTAACTTGTTTGGTGTCACGCTCGACGGGTTTGAAAGTACGTAGACATGCGGTAGACTAGTGCTTTTGGCCTATCCACGCTTTTTAACTTCAAATTTATAATCATGTTTTCACCTGCGTGCAATGCTATTTAAACAAAGACTGATCTTTCGTCATGCCTACATCATGCATTCAGCTATGTCCTGTTTTAAGAGCTCCCGAATGATATTCGAACTGCTGACAGATAGCTTGTTGTAGCTATATGTCATTTTTATTGGCTTTATTGAAGGATCAGATGGCGACTAGAGAGGGGGGGGAGTGAATAGGAGCCGGTAAAAATTCTTCTCGAAGAACCTGGCCTATACCCCAGTCAAATCCCTGTCATACACAAGCGATGGATCGAACCGCACACCAATCGCCAAGACAACGAGGTTATGGATCAACCTCTAGCCTTAGGAACGATTCCTTGAAGCACACGCGGAAGCACGAAAGAAGAAAGGGAGGAATCGAACCAAGAAGCAAAGCGCGCAGCCTCTGGCGGACCGTCCGGCCAGACAGGGCGGACCGTCCGCGATGGGCCGCGCGGACCGTCCGCGGGGTACCGTGGACCGTCCGCACCCTTGCCGCGGACCGTCCGCCCGAGCCGCGGACCGTCCGTTAAAACAAACGGAACCACCCGGTGGCACACCGCGAACCACGGACCGTCCGCGGGGAGCACGCGGACTGTCCGCTAGGCACCCGCGGACCGTCCGCCCGCTACTGCGGACCGTCCGAAACTTCGTCCAACCAAAACTCAAAAACGAGACGGATCGAAACGAAAGGCGAGCAAGAACACGAAGAACACGGGACGAACAAGAGCGGCGCGGACTGTCCGTCAGGAGGGCGCGGACCGTCCGCGAGGCTCGGACAGAGCAGAAAAACGCCCGACCTCGCAAGTCAACTCCCCCAAATCATCATCGGATTTCCCAAACGGTTGAATCTGTGGAGACAAGGGTTTGGGGACTTGAAAAGCGTCACACAAGGATGCTATAGCCCAAAAATCTTGCCTCCTAACTCCCTAAATCACCGGGAATCGCGAATACTTTAAGCACCACCAAAAGCTTGAGCACTGAACGAAAACTCTCGAATCGAAGTGGTTTCCCGGCGTTTTAGGGCACAAGATCAATCACAAAGATGCGCGAGACATCTATCCATGTTTCCCTCAAAGAAATCCGGGGAGAAACCCACTCAAATCCGCGGAATCGCACCGAGAACAAAGGCACGAAAACAAGCACAAAAAGACCACGAAAAACACAACTCCGAATCTTCTATACAAACCAGGAAAGATTCACAAGGTCTAGCATGCCGCCCTAGCATCCATCCCTCTCAACAAATCTCTCATGAAGCTCTCATGCTAGCCTAGAGAAAATGGAAGGAAAATAGCTACAAAAATGAGAAATGGGAGGGAGGAAATGAAACCCTAAGTCGCGGAGGAGGAGCGCCATCCACACACACTCATGGCTTATATATCAGGTCCCGCCGGAGTGGTAAATGACTCGACTACCCCTAACTTAACTACTGGCGATACAACCCACGTAGGGGTATTTAGGTAATGTTTGTGGGTCTTTCCATCGGACGGCCACGCCTTTGCCGCACCTCGCGTCCTCCCGACGCAAGCCATGCGATCCCGCCGCGTGTCCTCCGCCTCGAAGCTTCCCGACACGCCCGGATCCCGTCTCCGTCGTGTTGGGCCCTCGGACTTGGTTTTGAGGCCCAAACCAAGAAACCGTCCGCCGATGGTTTTGTGGGGAAACCACCAAACCCCGCGTGCTCGGTCCGGCCTCCCCGCCAAACCACTTGACTCGACCGCCACCGTGCACCGGCTCGATTGTCCATGACTTCGTCTTGCTCGTGTCGCCACCATGTGGCCCGCACCCAGTCCCGCTGTCCACCGGGTCCCTCGAACCGAGCCTACTTGTCTCTCCATCTCCCGGAGGCCCCTCAAGGCTGAAGACCTTTCGCGCCCGTTCTTCACCTGCAACAACACGAACCAGGTCGCAGCCTACACCTGTGCACTAAGCCAAGAGTCAGTCCAACACCCGTTGTCAATTACTCATCACTGAGGAGCGGTCATCCATCGACCACTGGGACGCTCCTGGTCCTCATTTATAGCCGTAAATACAGAACTGTCTGGTACCACCCCGCGAGTTCCAAGTTTTATCTAACTGCTTTTCATCCTTTGTCAGTTTCAGGAAAATTGACTGGCACGCTTCATATTCAGCATGTGTATTAAGCCAGCTTTGTTCGGCTTGCTGTGTGCTTGGCGTGAGGTGCTAATTTTACGTCAACATCACAATGGAAGGGTTTCGGTTTTAGATTTGATTTTGGGTTCTCTTTGGGCTCTGGTTTCTCCTCACTCAGTTTCTCCTCACTCGGTTTTTCTCTCTTCTTCCCAAAGAACTCATTCCCCAAGACACTCTTGAACTTGATGGGTTTCTAGAAGTTGTCGGTTTGTGGAGGAAACACGGGTGGAGCTAGGGTTGTGTCTAGTCGGTTCCTAAGATGATTCGGCTTAGGAACAAAGGAATTTTTGTGGTGTGGTTTAGGTGGCTCTGGGATATCACTCTCACCACTTTCCTCACCAGCCTTCTTTGCCCCAAGCGCTTCCCCATCCTGGCGTTTGTATGTCTCGATCATTATCCTCAACTGAGGCTCATGACCAGACAACCAACCCATCAACTTTCTCAACTCATCATTTTCATCCTCAAACGATCAACATAGTGTGCAAGCTCCATATTCTTCACAACATTTATTTCACGAGTAGAGAAAATAGTAGGAATAGGAGCTTTCAGCTGAGCCTCTAGAGATCTAGCATACACAAGCGAAACATCTAGTTTCTCATGCAAAATAGGGCAAGAAGTGCAAGCACCAAGCAAGGAGAGCCTAGATTTCATCTCATCTATCTCACCCTAAGCACATCTAGTTCCTCAACCTTGGAGGCATACTTCTCCTTAAGCACAGACAATTCACCAAGAAAAGTGGAACAATCAGTGCATTCAGGTTCATTGGTCACAACAGGAGCAGACTTAAGAGAATCTATTTGAGCCCTAGCATCATCAAGCAAAGATTCTAGCTCAATCACCTTCTCCTTAGCCTCTCCAAGCAAAGACCTATACTCCCTCTTCTCCTTGTTGATCTTTCTAAGCACATCATCACGGTTGTCAAGCAAGTCATTCAACCTAGCATTCTCTGCTATCAAGAAGGCTGGATCATTGTTTACCTCTTCCTCGGAGTCGGAGCCTGAGTCATCCTTGTTGCTCTTCTTGCTTGCGGAGCTATGTGCCATGCCACAAAAGCCTTGGGCGGCAAAGCACAAGCCATTGATGTTCTTGCTCGACCGCTTGCCCTTGTGCCGGTTCTCTTCTTCATCACTTGAGCTTGATGAAGAGTAGCAGGAGCTTGAGTCGATGTTACTCGCACTGGCCACCATTGCTCGCTCCTTCTTCTTGTGACCACCACTCTTCCTTGGCCTCCGCTCGGACTTGTTCTTGCCCTTGTAATCGTCCCTCGAGTGGTGCTTGTGGTCGGTCCTCGAATGGTGCTTGTGCTCGGGCTTGACCTCCATGGCTTCCGGGCACTCGGCGATGAAGTGCCCGTGCTTCCCGCACCTGTAGCACATGTCTGAGCTCCTCCAAGTGTTCTTCCGGTTCGTGTACATGCGCTCAAACTGCCTGCTCAACAACTCTAGATCCTCCTCACCCGGCACATCGAACTCCTCATCTGGCATGGACACAAGGCAAGACAAAAATAATGTCTCGAAGATATGTTAGCATTAGTCCTTGAACCAGATACGAGAGCCAGACTATGGGGATCAGTCGGGTTCTCGAACTTAGCACGCACCCCACGATCCACCTCGGACGACTTGAGCATGGAAAACAGCTCGTCCACTATGAGGGTCTCATACTTCTCCGACTCTAGGATGGCCTCGACCTTCCCACTCCACACGGTATGATCCAGAGAATGCAAGAGCTTGACAGCCCTGTCATGGTCATCATACGGGAGCACGGCCACATTAGCCCTCATGTTTTTCACGATCACCGTGAAACGCTGAAACATGGCATCTATAGACTCACCGGGGAGATGAGTGGAATTCTCGTACTCTCTCCGGTAGGTCGCGAACAGCCGAGCCTGAACTTGAGCTTTCCCGGCATGAGCATTCTTCAACTACTCCCAAATCCTGCACGCCAAATCTTCTGCCCGAACCCGTTCAAATTCGGATTCACACAAAGAACGGTACAAGTGGTCGATAGCCTTGTTGTTCACGTCGAACATGTCCCTCGATCTTAAAGCAAGGAAGTTCACTAGATGAACATAAGCTATGTTCATCATGACATCCCACAGGATCTGACCCTTGCCGCGGAGGAAAGCGGTCATCCGCCTTTGCCACATATGGTAGTTCTTACCATCAAAGTGTGGAGGACCTGAACTCTATTCCTAGTACGCCATCTTTGTATCTTAGACTGGTTAGAATCACGAAGATCCGTAACCGGATCTGATACCAATTGAAGGACCGATTAGGCGAACAGAGAGGGAGGAGTGAATGGGAGCCGATAAGAATTCTTCTCTAAAGAGAGAACTCGACCTTGCTGATGGTTAAATAATGCGTCAAGTTACGATCCGCATGCGCACAGGTCAGTTGTAGCTTTTCCCTTAGAGTATTCCCCCAAGGTTAATCAATCCGTGGAACAAGTGGATTGCTATGCTCAACTAAGCACTAATGTTGTTCATTTAAAGATCTTTATCAAATATGTGTAAGTAAGAAACTTAATCTAATTTAATCTAGGTTAAAGAAGACAAAGTAGAGAGTGATGGAAAGGAGATGTCAAGAACGTAGAACGCTTGTCCAAGGGATCTAGGATCACTTGAAGATGTAACCACCTAGCAAGAACAACCCGATCTAATCTATCGAAGGTAAAAGTGCACGGAGTCCAACCCTTTCCCTCTCGCATACTAGGTAAAAGTGCACGGAGTCCAACCCTTTCCCTCTCGCATACTAGTCACTACACGAGGGTAATCCGTGATCAAACACCAAGTGCACAAGATGTTGATGTGTTCTAGGCATGCATGATCAAAGGTGTGAACCAAGTTCATTATGTTTTCCGTCCCGCGCACTGACACTACACGACGGTAATCGCATAAAGAACAAAAGGAACAAGATAGCGAAGCTACGAGCGATGCATCCCCAAAGCAAGCCGACCGACCAATATGATTAAAGCACCATCAACATGAACATTAATATGATAGCAAAAGATTCAAAACATAGGTTCGGTGATTACAACTCAAGATCCCCCTTCAACCCCTAGGACAAACAAGAACTTTACCCCATAATGTTACTCATTGTAGAGTTGATCATGGTGTAGAATACCCCAAAGTAGATGAAGGCCATGAGTGCTCCCTTTGCGATCCAATCTGCTACTTGTTCTCGGTCTTGTGGCGGCAGATGACGAATGAATTTTTGCGTGGCTCTCGGCCAGGGGGGCTATAAATAGCACGAGAGGCAACTAGGTCAAAGGGGGTGTCGAACCAGGCCCGAAATGGGCTGGGTCGGTCAGCCCATGCCGGCCGGCCCAAGCCCGGTTCGGCCCCGGCTTCCTCCCCGGTTGCTTCTCGCGCGATTCCCTACTTGTGTGCACTTGCATGTGGGCCTTTGACGTCGTTTCCTTCACGGTTAAGGCTTGAATCTTGCTATCCAAGATTCGTCGTTTTCTGGTTGAGTCCCTGAAGATTTGCATGTTGACGCTTCGGTCCTCAGGTCATTTGGAGTCATGTTCATCGCATGTCTTGACTCTTGTCGGGCTTCATGATCTTCTTCTGAAGTGCTTGACGAACTTATCCCAAAAGTCTCCACTTTAGCGTAGATTTCCTGCGTAAACAATAAACTCCAAAATCGACATGCAAGAGGGAACTTGTTATATACGGGGGGTTAGTTCCAGTGGTTAGAATAATAAATCAATGCCAACATTAAAGGTAAACTCATGTCTAGGTTGACGGAAATCCACCGTCAACAACTCCCCCATGCTTAAACCTTGCTCATCCTCAAGTAAGCCTTTAATGAATATCAGTGTTGCCTTTCATTGCTTTATACCCTGCACTAGATCACACACGAGAAAACATAATGCTCTCAAAGATTTAATCATTAAAGTTTCATAATGTATTAGCCTTCATCCTTATGGAGGGTAGATATTAATTTAAGCACTTCCGACAAGTGTTTACCTCATTCTCCCAAATTTCAAATGAATCTTAGAAATTTTGAAATTAAGAGCAACATGAAGAAAAATATCTAGACTAAGTTCAAAAACAAACCTCCTTGCATCTTGCTCTTGTACTCTCATCTCATCTTGTCTCTCAAAGCCTATTCAATCTACTCCTTCCCCCTCTCAATATTTATACTGAAAGGCTTTATGTGGAGCTACATGGGAAAAGTTTAGTCCTACCAAGATATTATAAATGAGATGTTGTCAAAACAAGAAAAGCTTCTCATGGTCTTACTGAGATCGTCAAAAAAGTCATTGGAAAATAATGTTATGTCAAGGAGGGGGAGAGAAAAATACACACACGTTCAGATAGGTGGACATCTGCAAATGGCAAATAGTGATCCCGAGGCACAAAGGAAGTCATCGTTATCGGATTGCACATGGTTGGGAAAATGAGTTAGGATTTTAAATCTTGAAACTTTTGAGATTCCTAATGTACTTTAGAGAACTGGGGAGTTCACTTTATTTTTTTCTTTTCTTATACATATTTTTCTTTATCTCTCTTTTTTTCTTTATACTCATTTTTTTCTTTTTTCCGTTTTTTTTCATTATTATTTTTTTATTTGCTCCCCTTGAACTCTAAATTGCATTGTACCTACATCCTCCCCCATGCTTAGATGTTTGCTCGTCCTCGGGCAAAGAGGTGATAGAGATAAGGTAGGTACTAGAAATATTTTTCCTTTGGAGAGATACTTGAAATCTTCAACCTTGGCACCATCTTGCAATCTTCCTTGAATTGACGATCCATACTCAATGATAGGTTGTGGTCAAGGAGGTAAACACAAAAGATGATATTTTTGTTTTAAGGGTGGATATCCGGCGAGGTTTGTGAAATCTCCGATGTGGGGATACACAATGCACGGATAGAAAGGCTAGCAAAAAGAGAGATGCGCAAAAACGGAATGACTAGCTTCTTAGTTTCAAGCCAGAAAAATGAAGGCCTGAAATAACTCACCTAAAAATAATTCTTGTACACTATGGTTTATGCACTCAACATATATATATGGCTTTGGATAGGTAGAGCAAAATGCAAGTAGCATTAATTGACAAGGTTAGCATATATATTTTTTAGAACAAATCATCTTTAACTCATCCGAAATTTAGAGCATGAAAATAACACTATGTGTCTTAATTTTTATCATAACCTCGACAAAGATTAAGCTAGCATTTAGTTAATTTCAGATTCATATTAAAGAGAGCATTAGCTTAATCATGTAGGAAACAAGTACAAAAGTTGAGCAAAGTGGCAACTATTCATCATATATTATCATCGCATCAACTTAATATTTTTACCAAAGGTTGATCAAGGTGGGAAACTTTATTCATGGTGATCTTTAACACTAACACACATGCTGAAAATTAAATAAAGTAGAAGGCTATTTACAACTTACCTTGTTTTCGTCACTTAGTCTTGATGGTCCGGGTCACCATCCAAGGTGTAGACGTCAATGTATTTAATAGGCACAACATCAAGCTCCAGGAATACCTTGAGTCGTTGTCCATTCACAACATATTGATCTCCTTTGGCGTCTATGATTGTTACCGCTCCCGATGGTGACACTGAATATACGACGTACAGTCCATCCCATTTGCTTTGTAGTTTTCCTTTGCCGAAGACCTTGTATCGAGAATTGTATAGTAGGACCTTGTCTCTTTCCTTGAATTCCTTCTTATGCAATCTTTTATCATACCATCTCTTCATCCTTTCTTTATAGATGCTAGCGTTGTGATATGCCTTCATTCTTAGCTCTTCAAGTTCACTTATTTGAATCCTCCGCTTTATTCGTGCTGCATCAATATCAAGATTCATCTCCTTTATTGCCCAATAAGCCTTGTGCTCTAGTTCTACCGGTAAATGACATGTTTTTCCGTAAACAAACTGATAAGGGGTCATACCTATTGGTGTTTTATGTGCGGTCCGGTATGCCCACAATGCTCCGTCTAGCTTCTTTGACCAATCTTTTCCTCCTTTAGTCACCGTCTTCATGAGGATTCCTTTGAGTTGCTTGTTTGATGTTTCCGCTTGTCCATTTGTTGGTGGATGATAGGCCGTAGACACCCTATGCTCGATTCCCAACTTTGCCAAACATGTTTTAAAATCCTTGCCAATAAAGTGTGATCCACCATCACTTATTAAAATTCTAGGAACACCGTATCGAGGGAATATCACCGTCTTGATCATTTGAATAGCCTCTTCCATAGATGATTTCCGACATGGAATTGCTTCAACCCATTTTGATACATAATCAACTACGACCAAGATGTGTTTATATCCATTTGAGTTCATGAATGGTCCCATAAAGTCGATGCCCCAAACATCAAATAGATCTACTTGCAAATTATAATTCAGCGGCATTGCATTCCTTTGTGATATATTTCCACTCCTTTGGCACTCCGGCCAAGTTGCAACAAACCTTTTAGCATCCTCGTGCATCTCAGGCCAATAGAGTCTGCTTGCCCATACCTTTACTTGTGTTCTAAAATGTCCATAGTGTCCTCCATATTCCGACGAGTGGCATTTTCTTAGAATTTCTTCTCTTTCTTCCCGCGGCACACATCTTCTTAGCACTCCATCATCTCCACATCTATATAGGTATGGTGCATCCCAATAAAATTTTCTGCTCTCGGCAATTACCCTTCTTTTAGCATTTTTGTCCAAGTGATCTAATGGCATCTTCCGTAGGCATCTTATGATATCATGCATCCATCCTCCTCTATCAAGTACTCGATGTGGATGGTCATCTCTCACTCTATCTTCAATTATCTCCATCCCATCATCTCCATGATGCATCCTTGATAGGTGGTCGGCTACGACATTGTCCGACCCTTTCTTTTCTCTAATTTCCATATCAAACTCTTGTAATAATAGAATCCATCTAATCAAATGTGGCTTGGCATCTTTCTTGGACAAAAGGTACTTGATTGCAGCGTGGTCGGTGTACACGGTCACCTCTGAGTTCACAATACAAGATCTAAATTTTTCAAACACGAACACTACGACAAGCAATTCCTTCTCCGTAGTTGCATAATTCACTTGAGCATCATTTAAAGTTTTACTTGCATAATAAATTGCGTGTACCTTCCCTTCCTTCCTTTGTCCAAGAACGGCTCCAACGACATAATCACTTGCATCTCACATTATCTCAAATGGTAGATTCCAATCTGGAGGTTGCATAATTGGTGCACTTATGAGAGATTGCTTCAACGTCTGGAAAGCATGCAAGCATTCTTCACCAAAATCGTATTCCACATCTTGTTGGACAAGTCGTATCAATGGCTTGGTGATCTTTGAGAAATCCTTTATAAATCTTCTATAAAATCCGGCATGCCCGAGAAAGCTTCTTAACGATTTGATATTTGTCGGAGGCGGCAGCTTTTCAACCGTTTCAATCTTAGCTTTGTCCACTCTATTCATTTCTCAGAGATTACATGTCCCAAGACTATCCCTTGTTTCACCATAAAGTGACACTTCTCCCAATTAAACACTAGGTCAATTTCTCCACACCTTTCAAGAACTTTTTCCAAAATTTTCAAGCAACTTTCAAAACACGTACCATGCACCGAGAAGTCGTCCATGAATATCTCCATAATTTCTTCAATAAAATCCGAGAATATAGTTGTCATGCATCTTTGAAAAGTGGCCGGTGCATTACATAAACCAAATGGCATTCTTCTATATGCGAAAGTTCCATACGACATGTGAAGGTTGTCTTTTGTTGATCATCCGGATCAATGGGAACTTGCATGAACCCCGAGTATCCATCAAGGAAACAAAAGTAAGAATGTTTAGCTAACCTTTCAAGCATCTGGTCAATAAACGGTAGCGGAAAGTGATCCTTCTTTGTTTCCTTGTTCAACTTCCTATAGTCGATGCACATTCTCCATCCGGTCACGATCCGTTGTGGTATCAACTCATCCTTCTCATTCTTTACAACTGTTATTCCTCGTTTCTTTGGTACACAATGCACTGGGCTCACCCATTCACTATGTGGCACGGGGGTGTATTATTCCGGCATCCAACAATTTGATCACCTCCTTCTTCACCACCTCGCGCATGGCATGATTCAATCTTCATTGAGGCTCAACAACGGGCTTGCATTGTTCTTCAAGTGGTATGTGGTGGGTGCAAAAGGCTGGACTAATACCCTTCAAGTCACTTATCGAGTACTCGATCACCTTCTTTTGTTTCCTCAATAAATTCAGCAAGATATCCATCTCCTCCGGACTTAATTCATCACTCATGATGACCGGGTACATCTTATCGGCTCCTAAAAATTCATACTTTAATCCCTTGGGAATTGGCTTTAACTCAATATTAGGCATTTCAGGTTCTTCTTGTTTCAAATCTCCAATATCTTCATAATTTTCTGCATCCAAGCTTTCATCTTGTGCCTTCAACCCCTTGATTGCTTCCGCTAGTTCTTTGTCTTGATCATCATACATAGCATCATTCTCCATTGCTCTTTAGAGAGGGTCTTTGAAAGTATCAACAAAACAAAGATCCTCTACCTCTTCGTTATCAAGAGGTAGAGGTAAAGCAATACGAGAAGTGGGTAGGAAATCATATGTGGATTTAGTTCCATCTAGATCAATAGTAACTCCACCCTTTCCGGCATCAAGAACGGATTGACCAACTTAAGAAAAGGCCTACCAAGAATTATATCATCATGTTCATTATGGCAAGCATAGATTACGAAAAAGTCGGTTGGAATAATTTTACCTAAGATAGCAACATCTAAATCTCTAAGCACACCCAAAGGTCTTGTTGTTCTACCATCTCCCATGATTAATTTTATTTGTGTTGGAGCAAGATTTAAAGTTTTACTAAAAAGCTCATAATAATTCTTGGAAGTCATGACACTAACTTGAGCTCCTATGTCACATGAGGCTTTACAAATTTTCTTTCCATTAATGTTGCAACTTATGTGAGGTGTCAGAAGAGAGGTACCTTCGACATGGTCGGCTCCTATCGCGTACACCTCGGCTAGGTATGCATATGGCGAGGCCTCCAGCTTCACTCCCATGATCCTCTTTACTTCGGCAATGTGATCCGAATCTACCTCTTCTTCCTCATTGAAAAGCCTTTGGATAATCTCTCCAGCAGATTCTTTGTCCAACTCATACCCCAAGTGCCTCTCCTTTGGAAAGTTGAATTCTATAGCTCTCACCGACTCTTTTTGGTTCGGGTATGGTATCCTCTTGTTGAATATTTCTTTGAAGTTAATTGGGATCCAATCCATTTGTTCGAACTCCTTTAACGGCTTTGCATTCGCCAAACTTCTTCCTTGTAACTATTCGAGCTTGTGAATTTTGATGCCTTCGACTGGTTGTCACACCCGAATTTGAAGACAAACTCGAATGCATAAATTACATGTGCGCCTGGATCAAGTTACACACACGTAATGACTCAGTGAATACCAAATACGGTGCCAAAGCGTAAAAGAGAGTATTAAAGCCATTACATGACCGAAAGTCTTATAATCGTATCATCAGAGCGAACAACTAATAGCGGATCTTCAGAATGGAATTCCACAGGCAACTGATAGGTGGCACGTCCGCCTAGACTTATCAACAATATTCAAGTCTGAGCAGCAATCCGGGTTGTGTAGCTGCAATAAATAAACAAGCGTGAGCACATGCTGTACTCAACAAGGGGAGAATATCATAATAAACATGCAAGGCTGTATATGTGGATTGGCCAAAGGGTTTAAGCATTTTAGCATTTTAGTTGATCAAATTTTATTAAGCAACTTACTTACTAGCAAATGTAAGTGTATACCATCCCACAGTTAAAGTGAAACATTGTAACCATGAACATAAAGTAAAGAGTAATTTAAATTCATATTCTGATAGATTAATCATGTGAGGGTCCAGGCCGCTCCTGACCGTGAGCACGGCTAATCGATTAGTTTTAAACACTCTGCAGAGGTTGTACATCTTTACCCACAAGTCGTGTAAAAACTCCAAAGAGCTTTAGACCCAACCACGCGATGCTGACCAGGCATCATACCATACTGCCGAGGCGTGATTACATAGGGACGCCACGAGGCCTTTAAAAAGATTGCCCAATGTGCAACAACCCACTAGGTTTCAGGACGAAGCGGGGCATAGAGTCCCCTAGTAGGTACCGTGTCTTAGAAAAGCCCAACTCCCTACTAGAGCGACTCTATACTCCGTCAACGCCTCCCCATTGGCCCCTTTCAGGTAAGGTTGCTACAACACCAAGGTCTCTAATCATTCAGCCAAGCCAGAGCCATATAGCCTTGTGGTTGTACTGTTGTCCTGGGTGGTTCTCCATATTCCAATTAAGCATATGGTCTTGTAATTAACTTACCATTAAATAACATAGAGCATAAATGAGTAACATGTTGTTTATTACCAACCCAGTTGAGCAACTAAGCAGCATCTACCCTCAAGATTAATTAATCAACCCTTTTACAAGGCAATGGTCACAGGAAACTAGGAATAGTCCTTAATAGGAACCCGTCAAAATTAATGCAAGCAATAAAGTAAATACAGTGATTAAATGCATGTTTATATAGGATAAAACGGGTATTACCAAGGACACTTGCCTCCCACAAGATCCGGAATTGCTCAGAGTCTTCAAGTCTTCACCTCGGGAAATCCTTTGAACTGATCGTTCTCTACTCATCACACATTCACATGCAAAAGACAATACAATAAAATAAGAAAACAATTCACCAATCAATTCAAACAGGAACAAAAGCTTCACTAAACTAATCTACTCGTCGAGACAAACACATGGATATAAAGAATGCTAAAAACGGAGTTAGAACCCAAAAGATATGAGCCGTACAAGGTACAAGGTCTTAAACATAAAGAAAATGACTAAATTGTAAGGATTTCTATACGGTGGAAGGGCATACTTGTGAAACTGAAAACCCGAGGGGCTTTTTAGCAAAACGTGCAGCGCATAGATGGTTTGACCGGTATGCCTCACGGTTGACTCGATTTGATCCGCCGGATCGCGATCGAGCGGCTGGCGGCGGCTCGGCGGTGGACACGGCGGCGCGGCGGCGCGCACGGCGGCGAGCGGCGGCGGACTCGCCGGCGTAGATCGGAATAGAGCTACCGGGCATGATTCGACACAGGGTTTGGACCTGGACGTAGAGAATGAGCTTGCGAACTCAAAGAAGGGGTTCTTGTGGCGGTTCAAGCGACGACGGCGAGGCGGAGCTCCAAGGGGCGGACGGCGGCGCAAGGCGTGCTCCGGCAAGCTCCTACGGGTGGCACAGGGCACGAGAACATCCACAAGCAACCCTTGCGGCTTCCTCACCTCCACGCGAACCTCCGGAGTAGACCCACGTTGAAGGAGAGGCGGCGGTCGAAGAGATCGAAGGTGGCGGCGCCCTAGGGTTTGGAGACCGGAGGCGGCACGACGCTTGCTAGGGTTTCGGGCGAAAGGGATAGGGTAGGAGGTAGCGGCGGCTTTTTAGGAGGCGGAGACCGACCTAGGTTTGTGGGTCCACGGCCAGGGACGCGGCTGGCACAGACGCCAAGCCTGATCGGCATCGGGTCCGACCCGGTGCGATTCGGCCAGAGGTGGGAGATGACCACCGGGCCCCACCTGTCGGCGGCTTCGGGCGGAAGTGGGCTGCGCAAGCAAGCTGGGCCAGACTGGGCCACGGGGAATGCTGGCCTGCTCTGGGCCGTGGGGAAATGCTGGGCCGATGAGCTGCGGGCTGCACGGAGGAGTACGAGGGCCTCCAACGAACTTTAGCTGATGGGCTGAAACAAAAGAAAAAAGGATGGAAGGAGGAGGAAGATAGATTTGAATTTTTTTTGAAAAAGGATTCAAGCAAATGAATTCAAACATAAATTCGAATTCAAGCAATCAAAAATAATGCTCCAGCATGTATGACAATAAACTCCTATAGTTTATTAATTTGATTAAGAAAACAATTAAATGCCTAGAAAAATTAAATAAAACCTTAAAAATCTTTAAACAAGCATTTGTTGCTAAGCAAAATTTTATTGAAAGCAATAATTGAAATTTAGGGTGTTACAAATCCTACCCCCCTTAAGATGAATCTCGTCTTCGAGATTTGGATGGATCAACAAAAAGATCGGGTGTCGGTGCGGAATGTGGTCCCGACACTAACTAGTAATAAGTGCCAAGGTCTATCCCTCAATGGTTGATGCTAAGCAACTAAAGATACAAGGTTTATCCTGGTTCCAGCCCGAGGCCGTATGTCTAGCATTGGTGTGCTCGGGGCACTATATTGCTCAGCACCGGGGTGCCTGTAGTGGGGCGGCTACAAGCAGGACGGGAGAGGAGGCGTGGCCTCCAAGTCCCTGGTGAAGTGAACGGAATGAGTTCAGATGTTGTGGGAGAATTGGGGAATATGTGTCTGTTGTGTCGCGTCTCGTCCCCTGTGGCGGGGGAGTTCATCTTCCTTTTATAGGCCAAGGAGAGGGCGAATTACAAGTATGCCGCACTATTCAGCTACATGGGGAAGTATGGTGTGCAACGCCGCAGAGTAGGCGGCCGCCTTGACGGTCCTTGCCACGATCTGTCCATCATGGCGTATCTTGTACCCGAACAGTGGCAGCTTCGAGGGTAGGGGCACAGTGGTTGGCCGTGGCGTCCTAAGGTGGGCTTGAGGGGGTTGCTGATGATGATCCATACGAGATACAGTGGCAGGCGTGGCGACGTCCCGTTCCCGCGTGCCTTACGGCACCGGAGTGGTTGTAACAGTGCCCGGCGTGGTGCTGCGAGCACGGGGGTGGCCGTACAGGGCCAACAGTGGCGGGAATGGCGTCCCGCCGGCCTAGCGTCACGACCTAGCCCTGCAAGGTCACGGGAAAGTAGTTCGAGGGTGTGCCCGGCCCCCCTTCGAGGGCACGGCGCGTTAGCCGTACGGGAATGGGCGGCGTGGTGTCACGGGGCTGACGCCGGCCACGCCGCACAGTCCCCCACAGTGGCGGGGATGGGTTTCCCCTAGGGAGTTGGTGCCACAGGGCCGGGGCGTGATTCCCAGGCGCATGATGGCGCCGCCCCGCCGTGTCAGAGCATTAAATGCCCGTACCCGCGTGCGGGAACAAGCGTGCGCGTGACGGGGCTTCGAGCGAGGCAGAGCCCGCTCAAGGGGGCTGCGAACCTTCGAGCGAGGCGGAGCCCGCTCGAGGGGGCTGCGAACCTTCGAGCGAGGCGGAACCCGCTCGAGGGAGGCGTGTACCCTCGAGCGAGGCGGAGCTTGCTCGAGGGAGGCGTGTACCCTCGAGCGAGGCGGAGCTTGCTCGAGGGGACCTTTGAGTTGGCCGCTTGTGTGGGCCGCGGGGACCACTGCAGCGTGGGCCGTGGGGACCACCGCAGCGTGGGCCGCGCCCCGTGTGTGCGCTTAAGTGAGATGCGTTTAGGTTTGGTTTTTTGCAGGTTTAAGCAGGGCTTCCCCGGTTGTTTTCGGGGACCCTCAGGGATGTCCCCGACAGTAGCCCCCGAGCATCTGTGGGTTCGCCGGCCAGGCTCCCGCAGATGCTGAAGCCTACTGATAGGACATCCTTCCCCCTGGTTGCTAATGCTTTCCGTGGGGCCACGTCAGCGGACCCGCGGGTCTAGACCCCGAAACCCTGCAGGAGCGTGAGTGCTCCTATATGGGTTTTACCGTGGGATTTGGTCAGAGGGCGTGGTACATATTCCAACCGGTGTCGGCGATGTTTCAGCCGGCTTCGGTGACGCATGTGCAACTGGCACTATCCGCGGCCGGTGCAACCCAGGAGGTGTAGCCGCGCGTCGAGCCCCCGAGCCTGGGCTCGTTCAAGGCGATCGGGGCGGCTCTACGACTCGTTTTTAACGCGCCCTCGCCGTCCCTCCGCGGGACGGAGGGTGAGGTTTCCGCAACCCCCATCGATCGGGTCGCGGATTGCGGATTCCTCATTGAGCTGTTAGTGGGTGGTTCGAGTGGATGCCCATGCCCCGTTCGATAAGGGTAGGCTGCGCGGTCCGGAGACGCGTCCATTAAAGCGCTTGTGTGGGTTTGCTAGGTAGGGCTCGGTCCCATTCGCTAGGGACCGAGGGCGCGGAAGCTCTCCCTCGATGGGATCCCCCCGGCTAGCTGCCCTCGCTGACTCTCGAACACGACATGTAAGGCACCCTCGAGCCGGTGGGCTCGAGGAAAGGCTCGAATGCGCGTGCCCTCGTCGTCCCTGACTCTGGTGATCTGTGGCGCCTGTTCGAACCTGTTGAAGGTCAGGCTCCGAACCTCTGATTAGTAGGGCCGTGCGGGGTAACGGCTTGCCGCCCCCGTCTTTCGCATCTGCAGGTTTCGAGGGCCCCTGATTGCGTTAGCCCTTGAACCGCTGATCAGTAGGGTCGTGCGGGGTGGCGGCTGGGCGCCCCCGTCTTTCGCATCTGCATGTTTCGAGGGCCCCTGATTGCGTTAGCCCTTGAACCGCTGATCAGTAGGGTCGTGCGGATTGGCGGCTGGGCGCCCCCGTCTTTCGCATCTGCGGGCTTCGAGGGTCTATTGCCGTGCCAGCCCCCGAGCTGCTGATCAGTAGCTTTTTGTGAATCGAGGGTGCCCGTAGCGCCCGTTTACTTCAAACGGGCTTCGAGGCCACCGGTCGATGTTTGCACCCGTCGAGGGTCGTGTTAATTTTGAGCCAAGGGCTCGGGCCGCTTCGAGGGTCTACCTTACTCAGTAAGGGACAGGGCCATTAAATGCTCGCAGTTGCGACTGAAATCTCGCGCCGCGGGCG
This sequence comes from Cenchrus americanus, assembly GCA_947561735.1. Taxonomy (NCBI): domain Eukaryota; kingdom Viridiplantae; phylum Streptophyta; class Magnoliopsida; order Poales; family Poaceae; genus Cenchrus; species Cenchrus americanus. The sequence goes on from OX387240.1 coordinate 109,898,356, forward strand.
TGCCTTTTCAGGCGCTGCGGCCGCGCGCGTAGTGGGCGGAGTGGGCAGACGGATGTGACCGCCTGCCACGGCCCCGCGGTTCGCTTGCCGTGATGATGGCCTGCGGGCGGTTGCGTGGCCGCCGCAGTCGTGGTGGGGCCCGTCCGTCCGTGAAGGAATATTTCAGCTGCAATTAATGCCCGTGGGGCGAGTGCTCCGGAGAGCACGCCTGCGGCCTATAAATCCAATGGAAGGGGAACAGGCGGTTTTTACCTTTGCCTTTAGAACTCGCCGTTCTTGCTTCTTGCGCCCCAGCCCCCGAGTCGTTCTCGCCATTGCGCCCATGTTCTCAGAACTCTTCTTGCTCCCCATTCTTCGCTTCTTCGTCCGCTCGCATGGCTCCCTAGCAACCTCTCACCATCGTCGACCCATTGGCATGGGAGCGCTCGACGGTGACGCGGCTGGCCCTGAACCAGCTGGTAACCGCCGGCCAGCTGGCGGCGAACGAGGATGGACGGCCGGCCGAGTGGATCGTGCCGTCGGGAAGGGACCAAGCACCCAACCCTCCGAGCGGCTACGTGGTCAGCCTCGTCCGCTTCCATGAGCGGGACTTCATGGCGCCGGCGAGCTGTTTTATGCGGGCTCTCTGCCAACACTACGGCGTGGTGCTCCATAACTTCGCGCCGAACGCGATCTCGCAGGCGGCCACATTCGTTGGCGTCTGCGAGGGCTTCCTAGGGATCCCGGTGAACTGGGATCTCTGGATTCACCTCTTCCGCGTGGAGCTGTTCACACTGCCGACGACGGAACAGAGGACCCGTCACGCGGTGCGTGCCGGCGGCATGTCGCTCGCCGTGCGGGGTCAGCGCAAAAACGACTACATCCCCTGCACGATGACGACCAACAACGCGGGCTGGGAGCGGGGGTGGTTCTACCTTCGCAACGACGAGCCCTGTCTCCCCCCTACACCGGTCTGGTGCTCCGGGAGAGACCCGCCTCCTGGCACCACGGGGTGTCCCCGCCCCAACACCAAGCGCGGTTGGAATCGCTCCTGGCCGCGCTGAGGAATCTGGCGGGCCGTGGACTGACTGCGGAGGTCGTCCTCGCCCACCTCCACCATCGGCGGATCGTCCCTTTGATGGAGAGGCCGCTCCGCATCTTCGAGATGACCGAGGCGGCGGACCCTGTCGCATTGGCGAAGTCGCGGTCGCTGCAGAGTCCCCTCCTGCGGGAGTACGCGGCTACCCGGGTGCGGAGCGCCATCGACCCCAAGTCCGCGCGCAACGACGGGTCCCTGTGGGATCTTGAGATGCTGCCCACCGGCCGGCTGGTGAGTGGGGTTCTTGATTTCACTCTTGATTTTGCCAGTTCTCCGAGTTGTTGACGCATTCTAATGTTTCGCCTGCAGTTGGTGAGAGTGAGCGCCGCGAAGTCCGAGCCACCCACCCCCTGCTCTCGCGCGCTCGGGCGCGTGGCGCAGCAGCGAGAGCGGGAGCGGGCGGCGTGCAAGAAGGAGCGCGCGACGCGGCATTGGAAGCGTCGCGAACGGAGGAGTGAGGAGTACCGGCTGTGCGAGCAGCAGGGGCTCTCCTCGCCAGGGACCGAGGAGTACTCATCATCGGACGAGGAGGAAGAAGAGGAAGAGGCCAGGGGGTCGGCCCTCCCTGATAGGTGGAAGCCCGCACCCCCGTCACCGGAGCCGGCTCCGGTGGCAAGGGCGGCATCGCCTGGGGCGGGCGCGGAGGCGTCCGCTCCCCCGGCAATCGACGACGGAGGCGGCGCGGGCCGCGGCGGCTCGGGCGTGTGCCTCGGGGGCATCCTCGCGCGCGGCGGAGGCATCCGCGCGCGGTGGAGATGGCGGGAGGCGCGGCGGCGGTCGCGCCGACTACTCCCGCAATGTCTGTGGGGACCTCGAGGAAAAGGAAGCGCGCCTTCTCCTCCTCGAGGTAAGGGACCGTCTTTCGGTGGGTCGCGTACCCGTCAGGCGGGAATCTGACAATTTGTTTGCATCTCCACAGGGTGGTGCCAACTGTGCCTCCCCTCGCACCGGCCAAGGTGTTGAGGGCGGACGCGTCCATCCCCACCCGGCGGTGTTCGTCGAGGGCGCCGCGGGCTGGGGCGAGCGAGGCGGCGACGGTGAGCGTGAGTTCGCGGGCGCGGCCCGAGGCCTCGAGGCCACGGTGGCGGCCTCGCCGCCGGCCGCGGTCGGCGGTTGCCGAGGAGCGGCGGGCGCCGGTCGCGGAGGAGGCGCGGCGGACGGCGGCCGTGGCGGAGGCAAGGCCGGAGGCGACGGCACGGCCGGCGGCGCGGTTGCGGCGGCATTGCCGGCGGCATCGCCATGGAGGGCCACCCGGCGCCCGCGGTCGTAGAGACGCGGCCGGAGGCAACGGCCGCGGCGCGGAGATCGCGGCCGCGGAGGCGCGGGTGGAGGCGGCGGTGGAGGCGCAGCAAGAGCTCGCACTCGCCGGCAGCTCCCGGGCGGTGGTGGTGGAGATTCCGGACGACGACTCCCCGCCGCCCGGGTGGGACCAGTGGGTGAGCTTCCCCACGCCGTCCCCCGAGTCCCAGGAGGGGGCACTTGTGAGGCGGCGGGACGGCCACATGGTGGAAGGAGGCCAAGGGCACGGCGCCGAGGCTTCTTCTTCCCGCTCCGGCCGCCCTGCTCCGGGAGAGGGGCGTGTTGACGGTCCGCCCGCCTTTGTCGATGCCCAGGAGGAGCAGGAGCTGTGGGGAGAGCTCCGTGACCACGGCGCTGCGCTCAACCGAGCGTTGAACGAGGCGCTGTGGATTCATGGTGGCCTGGCGTGGCGCGTCTTCCAGGTGAGGCGTTGTCGCCCACTTTCTTTGATTTCGTCGTCTTCACGCTTGTTCCTCGCGACGCGACGCTCACTGATTTTGGTCTGCGGGTGGCAGGAGCTCGAGCACCGCGCCCGTGGCAAGTATTGCACCTTCGACTAGATGAGTGCTGAGCTCCGCCAGCTCCGGGAGCGATGTGATGCCTTCGACGCGCTCGCTGACGCCTTGGGGACCCCAGACAGTTGGTTGTCGTACCGGGCTGAGGCCCTACGCGACCAGCTCCAGGAGTACGAAAGGCAGGCCGCCGCGCGCCCCTCCACCCTGGAGCGGATTTGCACAGCCCTTATCGATCGGGATGAGGCGCTGCGGCAGGCGCGGGGGGATGTGGAGAGGATGCGCACGTTGGCATCCAACTGGGAGGCGGAGGTGGGCACCGTCCTGGCCGACAATCAGGAGGTCTGCGCGTGGCTTCGGGAGGCGCAGGCCCAGCAGAGCCAGGCTGAGGAGAGGGCGCGCGCGGCTGAGCAGAAGGCCAAGGAGGCCGACGAGCTGAAGGCCACCCTCGACGCCAAAGTCGCTGCGATCGCCACCGCGGAGGACCAACTCCTGCAAGAGCATACCGCCCGCCAGGGGGCTGAGGGGCAGCTCCAGCAGGAGCGGGCCGCTCTTGCCGACGCCCGGTCGGCGCTCGAGTGGGCGCGAGGCGGCGCAGAAGTCGCTGGAGGAGCGGAACGTTGAGTTCTCGAAGCTCGAGGGCGAACTGGTGGTTCTCAGCATCACGAGTGCGAGCCAGGAGCAGTCCCTCAAGGAGCAGAGCGACACCGTCGTCAGCCTGCAGCAGGCGGTCGAGGCCGAGCGCCGCGCCCTCGAGGTGGAGAGGAAGCAGGTTGAAGGTAGGTCACTGTTTTGTCTCTTGTTTTGCTGATCTTCCCTTAGAGGGTTCGTTCCCCCTTCTGATTTCTTTCTTGCTGGCAACGTTCAGGCCTGCGCACCGCGCTGGGGCACGCGACCGACCGGGCCGAGGCGCTGCAGGCCTCCTACAACTCCTCCGAGCGGGAGCTGCTGGAGCTGCGTTCTGCGGCCCTCGAGACATGCCAGGCCGTGGAAGAGGGCGAGGCGTAGGCTGGAAGCTCGCTGGCTAGCCGCCTGCGCGCCCTCGGTGGGCACGTCTCCGGGAGCATGCGCGGGGCTCTGCACCTTGGCGTCCAAAAGGCTCTCGGAGTGGTGCGATCTCACTACGAGATCAACTTCGAAGCCGTGGCAGAGGGCTACATCGTCCCAGAGGGCGTCGAGGACGAGGTGGCGATGGAGCGCGTGGATGCGTTAGCTGCTGACGCCGCCGAGGCGCTCGCCAAAGCCTTCGAGGAGTTCCTGTTCTCGGACATCGTCGATGCCGATGCTCCTCAGGCCTGAAGATTGCTGGGCGCCAGGCCCTTTTTTGTTTGTGTGTTAGTATGTGGGCCGCGTGGCCATGTAAATGAACAATCATTTTGTTTCAAACATTTGATGGAGCAAATGATGTTTGTTTATTTTATGGCGCTGTTTTGTTTCTTCCTTTGCCTGAGTAAATTCGAGTTAGGGGAGTTCGATTTTCGCAAACAACCTACTGGGCCGGGGGCAAGAGAGAAGGGTCATATCTTCGTGGAGGCGTAGGCTATCTCTGGCTTGCGCGCCCTTTCCGCTATGTCGTCCGCACCCTGTTTGAACTTTGCTCGAGGCCAAGGTTGAGCCAAACATAGCGCACGTGGGTTTTTTGCGAAAAAAATGGGACCATTTTTGGGGGGATGCCCCCCATAGTAGCCCCCGGGGGTAACTTGGGTTTCAGGGGAAAGCCGAGTTGCCCTTTTTATTGAACCGGTGATGTTTACATGTTTGTTGCCAACTGGGGTGTTGGGCATGTAATTTACAACAAAAGACTTGGAAATCCTAGCTAGGGGTAGAAGCAACGTAGCTGTTGGATGTTCCAAGCGTTGGTGAGTTCCTCGCCGTCCTCGTTGGCTAGCTTGTACGTGCCGGTCTAGAGCACTTTCACCACGACATAGTGTCCCTCCCACGGAGGTGATAGCTTGTGGCGTCCTCGGTTGTCTTGACGCAACCTTAGGACCAAATCCCCCACGCTGAAGTCTCGCCGGCGCACCTTTCGGGCTTGGTAACGCCTGAGGGACTACTGGTATCTTGCGGAGTGCATCAGGGCCACGAGGCGCACTTCGTCCAGCTGGTCTAGTGAGTCCTCGCGGGCCCGCTGGTTGGTGTCCTCGTCATAGCTTCGCACCCTAGGCGACCCATACTCTAAGTCCGTGGGGAGGACGACCTCCGCGCCATGGACTAGAAAGAAAAGGGTGAACCTGGTGGCTCTGCTTGGGGTGGTCCTTAGGCTCCACACGACCGCAGGCAGTTCCTGGAGCCATTTCCGACCAGACTTGTTCAGCTGGTCGAAAATTCTAGGCTTAAGGCCTTGTAGGATCATGCCGTCAGCACGTTCTATTTGGTCATTGGTCTGTGGGTGTGCCACAGCCGCCCAGTCCACACGGATGTGTAATTTGTCGCAAAACTCTAGGAATTTCCTGCCCGTGAACTGGGACCCGTTGTCGGTGATGATGGAGTTCGGCACTGCAAAATGATGGACGATGTCCGTCAAAAACGTCACCGCCTGCTCTGCCCTGAGATTCGTAATGGGGCGCACTTCTACCCACTTGGAAAATTTTTCGATCGCGACCAACAAGTGGGTGAAGCCCCCGGGCGCCTTTCGCAGGGGTCCGACGATGTCCAGCCCCCACACGGTGAAAGGCCATGTAATGGGGACGGTCTGCAGGACGTGCGCAGGTAGGTTGGATTTTCGGGCGTAGAATTGGCACCCCTCGCAGGTGCGTACGATCTCGCTGGCATCTGCGACCGCGGTGGCCCAGTAAAAGCCCTGGCGGAACGCGTTGCCTACGAGGGTGCGGGGCGCGGCGTGGTGGCCGCAAATCCCCGTGTGTATGTCCCGGAGGAGCTCGCGCCCCTCGGGGATGGGCACGCATCGCTGCAGGATGCCGGAGGCAGCACCCTTGTACAGTTCGCCGTCGACAAGGGCGAAGGATTTGGCCATCCTGGCGATGCTCCTGGCCTCGGATCGGTCCGAGGGGAGCTCCCCTCGGTCCATCCAGGTGATGTATTTGTCGCGCCAGTCCGCCCTACTGGGGGCTGGCTCGATGTCCATGACCTCAACCTCGCTGGCACCGTACCCCTCGAGGAGTGAGAGCACGTACGCCTCGTTCGAGGGGTCCTCGTCCATGGGCTCTGCGCCTGTTAGACTCGAGGGAGCCCCCGAGGGTTCCGTGTGGTTTGAGGGGTGCGGCTCGAGGGTAACGGATGGCTGGGTGACGTCTTGGGCGAAGACGTTCGGGGGGACAGTGATCCGCCCTGACGCGATCCTCGCGAGCTCGTCCGCCTCCTCGTTGTACCGGCGGGGCACGTGGTTCAGCTCGATGCCGTAGAACTTGTCCTCGAGGGCCCGCACGGCCTTGCAGTACGCCTCCATCTTGTCGTCGTGGTAGCTTGCGTTCTTCATGACTTGGTCCATCACAAGCTGCGAATCCCCCCGTACGTCGAGGCGCTTGACGCCTATCTCAATGGCAATTTTGAGGCCGCAGAGCAGGGCCTCGTATTCAGCCATGTTGTTTGACGCGGGGAAATGTAGGCGCACCGCGTACCGCATGTGCTCCCCGAGGGGTGAGACGAAGAGCAGACCCGCGCCCGCCCCTGTCTTCATCACTGAGCCGTCGAAATACAGAGTCCAGCACTCTGCCTGGATCTGCGGCGGCGGTAGCTGCGTGTCCGTCCACTCGGTGACGAAATCTGCCAAGATCTGGGACTTGATGGCCTTGCGCGGGGCGTAGGCGAGTGTTTCGCCCATTAGCTCCACCGACCACTTGGCGATCCTGCCCGCTGCATCCGGATTGCGGATGATTTCTCCTAGCGGAAAGGACGAAACCACCGTGACAGGGTGGGCCTCGAAGTAGTGGCGGAGCTTGCGCCGCGCGAGGACCACTGCGTAGAGCAGCTTTTGGACTTGGGGGTAGCGCGCCTTGGTATCGGACAAGACCTCGCTAATGTAATACACCGGCCGCTGAACCGGCAAGGCGTGCCCCTCCTCCGTGCGCTCTACCACGATCACGGCGCTGACCACCTGGGTAGTCGCAGCCACGTAGAGTTGCAGAGGTTCGCCGACTTGCGGTGGTGTGAGGATCGGGGCGTGAGTCAAGGATGCCTTCAGCTTGTCAAGTGCCTCTTGGGCCTCGGCGGCCCAGGAGAAGCGCTCATGCTTCTTAAGGAGGCGGTAGAGGGGCAAGCCTTTCTCGCTGAGCCGCGAGACGAAGTGGCTCAAGGCAGCAAGGCACCCCATCACCTTTTGTAACCCTTTGAGGTCCCGAATTGGACCCATTCGTTCGAGGGCTGCAACCTTTTCGGGGTTGGCCTCGATGCCTCACTGGGAGACTATGTATCCTAGAAGCATGCCCCGCGGCACGCCAAAGACACATTTTTCGGGGTTCAATTTTACCCCGTTGGCCTGTAGGCAGCCGAACGCGATGCCGAGGTCGCCAACCAGGTCGTCCGCCTTCCTGGTTTTCACGACTATGTCGTCCACGTACGCCTCGACGGTCCGGCCGATGTGGTCTTCGAAAACGTGTTGCATGCACCGTTGGTATGTTGCACCAGCGTTCCGGAGGCCGAACGGCATCGTGACGTAGCAAAACATCCCGAACGGCGTGATGAATGAAGTCGCGAGCTGGTCGGACTCCTTCATCTTGATTTGGTGGTACCCGGAATAGGCATCAAGGAAATAAAGTAGCTCACACCCGACAGTCGAATCAACAATTTGATCGATACGTGGCAAAGGAAAAGGAACTTTAGGACATGCTTTATTAAGACTGGTGTAGTCTATACACATCTGCCACTTCCCGTTCTTTTTCTTTACTAGTACAGGATTGGCTAGCCACATAGGGTGGAACACTTCCTTGATGAACCCGGCCTCGAGAAGCTTCCGCAGCTCCGCTCCAATTGCCCGCCGCCGCTCCTCGTCGAAGCGGCGGAGCCGTTGCTGAACGGCGCGGGAGTGAGGTAGGATATCAAGGGAGTGCTCGGCGACCTCCCTCGGGATGCCAGGCATGTCTGAGGGACTCCACGCGAAGATGTCGGTGTTGGCGCGGAGGAAGTCGACGAGCACCACTTCCTATTTCGGGTCGAGGGTAGAACTGACCCTCAACACCTTGCCCTCGGGGGCAGCAGGGTCGAGGGGCACTTCCTTGGTCTGCTCCGCGGCCTCGAAGTTGCCGGCGTGCTTGGTGGTGGAGTCGAGGTCCTCATTGACCATCTTCTCCAAGTTGGTCACTAGCGCTTCATCCAGCGCTAGCGCTTCCGCGTGCTCCACGCATTCGACGTCGCAGTCGAAGGCGTGCTCGATGGACGAGCCCACGGTGATGACGCCGTTCGGCCCTAGCATCTTCATCTTGAGGTAGGTGTAGTTGGGGACAGCCATAAACTTGGCGTAGCAGGGTCGCCCAAGTATGGCGTGATATGCGCCCCTGAACCCCACCACCTCGAAGGTGAGCATCTCCTTGCGGTAGTTGCTTGGGGTGCCGAACCAAACAGGCAGATCGATCTGCCCAAGTGGCTGGACGCGCTTGCCCGGCGCGACGCCATGGAACGGCGTCGTGCTGGGCCGCAGCTGGTCCAACCCGATCCCAGCAGGCGTAGCATGTGCGCGTGAGGATGTTGAGGCTGATGCCTCCGTCCATCAGGACCTTTGAGAACCGCGCGTTCCCAATGACCGGGTCGACCACCAGTGGGTACTGGCCCGGGTTGCGGATGCGGTTCGGGTGATCATCGCGGCTGAAAGTGATGGCATCCTCCGACCAATCAAGGAAGGAAGGAGGTGCCTTCTCCGCAGCGAGAACCTCGTGCCGCTCCCGCTTGCGCTGGCGGCTCGACATGTCGACAGTTGGCCCCCCGAAGATGAGGAACACGTTCTCCACGGCGGGGAAGCCACCGGCGTCGCCATCACCCCCGTCCTTCTTGTCGGGGACAGCCCTAGGGGTCCCCTTAAACAACGGGGAAATCCTCACTTAAATCCCGGTACCGAAACACGTTAAGCCTAACCATGCAGGTGACTAACCATGCAGGACACGGCCCACACCGCGTGACCCCGACGGCCCACCAAGACGGCCCTCTTCGCTCGAGAGCGCGCGCCCCCTCGGGCAGGCTCCGCCCCGTTCGAGGAGCAACGCTTCCCTCGAGCGGTCCCGCCCCGCTCAAGGGCTCACTCCCCCTCGAGTGGGTCTCGTCTCGCTCGAGGGTTCGTCCCGCCCTCGGCCGGGGCCCGCCACGCTCACGGGCGCCCCGCACGCGTGCGCCGGCCCCCGTACACGGGCATTTAACGCCCCGACACGGGCGGGGCGGCGCCATCATGCGCCGGGGGTTGCGCCCGGTGCCGCCGCACCAACTCCCCGGGGAGGAGCCCATCCCCACCACCGTGGGGAGGGACCGTGCGGTACGGCCGGTGTCGGTCCCGTGACACCGCGCGCCTACTTCCGGTACGGCTAACGCGCCCGACCCTCGAAGGGGGGTCGGGGCGCACCCTCGATTTCACTTTCCCGTGACCCTACGGGGTTAGGTGGAGGCGCTAGGCCGGTGGATTGCCATCCCGGCCACCGTAACGCGCGCGGCCGTCGTACCCACGCGTGCAGGCGCACGCCCGACACTGCAGCAACCACTCCGACACTGTGAAGCGCGTTGGGAAGGAACGCCGTTCTGCCTACCCCTGTACTCCGTACAAGCTTGCGTCAGCACCACCCCCAAGCCTATCAGAGGACATCACCGCCATCCGTTGCCCTCCTACCCTCGAACCGCCACTGTTCGGGTACGAGTCAGGCCATGATGACCAGATCGCAGCGGGGATCGCCCGGACGGCCGCCCACTCTACGCCGTAGCACGTCGCACTTCTCCACATAGCTAGGTAGCGCGGCGTGCATGTAACCCGCCGCCCTCTTGATCTATAAAGGGGGGGCGAACCCCCAGCCGTGGGGGGAGGGAGTTCAAGACAACACACCACGTACTCATTCTCATTCTCCCACAATATCTTCGGCCACTCCTCCAGGGACTTGGAAGTTACACTTCCTCTCCCGCCTTGCTTGTACTTGCCCCACTACAAGCACCCCCGGTGCTAAGTAATATAGTGCCCCGAGCACGCCCCTGCTGGACGTACGGCCCCCTCGGCCGGAACCAGGATAAACCTCTGTGTCACTTGTTACTTAGCATCGACCATTGAGGGATAGACCTCGGCGCTATCTACTGGTTAGTGTCGGGACCACATTCCGCACCGACACTTCTTGGCTTCAGCGTCCTTCGCGGCGGCGCGGCCATAGAACCGCTTGAGCAAGTCGCATTGCTCGAGGGTGTGGTTCACCGGTGTCTTGTGGTATGGACATGGCTTCTTCAGCATGTCGTCGAACACCCCCGGACCTCGAGGGGCCGGTCGAGGGCCCCGTCGAGCTGGGTCAACAGCAAGGGCCTCGGCGTCGTTGCCGTTGCATCCCTGCTCGCGTGCCTCACGGCGTGGCTTCTTCCCCTTCTTGCCTCGCTTGTCCTTCCGGTGGAGCTCCTTGGACTTGCTGCCCTCCGCGGGCGCGTCGTCCGTGCGCTTTCCTTTCTTGCCATCAAAGATCACCCCCACCGCCTCTTCGCCTGAGGCAAAACTGGTGGCGATGTCGAACAGCTCATTCGAGTCGACCGGCGGGCTGCGCCCCAACTCGCGCACGAGGTCCCGGCACGTGGTACCTTCGAGGAAGGCGTGCACAATCTCGGATTGCGCCACGCTCGGGAGCTCCGTGCAGCGCTTGGAGAAGCGCCGTATGAAGTCCCGGAGCGACTCGCCGGGCTTCTGGGTGCAGGAGCGCAAGTCCCAGGAGTTCCCAGGGCGCACGTACGTGCCCTGGAAGTTGCCGACGAACGTGCGGACCAAGTCATCCCAGTTGTGGATCTGACTGGCCGGCAGGTGCTCGAGCCACGTCCGGGCCGAGTCGGCGAGGTGCAGGGGGAGATTGCGGATGATGACCTCGTTACTGGTGGCTCCGCCCAGCTGGCATGCTAGGCGGTAGTCGTTGAGCCACACGCGGGGATCCGTCTCCCCGTTGTACTTGACGATGGTCGTAGGCTGGCGGGAGCGCTGGTGGAAGGCCGCTGCGCGGATCTCCCGGCTGAACACACGGGTCCCCGGAGGCTCCGGCGCTGGCGAGCGATCCTCATCGCTATCGTAGCGTCGGCCCCACCGAGGGTGGTAGCCTGCTGCCGCTCGCGCATCCGCTTTGCTCGTCTGCCGAGCGTTGATGATGCTGCGGGCGTCGCCGTCCCCGCGCTTGCCCGCGCGTGTCGAGGAGCCGTTCTCTAGCCGGCGTGCGTCCCGGGTTGGCGGGGTGCTCCGTCGCTCCACCCGCGTGCACCGAGGGTTTGAGCCCCTGCGCACCCCCATCGTCCCGAGCGTCCCCCTACTGGCGGATGCGGGACGCCGAGCTCTCGGCCTGCTGGACGGCCGCTTGCTCGATGAGCGCCTGCGCCTCACGGTGCAGGTTCCGCGCCTCGGGCGTTGAAAGGGCGGGCATGGCCCGCAACAGCGTCGCGGCGGCGATGAGCTTTTGGCTCGCTCGCTGAGGTGTATCTGGGTTGTCGACGTTGAAATCGGCATTGATGCGATCGCGGGCCTGTATGCCCAGCTCACGCGCGCGCTCGCCACGCGCGGAGGCTTCCCCCGCCATAGAGGCGCGGAGCAACCGCACCGTCCGATACTCTTCCGCAACCTTGGCCTCGAGCTCGCGGGCTTGGGCCAGTTGCGCGTTGATGTCGGCCCCAGTCGGGGGTGAAGGAGCAGGGGTGCTTGGTCCCGCTGCCAGGCGCGAAGCGGTCCCTAGAGCGGGCGTAACTTCTCCGTCGCCGGCGCCCGCTGCGCCGGTGGCATTCGCTGGGCTGTTGGCGATGACGACGCAGCATTCCCGCGCGGGATCGTAGCTTCCGGTGCTGGAGTCGTCGGAGTAGCCAAACCAGTAGTCCGTGGCGTCGAGAAATCTCCTGAACATTACTGGGTCCGGCACGCCGAAAAAGTCCCACTCCGCGTACCCGTGCAAGTTGGCGGGTGGCAACGTGTCAAGAGAGCCTAGGGACGACTCGTCGCCGGCGGAGGCGTTAGGGTCCCTGGCGACGTAAACGTGGCGGCCAGGGGGAACCCTGTGCATCGTGGCGCTAGCGTTAGCGTTGGCGGTGTAGGCCGCCGTGGCGCCGCGCAAACCGATGGGGAAGCGCGGCCCGGAGACCGCGCGCTCCCCCGCCGGGGCGGCCGTCGTCGTGCCGACGGGTGCGCCGCGTTGCGAGGCGACTCGCTCGGCGTGCTTTCGCTCCGACCGTGCCCGGCGCGAGCATTGGCCGGAGCGGCGGCGCCGCCGTGACGCCGACGGGCCCGCGGCGTCCGTGGCCGGCGGGCGTTGGCGTCGTGGTGACGCGTGCAGCGGCGACCGGGGCGGACCCGGCTTGGCGCCGCGCACGGAGCTCCTCACGGTTGGTGAGGCGCATCAGGTAGCCGTTCACCGTAGCCTGAAAGTTCGGTACCCCCGAACCGGATTTCAAACCCGGCGGGGAGGGGGTCCGAGCTGCCCATGGAGTAACGCGTGCCGCGGTACTCGGTGCGAATCACCATGGAGGGAGTTGATGGCGGATTTGACCTTCAGCGCTCGCGTGCCCCACGGTGGGCGCCAACTGTCGGTGCGGAATGTGGTCCCGACACTAACCAGTAATAAGCGCCAAGGTCTATCCCTCAATGGTTGATGCTAAGCAACTAAAGACACAAGGTTTATCATGGTTCCGGCCCGGGGTCGTACGTCCAGCAGTGGTGTGCTCGGGGCACTATATTCCTCAGCACTGGGGTGCCTGTAGTGGGGCGGCTACAAGCAGGACGGGAGAGGAGGCGTGGCCTCCAAGTCCCTGGTGAAGTGAACGGAATGAGTCCAGATGTTGTGGGAGAATTGGAGAATATATGTCTGTTGTGTCGCGTCTCGTCCCCTGCGGCGGGGGAGTTCACCTTCCTTTTATAGGCCAAGGAGAGGGCGAATTACAAGTATGTCGCACTATTCAGCTACATGGGGAAGTATGGTGTGCAACGCCGCAGAGTAGGCGGCCGCCTTGACGGTCTTTGCCACGATCTGGCCATCATGGCGTATCTTGTACCCGAATAGTGGCAGCTTCGAGGGTAGGGGCGCAGTGGTTGGCCATGGCGTCCCCAGGTGTGCTTGAGCGGGTTGCTGACGATGATCCGTACGTGATACAGTGGCAGGCGTGGCGACGTCCCGTTCCCGCGTGCCTTACGGCACCGGAGTGGTTGTAACAGCGCCCGGCGTGGTGCTGCGAGCACGGGGGTGGCCGTACAGGGCCAACAGTGGCGGGGATGGCGTCCCGCCGTCCTAGCGTCACGACCTAGCCCTGCAAGGTCACGGGAAAGCAGTTCGGGGGTGTGCCCGGCCCCCCTTTGAGGGTGCGGCGCGTTTGCCGTACGGGAATGGGCGGCGTGGTGTCACGGGGCTGACGCCGGCCACGCCGCACAGTCCCCCACAGTGGCGGGGATGGGTTGCCCCTAGGGAGTTGGTGCGACAGGACCGGGGCGTGATTCCCAGGCGCATGATGGCGCCGCCCCGCCGTGTCAGAGCATTAAATGCCCGTACCCGCGTGCGGGAACAGGCGTGCACGTGAGGGGGCTTCGAGCGAGGCGGAGCCCGCTCAAGGGGGCTGCGAACCTTTGAGCGAGGCGGAACCCGCTCGAGGGAGGCGTGTACCCTCGAGCGAGGCGGAGCTTGCTCGAGGGGACCTTTGAGTGGGCCGCTTTGGTGGGCAGCGGGGACCACTGCAGAGTGGGCCGCGGGGACCACCGCAGCGTGGGCCTCGCCCCGTGTGTGCGCTTAAGTGAGATGCGTTTAGCTTTGGTTTTTTGCAGGTTTTATGCAGGGTTTCCCCGGTTGTTTTCGGGGACCCTCAGGGCTGTCCCCGACATCGGGATAATCTGCTTTCAATTCATCCTCTCTTTCCCATGTTGCCTCATCCTCTGCATGATTACTCCACTGCACCTTGCACATTTTAATGACCCGATTCCTTGTAACCCATGCTAGAGTATCCAAGATCCGGATGGGATGTTCAGTGTAAGTGAGATCCTCTTTAAGGTTCAATCCGTCCATAGGTAATGGCTCCTTGTCATGAGGTTTGAGACCCTTTTCAACTGAGAGATATGAAACACATCATGCACATCTGAGAGCTGATTTGGTAACTCCAGTCGGTATGCTACCTCTCCCACTCTCTCTAAGATCTTGAAGGGTCCAATAAATCGAGGTGACAACTTTCCCTTCACTTTAAACCTGCGCAAACCCCTGATCGGTGACACTTTTAGGTACACATAGTCACCCTCCTGAAAAACCACATCTCTCCTCTTTCCGTCTGCATAACTTTTCTATCTAGATTGAGCAGTCCTCAAGTTTTCTCTTATGATCTGAACTTGCCTTTCTGCTTCCTTAACGATATTTGTTCCAAACAACTGACTCTCTCCAGTTTGGCTCCAATACAAAGGTGTTCTACATTTTCTCCCATACAATGCCTCGAAGGGTGCCATTTTGAGACTAGTCTGATAGCTATTGTTGTAAGAGAACTCAGCATATGGTAGACTCTTATCCCAACTACCTCCATGTATAAGAGCACAGGCTCTCAACATATCCTCCAGAATCTGGTTAGTCCTCTCAGTCTGTCCATCTGTTTGTGGGTGATAAGCTGAACTGAAATTTAACTTCATATCCATGGATTCATGAAGCTTTTCCCAGAAACGAGACGTGAACTGAGTACCTCTGTCAGACACTATCTTCTTGGGTACACCATGCAAGCACATGATCCTGGACATGTACAACTCAGCTAGCTTTGCCCCTGTATAGGTGGTTCGCACTGGTATGAAGTGAGCAACCTTTGTTAACGATCCACTATAACCCATATTGAATCATACCCATCGCGAGTACGGGGCAATCCAACAATGAATTCCATGCCGATCTCTTCCCACTTCCACTCTGGCACCTTCAACAGCTAAAGCAATCCCGCTGGCCTTTGATGCTCAGCTTTAACTCTATGACAGGTGTCACACAATGCTACATGGCGGCTACATCCCTCTTCATCCCATACCACCAATACCTCTGCTTGAGATCCTGATACATCTTAGTACTACCTGGGTGAATGAAATAAGCTGAATCATGAGCCTCTCTTAAGATGGTCTTACAGAGATCTCCCACATAAGGCACACAAATCTTGTTCCTAAACCATATGGTTCCCTGATCATCCTCTGTGAAATCTGAGGCTTTACCTTTTACCATAGTCTCTCTGATTTTTATTATCTCTAGATCCTCCAACTATTCTTTGTGTATCTCCTGCTCTAGAGTGCATTCTACACTTAAAGTTACACCCTTGGTATGAGCAACTATCCCCAGGTTGAGGCTCTCAAACTCCTTCATCAGTTCATCTGGTAACTGGAATGCCAAAGCCATGTTGGCATGTCCCTTCTGTCGGGGACAGCCCTAGGGGTCCCCTTTAACAACTGGGAAATCCCCACTTAAAACACGCAACAAACCCAAACACACCTCGCCTAACCATGCAGGACACGGCCCACGCCACGGAGGCCCCCACCGGCCCACCAAGGCGGCCCTCTCAAAGATCCCCTCGAGCAGGCTTCGCCTCGCTCGAGGATGCGCGCCTCCCTCGGCTAGGCTCTGTCCCGTTCGAGGGGGTACGCTTACCTCGAGCAGGCTCCGCATCGCTCGAGGGCCCGCTCCCCCTCGAACGGGGTCCGCCTCGCTCGAGGGCGCCCCGCACGCGTGCGCCTGCTCCCGTACACGGGCATTTAATGCCCTGACAACGGCAGGGCGGCGCCATCATACACCTGGGGCTCGCGCCCTGGTGCCGCCGCACCAACTCCCCAGGAGGGATCCCATCCCCGCCACTGTGGGAGAAACTGTGCGGCGTGGCCGGTGCCAGTCCCGTGACGACGCGCCGCCTACTCCAGTACGGCTAACACGCCGAGCCCTCGAAGGGGGGCCGGCCGCACCATCGACTTGCTTTCTTGTGATCTTGCAGGGTTAGGTGGAGGCGCTAGGCCGGTGGGGCGCCATCCCTGCCACTGTTAACGGCATGGCTGCTGCCCTCGCGCGTACGAACCCACGCTGGGCGCTGTGGAGCATACGGGAACGGGACGCCGCCTTACCTGCCACTGTGCCCCATACGGACCGACGTCAGCAACTCCCTCGAGCCCGTCTAAAGGCATCATAGCCGTCCGCTGCCTTTCTACCCTCGAAGCCACCACTGTTCGGGTACAAGATATGCCATGATGGTCGGATCGCTGCAAGGATCGTCCGGGCGGCCGCCTACTCTACAGCATAGCACATCACGCTCCCTCACATAGCTAAATAGCGCGGCACGCATGTGATTCGCTCTCTCCTTGGTCTATAAAAGGAGGACGAACCCCTCTGCCGCAGGAGACGAAGAGAGAAAACACACGACGCAACACAACACAACACCTGCAACCACTACACCAGGGACTTGGAAGCCACACTTCCTCTCCCGCCTTGCTTGTAGCAGCCCCACTACAAGCACCCCCGGTGCTGAGCAATATAGTGCCTTGAGCATGCCACTGCTGGACGTACGGCCCCTCGGCCGGAACCAGGATAAACTCTGTGTCTTTTATTGCTTAGCATCGACCATTGAGGGATAGACCTTGGCGCTTATTACTGGTTAGTGTCGGGACCACATTCCGCACCGACAGCTGGCGCCCACCGTGGGGCAATCTGAGCGCCTAAGGTCAATCCATCAACTCCCTCCATGGTGATCCGCACTGAATACCGCGGTACGCGCTACTGCATGGGCAGCTCGGACCCCCTCCCCGCCGGGTTTGAGATCCGGTTCGGGGGCGTGAACTTTCAGGCCACGGGGAACGGCTACCTGATGCGCCTCACCAACCGTGAGGAGCTCCGTGCGCGGCGCCAAGCCGGGTCCGCTCCGGTCCCCGCTGCGTGCACCACCACAGCGCGGATGCCCGCCGGCGCAGATGCCGCGGGCCCGTCGACGCCACGACGTCGTCGCCGCTCCGGCCGCCGCTTGCGCCAAGCGCGGTCCGAGCGGCGGCAAGCTGAACGTGCCGCCTCTCAACGCGGCGCACCCGTCAGCACAACAACCACCACCCCGACGGGGCAGCGCACGGTCTCCGGGCCGTGCTTCCCCATCGGCCTTCGCGGTGCTACGACGGCCTACAACGCCAACGTCAACACCACGATGTGCAGGGTTCCCCCTGGCCGTCACGTCTTCGTCGCCAGGGATCCCAGCGCCTCAGCGGTTGACGAATCGTCCCTAGGCTCCCTTGACGCGCCGCCACCCGCTAACCTCCACGGGTACGCGGAGTGGGACTTCTCCGGCGTGCCGGACCCACTCATGTTCAGGCGTTTCCTTGACGCTACGGACTACTGGTTCGGCTGCTCCAACGACTCTAGCACCGGGAGCTACGACCCCGCGCGGGAGTGCTGTGTCGTCATCGCCAACGACCCAGCGAACGCCACCGGCGCTGTGGGCGCTGGAGACGGGGAGGTCACGCCTGCCCCAGGGATCGCTCCGCGCCTGGCCGCGGGGCCAAGCACTCCTGCTGGGGCCGACGCCGACGCGCAGCTAGCCCAAGCCCGTGAGCTCGAGGCTAAGCTGGCGGAGGAGTACCGAACGGTGCGGCTGCTCCGTGCCTCGATGGCAGGGGAAGCCTCCGCACGCGGCGAACGCGCGCGGGAGCTGAGCAGACAGCCCGCGACCTCATCAACACCGACTTTAACGTCGACAACCCGGACGCGCCTCCGCGGGCAAGTCAAAAGCTCATTGCCGCTGCGACACTGCTACGGGCTATGCCGGCACCCTCGACCCCCGAGGCGCGGAACTTGCACCGCGAGGTGCAGGTTCTCATCGAGCAAGCAGCCGTCCAGCAGGCCGAACGCTCCGCCTCACGTATCCGACAACAGGGGGATGCGCGAGGAGGCGGGGCTGCACAAGGGGGCGAACCCTCAGTCCACGCAGGTGAAGCTGTGGGGCGTCCCGCCAACTCGGGACGCGCGCCGGCCAATGAGCGGCTCCTTGACACGCGCAGGACGCTGGACGGTGACACCCGCAACATCATCAACGCCCGGCGCACGAGCAAGGTGGACGCGCGAGCGGCGGTAGGTTACCACCCTCGACGGGGTGGACGCTACGACAGCGACGAAGTCCGTTCCCCGACGCCGGAACCCCCGGGGACCCGTGTGTTTAGCCGGGAGATCTGCGCGGCGGCCTTCCCCCAACGCTTCCGCCAACCCTCGACCATCGTCAACTACAACAGGGAGACGGATCCCTGAGTGTGGCTCAACGACTACCGCCTGGCGTGCCAGCTGGGCGGGGCTACCAGTGACGAGGTCATCATCTGCAACTTGCCCCTGCACCTCGGTGATTCGGCTCGGACGTGGCTCGAGCACCTGCTCGCCAGTCAAATCCACAACTGGGACGATCTGGTCCGCACGTTCGTGGGTAACTTCCAGGGCACGTACGTGAGCCCAAGAAATTCCTGGGACCTACGCTCCTGCACCTAGAAGCCCGGCGAGTCGCTGCGGGACTTCATACGGCGCTTCTCCAAGCGCTGTACAGAGCTCCCCAGCGTGGCGCAATCCGAGATTGTGCACGCCTTCCTCGAGGGCACCACGTGCCGTGACCTCGTGCGAGAGCTGGGACGCAGCCCGCCCGCGGACTCCAATGAGCTGTTCGACATCGCCACCAGCTTCGCCTCATGAGAGGAGGCCCCGTGGGGGCGATCTTCGACGGCAAGAAGGGCAAACGCTCGAATGATGCGCCCGCGGAGGGCAGCAAGCCCAGGGAGCCCCACCGCAAGGACAAGCGAGGCAAGAAGGGAAAGAAGCCGCGCCGCGAGGCGTGCGAGCAGGGGCGCGACGGCGGTGATGCCGAGGCTCTTGCTGTTGACCCGGCTCGACGGGGCCCTCGACCGGCCCCTCGAGGTCCGGGGGTGTTTGATGACATGCTGAAAAAGCCATGTCCTTACCACAAGACCCCAGTAAACCACACCCTTGAGCAATGCGATATGCTTAAGAAGTTCTATGGCCGTGCCGCCGCGAAGGAAGCGGAGGCCAAGAAAGACGGAGGAGATGGCGACGCCGGCGGCTTCCCCGCCGTGGAGAACGTGTTCCTCATCTTCGGGGGACCCACCGTCGACATGTCGACCCGCCAGCGCAAGCGGGAGTGGCACGAGGTCCTCGCCGCGGAGAAGGCGCCTCCCTCCTTCCTCAACTGGTCGGAGGACGCCATCACCTTCAGCCGGGAAGACCATCCGAACCGCATCCCCAACCCGGGCCAATACCCGATGGTGGTCGACCCAATCATTGGGAACGCGCGGTTCTTAAAGGTTTTGATGGACGGAGGCAGCAGCCTCAACATCCTCTACGCGCATACGCTGCGCTTGCTGGGGATCGGGTTGGACCCGTGCAGCCCGGGAACACGAAGCCGTTCCATGGCGTCGCGCCGGCAAGCGAGTGTCCGGCCCCTCGGGCAGATCGATCTGCCGGTTTGGTTCGGCACTGCGAAGAATTTCCGCAAGGAAACGCTCACCTTCGAGGTGGTGGGGTTCAAGGGCGCCTACCACGCCATACTTGGGCGGCCCTGCTACGCCAAATTCATGGCGGTTCCCAACTACACCTACTTGAAGATGAAGATGCCAGGACCGAACGGCATCATCACCGTAGGCTCGTCCATCGAGCACGCATTCGACTGCTACGTCGAGTGCGTAGAGCACGCAGAAGCACTGGCGCTGGATGAAGCGCTGGTGACCACTTTGGAGAAGATGGTCAACGAGGACCTCGACTCCGCCTCCAAGCACGTCGGCAACTTTGAGGCCGCGGAGCAGACCAAGGATGTGCCCCTCGACCCCGTGGCCCCCGAGGGCAAAGCATTGAGGGTCAGCTCCACCCTCGATCCCAAATAGGAAGTGGTGCTCGTCGACTTCCTCCGCGCCAACGCCGACATCTTCGCGTGGAGCCCCTCGGATACGCCAGGCATCCCGAGGGAGGTCGCCGAGCACTCCCTTGATATCCTGCCTCATGCCCGCGCCGTGCAACAACGGCTCCACCGCTTCGACGAGGAGCGGCGACGGGCTATCGGAGCGGAGCTGCGGAAGCTTCTCGAGGCCGGGTTCATCAAGGAGGTGTTCCACCCAACGTGGCTAGCAAATCCTGTACTTGTAAAGAAAAAGAACGGGAAATGGCGGATGTGTATAGACTACACTAGTCTTAATAAAGCATGTCCTAAAGTTCCTTTTCCTTTGCCACGCATTGATCAAATTGTTGACTCAACGGCTGGGTGTGAGCTGCTCTGCTTCCTTGATGCCTACTCCGGGTATCATCAAATAAAGATGAAGGAGTCCGACCAGCTCGCGACTTCGTTCATCACGCCGTTCGGGATGTTCTGCTATGTCACGATGCCGTTCGGCCTCCGAAACGCGGGTGCGACGTATCAGCGTTGCATGCAGCACGTTTTCGGAGATCACATCGGACGGACGGTCGAGGTGTACGTGGACGACATCGTCGTGAAAACCAGGAAGGTGAACGACCTGGTTGGCGACCTTAGCATTGCGTTCGGCTGCCTGCGGGCCAATGGGGTCAAATTAAACCCCGAAAAGTGTGTCTTTGGGGTGCCGCGAGGCATGCTCCTGGGATACGTCGTCTCCCAACGGGGGATCGAGGCCAACCCCGAGAAGGTTGCGGCCCTCGAACGAATGGGCCCGATCCGGGACCTCAAAGGGGTGCAAAAGGTATTGGGGTGCCTTGCCGCCTTGAGCCGCTTCATCTCGCGGCTCGGCGAGAAGGGCCTACCCCTCTATCGCCTACTCAAGAAGCATGAGCGCTTCTCCTGGATCGCCGAGGCCCAGGACGCACTCGACAAGCTGAAGGCGTCCTTGACCCACGCCCCGATCCTCACGCCGCCGCAGGACGGCGAACCCTGCAGCTCTATGTGGCCGCAACCACCCAGGTGGTCAGCGCTGTGATCGTGGTGGAGCGCACGGAGGAAGGGCACGCCCTGCCAATCCAGCGGCCAGTCTACTACATCAGCGAGGTCTTGTCTGACACCAAGACGCGCTACCCCCAAGTCCAAAAGCTGCTGTATGCGGTGGTCCTCGCACGGCGCAAGCTCGGCCACTACTTCGAGGCCCACCCCGTCACGGTGGTCTCCTCCTTCCCGCTAGGGGAGATCATCCGCAACCCAGACGCGGCGGGCAGGATCGCCAAGTGGTCCGTAGAGCTGATGGGCGAGACGCTCGCCTATGCCCCGCGCAAGGCCATCAAGTCCCAGATACTGGCGGATTTCATCGCTGAATGGACGGATACGCAGCTGCCACCACCACAGATCCAGGCGGAGTGCTGGACTCTGTACTTCGACGGCTCGATGATGAAAACAGGGGCGGGCGCGGGCCTGCTCTTCGTGTCTCCCCTCAGGGAGCACATGCGGTACGCGGTGCGCCTCCACTTCCCCGCATCAAACAACATGGCTGAATACGAGGCCCTCCTTTGCGGCCTCAAGATCACCATTGAGTTAGGCGTCAAGCGCCTCGACGTGCGGGGGGACTCGCAGCTCGTGATCGACCAAGTCATGAAGAACGCGAGCTGCCATGACGATAACATGGAGGCCTACTGCAAGGCTGTGCGAGCCCTCGAAGACAAATTTTACGGCATCGAGCTCAATCACGTGCCCCGCCGGTACAACGAGGAGGCGGACGAGCTGGCCAAGATCGCGTCCGGGCGGATCACCGTCCCCCCGAACGTTTTCGCCCGCGATATTGCTCAGCCCTCGGTCGCCCTCGAGCCTCACCCCTCGAGCCACGCAGAACCCTCGGGGGCTCCCTCAAATCCAGCGGGTGCGGAACCCATGGATGAGGACCCCCTCGAGCGAGGCGTACGCGCTCTCCCTCCTCGAGGGACATGGCGCCTATGGGGCTGATGTGATGGACATCGAGCCGACCCCCGTCAAGGCTGACTGGCGTGACAAGTATGTGGCCTAGATGGCCCGAGGGGAACTCCCCACGGACCGGGCCGCGGCCAGACGCATCGCCAGGATGGCCAAGTCATTTGCCCTCGTCGACGGCGAGCTGTACAAGCGTGCGCGCCTCCGGCATCTTGCAGCGGTGCGTGCCCATCCCCGAGGGGCGCGAGCTCCTGCTGGACATCCACGCCGGGATCTGCGGCCATCACGCCACGCCTCGTGCCCTCGTTGGCAATGCTTTCCGCCAAGGTTTTTACTGGCCTACCGCGGTCACGGAAGCCAGCGAGATCGTACGCACCTGTGAAGGGTGCCAGTTCTACGCCCGCAAGTACAACCTTCCCACTCATGTCCTGCAGACCATCCCCATAACATGGCCGTTCGCCGTGTGGGGGCTGGACATCGTCGGGCCCCTGCGGAAGGCGCCCTGGGGCTTCACCCACTTGTTGGTCGCGATCGACAAGTTCTCCAAGTGGGTGGAGGTGCGCCCCATCAGGAACCTCAGGGCGGAGCAAGCGGTGACGTTCTTTACCGACATCATCCATCGCTTTGGAGTGCCAAACTCCATTATCACCGACAACGGGTCCCAGTTCACGGGCAGGAAATTCTTGGAGTTCTGTGACAAATTCCACATCCGTGTGGATTGGGCAGCTGTGGCACACCCGCAGACCAACGGCCAAGTAGAGCGTGCCAACGCCATGATCCTACAAGGCCTTAAGCCTAGAATTTTTGACTAGCTAAACAAATCTGGTCGGAAATGGCTCCAAGAGTTACCAGCGGTCGTGTGGAGCCTAAGGACCACTCCGAGCAGAGCCACCAGGTTTACCCCGTTTTTCCTAGTCCATGGCGCGGAGGCCGTCCTCCCCACGAACTTAGAATACGGATCGCCCAGGGTTCGAGGCTACGACGAGGATGCCAACCAGCGAGCCCGCGAGGACTCGCTGGACCAGCTGGACGAGGCACGCCTCGTGGCCTTGATGCACTCCGCGAGGTATCAACAGTCCCTCAGGCGCTACCAAACACGCAAGATACGCCGACGGGACTTCAGCGAGGGGGATTTGGTCCTAAGGCTACGCCAGGACAACCGAGGACGCCACAAGCTATCACCTCCGTGGGAGGGACCCTACGTCGTGGTAAAGGTACTTAAGCCCGACACGTACAAGCTAGCCAACGAGGACGGTGAAGAACTCACCAACGCTTGGAACATCCAACAGCTACGTCGCTTCTACCCCTAGCTACGATTTCCAAGTATTTTGTCGTAAAAATCACATGACCAACGCCCCAGTTGGTGACAACCATGTAAACATCATAAATCTAATGAAAAGGGCAACCCGGCTTTCTCCTGAAACCCAAGTTACCCTCGGGGGCTACTACGGGGGGCATCCCCCCCAAAAATGGTCCCATTTTCGCGCAAAAACAAAAACAACTCACGCGCGCTAAGTTTGTTTTCTACTTCAGCCTCGAGCAAAGATCCGAACAGGGCGCAGGTAGCCTAGCGGAAGGAGCGCGCGAGCCAGAGATAGCCTACGCCTCCACGAGGATACGACCCTTCTCTCTCGCCTCCAACCCAGCAGGCCACCCGCGAAAATCGAACTCCCCTAACTAGAATCTACTCAGGAAGAAGGAGAAACAAAAAAGCGTAACAAACAAAAGACTTCACTTTACATTGGAAAATGTTTATGGCAAAAATAACTTGTCTATTTACAAGGGCCGCACGGCCGGCATACTGATACATTAACAAAAAACGGGCCTAGCGCCCGGCTGTCTTCAGGCGGAAGGAGCGGCGGCATCAGCAGCGTCCGGGAAGAGGAACTCCTCGAAGGCTTCGGCGAGCGTCCCGGCGGCGTCGGCGGCCAGCGCGTCCACGCGCTCCATCGCCATCTCGTCCTCGACACCCTCGGGAACGACGTAGCCCTCCGCCAGCGCCTCGAAGTCGACCTCGTAGTGGGACCGCACCACCCCGAGGGCCTTCAGGACGCCAAGATGCAGCGCCCGGCGCATGCGCTCAGTGACGTGGCCGCTAAGGGCGCGCAGGCGGCTGGCCAACGAGCTACCGGCCTATGCCTCGCCCTCCTCCACGACCCGGCAGGTCTCAAGGGCCGCATTGCGCAACTCCTGCAGCTCCTGCTCAAAGGAGTTGTAGGAGGTCTGCAGCGCCTCGGCCCGCTCAGCCGCGTGCCCCAGAGCGGTGCGCAAGCCTGGAGTCGCCAAGACAAGAAAGAAATCAGAAAAAGGGTGCGAACCCTCTAACAGAAAACCAGCGAAACAGGAGTCGAACAGCGACTTACCTTCAACCTGCTTCCTCTCCACCTCGAAGGCGTGGCGCCCGGCCTCGATCGTCTACTCAAGGCCCTTGACGGTCTCGCCTTGCTCCCGGAGGGCCAGCTCCTGGCTCGCACTGTTGATGCTGAGCACCATCAGCTCGCCCTCGAGCTTGGAGAACTCGGTGTTCCGGTCCTCCAACGACTTCGGCGCCTCCTCGCGAGCGACGCGCTC
This sequence comes from Cenchrus americanus, assembly GCA_947561735.1. Taxonomy (NCBI): domain Eukaryota; kingdom Viridiplantae; phylum Streptophyta; class Magnoliopsida; order Poales; family Poaceae; genus Cenchrus; species Cenchrus americanus. Next base: position 109,922,764 of record OX387240.1, read on the forward strand.
CCGCTCCAGCGCCGACCGGGCATCGGCAAGGGCGGCCCTGCTCTCGAAGCCGCCCCTCGCCCCCCCGGCGGGCGGTGCGCTCCCGCGAGAGCTAATCCTCGGCCGACGCAAGCGCCGCGACCTTGGCGTCGAGGGCGGCCTTCAAGTCGTCGGCCTCCTTGGCCCGTTGCTCAGCGCGCGCGCCCTCTCCTCGGCCCTCGGCTCTGCTTGCGCGCGCCCCCTCGAGCGACGAGCGAGCCCCCGGTTCTCGCCGGCGGACGCCGGCCACCTCCGCCTCCCAGTTGGTCGCCAGCGTGCGCATCTTCTCCAGGTCCGAGCGCGCCTGCCGCAGCGCCTCATCCCGGTCGATGAGGGCTATGCAGACCCGCTCAATGCTAGAGAGACGCGTCGGGTCCTGCCTCGCGCTCTCATGGAGTTGATCGCGCAGGGCCATGGCCCGGTACGACAACCAGCCGTCCGGGGTCCTGAGGGCGTCGGCGAGCGCGTCAAAGGCGTCGCACCGCTCCCGGAGCCGGTGGAGCTCGGCGTTCACCTGATCGAAGGCGCCGTACTTGTCGCGGGCGCGGCGCTCGAGCTCCTGTCACCCACAAGTCAAAACCCGTAAGCATCATGATACAGAGACAGCACGCGGAAGCGAGAAAAAGAGGAAAACGAGCAGCGACGCCCCACCTGGAAGACGCGCCACGCAGGGCCGCCGTGGACCCTCAGCGCCTGAAGGACCGATACGGCGAACCAGAGAGGGGGGGAGTGAATGGGAGCCGATAAAAATTCTTCTCGAAGGAGATGAAAACTCCAACAAGACGAACGCGGCTTCCAACACACGTCTCTGACTCACTACCAAGGTTGGTCAAGCCCACGTAGCCACTGGAGTGCCACTGGACCTAGGAACCAACACACAACCTTCCGACCCGAGAAACGCAGCGGAAAAACCAAACCTCGAGTCTACAGACCCACACGCGGTCGGACGCGGTGAGCACCACCGGTCAGACCGGTCCCTGCAGGTGAAACTGAGCAACTTCCACTAAGTGGCTCTACACCGGTCAGACCGGTGAGACACACCGGTCAGACCGATGGCAGCCTGAAAGCCCCCAAGACACCAAGCAGGCCAACCGACCACCAAACGGACCCAAACTCGAAACAGCAGCAACACGGGACAACAAGGAACACAACAAGACGTTCACCCGAGCAAAAACCCACAAGGGCTTGCACCGGTCAGACCGGTCAAGAGCACCGGTCAGACCGGTGTAGCCTGGGCAGCTCGGGATGAACAGCACCCGCGGGTCAACTCCCCCAAATCCAAATCTCGATCTCCCGAATCGCTCCACGGACTTGAACAAGACTTTGGGGATATCATGAACACCTCATGAGGAGTTCATAGCCAAGTTTAATCCCACCAAAACTCGTCCAAAAAGGAGGAATCGAAGAAATCCCGCCGAAAGCACTTCCAACCCAAGAACTCAAGAAACCCCCGAAATCGGACACTTTTCCTCACGGATTTGGGAGGGGGAATCACGCCCCAAAGAACCACGAAGGGTTCCCACAAATTTCCCCCATCAAATCCCCAAGAGAAAAGCCCCGAAAACAACCCAAAGAAATCACCGAGAGAGGGCTCTGAAAATCACCACCAAGAACAACCGGGAAAAACACATCCAAACTTTGAGGAACCACGCCGAATCATCTATACATGAAACAAAGGTTCGTACAAGGTCTAGCAAGCCGCCCGATCATCCATCCCTCTCTACAAGATCTCTCCGTGAAGCTCTCTTGCTAGTCCTAAGGAAAACCTAAGGAAAATAGGTGGAAAATAGGAAAACTAATGAGCTAGGGTTCCAAGAGTTGGCTGCCATCCTCTCACCTCTTGGGTTATATGGAGGCAACCGAATGTCTAAAATGCCCTTCTCTACTAACTAGGGATACAAGCCCCTCAAGGGCGGATTTGGAATTCTTGATGTCTTCACCATCGGACGGATGCCGACGACCGCACCTCGCGTAGCCTCGACGCAAGCCATGCGATCCCGACGCGTGTCCTCCGCTTCGAAGATTCGGACGCGTCGTTGCACACCGGTCGGACCCGGTGCTCCTCACCGGCGGACCGGTCCCCACCGGTCAGACCGGTCAGACCCACCGGTCGGACCGGCCCGGTCCGTGCCTTCGCACCTCCGTCTTCGGTTCTCCGTTCTTGGCTTTGTGGATCAACCAAGGAACCCGGTGGTTTTACGGTGAACCACGGAAACCCCGCGAACTCGGTGTAGCCTCCGCCAATCTCCACTCATGACTTGGCTCCCACGTAGTCCCGGCTCGACCTTGGTTTTGAGGCTCAACCAAGAAACCGTCCACGACTTCATCTTGCTGTTCATGCCACCATGCGGCCCGCACTTGACCCCGCTGGCCACCTAGTCCCTCGAACAAAGCCTACTTGTCTTCTCCACACCTGGAGGCCTCACCGGCGACGACCTTTCGCGCTTGTTCTTCACCTGCACCAACACGAGTCAAGCCGCAACCTGCACCTGTAGTACTTAGCCAAGAATCAGTCCACACAACGTTGTCAATCACTCATCACACAAGGAAGCGACCATCCACCGGTCCCCAAACCACACATGGTCCTCAGCGCCTCGTTCAACGCACGGTCGAGCGTGGTGCCGTGGCTGCGGAGCTCTCCCCACAACTCCTGCTCCCCCTGGGCGTCAGCGAACGAGGGCGGATCGCCAGCGATCCCCTCCACCTGGGCGGAGTGGCCAGCGCGGGAAGACGAGGCCTCGGCGCCGTACCCTCGGCCCCCCCGCCACAATGTGGCCCTCGCGTTGCCTCACGAGGGGCCCCCTCACGGGACTCGGGGGGAGAGCGTGGGGAAGCTCACCCACCGATCCCACCGGGCGGCGGGGAGTCGTCGTCCGTGACCTCCACCACCACCGCGGGAGCCGCCGGCGGCGCCGGTCCCTGCGTCGCCTCGCGGCGCCTCCACTTGCGCCTCCGTGGCCGTGGGCGCCGGCGCGGCGTCGCGCCACCGCTTCCGATCGCGCCTACGCGACCATGGGCGCCCGAGCCGCCCGCGCCCACCGCCGCCCGCCCGCCTCCATCGCGGCCGGCGCCACGGACCCGCCTCCGTCGCGGCCGCCACCGCGGGCCGCATCCCCACCACGGCCGCCACCGCAGTCGCGCCTCCGCCACGGCCGGCGTCCGCCGCTCCTCGACGACCACCGGGGGCGCCGCGGCGGGGCCGGTCCGCCGGCCGAGGCCTCGAGGCCTCGGCCGCGCCTTGCGAGCTCTCGCCCGCCGCCGCCGCCGTACTCGCCCCCCGCCCTTGGCGCCCTCGACGAACGCCGTCGGGTGGGGACGGACGCGTCCGCCCTCAACACCTTGGCTGGCGCGAGGGGAGGCACGGTCGGCACCACCCTGCACGATTACAAGCAAAAAATCAGGACGCCTGGTCGACAAAAAAAACCCCCCAACCTTGTAGAAGAGCAAGCCCCTTACCTCGAAGAGGAGAAGGCGCGCTTCCTCTTCCTCGAAGCTTCGGTGGATGAGGCCGACGCGGCCGACGCGCCGGCCGCCGCGCCTCCCGGCGCCTCCGCGCGCGCGCGGGCCCCACCCCGCGCACGGGCGCGCTGCCGCACGCGCCCCTCGCGGCGCGCGCGCGGCACCTCCGCGGCTCACGCCGCTCCCGTTGTCGATTGCCCGGCGGCGCGGCGCCGCCGCGCCCACCCCGAGCGATGCGCCCTCGCCGCCGGAGGCCGGCTCCGGCCGAGCGGGGGTGCGGGGCTCCCACCTATCGAGGGACCCCGCCCCCAACTTCTTCCTCCTCGTCCTCCTTTGAGGACGAATACTCCTCGGTCCCCGGGAGAGGAGAGCCCCCCGCTGCCGCGCGGCGGTGCTCCTCGCTCCGCCGCTCGCGGCGCTCGTGGTGCCGCCCTCGCGCGCTCCCTCTTGCGCGCCGCCCGCTCCCGCTCCCGTTGCTGCGCCACCCGACCGAGCGCGCGGGAGTCAGGGGTGGGCGGAACGGACTTCGTAGCGCTGAAGCTCACCAGCTGCAGGAGAAAACGTCAAAGGCGCATCAGGGGCCAGGAGCAACATCAAGAACAAAAACAGGGCCAAGATTCATACTTACCAGCGGGCCGGTAGGAAGCATCTCGAGGTCCCACGGGGACCGATCCTGGCGCAGAATCCGGGTGTCGACGGCGTTCCGCGCCCGGGTGAGCGCATACCCTCGCTCGAGGGGGGTCGGGAGCATCCGCGACCTCGCCAGCGCGACGGGGTCCGCCACCTCCGTCATCTCGAAGATGCAGAGCGGCCTCTCCATCAGAGGCACGATCCGACGGTGGTGGAGGAAGGCGAGGACGCCCGCCGCGGTCAGCCCGCGCGTCGCCAGGTTCTTCAAGGCGGCCAGGAGCGAGCCCAGCCGCCTCCGATGCTGGGGCGTGGACACCCCGTAGCCCCAGGAGTTGGGCTTCTCCCGGAACACCAGACCGGTGTAGGGGGGAGGCCGGGCTCGGCGTTGCGCAGGTAGAACCACCCCCGCTCCCAGCCGGCGTTGTTCATCGTCATGGTGCAGGGGACGTAGTCATCCTAGAACTGCGTCCGTAGGGCGAGCGACATGCCACCGGCGCGCACCACGCGGCGGGTCCTCTGCTCCGTCGTCGGCTGCGTGAAGAGCTCCGTGCGGAAGAGGTGTATCTAGACCTCCCAATTGACTGGGATCCCTAGATACCCCTCGCAGACGCCCACGAACGTGGCCGCCTGCGAAATCGCGTTCGGCGCGAAGTTGTGTAACTCCACGCCGTAGCGGTGGCAGAGCGCCCGCATGAAGCGGCTCGCCGGCGCGGCGAAGCCGCGCTCATGGAAGCGGATGAAGCTCACCACGTAGCCCGCCGGCGGGTTGGGCGCGTGGTCCCCCGCCGGCGGCACAATCCATTCCGCCGGCCGGCCCTCCTCGTTCGCCGCCAACTGGCCGGCGGAGACCAGCTCGCCGAGGGCCAGCCGAGTCACCGTCGACCGCTCCTAGGCGTACGGGTCGAGGATCGTGAGGGGCGGAAGCGGCGCCATGAGAAAGGACAAGGGATCCGGGAGCGGAGGACAAGAAGAAGAAGAAGAGCTCTAATGGCGAAGGGCCGCGGTGGCAAGAGCAAAACGAAGGCGAGAGCACAGGGGGCAAGAATGGTGAAACGCTAAGGTAAAAAACCGCCTTTTTTCCCTCCCCTCAGATTTATAAGCCGTGGGCGTGCTCTCCGGGGCGGATGTTGACGGATAAAAGACGTATCCCTCTACGATCCGCAAGCGTACGGACCCCACACCTTTTTCACCACGGGATTCCCAAGGTTCTTGTCAATCCGCGGAGCAAGGGGATTACAAGCGTTCGATCAACAACGACACACTAGCTACTAAAACCCTAACTACTATTATACTAGAAAACAACTAAACACACTAGAGAGAATGATAAACGATCAAGGTAGAAGACACTCGCCCACGGGTCTACGATACTAGAGCATGCAATCGCTTAAAGACATGAAAAACCAATCTAATCTATCGGGGTTGTGACCACGGTTTCGCCTTTTCACTCCTCTCGTACTGTCACTACGCGAAGGTATTCATGACTAGACCTTTGATGGACACGGCGTATTGAATGGATCCAAGGAAGCATTGAGGCCTTACTTCCTTTACGGTATGGTAGCGAACCTTAAGCATGAAAGTGTATTCAACACAAGATGATAGATAGATAATCCGACAAAGTGCAATTACATCTCAAGATCGATTACAACCCATGGACGAATGAGAAGATTACCCCATCAAGGTGCTGATCATGGCACCGTTGATCATGGTTTCCCCTCCGCCGGTGTCTTCCTTCTTCTCCACGAGAGGGTGCTTCCTTCGAGGTGGTTGATCTCCCGCCGGAGATCCTCCTCCTCTCTCTCTAGCTTGTGGATGGCCTTCTGGTGCGAATGACTCCTCTCGGTGTTGGCGGCGCCTCGGGGGTTTTAGGGTTGAAGATCCTTCGAGGGCAAGGAAAACGGGACCGAACCGGTGCCGGAAGTGGGCTGGGCCGGCCGGCCTGGGCCGGCCGGCCTGGGCCCAATTCGGCCCAGTTCGGTCGCCCCTTTTGCTCCGTGGGTCCTCTTGCACTTATGTACTTTTCCCCCTCCACTTGCATGATTTTGATGCTGTTATCCTCGCGTCCAAGATGGAGGCTCTCTTTGCATGAAGTTTGATCTTTTACGCTTCAATCCCCGGGGGTGTTCCTCGTAGCACTTCGGTCCTCGCCACCATTGGAAGTGATTTCAGCAAGCTCATGAACACGAACAAGACTCCATGAATGCTCCTTTGAACTTGTTGGGAATCCATCCTTTATGTCCATGTTTTCCTACATAAACACAACACTTCGAAATGCATGCACAAAGATGAACTTGTTATATGATTAGTGTGCCTAGTGGCGGGTTAGTTCCATAATCAAATCCAAACCAAAGTGTAATGAACATGCTAGGTGCACCAAAATACACCGTCAACATCTCCCCCACACTTAGCTCTTGCTCGTCCTCGAGCAAGTACTCGTAAAAGAATTTCGTCCAAGGTGTGTAATCGTGTACCATTAATCCTCCTTCACAAGTTAGTCAATCTTTTCATCTTTAATACATAAACACAAAGTAATGATAATCAAACATAAACATGGGCGTTTAGAACTTTTACCACGTCAAGTTTTACCCCACAACTCAAACTCTTCACTTGAAGTCTTCAATTTCAGCCATGCTTACCCCTTTGCTTCCATTGGAGGGTTTTTATGATTTTCAAAACAAAAATTCCTGCAACAAGTATTAGACAAAAACCTTTCTCCAAGCTCTCTCAAGTCACTCATATGAAGTGGCTATCCTAACCAAATTTTATAAAACTCTCACCTCCCATTAATCTCTCATATATCATGTAAAGTGGAGCTATAGGTAGGGCTAGTAAAATCAACACAAGTATTGTCAAACTAAGAACTTCCTCTAATGGTTGTCTACCTTTCAAAGTCAATGATCGTGAGAATTAAGCATATGTAGGGATATCAAGGATGAGAAGATTTAGAATGGTGGACATGTGCAAGGGCAAAAGAAAATTGTGACTTCAAGGCACCAATGATGTCCTCGTTGTCGGATTGCACATGGTTGGAAATAGAGTAAAAGTTTCGTCTCACAATCAACGTGACATCCTTCCTTACACTTTATTTTTTTCTTTTCTTTCACTTGATCCATCCCTCTCATATCTTCATTGCTACCTCATCTTTTTCTCTTTTTCTTCTTTCATTCACATATGATTTTTTTCTTTCTTTCTTTCTTTCTTTTCCATACACATACTTTTTCTCTTTATTTTTCTCTCTCTTGACAACTTTTCAAAGCTTTCAATTCTCTCTTTCCTTGCATGCATACAATCTGAATTTTTAAATAAATCATGCTAGAGACGAGACGAAACTTTGAAAATAGGTTGTGTTCAAGGAATACGATGTACAAAATAGATGTATAGGGTTGGGTATGGAATTCGGCGATATACGTGACTTCCGTTGTGAAAGTCACGTGACCGAATATATGACGAGGCTAGCAACAAAAGATAAGCACAAGAACATGATCATTGCTCGAAATTAAAACTCACCAAGAGAGAAAGGTCCTAGCCTAACTCATCGTGCTAATCACACTTATAGTGGAGCGAAAAAAAACTTGGCTTTGGATAGGAATTTTTCTTACTATCAACTTGGAAAAGGAGGTTTTTCTAACCTTTATTACAAGGGTTTTAAGATAATTTTCAGAACTGAAATCCTCCCATTTTTAGCATCGAACATAGCACAACTAACATGTGAAGCTCAAGATCGAAGTGCGGTATGGGTACTTTAAGTAGTAGCGATTCCACTAAGCACCACGGTAAACGTTTTTCAAACCACATACTTGTGTTCATATATCAAGAATCGAAGATTAAACAAACAAGTAAATAAAGATAAACAATACATAAAACACAAAGATATATATAAAGACTCTTTTTATTTGGTTTTCTTGACTCAACACTAATTTAAGACACTTGCAAAAATTTTAAAATAGACTCAAAAACTAAAGACTCATTAAAAACGCTAAGACTCTCACACGAAGATTAAACCGAACCTAAATTTGAAGTTCAAAAGCTAAGGCTAGCGAGCTAGCTCTCCCCCACACTTAAAACATACGACGTCCTCGTCGTATCTTACAAAATCCTAAGGGGAAAACTAGATCTAGTGGTACTTCAAGCAAGTTTTGCACCACTTGCCTCTCATGTTTCCAACCATGCCGAAAAGTTTGCGCACGTTGCGGTTAAGGAACTTGTAGTCATCTTCAACTACGCGCTCCAAGTCCTCCATACGCTGCTTCATCGCTTCCATGGCTTGGAGACATTCGTCGGCCGACGTGTAGAGATCCGCGATGGATTGATGGCAAACTCGACAACACACCGGATGCAATCCGAAGGGGTCGTCGTCGCCATAATCTCCACCGTTGTCACCACCGTCGTTGCCACCTCCATTGTCGTTGCCTTCGTTGCCGTCATTGCCGTCGCCGTTGGGGCCTTCGGGAGTCCTTTCCTTGGGCTGCTCATCCCAATCATCATCATCTCTACCGGCGGCCGCCCACGAGCTCGGGCTACGATCGTCGGAGTAGTCGCTATCCCCATAATCCTTAGGCTCTGGTGACACCTCCTTGTAGTCTTTGCGCTTGATGCCTTGGATGCGTGCCGACCTTCGGACGGGTGTAGGGACCTTCTCTCCTTCGACGGGGTTGCGAGATGCAAGATCTCCGGTCGGGACACGTCCTCCACAACGGATGCGTGCGGTCCTCTTGACGGGTAGCTTGAGCTCGCATCGCATCGCCTCCTCCATCGATGGCTTCTTGGCTTCTAGCTTCAACTCTAAGCTTCTTTGAGGCACAATGGCTGCTACAAGGGTGCAACACATTGCTTGAAAGGTTTGATCCTCGAGCTCCCAATTCGGCCAAATAAATAGTCCTGAGAGAAAAGCCCTGGGAACCTTATTTTCCTTTTTTTACACTTCCTTTAAAATTTTCCGACCAAACAAGGAAGTCAAAAAGGAGCAATTCGGGCGAAATTCGGCGTCATCGGGCGTCTGGTCCCTCTGGGCCGGTCCGCCTGGGCCGACCGGCCCACCCTGCCTCGGGGGCCGGGCCGGTCCGGGTTTTTGCACACCACCCTATTTTTTCTTCCTTAGCCCATGGGAAAAAGTTGGCCCAGTAAATCTTCGCGAAAAACTCCAGAAAACTAAAAGAAAATTTATTTACAGAAGTTGATGCCTTGTTTTTTGTCCTAGGCGGGACGTTCGGGCTCTTCCTCCATGGTGAAGACGTCAACATGGTGAAGGGGGATGACGTCGGGTTCGTAGTAAACCTTGAGCCGCTGTCCATTCACCACAAATTGATCACCGTTTATATCCATAATGGTTACCGCTCCGTTGGAGAACACCGAATGCACAACATAAGGTCCGTCCCACTTGCTTTGCAATTTTCCCTTTCCGAAGGTTTTAAACCTCGAATTGTAGAGGAGGACCTTATCTCCTTCTTTAAATTCTTTTTCCTTCAATCTTTTATCATACCACCTTTTGATTCTCTCCTTGTATATGCTTGCGTTTTCATAAGCTTTCAACCTCAACTCCTCTAGCTCGCTTATTTGAATTCTTCGTTTCACCACCGCGGCATCGAGATCAAGGTTCATCTCTTTAATTGCCCAATAGGCTTTATGTTCCAACTCAACCGTAAGGTGGCAAGCTTTTCCATAGACGAATTGGTAAGGGGTCATACCTATCGGTGTTTTAAACGCCGTTCGATAAGCCCATAAAGCTCCGTCTAATTTCATTGACCAATCCTTGCCTCCCTTCTCAATGGTCTTGTTGAGTATGCTTTTTAATTGCCTATTTGACGTCTCCGCTTGTCCGTTGGTTTGTGGGTGATAGGCCGTGGAGACCCTATGCTCAATTCCCAACTTGGACAAGCACTTTTTGAAGTTCTTCCTGGTGAAATGAGTTCCTCCATCACTTATCAAGATTCTCGGTGTACCGAAACGGGGGAAAAATCACGTTCTTGATCATAGTGATGGACTCCTCCGTGGAAGCTTTACGACATGGTATAGCCTCTACCCACTTGGATACATAATCAACCATGACTAGGATGTACTCGAATCCAAATGAGTTTTTAAAAGGCCCCATGAAGTCTATGCCCCATACATCGAATATGTCGATTTGCAAGTTGTATTTCAAAGGCATAGAATTTCTTTGAGAGATGTTTCCGGTTCTTTGGCATTCGGGGCATGACGCAACATATCTTTTAGTATCTTCATGCATCTCCGGCCAATAGAATCCGCTCGACCATACTTTTGCTTCGGTTCGAAAATGGCTATAGTGTCCACCGTACTCCGCCGAGTGGCACTTCCTTAGAATCTCAACCCTCTCTTCTCTTGGCACACATCTTCTCATCACTCCATCATTGCCAAGCTTGAAGAGGTATGGTGCGTCCCAAAAATATTTCTTACTTTCGGAGATTATCTTCCTTTGAGTGTTTTTATCTAGATGATCGAGGGGCATCTTTCGAATTGCTCGAATGATGTCGATCATCCAAGTATCTTTATCAAGCACTCTATAGAGGTGGTCATCTCTCATCTTATCTTCTATGGGCTCTTTATCATCTTGTCCATGATTCATCCTAGACAAATGATCGGCCACAACATTCTCCACCCCCTTTTTATCACGAATTTCAACATCAAACTCTTGGAGAAGAAGGATCCAACGAATCAAACGTGGTTTAGCTCCTTCTTAGCCAAGAGATACTTGATGGCTGCGTGATCGGTGTAAACAATGACTTTCGAGTTCATGATGTAAGATCTGAATTTTTCGAAAGCGAATACCACCGCTAGCAACTCTTTTTCCGTAGTGGCGTAATTTAATTGTGCCCCACTAAGAGTTTTGCTAGCGTAGTAAACGGCGTGAACTCGGCCTTCCTTTCTTTGACCCAAGACCGCGCCTACGGCGTAGTCACTTGCGTCACACGTGATCTCGAAAGGTTGGCTCCAATCCGGAGGTTGGATGATGGGAGCACTCACCAACGCATTTTTCAAGGTCCGGAATGCCGCTAGACACTTCTCATCAAAGTCGAAAGCCACATCCTTTTGAAGAAGGTGCGTTAAAGGCTTAGTGATCTTCGAGAAGTCCTTTATAAATCTTCTATAGAATCCAGCATGGCCTAGAAAGCTCCTTAAGGACTTAACATCCGTAGGAGGTGGGAGTTGCTCAACCGTCTCTACCTTAGCCTTGTCCACTTCGATTCCTGTCTCGGATATAACATGTCCGAGCACTATGCCTTGCTTAACCATGAAGTGGCACTTTTCCCAATTTAAAACCAAATCTACCTCCGCACACCTTGTAAGGACCTTTTCTAAATTTGCTAAGCAATCCATGAACGTCTTCCCATAAACAGAAAAATCATCCATAAACACTTCAACAATTTCTTCGATGAATTCCGAAAATACGGCCATCATGCAACGTTGAAAAGAGGCTGGAGCGTTTCATAGGCCGAAGGGCATCCTCCTATATGCAAACGTTTCGTAAGGACACGTAAACGTTGTCTTATGTTGATCTTCCGGGTGAATAGGAATTTGCATGAACCCCAAGTATCCATCGAGAAAGCAAAAATAAGAATGGTTTGCTAACCTCTCGAGCATCTCGTCTATGAACGGTAGGGGGAAGTGATCTTTCTTCGTCGCTTTGTTAAGCTTACGGTAATCGATACACATCCGCCACCCGGTCACGGTCCTTTGCGGTATCCACTCGTTCTTCTCATTCTTCACCACGGTCAAACCTCCTTTCTTCGGTACACAATGTACGGGCTCACCTTCCATTCGCGTGCGGAACCGGGTAGATGATTCCGGCATCAAGTAACTTGATAACCTCTTTCTTTACTACCTCTCGCATGGCATGGGTTAGCCTCCTTTGATGGTCCACTACAGGCTTACATTGGTCTTCCATTGGTATACGATGAGTGCAAAAGGTGGGCTAATACCTTTGAGATCATTACTTGAATATCCAATCACCTTCCTATGTTTTTTTAATAAAATCAGCAACGCTTCATTTTCTTCGGGACTCAACTCGTCGCTCACAATGACTGGATAAGTTTTGTCTGGGCCCAAAAATTCATATTTTAATCCCTTGGGCAAAGGTTTAAGGTCTACCTCGGGCACTTGTGGCTCCTCGGGTTTGATTTCTCCTATATCTTCGAACTTCTCTTCCTCCACACTACCGTCATGCGGCTCTAAGACTTTCGTTGCTTCCTCTAGTTCTTCATCTTGTTGATTACTAATTTGATTTTCCATCGCTCTTTGCAGCGGGTCTCTAAGGGTTTCAACAAAACAAAGACTATCTATCTCTTCTACTTCTTCATCTTCGGGAGGAAAAGGTGTAAGGTGTTTAGAAGCACGAAGAAAGTTATATGTGTTCTTTGTTCCATTAAGGTTCATTGTTACTTTGCCTTCTCCGGCATCTAACACGGCATCAACCAACTTAAGAAAAGGCCTACCTAAGATTATATGATCAGAATTACTATGGTAAGCATCAATAACAAAGAAATCGGTTGGTATATAGTTTCTAGAGATTTTTACTTTCATGTTGCAAGCAATACCTAGAGGTTTGATAGTTCTACCATCTCCCATAATTAATTTCGTTGATGTTGGAGCTAAGTCTAGGTTGTGGTATTGAACTTTATCGTAAATTTTAGAAGATAGAACACTTACTTGGGCTCCGATGTCGCATAAAGCTTTGCATTGAACTCCGTTGATCTCGCAACTCAAGTGCGGCGTCATCTTCTCTTCTTCTTCGGATCCTATCGAGTAAATTTCAGCGAGGCGAGCGTATGGTGATGCTTCGGGCTTGATCCCCATGATTCTCTTCACCTCGGCAATATGTTCCGGATCCACCACGTCATCTCCAAAGAGCTTTTCAAAAATCTCACCGGTGGTTTCGCGGTCGTATGAATTTTCAGCTTTCTTCTCCGGTGGGAAATCCACTTCCAATGCTCTTGCCATTCCCTTTTGATTAGGGAACGGTCTTCTCTTGTCGAATACTTCTCCGTAATCAATAGGAACCCAATCCATTGGCTCGAACTCCCTTAGTGGCTTCGCGCTTGACATGCTTCTCTTGTTCGTCTCATTTGGTGTGGCGAAGTCGACGCTTGGTGTAGTTCTTGACTTGATGTGTTCTTGTTCAAGCTTTTACATGATCGGTTCCTCTTTTGTGACTTCCGGGGTTGCCTCTTTAGAAAAATCAGCAAGCTTCTTCTTCCTTGAATTGAATTCCGGCTCTTCCGCAAGTCTTGTTTCCCAATCTCTTCGCATGGCAGCCGCTTTACTAACTTTTTGTAGAAGTTGGGCGGCTTCCGTGAGTGTTTTCTCCATGAGATCCCCACCTGCACACATTTTGACGTGTCGCATGCAACTAGGGGTTAGGAAAAAGAAAAATGTATGCAAGAGTACGCCACCGGTGAAGCCGAGTTTTGGTCCTTGTTGGATTAATTCATTAAACCTATCCCAGGCTTGGTCTATCCCTTCCTCTTCTCCTTGCATGAAAGTGATCACTTGCCTCCTTAGATGCTGAACCTTGCTAATTGGAAAGAACTTCTCGCAAAACTTCTTTGTCAACTTGTTCCAATTGCCTTCAACTTCAAAGGACGCAACCGAATACCATGTCTTTGATTTGCCGGCAAGTGAGTAGGGAAAGAGATTCCATTTGAACCATTCATCGGGAACTCCTTCTTGACGCACCGTGTTGCATATTGTCGTGAAATCCCTTATGTGTCTATATGGGTTCTCCGTAACCATCCCTTCAAATGGGTTTTCCGCCACCATCTTGATGATCTTGGATTTAATTTCATACTTGGTCGCTTCGAGCTTCGAATCCGACTCTTGTACTTTTATGTCTTCACATCGAGGGCTAGCGTAATCCCTTAATGATTTCTCCGGTTCTTCCACGGGTTGATTAACGAACTCCATCTAGACAATAAGATAAAAACAAAAACAAAAACGAAACGAGTGTTTTTCTAGATAATATATGTTAGATATAGCAAATAAAAGATAAACTAAAATATAAAACTAAGTTAGATGCAAATCAAACGATGTAAACTAACTTTCTCCCCGGCAACGGCACCAGAAAAAGAGGCTTGTTGACGGATAAAAGACGTATCCCTCTACGATCCGCAAGCGTACGGACCCCACACCTTTTTCACCACGGGATTCCCAAGGTTCTTGTCAATCCGCGGAGCAAGGGGATTACAAGCGTTCGATCAACAACGACACACTAGCTACTAAAACCCTAACTACTATTATACTAGAAAACAACTAAACACACTAGAGAGAATGATAAACGATCAAGGTAGAAGACACTCGCCCACGAGTCTACGATACTAGAGCATGCAATCGCTTAAAGACATGAAAAACCAATCCAATCTATCGGGGTTGTGACCACGGTTTCGCCCTTTCCCACCTCTCGTACTGTCACTACGCGAAGGTATTCATGACTAGACCTTTGATGGACACGGCGTATTGAATGGATCCAAGGAAGCATTGAGGCTTTACTTCCTTTACGGTATTGTAGCGAACCTTAAGCATGAAAGTATATTCAACACAAGATGATAGATAGATAATCCGACAAAGTGCAATTACATCTCAAGATCGATTACAACCCATGGACGAATGAGAAGATTACCCCATCAAGGTGCTGATCATGGCACCGTTGATCATGGTTTCCCCTCCGCCGGTGTCTTCCTTCTTCTCCATGAGAGGGTGCTTCCTTCGAGGTGGTTGATCTCCCGCCGGAGATCCTCCTCCTCTCTCTCTAGCTTGTGGATGGCCTTCTGGTGCGAATGACTCCTCCTCTCGGTGTTGGCGGCGCCTCGGGGGTTTTAGGGTTGAAGATCCTTCGAGGGCAAGGAAAACGGGACCGAACCGGTGCCGGAAGTGGGCTGGGCCGGCCGGCCGGGCCGGCCGGCCGGCCCAGCCCACCCGGCCCGGTTCGGTCGCCCCTTTTGCTCCGTGGGTCCTCGTGCACTTATGTACTTTGCCCCCTCCACTTGCATGATTTTGATGCTGTTATCCTCGCGTCCAAGATGGAGGCTCTCTTTGCATGAAGTTTGATCTTTTACGCTTCAATCCCTGGGGGTGTTCCTCGTAGCACTTCGGTTCTCGCCACCATTGGAAGTGATTTCAGCAAGCTCATGAACACGAACAAGACTCCATGAATGCTCCTTTGTACTTGTTGTGAATCCGTCCTTTATGTCCATGTTTTCCTACATAAACACAACACTTCCAAATGCATGCACAAAGATGAACTTGTTATATGATTAGTGTGCCTAGTGGCGGGTTAGTTCCATAATCAAATCCAAACCAAAGTGTAATGAACATGCTAGGTGCACCAAAATACACCGTCAACAGCGGACGTCCCGCGCGCATTAACTGCAGGGAATCTTCTTTCTCGCTGACGGGCGGGCCCCACCACGACCGCGGCGGCCACGCCACCGCGAACAGGCCATCATCACAGCGAAGAATAGCAGGGACCGTGGCAGGCGGTCACGTCCGCTTGCCCACGCCGCCCACTACGCGCGCGCGCGGCTGCAACGCCTGAAAAAGCGAGCCCGCGACGCGAAATTACAGCCTCGACTGTGGAGCATTTAATGGCCCGGTTCCTTAAAGGGTAAGGAGAACCCTCGAGCGGCACGGGCTCCTGGCTCGGGAAAATTTCAACCCTCGAAAGGGTACAGGCGTGAGAAGGTCGCCTCGGGGCCCGTTTGAAACATAGCGAGCACCGCAAGCACCCATGCCACGCTGTATTACTGATCAGCGCCTCGGGGGCTGGCTCGTCCAGGCCCCTCGATGGTCGCAGATGCCAGGCCGGGAGCGCTTAGCCGCCGCCCCGCACCATCTTTACTGATCAGCGCCTCGAGGGCTGGCTCGCCCAGGCCCCTCAATGGTCGCAGATGCAAAGACGGGGCCGCCCAGGCGCCACCCCGCACGGCCCTACTGATCAGAGGTTCGGAGCCTGACCCTCGACGGGTTCGAACAGGCGCCCCAGATCACAGAGTCAGGGACGACAAAGGCACACGCGTTTGAGCCGTTCCTCGAGCCCGTCGGCTCGAGGGTGCCCCATATGTCGTGTTCGGGAGCCAGCGAGGGCAGCTAGCCGGGGGATCCCACCGAGGGAGAGCTTCCGCGCCCTCGGTCCCTAGCGAACGGGACCGAGCCCCACCTAGAAAACCCACGGAAGCGCTTCAATGGACGTGTCTCTGGACCACGCAGCCTACCCTTATCGAACGGGGCATGGGCGTCCACTCGAACCACCCACTAACAGCTCAATGAGGAATCCGCAATCCGCGACCCGCTCGATGGGGGTTGCGGAAACCTCACCCTCCGTCCCGCGAAGGGACGGCGAGGGCGCGTTAAAAAAACAAGTCGTAAAGCTCTACCCGATTGCCTCGAATGGGCCCAGGCTCGGGGGCTTGACGCACGGCTACACCTTCTGGAATGCACCCGCCGGAGATAGTGCCAGCAGCGTGTGCGTCACCGAAGCCGGCTGAGACATTGCCGACGCCGGTTGAAACATGTACCATGCCCTCTGGCCAACTCTCGCGGTTAACCCCTACAGGAGCACCCACGCTCCTGCAGGGCTTCGGGGGCTAGACCCGCGGGTCCGCTGACGCGGCCCCACGGAAAGCGTACGCGAGACCAGAAGGGAAGAACGTCCTATCAGTAGGTTCCAGCATCTGCGGGAGCCTCAATGGCAAACCCACAGATGCTCGGGGGCTACTGTCGGGGACAGCCCTAGGGGTCCCCTTTAACAACTGGGAAATCCCCGCTTAAAACACGCAACAAAGCCAAACACACCTCGCCTAACCATGCAGGACACGGCCCACGCCGCGGAGGCCCCCAACGGCCCACCAAGGCGGCCCTCTCGAAGATCCCTACGAGCAGGCTTCGCCTCGCTCGAGGATGCGCGCCTCCCTTGGGTAGGCTCCGTCCCGTTCGAGGGGGTACGCTTACCTCGAGCAGGCTCCGCCTCGCTCGAGGGCCCGCTCCCCCCTCGAACGGGGTCCGCCTCGCTCGAGGGCGCCCCGCACGCGTGCGCCTGCTCCCGTACACGGGCATTTAATGCCCTGACAACGGCAGGGCGGCGCCATCATGCGCCTGGGGCTCGCGCCCCGGTGCCGCCGCACCAACTCCCCAGGAGGGATCCCATCCCTGCCACTGTGGGAGGAACTATGCGGCGTGGCCGGTGCCAGTCCCGTGACGACGCGCCGCCTACTCCGGTACGGCTAACACGCCGAGCCCTCGAAGGGGGGCCGGCCGCACCCTCGACTTGCTTTCTTGTGATCTTGCAGGGTTAGGTGGAGGCGCTAGGCCGGTGGGACGCCATCCCTGCCACTGTTAACGGCATGGCTGCTGCCCCCGCGCGTACGAACCCACGCTGGGCGCTGTGGCAACAGCCCCAGCGCTGTGGAGCATACGGGAATGGGACGCCGCCTTACCTGCTACTGTGCCCCGTACGGACCGACGTCAGCAACTCCCTCGAGCCCGTCTAAAGGCATCATAGCCGTCCGCTGCCTTTCTACCCTCGAAGCCACCACTGTTCGGGTACAAGATATGCCATGATGGCCGAATCGCTGCAAGGATCGTCCGGGCGGCCGCCTACTCTACAGCATAGCACATCATGCTCCCTCACATAGCTAAATAGCGCGGCACGCATGTGATTCGCTCTCTCCTTGGTCTATAAAAGGAGGACGAACCCCCCTGCCGCAGGAGATGAAGAGAGAAAACACACGACGCAACACAACACAACACCTCCAGCCACTATACCAGGGACTTGGAAGCCACGCTTCCTCTCCCGCCTTGCTTGTAGCAGCCCCACTACAGGCACCCCCCGTGCTGAGCAATATAGTGCCTTGAGCACGCCGCTGCTGGACGTACGGCCCCTCGGCCGGAACCAGGATAAACTCTGTGTCTTTTATTGCTTAGCATCGACCATTGAGGGATAGACCTTGGCGCTTATTACTGGTTAGTGTCAGGACCACATTCCGCACCAACACCTTCCGACTCAAAGCATCTGCAACCAAGTTTGCCTTCCCAGGATGATAGTGTATCTCCAGATCATAATCCTTGATCAGCTCTAATCAGCGACATTGTCTCAGATTCAAATCCTTTTGAGTGAAGATGCACTTTAAACTCTTATGATCTGTGTAAATCTGGCACTTGGTTCCCATAATGTAGTGTCTCCAAATCTTCAATGCGTGAACCACTACTGCTAACTCTAGATCATGTGTAGGATAATTCAGCTCATGTTTCCTCAACTGTCGAGATGCATAGGCTATAACATGACCTTCTTGCATGAGAACACATCCTAAGCCCTGTCGAGATACATCACAGTAGATATCAAAGCTCTTTTGCAGGTCTGGCGTCACTAGCACTGGAGCTGTGGTCAACCTCTTCTTCAATTCCTCAAAACTGTCTTGACAGGAAGCAGTCCACTTGAACTCCTTATCCTTCTCTAGTAGTGATGTAAGAGGCCTTGCTATTTTAGAGAACCCTTCAATGAACCCATGATAATACCATGCAAGACCAAGGAAACTCCTGATCTCCTTGACAGTCCGTGGCGGCTCCCACTTCAATACATCACTGACCTTTGCTGGATCAACTGAAATACCACCATCGGTGATGATATGCCCAAGGAAAGAGACTTCCTTCAACCAGAAATCACACTTGCTAAACTTGGCATACAACTGATGCTCTCTGAGCTTCTGCAACACAAGCCTCAGATGCTCCTTATGCTCCTCCTCATTCTTGGAGTAAACCAAGATGTCATCAATGAACACCACAACAAACTTATCAAAATACTCCATAAAAACTTTGTTCATCAGATACATGAAGTAGGCAGGTGCATTAGTCAATCCAAAAGACATGACTGTGTACTCATAGACTCCACACCTAGTAGTGAATGCGGTCTTAGGAATATCTGATAATCTGATCCTCATCTGATGATAACCAGAACATAAATCGATCTTTGAAAACACCTTAGCACCTCTCATCTGATCAAACAAATCGTCAATATGGGGCAATAGGTACTTATTCTTGATAGTAACATTGTTAAGCAATCTGTAATCCACGCACATCCGCTGAGTACCATCCTTCTTCTCCACAAAGATAACTGGTGCTCCCCAAGGTGATGAACTGGGATGAATGAATCCCTTTTCCAATAGCTCCTTGATCTGCTTCTTCAGCTCAAGTAATTGATCACTAGACATTCTGTATGGACGTGCAGAGATAGGAGCAGTACCAGGTAAAAGATCAATAACAAACTCAACTTCTCGATCAGGCGGCATACCTGGTAGATCATCTAGGAAAACATCTGGATAGTCACACACCACCTTGATATCTTCTAAAGATTTACCATCCAAATGATGCACTAAACACCTTGTTGTTGATGGCATAGCAGCTACAAAGTCCATCTATTCCCCGTCCAAGCTGGTGAGAAGAACTGACTTCTTGGCATACCGGATTTCTCCATTAAACTTACTTAACCATCCCATTCCAAGTACCACATCAATGTCAATAGAATTCAATACTATGGGGTCTGCTTGAAAATCCTTCCCCGAGATCTGAAGGTTGACATTATTACACCTGTATAGTGCCTTCATGTCTCCTCTTGTGGAACTAACTAGCATGGGACGTGGCATGGTGCTCATGGGGATGTTAAGTTTAGCTGCACACTGAGAAGTAATGAAAGAATGAGATGCTCCAGCATCAAATAAAACTGACGCTGGGGCGGAGGTTACCAGACACATGCCGAACAATACTCGTGGATTCTCATGAGGAGTTTCTGCACTCACGTGGTTCACCCTGCCATGTGCACAACTCAGTTTTCCTGTGTTGTCCTTCGGGATTTGACTCTCATTCCTCATATGTTGGCTATGCTGATTCTATACTGGAGTGTTGGGATCATTCCTCTTAGGGTAGGCAATTGCATAATGCCCAACCTTTCCACACTTAAAGCAGGCGGTACCTCTAGGGGTGCTAGTCTTCACTAGAGTGACAACTGGCGCTATCTGACGAATCTGCAAAGAGCAGGATCGTGAAGTCTGCTGCACTGGACACTGAAATTGTTGTTGCCTAAAGTCCTCTCTTAGGCCTTCAGACTGAAAGGGGGTCTCCTGAGGTGAATTAAAGCGGGGGCGAGTGTTACTTCCAGACTGTCCAGGGGTGGTGGCTTTCCTCTTCAGCTCTTCCAACTCCTTGCGCTTGTACTCTAAGCCAATGGCCTTGTTTAACAATGTCTGGAATGATGGGAAGGTGTGAGGTATAAGTTGATACTGGAGTGGTTCAGCTAATCCTTCCATAAACAACTCTTGCTTGTTCTCCTCATCAACAACCTCCTCAGGAGCATAGCGAGACAACTCAACGAACTTGTCCCTATACTCTATCATGAACATCTCTCCCTGCTTGAGAGCCAGGAACTCCTTCTTCTTTAACTTCATAAGGCTGGCAGGTATATGATAGCTCCTGAAGCTGGTGGTGAAATCCTGCCAAGTGATAGCATCAGGGGTGGCATGAGCAGCAATGTAAGCATCCCACCAAGCTGATGTTGTCCCCTGAAGTCGACCAGAAGCATACAAGAACTTCTCTCTATCGCCGCACTATGTGATGGTGAGCATCTTCTCCACTATCTTCAGCCAATCGTCTGCCTCCAATGGATCAACCGCATGAGAAAACACTGGCGGGCAATGGCTCATGAACTGCTGGTGCTTGTCCCTATGTGGCTGGTTCTGGTTCATCTGAGCCTGCATGATTGCCATGTTGGTGGACATGTTCTGGAGAAGCTGCATCTGTGCAGCCAGGAACTGCTGCATTGCCGGATCCATCTGACTCTGTTGTTGAGTGATACTAGAACTGTCACTCCTCCTCTGATGTCGATCCAGACCTGGGGTTCACCATCTGAGTGTTAGGATCATGAGATTTAGATGCGAGAGCAAAGAGATGAACTTCCAGGTTAGCTAAAGGAAGGATAGATAAAGCAAAGACTATTCAAGGTTGTGAAGATTGGAAAAGAATTACACCCCAGCTAAGCAAACTAGCTACTAAAACCGATGTCATTGTGGTCATTACTCCACAACACACCGCACTCAAAACAAAGATCCAAATCAAGCATTTATCACAAAATCAAGCATTCAAACACACTTTTAAACTACGCACACATGAAGACGTTCGAATCTATCGATTATACTGGGAAAGAACTTAAAGCTCATATATCATATCAAGGAATATCTTTGAGATGAACATGATGGGGTCACTCGATTTTTGAGAACGATCATGAACACGTGTAGGGTAAAGACAAAGAAAGATTGGTGAGGAGTAAAGAACATGCTAAAGATTCCTTAGAGCAATAACCAGGAAGCATAGAGTGAAAAGATTGATCAAAGTAAGATAGAGAACCAGTAGATTATCAAGGACAGGGGTAAAAACAAGGATAAGTATACTAAAATAGAATTAAAGCATAACATGAAGTGAAAATGGCTTCTATGATATTATAATCCTTAAATTCGACCATTTTCTAACTAGGCTAACGTCCTACAGTCAACACGGCTCTGGTACCACTTTGTCACACCCGAATTTGAATACAAACTCGAATGCATAAATTACATGTGCGCCAGGATCAAGTTACACACACGTAATGACTCAGTGAATACCAAATACAGTGCCAAAGTGTAAAAGAGAGTATTAAAACCATTACATGACCGAAAGTCTTATAATCGTATCATCAAAGCGAACAACTAGCAGCAGATCTTCAGATTGGAACTCCACAGGCAGCTGACTGGTGGCACGTCTGCCTAGACTTATCAACAATCTTCAAGTCTGAGCAGCAATCCGGGTTGTGTAGATGCAATAAATAAACAAGCGTGAGCACATGTCGTACTTAGAAAGGGGAGAATATCATAATAAACATGCAAGGTTTTATATGTGGATGGACAAAGGGTTTAAGCACTTTAGCATTTTAATTGATCAAATTTTATTAAGTAACTTACTTACTAGAAAATGTAAGTGTATACCATCCCACAATTAAAGTGAAACATCGTAACCACGAACATAAAGTAAAGAGTAATTTAAATTCATATTGCGATAGATTAATCTTGTGAGGGTCCAGGCCGCTCTTGACCGTGAGCACGGCTAATCGATTAGTTTTAAACACTCTACAGAGGTTGTACATCTTTACCCACAAGTCGCGTAAAAACTTCGAAGAGCTTTAGACCCCAACCACGCGATGCTGATCAGGCATCATACCACACTGCCGAGGTGTGATTGCATAGGGACGCTACGAGGCCTTTAAAAAGATTCCCCAATGTGCAACAACCCACTAGGTTTCAGGACGAAGCGAGGCATAAAGTCCCCTAGTAGGTACCGTGTCTTAGAAAAGCCCAACTCCCTACTAGAGCGAGTCTATACTCCATCAATGCCTCCCCATTGGCCCCTTTCAGGTAAGGTTGCTACAACACCAAGGTCTCTAATTATTCAGCCAAGCCAGAGCCATATAGCCTTGTGGTTGTACTGTTGTCCTGGGTGGTTCTCCATGTTCCAATTAAGCATATGGTCTTGTAATTAACTTACCATTTGTTGACGTAAAATCAGCACCTCACGCCAAGCACACAGCAAGCCAGATTAGCTGGCTTCACACACGTGCCCCGGCGTCGAAATCCGAAAGTGTGCTAGTCAATGTTCCCTGAAACTGACAAAGGATGAAAACGGTTAGATAAAACCTGGAACTTGCCGGGTGGTACCAGACAGTTCCGTATTTATGGCTATAAAGCTAGTTAGAACGACACATAGCTACAAACAAGCTATCTGTCAGCAATTTAAACATCATTCGAGAATTGATAAAGCGTGTAAACAAAACACTGCCGAATGTATGACGTAAGCATGATGAAAAATCGGTCTTTATTTAAACAACGTTACAGCACGTAACCATGACCGATTATCAAGGATAAAGCATGATAAATTAAATAAAAGTAAAGTATGATCATGAATTTGCAGTAAACAAGCACGCATAGGCCAAAAGCACTAGTCTACCACGTGTCTAGGTACTTTCAAACCCTTCAAGCATGACATCAAACAAGTTAATCCACCGCATGATACAACTTGTTTGAAATCACACCACCAACCAAGAATAGATCAAACCACCACATGATACAATCTAAACATGGAAGGCTAAAAGCATACATTGTTTAAAGCAAACTCATGAACATGTTTCACTCGTGAGGGGATTACCGAATACGGTTGTACAGCCGAATCGGGTTCCGTGGAGAAGGAACAAACATTGCCAAGGATGATAAATATATCAGATTGAATCGAATTCTAGTCCACTGGATGACTAGCTCTAAGACAATCCAAAAACCTGCATCTACCGCATGATACCCGGTTTTGTCAAGATCCATGCAAGATCAACAAGTTTGAACCCGCAACACGTGACAATCTAGATTGATCCGAATTTGGCTATAGAGAGCGCATGACCCGCTTGCCACGTCATGCCAAAGACTTGAGCGTGCAACACGTGGATCACAAACAAGATAGAGCTGAATCTAATCAATCTAAATTGGGCAATAAGAGTGTTACATGAATTAAACACAAAAAGTAAAATTCAAAGCAACACATGGTAACTTAATGAATCTATTAGATCTTGCCAAATCTAATAGAGCCGATAACTAGCTCCAAGCTAGATCTTAGCCTACCGCATGACTCATGATCCAACAAGGAAACCTTCTTGAACCAAGCTTAAATCCACCGCATGATACTAAGCATGGTAACAAGACTACTTGCATCACGATCTAAATCCACCGTATGATACTAGACATGATACAAGTTGCCGGTACTTACGGAGGTCGACGGATCGATGGCTCCTCTCGAAGAACTCGACGACACGACTAGAAGGACTCGAAAGTTGGCACGGGGCCGGGTTGTTGTGAAATTGTTTGATCCCTATTACAAACACTAAGGGTTTATATTTATACCCTGGTTCTAACATGACTCCTAGTCGACCATGATTACAATACTTATTACCTAAAATTAACATCATGGTGTGATGTCCGTCTCGTACCCATCATCAACTCATCTCCTTCTTTGTATCCAATCTACATCATCACACACTCCCGAATGCTTCCGCTTTCATCCGTGGAACAGCTCTCCTGCCAAATGACGATGTACTCCCGACCGCAGACGCCTCTACCGAATGCTTTGAGGAAAACCTCCTGCCGAATGGTGTTCTTCTGCCAAATTCAGCTCACATGTCAGTCTCTTCCCTGTACCAATTTTTGGTGTTAAGATATGCCCCTTCAATTACGGGATAAAAGGTGATTTTATTCCGGAATTGACCATAAATACTCAACGTCCCCCAGGCCAAATCTGTTCGACACCCGTTCTTACCTCCTTTAAACCGTTGGAGCCTTCGCCTAGATCCAAACCCTAGGTCATCAATTTTTCAAGCTTCAATCTTCAAATGGCAAACCAAGACCAAGCTCTCCAGGTAAATCTTATTCTCCACAAGAACATTCGGTATTACCTCTTCTCGAACCCCATCTCAAATTTCTCATTTCTCCCTATTTTGTTCTTGATAGGCTCTAGCCGCCGAAATCTTGATTCCCACCGAGGAACAAGCAGCATCTTATTTCCTCGGGCCCGTAAGAGTTTCCGATCCCTCTAAGTCTATTGCAGCCGAATCCCAGAGGATTCCTTTCAAGATATCACTGACGAAGCCTCACGAGTGGCAGGACACTTTCAAGAACTGGCCTCTACCCCCAATTGCAGGCTGGAGGAATTGGTACAAGAGGGTACTTGATGACAAAAGCCCCAAAACAAAAAATTGGGAAAAAATTCGTATTTCCCATTGCTTAGAATTGTCCCTAGCTGAAACACCCAAAAATGAGAGCCTTTTGATTGCAGCCTCCCACTTTTGGTCTAACGGCGCAAATGCCTTCCTTTTCGGCCATGGGCCATTGTCTCCCACCTTGGCCGATGTTTACATGATATCCGGCCCGAAAGTCACAGGAACTGTGTATCCGTATAAGTACAAGGGCTGCTCCAAGCAAACAGGAGTAAAGAAAGGAGTTGGATACAAGAGATATATCCAAAACCCTATCTCTGATAGCCCTCTGACTGATGTTGAATACAAAGCTTTCCTGAATATGTGGTTATGCATATTTATCTTTTGTGACAGAGCTAATGAGCCAACCCTGAACCATATTGTGATGGCCGAAGACCTGGCTACTGGTACACCTATTCCCCTTGGGAAGTACCTTCTAGGAAGTGTCTATTATATACTTCATCAAACTACCTATCTAATGCACACCAGCAAAAAGATCCCTTGTGCCAAAGGTCCTTGGTGGTTTGTTCAGATGTGGCTGCAATTATACATGCACTAGATTGTTGCTATTAACCTCAACAATCGGCATTTCCCTTCAACCAACTACAAGGAAGGAGAAACTCAGAGCACCAAAGGCTGCCAAACCTACGGAGAAGCTGCTTCCACTGTGTCTATCAACAAAGACATTGGACAACTATTTGAGCTCTTCTTCAGAGGTTTTGCCAATCCTCTTTGGTTCCCATATCTAGACAATGGCAACCTGACTGTTCCTTGTGAATTTAGTTTTGAAACTGGATGTGATGATATACATTCCATAGCAATCTTAAATGCTTTCATCCATCCCTGTATTCTACCAGCAGAATTCTGTGGAGGAAGGCTAGTTCAGAGTACCTTTGAGTACTACCAGCCAAACATAATGGCCAGGCAATTAGGATGTGGCCAAGTGCCCCCAAGGTTATTTCTTCATGAATTTCTCAAGCCCAGAGAGGATATCAAGGAATCCATGGAAGCAAGAAGGATTTTTGAGTATAAATGCAGCACGACTATTTATACACCCAAGCCCTTTGTGCCAATAACATTTGCTCGTCCTTCTTTCATTCTTTGGTGGCAAGAACTTCATGATCACATTTTTAACATGCCAGTACACCCTCTCTGCCTTGAATTAATGCCTGACTTCCAACCAACATCAGAGGTAATATGTTCATCTCCCTTTCTTACATCTGTTTTTAATCATACTCCTCTTAACTGATCATGATTCTGTCATTTTGCAGGATACAGTACCTGCCCCACTTGCTAGGACAATCCTTTATGAGATTGAAGGCCCAATCTCTGCTTTGGGATGTTGATCCCCTACTCTGGCTCAACTGATGTCTAGCCATGCCGTGCTAGATCCAACTCTTATCAGGCCAGTTTCTGACAAAAGGAAAGCCCCACCTCTGATTGCTTCTTCAACTGTCAAGAAGAAAAGAACAAGCAAAAGGCTAGTTATTCAGGTCAGAACACCTTCCCCTCTTGAACATAATGCCATTCTTCATTCTGATCATCTTTATCTTTGCATGATTTTAGACAAAAACACAACAACCAGTGGTTATTACAGATTCTGCCAATGCTTCATCAACTGGTAAAATTTCACAATCTTATTCTTTAATCATTTTTCTTCATTGGCACTCACCCCCTACTTGTTAGTTGCAGAGGAAACTTTGGTGGATCAAACTGTGGGGAGTTCTTCTCCTCATCATGATTCAGTCCCAGTCTCACCAAGGATTCAACCAGCTTCTCCTCAACCAGAAGTCTCAGTTTCACCAAGAAATCATCCAGTTTCTCCTCAGCCAGATGTACAAGAGCCTTCCATTGAGCTTGAGAAGCTTCCTTCTCCCATTCGGGAAACTAGGAATGATGTAAGCATGAGCATCCATCTTTTTTATTTTCACCTAGTAGATCATCATTATTCGGCAAGAATTTCTTTTCAGGAGAAAATTGTGTTATCACCCGGTTATTCCTTTGTTGTGGATGACTTGGTTGCCAAAAAAAGGAGATGAAGCATCTTCTAGTCAAGCTTTATTAGAGGAAAATCAGAAAAGCTGAAAGAAATCTCTCCTTACTCCAAAGGGACGTCCAAGACCAAGTTAGGGATGCTGATCTTCTAAGAGAAGCGCTTGAATTTATCGATCAAGATCTCCCTACTGATATCAAGGCTTCTTTAGAACCTGTTTCCCAATTGGATAATCGCTTTGCCGCAGTAAAACAGGCTTTGAAGAACCAATCCTCCCAACCAGCTCTATAACAAAGGAGAGCTACGGCCAAGCAATCTATGAAAGATTTGCATGCTCAGATTTAGAACAATAAGGAATTGCTAGCCAAACTGCAGCCTGCACTCGAGCTGAAGAAAACCAGAAAAGCTGCAATGGAGGCTGAGCTAAGAAACTTGACAGCTAAGATTGAAGCTGACGAGAAGAAGATGGCTGAACTTCCCGAATCAACGGAGAAAATGTGAAAGGAAGCTTCAGTAGCACTGAATGTAGAAAGGCAACTCAAGACAAAGCTCTCTGCTCTGTCTAAAACCCAAGAGGCTAATCAGAAATTGTTGTAGAATATCAACAAGATCATATCAGATGCCACCAATGTAATTTCAAAATACTTGGGTGTGTAATTGTAACAAACAATTCGTAGCCGAATGCTTTGTCAACTCTGTAGTTTCGCTTTCTGTTAATCTTTATTCTCCATATTTGTTTTTCCTTATCTTGACAAGTAGCCTTTGGATGATTCATTCGGCAATTCTGACCACAACAGTGCTAGACCCGAAAAACGACCCAACCGCAACACAGCCGAATCTTAACCAGTCAAACCGAATATGACTTGGCATGAATCCCAAATGACCCGGCGACCGCTGGGTCGAAGGAGTCTCTCCACTTTCCAAATTCCTTGGGATATGCGCCACGATCTCCGGCCAAGATCTCTTCGTCAGTTCCATAAATAAGGACCTCGGGTGCCCCTAACCTTTCACCAAATCCTTTGCCTTCCAAGCCTCTTCTAGCTCGAGCTCTCTCTCTCTTCAAGCACTAGTACTCCCAAGAACTTCATGGCCAACAGTGGCAACAGGTGCCCGGCCAGCGACGAGGTTGAAGGAAGTCGTGTCGGTGCTCGTCGGAGGTGGTGATCATCTGCTTCTTCACAACCTCCTTTTAGATCTTGTCTCATCCCTGACGATTTTCTTTGTGCTTTCAGGCTCATCTGATGGAACCCCGCTCCTGCTCCACAGCTCCGGCCGCGGCGGGTGACTCCTCGGGGTCATCCAGCCGATCCTACTACTCCAGGTCTTCTGGCTGGGACTCGTGCTATGCTGACCGCGACGCCCGCAGGTTCCGGGAGGAACGCGACGCGACCCGGCACGAACTGGAGATTATCTCCAAACAGGCCAGGATCGCTGACCTCGAGTTGCAGGATCAGCGCAAGCAGCTGCTCGAGGCCATCGATGTTGAGTCCTGCAACTTACTCTATTTCAATTCAATCTTGAACAACACTAACTGCCATTGCTCTGTGACCCCGGCATATCGCGATGCCATCCTATCATAATTGTTTTGATGTAAGACAACTACACTCTTTCAGTTCTTTGATCCAATCTTGTGCAACTATCTTTCTTAGAATCAGTGTCTCTGTCATCTAGCTGTTCTTTCTTCATCCTGGTTCTCCTTATAGGCTAGTCTTCCTAGATCCTAGCCTAAGATTTCTTATGCGCTTGATAGTTCGTTGCTACCGTTCTAGTTCGTTTCACCTTAACCTGTACGTTAGCATGTGTATCACCTGTTATTTATTTTAATACTAAAGACACACGTTAATCTTGACTAATTCTTATTCCAATGCTTTTATAAATAAAAAGTGACTAGGTTCTATCCCGGTTTTCATAAGCTAAGATATAATTTGGTTAATCCCTATTTATAATTAGCTTTCTTTAAATAAAAGATGTTAGAGTAAACATCGGTTTTCATAATAAAGTTAATGTGCCTAATGACATCATAAATGCCTTTTCAATATTAAATATGTTTAGTTGAACACGTGACATAAAGTTACTCGTTTAGATATCTTATACTTGCTTTATATTTCTAAAGCAATTGTTAATTTGACATAACTTCTACTCGAATGTTATAAATAAAACATGATTAGGTTTATCGTGATTTCTTTAATTAAATATAACTGGTTTAATGGTAACCTAGAGTATTTCTCTGAAATATTCTTTCACATGATTTCTTAATTAAAATATGCCGAGCATAGTCTCTTGTTGTTTGATAATGATCCTACAATAGTTTCGAGCTTATTTTTGTATTCAGCGTTTCTTGCGCTTGCGTAACCAATAGAATCGAGTTCTATCTCAATGTGATCTTTCTGGTCCTTGCTCAATCTTCCGCGACCATCTCTTCAAAGTTAACCAAGCCTTCCCTTCCAAGCATACTTTGTGTTCTTTAGTGAACCTTAGAATTGATCTTTATCCTTTAGTGCGTTATTTTAAAGTTTTCTTTTGATTGGTGTATTGTTCTTAGTTTGTTTGTTTGTCTGCTTTGTATGTTTGTGCCCGATGATTGATGCGATTAGAGTGAACGTTGTTCGAGAATCGAGAGCTCTGGAAGAGCGTGATGGTGAAGACAATCTGAGCAACTACTCTTTGGTTAAAGGCAAGTGTGTCATTGATCTTTTGTCCTAATAATTTTATTAATCACTGTTGCATTGCTTTGCATTAATTTTGATGGGTTCCTATTAAGGATGACTAGCCTCATTTGACCATTATCTTGAACCTGGTTCTTAATTAACACTGATGGTAGATATTGCTTAGTGTGCTCAACTGGGTTGGTAATAATCAACATGGTTATCATTTTATGCTCTATGATCCTTTATGATACTTTTAATACAAGATCACTGTGCATTAATCAGAACATGGAGAACCACTCAGGAAAATAGTACAACCACAAGAACTAATGGGCAATGGTCTTGGCTGAATAATTAGGAACTTTAGCTTGGGGTGATCTTACCTGATAAGGACAAGGGATCGACGGTACTGAGGGGTATGGACTCGCTCTAGCAGGGGGTTGGGTGAGTTATTCTTTTTATGGTGGGGTACCGACCTGCTAGGGGACTTTATACCTTGCTAACTGATCCGGACCTTGTGGGTCACTACTTGTTGGAGAACCTTTGTAAAGGCCATGTAGCGTCCCTATGCAACCACACCTCGGTAGTGTGGTATGGTGCCTGCGCAGCATCGCATGGTTGGGTTCAAAGTTTTTCGAAGCTTTTACGCTGCTTGTGGTGAAAGTGTACAACCTCTGCAGAGTGTTAAACTAATCGATTAGCCGTGCTCACGGTCGAGAGCGGCCTGGACCCTCACATGATAACTGAACTTGAAGATGGACTTAAATTGTGATATGTGTTATGGTTATGTTAGCCATATGCTTATGGCGTTTCTCTTATCTTTATGCTTAATTGTGGGTTCGTATAAACTTATACTTTTATTAGTAATCAGGTGCTAATAAAATTTGACCAACTAAAATGCTAAATGCTTATAGCCAGTCCACTATAAAGCCTTTGCATTCATTCTTCTCCCCACACTTGCTGAGTACGACAGCGCTCACCCTTGCTATAAACAATGTTGCTCAGAAGGAGGAAGCTACTCTGAAGTCTTGTGAAGATGTTGCTGGTTCTAGGCGTACGCAACCCCCAGTCGATTGCTTGTGGAGTTTGGTGCCGTCGTTTCCAGGATATAGCGTAATACTCTGATAATCTCCCTTTTTCTTACGTGATATTGTTTCTGTTATTCACATATGTCACTATATGGATGAAACTTGATCCTGGCATACATATAGGTTTGCACTTGGTTTTCTTTGGAAAAACAGGTGTGACATAAAGCCAAAGGAGACGCGATGTAACGCCCCGAAGACCACAAGATCAAGGTCGTCAACATATTCGGATCAATTCACAAGAGGTTTCTGTTCCCATCAATTTCTGCACAACCTCAATGGAGAACAATAGGATATCCTTGGATATTTATAAGCCCCATGAAGTTACGCATCCAACGAATCAAGAATCAAGTCAATCGGAGGTTCCTACAAGCGGGTATGGCCGAATTACCGAAGGTTGCGCCTTCTGAAATTTTCTGGACAGCATGCAAGAGCAGAAACAAAACGGCCATAACTCCCTCATTTGGGCTCCGTTGGAAAGGTAATTTTATAAAGTTTTCAATGGAACAATATTTTTGTATATGTTTTGTTATGTACACAGGGGAAATCCACGAAAAAAGAGGCAGCAGCACACGATGAGAACAAGATTGTGGAGATGAGGACGACGACAACGAAGAGAAGCTTGGGCAACGCTTCCATTGGACCACATGAGATGAAATTCAGAAGTTTGGAACAAAACAAAGACTCCAAGAGCATTGGCAAAAGAAGGCACAAGTTGGCAACATCCGACGCTAGGAGATGTTAGAAGCAAATCACCATGGATTACACACAAATGATAGCATCCAATGGCGCAGATACTCTGGGCTCTCACACGAAGGATCATGGAGTCACATGAAAATATTTGAGACATGTGTGAAGTCCTACAAATGAATAAGAAGAGTGAGTCCACACAAGGCAACCTTGACGATGTGTGGCACTAACGAAGGAATTGTGAAAAGACGATACAAGCCACCGATCATTGAAGATTGTTTGCTTTCAACACCGAGAGACCACTCACGATGGAAAGCTCAAAGGCCAAGGTACAAATTAACCTCTCAAGACACTTTTGGAGATGATAATATTCCTTTGATATATCTATGATTCATATCCAATGGTGAGGTTGATTCAATTCTATGCCTTGTTATTTTGATAATCATGATAGGCTAGAATTTCTTGAGAGTGATAAAGAGGCTTTGTTGTGCTTAAAATTTGTTACATGCCTAATGAACCTTTGCCTAATGAGAGCTTAGTGCTGAGAAAGAAAACTTATACTATAATTAATCACAATTTACTTTGTCATAAATTGTGGTTACGGATGCATTTGTTTGCAATATGGTTTGTAAATCTTGGACTTGCTTTGTGCTCGGTCAAGCTAGTGACCTTAAAAGAGCAAATTGTGGGAGAAATCCCAAGTTTCACTAACCATGCAGGGCATTAAATATAAATTAAGATGAGAGAAGTGATACCCTAAGGAGTTGCAAACCCGTGCATCACCGTCACCGAACCTCAAAAACGGACGTCGCTGTTTTCATCAATTTTGAGGACCTGGTCAGGCATGTTCAAGGAAGAAAAAGTTGAAAATCATAAGCTCCATCAAGTTCCGGTTCCAACGCATCCAAGATCGATGAATTTGAAGACCCGTACAAGGAGATATGGCAAAAACATTGAGCGATGTGCAGTCTGAAATCAGCTTTGGACATATTGCAGCGCCGGAGTAGAACGGACATAACTC
Source organism: Cenchrus americanus (assembly GCA_947561735.1). Classification (NCBI taxonomy): domain Eukaryota; kingdom Viridiplantae; phylum Streptophyta; class Magnoliopsida; order Poales; family Poaceae; genus Cenchrus; species Cenchrus americanus. The sequence continues at coordinate 109,955,111 of OX387240.1, forward strand.
ACTCGATCGGAGTCCGTTGGGGATGAATAAATACTTGATGGAAAGATAATTTCATGCACCACGCATGGAAGCTATTGTTCTCTACATGGTCTGATCTGGACAGAGAGGAAAATTCGTGAAAGAAGAGGCAGCGATAAAGTGCGATGGAGAAGGTGATGATGATGCAATGAGACGATTGGGCAAGCCTCTCATCGAGCATAAGTGATCGTGTCAAGCATGGAGAGTGGATCAAGGCTGCATGAACACCTTCAAATCTTGCATGAAGGATCATGGCTCCGCAACAATAAGAAGGTATGTGAGAAAGTCGAGCTCTATGACTTTAAATGAAGCGCTTTGCGGGAGGCAACCCGGTTTTTATTTATATATATACATGACCGTCTACATTGTGCTCTTTAATCGAACCATCAAGTAACATTGTACCTTTGCTCTAATAAAAAACCACAACACCATGTTGTATGATCTAATTGCTATTAAGGGAGCGCTTTGTTATTTGATCTTGGAAAACTTGTAGACCTTTTTGTGTGCCTATTAGAGTTTAGAGTCTTTTCCTTTTGTGTCCTTTTAGAGAGATATATGAAGTTGGCTCCATCCTTTGATTCTAAACTTGTAGCTAGTTAATTTAGGCTAACTTTTGTTTTTGCTTTAGACAACCTCCATATCATGTTGTTTTGTTCATCCATGTTATGTTGCATTGCATGTTTGATTTGATCTAACTTTTCGTCCAACCAACCTAAGCCTTCCTATAACTCCCACCAAAAACCATAGCCAATAGAGGTAGGATGACCGTGTCTGGGTTGAACAAGTCTATCTCTTTCCTTTCTTCTAACTAAAAACTTTGACTAGCCTCCCCATAAAATCCTTAGGAAAACCTTTCACACCTTTAGTCATCCTAAAACCATAGGTTAGTTTTTCTTTAAATGACTCGTAGCGCCACCTTAGTTAGAATTTCTACACTTGACTTCCTCTCTTCAAAATCCTTGTTTGAGCCAAAAATATAGGATACCTATAACCTATCTTTAAACCTTGTTAGTTTGGTGGATTGATTCTTTTCGATGGGTTACTTCCTATAGACCACATCAAAAGTGTTTTTAAAACCTTGCTAATGTTTGCTTGTGCTAACATCTTGTATTTTCATTTTGCATCCATCTCTTCCATCCACTTTATGTTAGCTTGGGATCTTGTGAAGCTTTATGATGAATGCTTTCGTACCTATGTTAATGCTTCATATGACGATATGGGCATTTTTGTAATCTTGTGTAAACATGGTGTTTAGACATGATTGGACACCACCATCATTTAGTCTTATATCTTGAGCTATCATGTTGCATTAGTTGGTTTATAAACTTAGCAATGCGCCATACTTTTCTTGCACTATAAAGAATTATTGATCTTGGGATGAACATGGTGTTTTGACCTTGGTTAACAAATCTCTATGGGAATAGAAAGTTTGGCAACCACTTTGTAAGCATGGAGCTTAGAATTTGGTGTAAACATTGTTTTGTTTTTATACCAACCTATCATTTGCATGCACGCTTGCACTCACGTACACCCATTAGTATTTTCACTAGATTAACTATGCCACAAGTGAAGATCGTAGGGATGTCATGGTTTGTTGGCATAGGGTGAGTATTTCTGACCGTCACCTCGGGGGTACTTTGTGCATTATAGTTATTTTGCAGGCATGTAGAATCACTCCCATGAGTTCGTGATAAAAGCTGAAATCAAGATCATCAACACCTCCAAAATCCCGAAAGGAGCACTGCTGTTTTCATCAAGATTAAGCACATGTTCAGAGATGTACAAAAGGGAAAAATTGGATATTCAAGTGCTCCATTAAGTCTACTTTCCAATGCATCAAGAATCAACATTTTAGGAGACCTGTGCAAGAAGTTACAACCAAATCTTTGGGTGTCACACATTCTGAAATCAGCCTGGGACAGCTTGCATCAACAAAGTAAAAAGGGCGTAACTCTCTTGTTCGGAGTCCGATCGGGATGAATGACCACTCATTGGAAAGATAATTTCAAGCACTTTGCAATAGAGCTATTATTCAGTGCATACTCAGTTCTGGAAGTAGAAGAAAAACTCGTGGAAGATGAACCAGCGGTAAGGGACAACATGGAAGGAGGAGAAGATGAGATGAGAAACATTTGGGAGCAAGGCTCGTGGCAAAGGGCGGACATTGAAGGACGAACGAAGGCAACAATGTGATGATGATCTCCACGCATGGCGGTGGGACTTCAAGAATTTTAAGATGGTTCATCATCTTCCGTGCCTAGCAACATGCTAAGCATGGGGGAAGACTTGGTGGACGAAAGAAGACCGCATGGAGTTTGTTGATGGATAAAAGACGTATCCCTCTACGATCCGCAAGCGTACGGACCCCACACCTTTTTCACCACGGGATTCCCAAGGTTCTTGTCAATCCGCGGAGCAAGGGGATTACAAGCGTTTAATCTACAACGACACACTAGCTACTAAAACCCTAACTATTATTATGCTAGAAAACAACTAAACTACACTAGAGAGAATGATTGAGATATCAAGATAAAAGACACTCTCCCACGGGTCTACGATACTAGAGCATGAGATCGCTTAAAGACATGAAAACCAATCTAATCTATCGGGGTTGTGACCACGGTTTCTCCCTTTCCCTCCTCTCGTACTGTCACTACGCGAAGGTATTCATGACTAGACCTTTGATGGACACGGCGTATTGAATGAATCCAAGGAAGCATTGGAGCTCTACTCCCTTCACGGCATGGTAGCTAACCTTAAGCATTAAAGTATATTCAACACAAGATGATAGATAGATAATCTGACAAAGTGCGATTACATCTCAAGATCGATTACAACCCATGGACGAATGAGAAGATTACCCCATCAAGGTGCTGATCATGGCACCGTTGATCATGGTTTCCCTTCCGCCGGTGTCTTCCTTCTTCTCCACGAGAGGGTGCTTCCTTCGAGGTGGTTGATCTCCCGCCGGAGATCCTCCTCCTCTCTCTCTAGCTTGTGGATGGCCTTCTGGTGCGAATGACTCTGGGCTGGGCCGGCCGGCCTGGGCCGACCGGCCTGGGCCCAGTTCAGCCCGGTTCGGTCGCCCCTTTTGCTCCATGGGTCCTCATGCACTTATGTACTTTGCCCCCTCCACTTGCATGATTTTGATGATGTTATCCTCGCGTCCAAGGTGGAGATTCTCTTCGCATGAAGTTCGATCTTTTACACTTCAATCCCCGGGGGTGTTCCTCGTAGCACTTCGGTCCTTGCCACCATTGGAAGTGATTTCATCAAGCTCATGAACACGAACAAGACTCCGTAAATGCTCCTTTGAACTTGTTGCGAATCCGTCCTTTATGTCCATGTTTTCCTACATAAACACAACACTTCCAAATGCATGCACAAAGATGAACTTGTTATATAATTAGTGTGCCTAGTGGCGGGTTAGTTCCATAATCAAATCCAAACCAAAGTGCAATGAACATGCTAGGTGTACCAAAATACACTGTCAACATCTCCCCCACGCTTAGCTCTTGCTCGTCCTCGAGCAAGTACTCGTAAAAGAACTTCGTCCAAGGTGTTGTAATCATATACCACTTATCTTTCTTCACAAGTTAGTCAATCCCTTCACCTTTAATACATAAACACAAAGTAATGATAATCAAACATAAACATGGGCGTTTAGAATTTTTACCACGTCAAGTTTTACCCCACAACTCAAACTCTTCACTCAAAGTCTTCAAATTCAGCCATACTTACTTCTTTGCTTCCATCGGAGGGTTTTTTTATGATTTTTCAAACAAAATTCCTGCAACAAGTATTAGACAAAAACCTTTCTCCAATCTCTCTCAAGTCACTCATATGAAGTGGCTATCCTAACCAAATTTTATAAAACTCTCACCTCCCATTAATCTCTCATATATCATGTAAAGTGGAGCTATAGGTAGGGCTAGCGCAATCAACACAAGTATTGTCAAACTAAGAGCTTCCTCTAATGGTTGTCTACCTTTCAAAGCCAATGATCATGAGAATTAACCATATGTAGGGATATCAAGGATGAGAAGATTTAGAATGGTGGACATGTGCAAGGGCAAAAGAAAATTGTGACTACAAGGCACCAAAGATGTCCTCGTTGTCGGATTGCACATGGTTGGAAAAAGAATGAAAGTTTCGTCTCTCAACAACGTGACATCCTTCCTTACACTTTAATTTTTTTCTTTTCTTTCACTTGATCCATCCCTCTCATATCTTTATTGCTACCTCATCTTTTTCTTTTTCTTTTTCTTCTTTCATTCACATATAAATTTTTTTCTTTCTTTCTTTTCCATACTCATACTTTTTCTCTTTATTTTTCTCTCTCTTGACAACTTTTCAAAGCTTTCAATTCTCTCTTTCCTCGCATGCATACAATCTGAAATTTTAAATAAATCATGCTAGAGACGAGACGAAACTTTGAAAATAGGTTGTGTTCAAGGAATACGATGTACAAAAGAGATGTATAGGGTTGGGTATGGAATTCGATGATGTACGTGACTTCCGTTGTGAAGGTCACGTAACCAAATAAATGACGAGGCTAGCAACAAAAGATAAGCACAAGAACATGATCATTGCTCGAAATTAAAACTTACCAAGAGAGAAAGGTCCTAGCCTAACTCATCATGCTAATCACACTTATGGTGGAGCGAAAAAAATAAACTTGGCTTTGGATAGGAATTTTTTCTTACTCTCAACTTTGAAAAAGAGGTTCTGCTAACCTTTATTACAAGGGTTTTAAGATAATTTTCAGAACTGAAATCCTCCAATTTTTAGCATCGAACATAGCACAACTAACATGTGAAGCTCAAGATCGAAGTGCGGTATGGGTACTTTAAGTAGTAGCAATTCCACTAAGCACCACGGTAAATGTTTTTCAAACCACGTACTTATGTTCATATATCAAGAATCGAAGATTAAACAAACAAGTGAATAAAGATAAGCAATACATAAAACACAAAGATATAAATATAGACTCTTTTTATTTGGTTTTCTTTAACTCGACACTAATTTAAGACACTTGCAAAAATTTTAAAAACACACTCGAAAACTAAAGACTTATTAAAACACTAAGACTCTCACACGAAGATTAAACCACTCAAAAACTAAAGACTCATTAAAACACTAAGACTCACACACGAAGATTAAACCGAACCTAAACTTGAAGTTCAAAAGCTAAGGCTAGCGAGCTAGCTCTCCCCCACGCTTAAAACATACGACGTCCTCGTCGTATCTTACAAAAATCCTAAGGGGAAAACTAGATCTAGTGGTACTTCAAGCAAGTATTGCACCACTTGCCTCTCATGTTTCCAACCATGCCGAAAAGTTTGCGCACGTTACGGTTTAGGAACTTGTAGTCGTCTTCGACTACGCGCTCCAAGTCCTCCATACGCTGCTTCATCGCTTTCATGGCTTGGAGACATTCGTCGGCCGACGTGTAGAGATCCGCGATGGATTGACGGCAAGCTCGACAACACATCGGATGCAATCCGAAGGGGTCGTCATCGCCATTATCTCCACCATCGTCACCGCCGTTGTTGCCACCTCTATTGTCGTCGCCTTCGTTGCCATCGTTGCCGTCACCGTTGGGGCCTTCGGGAGTCCTTTCCTTGGGCTGCTCATCCCGATCGTCATCATCTCTTCCGGCGGCCGCCCACGAGCTCGGGCTACGATCGTCGGAGTAGTCGCTACCCCCATAATCCTTAGGCTCTGGCGACACCTCCTTGTAGTCTTTGCGCTTGATGCTTTGGATGCGTGCCGACCTTCGAATGGGTGTAGGGACCTTCTCTCCTTCGACGGGGTTCCGAGATGCAAGAGCTCCGGTCGGGACACACCCTCTGCAACGGATGCGTGCGGTCCTCTTGACGGGTAGCTTGAGCTCGCATCGCATCGCCTCCTCCATCGATGGCTTCTTGGCTTCTAGCTTCAACTCTAAGCTTCTTGAGGGCACAATGGCTGCTACAAGGGTGCAAAATATTGCTTGAAAGGTTTGATCCTCGAGCTCCCAATTCGGCCAAATAAATAGTCCTGAGAGAAAAGCCCTGGGAACCTTATTTTCCTTTTTTACACTTCCCTTAAAATTTTCTGACCAAACAAGGAAGTCAAAAAGGAGCAATTCGGGCGAAATTCGGCGTCATCGGTCGTCGGTGCCCTCTCGGGCCGGTCGGCTCGGGCCGGCCGGCCCACCGCCTCGGGGGCCGGCCGGTCCAATTTTTTTGCACACCGCACTATTTTTTCTTCCTTAGCCCATGGGAAAAAGTTGGCCCAGTAAATCTTCACGAAAAACTCCAGAGAACTAAAAGAAAAACTATTTACAAAAGTTGATGCCTTTTTTTCGTCCTAGGCGGGACGTTCGGGCTCTTCCTCCATGGTGAAGACGTCAACATGGTGAAGGGGCACGACGTCGGGTTCGTAGTAAACCTTAAGCCGCTGTCCATTCACCACAAATTGATCGCCGTTTATATCCATAATGGTTACCGCTCCGTTGGAGAACACCGAATGGACAACGTAAGGTCCGTCCCATTTGCTTTGCAATTTCCCCTTTCCGAAGGTTTTAAACCTTGAATTGTAGAGGAGGACCTTATCTCCTTCTTTAAATTCTTTTTTCTTCAATCTTTTATCGTACCACCTTTTGATTCTCTCCTTGTATATGCTTGCGTTTTCATATGCTTTCAACCTCAACTCCTCTAGCTCGCTTATTTGGATTCTTCGTTTCACCACCACGGCATCGAGATCAAGGTTCATCTCTTTAATCGCCCAATAGGCTTTATGTTCCAACTCAACCGGAAGGTGGCAAGCCTTTCCATAGACGAATTGATAAGGGGTCATACCTATTGGTGTTTTAAACGCCTTTCGATAAGCCCATAAAGCTCCGTATAATTTCTTTGACCAATCTTTGCCTCCCTTCTCTATGGTCTTGTTGAGTATGCTCTTTAATTGCCTATTTGACGTCTCCGCTTGTCCGTTGGTTTGTGGGTGATAGGCCGTAGAGACCCTATGCTCAATTCCCAACTTGGACAAGCACTTTTTGAAATTCTTCCCGGTGAAGTGAGTTCCTCCATCACTTATCAAGATTCTCGGTGTACCGAAACGAGGAAAAAACATGTTCTTGATCATAGTAATGGACTCCTCCGTGGAAGCTTTACGACATGGTATTGCCTCTACCCACTTGGATACCTAATCAACCATGACTAGGATATACTCAAATCCAAATGAGTTTTTAAAAGGCCCCATGAAGTCTATACCCCATACATTGAATATGTCGATTTGTAAGTTGTATTTCAAATGCATAGAATTTATTTGAGAGATGTTTCCGGTTCTTTGGCATTCGGGGCATGATGCAACATATCTTTTAGTATCTTCATGCATCTCCGGCCAATAGAATCCGCTCGACCATACTTTTGCTTGGGTTCGAAAATGGCTATATTGCCCACCGTACTCCGCCGAGTGGCACTTCCTTAGAATCTCAACCCTCTCTTCTCTTGGCACACATCTTCTCATAACTCCATCATTGCCAAGTTTGAAGAGGTATGGTGCATCCCAAAAATATTTATTACTTTCGGAGATTATCCGCTTTTGAGTGTTTTTATCTAGATGATCGAGGGGCATCTTTCGAATTACTCGAATGATGTCGATCATCCAAGTATCTTTATCAAGCACTCTATACAGGTGGTCATCTCTCATCTTATCTTCTATGGGCTCTTTATCATCTTGTCCACGATTCATCCTAGACAAATGATTGGCCACAACATTTTCCACCCCTTTTTATCACGAATTTCAACATCAAACTCTTGGAGAAGAAGGATCCAACAAATCAAACGCGATTTAGCTTCCTTCTTAGCCAAGAGATACTTGATGGCTGCGTGATCGGTGTAAACGATGACCTTTGAGTTCACGATGTAAGATCTGAATTTTTCGAAAGCGAATACCACCGCTAGCAACTCCTTTTCCATAGTGGCATAATTTAATTGTGCCCCACTAAGAGTTTTGCTAGCATAGTAAACGGCGTGAACTCGGCCTTTCTTTCTTTGACCCAAGACCACGCCTACGGCGTAGTCACTTGCGTCACACATGATCTCGAAAGGTTGGCTCCAATCCGGAGGTTGGATGATGGGAGCACTCACCAACGCATTTTTCAAGGTCCGGAATGCCGCTAGGCACTTCTCATCAAAGTCGAAAGCCACATCCTTTTGAAGGAGATGTGTTAAAGGCTTAGTGATCTTCGAGAAGTCCTTGATAAATCTTCTATAGAATCCGGCATGGCCTAGAAAGCTCCTTAAGGACTTAACATCCGTAGGAGGTGGGAGTTGCTCAACCGTCTCTACCTTAGCCTTGTCCACTTCAATTCCTCTCTCGGATATACCATGAAGAGGTATGGGAGTTGCTTAACCATGACGTGGCACTTTTCCCAATTTAACACCAAATCTACCTCCGCACACCTCGTATGGACCTTTTCTAAGTTTGCTAAGCAATCCATGAACGTCTTCCTGTAAACGAAAAAATCATCCATAAACACTTCAACAATCTCTTCGATGAATTCCGAAAATACGGCCATCATGCAACGTTGAAAAGAGGCCGGAGCGTTGCATAGACCGAAGGGCATCCTTCTATATGCAAACGTTTCGTAAGGGCACGTAAACGTTGTCTTATGTTGATCTTCCGGGTGAATGGGAATTTGCATGAACCCCGAGTATCCATCGAGAAAGCAAAAATAAGCGTGGTTTGCTAACCTCTCGAGCATCTCGTCTATGAACGGTAGGGGGAAGTGATCTTTCTTCGTCGCTTTGTTAAGCTTACGATAATCGATACACATCCGCCACCTGGTCACGGTTCTTTGCGGTATCAATTCGTTTTTCTCATTCTTCACCACGGTCAAACCTCATTTCTTCGGTACACAATGTACCGGGCTCACCCATTCACTATGCGGAACCGGGTAGATGATTCCGGCATCAAGTAACTTGATAACCTTTTTCTTTACTACCTCTCGCATGGCATGAGTTAGCCTCCTTTGGTGGTCCACTACAGGCTTACATTGGTCTTCCATTGGTATATGATGAGTGCAAAAGGCTGGGCTAATACCTTTGAGATCATTACTTGAATATCCAATCACCTTCCTATGTTTTTTTAATAAAATCAGCAACGCTTCATTTTCTTCGGAACTCAACTCGTCGCTCACAATGACTGGATAAGTTTTGTCTGGGCCTAAAAATTCATATTTTAATCCCTTGGGCAAAGGTTTAAGGTCTACCTCGGGCACTTGCGGCTCCTCGGGTTTGATTTCTCCTATATCTTCGAACTTCTCTTCCTCCACACTACCGTCATGCGGCTCTAAGACTTTCGTTGCTTCCTCTAGTTCTTCATCTTGTTGATTACTAATTTGATTTTCCATCGCTCTTTGCAGCGGGTCTCTAAGGGTTTCAACAAAACAAAGACTATCTATCTCTTCTACTTCTTCATCTTCGGGAGGAAAAGGTGTAAGGTGTTTAGAAGCACGAAGAAAGTTATATGTGTACTTTGTTCCATTAAGGTTCATTGTTACTTTGCATTCTCCGGCATCTAACACAGCATCATCCAACTTAAGAAAAGGCCTACCTAAGATTATGTGATCATGATTACTATGGTAAGCATCAATAACAAAGAAATCGATTGGTATATAGTTTCTAGAGATTTTTACTTTCATGTTGCAAGCAATACCTAGAGGTTTGATAGTTCTACCATCTCCCATAATTAATTTCATTGATGTTGGAGCTAAGTCTAGGTTGTGGTCTTGAACTTTATCGTAAATTTTAGAAGATAGAACACTTACTTGGGCTCCGATGTCGCATAAAGCCTTGCATTGAACTCCGTTGATCTCGCAACTCAAGTGTGGTGTCATCTTCTCTTCTTCTTCGGATCCTATCGAGTAGATTTCAGCGAGGCGAGCGTATGGTGATGCTTCGGGCTTGATCCCCATGATTCTCTTCACCTCGGCAATATGTTCCGGATCCACTATATCATCTCCAAAGAGCTTTTGAAAAATCGCACCGGTGGTTTCAAGGTCATATGAATTTTCCGCTTTCTTCTCCGGTGGGAAATCCACTTCCGACGCTCTTGCCATTCCCTTTTGGTTAGGGAACGGTCTTCTCTTGTCAAATACTTCTCCATAATCGATGGGAACCCAATCCATTGGTTCGAACTCCCTTAGTGGCTTCGCGCTTGACATGCTTCTCTTGTTCGTCTCATTTGGTGTGGCGAAGTCGACGCTTGGTGTAGTTCTTGACTTGATGTGTTCTTGTTCAAGCTTTTCCATGATTGGCTCCTCTTTTGTGACTTCCGAGGTTGCCTCTTTAGAAAAATCAGCACACTTCTTCTTCCTTGAATTGTATTCCGGCTCTTCGGCAAGTCTTGTTTCCCAATCTCGTCGCATGGCAGCCGCTTTACTAAGTTTTTGTAGAAGTTGGGCGGCTTCCGTGAGTGTTTTCTCCATGAGATCCCCACCTGCACACATTTCGACGTGTTGCATGCAACTAGGGGTTAGGGAAAAGAAAAATGTATGCAAGAGTACGTCACCGGTGAAGCCGAGTTTTGGTCCTTGTTCGATCAATCCATTAAACCTATCCCAGGCTTGGTCTATCCCTTCCTCTTCTCCTTGCATGAAAGTGATCACTTGCCTCCTTAGATGTTGAACCTTGCTAATTGGAAAGAACTTCTCGCAAAACTTCTTTGTCAACTTGTTCCAATTGCCTTCAACTTCAAAGGACGCAACCGAATACCATGTCTTTGCTTTGCCGGCAAGTGAGTAGGGAAAGAGATTCCATTTGAACCATTCATCGGGAACTCCTTCTTGACGCACCGTGTTGCATATTGTTGTGAAATCCCTTATGTGTCTATATGGGTTCTCCGTAACCATCCCTTCAAATGGGTTCGCCGCCACCATCTTGATGATCTTGGATTTAATCTCATACTTGGTCGCTTCGAGCTTCGAATCCGACTCTTGTACTTTTATGTCTTCACATCGAGGGCTAGCGTAATCCCTTAGTGATTTCTCCGGTTCTTCCACGGGTTGATTAACGAATGCCATCTAGACAATAAGATAAAAACAAAAACAAAAACAAAACCAGTGTTTTTCTAGATAATATATGTTAGATATAGCAAACAAAAGATAAACTAAATATAAAACTAAGTTAGATGCAAATCAAACGATGTAAACTAGCTTGCTCCCCGGCAACGGTGCCAGAAAAAGGGGCTTGTTGACAGATAAAAGACGTATCCCTCTATGATCCGCAAGCGTACGGACCCCACACCTTTTTCACCACGGGATTCCCAAGGTTCTTGTCAATCTGCGGAGCAAGGGGATTACAAGCGTTTAATCTACAACGACACACTAGCTACTAAAACCCTAACTATTATTATGCTAGAAAACAACTAAACTACACTAGAGAGAATGATTGAGATATCAAGATAAAAGACACTCGCCCACGGGTCTACGATACTAGAGCATGTGATCGCTTAAAGACATGACAACCAATCTAATCTATCGGGGTTGTGAACACAGTTTCGCCCTTTCCCTCCTCTCGTACTGTCACTACGCGAAGGTATTCATGACTAGACCTTTGATGGACACGGCATATTGAATGGATCTAAGGAAGCATTGGAGCTCTACTCCCTTCACGGCATGGTAGCTAACCTTAAGAATTAAAGTATATTCAACACAAGATGATAGATAGATAATCCGACAAAGTGCGATTACATCTCAAGATCGATTACAACCCATGGACGAATGAGAAAATTACCCCATCAAGGTGCTGATCATGGCACCGTTGATCATGGTTTCCCTTCCGCCGGTGTCTTCCTTCTTCTCCACGAGAGGGTGCTTTATTCGAGGTGGTTGATCTCCCGCCGGAGATCCTCCTCCTCTCTCTAGCTTGTGGATGGCCTTCTGGTGCGAATGACTCCTCCCTTCGGTATTGGCGGCGCCTCAGGGCTTTTAGGGTTGAAGATCCTTCGAGGGCAAGGAAAACGGGACCGAACCGGTGCCAGAACTGGGCTGGGCCGGCCGGCCTGGGCCCAATTCGGCCCGGTTCGGTCGTCCCTTTTGCTCCGTGGGTCCTCATGCACTTATGTACTTTGCCCCCTCCACTTGCATGATTTTGATGATGTTATCCTCGCGTCCAAGGTGGAGGTTCTCTTCGCATGAAGTTCGATCTTTTACACTTCAATCCCCGGGGGTGTTCCTCGTAGCACTTCGGTCCTTGCCACCATTGGAAGTGATTTCATCAAGCTCATGAACACGAACAAGACTCCGTAAATGCTCCTTTGAACTTGTTGCGAATCCGTCCTTTATGTCCATGTTTTCCTACATAAACACAACACTTCCAAATGCATGCACAAAGATGAACTTGTTATATAATTAGTGTGCCTAGTGGCGGGTTAGTTCCATAATCAAATCCAAACCAAAGTGCAATGAACATGCTAGGTGTACCAAAATACACCGTCAACAGAGTTCAAGGATCATGGTTGCTACGGATGCCGATCTTCGTTCTTCCATGCTAGGCACAATGCTTAAGCATGGGGGAGGGCGCTCTACATCACAAGCATCAAAGGATGGTAACAATTCCTCAACCCTCTCTTTGTCCTTGTCTTTCTAAATGCTTGTATATTTGTATATGCCTTCAACAACCTTAGATGCAACTTTTGTATGTCTCTGTTAAATAACATGGCTTCTAGGAGTACAACCTAGTTTTAGTTTTTGTTTATTGTCATCACCTTGTGCTCACCATGATGAAATACTTTTGGCTTGATCTTGCTCGTTGATATATGATGACCGTTGCCACTTTTGTTTAAACTTTGTGCTTGTTTATGTATGATTAAGCTATTGCTCTCTCTAATACCAATCTGAAATTAATTAAATGCTAGCTTAATCTTTTGTGGAGGTCATGATAAAAATAAAGACCCATGGTTTCTTTTATGCTCTCAACTTTGGATGGGTCGAAGAACATTACTTTTTGCTTTTAAAAGTCATGCTAACCTTGTCATTAATACCTCTTGCATTTTGCTCTACCTATCCAAAGCCTTATATATTGAGTGCAACCATAGATTACAAGAGTTATTGTTGGGTGAATTGATTCAAGGCTCGATTCTTTGGCTCGTGACTAAGAAGCTGGTCATTCCGTGTTTTGCGTAACTTATCTTTTGCTAGCCTATTCTATCCGTGCATTGTGAGCTCCCACATCAGAAGCTTTGCAAATCTCACCGGATATCCACCCTTTAAACCAACATCATCTTTTGTGTTAACCTCCTTGACCTACCTACCTATCACTTGAGTATGGAGACGACACGTCACAAGAAGGTGCTTCAAAGGGAAGATTCAAGTTCCCTCTCATCAAGACATCTGGTACCTACCTTAACACCACTTCCTCTTTTCTCGGGGACGAGCAAACGTCTAAGCATGGGGGAGAAGGTAGGTACTATGCAAATTAGAGTTCTAGGGAGATAAAAGACGAAAGATGGAGATATGCATGACGAGGCTAGCAACAAAAGAAATAAACAATGAATAAGATAAGAGGACGAAACCAAAAAAATTCAAAGTACCTCACATGTCAAAAAGAAAAAAGAAGGAAAAAGGAGGTAAATAAGGAAAAGAAAAGGAAAAAATAGAGTAATAATAATCTCCCCCGGTTCTCTAGTTGCTTAAGGATTTTCCAAGGACTTCAAGATCAAGACCCATACTCACAACCATGTGCAATCCGATAACGAGGACTTCGTTGGGGCCTCGGGATCATTATTTGCCATTTGCACATGTCCGCCTATCTAAAAGTGTGAGTTCTTTCTCTTCCCCCTTCTTGTGAACATTATTTTTCCAATGACCTTTTTGACGAGTCATGATAAGTCCATGAGAAGCTTGCCTTGTTTTGATAATAGTCTCAACTTTAGCATCTTGGTATGATAAAAAACTTTCTTGTGAGCTCCAAATAAAACCCTTCCACCTACAAACAGGAGAGGGAAAGGATATAGATCAAGTAGGCTTGAGAGTATTGTGAGATGAGAGAATTCATGAGCAAGATGCAAGAAGGTTTAAATTTTTGTACTTGGTTTAGCTCTTTTTTTATTCACCTCATTCTTCACTTCAAAAGTTTCTAAGACCTATTCGAATTTTGTGGAGCATGATTGATTACTTGTGGAAAGAGCTTAAATTATATCTACCCTCCATAGAGATGAAAGGTAGTTACATTATGGAATTTTAACAAATATAAACTTGGAGAGCATTATGCTTTCTCATGTGTGATCAAGTGCAGGGTATGAACAATGAAAGGCAATGCTGATATCCATTGAAAACTTACTAGAGGACGAGCAAGGTTTAAGCATGGGGGAGATGTTGACGGTGAATTTCCGTCAACCTAAAGTACTTGTTATACATTGGTTTCGATTATGATTTGCAACTAACCCTCCACTAGGCATACTAATGATGTAACAAGTTCACACTTGCATGTCGATTTTGGAGTTTGTTGTTTACGCAGGAAATTAACGTTAAAGAGGAGACTTTCGGGATAAGTTCATCAAGAACTTCAAGAGAAGATCATGAAGCCCGTCACAAGTCAAGACACGTGATGAACATGACTCCAAATGACCCGAGGACCGAAGCGTCAACGTGCAAGTCTTCAGGGACTCAACTAGAAAACAACGAATCTTGCATGACAAGGATTCGAGCCTAAACCGTGAAGGAAACGACGTCAAAGGCCCACATGCAAGTGCACACAAATAAGGGATCACGCGGGAAGCAACCGGGGAGAAAGCCGGGGCCGAACCGGGCAGAAATGGGCCTGGGCCGGACGGCCTGGGCCGGCCGGCCCAGCCCACTCCGGGCCCGGTTCGCGCTCCCTTTTGCCCTAGGTGCTTGTCTATAAATTGTCTCTGTCTCCGCCGGCCGCCACATCCATCCTTTCATCAGAGAGCCGCCGAGACGAAGGAGAAGCACCGGGAGGAAGCCGTCGGCCGCCACGAGTCCTCGAGTTGCCTAGGAGATGGCTTAGGCCATGCTCTAGCCGCCATGGTTGGCCCTACATGGTGAAGCCATGGCGGAGTTCCGGAGCCGCGACTTGAATTCGTCAAGTCCTTTGTACCTTCAACATTCGGTGATGTAACTATATCTTGTCATACTTTGATCTACTACGAGTTATGCTTATTCATATGTGTAGCTACCATATGCCTTTAGTAGGACTAGATCGAATCATGATGATTAGTCTTGTCTTGCGGATACACCGTAGTAGTGCACGGACCAAGGTTGTTGCTCGGTGATGATTATCCTCGCGTAGTGACAGTACGAGAGGGGAGAAAGCGGCGAGTGAACGTGCATCGGACCACTCCATATCGGGTTACTCCATATTGAGTGTAATCCTTAACATAGTATAGGTTTAGATTGGTTTATCACATTGGCCGGAACGGCAACAAGAAGACGATAGGCTAGGTTTACCTTTGGTTTGCTTACCTTTATGGCTAGGTGGATGTGATCCATACATCCCTTCGTGTTTGTATGTTACCTTTATGCAATCAATGCTTCACATAGGGTTAGACCGGTAGGTTAGATAGAGAACCTTAGTGGTTTGCTTCCGATCCTTGGATTGACAAATCTAGAGAGGACCCTCCTTGGTGAAAAAGGCACCAAGTCACCCGTAGGCTTGCGGTGAACTTGAGCACGGTTTTGAACCGTCAACAATTTCATTGAAAGCCTTCTGTTGTTCGTCACCCCATACAAACTTCTGATCCTTTTTGACTCTTAACAGTGGAGAAAAAGGCAACACCTTTTGTGACAAATTTGATATGAATCTTCTCACAAAATTGATCTTGCCAAGCAGTGACTGCAATTCCTTAAGATTGGTTGGAGGAACAACTTCATCAATAGCTTTCATGCTTTTCTTGCCAACTTCTATTCCTCCCTCATGCACCAGAAATCCCAGGAACTCTCCGGCTGAAACTCCAAAAGCACACTTGTTCGAGTTCATCTTAAGCCCATGCTTCCTAGTGCATTGTAGAGTTCTCCTCACATCGGCCAAATGTGATTCATGATCCAATGACTTGATCACGACATCATCAATATATATCTCCACAATTTTACCGATCAACTCGTGAAAAATATAATTCATGGCTCTTTGATAAGTTGCACCAGCATTCTTCAACCCAAATGTCATGACAATCCACTCAGATAACCCTATATGTCCAAGACATCTGAAGGCTGTCTTTGCTACATCTTCCACTACCATAAAAATCTGATTGTACCCTGCATTGCCATCCATGAAGCTAATAACTTTATGCCCAGCAGCAGCATCAACCAGCAGATCAGCAACAGGCATTGGGTATCCATCCACGGGTGTAGCCCTGTTTAGATCTCTAAAGTCTATGCAAACCCTCATCTTTCCGTTTTTCTTGTAAACAGGAACAATATTAGAGATCCACTCTGCATATCTGAATGGCCGAATGAAATTTGCTTCTATTAATCTCTCAACCTCTTTTTTCACGTCGGCTAATACTTCATCCTTGTAAATTTTTTGGGGAGGTTGCTTGTAAGGTCTATAACTAGGCTTGATTGGCAATCGATGCTCAACAATGGAACGATCCAAACCAGGCATCTCCGAATAATCCCAAGCGAAGCAATCTTTATATTCTTTTAATAGCTTAATCAATTCTTCTCTGAAACCTTAATCCAAGTTAGTACTGATGAATGTCAGCCTTGGCTTGTCACCATCTCCAATGTATATTTCTTCCAATTTATCGGCCGACATAAATCCACATCCTAACTTCCCATCAGTTTCATCAATCGGATTCTCTATTAAAAACTACTATAAGAGTCGACTGCTTGAATGGCTGTTGATCACTGTTGATTGGTTCAACAGGACCTTCACCCCAGTCCCTGCCTGAGAAGCAATCTATGCCTTGATACTCCCAGAAGGCTGGTTCCACATTAGCCACGCTTACCGAATCATCTGCTTGGACAACTTCCACGTCGTCATCTACCCACTGAACAAGCTGTTGATGCATAGTAGATGGAATGCAGCAGTTCACATGGATCCAATCCCTTCCAAGAAGCAAGCTATATGCTCCTTTGCCTTCAATGACAAAGAAGGTTGTAAGCAGAGTCTTAGATCCGATCATCAAATCTACATGTGCACAGCCTTTGGTGTCTGAAGGATTTCCAGCAAAATAATTCAGAACTATGCTCGTTGGCGTCAAATCTCCAAGACCCATGCCAAGCTTTCTGAATGTAGTATATGGCATCACATTGATAGCAGCTCCACCACAAACAAACATCTTAGTCAATGGCTTCCCGTTGACGTACCCTCTTAAGTACAGTGGTCTCATGTGCCGATTCTTGGCTGGCTTATCAAAATTAGTTTGCTTGGTCAACATTAATTGTGCCATTAACCCAAATTGCTCGGCCTCATCCATATCTGGCAATATTTCCTCCTGCACAATTTTATTGGATGGAGCCATGAATTGATTCGGTAGGAAACATACCATGCATGTATGAGCGGAACGACCAGATTCATTAGGTTTGTCTTTTGGGCGTCACACTTGTCTCTTCTTAATCCCTACCTGCTTCAGTTCCTGATTCCTCGAGCGATGTACCCTTCTCTTCTGGCTTCTTCTTAAACCAAGTGGGCACCACTGTCCCTTTTGCCAGACATACCCATGATCTTCTTCTTCTTCATGATCAACCCACCTGTGATCAGCATACCTTTTCCTTAGTTGATCATCAATCTTATTTATTTTTAGGCACCGACCATCACTAGGATGCACCCTTCCAATTCTTTCATGGATGGATCGGCGATTGGCAGTGTCTTGCCTGTATTTGGTATACCTGTCGCTGCATTCGGGACAGTTATTCCGTGTGGAAAGCTTTAAACCCTCGTTCCAACAATGTCTGAAAAAAGCGCATCCCCAATGTGCATGCTCTTGTTCTCGCATATATTCCTCCTGTTCCTTCCTATACATCTCTTCTTCATATCTCCGCTTCTCCTCTTCGTACTTGTGCCTCTGGTAGAGCTCCTTTTCTTGCTGACGCTGCCATTTATTGAGGAGAATACGCGAAGTCACTCTGGGTTTAGAGGATTCACCCACTTCAATTTGACTATTTGGGAAGCGAGGCTCTTTCTTGTGAATCTATTCAAATGTGACTTGTTGAGTGGGATCAACTGAGCCATCCTGCTTTGCCTTTTCCGAAGTCAAAACTTTCACCTTTTCTTTCCTTTCAGGCTCAACAGCGTTCACCATGTTAATTGAGAACCCGATCATGTTCTGAGGGAATGGGTTACCATCCAATTTCATCTTATTATCAAACTTCAGATGTCCTTCTTGGATAGCTTTCTGAATCCTTACTCTAAAAATCGTGCATTCATTGATGGAATGAGAATTCCTGTCATGAAATCCACAATACTTCTTATCATTCTTGGGCCGAAGCATAGAATTCCCCTCTGGCAACTTGATCCGGCCTTCTTTCACGAGGAAATCGAAGAGCTTATCTGCCTTGGTTACATCAAAATCATAGGTGCCTTTAGTTTGCTTAATCCACCTCTGATTTACTGTCAATGGCTCTTTTCCCCCACACAATCTCTGCTGTAGCTATTTCCTCTTCATCATCATATTCATCTCCTTGATCTGCCCTTTCGAGGAATTGATTGTAAATTTCAGCTATATCATTGTGCTTGACAAATCTGGAGTCTTTCTTGAAGCCATACGCTTGATTGCTCATCAATGACAGTCGGTGTGACAGCTGGCCAAGGTCATCGAATTCCATACCGAATAGCTTCTCCCGAATGGCTGGCAACATTCCTCTACTGACCATACCGGCCAATTGATCATTCGGTATGTTCAGAGAGAAGCACATGCTTTTTGTCTCTCTGAATCTCCTGAGGAACTCCATTGGTGTTTCATTGTTCCTCTGCCTCAAGGTAGTCAGATCAATTAGCTTTTTCTCATTACAGCCAGTGTAATAATGGGCATGGAACTTTTGCTCCAAATCTTTCCAAGAGTAGATTGAATGAGCAGGTAGAGAAGTGAACCATGTGAATGCTGGGCATGTCAAGGACAGAGGGAAGTATCTAATTCTGAAGGCTTCATCAGCAGAAGCTTCCCCAAGCTGCATTAGGTACCGGGCTATGTGTTCCACAGTACTGGTATCATCTTGCCCTGAAAACTTAGTGAATTTTGTGGGAACTTTCACCCTGTTTGGTAGTCCTACCCTTTGGTACCATTCTGAGAAGGGAGATGTATACATGTGTCCTTGATTCTTAGGCTTTAGACCGAATTGATTTTGCAGCACATCGGTCATTCTTTGCACCAGGAGATCAACATTGGTGTCTTGATTCCCTGGCCTACCAGCAGGCATCCCTGTAGCACCACCATACCCAGGATTCGGGAAAGCATCGATAGCACTATAGTCCATGAACTCTGAATATCCATTCCCGTACATATTCCTTTGCAGCCTGTTACTTGTTGGGGCTATCTTGTAAGTAGAGACAGGTTGAACTCCAGTAGTATCGAATACCATCTCACCATATGTGTGTGGATTAGGTATTGCTTGATGAGGGTTCTGCTGGATCGGTTGACTACCCAAATGTTGAGTTGCCTGAACACTCATACTTTGCTGAGGTGGCTGAGCACTTGCATCTTGACGAGGTGGTTGGCCATTAGCAGCAGCACTTGATTCTCCTATTTCATTAGCCGTCTCATTACCATTAGTCCCCTGGGGTGGTGTTTGACTAAGCACCCGACCAGTTGGCCCTTGTGCTCGCTCAAAATGTTTGTCCAGGCTTGGGCCAAAGACACCAACCATCATCTGTCGGAAGCTATTTAAAAATGTAGTGTTGTGTCTGGCCATTATTTCTTCCATAGCTTGCCGCACCATAGCAAAAGCTTCTTGTTTCTCTGCAGCAGTAGTGGCATCAGTCTCTCCTGGCATTAGAACTCTTGGCATCTCTGTCCTGAGGAATGGCACACCACTCCTATTCTTTGAAAAAGACAACAGACACTTCTGTTGGAACTGCTCCACAGCCTCTTTCAGTATCAGTTGATGTTCTGAAGACAGTTCATTTAAGGTGACATCTAGGACAGCTTGGATTTCAGGCATCTTGATCAACTTGAGTGTCCCACTGGGTGTGCCAAAAAGTGTGTTCACGTAAAATCAGCACCTCACGCCAAGCACACAGCAAGCCGGATTACCTGGCTTCACACACGTGGCCCATGCCTCGAAATCCGGAAGCGTGCCAGTCAATTTTCCCTGAAACTGACAAAGGATGAAAACGGTTAGATACAACCTGGAACTTGCCGGGTGGTACCAGACAGTTCCGTATTTACGGCTATAAAGCTAGTGAGAAAGACATATAGCTACAAACAAGCTATCTATCAGCAATTTAAGCATCATTCGGGAATTGATAAAGCGTGTAAATAGAACACTGCTGAATGTATGACGTAAGCATGATGAAAAATCGGTCTTTATTTAAACAACGTTACAGCACGTAACCATGACCGATTATCAAAGATAAAGCATGATAAATTAAATAAAAGCGAAGTATGATCATGAATTTGCAGTAAACAAGCACGCATAGGCCAAAAGCACTAGTCTACCGCGTGTCTAGGTACTTTCAAACCCGTCAAGCATGACATCACACAAGTTAATCCCCCACATGATACAACTTGTTTGAAATCACACCACCAACCAAGAATAGATCAATCCACCACATGATACAATCTAAACATGGAAGGCTAAAAGCATACATTGTTTAAAGCAAACTCATGAACATGTTTCACTCGTGAGGGGATTACCGAATACGGCTGTACAGCCGAATCGGGTTCCGTGGAGAAGGAACAAACGTTGCCAAGGATGATAAATCTTTCAGATTGAATCGAATTCTAGTCCATGGGATGACTAGATCTAAGACAATCCAAAAACCTGCATCTACCGCATGATACCCGGTTCTTCAAGATCCATGCAAGATCAACAAGCTTGAACCCGCAACACGTGACAATCTAGATTGATCCGAATTCAGCTGCAGAGCGCATGACCCGCTTGCCACGTCACGCCAAAGACTTGAGCGTGCAACACATGGATCACAAACAAGATAGAGCCAAATCTAATCAATCTAAATTGGGCAATAAGAGTGTTACATGAATTAAACACAAAAAGTAAAATTCAAAGCAACACATGATAACTTAATGATTCTATTAGATCTTGCCAAATCGAATAGAGCCGATAACTAGCTCCAAGCTAGATCTTAGCCGACCGCATGACTCATGATCCAACAAGGAAACCTTCTTGAACCAAGCTTAAATCCACCGCATGATACTAAGCATGGTAACAAGACTACTTGCATCACAATCTAAATCCACCGCATAATACTAGACATGATACAAGGTTGTCGGTACTTACGGAGGTCGACGGATCGATGGCTCCTCTCGAAGAACTCGACGACACGACTAGAAGGACTCAAAATTTGGCACGGGGCCCGTTTGTTGTGAAATTGTTCGATCCCTATTACAAACACTAAGGGTTTATATTTATACCCTGGTTCTAACATGACTCCTAGTCGACCATGATTACAATACTTATTACCTAAAATTAACATCATGGCGTCATGTCCGTCTCGTACCCATCATCAACTCATCTCCTTCATTGTATCCAATCCACGTCATCACGCACTCCCGAATGCTTCCACTTTCATCCGTGGAACAACTCTCCTGCTGAATGACGATGTACTCCCGACCGCAGATGCCTCTACCGAATGCTTTAAGGAAAACCTCCTGCTGAATGGTGTTCTTCTGCCAAATTCGGCTCACATGTCAGTCTCTTCCCTGTACCAATTTTTGGTGTTAACACCATTAAAGAACATAGAGCATAAATGAGTAACATGTTGTTTATTACCAACCCAATTGAGCAACTAAGCAGCATGTACCCTCAAGATTAATTAATCAACCCTTTTATAAGGCAATGGTCACAGGAAACTAGGCATAGTCCTTAATAGGAACCCGTCAAAATTAAAGCAAGCAATAAAGTAAATACAGTGATTACATGCGTGTTTATATAGGATAAAATGGGTACCAAGGACACTTGCCTCCCAAAAGATTCGTAACTGCTCAGAGTCTTCAAGTCTTCACCTCAGGAAATCCTTCGAACTGATCGTTCTCTACGCATCACATAATCACATGCAAAAGACAATACAATAAAATAAGAAAAAATCACAAATCAATTCAAATAGGAACAAAAGCTTCACTAAACTAATCTACTCATCGATACGAACACATGGATATAAAGAACGCTAAAAACGGAGTTAGAACGCAAAAGATATGAGTCGTACATGGTACAAGGTCTTAAACATAAAGAAAATGACTAAACTGTAAGGATTTCTATACAGTGGAAGGGCATACTTGTGAAACTGAAAACCCGAGGGGCTTTTTAGCAAAACACGCAGTGCATAGACAGTTTGACTGGTATGCCTCCCAGTTGACTCGATCTGATCCGCCGGATCGCGATCGAGCGGCCGGCGGCGGCTCCGGTGGACACGGCGGTGTTGACGGTTAATAATTGTATCAAAGTTCGTTTGTGACTCGCAAGCGTACAAGTCTCCCGTCGTAGTCAAGGGACCCTTCTTCCCTCGAGTGGTGAACCCAAGGTATCGAATCCGTGGAACAAATGTGTGACGCAAAACTTAATCTAATAAAGCCAAGTAACTTCAATCTTTGATAGAAGAAACCCTAATGCATCTAAGTAAAAGACACAAAACGAATCTAATCTACTAAAGACCGGAGAAAACAAAGTAAGATTGGGTAGATAAACCGATCTAGAGGGATCGCGGTAAGCCTTTTGTTGAAGTTCCAAGCAAGAGAAGAAGTAGCAAATCGAATCTTAATAGAAGCCTCTTTAAATCGTGGTTTCCCGTCCAAATCCGAAAACATCCACCTTTCGAGACCCCCGTTCGTCACAACGTATCCCTATTCATGCGGGGAGCTTAGGGCGAGTCAAAAGACAAGTCGAGATTCTTTCGGAAGATCCGGCGTGTACCTCTAGCCACCGCGGCTACAAGAACACCCTATGTAATCTATCTCGAGAATAGAATTGGAATAAGCAAAGCCGATCGAAAAACGAAATCTTCGAGAAAACACTTGATTGCTAGGAAAAGATTCAACTTGATAATTCAACTATAACAATGATACATACACAAGATCACCACCGGGATCCTTCCTTGATCTTGCTTCTAGCTCCGAGAACTCCGACGTGGTCTTCCGTGCAAGGTTCCCACGTCGGCTAGGGGAACCCTAGTCAACTAGCTCGACCCTCTCCTCTCCGAGATGGTGTCCCTCTCTTCTCTACTCCTCGGCGACCGATGACGAATTCTTCTCTGCGAGGCTCTCGGTCAGGGGGCTATAAATAGCCCGATTGGCGGCTAGGGCAAAGGAGGGGGCATTTGGGCCCTAGATGGGCCTGGGCCGACCGGACTGGGTCGGCCAGCCTGGGCCCATCTAGGCCCAGCCCGAGGGCTCCTTCGCTCCACGTCGGTTCCCTTGCTTCCTGGATGTTTCCCCCTTCTGCATGTAGGTCCATGTCGTCGGTTTCTCTCCGAATTGGACTCAACTCCTTGTCTTGCAAGATTCAGGCACTTTTCTACGGTCGGGTCCTCGGAGTCCGTTGTCTTCTCGGATCAAGTCCCCGGCTTCTTGGAGTTAAGTTTGCTTCATTGCATGACTTGTACGGGGCTTCAAGGTCTTGTCATGAGGTGCTTGATGAACTTATCCCGAAAGTCTTGCATTCAACACTAAAACCCTGCATAAACATTAAACTCCAAAACCGACATGCACACGTGAACTTGTTATACCACGGGGGTTAGTACCAATGGATAAGGTATAAAACTCATGCCAACACCGAAGGTAAACTCATGGCTAGGTTGACGGATTTTCACCGTCAACATCTCTCCCATGCTTAAACCTTGCTCGTCCTCGAGTAAGCCTTCCATGGATATCATCATTGCCAAACAATGTTTAAACTTTGCATTTGATCACACATGAGAAAACCTAATGCTCTCAAAATTTTAATTCATTAAAGTTCCATAATGTACTAGCCTTCATCTCTACGGAGGGTAGATTCTTATTAAGCTTATCCCACGAGTATTAACATGCTCACAAAGTTTAAATAGATCTCAGAATTTTTGAAATAAAGAACGAGATAAAGAAAAGCTAAACCAAGCTCACAAATTTAAATCATCTTGTATATTTCTCATGAACTCTCATCTCACTTGTCTCTCAAGCCTATATATTCTACTCCTTTCCCTCTCATATATATGTGTGGTAGGCTTTATATGGAGCTTTGGGAAATTTAGTCCTAACAAGGTTTTATAAATGAGGTGTTGTCAAAACAAGACAAGCTTCTCATGGTCTTACCGAGACTCGTCAAAAAGGTCATTGGAAAATAATGTTAAATCAAGGAGGGGAAAGAGAAAAATACACACACTTTTAGATGAGTGGACATGTGCAAATAGCAAAGAGTGATCCCGAGGCACAAAGGAAGTCCTCGTTATCGGATTGCACATGGTTGGAAAATGAGAATGGATCTTTTTAACTTGAAGCCTTGAATGCACTTTTAGAGAACCGGGGAGTTCACTTTACGCACATATATTTTTTTCTCTTTCTCATATTTCTCATTCTTTTCTTTCTTTCTTTCTTTCTTTCTTTCTTTCTTTCTTTCTTTCTTTCTTTCTTTCATTCATTATATATATTTTTCTTCTTCTTGTGAGACCTTCACCTTGGAAGTCACGTATATCGCCGAATTTTTTTCTTTCATCATTATTTCATTTTTTTTTGAAAAATACTCCCTTTTTGAACTCTAAAACTGCACCGTACCTACCTCCTCCCCCATGCTTAGACGTTGCTCGTCCTCGAGCAAAGAGGCGAAAAATAAGGTAGGTATCGGGGTATTCTTCCTTGGAGAGATACTTGAAATCTTCTATGTCGGCGCCGTCTTGCGATCTTCCTTGAATTGATGATTCATTCTCAATGATAGGTTGTGGTCAAGGAGGTAATCACAAAAGATGATATTTGGTTTAAGGGTGGATATCCGGCGAAGTTTGTGAGATCTCCAATGCGGGGATACACAATGCACGGATAAAAGGCTAGCAAAAAGATAGATACGCAAAAACGGAATGACCAGCTTCTTAGTCTCGGGCCAGAGAAGTCATGGCCTGCAATAACTCACTCAAAAATAAATCTTGTACACTAAGGTTTACGCACTCAAATATATATAAGGCTTTGGATAGGTTGAGCAACACACAAGCGATATTTGTGACAAGGTTAGCGATATTTTTGAGCATAAAAGACATCTTTAATCTATTCATAACTTGAGAGCACATAAAACACTATGGGTCTTTATTTTAATCATAACCTCCGCTGAAAATTAACCTAGCATTTAAATAAATTCAGATTTGTATTTTTAAGAGAGCACTAGCTTAAACATGCATAAATCAATTACAAAGATGAACAAAGCTGCAATTATAATCATATATCATCATGGCACGAATTTTGTAACTTTTCCAATGGTATAATCAAGGTGGTGTCTTTATTAATGATGACATCAAGTTGAAATACAAACTGAAAATAAACAAACATGCTTGCTGAAATTTAAATAAAAACAGAAAATACTACGCGAACACACACTAGCAAAAGCTGAAAATTACAGAGAAAAAGAAAAGAAAAGAAAACTAAAGTTCCTAAATCTTCTAGTCCTCCGCCGGTGGTTGATGTTGATGATCTTGATAATAATACCCTTGCTCATAATACGATTGGACATTCCCTCTGACGAATTGACTTGGCTCCACGAGGTGAAGGCGTCCGAGCTCAAAGGCAATATTTGCGTTGCCTTCACCAAGTTGAGCTGCGTTAGCTTGGATGGCTGCGATATTTTGGGCGTTTCTTGCAGCATACCCTCCAATTATGGCCATGCTTTGTTGTGGTTGGGGATGATGAGCGTAGGACTCCGCGAAGTTAGCGTTGGGCACAACATAATTTGGTGGGGGTACCGGTGCACCACCCCCCCATGCTTGCTCTTGTGGCCCTCCGTAGTAACTTGGCGGAGGAGGGATCCCGCCGAATGGTTGCACATTGGGTTGTGCTCCACTCGCTTGTGCGGAGGATGTTCCCTCCTCTACGATTCTTCCTCTTTTGTTCTTCCTTGCAGGGACAAGGAGTCCCTCTTCCAACCAATCTTCCCTCCCTTCGGTGAAAAGCCTAAGCCTCTCATTCGGAAGGGGTAGGTTCACTATGGCCAACCGATAACCTCCTCTCTCATCTCCACTAATGTATTTGCCTTGCCGCAAATACTCAATGCCGAGAGAGGTACCATGCAAAAGGTGGTCGGGGTTTCTTGCGATCCCCGGCCGCAAGGAGAAGGCCAACATGGAGAGGTAGCACCCCGAACCAATATTACCCGCCCCCGATGTTGCTTCACAACACCAACGGTTGATCATAAGGTAAGAAGGGTCTATTGGCTGCCTGGCAATTAAAGCTGAGTATAGCCAATTCAACTCCGTGTCGGTCACCTTTGTCTCCTTCATCCTCCCCAATACCCTCTTGCACATCCAAGAGTGAAATATCCGGATAATGGGGTTGCGGATGCAATTTGCGTTGTTGATGGGCTTCTCCGGAGATCATATTCCAAAATCCCGCCAACATGCCGGGTGGCACGTCAACTTTCTCCGGAGCTCCCTTGTGGAATCCAAGCAGCTCCCTCACGTGCTCGTAGGGAACCACTTGTTGGACTCCCTCCAAACGGAATGACAAGCTTTGCACCCCATCATCATCAATGATGGGTGCAATAGTCATCAAAATTTCCAAGGCGAACCCCAAATGGGTGTCCACCGATACTCCGTTGGAGAACTGCACCCATCCAAGGTGCCCAACATATAGTATATGTCGGTGCCAAAACCCAAGGTGTAGAGTGCTTGGTCGTCGAACTCGACGTTGGGCACAAGCCTCTTCTCAAGATTAGAGAGCCTCTCCTCCTCCTCCGCCGACAAGATGATGAAGCCGTACGAAGAGTATGTCGGGGTGTAAGGAGGTGGCGCGGTTGAGCGAGTCGATCGTCGTGGTGGCGCGGGCTGCTCCTCCGTGTGCCCACGAGGTTCGGTAAACCTCATGGAAGTGCTTCTTGCAGCCCTCATACCACCAAGGAGGAGAGCATCGTTCCTCCTCGGTGGTGCCGTATCCGTCTCCATGCTCCGGGAGACTCGGAAACCGAGTGCCTCCTCGAAGACGTGGTTGATGACGGCTTGGATGACGACGAACTCTTCTTCTTGGAGAAGAGACTTGTGGTCTTCTTCCACATGGTTGCTGCACTCTTTTCTTCAACTAAAACTCCGGGTTGCAACCGGTAACTAGGCACTTAAACTTCCTTGCTTCGGATGTGGACTTTGAGTGGATTAAGGATGTGGATTTTTTCTTGAGCTATCAAGCTTGGGAAGGTTGGCTATGTCTACGGAGGTTTTGAGCACACAAACTTGAACACACAAACAAAGGAAGGAGAGGGAAGCTTGCCTGCAGAAAACGGGAGCCGGGGGGCTCCTTAAGTAGGTGAGGCCGGCCGGCCCAGGCCGGCCGGCCTGGGGTCCTCCTGGCTCCTCCCCGCCTCGTCTTTCTTCCAGCGCGATCATTTCTCCTCTGCAACTTTCCTGCCCGCGTGCTCCACGAGTTGCACCGCCCAAACGCTCTCGTCCACTCCTTTTCTTGCATTATTGGTCCTACCACTTGATGCTCCATGCTTTGGGTCATGTCCATGCTCCCTAGCTCCACTTGCTTCACATGCCACCATGAAATTTTTGCAAATTTGATGCTTGCTGCCCACCATGCTTGTCCTTTGCATGTGGAATTGGTGAAAGTTGATAAAAGGGAATCCAATGGTGCATGCATGATTAATTCAAACTAGATTGCCTCCATTTAAGTGTGTTTAAGGTTAAGCACTCCTCTAATTTAAAATATTTTTCAGAGCCATGCAAGAGCTCAAACATAATTTTAGAGAAGTTTTTAACCCGTTAAAAACAAATGTAAGTCGAAAATATTTTTCGACTACGTCGATTTCGGTCTCACCGGTATAGTTTGCCTTCATCGGTTGAGAGCAGACATTTCCCGGCTTGATCATGGGGGCATAGGTTTAGGTTCTAATTTTGGCTAAATAAGAGATTTTGAATAAAACAAAATTAGAATAGGCTTATAAAAAATCTAATCCTAGAGAAACCAAGGATAAATATTTTTAAAACCAACCAAAAGTTTTGATTTCTAGGTTCACGCGAGTTCTACCACGTGCTGAATTTTATTAAGACATAGATATAAATCGTGGCTCTACTCGTGTGGTTTTAGCATGAAAAATAAGTCAACCTCAGCACCATAATGAGGGTGAAAGGTTCAGTTAGGTTCTGAAATTATTTGGTTGAGGTTTCTCGAAAAGAAAAGAACAAACAAGCACATAGGAGGGTTCATGCAAAGGGTTTATGATAAAGCAAACATTCAATCGAGAATTATGTCTCTAATATTGTTCAACCACTTCTAAGTCTAATGTCTTTGCGTAATAAAACTCAAAAACTAAATTATTAAAAATACTCGAAAAACCTAGAATCGGGTTGTCCTCCCGTAGCTTATTCTTGACTCGACGAAACGGGTTGCCTCCCGCCTAGCGCTTCGTTTATAGTCTATAGCTAGACTTCTTCACTTGATTACTCCGGATCAACGCTCTTTGCGGGCGTTGCAATCTTGGGTACCCACTTCCGCACCATCTTGGGCGCGGGCTTGTCTTCCGGCTTAGTTGCCTTAGTCATTTTTTTGGTCTTCACAGGCGGCTTCTCTTCCTTTGTCTTGACGGATGCAACACCTTCTTTGATTTTCTTTACGTTCATTTTTTTCAGCTCCTTCTTTTTCAGCCCCTCCGTTTGTTTTGGTTCTCCCTTCACTCCAATCATGTTGCATGCCTCGATTCTTGGACGGAACTTGAAGGAACTCCTTTCTCCGTTGATATCGAACATGATCTCCCCCTTGCCAACATCAATAGTAGCTCCCACGGTCTTGAGGAACGGCCTCCCTAGGATGAGCGGCGGCTTCTCCCTCTCTCCCATCTCGAGCACAACGAAGTCGACGGGGATGTAGTGGTGTCCAATCTTCACGGGTACATCTTCAGCAATGCCCAAGGGATAGCGAATGGAGTTGTCTCCCAACTCCAAACATATTCCCGTAGGCTCCATTGGTAGGCGTAGCTTCTCGAACACATCCCTCGGCATGACGCTTACACTAGCTCCAAGGTCGCATAACGCCTTCTCGAAGTTGAAAGAACCAACCGAACATGGAATTGTAGGGCACCGGGGTCTTTTTGCTTCTCTAGCCCATTAGCAATAGCGGCACTACACTCCTCGGACATCTTGACATGATCTACCCCGAGTGTTGCTATCTCATATTTATTTGCAAGTATATCTTTAAAGTAACGAGAATATGTAGGTACTTGTAGGGCATCTAGTAATGGCATGTTGATGCTAAGTCTACGCACAACTTCCACAAACTTCTCAAAGTGGTTGTCAAGTTTACCTCGGAAGTAGCGTGGCCTGAGTTGCGGTATCCTCGTGTCTTCCTCCGGCATCTCGAATTCGGGTTCCTCGGTGACGATCCCCGTAACCTTCTCTTTAGCAGCTCCTTCCACCTCGGTGGATGGTTTAAGCTTCCTTACTCCCGTGGAACGTTCCGGATCTTCGGTCTCCTTCCCCGAACGCGTTTGAATGGCCTTCGCCGATTCGGGACATTTGGGTTGTCCCGGAAGCTTCCCTTCATCATTAGTGAGGCGCCCCGCAAGTTGTCCAACTTGCGTCTCGAGCATCTTCATCATGTTGAGCACTTGATGATTGGAACTTCCGACCTCCGTCACCTTGCTATCGATGTTCTCCAACACCTTGTCTATGGTCTTGAACTTGGTGACGGTGTCCTTGTTGATCTTAGCTTGCTCATCCATGAACTCCTTCAATTGTATACGAAGCGGAACCGCGTTAGGAATAGATGAGCTTGCATTAAATTGAGGCCTACCTTGCCGTAGCGGGAAGTTCGGCAATTCTCCCTTCCTCATGTAGTCGAGCACTTTGGCTTCCTCCGGACAATCTTTGCGGACATGGCCATATTCTCCACATTCTTCGCATGTGGACTTTGCTTCGGCGGCCTTCAAGTCTTGAGCTTCTTTCTTTTCCATCTCCATCTTCTCCAACCTCCTCATGAGCGAGTCGATCTTGCCTTCAAGTATGTTCTGTTTCTCCACTTGCAAGACTCCTTTGACGTTCCTCGTGGGTTGAACCGGATGTAGGCGCCGGATGACGCCCACGTGTCATTATCCGCGACCTTCTTGAATAGAGTGAAAGCTTTCGTCGGTGTAAGTTCGATGATGGATCCTCCCGCCGATGCATCGATGATCGTCCTTGATGCCATGGTGAGTCCTTGATAGAACTTTTGCACGAGGTCTTCCTTCGGGAACTTGTGATGTGGAACCGCCGGTGTACTCGTTGAAGCGCTCGAATGCCTCTGAGATAGTTTCCGTAGGATATTGAACAAAGGTGGCAATCTTATTACGCAAGCTTGGAGTTTTACCGGTGAGTAGTATTCCTTCATGAAAGCCTTCATCAACGTGTTCCAATTTTGCACCGTCTCCGCCGGTTGAGAGTGGAACCATTGCAAAGCCTTCCCGAGTAGTGAAAACGAGAAAAAGCCTTGCCCTCATTTGGTCTTGAGTCACCCCATCCATGTTGAAAGTCTGACATAGTTGAATGAATGCTTGGAGGTGAAGGTTCGGATCCTCTTTACCGGTGAAGGGTGAATGTTGCACCATGTGGATTGTTGAGGTCTTGATCTTGAACGGTCTTCCGATCTCCTCAAGGTTCAAGATTGGTAGGTCGATGATGTCTGGGGTGCATAGCTCCCCAATCTTGCGTTCTTGCGGTGGTTGGTCACCCATTGGTGGAAGTCGATTCTCCCGAGAACTTTGAGGTGGTGAATTCTTCGGAGATTCCTGCGATCCTTTGTCTTCCGACTCCGAATCTACAAAATCCAGCTTTTTAGCTTGATGTGCTTCACGTCTCCTTAGCCTGTAAAGTTTTTCTGGATCATCCACAAAATTATTGGGTTTGTTGGAGAGGTAGCCGTCCATCTCCTGTTAGGGTTAGCAATAAACAAAGTATGCAAAAAACTAGAAAGTAAAAACAAATCTATAAAAACTAGGGTTAGATAAACTAGATTAGATGTATTTTGAGGATGATCAAAATTTAGTAGATGCAAAAATAAAAACAAAGAGAAAACTGAAAATTACAAAAAGGCAATAAAAAAAATCAAATCTTGATCACTTGTTCCCCCAAGCAACGGCGCCAGAAAAAGGGGCTTGTTGACGGTTAATAATTGTATCAAAGTTCGTTTGTGACTCGCAAGCGTACAAGTCTCCCGTCGTAGTCAAGGGACCCTTCTTCCCTCGAGTGGTGAACCCAAGGTATCGAATCCGTGGAACAAATGTGTGACGCAAAACTTAATCTAATAAAGCCAAGTAACTTCAATCTTCGATAGAAGAAACCCTAATGCATCTAAGTAAAAGACACAAAACGAATCTAATCTACTAAAAACCGGAGAAAACAAAGTAAGATTGGGTAGATAAACCGATCTAGAGGGATCGGGGTAAGCCTTTTGTTGAAGTTCCAAGCAAGAGAAGAAGTAGCAAATCGAATCTTAATAGAAGCCTCTTTAAATCATGGTTTCCCGTCCAAATCCGAAAACATCCGCCTTTCGAGACCCCCGTTCTGTCACAACGTATCCCTATTCATGCGGGGAGCTTAGGGCGAGTCAAAAGACAAGTCGAGATTCTTTCGGAAGATCCGGCGTGTACCTCTAGCCACCGCGGCTACAAGAACACCCTATGTAATCTATCTCGAGAATAGAATTGGAATAAGCAAAGCCGGTCGAAAAACGAAATCTTCGAGGAAACACTTGATCGCTAGGAAAAGATTCAACTTAATAATTCAACTATAACAATGATACATACACAAGATCACCACCGGGATCCTTCCTTGATCTTGCTTCTAGCTCCGGGAACTCCGACGTGGTCTTCCGTGCAAGGTTCCCACGTCGGCTAGGGGAACCCTAGTCAACTAGCTCGACCCTCTCCTCTCCGAGATGGTGTCCCTCTCTTCTCTGCTCCTCGGCGACCGATGACGAATTCTTCTCTACGAGGCTCTCGGTCAGGGGGCTATAAATAGCCCGATTGGCGGCTAGGGCAAAGGAGGGGGCATTTGGGCCCTGGATGGGCCTGGGCCGACCGGACTGGGTCGGCCGGCCTGGGCCCATCTAGGCCCAGCCCGAGGGCTCCTTCGCTCCACGTCGGTTCCCTTGCTTCCTGGATGTCTCCCCCTTCTGCATGTAGGTCCATGTCGTTGGTTTCTCTCCGAATTGGACTCAACTCCTTGTCTTGCAAGATTCGGCACTTTTCGGTCGGGTCCTCGAAGTCCGTCGTCTTCTCGGATCAAGTCCCGGCTTCTTGGAGTTAAGTTTGCTTCATTGCATGACTTGTACGGGGGCTTCAAGGTCTTGTCATGAGGTGCTTGATGAACTTATCCCGAAAGTCTTGCATTCAACACTAAAACCCTGCATAAACATTAAACTCCAAAACCGACATGCACACGTGAACTTGTTATACCACAGGGGTTAGTACCAATGGATAAGGTATAAAACTCATGCCAACACCGAAGGTAAACTCATGGCTAGGTTGACGGATTTTCACCGTCAACAGGCGGCGTGCAGGCGGCGGCGCACGGCGGCGAGCGGCGACGGACTCACCGGCATAGATCGGAATTGAGCTACCGGGCATGATTCAACACAAGATTTGGACCTGGATGTAGAGAACGAGCTTGTGAACTCAAACAAGGGGTTCTTGCGGCGGTTCAAGCGACGACGGCGAGGTGCCACTCCAAGGGGCGGACGGCGACGCAAGGCATGCTCCGGCGAGCTCCTGCGGGCGGCACAGGTCACGAGAATGTCCACAAGCAACCCTTGCACAGACCCACGCTGAAGGAGAGGCGGCGGCCGAAGAGATCGAAGGTGGCGGCGCCCTAGGGTTTGGAGACCGGCGGCGGCACGACGCTTGCTATGGTTTCGGGCGAAAGGGATAGGGTAGGAGGTGGCGGCGACTTTTTAGGAGGCGGAGACCGACCTAGGTTTGTGGGCCCACAGCTAGGGACGCGGCTGGCGTGAACGCCAAGCCCGATCGGCATCGGGTCCGACCCGGTGCGATTTGGCCAGAGGTGGGAGATGACCACCGGGCCCCACCTGTCGGCGGCTCCGGGCGGAAGTGGGCTGGTGAGGACCAGGAGCGTCCCAGTGGTCGGTGGATGACCGCTCCTTAGTGATGAGTGATTGACAACGGGTGTTGGACTGACTCTTGGCTTAGTGCGCAGGTGTAGGCTGCGGCCTAGTTCGTGTTGTTGCAGGTGAAGAACGGGCGCGAAAGGTCTTCAGCCTTGAGGGGCCTCCGGGAGATGGAGAGACAAGTAGGCTCGGTTCGAGGGACCCGGTGGACGGCGGGGACTGGGTAAGGGCCACATGGTGGCGACACAAGCAAGACGAAGTCATGGACAAGTGAGCCGGTGCACGGTGGCGGTCAAGTCAAGTGGTTTGGCGGGAGGCCGGACCGGGCACGCGGGGTTTGGTGGTTTGCCCACAAAACCATCGGCGGACGGTTTCTTGGTTTGGGCCTCAAAACCAAGTCCGAGGGCCCAACACGACGGAGACAGGATCCGGGCGTGTCGGGAAGCTTCGAAGCGGAGGACACGCGGCGGGATCGCATGGCTTGCGTCGGGAAGACGCGGGGTGCGGCGAAGGCGTGGCCGTCCGATGGCAAGACCCACAAACATTACCAAAATGCCCCTACGTGGGCTGTATCACCAGTAGTATAGTTAGGGGTAGTCGAGTCATTTACCACTCCGGCGGGACCTGATATATAAGCCTGGAGTGTGTGTTGATGGCTCTCTCTCTCCGCGACTTAGGGTTTCATTTCCCCCCTTCTCTTTCTCATTTTCGTAGCTATTTTCCTTCCTATTTTCTCTAGGCTAGCATGAGAGCTTCATGAGAGATTTGTTGAGAGGGATGGATGCTAGGGCGGCATGCTAGACCTTGTGAATCTTTCCTGGTTTGTATAGAAGATTCGGGGTTGTTTTTCGTGCCTTTTTGTGCTTCTTTTCGTGCCTTTGTTCTCGGTGTGATTCCGTGGATTTGAGTGAGTTTCTTCCCGGATTTCTTTGAGAGAAACATGGATAGATGCCTTGTGCATCTTTGTGCTTGATCTTGTGCCCTCAAACGCCGGGAAATCACTTCGATTCGTGAGTTTTTCGTTCGGTGCTCTAGTTTTTGGAGGTGCTCAAAGGATTCGCGATTCCCGGTGATTTAGGGAGTTAGGAGGCAAGATTTTTGGGCTATAGCATCCTTGTGTGACGCTTTTCAAGTACCCAAACCCTTGTCTCCACAGCTTCAACCGTTTGGGAAATCCGATGATGATTTGGGGGAGTTGACTTTCGAGGTCGGGCTTTTTTTTGCGTTCGTCGTCCGAGCCTCGCGGACGGTCCGCGGCCTCCGGCGGACGGTCCGCGCCACTCGAGTTCGTCCCGAGTTCTTCGTGTTCTTGCTCGTCCTTTGTTTCGATCCGTTGTGATTTTGGTTTTTGGTTGGACGAAGTTTCGGACAGTCCGCGGTGTTGGGCGGACGGTCCGCGGGTGCTAGGCGGACGGTCCGCGTGCTCCCCGCGGACGGTCCGTGGCACGGGGGTGTCTTTGGGTCGTTCTGTGCAAATTAACGGACGGTCCGCGGCTAAGGCCGGACGGTCCGCGGCCGGGTGCGGACGGGTCCGCGATGCCGGCCGGACGGTCCGCGCGGCTCTTGCGGACGGTCCGCCCCTCCTGCGCGGACGGTCCGCCAGAGCCTGTGTGCTTTGCTTCTTGGTTCGATTCCTTCCTCCTTTTCTAGTGCTTCCGCGTGTGCTTTGAGGAATCGTTCCTAAGGCTAGAGGTTGATCCATAACCTCGTGGTCTTGGCGATTGGTGCGTGATTCGATCCATTGCTTGTGTGTGACCGGGATTTGAGTAGGACATAGGCCGGGTTCTTTGGGAAGAATTTTTACCGGCTCCTATTCACTCCCCCCTCTCTAGTCGCCATCGATCCTTCAATTGGTATCAGAGCTTGGTGCCGGATTCTTTGCGACTTTGACAAGTCTCGAATCCTAAGATGGCGTACGTTGAGCGGGGCGGTCCGCCGCACTTCGATGGCAAGGGTTACCACAAGTGGGCGGCTCGTATGATGATCTTTCTTCGAGGAAAGCTGTTGGATTTTATTGTGCTTGACAAGACATATGCTATTCCGGTCAACATCCATACTCTTATGGTGACCGATGCCGATGCCAAGGCCAAGTATGAGGCTAATGCAAAAGCCGTTGATCACTTGTGCCGGAGCTTGTGTGATCCAGAGTTTGAGCGTGTTCGCCATTTGAATCTTGCTTGGCAAATTTGGGATAAGTTGTTGGTTGCTCACGGTGGTGATAACCATGTGAAGGCTCGCCTCTTTGTCTCTTACCGGATGCAATATGAGAATTTCACTCCACTTCCCGGTGAGGACATTGATGCGATGTTTCGAGGTTCACCGCCATCGTGAACAACATGAAGGCAAATGTTGAGGATTTTCCGTATTCCGAGCATGATCAGGCTTTGAAGCTCTTGCATGTCTTGGATCCAAATGTTTGGGGTGCTAAGGTTGAGGCCATCAAGGAGTCTGGGAACTATTTGACTATTGAGTTGGATGACCTCTTTTCTAAGCTCAAGTCGGCTGAGGTTGACGGGAAGTTGCTATCCAAGCATGAGGGCTCGAGCGATCATAGTCTTGCTCTTGTGGGAGGATCAAAGGGCAAATCTAACCCTTCCGTCGACGAGTTTTCTTTGTCCTCTCTTATGTCCATTCCGGATGAGGAGTTTGATGTCTTGGGCGAGGAGGAGGCGGCCTTGCTCTCAAGAAGATTTGAACGACTACACGAGAGTCGGAGGAACGCAAGGCGGAGCTCGGGGACGTGCTACAAGTGTGGCAAGCGTGGCCACTTCATCGCCGAGTGCCGGAAGCGGAGGAGAACAAGTACAAGGTGAACGAGTACAAGGCGCACCCGAGGCGTGAAGACAAGTACTCCTCCAAGGGCAAGCACTTCAACAAGTCCAAGAGCAAGGACAAGGACAAGCGGCGACCGAGCAAGAGCACCTACAAGAAGAACAAGGCAAGAGCGATGGTGGCCGGTGCGAGCGACGTCGACTCAAGCTCAAGCGAGGAGCGATCAAGCTCAAGCGGCGAAGATGAAGACGCCGGGAGGCGCGGTGGCAAGAAGAGTGCAAGCGGAACCTCGGCGGGGCCGAGCCGTGTGTGGCGCTCGAGGGCTTTTGTGGCATGGCCCATAGCTCGAGCGGCAAGAAGAGTGTGAAGGAGGACGGCGACTCCGACTCGGAGGATGAGGTAAACCGTGATCCCGACTCTTTGCTTGCTGAGATTGCTAGGTTGAATGGTTTGCTTGATAACCGTGATAGTGTCTTGAGAGATGCCAAAAAGATGAGGAAAGATCTTAGGGCTCAGCTTGAGAATGCTAGTGAGAAAGTAGGAGAATTAGAGTCAAAATTGCTTGAATTAAAACTTGAGAATGACTCTTTGAAACTTGCTCCTACTTCTCCGATGATGTTGAATGTGTTGAATGTGATGCTTGGTTGAATGAGATCAAACTCGCTTAATGAGAAGAATGCTTCTATTTTGGCTCAACTAGATGCTCTTAGGACTGAACATGATGAGCTTAAGGCTAGACCTACCTTGCTTGGTGCTTGCAAATCATGTCCTACTATGCATGCTAAGCTTGTTGATGCTCGCTCTACTATTAGTTCTTTGGAAGCATCTTTGAAATCTCCTGTTGCAAATGCATGCTCTAGCTGTGATGAAGTCACTTTGCGTAATCTTGAACTTACTTCCCGATTGGATGTCATCTATGAGGAGAATGACTATTTGAGGAAAGTGTTGGGTTGGTTGTCTGGGCAGGAACCTCAATTGAAAATCATGATTGAGGAGTTCAAGAGAGCTGATGGTCGTGGTTTGGGGTTTGAGAAGTTGGGTGAGAAAGTGGGAGAGAACAGTGGGGAGAGTGTGTACGAGAAGTGTGTTGAGTCTAACCCCGGGTTTGAGGTGATCGGAGAGATCCAAGTCCCACTTCCAAAAGCACCCAAGAACTCTTTCACACCAAAGCCCAACCACCTTTGCAACAAGCTTGACACAACCCAAGATCCACCCAAATTCCCACCTAAGACAAATGATTTCCGAAACCGGTGAAGTTTGTGGGTGAGAAGGGGGGAGAGAAGCCGAGCCAAAACCAAAACCCATCCCCTTCGGTGTGAGTATTGTGGCAAGGAGAGGCATCTTGCGAGTTTTGCTACAAGAGGAAGAGGGATGAGAGGCTTGCTAGGGAGCAAGCAAACCGGGGACGGTATCGCCGGCCTCGCGGTATTCCCCGAGCCTAGAGTGCCACTTCCACGGGGTGTGGGAAGTGTGAGGAGTGTTGGCGGGGTTCCCACGAGAGAGGTGGTGGTGGTGAGAGGTTTGTCGGGGAGAGATGATGGTGTGCATGCTTGGTGAGAGGTTTGGTCGGGCTCGTGGTAGTTTTCTTGGACGTCCTCCTACTCGTCCTCGGTACGGTTTTAGGGGAGATGATCGCAGCTTTGGGTTCCGGAGGAACTACGGACCACGTTTTCCCCCTCGTGGTGCTCGTACTCCTCCCATGGGACATGGGAAGTTTGGTGGCAAGGGAGTGATGTTTGCTAACCCCTCTTTTGAGCGAGATGGCTCGACACTGGTTTAACTTTCTCTGTGCTAACCCCAGTGTCGAGTCGCTAGCTCATTCTCGTTCTTGTTTCGATTTGCAGGGGGGAGGCTTGGAGAACATTTGGTTGATCGACTCCGGGTGTTCTTGACACATGACCGGAGATAAGAAGTGGTTCTCCAGCCTCACCCCAGTGAAAGAAAAGATGTACATTACATTTGGGGACAATGGACGAGGTAGGGTGCTTTCAGAGGGCGTTGTGCATGTGAGTGACAAGGTAACATTGAAGAGAGTGGCTCTTGTGAAGTCTTTGGGATTTAATTTGCTTTCGGTTTCTCAGTTGCTTGATGAGGGTTTTGAGGTGCGTTTCAAGTCTGGCGAGTCTCGTTTGCTTGATTCTCGAGGTGATCTTGTACGTATGATCATCCCCGAGGGTCGGATTTTCGGGGCCGATTTCACTCGTTCTTTGGGTCCTGCTCGTTTGTTTGATGGCTGGTCCTTCTTCGATTTGTGGAAATGGCATAGGCGGTTGGGACACTTGAGCTTTGATTTGGTTTCCCGCTTGAGTGGTCTTGACCTTGTCCGAGGATTGCCGAAGTTGAAGTTTGAGAAGGATTTGGTTTGTGCTCCTTGTAGGCATGGTAAGATGGTAGCCACTCCCCATCCACCCCTGACCGATGTCATGACCGAGCGTCCGACGGAGAGCCGTTGCATATGGACCTTGTTGGGCCGGCTCGAGTTCGCTCGGTGGGTGGGAAGTGGTATGTCCTTGTTGTGGTGGACGATTACTCTCGCTATGCCTGGGTGTTCTTCTTGGAGGATAAGAGTGAGACTTTTGGTTTTGTTCGAGATCTGATCGTGAGGTTGAAAAACGAGAGGCATGGGAATGCTATTCGAGCTATCCGCAGTGACAATGGCTCTGAGTTCAAGAACTCTCGGTTTGATGCCTTTTGTCGTGATCTAGGTCTTGAACATCAGTTTTCGACCCCTTATGTGCCCCCTCAAAATGGAGTCGTGGAAAGGAAAAATCGGACTCTTTGTGAGATGGCTAGGACGATGCTCGATGAGCACAGGACTCCTAGGAGGTTTTGGGCTGAGGCGGTCAATACAGCTTGTCATGTTTCCAATCGGATTTTATTGAGAGCTTTCAAGAAGAAGACTGTTATGAGCTTATGCATGGTCGGGCACCCAAAGTGAGTCATTTCCGAGTTTTTGGCTGCAAGTGCTTTATTTTGAAAAAGGGAAAACTCGACAAGTTTGAGGCTAGGTCTAGTGATGGTATTTTCTTTGGATATGCTAACCATTCTAGAGCCTATAGGGTGCTTAACCTTGGGACTAACAAAATCATGGAGACTTGCGAGGTGACCTTCGACGAGACAATGCCATGTACCTCTCTTGGCTTTGAATGTGCAGGTGATGAAGAGATGGCCGAGGACCTCTTTGAAGAGGAGAAAGATGAAGCTGGAGATGATGATGGGGAGAACCATGCGACTGAAGCTGAGCATGTACCCACTACTTCCCCTACAACCACTCTGGAGCATGGACCGTCTACTTCCTGGACAACGACGGTGCAACAAGAGGATCAGGCGAGAGAAGCTGAAGTTGAGGGGGAGGTAGTCTCGAGGCGTGAGGCTCCCCGGCGGATTCAAGAAGTGCATCCCATGTCGAAGATCATTGGAGACATCAATGAACGCACTACACGGTCGAGGTCCAGGAATTCCTCTCATTTTGCTCATGCTGCTTTTGTTGCTACTTTTGAGCCCAAGGACATTGGACATGCTTTATCTGATGCAAACTGGATCAATTCTATGCATGAGGAGTTGGAAAACTTTGAGAGGAACCAGGTGTGGGAATTAGTTGAACCACCTCCAAATTGCCATCCCATAGGAACCAAGTGGGTTTGGAAGAACAAAGAGGGAGAGAATGGGATGGTTGTGAGGAACAAGTCCAGACTTGTTGCTCAGGGGTTTAGTCAGAAGGAGGGGATCGACTATGAGGAGACCTTTGCTCCTGTGGCCCGTCTTGAGGCAATTCGAATTCTTCTAGCCTTTGCCGTGGCTAAAGGGTTCAAGTTGTTTCAGATGGATGTGAAGAGTGCTTTTCTGAATGGGGTCATAGAGGAGGAGGTGTATGTGAAGCGACCACCCGGGTTTGAGAGCGAGTTGTACCCACACGGGGTATACGGGTTGAAAAGGGCTCGTATGGGTTGAAACGGGCGCCCGCGCTTGGTATGGGAGATTGAGAGGTTTTCTTTTGAGCAGAGGGTTTGTGATGGGTACCGTGGATAGAACCTTGTTTCTCCTCAAGCATATGAATGACTTGTTGATTGTGCAGATATACGTGGATGATATTGTCTTTGGTGGCTCGTCACATAACCTTGTTGCCAAGTTTGCAGATGAGATGAGCAGGGAGTTCGAGATGAGCATGATGGGCGAGTTGCAGTATTTTCTCGGGCTGCAGATCAAGCAAGTGAAGGATGGTACATTTGTGCACCAAACCAAGTACACGAAAGACATGCCGAGGAAGTTCCGGATGCAAGATGTGAAGCCGATGTCGACTCCCATGGGGAGTACGGCCACTTTGGATGCGGATGAGGATGGAGAACCGGTGGACCGGCGGGAGTACAGGAGCATGATCGGCTCCCTCCTCTACTTGACGGCGACGAGGCCAGACATACAGTTCAGCGTGTGTCTGTGCGCTCGTTTTCAGGCTTCGCCGAGGACTTCACATCGACAGGCCGTCAAGAGGATTTTCAGGTACCTACAGTCTGCCCCTGGTCTTGGCCTGTGGTATTCTTCCTCCTCGACTCTGTCCCTTCATGGTTTTTTCGATGCGGATTTTGCTGGTTGTCGAGTCGAGAGGAAGTCTACTTCTGGCACTTGTCAGTTTCTTGGTTCTTCGTTGGTCTCATGGTCTTCCCGCAAGCAGTCTAGTGTAGCTCAGTCTACCACAGAGGCGGAGTATGTTGCTGCCGCTAGTTGTTGCTCCCAGTTGTTGTGGATTTCATACACTTTGAGAGACTTTGGTGAGGAGTGCACCCAGATCCCACTTCTTCGTGATAGCACCGGTGCCATAAGCGTAGCCAAAAATCCGAGTGCTTCACTCCGGAACCAAACATATAGAAGTGAGGTATCATTTTCTGAGGGACAATGTGGAGAAAGGAACCATTGTTTTGAGCCATGTCCCTACCCAAGATCAGCTAGCCGACATCTTTACAAAGCCTCTCGACCAAGCTACATTTGTGCGCTTGCGGGAGGAACTTGGGGTTTGTTGCCCTTTCTAGTTGATTCTTGGGAGATTTCCTTTTTGTATCATATGTATCATACCATGTTTACTTTGATGTATATACATGCTTTGCTTGATGTATAAACCATGGTAGGATAGCCATCTTGTCATATATCATGTTGCATTTGTGTCATATTGCATTTTAGGATGATGAGCTTCTTTCATATGCCATATTTGAGTCTCTTTGGCTATTTGTGAGATATTGGTTATATGTGTGGAGAAATGGTGATGTGAGGCTATGCTCTTGGAATATTTGAGATATATGTGTGGTGAGATAGCCCCTTTTGAGATAAATGCTTAACTTGACTAATTTTTGATGAAATATGCTCCACTCGTGTGTAGTTGTGTATCCATGTCACAATTTGGTCTAAATATGCTTTTCATGCTTAGATTGTGCTTGGATGCCCTGTTCTTGCATTTGGGCCAAAGGCCGGATATCATTGTGAATGTTTAGCCTATGTTGCATTCATGGGGGAGCATAAGCTTCTTTTTGCCGCAAAGGCACTTCATGTACCATGAAATGAATTAATCTTGAAAAGAAGTGCATAATGCTTGAAAAATGCTCCATCCATCATGTCTATGTTTACAATGTCTTATCTTTCACATATGGGTGCAAAACATGTTGCATGATGTTCACCGGTGGAGAAGTCTCCCCGAAGTGGACACATGGCTCATGAGCTTTGACATGACATGCTTTGCTTTATGGGTGTTTGCCATGATCTTTTGCTTGAGAATTTGATATCCTTGTATGATCTTTGAGTAATATGCATGTTTGTGGCTCAAGTGTGACATGGATAGGCTTTTACATGTGAAGCGAGTCTTCTTTTGGTAAAAGCTGCTTAAATCTGAAAATTTTGCTTTGTCACATGCTTGTATTTTCATATATTACTTGTGGCAATGCTTTGACTATGCTATGATTCATGTGTGTGATCTTTGTCTCATTTTTAGCCTTTGACACTAGATTTGGCCTATTTGAGAAGCTCATGTAGTTGTCTATATGTTTTGCATTTCTGCATTTTCACCTTGATTCATACATTGTCAACAAGGGGGAGAAAAAGTGAGCTTAATGAAAATTCAGAAGAGGTGAGCTGAAATTTGGAAATTTGCATTCACATGTTCAGGGGGAGCTTGCATTTGTTCAGGGGGAGCTCTCTTCTTGTTTTCGGTGTGGATTTTGTGCTTTGCTTGGCTTGTGACCTTTCTTCGCCTTTCTTCGGTTTTGGTCATGAGTTGAGCTTCCTTGTTTTTCTTTCTTCTTTCTTTCTATTTCACTCGAATTTCATTTCGCGTTGTGTGTTGTCAATGCACTCATCAAGGGGGAGATTGAGGACCGGGAGCGTCCCGGTGGTCGGTGGATGACCGCTCCTTAGTGATGAGTGATTGACAACGGGTGTTGGACCGACTCTTGGCTTAGTGCGCGGGTGTAGGCCGCGGCCTAGTTCGTGTTGTTGCGGGTGAAGAACGGGCGCGAAAGGTCTTCGGCCTTGAGGGGCCTCCGGGAGATGGAGAGACAAGTAGGCTCGGTTCGAGGGACCG
The DNA here is from genome assembly GCA_947561735.1 of Cenchrus americanus. Lineage (NCBI taxonomy): Eukaryota > Viridiplantae > Streptophyta > Magnoliopsida > Poales > Poaceae > Cenchrus > Cenchrus americanus. The sequence goes on from OX387240.1 coordinate 109,997,847, forward strand.
GTGGACGAGCGGGGATCGGGTGCGGGCCACATGGTGGCGACACAAGCAAGACGAAGTCATGGACAAGTGAGCCGGTGCACGGTGGCGGTCAAGTCAAGTGGTTTGGCGGGAGGCCGGACCGGGCACGCGGGGTTTGGTGGTTTGCCCACAAAACCATCGGCGGACGGTTTCTTGGTTTGGGCCTCAAAACCAAGTCCGAGGGCCCAACACGACGGAGACGGGATCCGGGCGTGTCGGGAAGCTTCGAAGCGGAGGACACGCGGCGGGATCGCATGGCTTGCGTCGGGAGGACGCGGGGTGCGGCGAAGGCGTGGCCGTCCGATGGCAAGACCCACAAACATTACCAAAATGCCCCTACGTGGGTTGTATCGCCGTAGTGTAGTTAGGGGTAGTCGAGTCATTTACCACTCGGCGGGACTCGATATATAAGCCTGGAGTGTGTGTTGATGGCTCTCTCTCTCCGCGACTTAGGGTTTCATTTCCCCCCTTCTCTTTCTCATTTTCGTAGCTATTTTCCTTCCTATTTTCTCTAGGCTAGCATGAGAGCTTCATGAGAGATTTGTTGAGAGGGATGGATGCTAGGGCGGCATGCTAGACCTTGTGAATCTTTCCTGGTTTGTATAGAAGATTCGGGGTTGTTTTTCGTGCCTTTTTGTGCTTATTTTCGTGCCTTTGTTCTCGGTGTGATTCCGCGTATTTGAGTGAGTTTCTTCCCGGATTTCTTTGAGGGAAACATGGATAGATGCCTTGTGCATCTTTGTGCTTGATCTTGTGCCCTCAAACGCCGGGAAATCACTTCGATTCGTGAGTTTTTCGTTCGGTGCTCTAGTTTTTGGAGGTGCTCAAAGGATTCGCGATTCCCGGTGATTTAGGGAGTTAGGAGGCAAGATTTTCGGGCTATAGCATCCTTGTGTGACGCTTTTCAAGTACCCAAACCCTTGTCTCCACAGCTTCAACCGTTTGGGAAATCCGATGATGATTTGGGGGAGTTGACTTTCGAGGTCGGGCTTTTTTCTGTTCTGTCCGAGCCTCGCGGACGGTCCGCGGCCTCCTGGCGGACGGTCCGCGCCACTCGAGTTCGTCCCGAGTTCTTCGTGTTCTTGCTCGTCCTTTGTTTCGATCCGTTGTGATTTTGGTTTTTGGTTGGACGAAGTTTCGGACAGTCCGCGGTGTTGGGCGGACGGTCCGCGGGTGCTAGGCGGACGGTCCGCGTGCTCCCCGCGGACGGTCCGTGGCACGGGGGTGTCTTTGGGTCGTTCGTGTAAATTAACGGACGGTCCGCGGCTAAGGCCGGACGGTCCGCGGCCGGGTGCGGACGGTCCCGCGATACCCGGCCGGACGGTCCGCGCGGCTCTTGCGGACGGTCCGCCCCTCCTGCGCGGACGGTCCGCCAGAGCCTGTGTGCTTTGCTTCTTGGTTCGATTCCTTCCTCCCTTTCTAGTGCTTCCGCGTGTGCTTTGAGGAATCGTTCCTAAGGCTAGAGGTTGATCCATAACCTCGTGGTCTTGGCGATTGGTGCGTGATTCGATCCATCGCTTGTGTGTGACCGGGATTTGAGTAGGACATAGGCCGGGTTCTTTGGGAAGAATTTTTACCGGCTCCTATTCACTCCCCCCCTCTCTAGTCGCCATCTGATCCTTCAGCTGGCAAGCAAGCTGGGCCAGACTGGGCCACGGGGAAATGCTGGGCTGCTGTGGGCCGCGGGGAAATGCTGGGCTGGTGAGCTGCGGGCTGCACGGAGGAGTACGAGGGCCTCCAGCGAACTTTGGCTGATGGGCTGAAACAAAAGAAAAAAGGATGGAAGGAGGAGGAAGATAGATTTGAAAATTTTTCAGAAAAAGGATTCAAGCAAAAGAATTCAAACATAAATTCGAGTTCAAGCAATCAAAAATAATGCCCCAGCATGTATGCAATAATAAACTCCTGTAGTTTATTAATTTGATTAACAAAATAATTAAATGCCTAGAAAAATTAAATAAAACCTTAAAAATCCTTAAACAAGCATTTGTTTCTAAGCAAAGTTTTATTGAAAGCAATAATTGAAGCATTTGTTACATTGGTCCTCCTTCATTGTGGGTTGCTCCTTCAATCTTTTCTTGCCTTGCTTCTTCTTTCTTCACTTTCGGGGCTTCTTTTCTTGAAATTCTAGCAAGTACCTCCACACAAGTTTCTTGATCAACGCTTCCCGAAATATGTTCTTCCCAATCTGTTTGCATGGCTACCCCCTCTGTTGACGGTTAATAGTTGTATCAAAGTTCATTTAGACTTGCAAGCGAACAAGTCTCCCATCGTAGTCAAGGGACCCTTCTTCCCTCGAGTGGTGAACCCAAGGTGTCGAATCCGTGGAACAAATGTGTGACGCAATAGATGATCTAGTAATGCAAAGTAACTTCAATCTTCGAAAGGTAAAACCCTAATGCATCTAATCAAAGAACATCAAAAACAAATCTAATCTACTAAAGGCCGGAGGTAGCAAAGATATAGGGGGTAGATAAACCGATCTAGAGAGATCGGGTCAAGCCTTTTGTTGAAGTTCCAAACAAAAGAAGAAGTAGCAAGTTTAATCTCATTAGAAGCCTCTTTAAACCGCGATTTCTCGTCCGACTCTGAAAACGCCCGCCTTTCAGAGCCACCGTTCTATCACAACGCACTCCTATTCATGCGGGTAGTCTATGGAGAATCCTAGGACAAGTCGAGATCTTTCGGAAGGTCAGGCGTGCACCTCTACCCACCACGGCTACAAGAACACCCTATGTGATCTATCTCGAGAATAGATCTAAGATAAGAAAAGCCGATCGAAATCGAAGACTTCGGAGAAACACTTGATCGCTAGAAATCGGATTCAACTTGATACATCAACTAGTACAATGATACATGAACAAGATCACCACCGGGATCCTACATTGATCTTGCTTCTAGCTCCGGGAACTCCGACGTGGTCATCCTTGCAAGGTTCCCACGTCGGCTTGGAAGACCCTAGTCAACTAGCTCAACCCTCTCCTCTCCGAGATGGTGTCCCTCTCTTCTCTGCTCCTCGGCGGCCAATGACGAATGGAATGATGTGTGGCTCTCGACCCTGGGGCTATAAATAGCCCGAATGGCAGCTAGGTCAAAGGGGGAGGCGACCGGGCCCTAGAATGGGCTGGGCTGGCCGGCCTGGGCCGACCGGCCTGGGCCCATCCCGGCCTAGTTGCCTGCCTCCTTTTCCCAACGTCAGTTCCCGAGTCTTCTAGATCCTTCCCCCTTCTGCATATGAGCCCTTGTCGTCAGTTTCTCTCCGAGTTGGACGTAGCTCCTTGTCCCGCAAGATTCGGCACTTTTCTGGGTAGGTCCTCGAAGTTTTTCATCTTCTCGCGTTTGGTCCCTGGGCTTCTTGGAGTCAAGTTTGCTTCATTGCATGACTTGTACGGGGCTTCAAGGTCTTGTCACAAGGTTCTTGATGAACTTATCCCAGAAGTCTTGCTTTCAACGTCGAAACCCTGCATAAATACTAAACTCCAAAACCGACATGCACGAAAGAACTTGTTATACCAAGGGGGTTAGTACCAATGGATAAGGTATAAAACTTATGCCAACACCGAAGGTAAACTCATGGCTAGGTTGATGGAATTTCACCGTCAACATCTCCCCCATGCTTAAACCTTGCTCGTCCTCGAGTCAGCCTTCGATGGATATCATTGTTGCCCTTCATTGTTTAAACCTTGCACTTGATCATACATGAGAAAACATAATGCTCTCAAAAATTTAATTCGTTAAGGTTTCATAATGTACTAGCCTTCATCCCTACGTAGGATAGATTATTAATTAAGCTTATCCCACAAGTATTAACATGCTCCAAAGTTTAAATAGATCTTAGAAATTTTGAAATAAAGAACAAGATGAAAAAGAGCTAAACCAAGTTCACAAATTTAAATCATCTTGCATATTGCTCATGAACTCTCATCTCACTTGTCTCTCAAGCCTATTCATTCTACTCCTTTCCCTCTCATAACATATATATGTGGTAGGCTTTAATTTATATGGAGCTTTTGGGAAAGTTTAGTCCTACCAAGATATTATAAATGAGATGTGGTCAAAACAATACAAGCTTCTCATGGTCTTACCGAGACTCGTCAAAAAGGTCATTGGGAAATAATGTTAAGTCAAGGAGGGGAAAGAGAAAAATTCACACACTTGAGATAGGTGGACATGTGCAAATGGCAAAGAGTGACCCTGAGGCACAAAGGAAGTCCTCGTTATCGGATTGCACATGGTTGGAAAATGAGTATGAATCTTTTCATCTTGAAACCTTGAAATTCCTAATGTACTTTAGTAAACCGAGGAGTTCACTTTATTTTTATTTTTACACATATTCATATTTTTTTCTTTTTCTCATACTCATATTTTTTCTTTTTATCATCATTTTTTTCTCTTTTTCTTTCTCATCAAAATTTTTTTATTTGCTCCCCTTGAACTCTAAAATTACATTGTACCTACCTCCTCCCCCATGCTTAGACGATTGCTCGTCCTCGGGCAAAGAGGTGATAAAGATAAGGTAGGTACCGGGAATACTTTTCCTTTGGAGAGATACTTGAAATCTTCAAAGTTAGCACCGTCTTACGATCTTCCTTGGATTGATGATCCATCCTCAACGATAGGTTGTGGTCAAGGAGGTAATCACAAAAGATGATATTTGGTTTTAAGGGTGGATATCCGGTGAGGTTTGTGAGATCTCCGATGTGGGGATACACAATGCACGGATAAAAGGTTAGCAATAAGATAGTACGCAAAAACGGAATGACCAGCGTCTTAGTCTCGAGCGAGAGAAATCATGGCCTGCAATAACTTACTCAAAAATAATTCTTGTACACTAAGGTTTATGCACTCAAATATATATAAGGCTTTGGATAGGTAGAGCAACACAAGTGATATTTATGACAAGGTTAGCATTACTTTTTAGGAATAAAAACCATCTTTAATCTATCTAAAACTTGAGAGCACATAAAAAACTATGGGTCTTTATTTTAATCATAACCTCCGCTAAAGATTAAGCTAGCATTTAAATAAATTCAGATTCGCATTTTAAGAGAGCACTAGCTTTAACATGCATAAATCAATTACAAAGATAAACAAAGCGGCAATTATAATCATATATCATCATGGCATAAATTTCATAACTTTTCCAAAGGTATAAACAAGGTGGTGTATTTATTCATGATGAAAACTAATTAACATACTAGCTGAAAATAAACTAACACACTTGCTGAAATTTAAATAAAAACTGAAAAACACTACGCAAACACAAGCAAACACAAGCTGAAAATTACAGAAAAAGGGAAAAGAAAAGAAAACTAAAGCTCCTCCTTCTTCTCAATCTTCCGCCGGCGGTTGGTATTGATGATCTTGGTAGTTGTACCCTTGCTCGAAGTAGCTTTGGACATCCCCTCCAACAAATTGATCCAGCGGTACTAGATGAAGATGCCCAAGCTCATAGGCAATATTTGCATTGCCCTCACCAAGTTGAGCCGCGTTGGATTGGATAGTTGCGACATTTTGCATGTTTCTCGCGACATACCCTCCAATTACGGCCATGCTTTGTTGTGGTTGGGGTATTGCGTATAGGGCTCTCCAAAGGTTACGTTGGGCACCACATAATTTTGTGTAGGCACTGGTGTACCACTCCTCCATGCTTGCATTGATGGCCCTCCGTAATAACTTGGCGGAGTAGGGATTCCTCCGAATGGTGGCACATAGTTTGGTTGTGCAACGCCCTCTTGCGTGGAGGAGGATCCCTCCTCTATAATTCTTCTTCTTTTATTCTTCTTCGCCGGCACAAGGATTCCTTCCTCCAACCAATCTTCCTTCCCTTTAATGAAGAGTCTTAGTCTTGGATCCGGAAGGGGTAAGTTCACTTTGGCCACATGAAAGCCTCCTCTCTCATCTCCACTAATATATTTTCCTTGCTTCAAGTATTCATATCCAAGAGAGGTCCTGGGCAAAAGATGTTTGGGATTTCTTGTAGTTCCCGGCCTTAAGGAGATAGCCAACATAGAGAGGTAGCACCCCGAACCAATATCTCCCGATCCCGATGCTGCCTCGCAACACCATCAGTTGATCATAAGGTATGAGGGGTCTATTGGCTACCTGGCAATTAAAGCTGAGTAGAGCCGAGCCAATTCAACTCCGTGTCAGTCACCTTCGTCTCCCTCATCCTCCCCATAATCCTCTTGCACATCCAAGAGTGGAATACTTGGATAATGGGGTTGCGGATGGAATTGCGTTGTTGGTGGGCTTCTCCGGAGATTAAATTCCAAAATCCATCCAACATGCCATCCAGCACGTCAACTTTCTCCGGAGCTTCCTTTTGGAACCCAAGTAGCTCCCTAATGTTTTCATAGGGAACCACTAGTTGAATTCCCTCCAAACAGAATGATAAACTTGGCACCCCTCATCAAGAATGGGCGCCATGGTCATCAAGATTTCCAAGGCAAACTCCTTGTGGGTGTTTGCCGACACCCCGTTGGAGAATTGCACTCATCCAAGGTGCCCCAACATATAGTATATGTCAGTGCCAAAACCCAATAAGTTGAGAGCTTGATCGTCAAAATCGACATTTGCCACAAGCCTCTTCTCAAGGCGAGAGAGTTTCTTCTCCTCCTCCTCCGACAATACGATGAAGTCATATGTGGAGTACCGCTGAGTGTATGGAGGTGGCGCGGTTGAACGGGTCGATTGACGAGGTGGGACGGGCAGCTCCTTCGTACGCCCTCGAGGTTCGACCTCATGGACATGCTCCTTGTTGCCCTCATGCCACCGAGGAGGATAGTGTCGTTCCTCCTTGGCGGTGTCGTGTGCTCCTCCATGCTCTGAGGAGACTCGGAAACCGAGTGCCTCCTCGAAGACGTCATCAAAGATGGCTTGGATGATGATGACCCCTTATTCTTGATGAAGAGACTTGTGGTTTTCTTCCACATGATTGCAGCACTCTTCTCTCCACTAAAATTCCGGGTTGCAACCGGTAACTAAGCACTTAAAAATTACTTCGGAATATGGACTTTGAGTGGATTAAGGGTGTGAATTATTTGAGCAATCAAGCTCAGGAAGGATGGCTATGTCTATGGTGGTTCTGGGCACAAAAACTTGAGCACACAAACTAAGGAAGGAGAGGGATACTTGCCTGCAGAAGATGGGAGCCGGTGGGCACCATTTATAGGCCAGGTCGGCCGGCCTGGGCTGACCGGCCTAGGGTAGTTCGGCCCCCCTGGCTCGGCTCTTTCTCCCAGCACCATCATTTCCCCTTCGTGACTTTCTTGCCCGCGTGCTCCACGAGTTGCACCGCCCAAATGTTCTTGTCCACTCCTTTTCTTGCATTATTGGTCCTTCCAATTGATGCTTCATGCTTTGAGTGATGTCCATGCTCCCTTGCTCCACTTGCTTCACATGCCACCATGAATTTCCTGCAAAGTCATGCTTGCTGCCTACCTATGCTTGTCCTTTGCATGTGGTCTTGATGAAAGTTGTTGAAAGGGTATCCAATGATGTATTATGGTGCATGCATGATTAACTTAACTAGATTGCCTCCCTCTAAGCATGTTTAAGGCTAAGCACTCCTCTAATTTTGAAAATTAAAAATGTTTTCAGAGCTATGAGAAAGCTTAAGCATAAATTTAGAGAAGTTTTTAAGCCATTAAAAACAAATGTGAGTCAAAAAATATTTTCCGACTACATTGATATCGGTCTCACCGGTATAGTTTGCCTTCATTGGTTCAGAGCAAACTTTCCCTGGCTTGATCATGGGGGCATAGGTTTAGGTTCTAATTTTGGCTAAATGAGAGAGAGTTTGAATAAAATAAAATTGAATGAGGCTTAGAAAAATTCTAATCTTAGAGAAACCAAAGATAAAGATTTTTAAACCAACCCAAAGTTTAGTTTCTAGGTTCACGCGAGTCCTCCCACGTGCTGAAATTTAAATAATATCTAGGTACAAGTCGTGGCTCTACTCGTGTGTTTTTACCATGAAAAACAAGTCAACCACAACATCATAAAGAGGATGAATGGTTGAGTTAGGTTCTGAATTTATTTGGTTGTGGTTTCTCTAAAAGAAGCAAACAAACACATAGGAGGGTTCATGTGAAGGGTTTATGATCCAAACGAAATATTCAACCAAGAATTATGTCTCTAATATTGTTCAACCACTTCTAAGTCTAATGTCTTTGCGTAGTAAAATTCCAAACTGAATTATTTAAAAAGACTCGAAAAACTTAGAACCGGGTTGTCCTCCCGGTAGCTTATTGTTGACTCGACGAAACGGGTTGCCTCCCGCCTAGCGCTTCGTTTATAGTCCATGGCTAGACTTCTTCACTTGATTACTTCGGATCAACGCTCTTTGTGGGTGTTGCAATCTTGGGTACCTACTTTCGCACCATCTTGAGCACGGGCTTATCCTCCAGCTTAGTCATCTTTTTGGTCTTCACAGGCAGCTTTTGTTCTTTTGTCTTGACGGATGCAACATCTTCCTTGATTTTATTCACGTCCTTCTTCTTCAGCCCTTCCTTCTCCCTTGGTTCTTCCTTAACAGCACGACGATGAGGTGGAACATTTTTAACTTCAATCATATTGCATACCTCGAGACGTGGTCGAAACTTGAAGGAACTCCTTTCTCCGTTGATGTCGAACATGATCTCCCCCTTGCCAACATCAATAGTAGCTCCCACAATCTTGAGGAAAGACCTCCCAAGGATGAGTGGTGGCTTCTCCCTCTCTCCCATCTCGAGTACCACAAAGTCGATGGGGATGAAGTGGTGTCTGACCGGCCTTCACGGGCACATCTTCGGCGATGCCCAAGGGATAGTGAATGGACTTATCACCAAACTTCAAGCACATACCCGTAGGCTTCAATGGTAGGCGTAGCTTCTCGAACACATCCCTTGGCATGACGCTCACATGTGCTCCAAGGTCGCATAATGCCTTCTCGAACTTGAACGAACCAATGGAACATGGAATTGTCGGGCATCCGGGGTCCTTTTGCTTCTCTAGTCCATTTACAATAGTGGCACTACATCGCTCAGACATCTTGACATGATCTACCTCGAGTGTTGCTATCTCATATTTATTTGCGAGTATGTCTTTGAAGTAACGAGAATATGTAGGAACTTGAAGGGCATCCAATAATGGCATGTTGATGCTAAGTCTACGCACAACCTCCACAAACTTCTCAAAGTGATTGTATAGTTTACCTTGGAAGTAGCGTGGCTTGAGTTGCAGGCATCTCAAACTCGGGCTCTTCGTAACTTCCTCCTTAGCAAATTCCTCTGCCTCGGCGGATGGTTTAGGCTTCCTTGTTCCCGCGGAACATTCCAGATCTTCGGCCTGCTTTCCCGAACGTGTTTGAATAACCTTCGCCGATTCGGGACCTTTAGGTTGTCACGGAAGCTTCCCTTCATTAGTAGTGAGGCGCCCGGCAAGTTGTCCCACTTGCATCTCGAGTATCTTCATTATGTTGAGCACTTGATGGTTGGAGCTTCCGACCTCCGTCACCTTGCTATCGATGTTCTCCAACACCTTGTCTATGGCCTTGAACTTGGTGACGGTGTCCTTGTTGATCTTAGCTTGCTCGTCCATGAAGTCCTTCAATTGTATACGAAGTGGAACCGAATTTGGAATGGATGAGCTTGCATTAAATTGAGGTCTACCTTGCCCGTAGCGGAAGTTCAGCAAATCTCCCTTCCTCATGTAGTCGAGCACCTTGGCTTCCTCCGAACAATCCTTGTGAAAATGGTCATATTCTCCGCACTCTTCACATGTGGATCTTTCTTCGGTAGCCTTCAAGTCTTGAGCCTCTTTCTTCTCTATCTCCATCTTCTCCAACCTCCTCATGAGTGAATTGATCTTGCCTTCAAGTATATCTTCCTTCTCCACTTGCAAGACTCCTTTGACGTTCCCCATGGGTTGAACCGGAAGTAAGCATCCGGATGACGCCCACGTGTCATTATCCATGACCTTCTTGAATAGAGTGAGAGCTTGAGTCAGCGTAAGCTCGATGATAGATCCTCCCGCCGATGCATCAATGATCATCCTTGACGCCATGGTGAGTCCTTGGTAGAATTTTTGAACGAGGTACTCCTTCGGGAACTTGTGATGTGGAACCACCCGAGTGTACTCATTGAAGCGCTCAAATGACTCCGAGACAGTTTCTGTAGGATATTGAGAAAAAGTGGCAATCTTATTACGCAAGCTTTGAGTTTTACCCGGTGAGTAGTATTCCTTCATGAAGGCCTTCATCAACGCGTTCCAATTTTGCACCGTCTCCGCCGGTTGGGTGTGGAACCATTGCAACGCCTTCTCGAGTAGCGAGAATGGAAAGAGCCTTGCCCTCATTTGATCTTGAGTCACCCCGTCCATGTTGAATGTTTGGCATAGTTGACTGAACGCTTGGAGGTGAAGGTTCGGTCCTCTTTACCGGTGAAGGGTGAATGTTGCACCATGCGGATTGTTGAGGTCTTAATCTCGAACGGGCTTCCGATCTCTGCGAGGTTCAAGATTGGTAGGTCAACGATGTCCGGGGTGCATAGCTCCCCGATCTTGCGTTCTTGCGGCGGTTGTTCACCCATCGATGGAAGTCGATTGTCCTGAGGACTTTGAGGTAGTGAATTCTTCGGAGATTCCGACGATCCTTGGCCTTCCGACTTCGAATCTACAAAATCTAGCTTTTTAGCTTGTTGTGCTTCGCATCTCCTTAGCTTGTAAAGTTTTTCTAGATCATCCACAAAATTAACGGGTTTGTTGGAGAGGTAGCCGTCCATCTCCAGTTAGGGTTAGCGATGAACAAAATATGCAAAAACAAAAAAGTAAAAACAAATCTAAGAAAATTAGGGTTAGACAAACTAGATTAGATTGATTTTGAGGATGATCAAAATTTAGTAGATGCAAAAAGAAAAACTAAAAGAAAACTGAAAATTACACAAAAAGCAATAAAAGATCAAATCTTGATCACTTGTTCCCCAGCAATGGCACCAGAAAAAGGGGCTTGTTGGTGGTTAATAGTTGTATCAAAGTTCGTTTAGACTTGCAAGCGAACAAGTCTCCCATCATAGTCAAGGGACCCTTCTTCCCTCGAGTGGTGAACCCAAGGTATCGAATCCATGGAACAAATGTGTGACGCAAGAGATGATCTAGTAATGCAAAGTAACTTCAATATTCGAAAGGTAAAACCCTAATACATCTAATCAAAGAACATAAAAAACAAATCTAATCTTACTAAAGACCAGAGGTAGAAAAGATAGAGGGGGTAGATAAACCGATCTAGAGAGATCGGGTCAAGCCTTTTGTTGAAGTTCCAAACAAAAGAAGAAGTAGCAAGTTTATTCTCATTAGATGCCTCTTTAAACCGCGATTTCCCGTCCAACTCCGAAAACGCCCGCCTTTCAGAGCCACCATTCTGTCACAACGCACTCCTATTCATGCAGGTAGTCTAGGGCGAGTCCGAGAACAAGTTGAGATCTTTCGGAACGTCAGGCGTGCACCTCTAGCCACCACGGCTACAAGAACACCCTATGTGATCTATCTCGAGAATAGATCTAAGATAAGCAAAGCCGATCGAAAACGAAGACTTCAGAGAAACACTTGATCGCTAGAAATCGGATTCAACTTGATACATCAACTAGTACAATGATACATGAACAAGATCACCACCGGGATCCTATATTGATCTTGCTTCTAGCTCCGGGAACTCCGACGTGGTCTTCCTTGCAAGGTTCCCACGTCGGCTTGGGAGACCCTAGTCAACTAGCTCGACCCTCTCCTCTCCGTGATAGGTCCCTCTCTTCTCTGCTCCTCGGCGGTCGATGACGAATGGAATGTTGCATGGATCTCGACCCCGGGGCCATAAATAGCCCGAATGGCGGCTAGGTCAAAGGGGGAGGCGACCGGGCCCTGGAATGAGCTGGGCCGGCCTAGTTGCCTGCCTCTTTTGCCCTACGTCGTTTCCCGAGTCTTCTAGATCCTTCCCCCTTCTGCATGTGGGCCCTTGTCGTCAGTTTCTCTAAGAGTTGGACGTAGCTCCTTGTCCCGCAAGATTCGGCACTTTTCTGGGTAGGTCCTCGGAGTTTGTCATCTTATCGGGTCTGGTCCCTGGGCTTCTTGGAGTCAAGTTTGCTTCATTGGATGACTTGTACGGGGCTTCAAGGTCTTGTCACAAGGTGCTTGATGAACTTATCCCAGAAGTCTTGCTTTCAACGTCAAAACGTAGCAAAAGGTTAGGTGTTAGTAATCAACAAAATTAATACAAAGTTAAACGTAGCAAACTAGCTTGTTCCCCTGACAACGGTGCTAGAAAAGCTTGTTGATGGTTAAATAACACGTCAAGTTACGATCCGCAAGCGCACGGGTCAGTTGTAGCTCTTCCCTTAGAGTATTCCCCCAAGGTTACTCAATACATGGAACAAGTGGATTGCTATGATCAACAAAGCACTAATGTTGTTGATTTAAAGCTCTTTATCAAATATGTGTAAGTAAGGAACTTAATCTAATTTAATCTAGGTTAAAGAAGACAAAGTAGAGAGTGATGGAAAGGAGATGTCAAGAACGTAGAACGCTTGTCCAAGGGATCTAGGATCACTTGAAGATGTAACCACCTAGCAAGAACAACCCGATCTAATCTATCAAAGGTATCCAACCCTTTCCCTCTCGCATACTATTCACTACACGAGGGTAATCCATGATCGAACACCAAGTGCACAAGACGTTGATGTGTTGTAGGCATGCATGATCAAAGGTGTGAACCAAGTTCATTATGTTTTCCCTCCCGCGCACTGTCACTACACGACGGTAATCGCATAAAGAACAAAAGGAACACGATAGCGAAGCTACGAGCGGTGCATCCCCAAAGCTAGCCGGCTGTTGACGGATAAAACTCGTATCCACCTATGATCTGCAAGCGTACGGACCTACACCTTTTTCACCACGGGATTCCCAAGGTTCTTGTCAATCCGCGGAGCAAGGGGATTACTAGCGCTTAACCAAGTACTAATCCAGTTGACTAAGGAAACCTTTAACGAGAGTACTAATCTAAAAGTAAAGACAATCTAGCCTAAGTTAATCTAAGTTAAGTTGATCAAACAAATCTAGGTTTAAACTAGATGGTAAAGGGGTGAACACAAGAGAGTGAGTAAGAAAGATAAGCGTTCCCTCCCTAGTATCTAGGATAACATGGCATGCATCTACTACACGAAAGTGGTAAACCAATCTACCGGGGGTTGTGACCACGGTTTCGCCCTTTCCCTCCTCTCGTACTGTCACTACGCGAAGGTATTCATGACTAGACCTATGATGGACACGGTATGTTGATGGAATCTATGGGAGTAGCGGATATCATACGCCCGAAAAACACGGTGGCCTACCTTAATCATCAAAGCATCATCAACATGAAAACAATAGATTGAAACCACGAATCAAGTAGCGATCACATAGCATGTATCCATCTAATCCTAGGGATGAACGGAGACATTACCCCATCATCTTACACGGATTGAAGCACATAGGGGTGATGGAGACTCCGGAGAACGTCGTCGATGAAGATGGCGGCGATGGAGCTTGGGAACACCCCTAGGCCGGCGGCTTGGAGTCCTCCTCTTGCTTCCTTCTCTCCGCCGGCGTTGATCCTTGCGACGAGCTCATCTAACTCTCTCCCTCATCTTGCGGCGGCGGTTTTCTGGTGATTGGCGTCGGTAGGATGATTTGTTCGATGTGGCGGCCGACGGCGGCGGAGGCAATAAATAGACAAACACCTAGGGCATAGGGGGCACCGAACCGACCCCGGAATGGGCTGGGCCGGTTGGCCCAGGCCGGCCGGCCCAGGCCCATTTCGGCCCGGTTCGGCCCCGGTTTCCTCCCCGGTTGCTTCTTGCGTGATCCCTTATTTGTGTGCACTTGCATGTGGGCCTTTGACGTCGTTTCCTTCACGGTTAAGGCTTGAATCCTTGCTATGCAAGCTTCGCTATTTTCTGGTTGAGTCCCTGAAGACTTGCACGTTGACGCTTCGGTCCTCGGGTCATTTGGAGTCATGTTCATCGCGTGTCTTGACTCTTGTCGGGCTTCATGATCTTCTTCCAAAGTGCTTGGTGAACTTATCCCGAAAGTCTCCTCTTTAGCGTAGATTTCCTGCGTAAACAACAAACTCCAAAATCGACATGCAAGTGTGAACTTGTTACATCATTAGTATTCCTAGTGGTCGGTTAGTTGCAAATCATAATCGAAACCAATGTATAACAAGTACTCTAGGTTGACGGAAATTCACCGTCAACATCTCCCCCATGCTTAAACCTTGCTCGTCCTTGAGTAAGTAATCCTTGCTTAAAAGGGAAATTAGTGTTGCCTTCCAATGTTGTCCCTACACTTAGTCATTCGTGACGAGGAAAATTGCTCTCTCTTAAGAATTTATTTTTAAAGTTCAAGTTGTGACCGGCTTCTTTTTCATTATGGAAGATAGACTAAAAATAAAGAACAAGCCACATTTAACACAATGCTCTCAAACTTAAGTGAACTTCAAACCATTACCTTGTCACATGGAAGATTTTCAAAAAGATGCATATCCAACATAAGTGAAAATCTCTTGCAAGAGCTCATGGAACACTCATCTCATCAAGTCACTCAAGCCTATACTAGATTATTTTCAACCTACTCTACTCATATGTGATAGTGGAAGGCTTATGTGGAGCTTGGAAGGTTAAAAACAATCCTAGCAAAACATATATCCGAAATATTCTCAAATTAAGAGAGAGGTCTATTGGAATTACCGAGACTCGTCAAAAAGGCCATGGAAAATATATGTTGGAAAGAGAGAGGGACGAAACACACACATTTAGATAAGTGGACATGTGCAAGTGGCAAATGGATGATCCCGAGGCACGAGTGAAGTCCTCGTTATCGGATTGCACATGGTTGGAAGATTTGAGTGTGGATTTGTCATCAAGGCACTTGAGAACTTATGAAGCAAAAAGATCCGAGGAGCATCTTTATTATTTTTTTACTTTTATTCTATTTCCTTCTCATTTTTCTCTCTTTCTTTCTTTCTTTTTTTTCTTTATTCTTCCTTTTTTCCTTACTTTTCTTTTCTTCTCATCATAATAATTTTTTCTTCTTTCATTTTTCTTTCTTCTTTTTTTCTTTTTTTTGCTCCTCAAAACTTTTTGCAACATAATACTTACATAGCATTTGTGTCAGAGAATGACTCCTCCCCCATGCTTGAACGATGCTCATCCTCGAGCATAAAAGAGAGGGGAAATGATTGCCAAAGTAAGTATAAATTCCATAATCTTGCAGAATATTTGAATCTCCGTCGAGAATTTTACTCCATACTCAAATTGGGTTGTGGACAAGGAGGTGATCACAAAAAGATGTTTTTGGTTTAGGGTGGATGCCCAGCGAAGTTTGTGGAATTTTTGATGTGAAAACCCACAATGCATGGACAAAAAGGCTAGCATGAAAAAGTTACCCAAAGGAATGACCAGCTTCTTAGTCTCGAACCATAGAAATCAATTCTAATCCAACTCATCAAAACATATGTTTGCAATCTACGGGTTTTGTTATTATAAAACATATATGTATATCGATTTGGTAGGTAGAATATTGCAAGAGCATCACAAATATGTAGATAGCATAAAAGTTAAGTTTTCATAAAAACAACAAGTTATCCGGCTATCCACAAACTTAAATCAAAGAGCAAAGATATGTATGTGGGTCTAGAGCATAGTCATTTTACCTCCACAAATAAAAGAGCCGGTATTTAAATTAATTTCAGATCATATTATAGAGAGCAATTAGCCAAGACATGTATAACTTCATGTAGGTAAAACAAAGCGGCAACTTTCATCATCTTTCCGTAAGCATAAGCAATATAGAACATCGAGGTGAACACATGGTCATGCTTATCTATTGAAAGTAAAAAGAAACCTAGGTTGTCCTCCTAGTAGCCATGTTATTGTTGGAAGAGAAAAACAAAAGGTTGCACCTAGTTGATGTTGAAGGCATACTTACAAGCATTTGTGTTTGGAAAAGAGAAGGTCCATGGAGATGTTACCATCCTTTGTAATTCTTCGTTGCCTTCTTCCGACATCTCCATGTATCAATGTGGCTTTTGCTTTTGTCTTGATTTATTAATGCTCCTAAACTTCTAAATTTGATCTTGTATGCTTAATGGAGTCATTGGTCACCCTTCTCTTCAATGTTGTCATCACCATCTCCTCTTTCTTGTTCTCATCATCTCCTTGTTGTCTCTTTTTCATGGATTTCCCCTGTCCAGAACAGAACATATATCGAAATATAGCTCTATTGAGAAGTCTATGAAATTACCTTTCCAACGTGTGGTGATTCATCGAAAACGGAGTTCAAACAAGGGAGCTATGTTCATTTTACTTCAGCGCTGTGTGCTGTCCAAAACTGATTTCAGGACGTGTTGCACTCGGTGATTCGGGCATAACCGCTTGTAGGAACCTCCGATTGTCTTGATTCTTGATTTGTTGGAATCGTAACTTCATCTGGCTTATAAATATCCAAAAATATCCAGTGTTTTCCCTTCGAGACCATGCAGAATTTTGATGAGATTGGTGGCTTCTTGCGCATTGATCCAGAGATGTTAACGATATTTATCATTCTATCTTCTAGAGTGTCATGTTGCACTTCCGTGTTGAAGATTCAGGGTCTCCCCCATGCTTAGAATTTGGCTAGTCATGGAAGAAGACAAAGCACTTCTTAGCCATCCTTCAATTTCCTTATAGTGAGAGTCTTTATCTTGCCTGTAAGACGTTTTAAACGCACATTCTACCCCCAAGGTGACGGTTGGGAGTAGATAGAATTGCCAACAATCCAACAATGTCTCCTAAGATTCTTAACTTGTGGCATAATTAGTTTAATGAGGAATAAAAACCTAATGAGTGTATGTGGTGCAAGGTGTGTATGCACATGATAGGAAAGCATATATACAAAGACAATGTTTTCACCTAGTTCTAAACACCATGTTTACAACTAAGTTGCCGAATTTCTCCATAGCCATAAAGGTTTATAAATCTAGGGTTAAAACACCATGTCTATCCTTAAATCAATAACTCTTATAGCACAAGAAAAATTAAGCACATTGCAAAGCTTATAAACTAACCAAAGCAACATGAAAACATATGAAAAGCCAGCTAGGTTTATCGAACTTAACGATGATGGTCCGCAATCTTGTTTAAACACCACGTTTACACAAGATCACAAAAGGAAAATACCCGTAGGTACCTATGAAGCATTAACATGAAAATTGAAGCATACATCATTAAGTATATAAAACAACCAAGCCAACTATGTGCAAAACATGTATACACAAAGAAACATCACATTGATAACAAAATGCAATGCATGCAAATAAATATTATCATGAACATGATGGTGGTTCTAAAAAGGAAAACTGAACTTAGATTAATAACCACAAGTTGATCATCATAAGATAGTGCCATTCTTTATTTTCTCTAAGAAAGTAGTAAAAATATAAAGAAACGGGTTGCCTCCCGAAAAGCGTTTCATTTAAAGTCATAGAGCTGGACTTCCTCACATACCTTCTTTTCGTTGCATAGCCATGGCCCTTCATGCAAGAAGAAAAGGTACCAATGCAGATTTAATTTACTTCCTATGTTGTGCTTGATCACTTATAGAAGACTTGCCCAAAGCATCCTTTTGTTTCATCATTATCTCCTTCTTTATCATCCTTCGGTGCTGCCTTCACTCCATGAATTTGTTTTTAATGTCCAGAACAGAGAGTATACTCAAGCTCTACTCCATTGCACAGTGCACAAAATTTCCTTTCCAATGAGTCTTTATTTACTCAAATCGGACTCCGGACAAGAGAGTTACGTCCGTTTTACTCCGGCGATGAAATCTGTCTTGAAATTTCAGAACGCACAACGCTCAATGTTTCCTCCATAACTCCTTGCACGGGTCTTCAAACTTGTTGGTTCTTGATGCGTTGGAATGGTACTTTGATGGAGCTTCTGAATATCTCATTTTCTTCATTTGTACACCTCTGAACAAGCTCTTAAATTGAAGAAGACAGCAGCATCCATCGTAGGATTCGGAGAGGTTGATGATTTATCTTGCAACTCTTTTAGGCATGACTTCTTTTTTCATTATTCAAGTCTTGTCTACATGGTTAGTGAAAAGCGGGCCTTTCCCGACATGTTCTTCTTTAGGGTCATTAGCTTGACCAAGCGCAAAGCATGATCGAGATTTACAAAACTTATTGTAAACATACGCGTCCATAATTAACACCACATGTGAATTGTATCAACAAGTCAAGGTGTAAATAAAAGAAGCATATGTTTCATGCATAGCACATAGCTCATCATTAGGCAAAGGTTGTTTAGGTGTGAGATTAATTGGATCAAAAATAAATGTTTCTTCTTTTTCATTCTCAAGAAAATCTAGTCTATCAACATGATCACTATTGGAACAAGGCATAGACATTAAACTATCATTCATACTATTGGTTGAGCATGAGTATTTGAATTTATCAACATCAATACCAATAATATATTGAGATTTCAGCGCGTACCTTGGCCTTAGAGATTTTTCAACAAGAGTGATATTTGGTTCATCAAGCGGTGTTGAAGGCGAATCGATCTCAACAAGTGTAGTTGCCTCTTCATCACCATCTTGCAATTTCTTCAACTCATCATGTGGAACATGTAATCCTTCAACTATGTACGCATTCATCTCTTCTTTGAAGTCTTCTTTATCAACCAGGTCTTCATCTTCAAAGACTTGTATGTTGCTTTCTTTATCTTCCATGTACCACATGTCGTCAAGATCGCTCATTGTTGATTCACTCTTTCCTTCATCCTTGAGTACTTCCATGTCTTGATTTGCTAGTGTGTAGGCTTCAATAGCACACAAGCTATCATCAAGTTTGAGTCCTATCTCCTCCCATTTACCCTTTGAGTCACTAGGCTCATCACGGTTGTACTCTTCTCTTCCTTCATCATAAATCTTTGAGTTGTCAAACTGGTCGATCCATCCTTCATCATCTTCTTCTCTTTCTTCTTCAAATATCTTTTGGATCGACTCTCCACTCATCTCTTGATCAAATATATCTTCAACTAGTTTGGCAATGTGTCGGTGTTCCTCCTTCCTTCGGTAGTTGATTAGTGGGGCAAAATCAACTTGAACCCAACCGGATTGAATGAACTCCACCAATGGTCTAGCATTCCACATACTTCGGCCTACATTCATGTTAGTTTCAACATTTTTAACATCCGAAATGACTTCTCTTACCTTGGGAAGTGGATCTTCACTTTCTTGTATGGTCGGTTCATCTTCCTTGACCTCCGGTTCATCTTTTTCAGAAATTTCAGCAAGCACCTTGGGCTTGCTTTTGTCATTTTGCTCCTCTCAACAACATCTTTGCCAATCTCGTAGTGTTCTTTGTCCATTGCTTATCCTTTGTAAGATTTGTGCGGCTTCACTAATTGTTTTATCCATTATATCACCACCTGCACACATGCTTACAAAACGAGACGAGTTAGGGGTTAGTGAAAAATAAAAGGTATGCAACATCAAGTCACCGGAAAATCCCAAGTTCGGGCCTCGCTCAAGTAGTTCATTAAAACGGTCCCATGCTTCATCAATTCCTTCATCCTCTCCTTGCTTGAAATTGAGCACTTGCCTCCTTAAGTCTTGGACCATGCTTATAGGAAAGAACTTCAAAAGAAACTTCTTCACTAGCTCATCCCAATTTCCTTTTGCTTCAACGGACGCAAGTGTGTACCATCTTCGCGCTTCATCTTCGAGAGAGAATGGAAAAAGATTCCACTTGAACCAAGCGGCCGGAACTCCTTTTTATTGCACCGTGTTGCATAACATCGTGAATTCCTTAATGTGTCTATATGGGTTGTCACCCCCAATCCTCTAAATGGTTTTGTCGCCACTAACTTGATGATTCCAGGCTTCACTTCATAGTGGGTTGTAGCAAACGTCAAATCTGATTTTTGCATCTCAATGTCTTCCATTGACGGCATTGCTAGCTCCCTTAGAGACATCTCTTCGTCTTCCAATGGTGAGGTGAACAAATCCATCTAGGCACAAGAAAAGTAGAAAGAAAAACAAAAAAGATTTTTTTTCTTTTTTTTTAGAAAATAAGGGTTAGGTGTTAGTAATCAACAAAATTAATACTAGATTAAACGTAGCAACTGGCTTGCTCCCCGGCAACGGCGCCAGAAAAGGGGGCTTGTTGACGGATAAAACTCGTATCCACCTACGATCCGCAAGCGTACGGACCTACACCTTTTTCACCACGGGATTCCCAAGGTTCTTGTCAATCCGCGGAGCAAGGGGATTACTAGCGCTTAACCAAGTACTAATCTAGTTGACTAAGGAAACCTTTCAAGAGAGTATTAATCTAAAAGTAAAGACAATCTAGCCTAAGTTAATCTAAGTTAAGTTGATCAAACAAATCTAGGTTTAAACTAGATGGTAAAGGGGTGAACACAAGAGAGTGAGTAAGAAAGATAAGCGTTCCCTCCCTAGGATCTAGGATAACATGGTATGCATCTACTACACGAAAGCGGTAAACCAATCTACCGGGGGTTGTGACCACAGTTTCGCCCTTTCCCTCCTCTCGTACTGTCACTACGCGAAGGTATTCGTGACTAGACCTATGATGGACATGGTATGTTGATGGAATCTATGGGAGTAGCGGATATGATACACCCGAAAACACGGTGGCCTATCTTAATCATGAAAGCATCATCAACATGAAAACAATAGATTGAAACCACGAATCAAGTAGCGATCACATAGCATGTATCCATCTGATCCTAGGGATGAACGGAGACATTACCCCATCATCTTACACAGATTGAAGCACATAGGGGTGATGGAGACTCCGGAGAACGTTGTCGATGAAGATGGCGGCGATGGAGCTTGGGAACACCCCTAGGCCAGCGGCTTGGAGTCCTCCTCTTGCTTCCTTCTCTCCGCCGGCGTTGATCCTTGCGACGAGCTCATCTAACTCTCTCCCTCATCATGCGGCGGCGGTTTTCTGGTGATTGGCGTCGGTAGGATGATTTGTTCGATGTGGCGGCCGACGGCGGGGGAGGCAATAAATAGACAAACACCTAGGGCAAAGGGGGCACCGAACCGACCCCGGAATGGGCTGGGCCGGTCGGCCCAGGCCGGCCGGCCCAGGCCCATTTCGGCCCGGTTCGGCCCCGGTTTCCTCCCTGGTTGCTTCTCGCGTGATCCCTTATTTGTGTGCACTTGCATGTGGGCCTTTGACGTCGTTTCCTTCACGGTTAAGGCTTGAATCCTTGCTATGCAAGCTTCGCTATTTTCTGGTTGAGTCCCTGAAGACTTGCACGTTGACGCTTCGGTCCTCGGGTCATTTGGAGTCATGTTCATCGCGTGTCTTGACTCTTGTCGGGCTTCATGATCTTCTTCCAAAGTGCTTGGTGAACTTATCCCGAAAGTCTCCTCTTTAGCGTAGATTTCCTGCGTAAACAACAAACTCCAAAATCGACATGCAAGTGTGAACTTGTTACATCATTAGTATGCCTAGTGGCGGGTTAGTTGCAAATCATAATCGAAACCAATGTATAACAAGTACTCTAGGTTGACGGAAATTCACCGTCAACACTGGCCGACCAATATGATTAAAGCATCATCAACATGAACATAAATATGATAGCAAAAGATTCAAAACATAGGTTCGGTGATTACAACTCAATATCCCCCTTCAACCCCTAGGACAAACAAGGACTTTACCCCATAATGTTGCTCATTGTAGCATTGGTCATGGTGTAGAATCCCCCGAAGTAGATGAAGGCCACGAGTGCTCCCTTCGCGATCCAATCTACTTCTTGTTCTCGGTCTTGTGGCGGTGGATGACGAATGAATTTTCACATGGCTCTCGGCCAGGGGGCTATAAATAGCAGGAGAGGCAACTAGGTCAAAGGGGGCATCGAACCGGGCCTGGAATGGTTTGGGACGGTCGGCCCAGGCCGGCCGGCCCAGGCCCGTTTCGGCCCGTTTCAGCCCCGGTTTCCTCCCCGGTTGCTTTTCATGTGATTCCCTACTTGTGTGCACTTGCATGTGGGCCTTTGACGTTATTTCCTTCACGGTTAAGGCTTGAATCTTGCTATCCAAGCTTCGCTATTTTCTGGTTGAGTCCCTAAGGATTTGCATGTTGATGCTTCGGTCCTATAGGGTCATTTCGAGTCATGTTCATTTCATGTCTTGAGTCTTGTCGGGCTTCATGATCTTATTCTAAAGTGCTTGACGAACTTATCCCGAAAGCCTCCTCTTTAACGTAGATTTCCTGCATAAACAATAAACTCCAAAATCGACATGCAAGAGTGAACTTGTTATATACGGGAGGTTAGTTCCAGTGGTTAGAATAATAAATCAATGCCAACAATAAAGGTAAACTCATGGCTAGGTTGACGGAAATTCACCATCAACAGGCCTATGTCCCAAATTCACAAGTCACAACCAAGGATTCCCACACTAGTTTGCCAAGGTCACTTAGTCTCAACAGACCTACCAACCCTAGGAACAAACCCCAAACAATCCTGAAGCGGAAGCACAACTCAAGAAGTGAGGACCATGTGTGGTTCGAGGACCGGTGGATGGTCACTTCCTTGTGTGATGAGTGATTGACAACGTTGTGTGGACTGATTCTTGGCTAAGTATTGCAGGTGCAGGTTGCGGCTTGACTGGTGTTGGTGCAGGTGAAGAACAAGCGCGAAAGGTTGTTGCCGATGAGGCCTCCAGGTGTGGAGAAGACAAGTAGGCTTCGTTCGAGGGACCCGGTGGCCAGTGGGGTCAAGTGCGGGCCGCATGGTGGCATGAACAGCAAGATGAAGTCGTGGACGGTTTCTTGGTAGAGCCTCAAAACCAAGGTCGAGCCGGGACTACGTGGGAGCCGAGTCATGAGTGGAGATTGGCGGAGGCTACACTGAGTTCGCGGGGTTTGTAGTGGTTCACCAGAAAACCACTGGGTTACTCAGTTGAGCCACAAAACTGAGGCCGAAGACTCGACGAGGAGGTGCAGCCGCCCAGGCCGGTTCAACCTCTCAGGAGGGGCGGTCAGACCGCCTGGGGCCGGTCAGATTGCCCAGGCCAGTCTAACCGCCCAGGGGGCGGTCTGACCACCCTGGCCGCTGGCGCCGAGATGCTTCGAAGCGGAGGACACGCGTCAGGATCGCAAGGCTTGCGTCGAGGCTAAGCAGGTTGCGGTCGCCGGGCATCCGTCCGATGAAGAAATTCCGAAGACTTCCAAATCCGCCCTTGAGGGGCATGTATCCCTAGTTATTAGTGAAGGGTAGTTTAGTCTTTTGGGTGCCTCCATATATACTCTTTGAGTGGGTGGATGGCAGCCAACTCTTGGAACCCTAGCTCATTTGTTTTTCTTTTTTTGTTCTCCATTTTCCCTAGTTTTTCCTAGGACTAGCTTGAGAGCTTCATGTGAGATCTAGAGAGAGGGATGGATGTTTGGGTGGCAAGCTAGACCTTGTACGAACCTTTCATGGTATGTATAGATGGTTCGGCGTTGTTCCTCAAGGTGGTTTTCCCATCCTCTTTTGTGTTGATTTTTGGAGCTCTTTGTTGGCGGTGTTTTGATAACGATTTCTTGGGGTTTTTGGTGGGTGTCATGTATGAGGTTCTTGTGCCTCTTTGGCTGGTGACTTTGCCCCCAAATCTCTCTTGAATCGGACTCGATTTGGTGGTTTTTCGAGTTGGGCGAGTTCTTGACCTAGAGAAGCGATTTCTTCGATTCCTCTTCATTGTGAGCGTTTCGGGTCGATTCCTTTGAGGTAGAGGTTGCCCAGGAGGTAACCCAGCTAATCCCGAAGTTTTGCTGCAATCCGTGGAGTGATTCGGGAGATCGGGCGCGAGGAAGTTAGGGTTTGTCCCGCGGGCTGTTTTTCTGGGAGAGGCAGTCTAACCGCCCTGGGCTTTTCCAGGTCAAAGTTTTGTTTCGCCGAATTTTCCTCTATGAGTTTGTTTGCCTTGATCAGAGGAGCGTCTGGGTGAAATTCCGGGTCGTTCTCATGTCGTTTGCTAGGAGTTCTTGTTTGGAGTCCGTTGCTGGGTACAGGAGGTTAGACCACCCCGGGTAGCCGATCTAACCGCCCCTAGGCCCCTGGGTGGAGTTTTGGTTTTCGCCAAGATTTTCTGGTAGCTAGCATGGCCCTGACCAGAGATCTTTGTTGGTGAAACCGTGGTGCGTTTTGGTGCTCGGGAGAGGTGTTTCGGAGGATTTCTTGGTTGCCTGGTGGAGGCGGTCTAACCGCCCCCCATACCCGGTCTAACCGCCCCCCTCTGGACAGCCGGCTTTCGAGTTGTTTCCGCTGTCGTGGGTGCGTGTGTGTTGAGGTAGTTGGTAGTGTTTGTTCCTAGGACCAGTAGTAGGCGCTAAGCCCACACGAAGGCGGGACCAGAGTACAACATTACATTACATAAAAGGTTCACAAGTCCAACGTTATTACAAACCAGGTTTTTCATACATAAAAGTAAAGGTGCTCAGAGTTCAAACAGCGGAAAAAATAAAACTAGGGAAAGGTACACATGGGAGGCCATCCATAGAGTATCACTCATCAACATCGTTCTCCCACTCAAGCTCCCAACCATCTGGAATAGAGCCAGGCCAGATGGGGTTACCTGAAAACCACAAATTAAGCAAGGCTGAGTACTAATACTCAGTAAGACTTACCCGACAAAAGAAAATACAACTAGACATGCAAGGCTTTTTGGGTGATGGGTTTGTTTTGCCAAAAGCGACTAAGAGTTGATCCTTATTTTCAGATTTTAGCTCAAGTTCTAGTATGTTAACCATTCCATATGAGCACCTGCACTAAACAAGCATGTTGTGCAAACAATATTAAACAGGTAACAGTATTAATCCAAAATGTTCCATAAATAAACATGGGGTAGCCAGTGGTCAAGCCGACTCAGATAACGGCGAGTGACCGACGATCGATCGATTTATATCCTTGCAAGGTAAACCCAAGATACATGGAAGAAGGTAGATCAAGTGCAGTGTCTACCCCAACTAGGCGGTTCCCATCATTCCCCAGATTAGGAAAAGATGCTACAGTCCTAAGTACAAGGTTACTGGAACGCCCTCACACGGCACGTCCAGGATCACACTTGCACTACCGGGAGCAAACCGGGAGAGGCATCTCAAGAGTAGTAGCGATAAAATTCCCGCACTGGTTCATTAGGTACAAGGCTTACCGGTCCCATTCCCGACAAGCACTTGTTGGTACGTTCAATAGCTTAGACCAGCACCATGCTACTCGGTCGAGACCGAACCAATTGCTCTTACCACATGAGCAAGTCAATTTAACCAACTTATGATTCCAACATAAGCATCCTATATCTCGCGAGCAATGAGTCATTACTCGACTTCTACCGTATCCTTAGAGCATGGCACTAGCACTCCTAACATACTAATAAAAGAGCATAGGAGTCCTAAGGATCATGCATCTAGGTTTCAAAGCAACTCCTGAAACTTAAATGCACAAGGTAAAGCATAAGTACTGAAAGGTAAAGGACATTATTTTAATTTAGAAAATGGGTTAGATGAAACCGGTGCTTGCCTTCCTCTAACTCAACACTAACACAAGCCTTGGGCTCTTCTAGACTTTGGTCCAGGTCTTGCTGCACACTCAACTGGTTCACCTCCCCGCTAGCTGCTCCCTCCTCCTCCTGGGTGAGCGTATACGTCTCGTCTGGTAAATCTACATGTATACATGCACATGCATTAGATTATGGTGTAGGTGGGAGAATTACCACAAAACCAACTCTTGTTGGACACATTCATCCAAACATTAATATTTTCTCACAAAAAATATTAGGGTGGTGTGGTGATGAACAAAAACACTACTTGATGGTGATTGTGTGCACATCTAAGCAAATTAAGTTACTTAACTTCACTAAATAGTAAGGGGTGTGTTCAAATGATTAAAAATCGGAACAAAACATAAACTCCTTGATTATCTTAAAAAGTGAGCAAACATCTTCAATTGATTTTTAGCTAGCCTTTCATCAAAAATTTATATAAAATCAAAAACACTTCAAATGAGTCTAATCTTTTGCACACAGTAACATATGCCTATTTTAAGCCGTCAAACCAAAATATAGCTTGAAATAATTTATAAGTTAATTTATATGAAAAAGACAAATTTCAGCCTAGTAATTCACCATTAATTCATACAAAAAGATTTATTACAATTTTTGACCTCAACTTTCTCCTACAAGTCATTTATGCCAAATATGAGTTTCTGAACAAGGCATAAGTGCAGATTCAAATTATTTTTCAAATTGTGAATTTAAACTCCTACACAAGATTAAATCCAAATCACCTATTAAACAATTTCCTAAAATCAAATCCACTCTACCAGAGGTACTACTCAACAAGGCAAAGCCTTAGGGTGCAGATGTGGTTACAGAAAAATCATTAAAGGGGCTATAAAAAGCATCAAACTTAATCTAGCATAAAGCTTATATAAATCATAACTAAAGATCTACACATCAAAATCATGCAAACTCTGGTCACAGATCTAGATATGCCATAGAGAGCAACATATCCAAAATTCAAGTTCATAGCATGTGTATTTTTCAAACTACACTAAAAACACTTCAAACTGAGTTTGATTTTTTAATTCAACAACTGTACAGAAAAACTCTATACATGCTTTCCAGAAAAGGTAGGTTTCTTCACCAGGAACCCAACAAAATTGGATTTGCATTTTTCTGATTTTCTACGATTTTTAATGATTTTTCAAAGGTTCAGCTGAAACCCTAATAACACTTTTACAGGAGGACCCTTATACTATTTTCGCGAAATTACGCAGAGGTCCCTGGTTTACGAAATTCTCCTTGGAAATACCTTCACCCTTGCAATGTCATCCCTGGGGGCAGACTGCCCGCGCCGGCGGCCGGAATTCTCGGCCGGTGGCGACCGGACCTCGCTGGGAAGGTGGCAGGGGCTACCACTAACCTAGCTAGGGTGGTGGCCGGCCTTGGCCGGACTGGGAACGGCGGCGTCGCTAGCCGGCGGCACGGCGCGGCACGGGCGCCCGCCGCGTCCGCCGATGGCCGGCGGCGACTCGGTCCGGCGGGTCGGCGGCGGCAGGGCAACGCAGAGGAGACCCAGAGGAAGGAGTAGGAGCGGCCGGCGATGGTGGGCTGGCATGGGAAGGCGAGTTCGGCGGCGGCTCAGCAATGGAGAGCGGCGGCGCTGGAACTCGATGGAGAGCGGGGAAAAAAAGAAGAGGTCAGCTCGGGTTGTGCTTACATAGGCGGCGACGCTCAAGACGAAGTCGAGGGCGAGGCGTCCGGCGCGGGCGTGAGCCAGCTGGCCACTGCATGCACGTGATGCGCAGCGCGGCATGGCCGGCGTTGGCGCGTGGCGCGGTCGGCCTCGCGGCCTGCTGGTCCGGTGCGTGAATGGACGAGGTGCACTGCCGCTTGAGTCAAGCAGAGGGTCCTGGGTCGAGCGTGGGTCCATAGCGGAGACGCCGAAGCATCCGTACGCCGGCATCCACAAGAATCGGCGCGTGGCAGGGCGGTTGCTGGCGAGTGCACTCGCGCTCTGACGCAGTGACGATGTCGCCCGGTTCTGTTTCAAAACCATGTACCGGTTTTTAAAATTGCATAACCCCCAAAAGTGACAACTAAATTAAAAATCTCCAAAGATGAAAGTTGTAAAGGAGCTATAGACCTACAACTTTCCCGAAGGGCGACATATGTTTTGATCAATGGTTTGTCTGGGAACGTCGGCCGAAGTTGGCAGAATTCTCGGCTCCAATTACTGTTCACAGCACGTTCAACTCGATTTTTGGCCAATTTACACTCAAAATTGGAATGTCCGCCAATTACAAAAAATGTGTTCCCGGAAATAACGAACAACTTTCATATTGGCCGATATTTAACTTCTATAGAGAAATTTGGAGAACGCGCAAGAAAACCATTTCAGCCTTAAAGGAGATATAGGGTTTGACCGTGATTTGGGATTTTGACCAAGGTCTTTTGTGCAAATGTGTGCCAAATCATGTCAAACATGTTTATGAGCCAATTTAAACATGATTAACACAGCTAATTAAGTTAGTTATCTTTAATAAACACCTGGGGTGTTACATCCTCAGATGGTCTACGAGCAACTGGTACCGCGCAGACAGTATGCGATGCCCAAGCGGACAGTCCGGCCCACACGTGGACGGTCCGGTACCCCTACACGGATAGTCTGACAAACCACCTACAGCAAAACTTTGACACCTCGAAAGATCTACGCGTGAGCTCACAAGAACTCGACAAACACGCAAAGAACTTTGAAGGACCGATACGGCGAACCAGAGAGGGGGGGAGTGAATGGGAGCCGATAAAAATTCTTCTCGAAGGAGATAGAAACTCCAACAAGATGAACACGGCTTCCAACACACGTCTCTGACTCACTACCAAGGTTGGTCAAGCCCACGTAGCCACTGGAGTGCCACTGGACCTAGGAACCAACACACCACCTTCCGACCCGAGAAACGCGGCGGAAAAACCAAACCTCGAGCCTACGGACTCACACCGGTCGGACCGGTGAGCACCACCGGTCGACCGGTCCCCTGCCGGTGAAACCGAGCAACTTTCACTAAGTGGCTCTACACCGGTCGGACCGGTGAGACACACCGGTCGGACCGATGGCGACCGAAAGCCCCCAAGGCACCAAACAGGCCAACCGACCACCAAACAGACCCAAACTCGAAACGGCGAAAGCAACACGGGACAACACCGAACTCACCAAGACGTTCACCCGAGCAAAAACCCACAAGGGCTCGCACCGGTCAGACCGGTCAAGAGCACCGGTCAGACCGGTGTAGCCTGGGCAGCTCGGGATGAACAGCACCCGCGGGTCGACTCCCCCAAATCCAAATCTCGATCTCCCGAATCGCTCCACGGACTTGAACAAGACTTTGGGGATATCAAGAACACCTCATGAGGAGTCTATAGCCAAGTTTAATCCCACAAAAACTCGTTCAAAAAGGAGGAATCGAAGAAATCCCGCCAAGAGCACTTCCAACCCAAGAACTCAAGAAACCCCAAAATCGAGCACCTTTACTCACGGATTTGGGAGGGGAATCACAGCCCAAAGAACCACGAAGGGTTCCCACAAATTTCCCCCATCAAATCCCCAAGAGAAAAGCCTCGAAAACACCCCAAAGAAATCACCGAGAGAGGGCTCCGAAAATCACCACCAAGACCAACCGGGGAAAACACATCCAAACCTTGAGGAACCACGCCGAATCATCTATACATGAAACAAAGGTTCGTACAAGGTCTAGCAAGCCGCCCGATCATCCATCCCTCTCTACAAGATCTCTCCGTGAAGCTCTCTTGCTAGTCCTAAGGAAAACCTAGAGAAAATAGGTGGAAAATAGGAAAACTAATGAGCTAGGGTTCCAAGAGTTGGCTGCCATCCTCTCACCTCTTGGGTTATATAGGCGGCAACCGAATGTCTAAAATGCCCCTCTCTACTAACTAGGGATACAAGCCCCTCAAGGGCGGATTTGGAATTCTTGATGTCTTCACCATCGGACGGATGCACGGCAACCGCACCCTGCGTAGCCTCGACGCAAGCCATGCGATCCCGACGCGTGTCCTCCGCTTCGAAGATTCCGGACTGCGTCGTCGCACACCGGTCAGACCGGTGCTCCTCACCGGTCAGACCGGTCAGACCCACCGGTCAGACCGGTCTGGTGCTGCTGCACCTCCATCTTCGGTTCTCCGGTCTTGGCTTTGTGGATCAACCAAGGAACCCAGTGGTTTTATGGTGAACCACCGGAAACCCCGCGAACTCGGTGTAGCCTCCGCCAATCTCCACTCATGACTTGGCTCCCACGTAGTCCCGGCTCGACCTTGGTTTTGAGGCTCAACCAAGAAACCGTCCACGACTTCATCTTGCTGTTCATGCCACCATGCGGCCCGCACTTGACCCCGCTGGCCACCGGGTCCCTCGAACGAAGCCTACTTGTCTTCTCCACACCTGGAGGCCTCACCGGCGACGACCTTTCACGCTTGTTCTTCACCTGCACCAACACGAGTCAAGCCGCAACCTGCACCTGCAATACTTAGCCAAGAATCAGTCCACGCAACGTTGTCAATCACTCATCACAGAAGGAAGCGACCATCCACCAGTCCTCGAACCACACATGGTCCTCAATCTCCCCCTTGATGAGTGCATTGACAACACCCACACAAAAGTAACAAGAGAGAAAAGAAAAAGAAAAGAAACGAACAAAAAGAAACCCCAACAAGCGATCGAAAGCCAAACAAAGGCAAAGAGCAAGATCACTTGAAGAAGACAAGTCTCGGACCCCTTAGGCAAGGGCAACGGCTCGACACATCCGAGACAAAGCAAGGCTCAAGCAAAGAGCACAAACCACCGAAACACAGCTCGAAAACTCTCAAAGAGCTCCCCCCGCACACATGCAAACTCCCACTGAACCAATGCAACTCCCCCGGACGAATGCATGCAAAACAACGAAAACGGGGGCAGCCGCAAAGCACTTTCGACTCACACCGGTCGGACCGGTCATCACCACCGGTCGACCGGTGCCCAACATGTGTACAGGACCAGCACTCACACCGGTCAGACCGGTGCTCATCACCGGTCAGACCGGTGTACAACAGAGCCCAGAAATGGCTCGAAACCACCTGAAAACCTTCTAAATGCATCCAACAAGCCATTTCAAGCTCAAACTTCTCCCCCTTGTTGGCAATGCATGAATCAAGCCAAAAATGCAAAAGATGCAACCTAGAGCTTCTCAAATAGACAAAATTCAACAAAGAATGCTACACATGTCCAAATGAGCAAGTTAGGTACTCTACGGCTTCGTATCGATCTCAACTACATGATCACCAAGTTTTACAACCATTGGACGAAGCTAAAATGGATTTTGGCAATTTTGCGAAAAACTTGCCTCTCATGAGCAAAGGCCTAAACATGATCAAAGCATATCAAAATGGCAAAGCCACACAAACTTCATGCTAGGACAGCTATTCTAACCATAAGACCATCACAAACACCCACAAGCACCTCATGTCATGTCAAAGCCACCGAGCCATGTGCCTACTTCTATTTATGAGACTTCTCATTGGTAGGCATCATGCAACGGTTTAGCACCCAAAGCAAATTAAATTCAGCACATATGACATGGGAGCATATTTTCCAAGCATTTTTCATTTCATTTTCAGATTTGTAAATGGTACATGAAATGTCTTTGCGACAAAAAGGAACTTATGCTCCTCCACAAGATAAGGCTAGAGGGCTAAACATTCATGATGGCAAAAGAGCCTTTGGCCCCATATGATCAATAAGCTAGCTATCCAACCACAAATTAAGCATAGCAAAGCCACAAAAACATGTCAAGAGCATGTAAAGGCATTTACACATGAGAGAGCATACATGTGACATTTTTCAAAAGCATAGCTATCAACCATGGATTATTCATCAAGATCATCAAGAGCTAAGCCAAACTAACCATATCATACCAAACAAGCTCACAAAGACATATATCTCATTCCATGGTGAACAATGTATATGAGAGAAGCTTTCCTAACCAATGCATATGATACTAAATGCATGCAATCTAAGATACAAGGATGCCTATACATCATGTTACATATGCCATGCCAAAATGCAAGAAATGCACAAAAGAAAGCTATACATATGCTACAAACCGGCTCCTCGAGGGGAGGCAAAACGGGCTCGACACCACCGGCAAAAGAAAGCTCCCACACATCCAACTCAGGAAATCAAACACACACCAAGTTCCCCCCGCAAACGAGTGAAAGTTGCTTGATCTAGGGGTTTGGTGAAAATATCGGCTAGTTGGTCATGTGTGGGTACATGGATCAAAGCTATCTTTCCTTTCTCAACATTGTCTCTCAGAAAATGATACCTCACTTCTATGTGCTTGGTTTTGGAATGGAGCACTGGGTTCTTTGCAACACTTATGGCACTGGTGCTATCACATTGAAGTGGGACATGGGTATACTCCTCACCAAAGTCACTCATGGTGTAGGTGATCCAAAGGAGCTGAGAGCAACAACTAGCGAGCGGCAACATACTCGGCTTCGGTCGTGGATTGAGCAACACTCGACCGCTTATGAGAAGACCAAGACACCAACGAAGAACCCAAAAGCGGCAAGTCCCGAAGTGGACTTCCTATCCAACCGACACCCGGCAAAATCCGCGTCCGAAAAGCCATGAAGCGCCAAAGAAGAGGACGCGGAGTACCAAAGGCCGAAGTCGGGAGTGTGACGCAAGTACCGAAAATTCTCTTCACCGCTTGCCGATGCGAAGTCCTCGGAGACGCTTGAAAACGAGCGTACGGACACACCGAGAAGCCGTATGTCCGGCCTCGTCGCCGTCAAGTAGAGGAGTGACCCGATCATGCTCCGGTACTCCTTCTGGTCCACGTGTTCACCTTCCTCGTCCGCATCAAGAGCTGTAGTCGTACTCATCGGCGTCGTCATAGCCTTGGAGTCCTCCATCTTGAACTTTCTCACAATGTCCTTGGTGTACTTAGCCTGGTGCACAAATGTACCTTCCTTTGATTGCTTGATTTGTAACCCGAGGAAGAACTGCAACTCGCCCATCATGCTCATCTCAAACTCCCTACTCATATCATCTGCAAACCTCGCAACAAGAGAGTTAGACGAGCCACCAAAGACAATATCATCCACGTACACCCGCACAATCGGGATATCTCGCCCTGCCTCGGCAAAAACAAGGTCCGATCGACCTTCCCCATCTCAAAACCTCTCTCAAACAAGAACCCCCTCAACCTCGCCATACCAAGCTCTAGGCGCCCGCTTCAACCCATACGGCGCCTTCTTCAACTTGTACACCCTGTGGGGGTACTTCTCACTCTCAAACCCCGGAGGCTGTCTCACATACACTTCTTCCTCCAACACTCCATTCAGAAAAGCACTCTTCACATCCATTTGGTGCA
The DNA here is from genome assembly GCA_947561735.1 of Cenchrus americanus. Lineage (NCBI taxonomy): Eukaryota > Viridiplantae > Streptophyta > Magnoliopsida > Poales > Poaceae > Cenchrus > Cenchrus americanus. The sequence continues at coordinate 110,030,858 of OX387240.1, forward strand.
ACTTGAACCCTTTAGCCACAGAAAAGGCTAGAAGGATCCTAATCGCCTCCAAACGGGCTACGGGAGCAAAGGTCTCCTCGTAGTCGATCCCCTCCTTCTGACTGAACCCCTGAGCAACAAGTCTCGACTTGTTCCTCACAACCTCACCCTTCTCTCCCTCTTTGTTTTTCCACACCCACTTTGTACCAATCGGCTTACACCCTGGGGGAGGGTCAACCAACTCCCACACCTGATTCCTCTCAAAGTTCTCCAACTCCTCATGCATCGAGTTAACCCAATTGTGATCGGATAGTGCGTGTCCAATGTCTTTGGGCTCAAAAGAAGCAACAAACGCAGCATGAGCAAAATGGGAATTGTTTCGAACCCTCGACCGTGTAGTGCGTTCATTCATGTCGCCGATGATCCTCGAAGCTGGGTGGTCCACTTGAACTCGCCGGGGAGGTTCTCGCCTCGAAGCTACCTCCCCCTCAACATCGCCTTCTCCTCGTTCTTGATTTGTCGTCGTAGGTGTAGCAGAGGGTCCATCCATCATCGTAGTCGAGGTAGTGGGTACATGTTCGGCGGGGGCACCGCACCGCCATCCTCATCATCACCATGTTCATGCTCCTCCTCCGAAAGATCTCCTCGCCAAGCTCATCATCACCGCACACTCAAAGACAAGCTGACTACGTGGCTCTGTCTCGTCGAAGGTTACCTCGCAAGTCTCCACGATTTGGTTAGTTTCAAGATTGAGCACACGATATGCTCTAGAATGAGATGCATAACCAAAGAAAATGCCATCAACAGACCTAGCCTCAAACTTATCCAACTTCCTGCCTTTCTTCAGAATTAAACACTTGCAACCAAAGACATGGAAGTGACTCACCTTGGGTGTGCGACCATGCATCAACTCATAGCATGTCTTCTTCTTGTGCACTCTGAGGTATATCCTGTTCGACACATAGCATGCGGTATTCACCGCCTCAGCCCAATACCTCCTCGGAGTCCTATGCTCATCAAGCATCGTCCGAGCCATCTCGCACAAGGTCCTGTTCTTCCTTTCCACAACACCATTCTCGGGGAGGCGTATACGGACTCGAAAGCGGTGCTCGAAGACCCAAGTCATGACAAAAAGTTTCAAAACGAGAGTTCCCGAATTCCGAGCCATTATCCTTGCGGATAGCTCATATGGCATCTCCGTGCCTCTCGTTCCTCAACCTCAAGACTAGATCTCGAACAAAACCAAACGTCTCCCCCTTATCCTCCGAGAAAGAACACCCACGCATACCGAGAATAGTCGTCCACCACAACAAGGACATACCACTTCCCACCCGCGAGATCGCACACGAGCCGGGCCAACAAGGTCCATATGGAGCAGCTCGCATGGACGCTCAGTCATCACATCGGTGAGAGGCGGGTGAGAAGAGGCCACCATCTTGGCATGCCTACACGGAGCACAAACCAACTCTTTCTCAAGCTTCAACCGTGGCAATCCTCGGACCAAATTGAGTTTACTCAAGCGAGACAAAAGGTCAAAGCTCAAGTGACCCAACTTCCTATGCCACTTCCACAACTCACTCGAAAAACCAGCCAAGAAACAACGCTCCACACCCGAAGACTGAGAAAAATCAGCACGAAACACCTGACCCTCGGGAACGACCATACAAACAAGGTCCCCTCGAGAGTCCACAATCCGAGAACCACCAGGCCGAAACAACACCTCAAAACCCTCATCCAACAACTGAGACACAGAAAGCAAATTGTACCCCAGCGATTGAACAAGAGCAACACGCCTCAGAGTGATCTTGTCACTCACTTTTATCTCACCTTCTGAAAGCACACGCCCACGCCCATTGTCCCCAAAAGTGATGTACCTCTTCGTCACCACCGGGACGAGACTTGAGAACCACCCCCTGTCTCCGGTCATATGCCTCGAACAACCGGAGTCAATCAACCAAATGTTCTTCAAGTCTCCCACCTGAAAATCAAAAATAGGCACGTGAGCGAACAAACGACTCAGATTGGGGTTAGTACCAAAGGAGGAAAACCAGTGCCGAGCCATTTGCTCGAAAGTGGGGTTAGCACCGACCAAAGCGTCTCTCCTACCAAAGCTACCTCCACGAACACCACCACGGTAACCACCCTGAGGGAACCACCCCTCTCTGCCTGGAGGAGGACCAAAACCACGCAAGAAGGCCCGTGGAACGTCCTTCCTCTCCAACTCAACGCCACGACTCCTCCAATCCCCGTATTGAGCACGAGGAGGAGAACGCCTAGCAAACCGACCACACCGCACTCTTTCCCGGCCCAACCACCGAACCACGACCACCGAAACAACCCTCGCACCCGTACGAGCTCGAAACCCGAACACTGTCTCGTCTGGGCCCGCACCGGTCCGGCCGGTGCCCCCACCGGTCCGACCGGTGTGACACCGGACAGCAGCACCACTGCGGCCCCTTCTTCTCTCCCCAAGCCCGAACCGTCCTCACAATCGCCTTGCCCCTGGGCATCTGCATACGAGGCTCAAGTACACCATCGGAAGGGTGGTACTTGTCCTTGTTAGCCCACTCCTTCCTCATTCTCTCCTCTCGCTTCCTCTTGAAGCAAAACTCCTCCTTATGGCCATCTCTCCCACAATAGCCACAATGGAACCTCACAAGCTTAGGCTTTGGCTTGGGATGTGGCTGCTCACTCGGTTTCTCTCCACTCAAACCCTCCACCGGTTTCTCACCACTAGCCTTCTCATTCTCCTTCCCAAAGAACACTTTCCCCGAAGTGCTCACAAACTTGATAGGCTTTTGTAGGTCATTTGTGGGTGTAGGAAACACGGGTGGAGCCGGGGTTGTGTCTAGTCGGTTCCTTAGATGGTTAGGTTTTGGGGGGAAATCATTTTTGTGGTGGGTTTTTGGTGGCTCAGGGATATTCTCTCCACTTCCCTCACCAACCTTGTTTGCTCCAAGCCCCTCACCATCTTGCCTCTTAAAGGCCTCGATCATCATCCTCAACTGAGGCTCGTGACCGGACAACCAACCCATCAACTTCCTCAAATCATCATTCTCATCCTGCAAACGATCAACATAATGTGCAAGCTCCAAATTTTTCAATGCATGCATTTCACGGGTAGAGCAAGATGTAGGCATGGGTTCCTTCAATTTAGCCTCGAGCGAACTAGTGTAAGCATGCATCTCATCAATCTTAGCATGCAAAACGGGACAAGAAGTGCAAGCACCTAGCAAAGCGAGTCTAGACTTAAGCTCGGCCACTTCAACCCTAAGCACATCTAGTTCCTCACACTTGGAGGCATGCTTCTCCTTAAACAAAGCAAGATCGGCAAGGAATATGGAGCAATCAAGACAATCATTCTCATCGAAACAACGGGGCTAGCCTTAAGCGAATCAATCTCAAGCTTGCTATCAAGCACCCGTGTCTCTAGCTCGGCCACTCTAGTCCTAGCATCCTCGAGTGAAGCCCTAAGCTCTTCCCTCATTTTCTTGGCCTCTCTAAGCATGTCATCATGGTTATCAAGCAAAGAGCCAAGCCTCTCATTCTCTCCCGGCGCAAGAAGGGAAGTTCATCACGCACCTCGTCGTCGGACTCGGAGTCCGAGTCGCTCCGTGTGCTCTTCTTGCTGCCGGAGCTCGGCGCCATGGTGCGAAGCCATTTCTCGCGAAGCGGCTCCCCCGCTCGGGTTCTTGGACGACTTCTTGCTCTTGCGGCGATCTCCCTCGTCTTCGCCGCTTGCTCGAGCTCGAGGTGGAGTACGCGGAACTGGAGTCGACGTCGCTCGCTCCAACCATCGCTCGGGCCTTGCCTCGGCCCTCCTTCTTCCTCGACCGCCGCTCGTCCTTGTACTTGTTCTTGTGCTTGCTCTTGTGGTCGCGCCTCGAACGGTACTTGCCATCGTTCATCCTCGGCTTGTGCTTGTAGCCGTCCTTGTTCTCGGCCTTCTCCGGGCAGTCGGCGACGAAGTGTCCCGGCTTGCCGCACTGGAAGCAAGTCCTCGTGTTCCTCCTCATGTTCACACGGTTCTCGTGCAGCCTCTCGAACCGCCTCGTCAACAGCGCCAGCTCGTCCTCTCCAAGGTCATCAAACTCCTCATCTAGCATAGACATCAAAGAGGAAAACGAGAACATCCTGGTGGATGGGTTAGAGTTAGTCTTTCCTTTGGAACCACCAACGAGGGCAAGACTATGGGAATCAGTCGGTCCCTCAAGCTTGGCAGTCATGCCCCTATCCACCTCAGCCGACTTGAGCTTCGAGAACAGCTCGTTCACCGTCAGAGTATCATACCTCTCCGACTCGACTATGGCCTCGAACTTCCCGCCCCATATCGTACAATCCAAAGAGTGTAAGAGCTTGACCTCTCTATCATGATCATCGTACGGGAGCACGTCCACATTGGCCCTCATGTTGTTCACCACCACCGTGAACCTCTGAAACAAGGCATCGATGGACTCACCGGGGAGATGAGTGAAGTTCTCGTACTCTCTCCGTAGGTCGCATACAACCGTGCTCGAACTCGGGCGTTCCCAACATGAGCCTCCTTCAACACCGCCCAAATCCTACAAGCCAAGTGCTCGGTGTGCACCCGATCTAACTCGGCCGACACAAAGCACGAAACAAGTAGTCGACCGCCTTATTGTTGGCGTCGAATCCGTCCCTCGACCCCGGAGCAAGGAAATCCATCGGTGGACATAGCCCGTGTCCACCGTGACATCCCAAAACGGAACCGACCCTTTCCGCGGAGGAACGCACCCATCCGCTTGCTCCACATCCGGTAGTTCTTGCCATCGAAGTGTGGAGGACCCGAACCCCGTTCCGGTACGCCATCCTTGGATCTTAGACCGGTTAGAGTTAACAAAGACCCGAACCGGCTCGATACCACTTGAAGGACCGATACGGCGAACCGAGAGGGGGGGGAGTGAATGGGAGCCGATAAAAATTCTTCTCGAAGGAGATAGAAACTCCAACAAGATGAACACGGCTTCCAACACACGTCTCCGACTCACTACCAAGGTTGGTCAAGCCCACGTAGCCACCGGAGTGCCACCGGACCTAGGAACCAACACACCACCTTCCGACCCGAGAAACGCGGCGGAAAAACCAAACCTCGAGCCTACGGACTCACACCGGTCGGACCGGGTGAGCACCACCGGTCGACCGGTCCCCGCCGGTGAAACCGAGCAACTTTCACTAAGTGGCTCTACACCGGTCGGGACCGGTGAGACACACCGGTCGGACCGATGGCGACTCGAAAGCCCCCAAGGCACCAAACGGAGCCAACCGACCACCAAACGGACCCAAACTCGAAACAGAGCAACACGAGACAACACCGAACTCACCAAGACGTTCACCCGAGCAAAAACCCACAAGGGCTCGCACCGGTCGGACCGGTCAAGAGCACCGGTCGGACCGTGTAGCTCGGGCGACTCGGGATGAACAAGACCCGCGGGTCAACTCCCCCAAATCCAAATCTCGATCTCCCGAATCGCTCCACGGACTTGAACAAGACTTTGGGGATATCAAGAACACCTCATGAGGAGTCCATAGCCAAGTTTAATCCCACAAAAACTCGTTCAAAAAGGAGGAATCGAAGAAATCCCGCCAAGAGCACTTCCAACCCAAGAACTCAAGAAACCCCAAAATCGAGCACCTTTACTCACGGATTTGGGAGGGGAATCACAGCCCAAAGAACCACGAAGGGTTCCCACAAATTTCCCCCATCAAATCCCCAAGAGAAAAGCCTCGAAAACACCCCAAAGAAATCACCGAGGGCTCCGAAAATCACCACCAAGACCAACCGGGGAAAACACATCCAAACCTTGAGGAACCACGCCGAATCATCTATACATGAAACAAAGGTTCGTACAAGGTCTAGCAAGCCGCCCGATCATCCATCCCTCTCTACAAGATCTCTCCGTGAAGCTCTCTTGCTAGTCCTAAGGAAAACCTAGAGAAAATAGGTGGAAAATAGGAAAACTAATGAGCTAGGGTTCCAAGAGTTGGCTGCCATCCTCTCACCTCTTGGGTTATATAGGCGGCAACCGAATGTCTAAAATGCCTCTCTCTACTAACTAGGGATACAAGCCCCTCAAGGGCGGATTTGGAATTCTTGATGTCTTCACCATCGGACGGATGCCGGCAACCGCACCCCGCGTAGCCTCGACGCAAGCCATGCGATCCCGACGCGTGTCCTCCGCTTCGAAGATTCCGGACCGCGTCGTCGCACACCGGTCGACCGGTGCTCCTCACCGCCGAGCCGGTCCCCACCGGTCAGACCGGTCAGACCCACCGGTCGGACCGGTGCCGTGCTTCGCCGCACCTCCATCTTCGGTTCTCCGGTCTTGGCTTTGTGGATCAACCAAGGAACCCGGTGGTTTTCGGTGAACCACCGGAAACCCCGCGAACTCGGTGTAGCCTCCGCCAATCTCCACTCATGACTTGGCTCCCACGTAGTCCCGGCTCGACCTTGGTTTTGAGGCTCAACCAAGAAACCGTCCACGACTTCATCTTGCTGTTCATGCCACCATGCGGCCCGCACTTGACCCCGCTGGCCACCGGGTCCCTTGAACGAAGCCTACTTGTCTTCTCCACACCTGGAGGCCTCACCGGCGACGACCTTTCACGCTTGTTCTTCACCTGCACCAACACGAGTCAAGCCGCAACCTGCACCTGCAATACTTAGCCAAGAATCAGTCCACGCAACGTTGTCAATCACTCATCACATAAGGAAGCGACCATCCACCGGTCCTCGAACCACACATGGTCCTCAAACTTACACCTCGCGGATGGTTCGCGGGCTACGGGCGGACAGTCCGCCAGCCCTCGAACAGAATAGCCCGAGGTGAAAACCAACAAGTCAACCTCCCCTATCCCACCATGGATTTCCCAAACGGCTCGAGCTCTTGAGGAAAGATTTGGGGAAGATGTGAAGCGTACCTAGGGGATGCTATGCTCCAAAACTCGGATCCTCAAACGAACTAAATCGCCGGGAATCGAATCGCCACCGAACTCAACCAAAAACCTAGGGTCCAATCGAAATCCTTCAATCGGAGGCCGAATTCGAAGTTTGGGGGTCAAGATCAAGCACAAAGATGCACGAGGCAACTATCCATGATCCCCACCAAAATATTTGAACTCAAACACCTCAGAATCGAAAGAACAAGTCGTGCATGAAAAACCAACAAAAATAGCTCGAAAAAGACACGAAAATCCAACGAGCTACAAACTGGAAATCGACGCAACCATGAAAGCTTCCATTCACTCGGAGGTCATATTCTTTACAAATAGAGGAAAAATCTAACCCTATAGAGCAAGGAAATGAGAAGTAGTTTGGATGGATGGTTTGCCTGGAAACCCTAGAGCTAATATATATGAGTCCCCTCCGGGCCAGGCAAAAGACCACACTACCCCTAGCACTGAAGTTGTGATACAACCCCTCAGGGGCAAATAGGTCCTGTAGCACTTCTCTTCATTGCACGGTAACGCCGTTGGCGCAGACCGCGTCCTCCCGACGCAAGCCCAGCGATCCCGCCATGCGTCTGCCGGCATCGAAGCTTCTTGGCGCGCCCGGCTCCCATCTCCGCCCGTCGAGCCTCCGGTCTTGGTTTTATCGCTCAACCAAGTAACCTGACGGTTTTCTGGTGAACCACAAACCCCGCATGCAGACTCTGGTGGTGAGCCGCTACCCTGCACCGGCTCTGGTCGACGACTTTGTCTTGCTTTTCTTGCCACCATGCGGCCTGCACTTGACCCTGCTGGCCACCGGGTCCCTCGAGTTAGGCCTACTTGTCTCGCCACTCCTCAGAGGCCCCACAAGGCATAGACCTTTTGTGCCCACTCTTCACCTGCACCAACGCAAATCAAGCTGCAACCTGCACCTGTAATACTGGGCCAAGAGTCAGTCCACACCACGTTGTCAATCGCTCATCACAACCAGGAGCGACTATCCACCGGTCCTCGGACGCTCCGGTCCTCAGATGAACCCTGAACTAAGGACCTTCTTGATCTCCTCGCTGATCGCCTTGCACTTCTCATCATTAGAGCGGCGAAGACGTTACTTTACCAGTTTCGATCCCGGCTTGATGTTTAACTTGTTCTCGGCAACCTCTCTCGGGATCCCCTTCATGTCGGAGGGTTTCCATGCAAACACATCAAGGTTCGCTTTGAGGAAGTCGGCGAGCGCGCTTTCCTATTTAGGATCGAGCGCCATCCCGATACGGAGCATATGTCCGTCGTCATAGATAGCTGCATCCTTGATGTCCTTGGTGAGCTCGAAAGAGCAGGCTACTCGCTTGGACGACTCGTGATATCCTGGTCCTCGAACTGGGGCTCGGTGTGGAGCCTCTCAGACCGGATTAGTGCCTCAGCAAACTGAAATAGTTGTGATGATCCCCTTCGGACTGGGAATCTTCGGTTTCAGGTATGTATAGTTGGGCACGGCCATGAACTTCGCGTATGCCGGCCTCCCGAGGATCACGTGGTACATCCCTGAGAACCCCACCACTTCGAAGGTGAGGGTTTCCATGCAAAAGTTTCGCAAGTCCCCGAATGTGACGGGCAGATTGATATGCTCAATGGGGAGCGCCTCCATTCCAGGGACAACCTCGTGGAACGGTGCGGTCGACGGCCGCAATTGGGACCGTGGGATGCCCATGACGCCAAGTGTTGACGCATAGAGCACGTTGATCCTGCTTCCCCCATCCATCAGGACCTTGTGGATCCGTTTGGACTTGAACTGGGGAGCTACCACTAGTGGGTAGGTGTTGGCACACTTTATCTATGAATTGTATCCCTCACATTTACTGGAAAAAGGACTAAAATATGATTAGATCACCTTATTAGGGCTTATATTGACAATTTCCACGAGTTTTGGCGAATCTATGAATTTGCAGGGACTATTCAGAAAATATGCAAAGAAACCTCTCTAGAAGACTCTAGAAGGCCCCGGAACTCAATGTGACTTAGCACCTAAGAAAGAAGCATCTAGAAGGATCAAGGACCCACCTGGCCAAAGTGGACCCCAAGTGGGGCCCACACCAGATCGACCGGCCCAGTGGTGGGGCCGGTCGGCCACCCCCTGGCGCCAAATGGGCCCGGCTTCTAGAATGTTCCTCCACCGCCTATGAAGATCAATCTAAACCACATGCTTAGGTCAGTTTGATCTTACGGTGCACGTCATCTCCTCTAGACTATATAAGCAGACCCCCTAACCCCAGGGCAGAGGGCAACTCATTATATCAAAGCCTCAATGCCTATCTGAGATTAGAGATCTAGATTAGAATTAGAGTTGGAGAGTTAGTATCAAGTTGAGACATTAGAGCCACGGTCTAATTAGACCTAGCTAATCTTGTTCGAGAGGATTAGAGAGTGGTAGAGGTGAAGCTAAAGGAAGGCCCGGACCTGTCGGTGTCTCCTCTTCATCTTCTACCTCTGGGATCAACTCCATTGGAGCCTGATCTTGAGACCTTGTGGAAAGATCAACTTCTTATTCAAGTTGGCATCATTGTTTTTATTGTTCTCATGGTTCATAACTCTTTGAGTACTTTAATTCCTGTCGCTCTTGAATTAAAGTTGCATGTTTAGTGTAAGCGTGGTGCTTAGACTAGCTAGCTTATGAATTCCTTCTATATTTCAGATTGTGTGGTAGATCATGGTGGTGACAGCACCATTGAGTCCTTCGTAGTCCACCTCTCGTCTGTAGAAACCGTAGGACTCCCCCATATATTCTCGGGAGGCTCCCTTTACTAAGTGTGCCTTCAGACAATCACCCCATAAGAACAATATAGACATAGCTTTTGAGGATAAGAACCAGACATCCTTAAGTTTTCCTTATCTCTCTTTCTGTCAAGTCCTTGATAGATACTCAGTTGATTAGTTATATACCTCCGATACTCTCTTTACCATTCTCTCTGTGGATTCGATATTTAAAACCCTCTCCCGGGTGGAATGCTCACCGATATTTGTGCGCTTGCGGATTATCCATCATAATATTTTTGTAGGCTTAACAAATACCAACAGTAGGATCCAGGTTGGGGCACGTGGTTGGGATGGTCCTTGCTGGTCGAAGGTCATCGGAACCTCCGGCCACTTTAGGTAGGACGGCTTCGCAGTGTTGGCGCTGAAGACTTCTCGTCGGATGAGCTTCTCACGCCGCCTCGAGGGTCTTGTCTGGAACCCACCAAAGATCATGTGCATCGTGCCGTCTTCATCTGGGTACATGGCCCCTGCATCGTCATCGTTGTTGGGAGGTAGCCCTCCCTTCTTGGGTGGATCCGCCTCTCTTGGCTTGAGGGTGTCGTTGACATAGTTCTTCATGAGCCGGCAGTCCTTGAGCGCGTGCTTGATGGGGACCTTGTGGTGTGGGTACAGCGCGTCCAGGACCGGGCTTGGACGGGTTGCCCTTGGGGCGTGACGCGTTGCGCTAGACCACTGCAACCAAGTTATCGTCGTGACGGCGCTTGTCGTTTTTCTTCTTCTTCTTGAAGCGCGAGGACGTCCCCTCGTCGTGGTCCACGACCTACTTCCCCTTGCCCTGAGGAGTGTTGACTGTCGCTGCGACTGCTTCCTCGTCGTTTGTGTGGTTGCTCACGATGTCGAGGAGCTCTCGGGTCGTACGAGGTGTGCAGTGTCCGAGTCGGTGGATGAGGGAGGTACAGGTCATGCCGTTCTGGAATGCCGAGATGGCGTCGTTGTCGGCTATGTTACACGAGTACGGGTACGGGTATCCGATACAATACGCATCGGATACGCGGATACACACTTTCTCAAAAGAAAACCCACTAAAATGGTGTATCCGAGTATCCGTATGCGCGTATCCGGTGAGTATCGGATACGGATACGTCACCCTCTTTGGAGTATCCGTGTAACATAGGTTGTCGGTTACGCTGGGAAGCTCGGTGCAGCACTTGGAAAAGCGTCAGATGTACTGGCGCAAGCTCTCTCCCAGTTGCTGCTTGCAGTTGCGTAGCTCCCACTGCTTGCAAGGGCGCGTGTACGTGCCATGGAAGTTCCCGACAAAGACCCGGCCCGATCCCCGAACTTTGATCCCCGCCCCCGCCTTGAGATGCCTTTTGGGGCAAAAGTTTGCCCCGTCCCCGACCCCGTGGGGGCTCTGGGGATCCATGGGGATCACTTAATCAAAATTTTCACAAAATATTCATCCCGATTTGAAACAATGAGCTCACGAGTCAACAAATTTGGTGAACCATTCATTTCTGACTTGACCAAAAAAAAGAAATATTAAAACTTGCTGGACCCAAACTTCCAATCGTTCATTTGATATGCAGATTTAGATTACAGGAGTTTAAACTCAGAAACAAAAGGTCAAAGAATACACTCAAGCGAAGACAATTTGAAGACGAGATGGCTATGTGTTGCATTGGGAGTAGCATACTAGCATAGCGGCATACAGGAGGAGGAATGGCTGCTAACAAATTGTGGACGACGCCTCCTTGACGGCAACTCCGTGTGGAGGTGGAGCGTCGGTGTGCCCTGGTGCCCCGAAGGTACTCCGCAGTCCCCGGCTTTCGCGCCCTCACTCGGCTCGTGTCGTGCACGAACATAGGAACGGATCAGCAGGCCGCCGCCGCCAGCTGCGATGTGAGTGAGGGAGAAGAGAATAGAACTAAGGTTTCGAAGACAGTTGAGATTTTATATATGCACATGGTATTGGGCTAGTTGGGTTGCGATATTTCATGGGCCACTATTCTATCGGGTCCCCGTGATGTCCCCGCGGGTGCCAAATCACCCCCCCCCCCCCCCCGCCTCGTCGGGGATCCGCCTCGCTTCCCACACGGGGGAAGTTTTGCCCCCGTCCCAGCTCTAATCAGGTCGGGTCTCCACGGGAATCCGCCCCCGCGGGGAAAATTGCCATCCCTAGCGGCAGGTTGTTGACAGTTGAAACACGTAACAACCTTCAATCCGCAAGCATATGGACCTACACCTTTTTCACCATAGGGTGACCCCCAAGGTTCTTGTCAATTCGCGGAGCAAGGGGATTGCTAGAGCTTAACCAAGTACTAATCTAGTTGATAGGAAACTTTTGAAAGGGGTATTAATCTAAAGGTAAAGACAATCTAACCTAAGTTAATCTAAGAAGTCTAAGGTGAAACTAGATGGCAAAGGGTGGACACAAGAGAGAGATTAAGATAGATAAGTGTTCCCTCCCTAGGGTTTAGGATGACAAGAACATGCATCTACTACATGAAAAGAGTGTTGCCTACACTAGCTTCATGGTGGTTATGCGGCTGCTAAGCCTTTTCCTTCCATCGTACTGTCACTACGCAAGGTAATCAAACACTTTCACGTATAACCGCATCTATACCTAAGAATCCATAGGGTTAAGCTGATCACCACGATTACCACGAACCCTACTAAGAACACATGTTGTACATACATATGTGAATAAAGCACTCGCATAGACATATACCATTAAGCGTCGAAAGGCATAGTGTTCATGTAGTGATCACAAAACATGTATCCATCTAACCCTAGGGATGAACAGAGACATTACCCCATCATCTTACAAGGATTGAAGCACATAGGGGTGATGAAGACTCCGAAGAACGTCGTCGATGAAGATGGCGGTGATGAAGCTTGGGAACACCCCTAGGCCAGCGGCTTGGAGTCGTCCTCTTGCTTCCTTCCCTCCGCCGGCATTGATCCTTATGACGAGCTCATCCAACTCTCTCCCTCATCTTGTGGTGGCAGTTTTCTGGTGAATGGCATCGGTAGAATGATTTGTTCGATGTGGCGGCGGACGGAGGAAGAGGCAATAAATAGACGAACACCTAGGTCAAAGGGGCGCCGAACTGTCGGGCTTCATGATCTTCTTCCAAAGTGCTTGGTGAACTTATCCCGAAAGTCTCCTATTCAGTGTAGATTTCCTGCGTAAACCATAAACTCCAAAATTGACATGAAAGAGTGAACTTGTTATGTCATTAGTGTGCCTAGTGGCGGGTTAGTTGCAAATCATAATTGAAACCAATGCATAACAAGTACTCTAGGTTGACGGAAATTTACCGTCAACATCTCCCCCATGCTTAAACCTTGCTCGTCCTCGAGTAAGTAATCCTTGCTTAAAAGGGAAATTAGTGTTGCCATCCAATGTTGTCCCTACATTATTTTTAAAGAATTGCAAATTGCACTTTCTTAAGAATTTATTTTTAAAGTTCAAGTTGTGACCGGCTTCTTTTTCATTATGGAAGATAGACTGACAATAAAGAACAAGCCACATTTAATAAACACGATGCTCTCAAACTTAAGTGAACTTCATACAGTTACCTTGTTACATGGAAGAATTTTCAAAAAGATGCATATCCAACATAAGTGAAAATCTCTTGCAAAAGCTCATGGAAACACTCATCTCATCAAGACACTCAAGCCTATACTAGATTATTTTCAACCTATTCTACTCATATGCGATAGTGGCAGGCTTATGTGGATCTTGGAAGGTTAAAAACAATCCTAGCAAAACATACATTCGAAATATTGTCAAATTAAGAGAGAGATCTATTGGAATTACCGAGACTCGTCAAAACGGCCATGGAAATTAAATGTTGGAAAGAGAGAGATGAAACACACACATTTAGATAGGTGGACATGTGCAAGTGGCAAATGGATGATCCCGAGGCACGAGTCAAGTCCTCGTTATCGGATTGCACATGGTTGGAAGATTTGAGTATGGATTTGTCATCAAGGTACTTGAGAACTTATGAAGCAAAAAGAACTGAGAAGCATCTTTATTATTTTTTTACTTTTATTTTATTTCCTTCTCATTATTCTCTATTTCTCTTTTTTCTTTATTTTATTCTTCTTTTTATTCTTACTTTTCTTTGCTTCTCATCATAATTTTTTTTCATTTTTCATTTTTTTCTTTTGCTCCTCAAAACTTTTGCAACATAATACTTACATAGAATTTGTCAGAGATGATGTAATGACTCTTCCCTCATGCTTGAATGATGTTCGTCCTCTAGCATAAAAGAGAGGGGGTAATGACTGCTAAAGTAAGTATAAATTCCATAATCTTGCGGAATATTTGAATCCCCATCAAGAATTTTACTCCATACTCAAATTGGGTTGTGGACAAGGAAGTGATCACAAAAAGATGTTTTTGGTTTAGGGTGGATGCCCAGCGAAGTTTGTGAAATTTTCGATGTGAAAACCCACAATGCATGGACAAAAAAGCTAGCATGAAAAAGTTACATAAAGGAATGACCAGCTTCTTAGTCTCGAACCATAGAAATCAATCCTAATCCAACTCATCAAAATATATGTTTGCAATCTACGGGTTTTGTTATCATAAAACATATATGTATATGGCTTTGGTAGGTAGAACTTTGCAAGAGCATCACAAATATGTAGATAGCATAAAAGTTAAGTTTTCATAAAAACAACAAGTTATCCGGCTATCCATAAACTTAAATCAAAGATCAAAGATATGTATGTGGGTCTAACGCATAGTCATTTCAACTCCACAAATAAAAGAGCCGGTATTTAAATTAATTGTAGATCATATTATCAAGAGCAATTAGCCAAGACATGTATAACTTCATGTAGGTAAAACAAAGCGGCAACTTTCATCATCTTTCCATAAGCATAGGCAATATAAAACATCGAGGTGAACACATAATAATGCCTATCTATTGAAAGTAAAAAGAAACATAGGTTGTCCTCCTAGTAGCCATGTTATTGTTGGAAGAGGAAAACAAAATGTTGCACCTAATAAGGTTGAAGGCATACTTACAAGCATTTGTGTTTGGAAAAGAGAAGGTCTATGGAGGTGTTACTGTCTTTTGTAGTTCTTCATTGCCTTCTTTCGACATCTCCATGTATCGATGTGACCTTGCTTTCTTGATGTATCAACGCTCCTAAACTTCTGAATTTTATCTTGTATGCTTAATGGAGTCATTGGTCGCCCTTCTCTTCAATGTTGTCATCAACATCTCCTCTTTCTTGTTCTCATCATCTTCTCTCTGTCTCTTTTTCATAGATTTCCCCTCTGTCCAGAACAGAACATATATCAAAATATAGCTCTATTGAAAAGCTTATGAAATTACCTTTCCAACATGTGGTCATTCATCGAAAATGGAGTTCAAACAAGGGAGCTATGTCCGTTTTACTTCAGCGTTGCGTGCTGCCCAAAACTGATTTCAGGACGTGTTGCACTCGGTGATTCAGGCATAACCGCTTGTAGGAGTCTCCGATTGTCTTGATTCTTGATTTGTTGGAATCATAACTTCATGGGGCTTCTAAATAGCCAAAAATATTCAGTGTTTTTCCTTCGAGGCCACGCAGAATTTTGATGAGATCGGTGGCTTCTTGCGCATTAATCCGGTGATGTTAATGATCTTGATCATTCTATCTTCTAAAGCGTCATGTTGCACTTCCGTGTTGAAGATTCAGGGTCTCCCCCATGCTTAGCATTTTGCTAGGCATGGAAGAAGAAGACAAAGCATTTTTGTCTTAGCCATACTTCAATTTCCTTGTAGTGAGAGTCTTTATCTTGCCTGCAAGACGTTTTAAGCGCACATTCTACCCCCAAGGTGACGGTTGGGAGTAGATAGAATTGCCAACAATCCAACAATACCTCCTAAGATTCTTAACTTGTGGCATAATTAGTCTAATGAGAAATAAAAACCTAGTGAGTCTACGTGGTGCAAGGTGTGTATGCACATGATAGGAAAGCATATAAACAAAGACAATGTTTTCACCTAGTTCTAAACACCATGTTTACAACTAGGTTGCCGAATTTCTCCATAGCTGCAAAGTTTGAAAATTCTAGGTTTAAAACACCATGTCTATCCCTAGATCAATAACTCTTATAGCACAAGAAAAATTAAGTGCATTGCAAAGCTTATAAACTAACCAAAGCAACATGAAAACATATGAAAAGCTAGCAAGGTTTATCGAACTTAACGATGATGGTCCGCAATCATGTTTAAACACCACATTTACACAAGATCACAAAAGGAAAATACTCATAAGGTCTTATGAAGCATTAACATGGAAAATGAATCATACATCATTACATATATAAAACAACTAAGCTAACTATGTGCAAAACATGTATACGCAATGAAACATCACGTTGATAACAAAATGCAATGCATGCAAGTAAATAAATATGAGCTTGAACATGATGGTGGTTCTAAAAAGGAAAACTAAACTTAGATTACTAACCACAAATTGATTATCATAAGATGGTGCCATTCTTTATTCTCTCTAAGAAAAGAAAAAACATAAGGAAACGGGTTGCCTCCCGAAAAGCGCTTCATTTAAACTCATAGAGCTCGACTTTCTCACATACCTTCTTTTCGTCGCATAGCCATGTCCCTTCATGCAAGAAAAGGTACCAATGCAGCTTTAATTTACTTCCCATGTTGTGTTTGATCACTTATAGAAGATTTGCCCAAGGCATCCTTTTGTTTCATCGCTATTTCCTTCTTTATCACCCTTCGGTGCTGCCTTCACTCCATGTATTTTTATTTAGTGTACATAACAGAAAGTATACCGAAGCTCTACCCCATTGCACAGTACACAAAATTTCCTTTCCAAGGAGTCTTTATTTGCCCAAATCGGACTCCAGACAAGAGAGTTAAGTCCGTTTTACTTCGGCGATGAAATATGTCGTGAAATTTCAGAACGCGCAACACTCAATGTTTTCTCCATAACTCCTTGCACGGGTCTTCAAATTCATTGGTTCTTGATGCGTTGGAATGGTAACTTGATGGAGTGTCTGAATATCTCATTTTCTTCATTTGTACACCTCTGAACAAAGTCTGAAATTGAAGAAGACAGCAGAATCCATTGCGGGATTTGGAGAGGTTGATGATTTATCTTGCAACTCTTTTAGGCATGACTTTTTTTAATTATTCGAGCCTTGTCTACATGGTTAGTGAAAATCGGGCCTTCTCCCGACATGTGCCTTTTTTAAGGTCATTAGCATGACCAAGCGCAAAGCATGATCAAAATTTACAAAACTTATTGTAAACATACGCGTCCATAATTAACACCACATGCGAATTGTAGCAACAAGTCAAGGTGTAAACAAAAGAAGCATATGTTTAATGCATAGATCTTAGCTCACCATTAGAAAAAGGTTCTTTAGGTGTGAGATTAATTTGTTCAAACATAAATGTTTCCTCGTTTTCATTCTCAAGAAAATCTAGCCTATCAACATGATCATTATTGTCACAAGGCATAGAATTTAAACTATCAATTATTCTATTGGTTGAGCATGAGTATTTGAATTTATCATCATCAATACTAATAACATCTTGAGATTTCAGCGCGTACCTTGGCCTTAGAGCTTTTTCAACAAGAGTGATATTTGGTTCATCTAGCGGAGTTGAAGGCGAATCAATCTCAATGAGTGAAAGTGTCTCTTTGTTACCTTTTTGCACCTCCTCCATCTCATCATGTGGAACGTGTAATCCATCAACTACATTTGAATTTGTCTCTTCTCTGAAGTCTCCATTGTCATCCCAATCTTCGTCTTCAAAGTCTTGTATGTTACTTTCTTTATCTCCCGTGTACCACATGTCGTCAAGATCGCTCATCGTTGATTCACTCTTTTCTCCATCCTTGAGTGCTTCCATGTCTTGATTTGCTAGTGTGTAAGCTTCAATAGCACACAAGCTATCACCTTGTGGGGAGGGGCCTTTTTGGAGTACTTGCTCTATGTCAACTCCTTCCCATTCATCTTCTAGCTTGAGTCCTATCCTCTCCCATTTATCCTTCGAGTCACTAGGCTCGTCACGGTTGTACTCTTCTCTTTCTTCATCATAAATCCATGAATTGTCAAACCGGTGGATCCATCCTTCATCTTCTTCTTCTCTTTCTTCTTCAAATATCTTTTGGATCGACTCTCCACTCATCTCTTGATCAAATATATCTTCAACTAGTTTGGCAACGTGTCGGCATTCCTCCTTCCTTCGGTAGTTGATTAGTGGGGCAAAATCAACTTGAATCCAACCGGATTGATTGAACTCCGCTAAAGGTCTAGCATCCCACATACTTCGGCCTACATTCATGTTAGTTTCAACATTTTTAACATCCGAAATGACTTCTCTTACCTTGGGAAGTGGATCTTCACTTTCTTGTATGGTCGGTTCATTTTCCTTGACCTCCGGTTCATCTTTTTCAGAAAAATCAGTAAGCACCTTGAGCTTGCTTTTGTCATTTTGCTCCTCCCGACAACGTCTTTGCCAATCTCGTTGCGTTCTTTGTCCATTACTTATCCTTTGTAAGATTTGTGTGGCTTCACTAATTGTTTTATCGATTATATCACCGCCTGCACACAAGCTTACAAAGAGAGACGAGTTAGGGGTTAGTGAAAAATAAAAGGTATGCAACATCAAGTCACCGGAAAATCCCAAGTTCGGGCCTCGCTTAAGTAGTTCATTAAAACGGTCTCATGCTTCATGAATTCCTTCATCCTCTCCTTGCTTGAAAGTGAGCACTTGCCTCCTTAAGTCTTGGACCTTGCTTATGGGAAAGAACTTCAAAAGAAACTTCTTCACTAGCTCATCCCAATTTCCTTTTTCTTCAATGGACGCAAGTGTGTACCATCTTCGCGCTTCATCTTCAAGAGAGAACGGAAAAAGATTCCACTTGAACCAAGCGGGGAACTCCTTCTTATTGCAACATGTTGCATATCATCGTGAATTCCTTAATGTGTCTATATGGGTTGTCATCCTCCAATCCTCTAAATGGTTCTGTTGCCACTAACTTGATGATTCTAGGCTTCACTTCATAGTGGGTTGTAGCAAGTGCCAAATCTGATTTTTACATCTCAATGTCTTCCATTGATGGCATTGCTAGCTCCCTTAGCGACATCTGTTCACCTTCCAATGGTGAGGTGAACAAATCCATCTAGGCACTAAAAATAAAAAAAGAAAAACACAAAAGGGTTTTTCTAGAAAACGAGGGTTATATGTTGGTAATCAACAAAATTAATACTAGATTAAACATAGCAAACTGGCTTGCTCCCCGACAACGTCCCCTCACCGTGGTCCACGACCTGCTTCCCCTTGCCCTGAGGAGTGTTGAGCGTCGCTGCGACCGCTTCCTCGCCGTCTGTGTGGTTGCTCACGATGTCGAGGAGCTCTCGGGTCGTACGAGGTGTGCAGCGTCTGAGTCGGTGGATGAGGGAGGTACAGGTCGTGCCGTTCTGGAATGCCGAGATGGCGTCATTGTCGGTTGCGTCGGGAAGCTCGGTACAGCACTTGGAGAAGCATCGGATGTACTCGCGCAAGCTCTCTTCCAGCTGCTGCTGCTTGTAGTTTCGTAGCTCCCACTGCTTGCTGGGGTGTGTGTACGTGCCATGGAAGTTCCCGACGAAAACCCGGCGCAGGACAGTCCAGCTATTGATCTTGTCGCGTGGCAGGTGCTCGAGCCACATCCACGCGGAGTCACCGAAGTAGAGCAGTAGGTAGGAATGGCAACAGGGCAGGGCGGGGTCAGGGGAGACCTCCCCGTCCCCGCCCCGATCCCCAAACTTTGATCCCCACCCCGGCCTCGAGATGCCTTTCGGGGCAAAAGTTTGCCCCGTCCCCGACCCCGTCGGGGCTCCGAAACCCCACTGGGTGATCCATGGGGATCAGTTAATCAAAATTTTCACAAAATATTCATCACGATTTGAAACAACGAGCTCACGAATCAACAAATTTGTTGAGACATTCATTTCTAACTAGACCAAAAAAAGAAATATTAAAACTTGTTGGACCCAAACTTCCAATCGTTCATTTGACATGCAGATTTACATTACAGTAGTTTAAACTCAGAAAAAAAAAGTCAAAGAATACGTTCAAGCAAAGACAATTTGAAGACGAGATGGCTATGTGTTGCATTGGGAGTAGCATAGCAGCACAGCGGCACACAGGAGGAGGAATAGCTGCTGACAAATTGTGGACGACGCCTCCTTGACAGCAACTCCGCGTGGAGATGGAGCGTCGGTGTGCCCTGGTGCCCCGAGGTACTCCGCACTCCCTGGCTTTCGCACCCTCACTCGGCTCGTGTCGCGCACGAACATAGGAACGGATGAGCAGGCCGTCGCCGCCAGCTGTGATGTCAGTGAGGGAGAAGAGAATAGAGATAAGGTTTCGAAGGCAGTTCAGCTTTTATATATGCACATGGTATTGGGCTAGTTGGGTTGCGATATTTCATGTTCCACTATTCTATTGGGTCCCCGTGATGTCCCCGCGGGTGCCAAATCACCCCCACCCCCGCCTCGTTACTATTTCGGGGATCCGCACCGCTTCCCCCGCGAGGGAAGTTTTCCCCCGTCCCCGCTCTAATCAGGTCGGGTCTCCGCGAGAATCCGCCCCCGCGAAAAAATTTACCATCCCTAGCGGCAGGTTGTTGACGGTTGAAACACGTAACAACCATCGATTCGCAAGCGTACGGACCTACACCTTTTTCACCACAGGGTGACCCCCAAGGTTCTTGTCAATCCGCTGTTGACGGATAAAAGACGTATCCCTCTATGATCTGCAAGCATACGTACCCCACTCCTTTTTCACCACGGGATTCCCAAGGTTCTTGTCAATCCACAGAGCAAGGGGATTACAAGCGTTCAATCTACTTCTACGCACTAGCTACTAAAACCCTAACTATTATTATACTAGAAAACAACTAAACTACACTAGAGAGAATGATTAAGCAATCAAGATAAAAGACACTCGCCCACGGGTCTACGATACTAGAGCATGCAATCGCTTAAAGACATGAAAACCAATCTAATCTATCGGGGTTGTGACCACGGTTTCGCCCTTTCCCTCCTCTCGTACTGTCACTACGCGAAGGTATTCATGACTAGACCTATGATGGACACGGCGTATTGAATGGATCCAAGGAAGCATTGGAGCTCATACTCCCTTTATGGCATGGTAGCTAACCTTAAGCATTAAAACACATTCAACACAAGATGATAGATAGATAATCCAACAAAGTGCGATTACATCTCAAGATCGATTACAACCCATGGACGAACAAGGAGATTACCCCATCAAAGTGCTGGACATAGCACCGTTGATCATGGTTTCCCTTCCGACGGTGTCTTCCTTCTTCTCCACGAGAGGGTGCTTCTTTCAAGGTGGTTGATCTCCCTCCGGAGATCTCCTTCCTCTCTCTCTCTCTACCTTGTGGATGGCCTCCTGGTGGGAAAGGCTCTCTCCTTGTTGATGGCGGCGCCTCCAGGGTTTTAGGTTGAAAATCCTTCGGGTGCAAGGAAAGGGGGGCCGAACCGGCCACCGAAGTGGGCTGGGTCGGCCAGCCTGGGCCGACCGGCCTGGGCCCACCTCAGCCTGGTTCGGTTGCCCCTTCGCTCCCGTGGGTCCTCATGTAATTATGCACTTTGCCCCCTCCACTTGCATGATTTTGACGATGTCATCCTCGCGTCCAAGATGGAGGTTGTCTTCGCATGAAGTTCGGTCTTTTATGCTTCAATCACCGGGGGTGTTCCTTTGTAACACTTCGGTCCTTGCCACCATTGGAAGTGATTTCATCAAGCTCATGAACACGAACAAGACTCCGTAAATTCTCCTTTGAACTTGTTGCGAATCCATCCTTTATGTCCATGTTTTTCTACATAAACACAACACTTCCAAATGCATGAATATAGATGAACTTGTTATATGATTAGTGTGCCTAGTGGCGGGTTAGTTCCATAATCAAATCCAAACCAAAGTGTAATGAACATGCTAGGTGTACCAAAATACACTGTCAACATCCGCGGAGCAAGGGGATTGCTAGAGCTTAACCAAGTACTAATATAGTTGATGGGAAACCTTTGAAGGGGGTATTAATCTAAAGGTAAAGACAATCTAACCTAAGTTATTCTAAAAAGTCTAAGGTGAAACTAGATAGCAAAGGGTGGACACAAGAGAGAGATTAAGATAGATAAGTGTTCCCTCCCTAGGGTTTAGGATCACAAGAACATGCATCTACTACATGAAAAGGGTGTTGCCTACACTAGCTTCATGGTGGTTATGCGGCTGCTAAGCCTTTTCCTTCCATCGTACTGTCACTACGCAAGGTAATCAAACACTTTCACGTATAACCGCATCTATACCTAAGCATCCATAGGGTTAAGATAATCACCACGATTACCACAAACCCTACTAAGAACAGATGTTGTACATACATATGTGAATAAAGCACTCGCATAGACATAGACCATTAAGCATCGAAAGGCATAGTGTTCATGTAGGGATCACATAACATGTATCCATCTAACCCTAGGGATGAACGAAGACATTACTCCATCATCTTACAAGGATTGAAGCACATAGGGGTGATGAAGACTCCGGAGAACGTCGTCGATGAAGATGGTGGCGATGAAGCTTGGGAACACCCCTAGGCCAGCGGCTTGGAGTCCTCCTCTTGCTTCCTTCCCTCTGTCGGCGTTGATCCTTGCGACGAGCTCATCCAACTCTCTCCCTCATCTTGCGGTGGTTGTTTTCTGGTGAATGGCGTCGGTAGAATGATTTGTTCGATGTGGCGGTGGACGGAGGAAGAGGCAATAAATAGACGAACACCTAGGGCAAAGGGGGCGCCGAACCGAGCCTGGAGTGGGCTGGGCCGGTCGGCCCAGGACGGCTAGCCCAGGCCTGTTTCAGCCCGGTTCGGCGTCGGTTTCCTCCCCGGTTGCTTCTCGTGTGATTCCTTATTTGTGTGCACTTGCATGTGGGCCTAAGACGTCGTTTCCTTCACGGTTAAGGCTTGAATCCTTGCTATCCAAGCTTCTCTATTTTCTAGTTGAGTCCCTGAAGACTTGCACATTGACGCTTCGGTCCTCAGGTCATTTGGAGTCATGTTCACCGCGTGTCTTGACTCTTGTCGGGCTTCATGATCTTCTTCCAAAGTGCTTGGTGAACTTATCCCGAAAGTCTCCTATATAGCGTAGATTTCCTGTGTAAACCATAAACTCCAAAATTGACATGCAAGAGTGAACTTGTTATATCATTAGTGTGCCTAGTGGCGGGTTAGTTGCAAATCATAATTGAAACCAATGCATAACAAGTACTCTAGGTTAACGGAAATTCACCGTCAACACAGGTTCTTGATGATGAAGAGGTCGTCTGTTTCTCCTCCCGTGTGGCACACGAGTCGATAGTTCTCGAGCCACACGCTGGGGTTGGTGTCCCCGTCGTACCACGGTACATTGGTCGGAGCCCGGAAACACGAGGGTAACCTCACCTCCCGAACGCTCTGGCCAAAGGCTCGTGGATCCCTCTGGTTCGGCAACCAGCTGCGGTCATGGTCGTCATCACTGTCGTAGCGTGGAGCGCGCCCTCAGTCATCGTGGTGGCACGAGCGGTTGTTGCGATAGTTGTCGACGCTCCTGGCCTGTCGGTGAGCCTCGATGGTGTTCCACGCGTCACAATTAGGACCGAACCAGCTCTTGACTGTCGATGTTGCTGCCCCGCCCCCTTCTCCACGATCCTATTGTCGAGAGGGAGGCGAGTTTGGGCTGTGCGCGGATAGCGCTCCCGCTCAGCCACGCTCCAACCGATGGCATGAAGCGAAGCTTTCCGCTTGTTGCATTGCTGCTGCTTCGAATAGCGCCTTTAGCTACTGGCGTACTCGCTTTTCCTCAAAGGTCGCTACCTCTGGACAGCCGCGCAACAATATGGCTACAGTGGTGAGGTTCTGTGATGTCAGCCTGAAGAGCAGCGGGGCATCACCGTCAGTGTTGGCGTCGACGTTCGTGCCCTTGTTGGTGCGTCGGTCATTGTCTCGCATACGTCCTCGGGCTGGCAGCGTCGGGGTGAGGGCTCGAGGTTGTTCAGCAGCTGGACGGCGCTCCTGCCGCTCATCGTTCCCCTCATGGGGCTGCTCCTACACCAGGACCATATGTGGGGCCGGCAATGGTGCGGGCTGCTGGTCGTGGGGCTCTGGGTCCTGTCCCAGCTCCTGATGAAGGATGGCCACCTCTTCGTCGAGCTGGTGTCTAGCCTCCGCAAGCTCATCGAGTTGTGCCCTTCGTTGGGCATCGGTGGTGCGGTGCCACGGCGCTGGCTCCGGGTCGGAGCTGCTCGAGGCCGAGGCCACACAGATGTTGCATTCGTGCGTGGGGTCGCGTGACCGCGTGGTCGGTGTCCTCCGGGCTGCTGCAATTCCGGAGGCAGCGCCGGGCGTGCGCAGGCTGTTAACGTAGGCTGTCATCGGGTCGTCCGGGAGGCCGAGTTGTCCACGGGGGTACATGGTGGTGTACCGCTCCATGAACTCCCCCCAGGTGAGCGGCTCGGCTCCGCTTTCCTGGAAGGCAAGGTCGGTGAGGTAGTATGCGGCGAACCTAAAACATTCCTTGTTGGTTTTGGCCCCAACATGGTCATGATCGTCTCATCTGAGAAGCCTCGGACGAACACCGCGCGTCCCGCCGCCCCCGTCAGGACGTTGGGACGGGGTGGCTAGGCGAAGGTACGCATAGCAACGGACTCCGCCGGCCCTGTGTAGACGAAGCCGAGGGAGCCGAAGCGCAAGGTGGCACCAGGGGTCAACGGGACCCTGTGGCCCTCCATCCGATCCGCTGGTGAAGTTCGTCGAGACACACGATGTGCCCCTATGTAGCGCGCCAACTGTCGGGGTTCTCTACCACCGGCAGTAAATTTCTGTCTATCGTGTGTCGGGCTCGGATGGTTAGCACAAGAGACAACGGGATTTATACTGGTTTGGGCCTCCAAGGAGTAATACCCTACGTCCTGTGTCGATCTGCCATGTTCCCGTGCTAGGGTTGTTTGTAATAGAGGTTACAAACTGGTCGGGAGAGGGTATCGGACCCAGGTCCCTTAGAATGAGTGTTCCGTTCGTCGGCTAACCCTTGTGACGGTTGCCCTCCTCTCCCTTTTATAGATGCAAGGGGAGGAGCAACAAGGGGAAAGAGAATAAGAGTGATAGTGTCGATCACTGAGATGTCCTCTTGCGCGTCATTGTCCCTCAGGACGCATTGAAGTGGAGTTGCATTGTATTGTCGTGGAAGTCGCCGCGTGGCCAGGCAGGGTTGTTCACTCCGAGATGCCTGGCGCTCCTTCCGAGTAGTTCAACAGCGACTTAGTCTGTCCGAGCACTGGACTAGCCCGTCACGTTAAGACCTAACCATAGGCCTGACCTCGTCATAAGTGGTGCTTGAGTGCCTCGGGTGGAGCTTGCGTGCTGTAGGGTTGGAGATGATGGCAATGTGACAGCTGCGCAGCCGAGCAGGGCCGTATTAAGGCTCCTGTCGGGGCCAGCTGCCCGCGCCGGCCGCTAGTTGGTGCGTTTGCATGGTGCGGAAAATCGGTCCCTCACGCGTCACGGTGGAAGTGTTCTCTCTCGGGGTCGCGCCGCGTGGCGTGGCCCATGCCTTAGTCGGAGGCGAAGACTCGTCATACAAGGCGGAGATTGTCGTGCGAGGCGGAGACTTATCGTGCGAGGTAGACACTTATCATACGAGGCGGAGATTTGTCGGAAGGGGTCCCTCTAGTGGGGAACTGGTCGGAGATGTTCCCGATTGGTCGGGAACAGGCCGTCTTTACCAGTGATGGTCTTGATAGGGGTCTTTGGTCCTCCTTGTCTTGAATCTTGGCCTTCATGTTGTCAATCTTAGCCTTCACATTGTCGATGGTGTCAGAAGATTCCATCCCGTGAGAGATTATCTTGCCGTCAAAAGGGGGCCCTAATCTGGGCCCTCGCCAATATATGACAACATGTATATGTTTATCATTATAGGTATGCTAAAACATCAAAATTATGAGGATGTGGACATATTATATGTATTTATGCATCAATTGTCATCGATTTTAGATTTTTTTGCTTAGTGGGCTAATGGGCGGCCTGGCCCACCTAGAACGCGGGTTGTTGGGCTGGCACAGCCAACATATGCCACAACCAGGTCGGGCTTGGGCCTATAAGGTGGCATGATGGGCTGTCCGGCCTATTCCGCCAACATGGCCGGGCCGATGTAGGTCGGGCCTAAACAGGCCGGGCCTAAACAGGCTGGGCCAGGTCGGGTCGGGCCGCCTGTTGGCCATCTATATCCGTGAGAGTACAATGCTCCATTACTAATCTTTACACCAATTTGAATGTGCATTTTACCTCGTACCCTGATATTTGATCAAACTATTTTCAGCTTAGTAATCATGCAGATGAGGCAATTGTCGTCATCATTGGTGTTGCTCCCTACCGAGATGAACGTTGACGTTGTCGGCCACCTCGTTGTTACCGTGGAGCAGGCCATGGATGACCTCTACAGCCTACAGGCGACCTGTCAGGAGATGTGTCGTGTGTGCAAGAACACGACCATCGGTCGGCGCGTGGAACTAGAGTGATTTGTCATTGAACTGCAGTGAAACGGTCGCAAGGGCTATGACACCCTCCTCGATTGCCTGACCCACATCAGAAACCCAGAGCCCTGCTTGTTGTCCGAGATGGACATCATGTTCGGGGAAAACTACAGCTCCCGATCATCCACCACTAAGCTCGAGAAGGCCACCTAGGCCAGGCACAATGTGGCGGACTACATAGCCGCCATGGTCCTCTACATGTCCAATGGCAGCACCGGCGACGATGACGCTGCGAGGCGGTACATCAGACAGGTCGAGGGTGACGAAGAATCGGAGGCAGGGACAGTGATGATGATGCGGACGAACAAGGGGTGCCTGCGTGTGACGCCCCAGGTTTTCAGCCAGGTTTATTAACCCTAATGAACCAGGTCAACCGAGTTGACTTTGGTCAAACAATGGTCAACCTGGGTCATCACCTCGAAAACATCCCCGACAACCCCTAATGACACCCCTTGGTCAACTCATGGTCAAGGTTTGGTCAAAACCCTAGTCAAACCCCTTAAACACCCTTTGCCCTCCAGTGTCAGCCGGAACTTTTGCCGCGTTCTCCAAATTTCACCTAAACACTTCAAAATGTACCAACACAAAAGTTGTGTGTTTTGTCGAGGGACAAAACTTTCATGTTGAGTGGCATTTGAGATTTGAAGCCTAAATAGGTGAAAAATGTAAGTCAACACCCAGAGTCACTATTCACTGGCGCCCAGAAAACTGCCAATTTGGCATGCTTTTTGTGCACAAACAGTGCAGAAAAGGACCCTATGCCTTTTACAAAAGTTGTAGAGCAATGCAAGATCTACAACTTTGGTATTCAAATGTTTGTCCACTTCAGTTCAAAAATTTTGAGAAAAACTCGCCTAAACAGTACTAGACCGAGTTGGGTTGGCACTCTGGCGCTCCAGAGCGCACACGCCCGCGCCGGCGTCGGCGCGCCGCGCCACGGTCCGCCGGGTCCGCACGTCGAGGCCGGTCCTTGGTCCGTCGGTCCATGCGCCGCTCCCGGAACCGCCATGCGACCGCCCCGCGCTCTCCCCGGTCCGTGCGCGCCGCGCGTCCACGCCGTGCCGCCCAAGCAACGGCCACACCGCCGTACACGGCCTACGCCCACACACGTCGCTGCCGCTCCACTGCCCATGCCGCGCCCTGTACTTCCTCCACTCGCCTTGGTGTGCAAGCAAATTTTCCCACCGACACGACGCTCGGCTATAAAAGCACATCACCGTCCTTCACGCGAGGGAGCACAGCACCAACAGGCCGCCATTGCCGCCACCTCTGGTGCCACGGTGAACCCCGTGCTCCGGCCGTGTTGCTACCAAAACCGTGCTACCAATACCTTCCCTAGGACCGACTGGAGCTCCCACACTCGCTTGCTGTCCAGGCCAGGCCGCCGGCTTGCCGGAGCAAGGCCTCCAGCGGCCGCCGCTGCCGGCGTCCGCCGTGCCCACCCGCCGGCCCTCTCCCCGCCGCGTATAAGCACATAAATCGCTCCCTTGTGACCCCTAGACCCTCCCCGGCTACTTCCCTGACCAAGGCCGCCGGTGAGGTCGCCGGAATCCGGCCGACCGCGTCGCCCCCTTGCCCCTGGACTACATTGCTTACTCTGACTTCCTTCCAGGGGTGTAATTGTGAACCAGGGGCATAACTGTGAACACCCAAAACTTTCCAAGGGTCTGTTTGCGAAATGAATCTCACCCCTTTTGTGTGTTTTAGTTGTAACTTTGAAAAATTGTATAAAATCAAAGAAAACTCCAAAAATTGCAAACCCAATTTGTTGTGCTCTATGTAACTAGATCTACAACTTTCTCAAAGCATGTATATACTTTTGAGCTATAAGTTTTGCTTGAAAAATTGAAATGTGAAATACCTAGATCTGTGATTCTGCAAAATCCATACATGATATTGAGCTGGATTCTGGATATGTTGTGAGCACTAGCATGTGTAGGTCCTGTGCCAAAAATTGCACAAAGTTACTGAAGATATCTTTTTATATGATTTATCTTGTATTATTGTCAAATCTGCCTAGATGATTTTTGTAGTTTAAAATATAAATATTTTTGAGCCCTACTTTCGGCTATCATCTTGTAATTCTGAAATGCACCTCTGGTAAATTTATCATGATTTTATCACTGTTAGAAATATTTATTCCTGATTTATGCTTGTTTTTAATCATAAATGTGTAGATCAAGATCTATAAAGGCTATAGATGTGTTTGTTGATTTCCTAGACTTGCTTTAGACCAGAGCATGTGTAGGAGAAAGTTTGGGTCCAGAAGTGTTATATTTATTTTTATATGCATTTATCTTTTTTATGGTGAATAGAAATGCTATAATTGATATATTTATTTTTATGGCTTAAGCAAGTGTGCATGTGTGATTAGTGGTTGGTCTTAGACTCACTGAGATCAGGGAGCACCACTCTTGGTGTCTTATGATTTATTTTGTTGCAAAAAAGTGAAAGAACCTTTGTAGGTTTAATAGTGAAATTAATTGGAAAATCACAACTCTTAGCTGAGGACTTTGTGTTTGTGTTGAGAAACTTGCTAACAAGTTTATAACCAACCCCTTTCTGTTTTGTGAGAATTAAATTAATTTACTTGTATATATAGGTACACAGTCAATATTAAAAAGTCTAGATAATAAAGCAACGCATATTGCTCCTTTATAGGAAGAGTATGCTGAATGTATTATTATCTAGGTGAATGTGGTCAACCAAGCACCCAATAGTTGTCATGTGTTGTTTTAGTGATTAATTAAATCAAATGGTCACTTAAGTCTTGCATTTGCATCCTCCGTGTAGAAGTTCCCGACGGTAGATACACGCTCGTGCCAGTGGACGTGAACGGGGGAGCGGGAGGAGACGTGCACTACGTCACCGTAGAGCAAGACCCGGGCCAAAATCCGGAAGTTTGTCTAACTGCTTGTGCCAACGAAGGCAAGCTCCGGTTATTCATTAACCTATGAGTTTCATTAAACTTTTGAATTTATCTTTGTTATCTTATGTGCATTTATGTTCAGGAGTGGATTGAAACCCTAGTTGCATGATCCTTAAGTACCCATGATCTTTTACTAGCACGTTAGGTCGCTAGTGGCTATGCTCTAAGGATCTGGTACAAGTCGAGTGATGTTCGTCACTCGCGAGAATAGGATTTCCTTTTTGGAATCACCCCTTTGTATAAATGGGTTGCTCATGTCGTAAGAGCATGGGATTTGGGCTCCAGTCCAGTGGCTTCGTGGGCTAATCTTTTGAACGTACTAAGCACTTGTCGGGAATGGGACCGGTAAGCCTAGTACCTTAATGAGACGGCACGGGATTTTACTACTACTACTCTCGATTCGTCTCTTGCCCGGCTTGCAACCAGGAGGAGGGTACTTGTGTGAGGTTGGGAGTACTAGGTGGGGCATGCCAGATAGCCTTGTACCCGGGACTGTAGGCTACTATCCCAACCCGAGGATTTTTTGGGAACCGTTTGGTCGGTGTCGGCTCTGTTGGAGCACTGCTCCGTGTGTTTAAGTTTACCTTGCAAGGGTTTATGAATCAATCGATTGTCGGCCTCTCACCGTTATCCAAGACTGCTTAATCAACTGGCCATGGTATCCCTTAATGATGGAACTATGTGAAATCTTCTACGTGAATTAATTGTATTGTACAATTCTTGATTGTATTAGTTGCTCATGGTAGTAATGGTAATCTCACTAGAATCTGAGCTAAAATAGTTAAAGTAAGGATCCATGATCCTAGTTGCTTTTTGGCAAAACAAACCCACCAGCCAAAAGCCCTACATGTCTAGAGGTAACTTTTGACGGGTAAGTCTTGCTGAGTACTAGTATACTCAGCCTTGCTATAATTGTTGTTTTCAGGTGAAGTTGTTTGGCCTGGTGAGATTCCACCCGGCTGGGAGCTGGAATGGGTGGATGATGACGCCGAGTAACGGCATCACGGATGGCCTCAAGTGATGTCATATCGTATCGCTATTAGTACTTCTGCTGTATTAATAAAACTCTAAACCATTTACTTTTATGTCATGAAATGTGATTTGTAATAATGGACCCTACGGGGAGATTGGTATTAATTAGTAAGGCACTCTAGACTCTCCTTCGTGGGAGTTTAATGCATACGTTCGATCCTCTCTGTGTTTCCAAGTGATTTACCGGGTGTAAACCCGGCAACACTCAACGGGATGATTCTTTATTATCGCTCAATGACCAAAAGGAGTGGTTTAGGCGATCGTACAGAATTATCTCAGGTGGGGTTGTCACACTGCGGTATCGTGAGGCAGCCTCAGAGGTAATCCAGTGAGTGATGTGGTGCCAGCGAGCAACGCGGGGGCGCTAGTGGCACGCAGCAATCATCAGTGCTCAGGCGGCCTCTGCTTCAAGATGAGTTGGGGAGAATAGTTACATTTTTGTAACGAGGAATGTAGAATTCATGCCAAATGTGATCTGTTCTTTAGCAAAATAATTGGATATCTGCATCAAACTAATTAACCTTTGACATGGTTGACACGCCAGAGTGATTTTGGATATCTTTTGTTTCTAGATCAATTCCCTGATATCTACTCTGTCTCTATCTATCTTCCTTGGCTCCTGTGTAGCAATATTTATTCACACACGTGTTGACGTGATGGAAACCAACTTTTAGTCCTCCCCTGTTTATTTACCACGGCTAGTAGTTGGAATAGTGCATCACAATTTGGAGAGGTGGAAAATCAATATTGGACAATTAAAAATAAATAATGTGATCTAATTTTCACTCTCTCAGAAACTACGAAATCTGTAATTAGGTTTTTCCCAATTCAAAACAAGCAACTTTTACCGGGAAAGGGAGGAAATTTTTTGTCTGGTCAGTTCATGATTTATAAACACAAACATTTGTCCCCTTATTGTGCTTATGTTATATTTTTTGTGTCACTTCCAGTAAAGGGCCAAAAATATTTCTCTGCCTTGTTTATGTATCCTAAACCCAAACATTAGGTTTTGCCCGGGTTGTATTACCTATCTCACTGCTTCATTTCATTTTGTTGTTACCAAACGTGCCTCGTCAACAAGGAAAAATTAAACAGTGGATGAAAGTTCGGATCAGCTTGGTTGTCTTCATGATGCTTGCCTAGTAACCAAATCTTGGAATGCAAATCTTTGCTAGATGGGGACAACAAATCTATCTAGTGTTCGTTCCCATGTAGTGTACACTAGATAGAGTAGACACGGATTTACTGAAAGCCAATTTGTTGCCCATCACTTCAATATGCTCTAGCAAAACCACGGCTTCACATTCGAATTGTGCCCGTATTTGGCTCTCCCTAAGAAGCTATGATATCATAGCTCACCTTGTCCAAATTTAAAACAAGCATCTTTTGCCATCAAATGATGAAAACTATTTCTCTAGTCTACTCATGTTTCGTAAATCCAAACATCCGACCTCCTTTTGTGCCCATCTTGTATTTCCTATCTCATAGCAAATGTTTTAGTACGACTATATAATGTTTCATAAACCAAAATAACTGGTCTTGTGGCAACATTCGATCTCATCATGTTCAAGTGAATTAAGTTTGCTCCAAGTTTAATGAGATTGCAAATTACGCACCTAGGACATTTTCTTGGTACGACCCCTAATGCGACCCTGCACCTTTCCCTTGGCAAATGAGATCTATTAATATATACTAGAAAACACTTTTGCATCTTCTCCTCAACACAAGAAAACCCCATCAGCATCTCCTCCTCTCGGCGCAAGAATACCCCATCGGCATCTCCTCCTCTTTGCGCAAGTACTGTCATCCTCTCTCCCAAATCAATTAATTTTCTTTGTTCTCGTTGACACCATTTTTTGGAAAAATGGGTCAAAAAATGGTAAACAGAGGAAGATGATGAAAAGCAGAGCACAATCGGCCGATTGAAGGAAGAGGAGAACGGTCAACACGATTCGTCGATGGTCAAAAGGACCTAACCTGACAGTAGGCCAGATGGTCAAGACGATCGGCCGATGGTCAACTAGGAAATCGGCCGATAAGGAAAAAGAGAAGGCGGCAATCAATGAAATACGCCAAATGGAAAGTACGGTGGAGGCGGGTCAGTCCACGATTGGCGACAAAAAAATACCTCCTATTCCACCTCAAAGGCCAAATCCCACTCCACCTCAGAGATTGGCTCAGCATCCGATGCTTGGGATGCCTGTGCAAACCGCTCCGCAACAGCAACCAATGCTTGGGATGCCCATACAGACAGCCCCACCTCAACAGTCAACGACAATGCAGGTTGTCTTAACCCCGGCTAGTACAGTGGCTCATACAAGGTCTTCACCTCAACAGCCGATCAACCAAGGAGCAGTAGGGCAGCCAATATTTCCACAAGTGGATTTTGCACAATTGTTGCAAACACTTCTGAATCAATTGGCTATTTCGAGCCAGTTGAGTACACAGCAAATAGCCCCATCGGCTAACTAGTCGATTGAACGGGTTACACCTGTTACAGGTCATTCAAACGCTCAAGGTTCTACTGAGGCAAGGACAGCTCCAAATCCAAAAGCCAGAATCTTAGAAAAACAACCTCCAGAAACTCCAGCTGAGATTCAAGCAATTGAGCAAGTGGCTACAGAGTTGAAATCTCATATGAAGCAGGATTTAATTAACCACCTTTCAGAGACGCTACTGGAGCAATATGGGATAAAGCCCAAGCAGCAGTCCTGCATGTATAGGACGTCGTATCCCTCTGGTTATCATCAGATATCGTTCTCTTCAAGGTTCAAAGTGCCAGACTTCACCAAGTTCTCTAGGCAAGATGAAATGTCCACTATGCAGCACATCACTCGGTTCATCATCCAATGTGGAGAAGTAGGGAATGTTAATCCACTCAGGACACAGTTGTTCTCTTCACCTCTATCAGGGCTGGCATTCTCATGGTTTACATCACTACCGGCTAATTCCATCATCAAGTGGTCTGATTTGGAACGGCAATTCCATAATTATTTCTTCTCTGGCATCAATGAGATGAAAATCACTGATCTGACCAGGCTCAAGCAAAGGAACGATGAAACAGTAGTTGGATTCGTTCAGAGATTTAGAGAAGACAGAAACAAGTGCTACAGTCTAAATCTAGGGGACAAGCAACTAGCTGAGTTGGCTTTCCAAGGTCTCTTGCCAACCTTGAGGGAGAAATATGTGTCACATGAATTTGAAAGCCTCGGCCAGTTGATCGGTCGGATGAGTCAAGAAACAGCCAAGTCCTATGAACCTAGAAGGAATTTTCAGAAGAAGGTGTCGTATGTGGACTACTCTTACTCAGAAGATGAAGACAATATGATAGGGCTCGCAACAAGAAGACAGTGTACTGTCCCTTTGGCAAGAAAGAGCAAGAGAAATTCGGCTTTGACATTACTAAGGCCGATAAGATATTTGATTTGTTGCTTTAGCAGGGGCAAATTAAACTCTCAGTTCCATACCATACCATCTGCAGAAGAACTAAAAAAGATGAAGTATTGCAAGTGGCACAATGCAACGTCACATGATACCTATGATTGCAAAATCTTCAGACAATAGATCAAATCAGCTATTGATCAAGGGAGGCTTAAATTTGAAACTCCTACCAGAGCTGAAAAGCTGATGAAGATTGATCAGCACCCCTTCCCAACTAACACAGTTGAGGTGTCTAGCAAAGACACATCACGAGTTAAGTTGCTGACATCCGATTTGGCTCAAAATAAAGGAGTCGTTGATCCCAAAGTACAAGTAATCGCTGTTGATGTCAAAGGGAAAGGGTTACTACTTGAAGAAGGAGATTTGAAGCCACGCCGGCCTGTTACGTCCCAGATGTTGATCAACAAGTTCCAGCGTCGATAAGAGAAGGTGAAGGAAAGAGAAGAGTGGGCATGGCGCAATGAAGGACACTGGAGGTGTCCGTTCTTCAAGTATTGTTGGGAAAAAGGGATCAAGCTATCGACG
Organism: Cenchrus americanus; assembly: GCA_947561735.1. Classification (NCBI taxonomy): domain Eukaryota; kingdom Viridiplantae; phylum Streptophyta; class Magnoliopsida; order Poales; family Poaceae; genus Cenchrus; species Cenchrus americanus. The sequence continues at coordinate 110,065,091 of OX387240.1, forward strand.
GTAGAAAACTGTCCAGAGTGCAACAGGGCTTACAATAATGGCAACTCATCCAAAAGGGCTTGCTTTGATGACAGAAGACCTGCAGCCAAGGATCACCGTGGATTTGACAATCAACGGGTCTCAGTTCACGATCGGCTGGGGGGCAAAGCCAGTGTTCACAATCGGCTGGGGGCAAGGCCATCGTTCATGATCAGCTGGGAGCCGAGTCAATGAAGAGTCAAACGATCGGCTAGAAGAGATGGCCGATTCTCTGGTCCCTGATGAGGATATTATGTGCCGGACTCCTGAACATCGACGCACATTACAACTGGATGATGAAGGATCAAGCCAAACACGTAAGAAGCCTCATGCACAATGGTGTCCAATGGCTTGACCAAATCCCAGAAGAGAAGAGTCCAGCACCTACGTCAGCTAGGACAACATGAAGAAGCAGAGAGACTTGTGCTAGACAAGAAGAAGGTTCGGTCTAAAGTCTGGCACCCAAAGCTTAAGGCCCATGATGAACAAGACGACAAACCACGAGCTGATGTAAACATGGTTGTCTTCCTACCAAAAGAGTTCATGGCTCCAGTTGATTCAGATGTGTCCGATGAGGAGCTTGGCATGGCTCAGTTGACATTGGAACCTAAACAAGCTATCTTTGAGAAGCCATAAGATGGAAAAAGACAACACTTGAAGGTTTGACATTAATGGGAAACCAGTCACTAGGATGCTCGTGGATGAAGGAGCAGCAGTTGACTTAATGCCATATATGTGCAAGATTGGGAAGTCTGATGAAGATTTAACCCAAACCGACATGATGTTGGTGGATTTCGAAGGTAACGTCTCTCCAGCTCAAGGAGCAATTTGCGTGGAGCTCACCATCGGCAGTAAGACCCTTCCAACCGCTTTCTTTGTCATGAAAGGGACGGGATCTTATAATCTACTGATGGGTCGGGATTGGATACATGTCAATTGTTGTATACCATCTACAATGCATCAATGCATCATCCAATGGATTGGAGATTCAGTGGAGGTGGTGCAAGGAGAAACCTCCTTGATGGTAGCAGCTACAGAAGCACAAGGATGAAATCATGGGATACCAAGTATCTCAAAGTGTCCTATTTTGGACTAAAGCCGGTTCAAGCAGACGGCTCTGCTGACGAGGCTTAATGGATCAATTCATTGAAGATGAAGGGAAACTTGGGCATGGGTTCACGTCAGCTGATAAACTAGAAAAAGATGGATCTTGGAGATAGAAGTAAACCAAGGCTGACATACATCAATGCCAAACTAGAAGAAGAATATAAGAAAGAATTGATCACATTACTGAAAGAATTCACGGATTGCTTTGCTTGGGAATATTATGAGATGCCTGGTTTAGATTGTTCCATTGTTGAGCATCGATTACCCATCAAGCCTGGATATCGACTGTTCAACAACATCCAAGGTAGTGTAATCGAAAGATTTATCCTGATATAAAAGCCGAGATAACTAAGTTACTCGAAGCTGGTTTTATTCGGCAATGTCGGTATGTCGAATGGATTTCCAATATAGTCCCTGTCTACAAGAAAAATGGCAAGCTACGTGTGTGCATTGATTTCAGAGATTTAAACAAAGCTACGCCGATCGATGGATATCCAATGCCAGTAGCCGACACATTAGTCAACGCTGATGTAGGACACAAATTCATCAGCTTCATGGATGGTAATGTTGGATACAATCAAATATTCATGGTCATAGAAGACATTGCAAAAACCGCTTTCAGGTGCCCTAGCCATGTTGGGTTGTATGAGTGGATTGTCATGACCTTTGGATTGAAGAATGTTGGTGCCACTTATCAAAGAGCCATGAATTACATATTCCATGAACTCATCGGCAAGATAGTAGAAATCTACATTGATGATGTAGTTGTCAAGTCGAAGAGCTACAAGGAACACTTGGCAGACTTACAAAAAATGTTGCAAAGCACAAGGAAGCATGGTTTAAAGATGAATCCTAATAAATGTGCTTTCAGAGTTCCAGCTGGTCAGTTCTTGGGTTTCCTAATACACGAAAGGGGAATCGAAGTAGGCCAGAAGTCAATCAGTGCGATTGACAATATAAAAGCGCCAACAAACAAGAAAGAGCTCTAGTCATTAATTGGCAAAATCAATTTCATCAGAAGGTTTATATCTAACCTATCAGAAAGGATTCAACCATTTACACCTCTACTGAGCTCAAGGCCGATCAGAAATTCATATGGGGAGAAGAGCAGCAAAAAGCTTTAGATAATGTCAAGCATTATCTAAAATCTCCTCATGTCCTAATGCCTCCTCAAGATAAGAAGCCGTTCAAGTTATACTTATCGGCTAATGAGCAGGCTATTGGATCGGCCCTCGTGCAGAGTTTGAAGGAAAAGAACAAGTTGTGTATTTCGTGAGCAGAAGACTTTTAGACGTAGAAACAAGATATTCAGCAGTGGAAAGACTATGGTTGTGCTTATATTTCTCATGCACAAAGTTAAGACCTTATCTATGAACTGTTGAATGCATCGTGGTGTGCAAAGATGATGTGGTCAAATACATGCTATCGTTACCAATCTTGAAGGGTAGGATTGGAAAATGGATCTTAGCTTTGTCAGAATTTGACCTAACATATCAATCGGCCAAAGCAATCAAAGGACAGGTAATGGCCGATTTGGTAACTCGGCATTGTGGGTTTGGGGTTGCAGTCATAGAACCTATTCCATGGACTATGTTCTTTGATGGATCATCATGTGGAGCAGGAGCTGGGATCGGTATCATCATTATTTCACCTCAAGGAACAAGTTATGAGTTTTCTATCCCAATTGAAAAGACTTCAACAAACAATCAGGCAGAGTATCAAGCAGTGCTCAAAGGGATAAAACTACTATGAGAGGTCAACACAGAAGTCATTGAGATATTTGGAGATTCTCAACTCGTGATAAATCAATTGGCATGAGAATATGAATGCAAAGATGACATATTAAGGGTTTATCATGAGGAATGCCTTCAGTTACTCTGAGAGTTCAAAATAGTGAGACTTGAGCATATCCCTAAAATTCACAACAGTGAAGTTAATCGGCTGGCCCAAGGGGCATCAGGATATCGGCCGATTCTAACTGTGGAGTTATCAGCTAAAGATTGGAGGAAAGAAATAATAGATTATCTGAAAAATCCATCCAAGAAAGTTGATAAACAACTGAGGTACAAGGCCAGTAAGTATGTTCTACTGGAAGATGAGCTGTATTATTGTACCATTGATGAAGTTTTGCTCAAATGTCTCAGTGAAGAAGAAGCTAAAGTTTTGATGGGAGACATTCATGAGGGGGTCTATGGAGTTCATCAGTCAGCATTTAAGATGAAATGGATGATCAGGAACAATAGTTATTATTGGCCAACAATATTGGAAGACTGCTTCAAGTATTACAAAGGATGCCAAAGTGTTAGAAGTTTGGAAGCATTCAAAGAGTTCCAACATCAGCGATGAACCCAATAATCAAACCATGGCTGTTCAGAGGTTGGGCAATCGATTTGATCGGACATATACCCACCATCAAGCAAAGGTCATAAATTTGTGTTGGTGGCTACAGATTATTTCACAAAGTGGGTTGAAGCCATCTCAATCAAGACTGTGACGTCAGGCAATATGATTGATTTTGTCAATGAACATATTGTCTATCGGTTTGGTATACCTCAAACTATCACAGTCGATCAAGGATGTCAGTTCACCTCAGGAGTTTGAGGAATATGCAAATTCTTTAGGGATCAAACTGCTAAATTCATCTCCCTATTATGCTCAGGCAAATGGACAGGCAGAAGCAGCAAATAAAGGCATCATCAAATTGATTAAACGCAGGATTGATGAAAGTTCTTAATGATGGCATATGGTCCTTAATGAAGCACTATGGGCATACAGGATGGCATGCCACAGAGCGACCAAGGTATCACCATATCAATTGGTGTATGGTCATGATTCCGTACTACCCTGGGAGTTGAAAACTGGATCCAGGAGAACTTCTTTACAAGATCAACTACCGGTCGATGATTATTCAGCTATGATGAAGGAAGAATTAGAAGATCTTGCTGGTAATCAATTGAGAGCTTTAGAGAATATTGAAAAGAATAAAAGAAGGGTAGCCCGATGGTATGACAAGAAGGTTAAAGGTAAAGAATTTGCTGAAGGAGATCTGGTATGGAAACTTATTTTATTGATTGGCTCTAAGGATCCTAAATATGGGAAATGGTCACCTAATTGGGAAGGACCATATCGGATCAGTCAATGCGTACCAGGCAATGCATATATATTGGAGACTTTGGAAGGAGAGACGTTTGCCAGAGAATTGAATGGAAAATATTTAAAGAAATATTATCCAAGCATATGGGTGGACACATAGTCCAGTCTGAGCCTAAACGGCCGATTTGAGACTCAAGTTGCAGTCGATCATAGGAAAATTCGTCTTCAGTGACAAAAAGATGAATCATCGAAGCATGTTCGGTTATGGCCGATGTACAAATCGCCCTTAGAATAAAAATATATTTTTTCTCTCATCTTCGATTACAATGATGGCATCACAAGTACAAATCTGAAGAATACATTTGAAGGTAACTCAGATCTATTACATCACTCATCGACGAATCAGGAGATGGAGACGAAGAAAGAGAAAAACAAAAAGAAAATGCACATTTGACGAAGATGAATCACCAGATGGGGTAATTCCTCCCATCAATATTGTTGGGAAAGAAGACATGGGATTGTTCTTCTTTCTACAACGTCCAAGGACAACCCCTGCCCTTCTCCACCAGCTGAAACACCCAAGCTGCATCACAAGGCTTCTTCTAGCTGTTGGACCTCCTAGCTTCACAAAGGGAGGCTAGAGAGAGGAGTATGTTTTGGACAGTTTCACAAGAATTCTTCTAGCAATCTTGAGTTAGAAGTGGAGAAATAATCGAAGAGTAAGAGTCTAAAGCTCCCTAGACCTATATCTCGAGCCATGGTCGAAGGAATGCGGTCTCCATGAAGGCATATAGATGGTTATTTATATCCAGAGCGTCGGAAGAGATAGAGATGAAGGAGCCAGAAAAGATGGAAACCTAAAACGCCAGATCCGGTAAAAGGGGGAACAGATAACCCGTGGATGACTCAGTTTCCAAAGGATGACCGATTCAGAAGAATCACCCTAAATAAAGGATGACTCATATATACTTAAACAATCAGAAGTTTCTCTATCGTGTCGACAGACTGCAGAGCATGGTTCACAGACATCATCTGCCCAATATCACAGACGGAGTCTACTAGATCACTAGCAGTACTCAAGAGGAATGCTATTTTGAGTTAAAGTCTGTCAATGGCCAGTGGTGATCATCGGTGCTCGCAGAGTTTTCCAGGGGAAGATACCTCTCATACCTATAAAGCTGAAAGAGTTAACACCTACATCAGGAAAAACCCAAGGTTGATACAAAGAACCTACGGGTAAAAGAGTGAGTTTTGTAGGAGAGGGGAACGAGAGATGCCAAAGAGTCACATGGTGAACAACCCCGAAGGAAATAGATGGAAAGGATGAGACATATCAATGGAGATTGATTAGGTCAATCATGGGAAGATTTGACTATTACTCAAGAAATATCAAGCAAATTTCAGAGCAAAGGGATCATTTACTCCAAAACTGGGGGGCATGTGTTGACACCGTTTTTTGGAAAAACAGGTCAAAAAAGGGTAAAGAGAGGCAGCCAATGAAAAGCAGAGCGCAATAGGCCGATTGAAGGAAGAGGAGAACAGTCAACACGATTCACCGATGGTCAAAAGGACCCAACCTGATAGTAGGCCAGATGGTTAAGACGATCGGACGATGGTCAACCAGGAAACCGGCCGATGAGGAAAAAATAAGGCGGCAATCAAAAAAATACGTCAGATGGAAAGAACGGTGGAGGTGGGTCAGTCCACGATTGGCGACGGGTCAAGGGTCAGTTTTTAGAAGGTCTTAGACTACTTCGAGAGTTCCTTTCTATTTTTAGTAGTTCTTGTCTTTAGATACAAGTAAACAGTACCGTAATCGGCTAGGAGTCGGGTTTGTCCCCAAGACATAAATAGCGACCATGCGTGGTCAGGAAAATGTGTACACACCAATATCAAACAAACCACCTCCAGGCAAACCCTTTACTTTTACTGCATCTACTTTACAGCATCTACCTTTACATCATCTACTTTTTGGCGACTTCGCCATTACATTTTTCTCTTTTCTACAATGTCGTACTTCGAGTTCGTCGGGCTGCATCAACTGATCTCTGGCAAGCTTGTGAGTAACGTTTTACCGAATAACCCTAGGCTTTAACCTCCGGGCACATCGTTGAGGTTTCGTCTAGTTCTTTATTCATCCCTTATCGATATTAGCTAGATCTACAAGTCTTCGTACCAATTCTTGTGGTTTTAGCTATTATCATTATCATCAGCTCGATCTAGATCCTATCGGAGCGCTGACGTCACGATCAGCCGATCCTACCAGAGCGCTGATGTCACGATCAGCCGATCCAGCCGATTGCACCCACGCTTTGGTCACCTTCGAGCCGGTCGATCCTGCTTTTACTCGTATCGGCTGATTGGCTGGTACACATGTCGCTGAAAGGCCATCGGTTCTCTAGCCGATCCCTAATATTTTCCATTGTCAATCAACAGGTCAGATTGGCTGGCACACCTCGCTACAGACCGGGGAGTCAAGTGTGTCGCACGCGGAGGTGACGTCCTATTTTCGCGTCAACAGTTCTTTTGACCTTTCTGCCTCTTTGATCAAATTAATTTCTATGTGCATTTTAGAGCATCTCCCCCAACTAGACGGCGATAATCCTCGCATGCCTCGTGTGGTTCTTGCTCTCCAACCATCCACTCTAGTTAAAGCTCCAGCGGGGAAGAGATGCAGCGACTCTGACAGGACAAAAATGCCTCAATGGAGGGCAAGCCTGATAGGGCCCGACACGCTTTGCGCCAACTGCGGCAGTCATCATTGGTATGTCAAGAAGCAATGGGGTAGGTGCCATTCTCGCCACAGCAATAAAACCACGATTCTTATCTCACAATCGCCACTACAGTTGTCCAAAAAGCTTGCGGCAAGATGGCCCGCCCGAAAGCATGTGATTTTAGCCCGGTCCGAACCCGACATGGCACGACCCTCCTTGGGCCTGGGCTGGCCCGGTATGGTGCCTCAGGCCGGGCTTGGACCGCCACCCTGTTGACGCAAAATCTGCACCTAGCGCCAAGCACACAGCAAGCCGAACAAGCTGGCTTCACACGTGAAGAGATCACAAGACGTGCCAGTCAATTTTCCCTGAAAATTAACAAAAGACAAAGTAGTTAAATACCAAAGCTTGGAACTTGCCGGGTGGTACCAGACAGTTCCATATTTACGGCTATAGAGCCAAATGAGATGACATATAGCTATAGAAAGCTATCTGCCAGCAAGTTGAAACCATTCGGGAGCTTTAAAGAGGAAAAAGTAACATAGCCGAATAGATGATGTAAGCATGACGACGAATCGGTCTTTATCCGGACAACGATGCACGTGCGCACAACCGTGACCGATCCCCGTGGTGATCAACATTAAATAATAAATGAAGTAAAGCGCGAGCATAAATATGTAATAAACAAGCATGCATAGATTCCAAAGCACTAGTCTACCGCATGTCTAGGTACTTTAAAACCCGTCGGGTACGACACCAAGCGAATCTATCCACCGCATGATACAACTTGCTTGGGATCGTGCCACCTTCCGCAAATAGATCTATTCACCGCATGATATGATCTAAATATAGAAAGCTAAAAGCATACAATATTTAAAGCATGAATTATGCACGTGTTTTACTCATGAAGAACATAACCGAACACGGCTGAACAGCCGATTCGGGGTCCATGAAGAAGGAACGAGCATTACCAAGTAAGATAAATCTATCAGATTGATTTGAAATCTAATCCACCGGATGATTAGCTCCAAAACAACCCAAAAACCTGCATCTACCGCGTGATACCCAGTTCTTTCAAGATTTATACAAGCTTTGGCAAGCTTGAACCCGCAACACGTAACAACCTAGATCGATTCGGTTTCGGCTATCAAAGAGCATGTGATCCACGTGTTAATTTAGCCCAAATCATGAACTTGACTCGCATAAGGATCATTGAAGAGGATAAAGCCGATCCAAACCCATCTAGATTGGGCAAAGAGGTGTTACATGAATTTGAACATAAAGCAAAAACTCAAAGCAACACAGGGTAACTTAATGAATCTATTGAACCTTGCCAAAATTCAATAGAGCCGATAACTAGCTTCAAGCTAGATCTTAGCCTACCGTATGGCTCATGACCTAACAAGAAATCTTCTTGAACCAGGCTTGAATCTACCGCATGACACTAAGCATGGTAACAAGACTACTTGCATCAGATCTAAATCCACCGCATGATACTAGATATGATACAAGGTTGCCGGTACTCACGGAGGTCGACGGATCGATGAACCCTCTCGAAGAACTCGACGACACGACAAATGGACTCTAGGGTTTGGCGTAAAGCCAGTTTGTATTGAGAATGATTTCGTATCTGTTACATACATTCAGGGTTCATATTTATACCCTGCCAAGCACAACCTCAAATGGATTTGATACCTAATTTATCTCTAAGCCCGATCGCTTATCCATCCATTCGTCCTTTCCTCATGGGCCACGTCACCGTACAATCCCGCAAAATCAGCTCAACAGTTCCCTTGCCGAACGGAAGCAGGTAGCCGACCGCGGATTTTTCTGCCGAATGCGTCTGAAGAAACCTTCCTTCCGCCGGACGGATTTCTCACTGAGTTGGACCCACAAGTCAGACTCCTTACCAAATTTTGGTGTTAACACATGCCCCTTCAATTACGGGATAAAAGTGATTTTATTCCGGAATTGACTCCAGCCACCAACGTCTTCAAATCTAATCTGTCAACACCTGTTCTCTCTCTTCGCAATCCGCCGAAATCTTCGTCTAGATCCAAACCCTAGATCCCCTTTCGCTGAGCTCAAATCCCCAATGGCGGCTCAAAATCAAGCTGCTCAGGTAAATTCCTCCACCATAAGCTTCATTCGGCATTCAGATTTTCACTTTTTACCTGAAATTTCTTCTTCGCTTTCTCTCAGGAGCTTTCCTCCGAGCTTTTGATCCGTACTGAGGCCAATTCAAGATCCTACTTCCTTGGTCCTGTGGGAGTTTCTGATCCTCGCGAATTTATCGCAGCTGAATCCCAAAGGATCCCCTTCAAAGCGGCTCTAACCAAACCTCCCCAGTGGCAGGATGCTTTCAAGAACTGGCCCTTGCCCCCAGTTGCGGGCTGGAGAACTTGGTACCAAAGAATTCTTGCGGATAAGAGTGCCAAGACCCAAAACTGGGATACCCTCCGCATTGCTCAATGCTTGGAGTTGTCTTTGGCCGAGACCCCCAAAAACGAAGACCTCTTGATAGCGGCTTGCCACTTCTGGTCAAATGGCGTCAACGCCTTCCTTTTTGGTCACGGCCCAATGTCCCCAACTCTGGCCGATGTGTACATGATTACCGGCCTTGACATTACAGGATCTGTTCGTCCCTGGGATTTCAAGGGTTCCACAAGACAAACAGGGGTGAAGCTAGGGAGCGGATACAAAAATTATATCTTGAACCATATGAAGGACGGCCCCCTCGGTGAAGTCGAATACAGAGCATTCCTGAATATGTGGTTGTGCAGGTTCATCTTCTGTGGTAAAGCCAATGAGCCTACCCTGAATCACATTGCAATGGCTTCACACCTAGCCAATGGTAATCGCTTTCCTCTTGGGAAATATCTCTCGGGCAGTGTGTACCACATGCTTCATCAAACTATCACCCAAATGTACACCAGCCAGAGAATAGCATGTGTCAACGGTCCTTGGTGGTTTGTCCAAATGTGGCTGCAATTGCACATGCACCAGATTGTCGGTGTTGATCTGAACATCTGGCTCTTCCCTTCATCCAATTATCATGAAGGGGAACCCCAAGTCACCAGAGGATGCCATACCTATGGAGAAGCTGCTTCAACTGTTCTCATCAAGCAGAATATCAGCCAGCTCTTCGAGCTCTTCTTCAAAGGTTTCCCAAATCCTCTCTGGCTTCCTTATTTGGATAATGACAATTTAACTCTCCCTTGTAAGTTCTCCTTTGAAACTGAATGTCAAGATGGAAGATTTCTGGAGATCCTCAATATCATCATCCGCCCATGCATTCGCCGCCGAATTCGATGGAGGGAGACTGAACCACAGTACTTATGAATACTATCAGCCCAACATGATGGCTCGGCAACTTGGATGTGGCCAGATGCCCCCGAGACTGTTTCTGCATGAATTCATCAAGCCTAGAGAGGAAATCAAAGAACTTACTCAAACTAGCAGAGTTTTTCAGTATGTGTGCAGTCCTTTTGTTTACACCTGGCCTTTCATACCTACAACAGTAGCTCACCCCACCTTTAACTCCTGGTGGCAAGAATTCCATGATCACATCTTCAGTGAGCCTGTGCATCTATTTTGTATGGAACTGATGCCTGACTTTCAACCAACTTCAGAGGTAATATGATTAATCCTTAAATCAGACATTTCCTCTTTCAACCATGATTCTGATTTTATTTCTTTTGCCCACAGAACACAATGTCTGCCCCTCTGGCCAGGGAGATTGCTTACAATGCAGTGGGCCCAATCTCAGCATTGGGATTTAGATCACCAACCCTGGCTCAACTGATGGCTAGATATGCTACAACAGATCCAACTCTGTCTAGCATTACTGCCGACAGGAGGCAAGGCTTGTCTCTAATTGCACCTCCAACTGCTAAGAGGAGAAGAACCATCAAGAAAGTCCTTATTGAGGTAAAATTCTCCCTTTCTTGATCACAGGATTACTCTTTTTCTGATAAATCACATCTTATGCATTTTCAGACTAGAACTCAGCAATCCTCAGCTTCAGAACCTGCCAATGCTCCATCCACTGGTATGACCTTTACTGTCCTTTCCTTAAGGATGAACACTGGCATTCATTCTTAATCTGGCATTTGCAGAGGAGACAATGGAGGATCAACTTGTGGACGTCCCAGTGTTTCAACAAGCAAGTCCACCCAAGGCTGAACCATCTGTCCATGTGGAGAACTCATCTTCATCAGGGACCCAATCACCTCCTGCTCAGACAGAAACACCAAACTCGCCAGAGATGAACTCCCCCTTTCAACCGGATCCTCCAAGTCCTCCAAGGGCTCAATCACCTACTGGCCAGGCAGAAGCATCAACCCCAGCAGAGGCGAATCCAACTTCTTTCCAGCCAGAAGCTTCAGGGTTACCAGAGACTGCATCAGCGCCCTCTCACACAGAAGCTTCAGCTTTGCCTGGAACATCTCCTTCACCAGTGATTCCAGGGGTCACCCCCGAACAAAATCCGGCTCCAGTTCAGGAAATCAGACATGAGGTACTTATTTGCATTTAATCCTGCTATCTTTTAGTTCCCGATACCCCTAACTCGACAATGATACTCTTTTAGGATCAGGCTCAGTCACCATCAGTCCCACCAATGGTGAACAATCCAATTGCCGAGACGAGGGAAAGGGTACCTCAAACCTTGTCAGAGAAAGTGCAAGAAAAGCTCAAGGAGATTTTTGCCTGGCTGCAAAGAGATGCGCGAGATCAGTTCAAAGATCTTGATCACTTTGAAGAAATGCTTGAACCCATCAGCCAAGAACTCCCTAAGGACATCAATGCCTCACTTGAATCCATCTCCGGTCTGGAAATTCATTACGTGCCCATAAGACGAGCTCTGAGAAAGGTGTCCTCCCGCCCAGCTGTTGAACAGAAGAGGGCCAGAGCTGAACAAGCCGTGAAGGGGGCACAATCTCAGACTGATAGTCACAAAGATACATTGGCCAATCTGCAAGCTTTTCGTGAATTGAAGATCGCCAGAAAAGCCGCTTTGGAGGCAGAACTGAGAAGTCTGTCAGCTGAAATAGAGGTCTGAGGACCATGTGTGGTTCGAGGACCGGTGGATGGTCGCTTCCTTGTGTGATGAGTGATTGACAACGTTGTGTGGACTGATTCTTGGCTAAGTATTGCAGGTGCAGGTTGCGGCTTGACTCGTGTTGGTGCAGGTGAAGAACAAGCGCGAAAGGTCGTCACCGGTGAGGCCTCCAGGTGTGGAGAAGACAAGTAGGCTTCGTTCGAGGGACCCGGTGGCCGGCGGGGGGTCAAGTGCGGGCCGCATGGTGGCATGAACAAGCAAGATGAAGTCGTGGACGGTTTCTTGGTTGAGCCTCAAAACCAAGGTCGGCCGGGACTACGTGGGAGCCAAGTCATGAGTGGAGATTGGCGGAGGCTACACCGAGTTCGCGGGGTTTCCGGTGGTTCACCGAGAAAACCACCGGGTTCCTTGGTTGATCCACAAAGCCAAGACCGGAGAACCGAAGACGGAGGTGCGGCGGCACGGACCGGTCCCGACCGGTGGGTCCGACCGGTCCGGCCGGGAGGAGCACCGGTCTGACCGGTGTGCGACGACGCAGTCCGGAATCTTCGAAGCGGAGGACACGCGTCGGGATCGCATGGCTTGCGTCGTGGCTACGCAGGGTGCGGTCGCCGGGCATCCGTCCGATGGTGAAGACATCAAGAATTCCAAATCCGCCCTTGAGGGGCTTGTATCCCTAGTTAATAGAGAGGGGCATTTTAGACATTCGGTTGCCACCTATATAACCCAAGAGGTGAGAGGATGGCAGCCAACTCTTGGAACCCTAGCTCATTAGTTTTCCTATTTTTCACCTATTTTCCTTAGGTTTTCTCTAGGACTAGCAAGAGAGCTTCACGGAGAGATCTTGTAGAGAGGGATGGATGATCGGGCGGCTTGCTAGACCTTGTACGAACCTTTGTTTCATGTATAGATGATTCGGCGTGGTTCCTCAAGGTTTGGATGTGTTTTCCCGTTGTTCTTGGTGGTGATTTTCGGAGCCCTTTCTTCGTGATTTCTTTGGGGTGTTTTCGGGGCTTTTCTCTTGGCGATTTGGTGGGGGAAATTTGTGGGAACCTTTTGTGGTTCTTTAGGCTGTGATTCCCCTCCCAAATCCGTGAGGAAAAGTGCTCGATTTCGGGGTTTCTTGAGTTCTTGGGTTGGAAGTGCTTTCGGCGGGATTTCTTCGATTCCTCCTTTTTGGACGAGATTTGGTGGGATTAAACTTGGCTATGGACTCCTCATGAGGTGCTCCTGATATCCCCAAAGTCTTGTTCAAGTCCGTGGAGCGATTCGGGAGATCGAGATTTGGATTTGGGGAAGTTGACCCGCGAGTGCTGTTCATCCCGAGTCGCCCGGAGCTACACCGGTCCGACCGGTGCTCTTGGCCGGTCCGGACCGGTGCAAGCCCTTGTGGGCTTTCGCTCGGGTGAGTGTCTTGGTGTGTTCTTTGTTGTCCCGTGGTGCCGCTTGTTTCGAGTTTGGGTCCGTTTGGTGGTTGGTTGGCCTGTTTGGTGCCTTGGGGGCTTTCAGTCGCCATCGGTCCGACCGGTGCGTCTCTCCCGGGCCCCGACCGGTGTAGAGCCACTTAGTGGAAGTTGCTCGGTTTCACGGCGGGGACCGGTCGGCCGGTGGTGCTCACCGGTCCGACCGGTGTGGGTCGTAGACTCGAGGTTTGGTTTTTCCGGTTGCGTTTCTCGGGTCGGAAGGTTGTGTGTTGGTTCCTAGGTCCGGTGGCACTCCGGTGGCTACGTGGGCTTGACCAACCTTGGTAGTGAGTCGGAGACGTGTGTTGGAAGCCGCGTTCGTCTTGTTGGAGTTTTCATCTCCTTCGAGAAGAATTTTTATCGGCTCCCATTCACCCCCCCCTCTCGGTTCGCCGTATCGGTCCTTCAAGTGGTATCGAGCCGGTTCGGGTCTTTGTTGACTCTAACCGGTCTAAGATCCAAGGATGGCGTACCGAGAACGGGGTTCGGGTCCTCCACACTTCGATGGCAAGAACTACCGGATGTGGAGCAAGCGGATGGGTGCGTTCCTCCGCGGAAAGGGTCGGTTGCTTTGGGATGTCACGGTGGACACGGGCTTTGTCCACCGATGAATTTCCTTGCTCCGGGGTCGAGGGACGGATTCGACGCCAACAATAAGGCGGTCGACTACTTGTTTCGCGCTTTGTGTCGACCGAGTTCGATCGGGTGCACACCGAGCACTTGGCTTGTAGGATTTGGGCGGTGTTGAAGGAGGCTCATGTTGGGAACGCCCGGGGTTCGGGCACGGTTGTATGCGACCTACGGAGAGAGTACGAGAACTTCACTCATCTCCCCGGTGAGTCCATCGATGCCTTGTTTCGAGAGGTTCACGGTGGTGGTGAACAACATGAGGGCCAATGTGGACGTGCTCCCGTACGATGATCATGATAGAGCCGTCAAGCTCTTACACTCTCTGGATCGTACGATATGGGGCGGAAAGTTCGAGGCCATAGTCGAGTCGGTGAGGTATGATACTCTGACGGTGAACGAGCTGTTCTCGAAGCTCAAGTCGGCTGAGGTGGATAGGGGCATGACTGCCAAGCTCGAGGGACCGACTGACTCCCATAGTCTTGCCCTCGTTGGTGGTTCCAAAGGAAAGACTAACTCTAACCCATCCACCAGGATGTTCTCGTTTTCCTCTTTGATGTCTATGCCAGATGAGGAGTTTGATGACCTTGGAGAGGACGAGCTGGCGCTGTTGACGAGGCGGTTCGAGAGGCTGCACGAGAACCACGTGAACATGAGGAGGAACACGAGGACCTGCTTCCAGGTGCGGCAAGCCGGGGACACTTCGTCGCCGACTGCCCGGAGAAGGCCGAGAGCAAGGACAGCTACAAGCACAAGCCGAGGATGAACGATGGCAAGTACCGTTCGAGGCGCGACCACAAGAGCAAGCACAAGAACAAGTACAAGGACGAGCGACGATCGAGGAAGAAGGAGGGCCGAGGCAAGGCCCGGGCGATGGTTGGAGCGAGCGACGTCGACTCCAGTTCCGCTTACTCCACCTCGAGCTTGAGCGGCCGGTGAAGACGAGGGGAGATCGCCGCAAGAGCAAGAAGTCGTCCAAGAACCCGAGCGGGTGAGCCGCTCGCGAGAGATGGCTTCGCACCATGGCGCCGAGCTCCGGCGAGAAGAAGAGCACACGAGTGACTCGGACTGCGAGTCCGACGACGAGGTGCGTGATGAACTTCCCCTCTTGCGCCAGGAGAATGAGAGGCTTGGCTCTTTGCTTGATAACCATGATGATATGCTTAGAGAGGCCAAGAAAATGAGGAAAGAGCTTAGGGCTTCACTCGAGGATGCTAGGACTAGAGTGGGCGAGCTAGAGACACGGGTGCTTGATAGCAAGCTTGAGATTGATTCGCTTAAGGCTAGCCCCGTTGTTTCGATGAGAATGATTGTGTTGATTGCTCCATATTCCTTGCCGATCTTGCTTTGTTTAAGGAGAAGCATGCCTCCAAGTGTGAGGAACTAGATGTGCTTAGGGTTGAGGTGGTCGAGCTTAAGTCTAGACCTGCTTTGCTAGGTGCTTGCACTTCATGCCCTGTTTTGCATGCTAAGATTGATGAGATGCATGCTTACACTAGTTCGCTCGAGGCTAAATTGAAGGAACACATGCCTACATCTTGCTCTACCTGTGAAATGCATGCATTGAAAAATTTGGAGCTTGCACATTATGTTGACCGTTTGCAGGATGAGAATGATGACTTGAGGAAGTTGATGGGGTGGTTGTCCGGTCACGAGCCTCAGTTGAGGATGATGATCGAGGCCTTTAAGAGGCAAGATGGTGAGGGGCTTGGAGCAAACAAGGTTGGTGAGGGAAGTGGAGAGAATATCCGGAGCCACCAAAAACCCACCACAAGAATGAGTTCCCACCAAAACCTAACCATCTAAGGAATCGGCTAGACACAACCCCGGCCTCCACCCGTGTTTCCTACACCCACAAATGACCTACAAAAGCCTATCAAGTTTGTGAGCACTTCGGGGAAAGTGTTCTTTGGGAAGGAGAGTGAGAAGGCAAATGGTGAGAAACCGGTGGAGGGTTTGAGTGGAGAGAAACCGAGTGAGCGACCACATCCCAAGCCAAAGCCTAAGCTTGTGAGGTTCCATTGTGGCTATTGTGGGAGAGATGGCCATAAGGAGGAGTTTTGCTTCAAGAGGAAGCGAGAGGAGAGAATGAGGAAGGAGTGGGCAAACAAGGACAAGTACCACCCTTCCGATGGTGTACTTGAGCCTCGTATGCGGATGCCCGGGGGCAAGGCGATTGTGAGGACGGTTCGGGCTTGGGGAGAGAAGAAGGCGGCAGGGTGGTGCGCTCGTCCGGGTCACACCGGTCGGACGGTGTGGGGCACCGGTCGGACCGGTGCGGGCACAGACGGACAAGTGTTCGGGTTTCGAGCTCGTACAGGTGTGAGGGGTGTTTCGGTGGTCGTGGTTCGGTGGTTGGGGCTGGAAAGAGTGCAGGTGGTCAGTTTGCTAGGCGTTCTCCTTCTCGTGCTCAATACGGGGATTGGAGGAGTCGTGGCGTTGAGTTGGAGAGGAAGGACGTTCCACGGGCTTTCTTGCGTGGATTTGGTCCTCCTCCAGGCAGAGAGGGGTGGTTCCCTCAGGGTGGTTACCGTGGTGGTGTTCGTGGAGGTAGCTTTGGTAGGAGAGATGCTTTGGTTGGTGCTAACCCCACTTTCGAGCAAATGGCTCGGCAAGACCGGTTTTCCTCCTTTGGTACTAACCCCGATCTTTGAGTCGTTTGTTCGCTCACGTGCCTATTTTTGATTTTCAGGTGGGAGACTTGAAGAACATTTGGTTGATTGACTCCGGTTGTTCGAGGCATATGACCGGAGACGGGGGGTGGTTCTCAAGTCTCGTTCGGTGGTGACGAAGAGGTACATCACTTTTGGGGACAATGGGCGTGGGCGTGTGCTTTCGGGAAGGTGAGATAAAAGTAAGTGACAAGATCACTGCGAGGCGTGTTGCTCTTGTTCAATCGGCCGGGGTACAATTTGCTTTCTGTGTCTCAGTTGTTGGATGAGGGTTTTGAGGTGTTGTTTCGGCCTGGTGGTTCTCGGATTGTGGACTCTCGAGGGGACCTTGTCTGTATGGTCGTTCCCGAGGGTCAGGTGTTTCGTGCTGATTTTTCTCAGTCTTCGGGTGTGGAGCGTTGTTTTTTGGCTGGTTCTTCGAGTGAGTTGTGGAAGTGGCATAGGAAGTTGGGTCACTTGAGCTTTGATCTTTTGTCTCGCTTGAGTAAACTCAATTTGGTCCGAGGATTGCCACGGTTGAAGCTTGAGAAAGAGTTGGTTTGTGCTCCGTGTAGGCATGCCAAGATGGTGGCCTCTTCTCACCCGCCTCTCACCGATGTGATGACTGAGCGTCCATGCGAGCCGCTCCATATGGACCTTGTTGGCCCGGCTCGTGTGCGATACGCGGGTGGGAAGTGGTATGTCCTTGTTGTGGTGGACGACTATTCTCGGTATGCGTGGGTGTTTTTTCCGGAGGATAAGGGGGAGACGTTTGGTTTTGTTCGAGATCTAGTCTTGAGGTTGAGGAACGAGAGGCACGGAGATGCCATACGAGCTATCCGCGGTGATAATGGCTCGGAATTCGGGAACTCTCGTTTTGAAACCTTTTGTCATGACTTGGGTCTTGAGCACCGTTTTCGAGTCCGTATACGCCTCCCCCCGAATGGTGTTGTGGAAAGGAAGAACGAGAACCTTGTGCGAGATGGCTCGGACGATGCTTGATGAGCATAGGACTCGAGGAGGTATTGGGCCGAGGCGGTCAACACCGCGTGCTATGTGTCGAACGGGATATACCTCGAGTGCACAAGAAGAAGACATGCTATGAGTTGATGCATGGTCGCACACCCAAAGTGAGTCACTTCCATGTCTTTGGTTGCAAGTGTTTCATTCCGAAGAAGGGCGAGGAAGTTGGATAAGTTTGAGGCTAGGTCCGTCGATGGCATTTTCTTTGGTTATGCATCTCATTCTAGAGCATATCGTGTGCTCAATCTTGAAACTAACCAAATCGTGGAGACTTGTGAGGTAACCTTCGACGAGACAGAGCCACGTAGTCAGCTTGTCTTTGAGTGTGCGAGTGATGATGAGCTTGGCGAGGAGATTTTTCGGGGAGGAGGAGCATGAACATGGTGATGATGAAGATGGCGGTGTGGTGCCCCCGGCTGAACATGTACCCACTACTTCGACTACGATGATGGATGGACCCTCTCGCTACACCTACGACGACAAACCAAGAACGAGGAGAAGCTGATGTTGAGGGGGAGGTAGCTTCGAGGCGAGAACCTCCCCGGCGAGTTCGGGGGGGATCACCCGGCTTCGAGGATCATCGGCGACATGAATGAACGCACTACACGGTCGAGGGTTCGAAACAATTCCCATTTTGCTCATGCTGCATTTGTTGCTTCTTTCGAGCCCAAAGACATTGGACACGCACTATCTCGATCACAATTGGGTTAACTCGATGCATGAGGAGTTGGAGAACTTTGAGAGGAATCGGGTGTGGGAGTTGGTTGACCCTCCCCCGGGGTGTAAGTCGATTGGTACAAAGTGGGTGTGGAAAAACAAAGAGGGAGAGAAGGGGTGAGGTTGTGAGGAACAAGTCGAGACTTGTTGCTCAAGGGTTCGATCGGGAAGGAGGGGATCGACTATGAGGAGACCTTTGCTCCCGTAGCCCGTTTGGAGGCGATTAGGATCCTTCTAGCCTTTTTCGTGGCTAAAGGGTTCAAGTTGCACCAAATGGATGTGAAGAGTGCTTTTCCGAATGGAGTGTTGGAGGAAGAAGTGTATGTGAGACGACCTCCGGGGTTTGAGAGTGAGAAGTACCCCCACGGGGTGTACAAGTTGAGGAAGGCGCCGTATGGGTTGAAGCGGGCGCCTAGAGCTTGGTATGGCGAGGTTGAGGGGGTTCTTATTTGAGAGAGGCTTTGAGATGGGGAAGGTCGATCGGACCTTGTTTTTGCCGAGGCGGGCGGAGATATCCCGATTGTGCGGGGTGTATGTGGATGATATTGTCTTTGGTGGCTCATCTAACTCTCTTGTTGCGAGGTTTGCGGATGATATGAGCGGGGAGTTTGAGATGAGCATGATGGGCGAGTTGCGGTTCTTCCTCGGGCTACAAATCAAGCAATCAAAGGAAGGAACATTTGTGCACCGGAGCTAAGTACACCAAGGACATTGTGAGAAAGTTCAAGATGGAGGACTCCAAGGCTATGACGACGCCGATGAGTACGACTACGGCTCTTGATGCGGACGAGGAAGGTGAACACGTGGACCAGAAGGAGTACCGAAGCATGATCGGGTCACTCCTCTACTTGACGGCGACGAGGCCGGGACATACGAGTTCTCAGTGTGTCTGTGCGCTCGTTTTCAAGCGTCTCCGAGGACTTCGCATCGGCAAGCAGTGAAGAGAATTTTCAGGTACTTGCGTCACACTCCCGACTTCGGCCTTTGGTACTCCGCGTCCTCTTCTTTGGCGCTTCATGGCTTTTCAGACGCGGATTTTGCTGGGTGTCGGTTGGATAGGAAATGCACTTTTGGGACTTGCCAGTTTTTGGGTTCTTCGTTGGTGTCTTGGTCTTCTCGTAAGCAGTCGAGTGTTGCTCAATCCACGACCGAAGCCGAGTATGTTGCCGCTGCTAGTTGTTGCTCTCAGCTCCTTTGGATCACCTACACCATGAGTGACTTTGGTGAGGAGTATACCCATGTCCCACTTCAATGTGATAGCACCAGTGCCATAAGCGTTGCAAAGAACCCAGTGCTCCATTCCAAAACCAAACACATAGAAGTGAGGTATCATTTTCTGAGAGACAACGTAGAGAAAGGGAAGATAGCTTTGATCCATGTACCCACACATGACCAACTAGCCGATATTTTCACCAAACCTCTAGATCAAGCAACTTTCACTCGTTTGCGGGGGGAACTTGGTGTGTGTTTGATTTCTTGAGTTGGGTGTGTGGGAGCTTTCTTTTGCCGGTGGTGTCGAGCCCGTTTTGCCTCCCCTCGAGGAGCCGGTTTGTAGCATATGTATAGCTTTCCTTTGTGCATTTCTTGCATTTTGGCATGGCATATGTAACATGATGTATAGGCATCCTTGTATCTTAGACTGCATGCATTTTGTATCATATGCATTGGTTAGGAAAGCTTCTCTCATATACATTGTTCACCATGGAATGAGAAATATGTCTTTGTGAGCTTGTTTGGTATGATATGGTTAGTTTGGCTTAGCTCTTGATGATCTTGATGAATAATCCATGGTTGATAGCTATGCTTTTGAAAAAATGTCACATGTATGCTCTCTCATGTGTAAATGCCTTTACATGCTCTTGACATGTTTTTGTGGCTTTGCTATGCTTAATTTGTGGTTGGATAGCTAGCTTATTGATCATATGGGGCCAAAGGCTCATTTGCCATCATGAATGTTTAGCCCTCTAGTTTTATCTTGTGGAGGAGCATAAGTTCCTTTTTGTCGCAAAGACATTTCATGTACCATTTACAAATCTGAAAATGATATGAAAAATGCTTGGAAATGTGCTCCCATGTCATACGTGCAGAATTTAATTTGCTTTGGGTGCTAAACCGTTGCATGATGCCTACCAATGAGAAGTCTCATACATAGAAGTAGGCACATGGCTCGGTGGCTTTGACATGACATGAGGTGCTTGTGGGTGTTTGTGATGGTCTTATGGTTAGAATAGCTGTCCTAGCATGAAGTTTGTGTGGCTTTGCCATTTTGATATGCTTTGATCATGTTTAGGATTTTGCTCATGAGAGACAAGTTTTTCGCAAAATTGCCAAAATCCATCTTAGCTTCGTCCAATGGTTGTGAAACTTGGTGATCATGTAGTTGAGATCGATACGAAGCCGTCGAGTACCTAACTTGCTCATTTGGACATGTGTAGCATTCTTTGTTGAATTTTGTATATTTGAGAAGCTCTAGGTTGAAAGTTTTGCATTTTTGGCTTGATTCATGCATTGCCAACAAGGGGGAGAAGTTTGAGCTTGAAATGGCTTACGGGCGCATTTAGAAGGTTTTCGAGTGGTTTCGAGCCATTTACGGCTCTGTTGTACACCGGTCTGACCGGTGAAGAGCACCGGTCTGACCGGTGTGAGTGCTGGTCCTGTACATATGTTGGGCACCGGTCTGACCGGTGGTGATGACCGGTCTGACCGGTGTGAGCTGAAGTTGCTTTGCGCACCTGCCTTTGTTTCATGTGGTTTCTTGCATGCATTCGTCCAGGGGGAGTTGCATTGGTTCAGGGGGAGTTTGCATGTGTGCAGGGGGAGCTCTTTGAGAGTTTTCGAGCTTTGTTTCGGTGGTTTGTGCTCTTTGCTTGAGCTTTGCTTTGTCTCGGATGTGTCGAGTCGTTGCCCTTGCCTAAGGGGTCCGAGACTTGTCTTCTTCAAGTGATCTTGCTCTTTGCCTTTGTTTGGCTTTCGATCGCTTGTTGGAGTTTCTTTTTGTTCATTTCTTTTTTTTTCTTTTCTCTCTTGTTACTTTCATGTGGGTGTTGTCAATGCACTCATCAAGGGGGAGATTGAGGACCATGTGTGGTTCGAGGACCGGTGGATGGTCGCTTCCTTGTGTGATGAGTGATTGACAACGTTGTGTGGACTGATTCTTGGCTAAGTATTGCGGGTGCGAGGTTGCGGCTTGACTCGTGTTGGTGCGGGTGAAGAACAAGCGCGAAAGGTCGTCGCGGTGAGGCCTCCGGGTGTGGAGAAGACAAGTAGGCTTCGTTCGAGGGACCCGGTGGCCGGCGGGGGTCAAGTGCGGGCCGCATGGTGGCATGAACAAAGCAAGATGAAGTCGTGGACGGTTTCTTGGTTGAGCCTCAAAACCAAGGTCGAGCCGGGACTACGTGGGAGCCAAGTCATGAGTGGAGATTGGCGGAGGCTACACCGAGTTCGCGGGGTTTCCGGTGGTTCACCCGAAAACCACCGGGTTCCTTGGTTGATCCACAAAGCCAAGACCGGAGAACCGAAGACGGAGGTGCGGCGGCACCGGGCCGGTGCGGACCGGTCGACCGGTGAGGAGCACCGGTCGGACCGTGTGCGACGACGCGGTCCGGAATCTTCGAAGCGGAGGACACGCGTCGGGATCGCATGGCTTGCGTCGTGGCTACGCGAGGTGCGGTCGCGGGCATCCGTCCGATGGTGAAGACATCAAGAATTCCAAATCCGCCCTTGAGGGGCTTGTATCCCTAGTTAGTAGAGAGGGGCATTTTAGACATTCGGTTGCCGCCTATATAACCCAAGAGGTGAGAGGATGGCAGCCAACTCTTGGAACCCTAGCTCATTAGTTTTCCTATTTTTCACCTATTTTCCTTAGGTTTTCTCTAGGACTAGCAAGAGAGCTTCACGGAGAGATCTTGTAGAGAGGGATGGATGATCGGGCGGCTTGCTAGACCTTGTACGAACCTTTGTTTCATGTATAGATGATTCGGCGTGGTTCCTCAAGGTTTGGATGTGTTTTCCCCGGTTGTTCTTGGTGGTGATTTTCGGAGCCCTTTCTTCGTGATTTCTTTGGGGTGTTTTCGGGGCTTTTCTCTTGGCGATTTGGTGGGGGAAATTTGTGGGAACCTTTTGTGGTTCTTTAGGCTGTGATTCCCCTCCCAAATCCGTGAGGAAAAGTGCTCGATTTCGGGGTTTCTTGAGTTCTTGGGTTGGAAGTGCTTTCGGCGGGATTTCTTCGATTCCTCCTTTTTGGACGAGATTTGGTGGGATTAAACTTGGCTATGGACTCCTCATGAGGTGCTCCTGATATCCCCAAAGTCTTGTTCAAGTCCGTGGAGCGATTCGGGAGATCGAGATTTGGATTTGGGGAAGTTGACCCGCGAGTGTTGTTCATCCCGAGCTGCCCAGGCTACACCGGTCTGACCGGTGCTCTTGACCGGTGCAAGCCCTTGTGGGTTTTCGCTCGGGTGAGTGTCTTGGTGTGTTCTTTGTTGTCCCGTGGTGCTGCTGTTTCGAGTTTGGGTCCGTTTGGTGGTTGGTTGGCCTGTTTGGTGCCTTGGGGGCTTTCTGGCTGCCATCGGTCTGACCGGTGCGTCTCACCGGTCTGACCGGTGTAGAGCCACTTAGTGGAAGTTGCTCAGTTTCACCAGCAAGGACCGGTCGACCGGTGGTGCTCACCCGGTCGACCGGTGTGGGTCTGTAGACTCGAGGTTTGGTTTTTCCGCTGCGTTTCTCGGGTCGGAAGGTTGTGTGTTGGTTCCTAGGTCCAGTGGCACTCCAGTGGCTACGTGGGCTTGACCAACCTTGGTAGTGAGTCGGAGACGTGTGTTGGAAGCCGCGTTCGTCTTGTTGGAGTTTTCATCTCCTTCGAGAAGAATTTTTATTGGCTCCCATTCACTCCCCCCCTCTCTGGTTCGCCGTATCGGTCCTTCAAGGTCGATGACAAGAAAATAGCCGAGCTCCCTGGATTGATAGAAAAGACCCAAGAGGAAGCAACATCGGCCATAGCTGAGGTGAATCAATGTAATGCAGAACTCACTATCCTGTCCAACGCCCAGAAAGATTATCAAGAACGGATGGAGGATTTTCACCAAGCAACATCGAATGCCTGCAATGTAATTGCGAAATATTTGAACATCTAGATGTTTTGATTGATGTGTAACCGAACTGGTCGCTCTTGTAACATTTGCCCTTGCAATCTGATTTCTCTTTTCCTCTGCATGTCCTTAACTGCAACACTGAATGACCCATTCGGTAAAGAAGTGCCAATACCCGAACGGTACTTTGACTCCTTTCAGCCGAGCCAATCAACCGAATATGACTCATCCTTGAACTCCAAACGACCCGACGGTGGATTGGTCAAGGAAACCTCTCCACCTTCCAATTTTCTCGGGATATGCGCCACGATCCAGAGCCACGACCTGAGGCCACGATCTATCTTGCCAGGCCTATAAATAAAAACCGTAGGTGCCCCTAGCTTTCCACCAAGCCTTTAGCTCTCAAATCTTCGCCAACCTCAAGTCTTCTTTTTCCAACCAGCGCAAATCCCAGAAGCATGGTGAGCAGCCACAACCGGTGCCGCGCCGCTGATGAGGCGGAGGGGAGCCGTGCCAGTGCGCGCCGGAGGCAATGATCGTCAAATCTTCTTTTATGATTCATCTTTGATCCCCTTTTGTTTTTGACGATCATCCTTGTTTCAGGTTGATTCAATGGAATCCATCTTCTGCGCCGGCCGGTCAGCCCTACCGGACGACTCCTCGGAGTCCGACCATCACTCCCCCGTGCCCTACGGGGAACTTGACGCTCTCCGCTTCAAGGCGGAGCTGGAGGTGGCCCAGCACGAGCTGGAAGATGTCTCCAAAAAGGCTGGCATAGCCGAATTGGAGTGGGAAGACCAGCGCAAGCAGCTGCTGGAGACCATCGACGGTACGGCTCTGAAACCGCTCTTTGATCCAATCCGACCTTTGATGCTAATCACCTTTTCTTGCACTTTGCAGCCCGTGACGCCGAGCTCAACCAGCTGAAGATGCTGGTGGAGCAATTGGCCGATAAGGTGAACGCCCGCGGAGATACGCCAGCGGAGCGCCTTGCTGCGGTGGAGCACCGCGTGGATGAAGTGGCCACCCATGGCATCCGCTTGGGCACCACTTTGGGCCTGGCCGCCATGGCGACGCACACTGACGTCGACTACTCCATCAGGCCGTGCGGCTTTCGGGGCGGCACGCCAGAAGACATCGAGGAGATCGAGATCATCTTGGAGCGCCTCGATGGCCACGGCGACGCCATTGCCGAACTCACTCATCCCCAATATGTGTTGAACAGGCTCTTTGACTAGATTGTATTAGGGATGTTTGATATCGGCAATAAATAAAGAACTTTTGATTTCTGTGCTTGCACTGCGATGATTTTCTTCATGTTTGCATCCGTGAATCTTGCTTTTTCTTAAACGCATCCGGGAACTTGCTTGAGCCGAACACGCGAAAACAAATGGCCCTTGGTGCAAAATCCGCAGAAGATCCCTGAATCGGCAATCCGTAAGCACTGTTCAAATGAAAACCCTTCGCATTCGGGAAGAAAACCTGCCGCTTGGTATTCCAATAGTGCACACTGGCCAGTCATCACTCCCAATGCACTCCCCCAGTCAATAAAATAGTCTGCTGAGATGCCCTGCAAATCCACTCGCACACTCATCCATCACTTCTCATTTCCTCCGCCATCCTTAGAGGAAAAAACCCCAAGGCCATGGACAAAGGCAAGCAACCCCAGGAGGGCAGCACATCAAAGAAGCGCACGATTCGAGAGTGAGTTTTCCCCTGATTTGCTCCTTGTTTCTTCAGGTGATCTCGCGTTTTACCTCTCCCCCCACCTTTCCTCTTTCAGCCTTGATCTGCTTCCTGAGGAAATCATCGGGACCGAGGCATGCCCAAGTACGTCTCCTCTGATTCTTCCCTCGAAGTAGAGGATGCCACGCCCGAGCAGAGAACCAGCCATCAACTGCGCCGCCGCGTTCGGCACCTGGAGCATGACCTCAGGGACATCACAGCTCGTTGCCAGGCCGAGCGCGAGCGTCGCATGGCTTTGGAGGCACTGGTGGGAGGTAAATGTTCCTTCTTGACTTCGCGTTCACATCTGGATTTTTGCCCCTAATAACCACTCCCCTATCTCAGATGTCTCTGATAGGTACAACAACCCGAAAGCGGCTTGGGACAGCTTGGTGGAGGCAGCAAATCATGGTCACCCCCGTGCATTCCAAGTTGCCGTCACGGTGGTCCTGGAGCAACTGAAGAG
This sequence comes from Cenchrus americanus, assembly GCA_947561735.1. Classification (NCBI taxonomy): domain Eukaryota; kingdom Viridiplantae; phylum Streptophyta; class Magnoliopsida; order Poales; family Poaceae; genus Cenchrus; species Cenchrus americanus. The sequence goes on from OX387240.1 coordinate 110,090,844, forward strand.
GGAGCAGCCGAAGAAGCAAAGAAAAGATTGAATCATACTTTCGCTTCTTCCTCCAGGCCTTATGCTTCCCGCCTCCCCGAAGTCCTGATCACCAGGGTTGTTGGATGTAATCCTGCAAGGAGCAGTTGTAATGTAGTTTTGTGCTAAGGGCAATGCATCTAGGCACTGGCCATTTCCCCTGTTTGGGAATTTTTGTTCTGAAGGCGGCCTCTTTTTGAGCGCCGCCTGTTCCTGTATCAGATGCATGTAATCCCAATGCTGGTGATCACCGATCGATTTCAATACTAGGATAATATTTCTTCAGATATCTTCCATTTATTGCAGCGGAAAATTCTTCTCCTAGCAAAGTTTTCAACATGTATGCATTGCCAGGGACGCATCTGACCACTCGAAATGGTCCTTCCTAGTTAGGGGACCATTTGCCGAATTCACTGTAATTGGTTCCAATCGGCAATAACTCTTTCCAAACCAAATCCCCTTCTGCAAATTGCCTGACTTTTACTTTCTTGTTATAATACTTGGCAACCCGCAGCTTGTTATTTTCGATATTTTCCAGGGCCCTAAGACGGATCATGTGCAAATCTTCTAGTTCATCCATCATTAAGCCACTGTAATCTTTGGAGCTTAAATCTTTCTGTAAAACAACTCTCCTGGAATCCGATTGTATTTCCCAAGGTAGAACCGCATGGTGTCCATAAACCAATTCATAAGGAGATGTTCTTGTAGCTCCATGAGGGGCCATTCGGTAAGCCCATAACGCTTCACTGAGTACCGAATGCCACCTCCTTGGCTTCTGGTCGATCTTCTTTTGTATCAGCTTGATCATGATCTTATTAGAAGCCTCTGCCTGACCATTAGCTTGGGTATAATAAGGGGAAGAATTGAACAACTTGATTCCCATGCTTTCGGCAAATTCTCTGAACTCCAAGGACACGAATTGGGCCCCTTGATCAGTTGTGATTGTCTGAGGGATTCCAAACCGATAAATGATGTGTTCCTTGACAAATTCAACCATGTTTTCCGACGTCACCTTCTTCAGTGGAATTGCCTCAACCCATTTAGTAAAATAATCTTTAGCCAAAAGCACAAACTTATGCCCCTTGCTAGATGGTGGATTAATCTGGCCAATCAAGTCTATACCCCAGCCCCTGAATGGCCATGGCTTGATAATGGGATTTAACGCTGATGCGGGGACCCTTTGAATATTTCCAAACCTCTGGCAGTCTTGACATCCCTTGTAATATTCAAAGCAATCCTCCAATATCGTTGGCCAAAAGCACCCAGCTTGCCTGATAACCCATTTCATGCGGTAGGCCGATTGGTGTGCTCCACATATCCCATCATGCACTTCACTCATCATCCTTTTGGCTTCTTCTGGACCCAGGCATCGTAACAACACCCCATCTAATGATTTGTAAAACAAATTATCATCCAGAAGAACGAATTTTATGGCCTTGTACCTGAGCTTCCTAGAGACCTTTCGGGATGGATCTTTCAAATAGTCAACGATCTCTTTTCTCCAATCATCCTCCGCAAGATCCGTTCCCAGTGCACATATGTTTGTAGCAAACACTTCTTGACTCTCTTTATAACCAGAGGCGCTCTGAGCCAACCTGTTCGCTTCTTCATTATGTTCCCTAGGAATATGCTGTAGAGTAACCAACGGAAAGCTCTTCAAGATCTCCCTGCATTCTTCTTAGTAACTCCACAGCGCTTCACTTTTACATTCGTATTGGCCGTTCAATCGCTTGATCACCAACTCTGAATCTCCATAAACCTCAACCGAAACGGCCCCGGCTTCTCTCAAATATTGAAGCCCCCGAAGCAATGCCTCGTACTCAGCCTGATTGTTCGTAACAGTGGGCTGTATAGGGATGGCAAACTCAAACATCTCACCTATAGGCGAAATCAGCAGAATCCCTACTCCCCCACCTTTGCCACATGATGACCCATCGAAAAATAAAGCCCAAGGAGTAATTTCAAGCAAATCAATTGATGGATCGCGGTGTTCAGTTATAAAATCGGCAATGATCTGACCTTTAATAGCTTTTGCCGACTCGAACTTCAATTCAAACTCCGATAGAGCCAAGATCCATTTGCCAATCCTGCCATTCAAAATTGGCATAGATAACATGTGTTTTATTACATCGAACTTAGAATATACAACGCATTCGGCATTCAACAAGTAGTGCCGAAACTTTGTACACGAGTAATACACGCATAGGCACAGCTTCTCTGCATCCGAATACCTGGTCTCGGGATCAAGTAATTTTCGGCTAAGATACGCTACCACCCGCTCCTTTCCTTCGAACTCTTGAATAAGGGCCGATCCAATGGTTTGGGTATCGGCCGCCACATACAACTTGAAAGGCTTATCCAACTGAGGAGGAACCAGTACCGGTGGCTCCTTCATGTATTGCTTGATCTCGTCAAAAGCCTTTTGTTGTTCGTCGCCCCATGTGAACTTCTGATCTTTCTTGAGCTTCAGCAATGGAGAAAACGGCAAAACCTTCTGTGACAGATTTGAGATGAATCTCCTTACGAAATTAATTTTGCCGAGCAGTGATTGCAACTCCTTGAGATTAGTTGGAGGGACAACTTCGTCAAGGGCCTTCATGCTTTTCTTACCAACTTCAATCCCTCCTTCGTGGACTAAGAACTCCAAGAACTCTCCAGCTGATACTCCAAAAGCGCATTTGTTTGGATTCATTTTCAAACCATGCTTTCGGGTGCACTCCAAGGTCTTTTTCACATCTTCCAAATGTGTGTCATGACTTAGGGACTTGATCACGACATCATCAATGTAAATTTCAACAACTTTGCCGATCAACTCGTGAAAGATTTAATTCATGGCTCGCTGATAAGTTGCACCGGCATTTTTCAGCCCAAATGTCATGACTATCCATTCAAACAGGCCTATATGACCAGGACATCTGAAAGTCGTCTTTGATATATCTTCTATTGCCATAAAAATTTGGTTGTATCCCGCATTACCATCCATGAAGCTGATGACCTTGTGTCCAGCAGCGGCGTCAACCAACAAATCGGCAACGGGCATGGGGTAACCATCCATGGGAGTAGCTCTGTTTAAATCCCTAAAATCTATGCAGACCCTCATCTTTCCATTCTTCTTGTAGACAGGGACAATATTAGAGATCCACTCTGTGTATCTGCATGGCCGAACGAAGTTTGCATCAAGTAATCTTTCAACTTCTTTCTTCACATCGGCCAATACCTCATCCTTGTAGATTTTCCGGGGTGGTTGCTTGTATGGTTTAAAACCAGATTTGATTGGCAACCGATGCTCAACAATGGAACGGTCCAGTCCAGGCATCTCCGAATAATCCCAGGCGAAGCAATCCTTATATTCCTTGAGTAGCTTGATTAATTCCTCCCTGAAGTCTGATTGCAAATTTGCGCTGATGAATGTCGGCCTTGGTTTGTCGCCACTTCCAATGTCAACTTCCTCTAATTTATCGGCCGACATGAATCCTCGCCCCAATTTGCCATCAGTACCATCGACGGGGTTATCCATTAAAAATTGCTATAAGAGCCGACTGCTTGAATCGGATGTTGATCGCTGCTGACAGGCTCAACAGGACCTTCTCCCCGATCTTTCCCTGAGAAACAGTCAATGCCTTGATACTCCCAGAAAGCTGGTTCCATATTTGCAACGCTCACGGAGTCATCTGCTTGGACTACCTCAATATCATCATCTACCCATTGGATGAGCGCTGATGCATGGTAGATGGGACGCAGCGATTGGCGTGAATCCGGTCCCGTCCAAGCGATGAGGGTCGTAGGCTCCTTTACCTTCGATAACAAAGAAGGTTGTGAGCAGTGTCTTGGACCCGATCATCAGGTCCACGTGGGCGCATCCCTTGGTGTCTGAAGGATTCCCAGCGAAATCATTCAGTATTATGCTTGTAGGTGTCAGATCGCCAGGGCCCATGTTAAGTTTTCTGAAAGTGGTGTACGGCATTACATTGACCGCCGCTCCACCGTCGACAAACATCTTGGTCAATGGCTTGCCATTGACATATCCCTTTAAGTATAGCGGCCTCATGTGTCGATTCTTGGCCGGTTTGTCGAAGATGGCTTGCTTGGCTAGCACCAGCTGCGCCATCAGTCCCTCAATCTGCTCATCGTCCAGGGACGCCTCTTCCTGCACAACCTGATTAGCAGGAGCCATAAATTCATTCGGCAGAAAGTATACCATACATGCTGGAGCCGAACGATTTGACCCTTCAGGTTTATCCTTTGGACGCCACACCTGTCTTGTCTGGATCCCAGCCTGCCTTAGTTCACGGTTCCTCAAGCGTTGAACCCTCCTTTTCTAACTCTTCCTTAGGCCAGGCAGGCACCATTGCCCCTTTTGCTAGATGTACTCGTCCTCGTCCTCCTCTTGATCAGCACACCTTAAATCAGCTTGTCTCTTCCTAGGATGATCAATGATTTTGATTTTTTGGCGCTGATCCTCGTTAGGATGTACCCTTCCAATTCTTTCATGGACGGATCGGCGATTGGCAGTCTCCTGCCTGTACTCAAAATACCTATCACTGCATTCAGGGCAATTTCTCAGCGTGGGAAGCTTTAACCCCTCGTTCCAGCAGTGCCTGAAGGATGCACACCCCCAGTGCGCGCGCTCCTGCTCGCGCGTATATTGCTCTAGATCTCTTCTGCGTGCTTCCTCTTCGGCCCTGCGCCTCTCCTCCTCGTACTTTCGTTTCTGGTAGTGCTCTTTTTCCAGCTGGCGCTGCCACTTATTGAGGAGGATACGCGTGGTCACCCTGGGTTTGGCTCTAGACGATTCCCCGATCTGGACATGGCTCTTGAGAACGCGGGGGGCCTCACCATGCACCTGCTCCAAGGTCACTTGACGTTCTGGGTCTACTGCTCCATCCTGCCTTGCCCTGGCTGAAGTCAAGACCTTGACCTTGCCCTTCTCCTCGGCTGTCACCGTGTTGACGGAAAAGCTTATCATGTTCTGAGGAAAAGGGTTGCCGTCCAGTTTCATCTTGTTATCGAACTTGAGATGCCCCTCCTAGATAGCCTTCTGGATCCTCATCCTAAAGACCCTGCAGTCGTTGATGGAGTGCGAGTTCCTGTCATGGAAGCCACAGTAACGTTTCTCCTTTACTCCATCGGGCCGAAGCATGGAATGCCCTTCAGGCAATTTAATTGGGCCTTCCTTCACCAGGAGCTCAAACAGCTTATCAGCTTTAGTGATGTCGAAATCATAGGTGCCTTTGGTCTGTTTGACCCAGCGTTGATTCATGGTCAACGGTTCTTTTCCCCACATGATTTCGGCCGCAGCCACATCCTGGTCATCATCGGAATCCTCCGTTTGGTCGGCTTTGTCCAGAAACTGATTGTAGATATCCGCCACGTCGTGCTGTTTGCCGAACTGGGCATCTTTCTTGAAATCGTAGGCTTGGTTGCTCATTGTTGACAGTGAATTTCCGTCAACCTAGAGTACTTGTTATACATTGGTTTCGATTATGACTTGCAACTAACCCGCCACTAGGCATACTAATGATGTAACAAGTTCACACTTGCATGTCGATTTTGGAGTTTGTTGTTTACGCTGGAAATCTACGCTAATGAGGAGACTTTCGGGATAAGTTCATCAAGCACTTTGGAAGAAGATCATGAAGCCCGACAAGAGTCAAGACACGCGATGAACATGACTCCAAATGACCCGAGGACCGAAGCGTCAACGTGCAAGTCTTCAGGGACTCAACCAGAAAACAGCGAAGCTTGCATAGCAAGGATTCAAGCCTTAACCGTGAAGGAAACGACGTCAAAGGCCCACATGCCGAATAAGGGATCACGCGAGAAGCAACCGGGGAGGAAACCGGGGCCGAACCGGGCCGAAGTGGGCCTGGGCCGGCCGGCCTGGGCCGACCGGCCCGGCCCACTCCGGGGTCGGTTCGGTCTCCCCTTTGCCTTAGGTGTTCATCTATTTATTCCCTCTGCCGCCGTCGGCCGCCACATCGAACAAATCATCCTACCGACGCCAATCACCAGAAAACCGCCACCGCAAGATGAGGGAGAGAGTTAGATGAGCTCGTCGCAAGGATCAACGCCGGTGGAGAGAAGAAAGCAAGAGGAGGACTCCAAGCCGCTGGCCTAGGGGTGTTCCCAAGCTCCATCGCCGCCATCTTCGTCGACGACGTTCTCCGGAGTCTCCATCACCCCTATGTGCTTCAATCCGTGTAAGATGATGGGGTAATGTCTCCGTTCATCCCTAGGATTATATGGATACATGCTATGTGATCGCTACTCGATTTGTGGTTTCAATCTATTGTTTTCATGTTGATGATGCTTTGATGATTAAGGTTAGCTACCGTGTTTTTCGGACGTATGATATCCGCTACTCCCATAGATTCCATTGGCATACTGTGTCCATCATAGGTCTAGTCACGAATACCTTCGCGTAGTGACAGTACGAGAGGAGGGAAAGGGTGAAACCGTGGTCACAACCCCCGGTAGATTGGTTTACCGCTTTCGTGTAGTAGATGCATACCATGTTATCCTAGATCCTAGGGAGGGAACGCTTATCTTTCTTACTCACTCTCTTGTGTTCACCCCTTTATCATCTAGTTTAACCCTATATTTGTTTGATCAACTTAACTTAGATTAACTTAGGTTAGATTGTCTTTACTTTTAGATTAATTCTCTCTTTAAAGGTTTTCCATTCAACTAGATTAGTACTTGGTTAAGCGCTAGTAATCCCCTTGCTCCGCGGATTGACAAGAACCTTGGGAATCCCGTGGTGAAAAAGGTGTAGGTCCGTACGCTTGCGGATCGTAGGTGGATACGAGTTTTATCCGTCAACAAGCCCCTTTTTCTGGCGCCGTTGCCGGGGAGCAAGCCAGTTTGCTACGTTTAATCTAGTATTAATTTTGTTGATTACTAACACCTAACCCTTATTTTCTAAAAAAAAAGAAAAAAATCTTTTTTGTTTTTCTTTCTACTTTTCTTGTGCCTAGATGGATTTTTTCACCTCACCATTGGAAGACGAAGAGATGTCGCTAAGGGAGCTAGCAATGCCGTCAATGGAAGACATTGAGATGCAAAAATCAGATTTGACGTTTGCTACAACCCACTATGAAGTGAAGCTCGGAATCATCAAGTTAGTGGCGACAAAACCATTTAGAGGATTGGAGGATGACAACCCATATAGACACATTAAGGAATTCACGATGTTATGCAACACGGTGCAACAAAAAGGAGTTCCGGCCGCTTGGTTCAAGTGGAATCTTTTTCCGTTCTCTCTTGAAGATGAAGCGCGAAGATGGTACACACTTGCGTCCGTTGAAGAAAAAGGAAATTGGGATGAGCTAGTGAAGAAGTTTATTTTGAAGTTCTTTCCCATAAGCAAGGTCCAAGACTTAAGGAGGCAAGTGCTCACTTTCAAGCAAGGAGAGGATGAAGGAATTGATGAAGCATGGGACCGTTTTAATGAACTACTTGAGCGAGGCCCGAACTTGGGATTTTCCGGTGACTTAATGTTGCATACCTTTTATTTTTCACTAACCCCTAACTCGTCTCGTTTTGTAAGCATGTGTGCAGGCGGTGATATAATGGATAAAACAATTAGTGAAGCCGCACAAATCTTACAAAGGATAAGCAATGGACAAAGAACAATACGAGATTGGCAAAGATGTTGTCAAGAGGAGCAAAATGACAAAAGCAAGCCCAAGGTGCTTGCTGAAATTTCTCGAAAAAGATGAACCGGAGGTCAAGGAAGATGAACCGACCATACAAGAAAGTGAAGATCCACTTCCCAAGGTAAGAGAAGTCATTTCGGATGTTAAAAATGTTGAAACTAACATGAATGTAGGCCGAAGTATGTGGAATGCTAGACCATTGGCAGAGTTCAAGCAATCCGGTTGGGTTCAAGTTGATTTCGCCCCACTAATCAACTACCAAAGGAAGGAGGAACGCCGACACGTTGCCAAACTAGTTGAAGATATATTTGATCAAGAGATGAGTGGAGAGTCGATCCAAAAGATGTTTGAAGAAGAAAGAGAAGATGGAGATGAAGGATGGATCGACCGGTTTGATAACTCAAAGATTTATGATGAAGGGAGAGAAGAGTACAACCGTGATGAGCCTAGTGACTCAAAGGATAAATGGGAGGAGATAGGACTCAAGCTAGATGATAGCTTGTGTGCTATTGAAGCCTACACACTAGCAAATCAAGACATGGAAGTACTGAAGGATGAAGGAAAGAGTGAATCAACAATGAGTGATCTTGACGACATGTGGTACATGGAAGATAAAGAAAGCAACATACAAGTCTTTGAAGATGAAGATCTGGTTGATAAAGAAGACTTCAAAGAAGAGATGAATGCGTACATAGTTGAAGGATTACATGTTCCACATGATGAGTTGAAGAAATTGCAAGATGGTGATGAAGAGGCAACTACACTTGTTGAGATCGATTCGCCTTCAACACCGCTTGATGAACCAAATATCACTCTTGTTGAAAAAGCTCTAAGGCCAAGGTACGCACTGAAATCTCAAGATATTATTGGTATTGATGTTGATAAATTCAAATACTCATGCTCAACCAATAGTATGAATGATAGTTTAATGTCTATGCCTTGTTCCAATAGTGATCATGTTGATAGGCTAGATTTTCTTGAGAATGAAAAAGAGGAAACATTTATTTTTGATCCAATTAATCTCACACCTAAACAACCTTTGCCTAAAGATGAGCTAAGTGCTATGCATGAAACATATGCTTCTTTTATTTACACCTTGACTTGTTGCTACAATTCACATGTGGTGTTAATTATGGACGCGTATGTTTACAATAAGTTTTGTAAATCTCGATCATGCTTTGCGCTTGGTCAACTAATGACCTTAAAGAATCATATGTCGGGAAAGGCCCGATTTTCACTAACCATGTAGACAGGCTTGAATAATGAAAAAAAAGAAGTCATGCCTAAAAGATTTGCAAGATAAATCATCAACCTCTCCGAATCCCGCGATGGATGCTGCTGTCTTCATCAATTTGAGAGCTTGTTCAGAGGTGTACAAATAAAGAAAATGAGATATTCAGAAGCTCCATCAAACTACCATTCCAACGCATCAAGAACCAACAAGTTTGAAGACCCGTGCAAGGAGTTATGGAGAAAACATTGAGCGTTGCGCGTTCTGAAATTTTAGGACAGATTTCATCGCCGAAGTAAAACAGACGTAACTCTCTTGTCCGGAGTCCGATTTGAGCAAATAAAGACTCATTGGAAAGGAAATTCTGTGCACTGTGCAATGGAGTAGAGCTTGAGTATACTTTCTGTTCTGGACATTAAAAAAAATTTCATAGAATGAAGGCAGCACTGAAGGATGATAAAGAAGGAGATAACGATGAAACAAAAGGATGCTTTGGGCAAGTCTTCTATAAGTGATCAAGCACAACATGGGAAGTAAATTAAAGCTGCATTGGTACCTTTTCTTCTTGCATGAAGGGCCATGGCTATGCAACGAAAAGAAGGTATGTGAGAAAGTCGAGCTCTATAACTTTAAATGAAGCGCTTTTCGGGAGGCAACCCGTTTCTTTATATTTTTACTACTTTCTTAGAGAGAATAAAGAATGGCACCATCTTATGATGATCAACTTGTGGTTATTAATCTAAGTTTAGATTTCCTTTTTAGAACCACCATCATGTTCATGCTCATATTTATTTATTTGCATGCATTGCATTTTGTTATCAACATGATGTTTCTTTGCATATAGTTGGCTTGGTTGTTTTAAGGCTCAATGATGTATGCTTTCTTATCCATGTTAATGCTCCAGCTGGGCATTTTCCTTTTGTGATCTTGTGTAAACGTGGTGTTTAAACATGATTTCGGACCATCATCATTAAGTTCGATAAACCTTGCTAGCTTTTCATATGTTTTCATGTTGCATTGGTTAGTTTATAAGCTCTGCAATGCGCTTAATTTTTCTTGTGCTATAAGAGTTATTGATTTAGGGATAGACATGGTGTTTTAACCCTTGATAAATAAACCTTTATGGCTATGGAGAAATTCGGAAACCTAGTTGTAAACATGGTGTTTAGAACTAGGTGAAAACATTGTCTTTGTTTATATGCTTTCCTATCATGTGCATACACACCTTGCACCATGTACACTCATTAGGTTTTTATTCCTCATTAAACTAATTATGCCACAAGTTAAGAATCTTAGGAGACATTGTTGGATTGTTGGCAATTCTATCTACTCCCAACCATCACCTTGGGGGTAGAATGTGTGTTTAAAACGTCTTACAGGCAAGATAAAGACTCTCACTACAAGGAAATTGAAGGATGGCTAAGAAGTGCTTTGTCTTCTTCTTCCATGACTAGCAAAATGCTAAGCATGGGGGAGACCCTGAATCTTCAATACGGAAGTGCAACATGACACTCTAGAAGATAGAATGATAAAGATCGTTAACATCTCCGGATCAATGCGCAAGAAGTCACCAATCTCATCAAAATTCTGCATGGTCTCGAAGGGAAAACACTGGATATTTTTGGATATTTAGAAGCCCCATGAAGTTACGATTCCAACAAATCAAGAATCAAGACAATCGGAGGTTCCTACAAGCGGTTATGCCCGAATCACCGAGTGCAACACGTCCTGAAATCAGTTTTGGACAGCACGCAGCGCTGAAGTAAAACGGACATAGCTCCCTTGTTTGAACTCCGTTTTCGATGAATGACCACACGTTGGAAAGGTAATTTCATAAACTTTTCAATAGAGCTATATTTCGATATATGTTCTGTTCTGGACAGAGGGGGAAATCCATGAAAAAGAGACAGCAAGAAGATGATGAGAACAAGAAAGAGGAGATGGTGATGACAACATTGAAGAGAAGGGTGACCAATTACTCCATTAAGCATACAAGATCAAATTCAGAAGTTTAGGAGCATTAATAAATCAAGACAAAAGCAAAAGCCACATCGATACATGGAGATGCCGGAAGAAGGCAACGAAGGATTACAAAGGATGGTAACATCTCCATGGACCTTCTCTTTTCCAAACACAAATGCTTGTAAGTATGCCTTCAACATCAACTAGGTGCAACCTTTTGTTTTTCTCTTCAAACAATAACATGGCTACTAGGAGGACAACCTAGGTTTCTTTTTACTTTCAATAGATAAGCATGACCATGTGTTCACCTCGATGTTCTATATTGCCTATGCTTACGGAAAGATGATGAAAGTTGCCGCTTTGTTTTACCTACATGAAGTTATACATGTCTTGACTAATTGCTCTCTATAATATGATCTGAAATTAATTTAAATACCGGCTCTTTTATTTGTGGAGGTGAAATGACTATGCTCTAGACCCACATACATATCTTTGCTCTTTGATTTAAGTTTATGGATAGCCGGATAACTTGTTGTTTTTATGAAAACTTAACTTTTATGCTATCTACATATTTGTGATGCTCTTGCAAAGTTCTACCTACCAAAGCCATATACATATATGTTTTATGATAACAAAACCCATAGATTGCAAACATATGTTTTGATGAGTTGGATTAGGATTGATTTCTATGGTTCGAGACTAAGAAGCTGGTCATTCCTTTGTGTAACTTTTTCATGCTAGCCTTTTTGTCCATGCATTGTGGGTTTTCACATCGAAAATTTCACAAACTTCGCCTGGGCATCCACCCTAAACCAAAAACATCTTTTTGTGATCACCTCCTTGTCCACAACCCAATTTGAGTATGGAGTAAAATTCTCGATGGAGATTCAAATATTCCGCAAGATTATGGAATTTATACTTACTTTAGCAGTCATTTCCCCTCTCTTTTATGCTCGAGGACGAGCATCGTTCAAGCATGGGGGAGGAGTCATTCTCTGACACAAATGCTATGTAAGTATTACAACAACAACAACAACTTAGCCTTTTGTCCCAAGCAAGTCGGGGTAGGCTAGATATGAAACCCAAAGGTACCACCAACATAAAGACACGTAGAAGAAGTCATGGCTCAGGAACGTTGATGGCTAGTCTCCAAGCGCCCCTATCCAAAGCTAAGTCCTTGGAGATATTCCACTCCCTAAAGTCTCTCTTGACCGACTCATCCCGAGTCGCTTAGGTCGACCTCTAACTTTCTTCACATTGTCGTCCCGCTCTAGGACCCCACTACGCACCGAGCCTCGGGAGGCCTTCGTTGGACATGTCCAAACCATCTCAACCGATGCTTTGGATCGTTTCTCCTCAATTGGCGCCACCCCCGACCCCCCGTCCCGAATATCATCGTTCCGTATTCTATCCCTCCTCGTGTGCCCACAAACCCAACGCAACATACGCATCTCCGCCACACTCAATTGCTGGACATGTCGCCTTTTTGTAGGCCAACACTCCGCACCGTATAACATCGCCGGGCGAATCACCGTCCTATAAAACTTACCTTTTAGCTTCGAGGCACCCTTTTGTCACGAGAGGACGCCGAGGCTTGACGCCATTTCAACCAACCAACTGAAATTCTATGCCTAACATCTTCGTCGATGTCGCCATCCTTCCGTAGTATCGAACCTAAATACCGAAAAGTATCCTTCTTGGTCACCACTTGCCCATCAAGGGTGACGTCTCCCTCCTCACGCGTCGTACCGCTAAAGTCGCACCTCATGTACTCGGTCTTGGTCCTACTAAGTCTAAACCCTTTCGATTCTAACGTATGTGAGGAACCAAGTTGAGAAGTACCTTGGTTCGTGTGTGATGAGTGATTGACCGGATGGTTTGAAGCTTTGTGTGTGTAGTGTTGAGTTGTGTTGTGTGTGTTTTATTTTGTGTATTTACCTTATTGTTTATGTGGTGTGTTGTCAATGCACTCGTGAGGAGTGGTTGACAACGTTGTGTGGACTCGACTCTTGGCCTAGTATTGCGGGTGTTGGTTGTGGCTTGGTTTGCGTTGGTGCGGGTGAAGAACAAAGCGCGAAAGGTCTTAGCCTTGCGGGGCCTCCGAGGAGTGGAGAGACAAGTAGGCTTGGTTCGAGGGACCGGTGGCCGACGGGATCAAGTGCGAGCCGCATGGTGCAAGAAGAGCAAGACGAAGTCGTGGACATGGAGCCGGTGCATCGGTGGTGGCCAAGTCAAGGAACGAGGCAAGACTGAGTAGACCGTCCGGCGCCGGGAGGTGAAAGGCTTGGCGGGCTCGACGCTTGGCGTGGTGAGGCCGGGCCGTGTACGCGGGGTTTGGTGGTTTGGCCACAAAACCATCGGAGGACGGTTTCTTGGTTTGGGCCTCAAAACCAAGTCCGAGGGCCCAACACGACGGAGACGGGATCCGGCGTGTCGGGAAGCTTCGAGGCGGAGGACACGCGGCGGGATCGCATGGCTTGCGTCGGGAGGACGCGGGGTGCGGCAAAGGCGTGGCCGTCCGATGGCAAGACCCACAAACATTACCAAAATGCCCCTACGTGGGTTGTATCGCCAGTAGTGTAGTTAGGGGTAGTCGAGTCATTTACCACTCCGGCGGGACCTGATATATAAGCCTGGAGTGTGTGTTGATGGCTCTCTCTCTCCGCGATTTAGGGTTTCATTTCCCCCCTTCCCTTTCTCATTTTCGTAGCTATTTTCCTTCCTATTTTCTCTAGGCTAGCATGAGAGCTTCATGAGAGATTTGTTGAGAGGGATGGATGCTAGGGCGGCATGCTAGACCTTGTGAATCTTTCCCTGGTTTGTATAGAGGATTCGGGGTTGTTTTTCGTGCCTTTTTGTGCCTATTTTCGTGCCTTTGTTCTCGGTGTGATTCCGCGGATTTGAGTGAGTTTCTTCCCGGATTTCTTTGAGGAAAACATGGATAGATGTCTTGTGCATCTTTGTGCTTGATCTTGTGCCCTCAAACGCCGGAAACTACTTCGATTCGTGAGTTTTCGTTCGGTGCTCTAGGTTTTGGTGGTGCTCAAAGGATTCGCGATTCCCGGTGATTTAGGGAGTTAGGAGGCAAGATTTTTGGGCTATAGCATCCTTGTGTGACGCTTTTCAAGTACCCAAACCCTTGTCTCCACGCCTTCAACCGTTTGGGAAATCCGATGATGATTTGGGGGAGTTGACTTTCGGGGGTGGGCCGTTTCGCTCGTGTCCGCACACGGCGGACGGTCCGCGGGGGGGGTCGCGGACGGTCCGCGTGGGCCGTGTTCGTCCCGTGTTCTTCGCGTTCTTGCTCGTCCTTTGTTTCGATCCGTCGCGATTTTGGTTTTTGGTTGGACGGAGTTTCGGACGGTCCGCGGTGTCGGGCGGACGGTCCGGGGTGCTTGGCGGACGGTCCGCGTGCTCCCCGCGGACGGTCCGTGGGTCGTGTGTGGCTTTGGTTCGTTCGTGTGATTTAACGGACGGTCGCGCGGAAGGGCCGGACGGTCCGCGACGTCGCGCGCGCGGACGGTCCGCGAGCGCCGGAGGTCGGACGTCCGCGCGGTCCATCGCGGACGGTCCGCACCGCCGGCCGGACGACCGCCAGAGCTCGTGCGCGTCTTTGTTTGTTTCGATTCCTTCTTTCCCTTTCTAGTGCTTCCGCGTGTGCTTCTAGGAATCGTTCCTAAGGCTAGAGGTTGATCCATAACCTCGTGGTCTTGGCGATTGGTGAGTGATTCGATCCATCGCTTGTGTGTGACCGGGATTTGAGTAGGACATAGGCCGGGTTCTTTGGGAAGAATTTTTACCGGCTCCTATTCACTCCCCCCCTCTCTAGTCGCCATCTGATCCTTCAATTGGTATCAGAGCTTGGTGCTCGGATTCTTTGCGACTTTGACAAGTCTCGAATCCTAAGATGGCGTACGTTGAGCGGGGCGGTCCGCCGCACTTCGATGGCAAGGGTTACCACAAGTGGGCGGCTCGTATGAGGATTTTTCTTCGAGGAAAGCCGTTGGAGTTTATTGTGCTTGACAAGACATATGCTATTCCGGTCAACATCCATACTCTTATGGTGACCGATGCCGATGCCAAGGCCAAGTATGAGGCTAATGCAAAAGCCGTTGATCACTTGTGCCGAGCTTGTGTGATCCGAGTTTGATCGTGTTCGCCATTTGGATCTTGCTTGGCAAATTTGGGATAAGTTGTTGGTTGCTCACGGTGGTGATAACCATGTGAAGGCTCGCCTCTTTGTCTCTTACCGGATGCAATATGAGAATTTTTCTCCACTTCCCGGTGAGGACATTGATGCGATGTTTCAGAGGTTCATCGCCATCGTGAACAACATGAAGGCTAATGTTGAGGATTTTCCGTACTCCGAGCATGATCGGGCTTTGAAGCTCTTGCATGTCTTGGATCCAAATGTTTGGGGTGCTAAGGTTGAGGCCATCAAGGAGTCCGGGGAATTATTTGACTATTGAGTTGGATGACCTCTTTTCTAAGCTCAAGTCGGCCGAGGTTGACGAGGAAGATGCTATCCAAGCATGAGGGCTCGACCGACCATAGTCTTGCTCTTGTGGGAGGATCAAAGGGCAAATCTAACCCTTCCCCGTCGACGAGTTTTCTTTGTCCTCTCTTATGTCCATTCCGGATGAGGAGTTTGATGTGGCCGGGCGAGGAGGAGCCGGCCTTGCTCTCAAGAAGATTTGAACGACTACACGAGAGTCGGAGGAACGCAAGGCGGAGCTCAGGGACGTGCTACAAGTGTGGCAAGCGTGGCCACTTCATCGCCGAGTGCCCGGATGCAGAGGAGAACAAGTACAAGGTGAACGAGTACAAGGCGCACCCGAAGCGTGAAGACAAGTACTCCTCCAAGGGCAAGCACTTCAACAAGTCCAAGAGCAAGGACAAGGACAAGCGGCGACCGAGCAAGAGCACCTACAAGAAGAACAAGGCAAGAGCGATGGTGGCCGGTGCGAGCGACGTCGACTCAAGCTCAAGCGAGGAGCGATCAAGCTCGAGCAGCCGAAGATGAAGACGCCGGGAGGCGCAGAGGGCAAGAAGAGTGCAAGCCGGGAACCTCGGCCGGCCGGAGCCGTGTGGCGCTCGAGGGCTTTTGTGGCATGGCCCATAGCTCGAGCAAAGCAAGAAGAGTGTGAAGGAGGACAGGCGACTCCGACTCGGAGGATGAGGTAAACCGTGATCCCGACTCTTTGCTTGCCGAGATTGCTAGGTTGAATGGTTTGCTTGATAACCGTGATAGTGTGCCGAGAGATGCCAAAAAGATGAGGAAAGATCTTAGGGCTCGGCTTGAGAATGCTAGTGAGAAAGTAGGAGAGTTAGAGTCAAAATTGCTTGAATTAAAACTTGAGAATGACTCTTTGAAACTTGCTCCTACTTCTCCTGATGATGTTGAATGTGTTGAATGTGATGCTTGGTTGAATGAGATCAAAATGCTTAATGAGAAGAATGCTTCTATTTTGGCTCAACTAGATGCTCTTAGGATCGAACATGATGAGCTTAAGGCTAGACCTACTTTGCTTGGTGCTTGCAAATCATGTCCTACTATGCATGCTAAGCTTGTTGATGCTCGCTCTACCATTAGTTCTTTGGAAGCATCTTTGAAATCTCCCGTGGCAAATGCATGTTCTAGCCGTGATGAAGTCACTTTGCGTAATCTTGAACTTACTTCCCGTTTGGATGTCATCTATGAGGAGAATGACTATTTGAGGAAGGTGTTGGGTTGGTTGTACGGGC
Organism: Cenchrus americanus; assembly: GCA_947561735.1. Lineage (NCBI taxonomy): Eukaryota > Viridiplantae > Streptophyta > Magnoliopsida > Poales > Poaceae > Cenchrus > Cenchrus americanus. The sequence goes on from OX387240.1 coordinate 110,107,458, forward strand.
GAAGGGAACCTCAATTGAAAATCATGATTGAGGAGTTCAAGAGAGCCGATGGTCGTGGTTTGGGTTTTGAGAAGTTGGGTGAGAAAGTGGGAGAGAACAAAGTGGGGAGAGCGTGTACGAGAAGTGTGTTGAGTCTAACCCCGGTTTGAGGTGATCGGAGAGATCCAAGTCCCAATCCCAAAAGCACCCAAGAACTCTTTCACACCAAAGCCCAACCACCTTTGCAATAAGCTTGACACAACCCAAGATCCACCCAAATTCCCACCTAAGACAAATGATTTCCGTAAACCGGTGAAGTTTGTGGGTGAGAAGGGTGAGAAGCCCGAAGAAAAGCCGTAGCCAAAACCAAAACCCATCCCCTTCAGTGTGAGTATTGTGGCAAGGAGAGGCATCTTGCGAGTTTTGCTACAAGAGGAAGAGGGATGAGAGGCTTGCTAGGGAGCAAGCAAACCGGGACAGTATCGCCGGCCCTCGCGGTATTCCCCGAGCCTAGAGTGCCACTTCCACGGGGTGTGGGAAGTGTGAGGAGTGTTGGCGGTGTTCCCACGGGAGAGGTGGTGGTGAGAGGTCCGTCGGAGAGAGATGATGGTGTGCGGGGCCGGTGAGAAGTTTGGTCGGGCTCGTGGTGGTTTTACCGGACGTCCTCCTACTCGTCCTCGCACGGGTTTAGGGGAGATGATCGCAGCTTTGGATTCCGGAGGAACTACGGACCACGTTTTCCCCCTCGTGGTGCTCGTACTCCTCCCATGGGACATGGGAAGTTTGGTGGCAAGGGAGTGATGTTTGCTAACCCCTCTTTTGAGCGGATGGCTCGACACTAGTTTAACTTTCTCTCGTGCTAACCCCGGTGTCGAGTCGCTAGCTCGTTCTCGTTCTTGTTTTCGATTCGCAGCAGGAGGCTTGGAGAACATTTGGTTGATCGACTCCGGTGTTCTCGACACATGACCGGAGATAAGAAGTGGTTCTCCGGCCCTCACCCCGTTGAAGGAAAAGTTGTACATCACATTTGGGGACAATGGTCGAGGTAGGGTGTTGTTCGAGGGTGTTGTGCATGTGAGTGATAAGGTAACGTTGAAGAGAATGGCTCTTGAAAGCCTTTGTACACATGTATAGTGAGTTTTCTTTTCCCCTTGTACTCTCTTGTATATACTTGTGTCTTGCTTGTGTGAAAACCATGGTAGGCTAGCCACCTTGTTCATGATAGCTTTGTGATCTTGAATATCTATCTTGCTATCTTTGTATGATTTCATGGTGGGTGATATTTATGAACATCATGTCATGCTTTATGGTTGATTGCTCGGATATGTCATGTTGTTCATTCATATCATGTTTGTCTAGCTCGATGGTACCTTTCCCGTTAGCATGTTTGTCCCCCATGTATATCTTGTCATGCTAGCTTTGTAATATATGTTGGTGGATGATCCATGTGATCTTGTATCATGCCTTTGTTTAGTTCTTGTATATTGTTTGGCATGTTGTTCTTTGGTATCATTTCGGTTTAGTGTTGTACCTTGTTGACATACTTGCTTGCCCATGCTTATTCATATTTGTGGAATCATGTTACAATGCTCTATTTATGTTAAGTGATATTATCAATGCTTTGTGTAGCATGTTGTGAGCTTTCCTTGGAGTTTTGGGCTTGTCTTGTCTTCGAGTTGTGTTGTTGTTCCTCTTTTCGGTTGGTTTTAGAGTTTTTCCTTGCTCTTCCTTTTCCTAGCTTTTTCTTTGTTAGTTGCCCTTGGTTGAGGGGGAGCTTGGCTTCTTTTGATAGGGAATTTGATTCCAAGAAGGATTGTGGCTTTTTGGGTAGTCTTTGTGATCCTCCAATTGATATTCCTTCTATGGTATTCAATTGGGATCTTTGCGGTTTTGCAATTGGTACTTTTTCTATGGTACTCAATTGGGACCTTTGGTGGCTCTTCTCTCGCTTGGAGCGATTCTTGGTTGGTGTGTTCCCTCGTGAGCTTTATTGGTGTTAAGTCAAGTTCCTTGTCTCCCTATGCATTCTGCATTGCATTTGTATCATATATCATGATGTATAGACTTTGGTAGGTTTGACATTTGTGTCTTGCATCCCGTCATATATCATGTTCCTTTTGATGTACATATCTTGTTGCATTTGTGTCATATTGCATTTTAGGATGATGAGCTTCTTTCATATGCCATATTTGAGTCTCTTTGGCTATCTCGTGAGATATTGGTTATATGTGTGGAGAAATGGTGATGTGAGGCTATGCTCTTGGAATATTTGAGATATATGTGTGGTGAGATAGCCCCTTTTGAGATAAATACTTAACTTGACTAATTTTTGATGAAATATGCTCCACTCGTGTGTAGTTGTGTATCCATGTCACAGTTTGGTCTAAATATGCTTTTCATGCTTAGATTGTGCTTGGATGCCCTGTTCTTGCATTTGGGCCAAAGGTCGGATATCATTGTGAATGTTTAGCCTATGTTGCATTCATGGAGGAGCATAAGCTTCTTTTTGCCGCAAAGGCACTTCATGTACCATGAAATGAATTAATCTTGAAAAGAAGTGTACATGCTTGAAAAATGCTCCATCCATCATGTTTATGCTTAAAAATGTATTATCTTTCACATATGGGTGCTAAACATGTTGCATGATGTTCACCGGTGGAGAAGTCTCCCCGAAGTGGACACATGGCTCATGAGCTTTGACATGACATGCTTTGCTTTATGGGTGTTTGCCATGATCTTTTGCCGAGAATTTGATATCCTTGTATGATCTTTGAATGGTATGCATGTTTTGTGGCTCAAGTGTGACATGGATAGGCTTTTACATTTGAAGTGAGCCATCTTTTGATATAATTACTCAAATCTGAAAATTTGCTTTGTCACATGCCTATATTTCCATATATTACTTGTGGCAATGCTTTGACTTTGTTATGATCCATATATGTGCTTTTTGTCTCATTTCTAGCCTTTGTCACTAAATTTGGCCTATTTGAGAAGCTCATGTAGATGTTTATATGCTTTGTTTTGCATTTCGCATTTTCACCTTGCTTCATACATTGTCAACAAGGGGGAGAAGAGGTGAGCTTAATGAAAAATTCGAAAACTGCATTTAAAATTTGGGAGTTTGCTCCACTTGTTCAGGGGGAGCTTGCATTTGTGTAGGGGGAGCTTTGGTGAGTCTCCTTTGTTTGCCTGAGTTGTGCTTTGGTGGTTGCTTTTTGCTCTATCACGTGTGTTTAGGGTGAGCTTTGTATGCTCTTTGTCCCTAGTGCATGTGTTTAGGGGGAGCTTGTGAGCTTGGTGTGCTCTTTTCTCTATCTCATGAGTTTAGGGTGAGCTTTGTATGCTCTTTGTCCCTAGTGCATGTGTTTAGGGGGAGCTTTTGAGTTTTGTGCTCTTGTGCGGTGGTGTTGAGCCCCTTTGCCTCTTCTTGAGGAGCCGGCGGTTGACGTATGTTTTCGATTATCACATGATTGGTGTTGAGCCCTTTGTGCCTCTTCTTGAGGGATCATGCATTCTTGTCTCGGTTGTGTCGAGCCGTTGCCCATGCCTTTGGGGACCGAGACATTGAGTTGGCCTTTGTGGTTTCTCTCATGCCAAGTGACCTTGTTCTTTGCTCTTGTGTGGTTTTCTTTCACTTGGATGAGGTGTTCGGTCTCAAACCATTTCTTTGTGCTCACTTGTTGTCAATCCGCTCCTCAAGGGGGAGAAATTTGGAAAATCAAGTTGATATGAACCTTGATTTGATGGTGATGAGCGGTTGACAAGTGTTTTGGTAAGAGGTTTATGGCACTTTGTGTTGAGCATTTTGGTTTGATGGCTTTTAGGGATTGCATGTTGGTAGTGTGTCTCTTCGATTGCGCTTAGCCTTGTGCTTGCTTTGGTTTCGAGAGGAATTTGTCGGAGCATGTTTTTATCCCTTCTCACTTCAAGTGGCCTTTTGTTTGCTTTTTATTGGCTTTGTGGCGCTTGAATGAGTTCTTGTTTGCTTTTTGACCTTCTTTTGTCAATGCACTCATCAAGGGGGAGATTGAGGAACCAAGTTGAGAAGTACCTTGGTTCGTGTGTGATGAGTGATTGACCGGATGGTTTGAAGCTTTGTGTGTGTAGTGTTGAGTTGTGTTGTGTGTGTTTTATTTTGTGTATTTACCTTATTGTTTATGTGGTGTGTTGTCAATGCACTCGTGAGGAGTGGTTGACAACGTTGTGTGGACCGACTCTTGGCCTAGTATTGCGGGTGTTGGTTGTGGCTTGGTTTGCGTTGGTGCGGGTGAAGAACGAGCGCGAAAGGTCTTAGCCTTGCGGGGCCTCCGAGGAGTGGAGAGACAAGTAGGCTTGGTTCGAGGGACCGGTGGCCGACGGGATCAAGTGCGAGCCGCATGGTGCAAGAAGAGCAAGACGAAGTCGTGGACATGGAGCCGGTGCATCGGTGGTGGCCAAGTCAAGGAACGAGGCAAGATCGAGTAGACCGTCCGGGCGCCGTGAGGTGAAAGGCTTGGCGGGCTCGACGCTTGGCGTGGTGAGGCCGGGCCGTGTACGCGGGGTTTGGTGGTTTGGCCACAAAACCATCGGAGGACGGTTTCTTGGTTTGGGCCTCAAAACCAAGTCCGAGGGCCCAACACGACGGAGACGGGATCCGGGCGTGTCGGGAAGCTTCGAGGCGGAGGACACGCGGCGGGATCGCATGGCTTGCGTCGGGAGGACGCGGGGGTGCGGCAAAGGCGTGGCCGTCCGATGGCAAGACCCACAAACATTACCAAAATGCCCCTACGTGGGTTGTATCGCCAGTAGTGTAGTTAGGGGTAGTCGAGTCATTTACCACTCCGGCGGGACCCGATATATAAGCACGGAGTGTGTGTTGATGGCTCTCTCTCTCCGCGATTTAGGGTTTCATTTCCCCCCTTCCCTTTCTCATTTTCGTAGCTATTTTCCTTCCTATTTTCTCTAGGCTAGCATGAGAGCTTCATGAGAGATTTGTTGAGAGGGATGGATGCTAGGGCGGCATGCTAGACCTTGTGAATCTTTCTGGTTTGTATAGAGGATTCGGGGTTGTTTTTCGTGCCTTTTTGTGCCTATTTTCGTGCCTTTGTTCTCGGTGTGATTCCGCGGATTTGAGTGAGTTTCTTCCGGATTTCTTTGAGGAAAACATGGATAGATGTCTTGTGCATCTTTGTGCTTGATCTTGTGCCCTCAAACGCCGGGAAACTACTTCGATTCGTGAGTTTTCGTTCGGTGCTCTAGGTTTTGGTGGTGCTCAAAGGATTCGCGATTCCGGTGATTTAGGGAGTTAGGAGGCAAGATTTTTGGGCTATAGCATCCTTGTGTGACGCTTTTCAAGTACCCAAACCCTTGTCTCCACGGCTTCAACCGTTTGGGAAATCCGATGATGATTTGGGGGAGTTGACTTTCGGGGGTCGGGCCGTTTCGCCGTGTCCGCACCGCGGACGATCCGCGGGGGGGGGGGTCGCGGACGGTCCGCGTGGGCCGTGTTCGTCCCGTGTTCTTCGCGTTCTTGCTCGTCCTTTGTTTCGATCCGTCGCGATTTTGGTTTTTGGTTGGACGGAGTTTCGGACGGTCCGCGGTGTCGGGCGGACGGTCCGCGGGTGCTTGGCGGACGGTCCGCGTGCTCCCCGCGGACGGTCCGTGGGTCGTGTGTGGCTTTGGTTCGTTCGTGTGATTTAACGGACGGTCCGCGGGAAGGGCCGGACGGTCCGCGACGTCGGCGCGGACGGTCCGCGAGAGCAGGTCGGACAGTCCGCGCGGTCCATCGCGGACGGTCCGCACGCCGAGCCGGAGACCGCCAGAGCCCGTGCGGTCTTTGTTTGTTTCGATTCCTTCTTTCCCTTTCTAGTGCTTCCGCGTGTGCTTCTAGGAATCGTTCCTAAGGCTAGAGGTTGATCCATAACCTCGTGGTCTTGGCGATTGGTGAGTGATTCGATCCATCGCTTGTGTGTGACCGGGATTTGAGTAGGACATAGGCCGGGTTCTTTGGGAAGAATTTTACCTGGCTCCTATTCACTCCCCCCTCTCTAGTCGCCATCCGATCCTTCGCATGCCTCCACAGTTCTAACTTCCTATTTACCCCCGCCCTACTCTCATCAACTAGCACCACATCATCGGCAAAGAGCATACACCGGGGGATATCACCTTGAATGTCCCTTGTGACCTCATCCATCACCAAAGCAAATAGATAAGGGCTCAACACCGACCCTTGATGTAGTCCTATTTTAATTGGGAAATCACTAGTATCGCCATCGCATGTCCGGACACACGTCACCACATCCCCGTACATATCCTTGATGAGGTTAACATACTTAGTTGGGACCTTGTGCTTCTCCGTGCCCACCACATGACGTGTCTCGGCACTTTGTCGTATGCCTTCTCGAGGTCAATAAATACCATGTGCAAGTCCTTCTTCTCGCTCCCTATATCTCTCCATCAATTGGCGTATTAAGAAAATCGCCTCCATGGTCGACCTACCGTGCATGAACCCAAACCGATTTTGGGTCACACTCGTCCCTCTTCTTAGGCGATGCTCGATAACCCTCTCCAGAGCTTCATCGTATGGCTCATCAACTTAATTCCACGGTAGTTCGTACAACTCTGAACGTCTCCCTTGTTCTTGAAGATCGGTACTAATATGCTTCTCCTCCATTCTTTAGGCATCTTGTTTGACCGAAAAATAAGGTTAAAAAGCTTAGTTAACCAAACTACCGCTCTGGCACCCAGGCATCTCCACACCTCAATGGGGATACCATCGTGTCCCAATGCCTTGCCTCCCGTCATCCTCTTCAAGGCCTCTGCGTGTCTCGCCTCTTGAATTCTCCTCACAAAGCGTCCGTTGGTATCATCAAATGAATCATCCAACTCAAGGGTAGGATCCTCATTCTCTCCATTAAACGACTTGTCGAAGTACTCTCTCCATCCGTCCTTGATTTCCTCATCCTTCACCGAAGTCGATTTGTTCCGTCCTTGATGCATTTGATTTGGTTGATGTCCCTTGTCTTCCTCTCTCGGATCTTAGCCAACCTATAGATGTCCTTCTCCCCTTCCTTCGTGCCTAGCCGCCGGTAAAGGTCATCATACGCCCGACCTTTTGCTACACTCACCGCTCGCTTTGCGACCCCCTTTGCTATTTTATATCCCTCAATGTTGGCCGCACTCTTGTCATGATGGAGGCGCTTGTAACACTCTTTCTTCTCCTTGATAGTCCTTTGCACCTCGTCATTCCACCACCGGGTGTCTTTCACTTCCCGTTTGCCTCCCTTGCTCACACCAAACACTTCCGAAGCCACCTTCCGAACACATGTTGCCATCTTTAGCCACGTGTCTTCTCGCATCTTCGCCTTCCTCCCAAGGCCCCTCGACTAGCATCCTCTCCTTAAACCTTTGCGCTTCTTCTCCTCTAAGTTTCCACCACTTCGTTCTTGCAATCTTGGCCTCGTTTGTCCCGGAGGACACGTACCCGAAAGCGAAAATCCGCCACCACAAGCTTGTGTTGAGGGACAACACACTCCCCAGAGAAACACCCTACGATCTAAGCACGCACGTCTATCCTCCCTCCTTGCAAGAATAAAGTCGATCCGGCTAGAGTGTTGACCACTACGGAAAGTCACTAGATGGGATTCCCTCTTCCTAAAGAGGGTGTTCGATATCAATAGGTTGTAGGCTAATGCGAAGTTCGGGACATCCTCCCCCTCTTGATTCCTACTACCATACCCGAACCCCCCATGCACCCGCTCCCATCCCACATTAGTCGCACCCACATGGCCGTTGAGGTCTCCTCCTATGAAGAGTTTCTCACTGACAGGCACGGTACTAACCATGCTATCCAGATCTTCCCAAAACTGCCTCTTGATGCTCTCGCTAAGACCTACCTGAGGTGCATAAGCACTGATCACATTCAGAGCAAATGCTATGTAAGTATTATGTTGCAAAAAGTTTTGAGGAGCAAAAGAAAAAATGAAAAAAATGAAAAATGAAAAAAAATATGATAAGAAGAAAAGAAAAGTAAGAAAAATAGGAATAATAAAGTGAATAAAAAGAGAAAGAGATAAAAATGAGAAGGAAATAAAATAAAGAAAGAAATAAAGATGCTCCTCGGTTCTTTTTGCTTCATAAGTTCTCAAGTGCCTTGATGACAAATCCATACTCAAATCTTCCAACCATGTGCAGTCCGATAACGAGGACTTCACTCGTGCCTCGGGATCATCCATTTGCCACTTGCACATGTCCACTTATCTAAATGTGTGTGTTTCGTCCCTCTCTCTTTCCAACATTTATTTTCCATGGCTTTTTTGACGAGTCTCGGTAATTCCAATAGACCTCTCTCTTAATTTGACAATATTTCGGATGTATGTTTTGCTAGGATTGTTTTTAACCTTCCAAGCTCCACATAAGCCTTCCACTATCACATATGAGTAGAGTAGGTTGAAAATAATCTAGTATAGGCTTGAGTGACTTGATAAGATGAGTGTTCCATGAGCTCTTGCAAGAGATTTTCACTTATGTTGGATATGCATCTTTTTGAAAATCTTCCATGTGACAAGGTAATGGTTTGAAGTTCACTTAAGTTTGAGAGCATTGTGTTAAATGTGGCTTGTTCTCTATTGTTAGTCTATCTTCCATAATGAAAAAGAAGCCGGTCACAACTTGAACTTTAAAAAATAAATTCTTAAGAGAGAGCCATTTTCCTCGTCATGAATGACTAAGTGCAGGGACAACATTGGAAGGCAACACTGATTTCCCATTTAAGCAAGGATTACTTACTCGAGGACGAGCAAGGTTTAAGCATGGGGGAGATGTTGACAGTGAATTTCCGTCAACCTAGAGTACTTGTTATACATTGGTTTCGATTATGATTTGCAACTAACCCGCCACTAGGCATACTAATGATGTAACAAGTTCACACTTGCATGTCGATTTTGGAGTTTGTTGTTTACGCTGGAAATCTACGCTAATGAGGAGACTTTCGGGATAAGTTCACCAAGCACTTTGGAAGAAGATCATGAAGCCCGACAAGAGTCAAGACACGCGATGAACATGACTCCAAATGACCCGAGGACCGAAGCATCAACGTGCAAGTCTTCAGGGACTCAACCAGAAAACAGCGAAGCTTGCATAGCAAGGATTCAAGCCTTAACCGTGAAGGAAACGACGTCAAAGGCCCACATGCCGAATAAGGGATCACGCGAGAAGCAACCGGGGAGGAAACCGGGCCGAACCGGCCGAAGTGGGCTCGGGCCGGCCGGCTCGGGCCGCCGGCCCGGCCCCCCACTCCGGGTCGGTTCGGTCCCCCCCTTTGCCTTAGGTGTTCATCTATTTATTCCCTCTGCCGCCGTCGGCCGCCACATCGAACAAATCATCCTACCGACGCCAATCACCGAAAAACCGCCACCGCAAGATGAGGGAGAGAGTTAGATGAGCTCGTCGCAAGGATCAACGCCGGCGGAGAGAAGGAAGCAAGAGGAGGACTCCAAGCCGCTGGCCTAGGGGTGTTCCCAAGCTCCATCGCCGCCATCTTCGTCGACGACGTTCTCCGGAGTCTCCATCACCCCTATGTGCTTCAATCCGTGTAAGATGATGGGGTAATGTCTCCGTTCATCCCTAGGATTATATGGATACATGCTATGTGATCGCTACTCGATTTGTGGTTTCAATCTATTGTTTTCATGTTGATGATGCTTTGATGATTAAGGTTAGCTACCGTGTTTTTCGGGCGTATGATATCCGCTACTCCCATAGATTCCATCGACATACTGTGTCCATCATAGGTCTAGTCGCGAATACCTTCACGTAGTGACAGTACGAGAGGAGGGAAAGGGTGAAACCGTGGTCACAACCCCCGGTAGATTGGTTTACCGCTTTCGTGTAGTAGATGCATACCATGTTATCCTAGATCCTAGGGAGGGAACGCTTATCTTTCTTACTCACTCTCTTGTGTTCACCCCTTTATCATCTAGTTTAACCCTATATTTGTTTGATCAACTTAACTTAGATTAACTTAGGTTAGATTGTCTTTACTTTTAGATTAATTCTCTCTTTAAAGGTTTTCCATTCAACTAGATTAGTACTTGGTTAAGCGCTAGTAATCCCCTTGCTCCGCGGATTGACAAGAACCTTGGGAATCCCGTGGTGAAAAAGGTGTAGGTCCGTACGCTTGCGGATCGTAGGTGGATACGAGTTTTATCCGTCAACACTCATCAACGACAGCTTTTGGGACAGTTGGCCCAGGTTATCGAATTCCATGCCGAACAGCTTTTCACGCACGGCCGGCAGCATCCCGGCAACGGCCATGTCGGCCAACTGGTCATCTGGCAGATTAAGCGAAAAACACATGCCCTTGACTTCCCTGAACCTCCTGATGAACTCCAAGGGTGTCTCACTGTGCCTCTGCTTCAGGGTAGCGAGGTCGATCAGCTTTTTCTCCACGCTGCCGCTGAAATAGTGGGCGTGGAATCTCCGCTCCAGCTCTCTCCATGTGCTAACTGATTGAGGGGGCAAAGATGAAAACCATTGGAACACCGCGCCCGTCAGTGACATGGGGAAGTATCTGACCCTGAACGCCTCTTCAGATGAGCACTCCCCGAGCTGCATCAGGTAGCGGGCAATATGCTCCGTCGTGCTCGTGTCATCCTGCCCCGAGAATTTTGTGAATTCCGTCGGAGGCTTTACTCTTGGTGGCAGGATCACGTTATAATACCACTCCAGGAACGGGAGGCGTGTAGGCGGTGTCCTTGCATTTTTGGTTTGAGGCCGAATTGATTCGCATCAAGTCGGCCATCTTCTCGCGCCGGATATCATCCTCCCGCGTGCTCGTAGCCGGTCCGTAACCCGGATTCGGGAGAGCATCGATGGCTCGTAGTTCCCCACCTTGTGGTAGCCTCCGCCGTATAAATTCCTCTCGGCTCGTTGCTAGATGGAGCAATCCCGTAGCCGGAAGCAAGTGGGGCTCCGTGCGAGCCGAACGCCGCCCTCCCCCGTATGTGGGCCGGGTACGGGTTCGGCCGTTGTACGGTGTTGTCCCGCGCCGCGCCCGCGGTGGCGGCCGGACCGGTCGCCCTCCCGCGGCCTCGCAATGGGGGCCGAACCGGCCGACCCCCGCCGCCTTGTGGAGGAGGCGGGGAAAGCTTGGCTCCCGCACTCGCGGAGGAGGCCGGGCCGGGTTGGCTCGCAATGGCGGTTGAGAACCGGACTCGCCCATCTCCACGCGTGCCTCCTTGAATGGGTGTTTTATTGAACACCTGCTCCATGCCTGGACCGAAGATAGCCACCATCATTTGTTTGAACGCACCCAAGAAAGCTCTATGGTGCCTGCTCAAGACGTGGTCCGCGGTATCTCGAACGCTTGCATGCATTCCTCCCTCTCCCCGCCGGGTTGTGGCGTCGCTCTCCCCCCGGCAACAATACCCCCGGGCATCTCATTTTTCAAGTATGGGATGCCACTCCCGTTCTTCTTGAAGGACAAAGAAACACTTCTGTTGGAATTGGTCCACGGCATCCTAGAGCTGTTGCCGCTGCTCCGGCGAGAGGTCTTCGATGTTGACATCCATGATATCCCCGATGTCAGGCATCTTGACTTTCGGCTGTGGTCCCACTGGGCGTGCCAAAAGGTGTGTTGACGCAAAATCTGCACCTAGCGCCAAGCACACAGCAAGCCGAACAAGCTGGCTTCACACGTGAAGAGATCACAAGACGTGCCGATCAATTTTCCCCCGAAAATTAACAAAAGACAAAGTAGTTAAATACCTAGTAGATGAAACAGATTGGTAGATGAAACAACCTAGATGCACATTTTCACTGCTTTATCTATTGATGAGCACAGGTCCAAGCTATGATTAAATAGGACACGGCTATACTACAGCCGGCTGCAATTTAGTCCTTCCGGGCAGCCTGTCCCTTTTTGGCAAGTGGACAAGCTAAGTCAAATCCCCCTTTCCTTTTTTTTTCTTCCGCCTCCTCGCTTTCCTTCGTATTTTTTTTTTCTTTTCTTCCACCTGCTTACCGTGTAAGGGGAAAAAAGAACCCGCAAGGTGCATTTGACTCATGTTCCCCAGTTACTGGTCCAACATCAACCATTATATACAAGCAAAATAAGTACTTTGTATCCAACATTTTTGGGACTGTACCACCGACAAAAATCTACTGGTGAAAACATAGGAGGCGAAAAAAGAGAAGGGATCCAACAGAAAAAAACAACATCCGCAAAAATACTTCTAAAGAACATTGGCATTCTCCTTGGTGAGATCTAACAACCATGGGATCTAGATCTAAAAGAATGAAAGGTACAGACCGGCTATCCAAAATCACCCAACTCGCCGCAAATACAAAGACACCAAGACACTTTGGTGATTTTCTTTGCTGATTTAAATGTTCTCTCGATCCTCCTGATGTAACCCCGCATAAGATCCACCATCTGCAAAGCCAAAATTTTTAATTGAGTTAGCAAACAAAAATTGGTAAAACCGAGGATAGCATTGTGCTAACAAATGTGTCAAGTTGAAAAAATCAACATGTATAACGAATGTCTAGATTACCGCACAATCAGCGGCATATGTGTATGAACACAATTGGAAAATGCGGTGTTTGAGGATCCGATTTCACTAAATTAAAGATAAAATTCTTCTAATTTGATTACTAGAAAATGCTAAGTTGTTGTTTAAGGAAGCACTTGCTAAACGATCTTCAGTTGTCTCTGAGTGCATTAGCATATCTCATAGTCATAAATAAATGGTGATTTAAAAGGACCAATTACAAGTAGGAACATTTTTAGGTATATACTATGTTTTTTCACAGTTGATTGAGTTGCTTTTCGAAGAAGCTAAATTGGTGGCTAATTTCACTAATTCTGAGTACCAAAGAATGTTAAGTTGCTTCGTTTAAATTATTTGAGAGGGTGATAAAGAAAAATGACCCGATATAAAGGAAAAGCCAAGTGCACAATCACTAATGCTTTAACCCCGTGATTTGAAGAACATGGGGGGTCATGGTCTTCATGTTGTCATCCAACAACTACCACTAGTTAAACAAATGAATGGGTGCAAAGAAAATGTGTAGGAAAAATTGGAATGCTCAATACCAGAATCAAGTAAAAACATATGAATTGGCTACTAAACTTATTTTTGCACAAACTACAACTTGAAAACAATTTGCATCCTCCCCGTCAATTTTATTACCTACCACGTGATCATATAATTGGCTACTAAACATGAGAAATTAAATTACGGAACCATTTAACTTACAGGTTTAGAAGCATGCATACACCAGAAACGATAAACTAGAATACTAGCGTGCATACACTAAATTGCCGCAAAATGAGTAAATCGCATTTATGTTGCTAGACTATACAATTATCCCGATGAAACTTGGACTCAGCGGAAGCTTGGTCAATCGCACAAAGCAAGGCACAATTCACAAGATGGTGAAGTAAAAAAGACAAACCATGAGCTTTAGCTACATTGTTGATCAACTCCATGATAAGCACAGCTTTGGAGAAGACATTTCAAACATACAAACCTATATACTATTTTTATTATCTCAAGTTGGTTGAGTTGCTTTTTCAATCATCTAAAATTGGTGGCTAACTTATGCTAATTTGAGTCCCAAATAATGTTAAGTTTCTGTAAAGAAACTGATGATGGCAATCACATTCAGAAGCATTACAGAGAGCTAGGAACTGAAGCCGCTAAAAAAATGATTGACAGTGACTGCCATTTTCACATAAAAAAAATGAAATTTGCACACATATGTCAGTGAGTCACTACACTGATTGCTCCACACACAAGGGGCACGCGCTGGTTGGCAAAAAAATGAAAAAATAGCAGATGTACCCCATTTGTCCCTGGTGGGGTCTCGCATCATTCTTCCTTCTTTTAGCCATTGTATGAGTTTTATCTAGTGCCCAACATGTTCACAACAGATGCAAAAATTAGGTAATGCACATAGCGTAAAGAAATAAAAAAAAGAAACAATGGGCAAGCGCTGCAAGCTACATGCATGAAAGACTAAGGCAACATAACACCCCCCGACACCCAGCAGAATGTAACTTGAACAGATGGCCCCCTTACACCCACTTATGCTGCTACATCGTAATTTTATCCATAACAATTCTCATGTCATGTTGCCTAGATATGACCATATTATTGGAAGCTTACCAAGAAATCAAGGTTTCAAGTCTAAAAAGTGTTTCTTAAATGGGTCCATGACAATAAGTTGGAAAAATTGTGCATAGATCTCGTGAACAACTCGAAAACTTAGAACCAATCAGCACTTCAAAGACATGCATCTCCTCAAAACTTAGGAACCAATCACACTTCGTAACTAGTCAATCGTTTTACCCCACTCTACCCTAATTATCCCGCCGCATAAGAATTTTATACCTTAAAACCACGTCATTTTGCCTAGGTATGACCATTATCGGCGCAATAATACCAAACTCGTTGGCCAACTTTAGACAAAATCGTTGCCTAACTACTAATGTCCAGCTTATAATAAGTTGGAAAAAATGTTCCCGAACAACTCGGGAAAACTTTCTCACCTTCGTAGTGTGCCGTACTCTCCCCCCTCTCCCTCGCTCCCTCCTCTAACACCGGATCTCAAAATCCCCCCTCAACAACAACAAATTTGTATACCATGTGTACATGAAAAACACAAATAGAGGTGAAAAATAAAAAATGCGATATAAAAATAAGTTGCAAAGAAATCCTTAGCCCGATGATAGGGTGAACCATGTAGTCTCACATTTGATCATACAAACCTTTCCTCTCTTCACCTTGAGCGTGTAGGTTTCCACTCCCCACTCCTCGAGCCCCGACCTTCAAGCGTACGTTCCTCAAGCCACCTCCCGTGTACGGGAAAAGAGATCAAATCGCTTGAGATAAAACATCAAAAAATTTGATGGTTGAAAAATGCATAAAAAGTGATGGTTGAAAAATGCATAAATATAAATCTAGCGTTGCTAGATCATATTCCCATGGGTCCATATCCACAAGGCATTGTTTAGTTCACGTCCGGCATATAGTCAGTGATGTCTGTATATACTAATAGGTACTGCAGGACAATCCTGATATCTCTCTACCTCAACACCGCGGATTGTAGAACTATCCTCATTACTAAGCCGGCGGCAAATAGCACAACACAAAGAACAGTAAGATCCATGGAACATTGCCTCATTAATTAGGTAAAAACAGAGGAAAGAAAAAAAGAACCAAGAAAATAATCAGAACTAATCTTATGGCATTCTTCAAATAAGAAAAGGATGAAATCAAACCCTGTGAATAACCTTAACCAAAGAACATCACCAAAAACCTATCAATGGAAGAATAGCAAGATGCGGTGGCAAGCGCAAGACAATGTCGTGAAAGAATTACCATCGCTCCAAACAAATCAATCGAAGAACCCTATCCACGATCCATGGAACCGTGCAGAACAAAAGCAAACAAAAAGAAAACAAAAAGAAAACCCTAGATTCTAACAAATTATTGCCTAAATTATAACAAGGTGTTGTCTATTTTATAACAAAATGTTGCCTGATGCATAGAGTTTGTGTACGAAAAGAATCAGTATTATAGCATCGCACAATTGGAGAATTGAAGGAGATGTGTACAAGAACAAAAGATGTCTATAATCCAAAACACATAATCCAAATCAGATGTCACAAACATAGAGACTAGAGGACTGCTATGCAGTTTAACTGAAATCTCCTGACCCTTTGACTCGATCCACAAAATTACTCAGGATCAAGCAACCCCAGTACATACCCGCCTAAAGATAACGTTGCTTTTCTCTCGAATAAAATCTACCGGGCCGGACACTGGGGAAAAAAGGAAGTCAACACTTAAGAAATATAAAATTTAGAATATATAATGAGGATCATAGAGCAAAGAAAAAACCAATTATATAACTAAGACAAGTAATAAAACTTACGTATTGTGGAAAGAGTGTGGGTCCATTATATATCTGCTCTCCTGCAATTCAGAGATATATAAGATCATTCGGATTCGTACTCGTCGTTAGGGTTTTCATATTTGTAATAAATACTTTGGGATTGTTAGGAGAATAATCGGTTTGGCAATCAATCTAAGATTGCCGGCCTCGGGGCCAACCCCTAATCCACCCGCCCTCCTCCTCCCTGTTCACGTGAACGTGCCGCGGGGTACTATAGCGCGGTCGCCGCCACCTTCCCGGCGATCACGGCGCACCGGCGCCGTCGTCGCCCACCGCCTCCACCTCCCTCTCACTCGTATTCCCTCGCGAGAGATCCCCGGTAGGGCTAGGAATCCTACCAACTCTGGTATCGGGTATGCCGGAGCGACGACGACAAGGGGAAGGACGCCGGCCGAGCCCACCATGCACGACCTCCTCCGGGCGATCACGGACACGGGCGGCCAAGTCCGGGACACGAGCACCCGCGTCCGGGCGCTCGAGACGGGCTGCCCCGGCCTCCTCGTCGCCATGCCCGAGGGTTTTTCGTACGGGTTGCTGGGCTATGGCGGCATCCCGCCGATCTCGAGGCCGGAGGCGACGATCCCCTCCGGGGCCCTCGGCGGCGAAGAAGATCACGGAGATCCGGTTCCCCACTCGCCGTCGCAGCCACCGCTCTTCACCGGCCGGCCGAACCCATACCGTGACCGGTCGCGGGACGGGCGGCGGCGCGGCGGCGCACGGACGCCTACGCGCCCCCCACGGCACCCCCCACCTTGGCGGCGCCCCCACCGGCCCCCTCCCGGCGGGCGCGGGTGGCGGGCCGTACCAGGGGCTGGGCGTTCCGCGCTTCGGCAAGCGGGAGTTTCCCTCCTACGACGGTTCGTCGACCCGGCCCGAGCGGATTTGTGCCGGCGGGGGGGCGGTTTTCCGCGGGCACGAACGGCGCCCGGCCGACCGCGTCGGCTCGCCTCCTTCCACCGACGGGGTCACCCGGACGTGGTACTACGCCTTGGAGATTGACGAAGGCGTACCGACGTGGGAGCGTTTCGCGGACTGTGCCATCAACGGTTCGGGCCGGCGGTGCGTGCCAACCGCACGTCCGAGGCGGCACGTCTTCCCTTCACGGAGCTCGCGTCCGGGAGTACCGGGGAGCGCTTCAACGAGCTCGTGCGCCACACCGACGACCTTCGCCGCACCGAAGGCGGACCTCTTCGTGGGGAGGCCTTCCGGACCATATCCGCGTCGACGTCGAGCTGCGTCGGCCGGACGACCTCCGACGGCCATGTGCACGGCACGGGCATACGAGCGGCGCGCGGCATCCCGGCCGCCGACGCACCACGCCCGTCGAGGGGCGCCTTCGCGCTTTCCGCTTCCCACCGCCGCCGCGCGCACACCCCTGCGGCGCTTTCGGCGCCACCCCCCGGCGCGCCCCCGCTGCGGCGCCCGCGGGTCCACCGGCCCGAGGTGCGGCGCCCACGCGCCCCTTTCGCCGTCTCACACCGGCGGGAGATGGGTTGAGCGCGCGCCGCTTGGGACTGCGCTGCCGCGACGAACCTTTCGTTCGCGGGCATCGGGCAAGCGGCTCTTCAACCTCCTCATCACCGACGACCGGAGGACGAGCGCGGCCGACGCCGAGACGAGAGACCGCCTTGCACGCGGCCCTCATGGCGGAGCGGCCCACACCGGAGGAGCGGCGCCACCTACCGACGAGACAATGCGCGTGTCGCTCTATGCGATCGCGGGCATCCGTGCCGGGGACACCATCGTGATCCCGGTCTTCATCAACGGCCGGCGCACGGAGTCCCTCGTCGACACCGGCTCCTCCCACACCTTCGTCGACACGGCGGTTGCGCGCCGCATCAGGCTGCGGTCCCGCGCCGGCCGACCTCGCGTTACGGTCGCCAATGGCGACAAGGTGCCGTGCGCGGCGGTGGCGCGCGGCGTTCCGATGCACGTGGGTCGGGAGGAGTTCTCCATCCCCGCTCCGCATCGGCCTCGGCGGGTTCGACTTGGTGCCGGGACGCCGACTACTCGCGCACCCTCGGCACCATCTGCCGGACCTCGACTCCCTCCGCATGGCGTTCCGGTGGCGGGGGACGGCGCGTCTTCGGCGCGGGCTAGGGGCGCCCCACTCGGAGGGGTCCGTGCCGCACGCCCACTCCGTCGACGCCGATCCCGGCGGCCCTTCATCGACGACTCGCTGCGGGAGTACGACGACGTCTTCGCCGAGGCCGCACGAGCTCCCTCCGTCCCGTCCCTACGACCACGGGGATCCACCTCCCCGCCAGGGACGGCGCCCGTGGCGGTCCGACCGTACCGCTACCCGCAGCTGCAGAAGGACGAGCTCGAGCGGCAGTGCTCGGCGATGCTGGCGCAGGGGATCATTCGCCCCAGCACGTCGCCGTTCTCTGCGCCAGTGCTCCTTGTCAAGAAGGCGGACGGCTCCTGGCGCTTCTGCATCGACTACCGCGCCCTCAACGACAAGACATCCAAGGACAAGTTCCCGATCCCGGTCGTCGACGAGCTGCTCGACGAGCTCCACGGCGCGTGCTTCTTCACCAAGCTCGACTTGCGCTCCGGGTACCACCAGGTGCGCATGCACCCCGCCGATGTGGAGAAGACGGCGTTCCGGACGCACCACGGCCACTTCGAGTTCTTGGTGATGCCATTCGGCCTCTCCAACGCGCCGGCGACGTTCCAGGCCCTCATGAACGACACGCTCCAGCCCTTCCTCGGTCGTTTCGTCCTAGTTTTCTTTGACGATATCTTGATTTACAGCTCCTCCTGGACTGAGCACCTGCAGCACGTCCGCCTCGTCCTCCAGGCTCTTCGGGCGCACCACCTCCACGTCAAGCGCTCGAAGTGCTCTTTCGGCGAGCGCTCGGTGGCCTACCTGTCGGTGTTTTAGACCGGCAACCTACTACGGGGAGTACCCGAAGTAGATGAATGTGACTCGCCGAGATCGGTAACTCGAAGGAAGAGACACGTGGCACACAATTTAGACAGGTTCGGGCCGCGAGGTGCGTAATACCCTACGTCTGTTTTGCGTAGCTCCGGATTGATAGGGCACGATTACAAGATGGTGCAATAGTGCGCCGTGGGTTGTATGAGATGAGATTGGATGAAGGGGTCGGTCCCCTCGCCTCGCCTTATATAGTCCCGGGAGGCGGCGTTACAAGTCGGAGTAGGAAGAGAGTACTAGTCGAGTACGTCTAGGAGTCCCTCCGTACGGTGCGGGACATGCACGGCTTCCTAACCGAGTACTACTCTGTGTAGTCCTTGTGCTCCACGCCTTCGGATGCGCGTGTAGCGCAAGCCGGTAGTCCCGGGGGGCCCACCGAGTAGTCGGTCACGGTACCCACCGAGGTAGTGGGCCCGGGGAGGTCCATACGACAAGCCCCCGAGTACTTTGTAGTCGAGAAGGATAGCTTCAAGTAGTCTTGACGGCCTTAACGAGTAGTCCTCAAGCGTCCACGAGCGCTACAAGTCAAAAGTCCTCAAGAGTAGTCGAAGCATCCCGAGGCTGGAATGTACTCCGGGCGATGTTTAAGCAATCTTGAAGTCTTCTCGAGTAGTCCCAAGCGTCCTTGAAATCTGCCTTCGAAGGTCTTCAAGAAATGCCGATCTTGTCTTGAAGCGGGAGCCGTCATGGAGGTGCGACTTGCGAACCGCACTCCACATGAAGTAGCCCCGGAGCCTCGGCCGCGGGCTGCGGCTTAGGGTCTACTCGAAATCTTGGCAAGATAATCCCGAAAAATCCGGAGAGAAAAAAACCGAAGGACACGTGGCACGCGAGCCCCGAGCCTTGAGTCGAGTACTTCCTCTCGAATTGAAGGGTCTTCTTGGAGAATGTGTCCTGAGATGCTCTTGAGACTAGCCGCTTCCCAGGTAGTCGTGTAGAAGTAGCCGAGCCCCCTTAGGTGAGGCGCGTCGACTAGTAGAATACGAAGAGTCACGCGCAGCCGCTGAGTCAGCCGCGCGTGGACTTATCCAGCCGCCCGTTGCGGAGGCGATTTGGCTTATAAATAAGAGCCAAAACCCTTAGGGTTTTTCACCCAAGTGAGCCGCAGTCATTTGCCATTTGAATCTTGAAGTAGATCCACTCCAGCGCCTGCTGCCGCCGTAGTAGATCCGAGCGCATCGCCACCCGAAGCCTTTAGGGTAGCCCCCGAGCGGATGCGAGTGAAAACTCCTTGCACTTGGAGAATGAAGCCGTCGCCGTCGAAGACGTCGAAGATGTGGACCAGGAGCGTCCCAGTGGTCGGTGGATGACCGCTCCTTAAGTGATGAGTGATTGACAACGGGTGTTGGACTGACTCTTGGCTTAGTGCGCAGGTGTAGGCTGCGGCCTAGTTCGTGTTGTTGCGAGGGTGAAGAACGGGCGCGAAAGGTCTTCGCCTTGAGGGGCCTCCGGGAGATGGAGAGACAAGTAGGCTCGGTTCGAGGGACCCGGTGGACGGCGGGGCACGGGTGCGGGCCACATGGTGGCGACACAAGCAAGACGAAGTCATGGACAAGTGAGCCGGTGCACGGTGGCGGTCAAGTCAAGTGGTTTGGCGGGAGGCCGGGCCCAGGGCACGCGGGGGTTTGGTGGTTTGCCCACAAAACCACCGGCGGACGGTTTCTTGGTTTGGGCCTCAAAACCAAGTCCGAGGGCCCAACACGACGGAGACGGGATCCGGGCGTGTCGGGAAGCTTCGAAGCGGAGGACACGCGGCGGGATCGCATGGCTTGCGTCGGGAGGACGCGGGGTGCGGCAAAGGCGTGGCCGTCCGATGGCAAGACCCACAAACATTACCAAAATGCCCCTACGTGGGTTGTATCGCCAGTAGTGTAGTTAGGGGTAGTCGAGTCATTTACCACTCCGGCGGGACCAGATATATAAGCCTGGAGTGTGTGTTGATGGGGCTCTTTCTCCGCGACTTAGGGTTTCATTTCCCCCTTCCTCTTTCTCATTTTCGTAGCTATTTTCCTTCCTATTTTCTCTAGGCTAGCATGAGAGCTTCATGAGAGATTTGTTGAGAGGGATGGATGCTAGGGCGGCATGCTAGACCTTGTGAATCTTTCCTGGTTTGTATAGAAGATTCGGGGTTGTTTTTCGTGGCTTTTTGTGCTTATTTTCGTGCCTTTGTTCCCGGTGTGATTCGGTGGATTTGAGTGAGTTTCTTCCCGGATTTCTTTGAGGGAAACATGGATAGATGTCTTGTGCATCTTTGTGCTTGATCTTGTGCCCTCAAACGCGGGAAACTACTTCGATTCGTGAGTTTTCGTTCGGTGCTCTAGGTTTTGGTGGTGCTCAAAGGATTCGCGATTCCCGGTGATTTAGGGAGTTAGGAGGCAAGATTTTTGGGCTATAGCATCCTTGTGTGACGCTTTTCAAGTACCCAAACCCTTGTCTCCACAGCTTCAACCGTTTGGGAAATCCGATGATGATTTGGGAGAGTTGACTTTCGAGGTCGGGCATTTTTCTGTTCTGTCCGAGCCTCGCGGACGGTCCGCGGCCTCTGGCGGACGGTCCGCGCCGCTCGAGTTCGTCCCGAGTTCTTCGTGTTCTTGCTCGTCCTTTGTTTCGATCCGTTGTGATTTTGGTTTTTGGTTGGACGAAGTTTTGGACAGTCCGCGGTGTCGGGCGGGACGGTCCCGCGGGTGCTTGGCGGACGGTCCGCGTGCTCCCCGCGGACGGTCCGTGGCACGGGGGGTGTCTTTGGGTCGTTCCGTGTAAATTAACGGACGGTCGCGGCTAAGGCCGGACGGTCGCGGCCGGGTGCGGACGGTCGCGATACCGGCCGGACGGTCCGCGCGGTTCTTGCGGACGGTCCGCCCCTCTGCGCGGACGGTCCGCGAGCACTGTGTGCTTTGCTTCTTGGTTCGATTCCTTCCTCCCCTTTCTAGTGCTTCCGCGTGTGCTTCGAGGAATCGTTCCTAAGGCTAGAGGTTGATCCATAATCTCGTGGTCTTGGCGATTCGTGCGTGATTCGATCCATCGCTTGTGTGTGACCGGGTTTTGAGTAGGACATAGGCCGGGCTCTTTGGGAAGAATTTTTACCGGCTCCTATTCACTCCCCCCTCTCTAGTCGCCATCTGATCCTTCAATTGGTATCAGAGCTTGGTGCCGGATTCTTTGCGACTTTGACAAGTCTCGAATCCTAAGATGGCGTACGTTGAGCGGGGCGGTCCGCCGCACTTTGATGGCAAGGGTTACCACAAGTGGGCGGCTCGTATGAGGATTTTTCTTCGAGGAAAGCTGTTGGAGTTTATTGTGCTTGACAAGACATATGCTATTCCGGGTCAACATCCATACTCTTATGGTGACCGATGCCGATGCCAAGGCCAAGTATGAGGCTAATGCAAAAGCCGTTGATCACTTGTCCGGAGCTTGTGTGATCCCGAGTTTGATCGTGTTCGCCATTTGGATCTTGCTTGGCAAATTTGGGATAAGTTGTTGGTTCCTCACGGTGGTGATAACCATGTGAAGGCTCGCCTCTTTGTCTCTTACCGGATGCAATATGAGAATTTCACTCCACTTCCGGTGAGGACATTGATGCGATGTTTCAGAGGTTCATCGCTATCGTGAACAACATGAAGGCTAATGTTGAGGATTTTCCGTACTCCGAGCATGATCGGGCTTTGAAGCTCTTGCATGTCTTGGATCCAAATGTTTGGGGTGCTAAGGTTGAGGCCATCAAGGAGTGCGGGAATTATTTGACTATTGAGTTGGATGACCTCTTTTCTAAGCTCAAGTCGGCTGAGGTTGACGGGAAGATGCTATCCAAGCATGAGGGCTCGACCGACCATAGTCTTGCTCTTGTGGGAGGATCAAAGGGCAAATCTAACCCTTCCTGTCGACGAGTTTTCTTTGTCCTCTCTTATGTCCATTCCGGATGAGGAGTTTGATGTGTTGGGCGAGGAGGAGGCGGCCTTGCTCTCAAGAAGGTTTGAACGACTACACGAGAGTCGGAGGAACGCAAGGCGGAGCTCGGGGACGTGCTACAAGTGTGGCAAGCGTGGCCACTTCATCGCCGAGTGCCGGATGCGAGAGGAGAACAAGTACAAGGTGAACGAGTACAAGGCGCACCCGAGGCGTGAAGACAAGTACTCCTCCAAGGGCAAGCACTTCAACAAGTCCAAGAGCAAGGACAAGGACAAGCGGCGACCGAGCAAGAGCACCTACAAGAAGAACAAGGCAAGAGCGATGGTGGCCGGTGCGAGCGACGTCGACTCAAGTTCAAGCGAGGAGCGAGTCAAGCTCAAGCGGCGAAGATGAAGACGCCGGGAGGCGCGGTGGCAAGAAGAGTGCAAGCGGGAACCTCGGCGGGCCGAGCCGTGTGGCGCTCGAGGGCTTTTGTGGCATGGCCCATAGCTCAAGCGGCAAAAAGAGTGTGAAGGAAGACGGCGACTCCGACTCGGAGGATGAGGTAAACCGTGATCCCGACTCTTTGCTTGCCGAGATTGCTAGGTTGAATGGTTTGCTTGATAACCGTGATAGTGTCTTGAGAGATGCCAAAAAGATGAGGAAAGATCTTAGGGCTCGGCTTGAGAATGCTAGTGAGAAAGTAGGAGAGTTAGAGTCAAAATTGCTTGAATTGAAACTTGAGAATGACTCTTTGAAACTTGCTCCTACTTCTCCCGATGATGTTGAATGTGTTGAATGTGATGCTTGGTTGAATGAGATCAAAGCTGGCTTAATGAGAAGAATGCTTCTATTTTGGCTCAACTAGATGCTCTTAGGACTCGAACATGATGAGCTTAAGGCTAGACCTACTTTGCTTGGTGCTTGCAAATCATGTCCTACTATGCATGCTAAGCTTGTTGATGCTCGCTCTACCATTAGTTCTTTGGAAGCATCTTTGAAATCTCTTGTTGCAAATGCATGTTCTAGTTGTGATGAAGTCACTTTGCGTAATCTTGAACTTACTTCCCGATTGGATGTCATCTATGAGGAGAATGACTATTTGAGGAAAGTGTTGGGTTGGTTGTGCGGGCGGGAACCTCAATTGAAAATCATGATTGAGGAGTTCAAGAGAGGCGATGGTCGTGGTTTGGGGTTCGAGAAGTTGGGTGAGAAAGTGGGAGAGAACAGTGGGGAGAGTGTGTACGAGAAGTGTGTTGAGTCTAACCCCGAGTTTGAGGTGATCGGAGAGATCCAAGTCCCACTCCCAAAAGCACCCAAGAACTCTTTCACACCAAAACCCAACCACCTTTGCAACAAGCTTGACACAACCCAAGATCCACCCAAATTCCCACCTAAGACAAATGATTTCCGAAACCGGTGAAGTTTGTGGGTGAGAAGGGTGAGAAGCCTAAAGAGAAGCCGAGCCAAAACCAAAACCCATCCCCTTCGGGTGTGAGTATTGTGGCAAGGAGAGGCATCTTGCGAGTTTTGCTACAAGAGGAAGAGGGATGAGAGGCTTGCTAGGGAGCAAGCAAACCGGGATAGGTATCGCCGGCCTCGCGGTATTCCCGAGCCTAGAGTGCCACTTCCACGGGGTGTGGGAAGTGTGAGGAGTGTTGGCGGGTTCCCACGGAGAGGTGGTGGTGGTGAGAGGTTTGTCGGGGAGAGATGATGGTGTGCGTCTTTGGTGAGAGGTTTGGTCGGGCTCGTGGTGGTTTTTTTGGACGTCCTCCTACTCGTCCTCGGTACGGGTTTAGGGGAGATGATCGCGGCTTTGGGTTCCGGAGGAACTACGGACCACGTTTTCCCCCTCGTGGTGCTCGTACTCCTCCCATGGGACATGGGAAGTTTGGTGGCAAGGGAGTGATGTTTGCTAACCCCTCTTTTGAGCGAGATGGCTCGACAACGGTTTAACTTTCTCTGTGCTAACCCCCGGTGTCGAGTCGCTAGCTCATTCTCGTTCTTGTTTCGATTTTGCGGGCGGGGGAGGCTTGGAGAACATTTGGTTGATCGACTCCGGGTGTTCTCGACACATGACCGGAGATAAGAAGTGGTTCTCCGGCCTCACCCCGGTGAAGGAAAAGCGAGTACATCACATTTGGGGACAATGGACGAGGTAGGGTGCTTTCGAGAGGGTGTTGTGCATGTGAGTGACAAGGTAACGTTGAAGAGAGTGGCTCTTGTGAAGTCTTTGGGATTTAATTTGCTTTCGGTTTCTCGGTTGCTTGATGAGGGTTTTGAGGTGCGTTTCAAGTACGGCGAGTCTCGTTTGCTTGATTCTCGAGGTGATCTTGTCGTATGATCATCCCGAGGGTCGGATTTTCGGGGCTGATTTCTCTCGCTCTTTGGGTCTGCTCGTTGTTTGATGGTGGTCCGAGTCTTCGATTTGTGGAAATGGCATAGGCGGTTGGGACACTTGAGCTTTGATTTGGTTTCCGCTTGAGTGGTCTTGACCTTGTCCGAGGATTGCCGAAGTTGAAGTTTGAGAAGGATTTGGTTTGTGCTCCTTGTAGGCATGGTAAGATGGTAGCCACTCCCCATCCACCCCCGACCGATGTCATGACCGAGCGTCCGACGGGAGCTGTTGCATATGGACCTTGTTGGGCCGGCTCGAGTTCGCTCGGTGGGTGGGAAGTGGTATGTCCTTGTTGTGGTGGACGATTACTCTCGCTATGCACGGGTGTTCTTCTTGGAGGATAAGAGTGAGACTTTTGGTTTTGTTCGAGATGCGATCGTGAGGTTGAAAAACGAGAGGCATGGGAATGCTATTCGAGCTATCCGCGGTGATAATGGCTGCGAGTTTAAGAACTCTCGTTTTGATGCCTTTTGTCGTGATCTAGGTCTTGAACATCGGTATTCGACCCCTTATGTGCCCCCTCAAAATGGAGTCGTGGAAAGGAAAAATCGGACTCTTTGTGAGATGGCTAGGACGATGCTCGATGAGCACGGGACTCCTAGGAGGTTTTGGGCCGAGGCGGTCAATACTGACTTGTCATGTTTCCAATCGGATTTTATTGAGAGCTTTCAAGAAGAAGACCTGTTATGAGCTTATGCATGGTCGGGCACCCAAAGTGAGTCATTTCCGAGTTTTTGGCCGCAAGTGCTTTATTTTGAAAAAGGGAAAACTCGACAAGTTTGAGGCTAGGTCTAGTGATGGTATTTTCTTTGGATATGCTAACCACTCTAGAGCCTATAGGGTGCTTAACCTTGAGACTAACAAAATCATGGAGACTTGCGAGGTGACCTTCGACGAGACAATGCCATGTACTTCTCTTGGCTTTGAATGTGCGGGTGATGAAGAGATGGCCGAGGACCTCTTTGAAGAGAAGAAAGATGAAGTTGGAGATGATGATGGGGAGAACCATGCGCTGAAGGCGAGCATGTACCCACTACTTCCCCTACGACTACTTTGGAGCATGGACCGTCTACTTCGTGGACAACGACGGTGCAACAAGAGGACCGGGCGAGAGAAGGGCGAAGTTGAGGGGGAGGTAGTCTCGAGGCGTGAGGCTCCCCGGCGGATTCAAGAAGTGCATCCCATGTCGAAGATCATTGGAGACATCAATGAACGCACTACACGGTCGAGGTCCGGGAATTCCTCTCATTTTGCTCATGCTTTGCTTTTGTTGCTACTTTTGAGCCCAAGGACATTGGACACGCTTTATCCGATGCAAGCTGGGTCAATTCTATGCATGAGGAGTTGGAAAACTTTGAGAGGAACCGAGTGTGGGAGTTAGTTGAACCACCTCCAAATTGCCATCCCATAGGAACCAAGTGGGTTTGGAAGAACAAAGAGGGAGAGAATGGGATGGTTGTGAGGAACAAGTCCAGACTTGTTGCTCAGGGGTTTAGTCAGAAGGAGGGGATCGACTATGAGGAGACCTTTGCTCCTGTGGCCCGTCTTGAGGCAATTCAAATCCTTCTAGCCTTTGCCATGGCTAAAGGGTTCAAGTTGTTTCAGATGGACGTGAAGAGTGCTTTTCTGAATGGGGTCATAGAGGAGGAGGTGTATGTGAAGCGACCACACGGGTTTGAGAGCGAGTTGTACCCACACGGGGTATACGGGTTGAAAAGGGCTCCGTATGGGTTGAAACGGGCGCCCGTGCTTGGTATGGAAGATTGAGAGGTTTTCTTTTGAGCGAGAGGGTTTGTGATGGGTACCGTGGATAGAACCTTGTTTCTCCTCAAGCATAGGAATGACTTGTTGATTGTGCAGATATACGTGGATGATATTGTCTTTGGTGGCTCGTCACATAACCTTGTTGCCAAGTTTGCAGATGAGATGAGCAGGGAGTTCGAGATGAGCATGATGGGCGAGTTGCAGTATTTTCTCGGGCTGCAGATCAAGCAAGTGAAGGACGGTACATTTGTGCACCAAACCAAGTACACGAAAGACATGCTGAGAAAGTTCCAGATGCAAGATGTGAAGCCGATGTCGACTCCCATGGGGAGTACGGCCACTTTGGATGCGGATGAGGACGGAGAACCAGTGGACCAGCGGGAGTACGGGGAGCATGATCGGCTCCCTCCTCTACTTGACGGCGACGAGGCCAGACATACAGTTCGGCGTGTGTCGTGCGCTCGTTTCGAGCTTCGCCGAGGACATCACATCGACGGGCCGTCAAGAGGATTTTCGGTACCTACGATCCGCCCGGTCTTGGCCTTTGGTATTCTTCCTCCTCGACTCTCTGTCTCTTCATGGCTTTTCCGATGCGGATTTTCTTTGGTTGTCGAGTCGAGAGGAAGTCTACTTCGGGTACTTGTCGGTTTCTTGGTTCTTCGTTGGTCTCATGGTCTTCCCGCAAGCGAGTCTAGTGTAGCTCGGTCTACCACGGAGGCGGAGTATGTTCTTTTGCGCGCGAGTTGTTGTTCCCAGTGCTTTGGATTTCATACACTTTGAGAGACTTTGGTGAGGAGTGCACCCGGATCCCACTTCTTTGTGATAGCACCGGTGCCATAAGCGTAGCCAAAAATCCAGTGCTTCACTCCGAGAACCAAACATATAGAAGTGAGGTATCATTTCCGAGGGACAATGTGGAGAAAGGAACCATTGTTTTGAGCCATGTCCCTACCCAAGATCAGCTAGCCGATATCTTTACAAAGCCTCTCGACCAAGCTACATTTGTGCGCTTGCGGGGGGAACTTGGGGTTTGTTGCCCTTTCTAGTTGATTCTTGGGGGGTTTACTTTTTGTACCATATGTATCATACCATGTTTACTTTGATGTATATACATACTTTGCTTGATGTATAAACCATGGTAGGATAGCCATATTGTCATATATCATGTTGCA
Source organism: Cenchrus americanus (assembly GCA_947561735.1). Classification (NCBI taxonomy): domain Eukaryota; kingdom Viridiplantae; phylum Streptophyta; class Magnoliopsida; order Poales; family Poaceae; genus Cenchrus; species Cenchrus americanus. Next base: position 110,135,542 of record OX387240.1, read on the forward strand.
TTTGTGTCATATTGCATTTTAGGATGATGAGCTTCTTTCATATGCCATATTTGAGTCTCTTTGGCTATTTGTGAGATATTGGTTATATGTGTGGAGAAATGGTGATGTGAGGCTATGCTCTTGGAATATTTGAGATATATGTGTGGTGAGATAGCCTCTTTTGAGATAAATGCTTAACTTGACTAATTTTTGATGAAATTTGCTCCACTCGTGTGTAGTTGTGTATCCATGTCACAGTTTGGTCTAAATGTGCTTTTCATGCTTAGATTGTGCTTGGATGCCTGTTCTTGCATTTGGGCCAAAGGCCGGATATCATTGTGAATGTTTAGCCTATGTTGCATTCATGGGGGAGCATAAGCTTCTTTTTGCCGCAAAGGCACTTCATGTACCATGAAATGAATCAATCTTGAAAAGAAGTGCATAATGCTTGAAAAATGCTCCATCCATCATGTCTATGCTTAAAATGTCTTATCTTTCACATATGGGTGCAAAACATGTTGCATGATGTTCACCGGTGGAGAAGTCTCCCGAAGTGGACACATGGCTCATGAGCTTTGACATGACATGCTTTGCTTTATGGGTGTTTGCCATGATCTTTTCTTGAGAATTTGATACCCTTGTATGATCTTTGAATGGTATGCATGTTTGTGGCTCAAGTGTGACATGGATAGGCTTTTACATGTGAAGCGAGTATTCTTTTGGTAAAGCTTGCTTAAATCTGAAAATTTTGCTTTGTCACATGCTTGTATTTTCATATATTACTTGTGGCAATGCTTTGACTATGCTATGATTCATGTGTGTGATCTTTGTCTCATTTTTAGCCTTTGACACTAGATTTGGCCTATTTGAGAAGCTCATGTAGTTGTCTATATGCTTTGCTTTGCATTTCGCATTTTCACCTTGTTTCGTACATTGTCAACAAGGGGGAGAAAAGGTGAGCTTAATGAAAATTCAGAAAAAGGTGAGCTGAAATTTGGAAGTGTGCATCCACATGTTCAGGGGGAGGCATTTGTTCAGGGGGAGCTTTCTTGCTGTTTTCGGTGTGGATTTTGTGCTTTGCTTGGCTTGTGACCTTTCTTCGCCTTTCTTCGGTTTTGGTCATGAGTTGAGCTTCCTTGTTTCTCTTTCTTCTTTCTTTCTCTTTCACTCTGAATTTCATTTCGCGTTGTGTGTTGTCAATGCACTCATCAAGGGGGAGATTGTGGACCAGGAGCGTCCCAGTGGTCGGTGGATGACCGCTCCTTAAGTGATGAGTGATTGACAACGGGTGTTGGACCGACTCTTGGCTTAGTGCGCGGGTGTAGGCTGCGCGGCCTAGTTCGTGTTGTTGCGAGGTGAAGAACGGGCGCGAAAGGTCTTCGGCCTTGAGGGGCCTCGGGAGATGGAGAGACAAGTAGGCTCGGTTCGAGGGACCGGTGGACGGCGGGGCACCGGGGTGCGGGCCACATGGTGGCGACACAAGCAAGACGAAGTCATGGACAAGTGAGCCGGTGCACGGTGGCGGTCAAGTCAAGTGGTTTGGCGGGAGGCCGGACCGGGCACGCGGGGTTTGGTGGTTTGCCCACAAAACCCACGGCGGACGGTTTCTTGGTTTGGGCCTCAAAACCAAGTCCGAGGGCCCAACACGACGGAGACGGGATCCGGCGTGTCGGGAAGCTTCGAAGCGGAGGACACGCGGCGGGATCGCATAGCTTGCGTCGGGAGGACGCGGGGGGGTGCGGCAAAGGCGTGGCCGTCCGATGGCAAGACCCACAAACATTACCAAAATGCCCCTACGTGGGTTGTATCGCCGTAGTGTAGTTAGGGGTAGTCGAGTCATTTACCACTCGGCGGGACCCGGATATATAAGCCTGGAGTGTGTGTTGATGGGGCTCTTTCTCCGCGACTTAGGGTTTCATTTCCCCCTTCCTCTTTCTCATTTTCGTAGCTATTTTCCTTCCTATTTTCTCTAGGCTAGCATGAGAGCTTCATGAGAGATTTGTTGAGAGGGATGGATGCTAGGGCGGCATGCTAGACCTTGTGAATCTTTCCTGGTTTGTATAGAAGATTCGGGGTTGTTTTTCGTGGCTTTTTGTGCTTATTTTCGTGCCTTTGTTCCCGGTGTGATTCAGTGGATTTGAGTGAGTTTCTTCCGGATTTCTTTGAGGGAAACATGGATAGATGTCTTGTGCATCTTTGTGCTTGATCTTGTGCCCTCAAACGCCGGAAACTACTTCGATTCGTGAGTTTTCGTTCGGTGCTCTAGGTTTTGGTGGTGCTCAAAGGATTCGCGATTCCCGGTGATTTAGGGAGTTAGGAGGCAAGATTTTTGGGCTATAGCATCCTTGTGTGACGCTTTTCAAGTACCCAAACCCTTGTCTCCACGGCTTCAACCGTTTGGGAAATCCGATGATGATTTGGGAGAGTTGACTTTCGAGGTCGGGCATTTTTTTCGTTCGTCCGAGCCTCGCGGACGGTCCGCGGCCTCTGGCGGACGGTCCGCGCCGCTCGAGTTCGTCCCGAGTTCTTCGTGTTCTTGCTCGTCCTTTGTTTCGATCCGTTGTGATTTTGGTTTTTGGTTGGACGAAGTTTTGGACAGTCCGCGGTGTCGGGCGGACGGTCCGCGGGTGCTTGGCGGACGGTCCGCGTGCTCCCCGCGGACGGTCCGTGGCACGGGGGTGTCTTTGGGTCGTTACGTGGTAAATTAACGGACGGTCCGCGGCTAAGGCCGGACGGTCCGCGGCCGGGGGTGCGGACGGTCCCGCGATACCGGCCGGACGGTCCGCGCGGTTCTTGCGGACGGTCGCCCCCCTCTCCGCGCGGACGGTCCGCCAGAGCCTGTGTGCTTTGCTTCTTGGTTCGATTCCTTCCTCCCCTTTCTAGTGCTTCCGCGTGTGCTTCGAGGAATCGTTCCTAAGGCTAGAGGTTGATCCATAATCTCGTGGTCTTGGCGATTCGTGCGTGATTCGATCCATCGCTTGTGTGTGACCGGGTTTTGAGTAGGACATAGGCCGGGCTCTTTGGGAAGAATTTTTACCGGCTCCTATTCACTCCCCCTCTCTAGTCGCCATCTGATCCTTCAGAAGACCAGCGGGAAGAAGAGGAGCCGTGCAGAGGCCGCCGCGGCCGCCACCAGTGCGGCGCCGCCTCTGTCTCCACCGCGCGCTGATCCAAGCCGCGAGTGGAAAAAATCGAAGGTCAAGACGGAGGACCTGCTGACCCTGTTGAACAGCGGGTTCATCAGGGAGAAGGAAATCGACATGTGGAGATCCGCCGCAGGAGATCCTTATCCGATGGAGAAAGCCGAAGACGAGATCCCGATGTTCTCGCGCTTCGTGGAACGCGGGCTTGCGCTCCCAGCAAGCGACTTCTTCAAAGGGCTGCTCAGGTACTACGGCATCGAGTACCTCAATCTGAACCCCAACGGCATCTTCCATACGTCTGTCTTCGTCCACTTCTGCGAAGCCTTCCTGGGAATCAAGCCGCACTGGGTGCTCTTCCGGAAGTTCTTCCGCGTCAAGCCGCAGCCCAGCGCCTCCAACCCTAGAGTAGTCGGAGGGGCCGGAATCCGGGGGAGGGGAGGACGCCGCGGAGCGTACACGGCGTACAAGCTCGTGGACTCCAACACCGAGCGGAAGACGAGATGGTTCTACATCACGAACCACCATCCCGAGCTACGAAGCCGAGCGGACGGCGGCCCGGGCACCAAGATTGGTGGAACACGGAGCCCACCATGCAAGAGGGGATCCGGCTCCCGAGGCGCTAGCACGCATCAAGACTCTCAAGGATGCGGGACTGAGGGCCGAGCACGTGGCCTTCAGTTTCATGAAGCGCAGGATCCAGCCGCTGATGGCGCAGGATACGATGGGCTTCGAGTACACCGGCGACAACGACACGTCGCGGATGCCGGGGGGCGAGCTGGACGACAACGACATCGTCGAAAGGTTGTCGAGGATCTTCAAGGACATGCCGCCGTACACGGCGTGTCGGTCGAGGAGTACTCCGCGCGCCCGCCCAACGAGGTGAGTAGTTGTACCCCCTCGTCGAGTAGTGAGTACTCGTAGTGAAGTTGCTGACGCCTTGTGTCTTTGCGCAGGATGATGTGAAGCGGTTCGTCTCCGAGCCGCAGCCGCCACCGAGCGGGATCGAGATCCCGGCGGTGGGGAAGGTGAAGGAGCGCCGCGAAGTCGGTGAAGGCGACGACACCGTCATCGTGGAGGATACCTCCGATGACGACGATGAAGACGAAGAGACGGCTGCGGGACCGCTTCCGAGTTGCGGTCGAGGTTTAGCCGTCCGGGCGTGCCTCATGTGCCACTTGTTCAAGACCCTCCGGCTAGCACGGGAGGCTAGCCTTGCTTTGCGCCGCCAAGGAAGCCGCGCAACCCCGCCAAGAAGCGGGTGGCGAAGAAGATGAAGGTCTCGGAGACCACGCCTCGGAGGTAAGTCATCTTGAGCGAGTAGTCGAGTACCCCGTGTTCGAGTACATTGCGACGAGTAGTATTCCTTTGTGTGCGGGAGGTGCCGCCAACGGGCCGTCGAAGAGGGCGACGAGGGCGTGTGGGACACGGTGGGGGAACCGGCTGGAAGCCGAAGTCCAGCCCCCACTGTCGAGGAACTCTGGCGCGGTGGAGCGCCGGCCCCACGCTCCCGGCGGAGAGCGGAGAGGACCGTGGCCGCCACCGTTGGTAAGGTGGTGACCCCTGGAGCGGAAGGTGAAGATGCTACTGCCGCCGCCGTGGAGGAGGCAGTAGCCGAAGAGGCGGAGGAGGTGCCCGCCGAGGGTGGACTGGTCGATATTGCCAGCATCCTCGGTGCTCCGGCCGTGACCATCGTCCGGTCGAGCTTGTAAGTACCATGTCTTTACGAGTAGTACTTGCTGCAGTAGTCGATTTGTCTGACGACCCTCTGTGAATTCTTCTGCAGAAAATCCACAGATCTGAGCTGGGACGGGGAAGAGCCCTCATCAGCAGCGGCGGAGGAAACTGCGCCGCCGGTCGAGGAGGCCGCTCCCGAAGCCCAAGCCACGACCGAGCCCCCGGCTACCGAAGCGCCGTTGCCAGAGGCGGTCGTAGTCGAAGGTGAGTTCTCGTCTTGAAGCCGTAGGACCCCAGGATGAGTAGTCGTAGGCACTGATGCGCGTGTCGTGTGTTGGCAGGCGCTGAAGGAGGTGACATCCCTGCAGGGGTGCCCGTGCAGGAGTTGACACCAGAGGCCACGAGAGGGCTGCGAAGGAGCCCCGGAGCCCGTGGGGGAAGTCGTCGAGAAGTCCACCGGGGGAGAGGTGGTCACCACGTCGCCAGGGGTTGCCCTGGAGGTGGCTATCCGCTCCCCGAGATCCAAGACGCGGAGCCCATCCGGTGCTCGCGCCGATGACGGAGGCTACGTCGAGTAGCCGCGGCGGGATTGAACTTACGGCCGACGACCTCGTCGAGCCGGCGATGGTGGCGCGGCACACGGACGCGATGCGGTGAGCCGAACAGTGGATGAAGGTACGTAGCCGTAGCCTCCCGAGTAGTCAATCCTTTGCGTTGAGTACTCTGCTTGACTTGAGCTTGTCTTATGCAGGACGTCGCGGAGCGATCCCGCGAGAAGTCGAATCTGCTGCAAGGTTACGGCGACACCGTGCTCCGAGCCGAGGCCCTAGAGGAGCAGCTCGTGAAGTCGCGGAAACACGCGGCTGCCATGCAGTCGAAACTCGATGCCGCCTTCGCCAAGTACCACAACGACGTGATGGAGCTGCAGGCGAAGGGCGACGAGTTGGTGCGGAAGAACAAAGGCCTCCGCAACAAGAATAAAGGTATGTCCCTCGACTTGTCGGGTACTTGTTGGAAGTCGTCAAGCCCCTGACCCGTTGTTGTGTTTCCATGTTGCAGAACTCGAGGGCCAGGTGGAGCAGCTGAAGGCCTCGGAGGTCAGCATGAAGAACCTCTTCTACCGGGAGCAAGAAGCCCCGCCGGTACTTGAGCTCGACTACAAGGAGCTCGCCTTCGAGTGCGAGAAGCACATGGAGGCGCGGATTGCCTCGACAGAGATCTCGTCAATCGCTACAAATCTTTGCGAAGTTGAATGAAGATTGTGAGGGCGCTCGGGCCCAGCTGAAGGACCTTGAAGAGGCTGCTCTCCCGATCGCGAGGCTTCGGTGCCGCACCGGGCGGCCCCAAGATCGCCCCTCGGCGGATCGACTTCGTGAGGCACCAAGCCGGGCTGGCCGCCTATGTCAAGCACATGGCCAAGTCGATCCCGAAGCAAGTCCTGGCCTTCATGAAGTCATACTTCCCGAAGGCCCCAGTGGAGGTGGTCGCCGGCGGGGTAGACGCCAGCGCTCGGATGAGAAGCGATGCGAGAGAGGCGGCCTGGAGCAGATGGCTCCCATCGCGGAGCAGGTAGCCGAAAAGCTGAACCTCCAGTAGCCCTGCATAGATAGCTAGTAGCCGTAGTTGTACAAAAAGCACTTGTAATGAATTATTCATATATCAATGAAATGGAATTTTCCAGCAATGAGTACTCGTAGTCGCGATCTCAGAGCGCGGAGCGCCCATCGTGGAGTAGGTGCGAGTAGTAGTACTCGACTTCAGTAGTCCCGTCGTAGGGAGTAGACAGTAAGTAAGTTGATGGAAAATCAAACTTTATTACTGAAGAAGTACACCTGGGTGGCGGGGCCGTAGTTACAAGTAGTCGCTTGGACCGGAGGCCGCTTGCGGCTAAGTAGCGGCCGGAGCGGGTAGCCGCTTGCGGCCGAGTGATCCGTAGGTAGCCGTGTAGGCCGGATCGCGATCCGTAGGTAGCCGCGCGGTCGGATCTTGGAGTGTGGTCTCTTGGTAGACCGCTGCTAGAGTCCTTGACGCTCGTCGCGGCCCGGGGTCCGTAGGTAGCCGTGGGGGCCGGACCCCACGGAGGAGAGTAGTCCGGAGACTTGAAGCCGAGGACCGGAGGGTCGCTTGCGGCAAGGGGTGCGATGTAGTCGTGTAGACTTGAACCCGGAGTAGTCGTGTAGACTAGGCGTAGAATCGACGAGTTGGTCGATGTTCCACGAGTTGTTGACGTCTTCGCCTTCAAGTGTTTGGAGGCGGTAGGAGCCGGCCGGTCACCTTAGCCACGGTGAAGGGGCCTTCCCGGGGGAGGGGGCGAGCTTGTGAAGTCCTTCCGTGTTCTGGATACGGCGGAGGACAAGATCTCCAACGTTGAAGGAGCGCTCCTTGACGTTGCGATCATGGTAGCGTCGGATACACTCCAGGTACCTTGCTGATTGGACGAGGGCGGCGCAGCGAGCTTCTTCGAGGCTTTCGATATCAACTCGTCTGCTGTCTTCTGAGACGCCTTCGTCGTAGTGCTCCACCGCCTTTCTGGCGAGTTCCATATGACGTCGGCAGGGAGGATGGCTTCGGAGCCGTAGACCGGGGAAGTAGGGGGGGATTGCCCCGGGTTGGCTTGGATGGTTGAGTCCGCGGCCCCCGAGTGCGTTGGGTAGTTCCTTGATCCACTTGCCCCCTTTGGAGTTAGCGGCGTCGTGTAGCCGCTTCTTGAGGGCGTCGAGCACCATCCCATTGGCGCGCTCGACTTGTCCGTTGGCCCGTGGATGGGCGGCGAGACGTATCGACGTCGATTCCGGCTGTTCTCGCAATATTCCCGAAGCGGTGGTTGTTGAAGTTGGACCCTAGGTCCGTGATGATGCGGTGGGGTAGCCGTAGCGGTGTACGAGTTCATCCGGGAAGTCGAGTACTCGTCGGCCTTGGGGCATGTGGCCGGCTTGACCTCGATCCACTTGGTGAACTTGTCGATAGCCACCGGTACCCTGTTGAATCCTCCTGGCGCAGTTGGCAGTGGCCCAATCATGTCGAGCCCCCCGGCGGGCAAAGGGCCGGGTTGGCGGTATGGTGACTAGCTTGTAGGCTGGGACGTGTTGCTGCTTGGCGAAGAACTGACATCCTTGGCACCTTCTGACGAGTTCTTCGGCATCGCCCAGGGCTGTGGGCCAGTAGAAAGCTCGCCGGAAGGCCTTGCTAACTAGCGTGCGTGAAGACGCGTGGTTGCCGCAGATGCCCTTGTGGATCTCCTCCAAGATGTCCTTGCCTTCTTCGCGAGGAACGCACTTCATGAGTACTCCAGAAGATGCGCCCCGCTTGTAGAGCTTGTCTCCGACGAGGACGTAAGACTTGGCGCGGCGGACGAGTTGTTCGGCTGCGTTCTTGTCGGAGGGGGACCTTCGCGCTCGGCGAGGTAGTCGATGAAGGGTTGCCTCCGGTCCACGTCGATCATCATGACCTCCTGCGCCCCGTGGTGGATGGGCCGGTACGGTGGTCGGTGGCGCCGGCTCCGGGATGGATGGCGCGTGAAGCTCATGGACGAAGACGCCGCGGGTACTTGGGCGCGGGTAGATCCGAGCTTCGAGAGGACGTCCGCCGCAACGTTGTTGTCGCGGACGATGTGATGGAACTCGAGACCATAGAATTTGTTCTCGAGCTTGCGGACTTCTAGGCAATAGGCGTCCATGTTCTCCTTGTTGCGGTCCCGGGACTTGTTGACTTGGTTGATGACCACGCTGCGGAGTCGCCGTAGACTAGTAGCCGCTTGATGCCCAATGAAGCCGCGAGACGGAGCCCGTGTAGGAGAGCTTCGTACTCGGCTTCATTGTTTGAGACCTTCCGGAAGATGCGATGACGTACTTGAGTTGTTCGCCCGTTGGAGAGATCGGGGAGTACCCCCCGCGCTGCGCCCTCGAGGTTGAGTGAGCCATCAAAGTACATCACCCAATGCTGCGGTCGCACGGTGGGAGTAGGTAGCTGGTTCTCCCGCCACTCGCCATGAAGTCGACTAGTGCTTGCGACTTGATGGCCGTGCGTGGCTTGAAGTCGATGGTGAGGGCGCCGAGCTCGACGGACCCACTTGGAGATTCTTCGGTGGCGTCTTGGTTCCTCGGGATGTCGCCGGAGTGGGTAGTCGGTGACGACGGAGACCGAGTACTCCCGGAAGTAGTGTCGTAGCTTCGCGAGGTGATGAGTAGAGCGTACGGGAGCTCTCGCACGGGCTGGTAGCGAGCCTTGGACTCTGATAGAACCTCGCTGACGAAGTAGGCCGGGCGCCCGGACCGGATAGGCGTGGCCGTCTTCCTGCCGCTCGACAACGATGGCGATAGCGACCACGTGAGTAGTTGCAGCTAGGTAGAGCAGTAGCTGCGCCCTTGTGAGGAGCCGTGAGGATTGGCGGCTTCGACAAGAAGTCCTTGAGCTGGGCAAGGGCTTGATCCGCCTCTGGAGTCCACACGAACTTCTCGTGGTGCTTGAGTAGTTTGAAGAAGGGGAGGCCCCGTTCTCCTAGCCTCGAGATGAATCTGTTCAACGCCGCCATGCACCCCGTCAGCTTCTGGACGCCCTTGATGCTCGTGGGAGCCTTCATGCTGGTGATGGCGGAGATCTTCTCGGGGTTGGCTTCGATGCCGCGTTGGCTGATGATGAAGCCGAGTAGTTTGCCCGAAGGGACGCCGAAGACGCACTTGTTCGGGTTGAGCTTCCAGCGGTACTCGCGTAGCGATGCGAAGGTCTCTTCAAGGTCGTCGATGAGGGTACTGGAGTCCCACTGGTTTTGACAACCACGTCATCCACGTAGGCCTCGACGTTCTTGTTGAGTTGCCGCTTGAAGCAGGCCTGGATGGCCCGTTGATAGGTAGCGCCGGCGTTCTTCAACCCGAATGACATGGTCGTGTAGCAGTACGCGCCAAACGGGGTGATGAACACGGTCTTCTCCTGGTCTTCCTCCTTGATTGCGATGTGGTGGTACCCGGAGTAGCAGTCGAGGAAGCAGAGCAGGTCGCAGCCCGCCGTGGAGTCGATGACTTGATCAATCCGCGGCAACCCGAAGGGGTCCTTGGGGCAGTGCTTGTTGAGGTCCGTGTAGTCGACGCACATCCTCCACTCGTTCGAGTTCTTCTTGCGGACGAGGACGGGGTTGGCGAGCCACTCAGGATGGAAGACTTCTCGGATGAAGCCAGCTGCGAGTAACTTGGCGAGCTCCTTCTTGATGGCGTCCCGTCTGTCGTCGGCAAAACGTCGGAGGTGTTGTCGCTTGGGGTGGCCTTTGAATCGACGTTGAGGCAGTGCTCAATCAGCTCCCTGGGCACTCCTGGCATGTCCGATGGCTTCCACGCGAAGATGTCGCGGTTAGCCCGAAGGAAGCTGATGAGCGCGTCTTCCTATTTGGGGTCGAGGCCGGCCCCGATGGTGGTGGTCTTCTTTGGGGTCGCCTTTGTTCCAAGGTCGACCGTCCCGACGAGTACCTCCTCGGGTGGGCGAGGCTTGTTGGTGCGCTGTCGGACTTCTGCGGGATGTCGAGTTCGCTCGTGGCGAGCTTCTTCGACGCGGCGTAGACCTCCATCATTGCATTGGGTACTTGGTTCGTGGAGGCGATCACCACGGCTTCTGTATCGCAGTCGTGGGAGATCTTCAAGTCCCCTTGGAGGGAGAGTACGCCGGCTGGACTTGGCATCTTGAGTACCAAGTAGGTGTAGTGGGGCACCGCCATGAACTTGGCGATTGTCGGTCTGCCGAGAATGGCGTGGTAAGAAGTCTCGAAATCCGTGACCTCGAACTTGATGTACTCGGTGCGGTAGTTATCCCGAGACGCCCCGAAGGTAACTGGCAGTACCACTGAGCCCAGTGGGATAGCCGCGTTGCCTGGGACGATGCCGTAGAAGGGCGTGCTGCTCTTGGTGAGCATGGGGGTGACGTCGAGGTTCATCTTCTTCAAGGTCTTGGTGAAGAGGACGTTGAGCCCGCTTCCACCGTCGATGAGCACCTTGTTGAGCTTGGAACCCGCCACTGTTGGCTTCAGGACGAGGGGGAACCGTCCTGGTTCGGAGAAGTTGGTCCATTGGTCCGCGCGGGAGAATGTGATGGGTACCTCCGACCACCTGAGAGGGATCGGGACCGCTGGTTCAATGGACATCACTTCACGACGGGTAGCCTCTTGCTCCCGCCATCTGGGCGCTCCGCCGAAGAGGACGTTGACGGTCTTCTCGGGTTCTTGGAAGTCGTTGTCGTCGCCGTCCTTCTTCTTGCCCTTTTGGTCGTGAGGGTGCGGTGGCTCGGCGTGTCCTTGAGTGCGTGCCCGAGGCGGTAGCGCTTGCTCGGTAGTGTGGTTGCCGTTTGGATGCCACGGGCACTTCTCCTTCGGCGGGTCCTTGAACCCGCCGGAATTCTTATTCGAGTTCCCTTTCGGAGGGCGGCCGGATAGCCGCGACGGTGTTGTACGGCTTGCGCTTGCGGTTGGAACCCGAGTAGTTGTTGTTGTTGTTGTTGTTGCGGCCGCCTTGGTTTGCATTCGCGCCGCCGCCGCCCCCGGTTTCGCTTGGACTTGCCGCGGATGGCGTCGTACTTGGCATTGGCCTTGTCCTCTTCATCCGCCCAGGACGTGATCATGTCCTTGAGGTGGGGAATGGACCTGGGGCGGCGACGACCGAAATCCTCGAAGGTGCGGCGATGGTAGAGGCCGTTCTGGAAGAGGTCGATGACCTCCTTGTCGGTGACGTCGACGACGGTAGCGCGCTTGTCGAAGAAGCGGCGCATGTACTTGCGGAGGGTCTCGCCTTGTTCCTGCTTGATCATGGCGAGGTCCATGCGAGTACCCGAACGGCCCATGGCGCCGCCGAAGTTGCTCGTGAGCGCTCCTTCGGTGGTCCCACTTGTCGATCGAGTGCTTGTCCAGCGACTCGAGCCATGTGAGTGGAGCTTGGTCCAGACAGAAGGGGAAGTAGAGGCATTTGGTGTCGGCGTTGCCGCCGGTGTTCTCGATGGAGAGGGCGTAGCACCGGAGCCACCGGATGGGATCTGCTTCGCGTCGTACTTGGTGATCCCCAAAGGCTTGAACTTGTCGGGGGAGGAGCAGGGTTGCGAGCGGGGTGAGAAGGCGGGGAAGCCGTCGCCTTCGGCGGCGGTGGCCGACTTCTTCGCCGCAACTCCTCGATCCTCGGCGAGCATCGTACCCGCCATGAGAGGCGCGGAGGCGTGGGCGTGCGCGTGACCACGGCCGCCGCGGCTGCCGCCGCCTCCGGCCTCTCTGTTGGCCCCGTGGTTGGAGGCCGCCGCCGTCGGCTGGCCGCCGCCGTCGGGGGTCGTTGCCGCCGCCCCGGCCGGAGCGCGGTGGGGAACGACCTCTCGGTTGCCTTGGTCTTGTCGTGAAGGTCCGCCGGCGTTGGAGCGGCGGCGGTTTGGATCGGCGGGGAGGTCGGCTCGAGTACGGTTGGGGCCGGGGTCGGCGGCTGCGACTAGTAGCTTCGTTGTCGCGAGGTTTAGGCGGGAGAGGTTGGTTGACTCGTTGTCGACCCGCATGAAGTAGGCGTCTTCGGCCGAGCTTGGCGATGACCTCTCCGGCGCGTATGCCCCGAGCACGGCGTGCGATCGGCGCGTGATCGACATGAGGCACTGCTCAGGGGTGGTATGCACTCTGCTCTCGACCGCCTCGAGAGCTTCCGCAAGGTTGCGGATGGGAAGGTTGTCTCTGAGCCGCCGGCGCCGTTCGCTACGCTTCCTGTTGCGTTCGCGTCGGGCGTCTCTGTTGGCGACGGACTCGTCTGCAGGTGCGTTGGCAGACAGCTCGTCTGCGGAGATGTCCTCCAAGTACCTGTCTTCGGTCGTGCCTGAGGGTCCTGGAGTTTCGCCGGCAGCCATGAAGACTTGGCGATCGGGGGGTACCCAAAGTTTGGACTCGAGAGGGTGCCACCTCGGTTGGTGTGTTCGAGTCAGCCTGGGCCAGTGGTGTTCCCTCCTGGAACGGCAGTGAGTCGATGTAGGCGACGTAGCGCGAGTCCTCCTTTGCCAGGTCAGCAGGCTTGCGGTCCGGCCGATGGACGTATCTTCCGGCCGGCGTCGATCTTATAACCAGCCCAGAGGCTGGCCCTGACAAGGGAAGCTCCGTGGAATCATCTTCGGACTCGGGCTCCTCAGGGTCCGACCCGAAGTCGAACTCATAATCCGGGTTCGAGTAGAACTCGGAGAGAGGGCTGGAGTCTAAGACGTGGTCGGGGACGGCGTCGGAGTCCGAGTTGCACTCGGATACGGGCTCCTTGCCGGCCCGGCGTGGAGTAGGAGCCTCCGTGCGGGCCCGGCTAGGGGCGCGGGGGCCACGCGCGCGGAGGCCGGCGTGGTGAAGGGGCCGTACGCGATGGGCGAGCGGCCCGGCTCGCATGCGACGGCCCATGGCGACGTCGGGTTCGAGTTGGGGACGGACTCGAGCTCGAAGTCAGCGCGATGGTTGAAGAGCGAAATTTCGCCGAACTTGCCGGCGAGTTCGCCTGTGACGACCTCGGGAAGCGTCACGAGGCTGTCCTCGGGTTGGGCTGCATGGTCGGGGCGGCGGCGGAAGGAGCCCGCGCCATCGGTGTGCAGACCCAGGCGCCGAAGACGAAGGTGTCGCCGCGGTTGAAAGCGACGGTTGGCTTGATGTGAACGGAAGCCGTCGAGTTCGCCATGTGATCTCGGGCGAGAGCCCCTACCGGCGCGCCGGTGTCGGTGTTTTAGACCGGCAACCTACTACGGGGAGTACCCGAAGTAGATGAATGTGACTCGCCGAGATCGGTAACTCGAAGGAAGAGACACGTGGCACACAATTTAGACAGGTTCGGGCCGCGAGGTGCGTAATACCCTACGTCCTGTATGCTGCGTAGCTCTGGATTGATAGGGCACGATTACAAGATGGTGCAATAGTGCGCCGTGGGTTGTATGAGATGAGATTGGATGAAGGGGTCGGTCCCTGCCTCGCCTTATATAGTCCGGGAGGCAGGGTTACAAGTCGGAGTAGGAAGAGAGTACTAGTCGAGTACGTCTAGGAGTCCTCTGTACAGTGCGGAACATGCACAGCTTCCTAACCGAGTACTACTCCTGTGTAGTCCTTGTGCTCCACGCCTTCAGATGCCGTGTAGCGCAAGCCGGGTAGTCCCAGGGGCCCACCGAGTAGTCGGTCCTGGTACCCACCGAGGTAGTGGGCCCAGGGAGGTTCATACGACACTACCTGGGCCACGTCATCTCCGCCAACGGCGTGGCCATGGACAGTGACAAGGTCGAGGCTGTGGCGTCCTGGCCTGAGCCCCGCTCGGTCGGGGCGTCCGGGCTTCCTCGGCCTAGCGGTGCTACGGCCAGGAAATTCATGCGGGACTTCGGCGCGATCGCGGCGCCCACGACCCGGCCTCCTCGCGGAAGGACGCTTTCGCCCGGACGCCCGAGGCGGCCCCGGGCATTCCGGGCGCTCAAGGAGGTGCTCTCCACGGGCCGGTGCTCCGGATGCCCGACTTCGGCCCGGCGGTTCGTCGTTGATTGCGACGCATCGGGCACCGGCTTTGGCGCGGTACTACACCGGGGGGCGGGACCCCCGGCCTTCTTCGTCGGCCGCCCGTTTGCGCCCGCCACGGACAAGGCGGCGGCCTACGAGCACGAGCTCATCGGCCTCGTCCAGGCGGTGCGCCACTGGCGCCCCTATCTGTGGGGGCGCCGCTTCCTCGTCCGCACCGACCACTACAGCCTGAAGTTCCTCCTGGACCAGCGGCTGTCCACTGTTCCCCAGCATCAGTGGCTCAGCAAGCTGTTCGGGTTCGACTTCACCGTGGAGTACCGCCCCGGCCGCCTCAACACGGCGGCAGACGCCCTCTCTCGCCGTGACAGCGACACCGACGACGCGCCCCCCAGCCTCCAGGCGTTGTCTGGACCGACGTTCGCCCTCCTCGAGGAGCGCGGAACCGCCACCGCCGGGAGACGTCGAGGCGGGGGCGCCTCCTCCGGCGGCCTCCGTGAGGGCGCCCTCGGCACGCCGTGGCACGAGGACCACGGCCTCCTTCTCCACGGCAAGCGCGTCTTCGTGCCGAACGTTCCCGACCTTCGCCAGCGCCTGCTTCAGCTTGTCCACGGCGCTGGCCATGAGGGGATCCAGAAGACGCTGCAGCGCCTGCGTGTGGAATTTCACATTCCGCATGACAAGCGCCTCGTGCAGGCGTTCGTGCAGGCCTGCGAGACGTGCCAGCGCAACAAGACGCAGACGCTTCGACCAGCGGGGTTGCTCCAGCCCCTCAACGTCCCGTCCCAGGTATGGGCAGACATCTCGATGGATTTCATTGAGGGGCTGCCGAAGGTGCGCGGGAAGTCAGTTATTCTGACTGTGGTGGATCGCTTCTCCAAATATGCGCACTTCATCCCGCTCAGCCACCCCTACACGGAAGCTTCGGTGGCGCGGGCATTCTTCGACGGCATTGTGCGCCTGCACGGCTTCCCGGCGTCCATCGTCAGCGACCGTGACCCGGTGTTCACCAGTCGCATGTGGCGCGACTTGTTCCACCTCGCCGGCGTCCAGCTCCGCTTCAGCACGGCCTTCCACCCCCAGACGGACGGCCAGTCTGAGGTGGTCAACAAGGTGATCGCCATGTACCTACGGTGTGCTACGGGGTGACCGACCGCGGGCGTGGGTTGGGCGGCTTTCGTGGGGCGGAGTGCGCTACAACACCTCTTACCACACCGCCCGCGCACCACGCCGTTCGAGGTCGTCTACGGGCGGCGGCGCCGCCCTTGCTGCCTCGACCAGCCGGGATGGCGCCCACTGGGGAGGCCGACGCATTGCTGCGCGACCGCGACGCCTACCTCGCCGACATCCGGGAGCGTCTCCTTCAGGCCCGCAACTACGCCAAGTCCTCATATGACCGCCGCCATCGCGACCTGGAGTTTGCGGTGGGGGATTGGGTGTGGTTGCGGCTTCTTCATCGACCGTCACACGCGCTGGAGCCTCGCGCCAAGGGGAAGCTAGGGCCTCGCTACACTGGGCCCTTTCAGGTGGTAGAGCGTATTGGCCAGGTGGCATACCGTCTAGCTCTTCCGGCGGATGCCCGCCTGCACGATGTGTTCCATGTCGGCTTGCTCAAGCCGTTTCAGGGCACTCCTCCGTCTGTGGTGCCGCCTCTGCCAGCCATCGAGGATGGCCGTGTGCTTCCGACTCGGCGCGGGTTCTCCGCACCGCGGGGGGGTGTCCGACTCGTGGGAGCCGCACGTCCGCCGGGAGGGCGTTCCAGTGGAGGAGGCCACTTGGGAGCCACTGGAGGACTTCAAGACTCGCTTCCCTGACTTCCGGCTCGAGGACGAGGCTGTTTGTCGAGGAGGGGAGAGATGTTATGGCCCGGCCGGCGGCCCACCGGGGAGGGCGCGGGGGCCGGGGGGAGGCGCGGCCCCCGGTGCCTCAGGCGCCCAAGCCACCGATCGTCTACCGCCGTCGGATTCGTACTCGTCGTTAGGGTTTTCATATTTGTAATAAATACTTTGGGATTGTTAGGAGAATAATCAGTTTGGCAATCAATCTAAGATTGCCGGCCTCAAGGGCCAACCCTAATCCACCCGCCTCCTCCTCCCTGTTCACGTGAACAGTACCCGCGCGCGGCGTAGCGCGGCCGCCGCCACCTTCCCAGCGATCACGGCGCACCAGCGCCGTCGTCGCCCACCGCCTCCACCTCCCTCTCACTCGTATTCCCTGCGAGAGATCCCCGGTAGGGCTAGGAATCCTACCAATTTCCCTCAAAAAAGAGTAGTGATGCTAATTGGTTACTGTAGAACTTGGTGAACGAATATCACTCAGCCGCATGCTTTCTACTGTCAGGTTTATGGTTTCCCTTTTCTTTTCTTTTCTTTTTCTGGTCAACAATAAGAAGGCTGGACGGTCTGCTAACTCCTATCAAGGTCACATCGCAATAGTAATATCGTCTAGAATTTCGAATAGAAAGTTCATCTAAAATTCTAATCGAGCATGAGCATTTTCTTTTCTCTTTTGTTTGCAGAAATTTAGTGAATTATTTACTCTGTACGTGTTGCGGGTGAATATTTCATCTCTGGCGATGTCAGTTTGCAGTTTTGTACCTTTTTGTATCTCCAAAATTCTGGTTTGATAAGCTGACTTCAAATCTGATTGTATCCTGGGTCGAAGGGTCTGCTTATCCTGTCATGTTTGCCGCTCTTGACAGCTTCTCGACTCTGTCGTCTACGCCATAAGGGCCTGCTTATCCTGTCATGTTTACCACTCTTGACAGCTTCTCAACTCTGTCTGCTACGCCATTAAAAAAAAAATCCTCCCTCGCTTACTTATCTTGTATCCTTAGGTGTTTAGGTTGAAAAAAAAATACAAGTATGAATAGTGCTGAAATAGTACAAAATAGCGAAAAGTTGTCGTATTGAGAAGATATGACTCCACGTAATAGGTAAATAGTGCATATTACTGGGCTACTGGCTAGCTTTGTTATAGAGTTAGAGCCAAGATATGACTCAAATGTGACAGGTAAATAATGCATATTACTAGGCTACTGGCTAGTTTTGCTAGAGTTAGAGCGCTCGACAGTCTTCTGCTTCCTGCCAATTGTTAAACATTTTTGCTGGATATTTTACATCTCTTCCTCACCGAATTTTAGATGTTTGATGAATTTTCATCAGTATTTTATCGATCCACTTTCCTTCTTTCTTCCTCTAGTGATATTTTATCCATCCATATTAGTCCCCGGCTAGCAATTCAAGCAGGTAACAGATTGATGGTGCGTTTGGTAACGCTCCTCCCGTCACTTCGGGAGCTATTTTTGACGAAACGCTACCAAACATGGAAGAAAAAACAGCTTCTCCACGGGAACGACCGCAAAATGCGCTGACTGGAGCGATTCGGGGGAGCTGGAAAAACTCGCTCCCCCGCAGCTCCGCCCCGGGAACTCCCACCCTTGCCCTCAGGGGGGGGGGCACAGCTGGAATGCGGGCGGACAGGGGCAAACGGAGCCGGACGACAGGAGCTGGAAAAACTCGCTCCCCCGCAGCTCCCACAGCTCCGCCCCGGGAACTCCCACCCTTGCCCTCGGGGGCCCACGGCTGGAATGCGAGCGAGGCTCGGTGGTGGGATCTCAACGACTGCACGAGGAAGGACCTCGACTGGAGGTGGCTAGCGGATGGAGCTCAACTGGAGGTGGCCGACGGATGGTGGTGGCCGGCAGCGGACTCCAGGGCGAGGGTGGAGGCAGTAGGCGACAGGCTTTAAGATGGTGGGGCTCGAGGCGCCGGTGCTCCGAGCGGCGACCATCGACATCCGGCGCGGTGGGGGAGGCGGCGGGCGCAGGAGACTGGGGAGCTCCGCGTGGTGGGGGAGGCGGCGAGGCAGAAGCGACAGGCCGATGGAGGAGATGAAGCAACAGGCCAATGGAAGAGATGACGACGACATGCGAATGGATAACCGAGGAGGCTTCAAAAGGAAGAGATGAGAAATAAAAAAAAGAAAATGCGAAGAAAAAAGAAAAGAAAAAATAGGAGGAAAAAAAGAAATAAAAAAGAAAGGGTATGATGGACATTCCACTCTTTTATTCATCTTACACAGTCAGGAGAAAATGTTTTATTAAACGTTTTTTAAAACAGTTTCAACTTCCCCGGAGAATCTGCTTCACCAATACATCCACGGCCGGAGCAGAGCTCTACCAAACGAACCTGAGTAGTAGGACTGAAAGCCCACACTCGCAGCAAAGTATAGTTGGGCTATGGGCTGGACAGAATTTGCAAGTCTGGAGCACATCGATCCGACAAAATCACCTAAAAACAACGCAACAATTAAAAACAAAAAAAATACTTTGGCAGGAAATCAAGCGGAGCCCCCCATGTGTGCATGGTAAGAATGATATTCCAGAGTGCATTTTCATGCGGAATTCCTGCACAGAAATTCCAGTGGAATTCCTGCACAGAAATTCCAGTGCAACGGAAGGATGTCGATTATCACCATGTTCGCTTAGCTTATCAACCACCAGCCAGCAGTATTTTACTCTCAAAACAAACCAGACACCAGCATACTTTCCTCTCAGAAAAGATCAACACCAGCCACCAGCATAAACAAATAGGGTATATGCTCAGAATGAAATGGAAACTGAGAATCTAGGCTTGTATCCTGCTACAGGTCTGGTAATAACGAGTGATAACAATATTACACCATTGAAAACCCCTCATAACAAGCAACACTAGCATCTACCTCCATTTACAGTAGTCCACAATTGCTCTACAACTCATCGTAGTTTAGTAGCAATGGATGCAAACAAGGTACAGTCAGGAACATGGGAAGGTTTGTCTCCAGGTTGTGACCCAACAAGGCTGCATGAGGTCTGTGGTAGCAGCTTGTCAAGGCAAATCTCAGAGTTGAAAATACATAAGACAAACACAAGTACTGGGAAATCACCTTCGCATTCTGATTGCACTAACCTGCTGATTAAACTCATAGTAGTTTAGTGCCGGTAGTTTTTGTCGTAGAAAGGATTTTCACCCCAGGCTTCTCTTTCAGCCTCCGCCTCCTCCAAGATCGACCGCCTTGTGGTCCTCGATTTAGAAGACTTTGTAGACTGCAACAAGAGTTATCAAGCGATGGTGGTGGTTAAATCAAGGGAAAAGACATACATAATTGCTACTACCATAAATATGCCCAATGCATATGGAGAGATTACATCACCATTTTCAAGCAATGGTACACAGTAATAGAGGCACTCCCATAAAGAGACCTCCAGAAATAGTAATACAAGCATTGGCAGCTGAACAGATCAACTTGACTGACTAAAATCCAATAAAATACAAGAGGAATGACGCTACACAGATTTCACACTAATGACATCTTAAGCAGTAATGCAGAAACCTTGAATTAGATAAGAGGAATGATGCTACTGAAGGAAATACTTCATTTGTTTATTTGCAATCATTTCAGTTCCGAAGAGGGGTACCTTGCTGATGAGTTTCTCAAATGCTTCTGGCCCATTTTGTTCAATATATCTCTCTGCAGCTGACAGTACATCATCAGGTTTACTTGGATTATCATTTCTTGGGACATACCATATGTTTACTATTTGGCGGTTCACGAACATTGGCCGCACAAAATGGTCGTAAACATAAGCAGCACCACTGAACCAAGGTAAGACCAACCAGCAGTTGAAGAACAGCTTTGCATATGACCAAAAGGGAAGCCTGCAAATTAACATTAAAGTAAGCATATACTAGTTCTCAATTCACCAACTTGACGCACCAAACACATCTACATCAACAACAATGTTTGCAAATAATCAGAAAAGGTCATCACATGAACACATCAGATCAGGACTGGTAGTGTTACTTACCACTCAATAATTGGTGCAAAGGTTAGTTCAAACAAAGTGATAAATGAGTAGAGCACCCAGTAAGTGAGCCATTGCTGATCATCTATTGGATTTTTCGTCTCTATTGCTCTAACAGAAGCATATCTGCAAAGGTGCCAAAACAGAAAATTATTAGATATATAAACATCGAAATATCAAGAGTAAAAACCCGAGAGGCATAGAATCTAATTAAGGATAGAGATGATACTTACAGAGGATAAGCAAGTGATAATATTGGCCTGGAAAGGGATAGGAAACTCAGTATCAATATGAAGAAAACACTCTCAATACAAAAGGACTTGAAGCTTAAATTTTACATTGATAGCATTTGGCAATCCAAATTCTAATCCAGTCATAATGCTAATTGGTGCCCCATTTACTTCCTAGAGTAAGCTCTATAATGCAGATGACAGTATGTGAGTATGTGACCATGTGGCAGTGCCATTTAATAAAACAAATATTCCTTCAATAGCAGTCAGCTCCATCCTCCAGATTCCATAAAATGAAAAGGCGGACTAGTTCACATGACAGCGTCTTTTAATGCATCGGCTTTTGCAGATTAATTTGAATTCAAATCATATACGTAATGCTGATAAATGGCTTATTTCTTCAGCATTCTGCCTGCGCATGTCTACTTTAAGACTGGGTCTACAAATGCTCACCAGAAATAACTAGTTATTATGATATCGCATTATTCTCTATCCCATATAGCAGTGCTGGGGAATGTTGACCAGCAACAAAACAAGGGCTAAGATGTAAACAATGGGGTTGATCTCGACACCACATGGATTTGCTTTCTATGGCAAGTTCTATCGACTCTAAACGGCACATACAAACAAGAGAAAACACATCGCAAGTAAAAAATAACTAAATATTGAGATCAAGATATTGAAGACCCAGCATGGAAATCTAGAGATTTATTGGGGTTGGTTGAGTTTTAAACAAAACTTAGAAGAATTTCTGGATTTGAATCGCAATCCCTCTATACACACAGTTCCAAGGTCTCCTGATTGCTGAGTGTATCTCCACGAAAGAAAAACGGAACCTTTCACTGCAAACTCTCATCCATTGAAGAGTAAACCTCGGTGCTCACCCCTACCAAATTACCAATCAATCGACTGAAGCACTGAAATCGCATCACGGTGATCGAAATTTCCTATCCATCGCACTGTTTCATCGCAACGCAAGCAAGATCCCAGGAACCCGAAACGGTTCACCCACCGCGACCTAATAGCAACCTGCAAAGCAACCATCTGAAGATTCCGTACCACACACTTTCCCCCACACCGCTGGGCAGGCACATCAACTACCGGGATCAACCACACTCGCTCGCGCAGAATCTACGCCGAACACATCCAAAGAATCGCCGCTCCACAACGACGCAGCTCCCAACAACCGACGGATCACTGGAGGGGGAAGAGAGAGAAGGGGAGAAGAAAACCTTACCCCGCGAGCACGTCGAAGTTCTTCGCCAGCACCTTGAGGAAAGATCCGGACCCCATCCCGCCGCCACCGCCGTCGCCGCCTCCTCCTCCTCTTGCAATAGCACGAATTATCTCTCTCCTTGTGTGCCGCCGCAGCTAAAAACCTGGTAGCGCGTGCAGAAAAATGGCTCGGATTCTCGCGAGCCTGCCGTTGGGGGCGGCCGCCTCGCCTGGTTCGAGAAGGCTGGCAGGCTCGCTTTCTCTCTCCTCCTTTCTCTTCCTTTTTTTTTTTAACCAACCTTTCTCTTCTTTTCCTTCACTCCTCCAGTCCTCTACTCTCTGTGGCCGGCGGCGGGCCCCTATCGCAATGCGGAAGAAATGTGCGGCCAGCCGGCCACCGACTGCGCTCGTATCATCATTTTCCGTCGCATTTATTTACGGCGGAGAAAGTTCGATTTTTTATTTTATTTTAAAAGATTTTATAAAAATATTTGTGTAACAAAATTCAAATGAGCGCTGGCCTTGCTTATTTCGGCTTCTTCTATAATAGTTTTCTCTCCGGACAAATTAATCAGCTTAATCAATATACCGTATTTTCTTCTCACAACAAATTGTCGGCTTCTCACACAGAGGCCTGTCGAACGAAGTACAGGATTACTCCTGAACGAACCGGTGATATGAAGCTACCGTGGTTGCGTCAATTATTTGAGCACCAACATGATCCTGATGAAAAATACAACTCCCTCTGTCCCATAATATAGCTTCGTTTAGACGTTTTTTGGTCGAAATTTTTCAACTTTGACAACAATAACTCTTAAAATAATTTTTTAATAGAGAAGATTACATATTTTGATAGTTTGTTTCATGATAAATCTACTAATATCGTTTTTATGTTCCTATCATTGATAATTATTCCATTATTCACAGTCAAAGTTGTAAAAAAATGGACTTTAAAAAGTCTAAACGAAGCTATATTTTGATACGGAGGTAGGTACTTGAACTACAAATATAAAGGTTATCTCCATACGATTTTATAGCAAATAGTTATAATTTTCTAAAAATGTGCTTCGACAACTTGCTACAGTATCAAACATTCTCTGCCCTGAGTGGTTAGAGGAGTGTGAGGCATCTAGATCTTGAGTTTGACTCTCGGTGGGAACGAATTTTGACTTAAAGGGAAAAAAATCCCCTCACCTACAGCCAATTCCTAAAGCTTTTGGACTAGAGGAAAAAAATCCCCACGTGCTCACACGGTTACAACACCCCCCGTGTAAGGGTGAGGTAGGGGTTCGGGGGTTATCTCACCCTGCATGAGAGGTCTTCTTATTATCATAATGCATGGATGTTGCTTGTGCTCACGGGTCAAGTTTTTATAACTTGCTATAGTACGTTAAAAAAAGTTGATTCAAACGACGGTAAAGGAACTACCGCCATTTTATCGATTGAGTGTTATTTTTTAATTTTAGTTAGACACAATTATTTTTTAAAATCTAAAAGTATAAATAAAAATTAAAAAATCGAGAAGTTCCAGCGGGGCTCCTATATAGATCATGGAAGCTGGATAAGAATTGAAGCTTTCTATCCACTAAAGCTCATCTAAACCTTTATTATATTATTTCTCGACGCTTGCATTACAACAAATATTTTGAACATTTTGAAAAGAAAAATATTGACCAACATTTTTTCTTGGAAAGTTAGATCAAAATTTTTATTAAAAAAGTGTTGCCAACATTTTGTAGCAAAAATATTAACCAACATTTTGCCGAAAATGTTAAGATACTTTTCCACATCTTCTCCTCCACCTCCGGCCGCTGGAGGCGGTGGTGGCACACCGGCCAACCACAGGGGCCCGGCGGTGCATGGGAGGCAGCTATGGAGGGGCTCGCCGCCGACGACGCAGGTGCGTAGGTGGCGCAACGCGAGCCCGCTCGGGTGCGGTGGCGCAAGGAGGCATGGTGAGATAGGGTATGGGGTGTGGGATCCTATAGTTGGAATTATTGGCACGAATTTCATACATTGGAAGCTACAGCCCACTTCCAATTTTGGAAAATATATATGATTTCCCGGTTCCGATATTCTAGAACCCAAGGCCCACACGGGAGCGCAGCCCGACCCAAATAGTTGACCTAACATAATTTTGTTTGTGAGAGGTGGGGTTGGCAGCATTCCGCGGACAAGGAAGGCTTGCCAACATTTCCATTTTCTTCAACGCAGAAGATTAATTTTTTATATTTTTTTACATTTTTGCAAAATCTAGTTGGCATAACTAAATTTTGCAAAACAATCAACTGTCAGCTCAACTGATGGTTTTTTGCGTTGGGAAAAAGTCCAAATTACTACCCTTAATTATAGCGAAAGATCAGATAAACCGTAAACTATGTTTTGGTTCAATTTACCTCTAAATGTAGCTACTTGGTTCAACTTACCCCACCATACAATTTTGTCATTTTTGTTTCTCCTTACACATGTTGAACTTTAATGTGAGATTTTGCAAGATCGTAGTGGACATCATAATCTATATTAGAAAAATAATTTATGATTTTTTCATCATTAGTTTTTATATAATTGTGTATCTCGATGATACATTTTGGTCTTAAATATTCTACCTATCAAAATAGTGACAAAAAATTCATGATATATTATTTTAACATTCCTTATGTTGTCTTCTATCAACTTGCAAAATTTGAACTTAAAAATTCACTTGTGCATGGAGAAATAAAAAAGAAAAATTATGTTAAGGGGTAAATTGAACCAAATGGCGTAGTTTAGGGGTGAATGAACCAAGAAATGCTTTAGGGGGTTATCCAAACTTTGGTTATACTTGAGGGTAGTAATTTGGACTTTTTCCTTTGTGTTGCTACTATAACAATAGGTTCACTAATTTTGTGAATATTAGTGTGGCTGTTTTTGCAGAGAGAATATGGTGGTTAAATATGAATCGCACCACCTAATGTGGAAAACACACTTGAAGTGAAATTTTGTGAAAGATGTTACCATAGTGAGGATGTGCACAAATTGCATATTAATAATTTGGAATTTGAAAATTAGCAAATACAACCTGAAATTATTAATCAGAAGGTAAGTTTACTTGTAATAAATAGAATGCTACTCACTCCATTCCATGAAAAGTGCAATTCTAATTTTTTTTCTATGATAGATTAATGGTGGTGTGAAAAGACTATAATACCCTCATTTGTTTAGCAACATGGAGTGAGTTTTGGCATGCAAATCAAATCTGATAACTTGATTAGGTAGGTAATTAGATCTATTTTATAGGATTGCACTTTTCGTGAGATTTTTTTTTCAAATTGTACGATTGCACCTTATATGGGACGTAGGGAGTTTGTGTGATATATTCCAGATATTTAATAGTATACTCATCATGACATGACAGATCATTAATTTAAATCTACAAAAAATGCTTGTTGGTTTTGGATGAATGAACTTGTCAAACCATTTATCGAAATCTTTGTTGAATTCTGAAAGAAGACTATTATGGTCAAATACCTCACAAAGTAAGAAATAGTCATCATGAAGATTAATGCCTAACACTACTAAGTGCCCTCAATATTTTGTGTTGGATATCAGATATTAGATGACTATATCATAGTCTTATCTTGAATGTACTGGAGAAAAAATGAATGTAGACAAAATATTACCTCTATTATTACAAATATTTCTCTAACGAGAATATGGATCCATAAACAAAGTTCATTACAGAGTTTCATAAGCAATGATGTTGAGTCAAATTAAAGAATGCAATTCAAGTTGAAGCATGAAAAATATTTGAATCTGAAAGCTAAGTTCAAATTGGATGTCATTATTTAAATGTAGTGGTTCATAAATCTTTCAAATGAATAGTAAATTTTCATCATGTATGAATGAGTATTATACTACTTATTTGTCATACGGAAAGAATGAATTAAATATATACGATGGATTCTAAAAATTCATAAGAGATGAACCTTGAAGGAGTGAGATACTCATAATTCCTCGAAGAGATAAAAACAAAACAAATAGAAATTACATCTCATACTAATTATTAAATGGCTAATGTTGATAATATTTATGAGTAAATATTAATAGTCTCTAAGATCAATTCCTTGAAAGAAAAAAGTGACTAATTGTGAATAACATGCTCCAAATAAAAAAGTTCATCCAAGAGTTCAAGTTACAGAATCAGGTAAATCACTTCTTTCATGAGAGAATTTCTCACAATAGAAAAATACTATTCTTAAAGAATTGCAAAATACTTTAAGGATATAGTCATTATCAGCCAATTCCTGAATGAACACTATCACGCTAATAATCTTGAAGGTATAAATGAAAATTTATACAAACCCGAGTGATTGAACTAAGAACATAGTGAGAAATCATATGGTCATGAATATATCATGAAAGCACATGTAAGTGCATATGCAACTAGCTAGCATTGATAACATGAATCCTCACATGCCACAGAAGGTATACTGGTGAGCTGAATTATCCCCTCAAATGTCAACTAAAGATTGACTATTGACAGTATAAGTGTCAAACAAGCCAACTTAGATATTGTAGCGGTGTAAAAAATTGACGGTTGAACCAAAATTAACTCCTCAATATATTTTAAAAAACCGTAACTATATCATATGAACTTGGATGAAGATAAGCTTTGTACGAAAATTGTAGACCTTAACAAGATCTACAACTTTTAGTTCAAGCATTTTATATTTGAAATCATATTCATGCTCAAACAATAGATACAATCTTCAGATCAAACGAACCGAAGGAATTTCACTTATTTGAACACAATTAAACAATTTATATCTTCTTTTTATGAACTCGAGTGGAGATATCCTTTATACAAAATTTGTAGATCTTGACGAGGTTGAGATCTACAACTTTGTTGTTCAAATTGTTTTCATTTGAAATCATTTTGGTGCTTAAATAATTTGACATAATGTTCAGATCTAGAATTCAAATTTAAGATCTGAAGATTCTCTCAATTATTTGAGCATGAAGATGATTTCAAATGAAAAAATCTATAAACGACAAAGTTGTAGATGCTGCTGAGATCTACATTTTTTTTGAAAAATTAGCAAGAGCAATGCTATGTCATATAACGTAGAGGAGAAAGCAGTTTGTTACATAGTCGGTATTACATAAAACAAAGAAAAGCTCAATCACTGCTAGCTTAACTAACATGGGAAACTAAAGAACCACGAGAGATGCCTTAGCCTCACAGGCTGACAATCTGAGAGCCATCTCATTCTTTATTAGTTGAAGTGTTCTAGCTTCAGAGGATGCTACTCCTTCAAAGACCCTTCTATTTCTTTCTTTCCAGATATTCCAAGCAGCATAGATCATGATCGTTGCTTTCTCCTTTTTTTGGGTCAGCGCCAGACCAAGCAGTGAGTTGTTCCACATTCCATAGTTACCTCTCTGTCAGGCACCTGCACCAAGCCATCAGACCAGAACGCGATGAGGGCCCAAACTCCCTTAGCGAACCCGCAATGCAAGCAAAGGTGCTCTGCTGATTCAAAAACCTGATCGCACATCAGAGAGACCGGGTTACAGGGCCAATTTCTCATCTATAGCTTGTCAGCAGTCAGCAGTTTCTTCTGTATCAGTAGCCAAGCAAAAAAAACAATGCTTTCCTTTTGTCTTAGCCTTCCAAATTGCCATGCTATCAAAGCTGCAGAAGGTACCTACTTGTTGCGTTGCATAAGCAAACTTCGATGTGTACTGTCCACTTGTCGTCCAGGTCCGGCGAATTGTATCTTCAGCATCAGAGAGCTGCACCTCGCTAACAAGTGACCACAATGACACTAGTTTGGCCAACTGTTCCGCAGTGTTCATTCTTCGTAAACCTCTAGTCCAGTTTCTATTAAGAAGATCATCATTGACACATTGGTTTTTCCTCCAAGCTAATTTATAAAGATCCGATGCAATGTCATGTGGTGCCTGCCCATGAAGCCAAGCTGACTCCCAAACTTGGCCTTGAGACCATTGCCAACATTGACTGTCGTGCAGACTCTAAACAATTGCTTATCTACTTCACTGCATGGAACCTCAGTGCCTACCCAAGGCCAATTCGGCTCAGTCCGTTGGTACCAAAGCCATCTCAATCACAGTGCCCTACTAGATAGCTCCAAATACAGGATTCCAAGACCTCCAAGCTTTTTTGGCTTCTGAACTTTGGCCCATCAAACCAGGCAGTGTCCTCCATGAGCCTGCTCTGCTTTTTTTCATAAGAAACCTCTTCTAATTTTATCAATTCTCTTCATTGCCCATTTTTTCAGATGAAAAACAGTGAGGAAATATGTTGGCATCAAAGACACGACAATGTTGAGCAGCCTCAATCTTCCTGCCTTATTAACGAACTTGTCTTTCCAGGTGGACAGCCTGTTTGCCAGTTTATAAGAGAGTGGCTGAACTTCAACTCTATGCAGAGCCCAAAAATGTAAAGGTAGTCCAAGATATTTGCATGGGAAAGAGCCAATTGGACAACTGAAGCCTTCCATGATCTCATTGACATCACACTCCTGACACCTGATAGGAAACATTGCACACTTTGACCTGTTGGTAACTAACCCAGAACATTCCCAAAAATGTCCAGGATCTGAGAGACATGGACCTCCTCCTTGACAGGGTTTAGGAAAATTGATGCATCATCCGCATATAAACTTACTCTTAGCTTTGCTGCCCTGTTGTTGATTGGTGATAACATTTGTTCACTTGTTGCTAACTCAAGTAGTCGTTGGAGAGGCTCCATGGCCAGGAGCCCAGGATGAATAGGAGAGGCAAAAGGGGTCTCCCTGTCCGAGGCCAGCGAAGTGCTTGAACCATCTGCCCCTAGACCCATTTAGCAAAATGGCAGTAGAAGCAGATGACAGAAGAGCAGACAGCCAACCTCTCCAGCGTGGCCCGAAACCAAAATGCTCCAGCACCTCCAAAAGGTAGTCCCACCTCACTATATCAAATGCTTTGGCAATGTCAAGTTTGAGAACAGGACGGCTTGTTTTGTTCTGTACAAGGCATTGATAAGATTCTGAGTGTAAAGGAAGTTGTCTTGGATGCATCTCTTCTTTATAAAAGCGCTTTGTGCTCTAGAGACCAATTCATTCAGTTTTGGCGCCAACCTGTTTGCAAGTAGCTTGGAGAGCAGTTTGGCGACGAAATGAGTAAGATTGATGGGCTGAAAGTCGGTGACACACTTTGCATCAGATTTCTTTGGGATCAGTACGATATGCGTTGTATTTAGGTGAGAGAGGTGTTGGTTGTGCAGCTGAAAGAAGTACTGAACTACGAGAAGAACATCTGACTTGATGAGCTGCCAGCTCCTCTTGAAGAAAATGCCGATGAAACCATCTGGCCCCGGGGCCTTTTTAGAGGTAAGAACCTGAATTACTGCTCGTATCTCTTCCTCCGAGAAATCCTCCTCCAAATGTGATAGATCATGTCTCGGAGGGAGCCCACCTCCCAATTGAATGTGAAATCACGTTGACAGGGTTGGCCAAAATGAATGGCTATAGTGACTAAACAGTTCCGGCTCATTTGCCTCATGGGAGTGGCAAACAACATTTTCAGTTTGCAGTGAGTGAATGACGTTCTTTCTGCGTCTGCCGTTAGCATATAGGTAGAACAGCTTAGTGTTGGCTTCTTCTGCTCTTGTGTAAGATAATCTTGAACTCTGCTTAGCTCTTAATTTCAATTTTTGTATAAAGCTTATCTGCATTGAATTCATACGAAATAGTTTTGATTCTTTTTTTTATAATAATGCCCAACGACGATTTTGCTACAGTATCGTCGCTACAGTAACTGCTAAATGAATCGTCAGTTTTCGCTATAGTATCAAAAAACCGTCGGATGAACTGATAGTAATAACTGACTGCCGGTTCATCTCGGTTGAGTGCTTTTTTTTTGTAAATTTTAGTTAGTCCAATTATTTTGCAAAATCAAAAAAAAAATCCAGACGACCGTTATCGACTTATCGTCAATCCCCAGGCCTGGTCGGTCGGTCCATCAACAACTACGTTTTTTTGCTCTCAAAAAAAACAACTACGTTTTCGGTAGGCCGCGCAGCCCAGCCCAGCCTAGCATTCTGCTGCATATGCGATGCGAGAGGAGGGAGACCCACCCAACGGCGTGACGTTTTAAAGATTTTTTAAATTTATTTTATCGTGATTTTGCAAAAATATATGGTCCGCCGTAAATTTTGCAAAAATATACATCTGGAGTCGTGGCCCACGGCGTTAGAGACATAACGTCGTGGGCCACGGCGCTAGGTGCCGCCAGGAGTGGGTCTGCACCCTTAACACCGCAGGCACGACTTAGGGGCCTAACGTCGGGCGTCAGCGTGGTGCTGAGCTTACGTCGCGGTCCACGGCGGTATCTGTTTCTTGCCGTCGTTGGCTGCGGCGGTAGGAATATTTATTTATTTTTTTAAAAATTTGAAATGTTGAAGGATTGATAAAATGATGAACCATTAATACTTAACGACGAATTTAGATAAACGATTACAACATTTGCAATGGCACGTGCGACACAATTACCCTAACTTTATGCCACTCTTGCTAGTCCTAACGTGCCTTAGGGGATTTAAATAAACGATTACAACAATTGTAGTCTAGTTGTACGAATAATACCCGGAGAACCCGGACATCATAGACCCGCCAAAGTGCTGGGAGGGCATGTAGCACCCCGACGGGGGTGGAGTTGGATCAGATGGTAGCGGGGGTGGAGTTGCTAGTGAAGTGTTGTCCTTCTTTTCGTGGCACGGACAACAGCAGTACTCGTCCTCACAGCCGGTGTTCGTCTTCACCACCATTGGTCCTCACCGGTTCGTCGTTGCAGTTGGTAGATGTCGGATCTGGAGAAGCCAATGGCGACGCAAATTCTTGCCTCAGGTTGAAGATGACAACATCCTCGAGGTAGTTGATGTACTCATGGTACGTGTGAATAGCTGGGGGGTCCACCCATTGCACGAAACCGCAGTTATCTGGTTGTTCGGAGTTCTGCAGAAACCATGATTACATTAGTAAATCATAAAATGATGAAGGACAGAGGTCATGGAGTTTTGCCTACCCATGCTCGTGAGCAATGCCAGAAGCGGCGACCAGAGTTGTCTCATCCCTGATAAACCTGCATCACACAGAACTCACAGTGTGCACACCTTGGCCAGTTCACCGTTTGATTTGGTGCGTACTTTCTAACATCACGCATGGATTTGAAATCTCTCTTGTTTAAGACTGGAAAATTGGTGTTGAACTCTGGATCTTGCTGGCTCCACAGTGCTGGACCGATGGAGTCATCATCATCAGCCCCAGTCCAGGAACTCATTGTTGCTTTTTTGTGTTGTGAATTGAAGTGAGACTGGAGAAGAGTGCTCACATATATGTATGCGCAGACTGAATGGTGGTCCATTCGATCCAGGGCGAGAAAACGGCAAGTGACTCAGAGGAAACGCACTCTAGTACTAGGTACATTGTTTGGTGCAGTGACTCACAGAAAACACACCCTATGTGTTCATTGTTTGGTGCAGTTCACAGAAAACACACCCTAGTACGAGTTTTACTATTCGCATCTGAAATGCATCTGAAATCAAGTTGTTAAAGATACAACCCGACTCTAAAGAATGATGAAATGAAATCATAATTTTTTATGGATACAGTAGCACTCGGCGTAGAGTATTGTACGTCTACTAGGTACAACGGGGGTATTTCCCCTTCCTCATAGCATCTGGCCCAGCTTCCTTAGCCCGGTGAGCTCTCTCCCTCTTCCTCTCTCTATCTGCTCCACGGGCCGCGGCCGCTTCACGTTCTTTGATCTCCCGCCGAATGCAAATTTCCTCCTGCTGCTCGTTACGTTTTTGTTCTTGTTTTTCTGCCTCAACCATTCTTTGCCACCTCTCACGTGCTGAACGACCCGTCTCCTCGACGTAACGCTTGTCTTGTTTGGACTACTCACAATCTAGCCGCTGCATAAAATCACAGAAAGGAGGAGGAGCAGGAGGAGTCTTTTTTTAAACACAAGTTAGCACATAATAAAATAGCAATGATATGATATTTATTTAGTAATTCAGTTAGTTTTTACTTTTGGTCTAACATTGCGACATGGTGGGAGGGGTCATGCTCATAGTTCTCACACATGAAGAACATCATCCCGTAGCGGTACACGAGAACGTTGCACTTGACAAGCTTACAGTTGTCACCGCAGTAGCACATAGGAGTGTGGATCCCCTTTGGCACCTCAACCTTGTCCTTCCTACTGGTGAGGAACTCCAAATCCAACTCAGGATCCGTTGAAGTCATTGAAAGCCTACAAAACAGATGAGAAATATGATAATTCATTACTTGTTTCATTTGAAATTATAGAACAAAACATAACCGGATATGATAAGAAATTCGACGGCAAGAATAAAACAACAAGAAAATGAAAAGGTAGTTCAATTATTACAACACGATAACATGCATAAGTTCAAATATTATAAGACCTTGGCAGATAAAATTGTTCAAATATTTCAAGACGACAACATGCATAAGTAGTTCAATTATTACAACACGGTAGCACAAACAAGTACGGTCACTGCATTCCTTCATTGTAGCGACTGGAACGACGTCCACGTGCACTAGCTGCAGGTGGTGTAGAAGTGGGAGTGGAAAAGTAAGATGCTTCGGTGCATTTCTTGTAGAAGTGTCCAGGATTGTTTCACTTGGAGCATATCTTCCCCTGAGGTCCAGCTTCAGCCTCATCCATGCTGTTCCTAATCCTCTTCTTGCGTCGACCGACACCTTGACACACGACTGGATCTGGATTTGGTATGTACAATGCATTGTCTTTGGGGACTTGAGTGAAAGTTCCAAGATGCAGGTAACCCTCAATAGTGTGGTTCCAAGTGTCTAGAACGGTTTGCTTCAGAAAGTATTTAGGCACGTAGCGGCTCCAATTCTGATTCTTTATTGTAAGGCATGCAGCGATCACATGTGAGCAGGGGTAGTGTAGGAGCAGTGGCTTCTGGTAAGAGCATGAGCATGTATGATTCCCAATAACTGTTTTCTATATTGTTATTTCACCATTTGTCTTTTGTGATTTGGACTGACAACTTATCTGATATTTCCACTGCACTTCATCGCCAAGATCACGACGTAGAGGTTCTGGGTAAGCTCTGTGACAGAGAGCAGCCTTTTGTTTTTTGTTCAAGTACTCAGTCATCCATGTTGAATACATCTTCTGAGGGTCCTGCATTGCTGCAAGTGCTGCATTAGCACGGTCAAGAAAGTACTTCATTGTGCGGTACAAGAAGAATTCAATGATACCAACAAGAGGTTGAGCTCTCCTTTGGCTCATTCTGAATCCACTGGCTGAAGGTCTTCACAGCACGTCCTCTTCTCCTTCTGACATTTGGAGCATCTAGCCCCACGTCCTCCAGAGAAACTGGCTCTTCCCCAGGTTCAGTACTTACAGGCTTCTTAGCTATCTCTTCTGATACTTTCTTCATCAGATCATTTAATTTTTGCCATAGGTCGAAGAATTTTTTCTCCTGATCGGTTGAACATAGGCGCTTGAACAATTTTATAAGTTCTTTGTTCTTAAACTGGCTATGAAAGTTTGCTCCCATATGCCTCATGCACCACCTGCTATGCACATCAGGCCATTGTGTTGCTCTATAACGCTCTTCACCACCTTTTTTGATGTCACTGTCGTATGGACCTCCCTGGACCCACTACCTCGGTGGGTGCCAGGACCGACTACTCGGTGGGCCCCTGGGACTACCCGGCTTGCGCTACACGGCACCTGAAGGCGTGGAGCACAAGGACTACACAGGAGTAGTACTCGGTTAGGGAGCTGTACATGTTCCGCACTGTATAGAGGACTCCTAGACGTACTCGACTAGTACTCTCTCCCTACTCCGACTTGTAACCCCGCCTCCCGACTATATAAGGCGAGGCAGGGACCGATCTCAGGATCATCTCATCCAATCCCCTACAACTCACGGCGCACTATTGCACCATCTTGTAATTGTGCCCTATCAATCCAGAGCTACGCAGCATACAGGACGTAGGATATTACGCACCTCGCGGCCCGAACCTGTCTAAATTGTGTGCCATGTGTCTCTTCCTTCGAGTTACCGATCTCGGCGAGTCACATTCATCTACTTCAGGTACTCCCCGTAGTAGGTTGCTAGTCTAAAACACCGACAGCTGGCGCGCCAGGTAGGGGCTCTCGCCCGAGATCACATGGCAAACTCGACGGCTCCTGTTTGCTTCAAGCCAACCGTCGCCTTCAACCGTGGCGACACCTTCGTCTTCGGCGCCTGGGTCTGCACCGCTGATGGCGCGGGCTCCTTCCAGCGCCGCCTCACCATGCAGCCCAACCCGAAGACAGCCTCGTGACGCTTCCCGAAGCCGTCACAGGCGAACTCGCCGGCAAGTTCGGCGAAATTTCGCTTTTCAACCACCACGCTGACTTCGAGCTCGAGTCCGTCTCCAACTCGAACTCGATGTCGCCATGGGCCACCGCATGCAAGCCGGCTGCTCAGCCATCGCAAGCGGTCCCCTCACCACGCGAGCCCTCCGCGCGTGGCCCCCACGTCCTCAGCCGGGCCCGCATGGGGGCTCCCACTTCACGCCGGGCCGGCAAGGAGCCCATACCCGAGTACAACTCGGACTCCGACGCCACCCCCGATCACGTCTCGGACTACAGCCCTCTCTCCGAGTTCTACTCGAACCCGGACTACGAGTTCGACTTCGGGTCAGACCCTGAGGATCCCGAGTCCGAAAACGACTCCACTGAGCTTCCCTTGTCGGACCCGCCCGGGGCCGGTTATAAAATCCACGCCGGCCCCGCCAGATACGTCTCAGCGGCCGGACCGCAAGCCTCGCTGACCTGGCAAAGGGAGACTCACGCTACGTCGCCTACATCGACTCACTACCGTTCCAGGAGGGAACACCGCTAGCCCGGGCGGACTCAAGCACACCAACCGAGGTGGCACCCTCTGAGTCCAGCCTCGGCACCCCATGGCCTTCAGGCATAGCTCAAGACCAGTACCTGGAAGACATCTCCGCCGACGAGCTCTCTGCTGATGCTCCACCCAACGAGGTTCCGGCAGACAAAGACGCTCGACGCGAACGCAACCGGAAGCGCAACGAACACCGTCGACGCATCCGCGACAACCTCCCCATCCGCAACCTTGCGAAAGCTCTCGAGGCGGTCGAGAGCAGAGTACACACCACACCTGAGCAATGCCTCATGTCGATCACAGCGATCGCACGCCAGGCTCAGGGCATACGCGCTGGAGAGGTCATCGCCAAGCTCGCTGAAGAAGCTTACTTCATGCGGGTCGACAACAGAGTCAACCAACCTCCTCCGGCCTAAGCCACGCGACAACGAAGCTACTAGTCGCGGCGCCAACAACGGTCCCAACCGTACTCGAGCCGACCTCCCACCGAGCCAAACCGTCGCCGCTCCAACGCCGGCGGACCTTCACTACAAGATCGCGCAACCGAGAAGTTGTCCCCCACCGCGCTCCGGCGGTGGTGGCGGCAACGACCCCGACGGCGGTGGCGGGCCGACGGCGGCGGCCTCCAACCATGGGGCCAACATGAGGGCCGGAGGCGGCGGCGCCCGCGGCGGCCGCGGCCACGCGAATGCACCACGCCCCCGGCGCCTCACACGGCGGGTACGACGCCCGCCGAAGATTGAGGAGCCGCGGCGGAAGAAGTCGACCACCGCCGCCGAAGGCGACGGCTTCCCCGCCTTCTCACCTCGACTTCGCAACTTGCTCCTCCCCGACAAGTTCAAGCCTTTGGGGATCACCAAGTACGACGCGAAGCAGATCCCATCCGGTGGCTCCGTGCTACGCCCTCTCCATCGAGAACGCCGGCGGCAACGGCGACACCAAATGCCTCTACTTCCCCTTCGCCCGGACCAAGCACCACTCACATGGCTCGAGTCGCCGGACAAGCACTCGATCGACAAGTGGGACCGACCGAAGGAGCGGTTCACAAGCAACTTCGCGGGCGCCATGGGCTGGTCGGGTACTCGCATGGACCTGGCCATGATCAAGCAGGAACAAGGCGAGACCCTCCGCAAGTACATGCGCCGCTTTTTCGACAAGCGCGCCACCGTCGTCGACGTCATCGAAAAGGAGGTCATCGACCTCTTCCAAGACGGCCTCTACCACCGCCGCACCTTCGAAGACTTCGGTCGTCGCCGTCCCAGGTCCATCCCCCACCTCAAGGACATGATCACGTCCTCGGCGGATGAAGAAGACAAGGCCAACGCCAAATACGACGCCATCCGTGGCAAGACCAAGCAGAACCAGGGCGGTGGCAGAGGCAGCAATGCGAACCAGGGCGGCCGCAACAACAACAACAACAACTACTCGGGTCCCAACCGCAAGCGCAAGCCAGACAACACTGTCGCGGCTATCCAGCGCCTCGCGAAAGGGAACTCGAAGAAGAACTCCGGCGGCTTCAAAGACCTGCTGAAGGAGAAGTGCCCGTGGCATCCAAACGGCAACCATACTACCGAACAGTGCTACCAGCTCAGGCACGCACTCAAGGAGACGCCGGAGCCACCGCACCCCCATGATCAAAAGAACAAGAAGAAGGACGGCGACAACAACGACTTTCAAGAACCCGAGA
Organism: Cenchrus americanus; assembly: GCA_947561735.1. NCBI lineage: Eukaryota > Viridiplantae > Streptophyta > Magnoliopsida > Poales > Poaceae > Cenchrus > Cenchrus americanus. Next base: position 110,171,715 of record OX387240.1, read on the forward strand.
AGACCGTCAACGTCCTCTTCGGCGGGCTGCCCATCAGGCGGGAGCAGAAGGCTACCCGCCGTGAAGTAATGTCCATTGAACCAGCGGTCCTGACCCCTCTCAGGTGGTCAGAGGTACCCATCACCTTCTCCCGCGCGGACCAATGGACCGGCTTCTCTGAACCAGGACGGTTCCCCCTCGTCCTGAAGCCAACGGTGGCGGGCTCCAAACTCAACAAGGTCCTCATCGACGGTGGGAGCAGGCTCAACGTCCTCTTCACCAAGACCTTGAAGAAAATGAAGCTCGACATCACTCCCATGCTCACCAAGAGCAGCATGCCCTTCTACGGCATCGTCCCCGGCAACGCGGCTATTCCACCGGGCTCGGTGGTCCCGCCGATTACCTTCGGGGCATCTCGGGACAACTACCGTACCGAGTACATCAAGTTCGAGGTCGCGGACTTCGAGACCTCCTACCACGCCATCCTCGGCAGACCGGCCATCGCCAAGTTCATGGCGGTGCCCCACTACACCTACTTGGTACTCAAGATGCCAAGTCCAGCCGGTGTACTCTCCCTCCAAGGGGACCTCAAGATCTCTCACGACTGCGACACAGAAGCCGTGGAGATCGCCTCCACAAATCAAGTACCTAACGCGATGATGGAGGTCTACGCTGCGTCAAAGAAGATTGCTACAAGTGAACTCGACATCCCAGAGAAATCTGACAGTACCAACAAGCCTCAGCCACCTGAGGAGGTACCCGTCAAGACGGTCGACCTCGGAACAGGCGACCCCACCAAGACCACCACCATCGGGTCCGGCCTCGACCCCAAATAGGAAGACGAGCTCATCAGCCTCCTTCGGGCTAACCGCGACATCTTCGCGTGGAAGCCAGCGGACATGCCAGGAGTGCCCAGGGAGCTGATTGAGCACGCCCTCAACGTCGACCCTAAGGCCACCCCCAAACGACAACACCTCCGACGCTTTGCCGACGACGAGCGGGATGCCATCAAGAAGGAACTCGCCAAGCTACTCGCGGCCGGCTTCATCGGAGAAGTCTTCCATCCCGAGTGGCTCGCCAACCCCGTCCTCGTCCGCAAGAAGAACTCGAACGAGTGGAGGATGTGCGTCGACTACACCGACCTCAACAAGCACCGCCCCAAGGACCCCTTCGGGTTGCCGCGGATTGATCAAGTCATCGACTCCACGGCGGGGCCGCGACCGCTCTCGCTTCCTCGAGCGCTACTCCGGTACCACCGGATCGCGATCAAGGAAGAAGACCGGAGAAGACCGCGTTCATCACCCCCGTTTGGCGCGCATCGCTACACGACAATGTCATTCGGGTTGAAGAACGGCGGCGCTACCTACCAACGGGCCATCCGGAGCTGCTTCAAGCGGCAACTCAACAAGAACGTCGAGGCCTACGTGGATGACGTGGTTGTCAAAACCAGGGACCCAGTACCCTCATCAACGACCTTGAAGAGACCTTCGCATCACCGCGCGAGTACCGCTAGAAGCTCAACCCGAACAAGTGCGTCTTCGGCGTCCCTTCGGGCAAACTACTCGGCTTCATCATCAGCCAGCGCGGCATCGAAGCCAACCCCGAGAAGATCTCCGCCATCACCAGCATGAAAGCTCCCACGAGCATCAAGGACGTCCGTAAGCCGACGGGGTGCATGGCGGCGCCGAACGGATTCATCTCGAGGCTAGGAGAACGGGGCCTCCCCTTCTTCAAACTACTCAAGCATCAACGAAGTTCGTGTGGACTCCAGAGGCGGATCAAGCCCTTGCCCAGCTCAAGGACTTCCTATCAAAGCCACCGATCCTCACGGCTCCTCACAAGGGAGAGCAGCTGCTGCTCTACCTCGTTGCGACTACCCACGTGGTCAGTACTGCCATCGTTGTCGAGCGGCAGGAAGACGGCCACGCCTACCCGGTCCAGCGTCCAGTCTACTTCGTCAGCGAGGTTCTATCAGAGTCCAAGGCCCGCTATCAGCCCGTGCAGAAGCTCCTGTATGCTCTACTCATCACCTCGCGGAAGCTACGACACTACTTCCAGTAGTACTCGGTCTCCGTCGTCACCGACTACCCACTTGGCGACATCCTGCGGAACCAAGATGCTACTGGAAGAATCTCCAAGTGGGCCGTCGAGCTCGGCGCCCTCACTATCGACTTCAAGCCACGCACAGCCATCAAGTCGCAGGCACTAGTCGACTTCATGGCGAGTGGCGGGAGAACCGCCTACCTACTCCCACCGTGCGACCGCAGCATTGGGTGATGTACTTTGATGGCTCACTCAACCTCGAGGGCGCAGTGCGGGAGTACTACCGATCTCTCCAACGGGCGAACAACTCAAGTACGTCCCGCATCTTCTCGTAAGGTCTCAAACAACGAAGCCGAGTACGAAGCCCTCCTACACGGGCTCCGCCTCGCGGCTTCACTGGGCATCAAGCGGCTACTAGTCTACGGCGACTCCGCAGTGGTCATCAACCAAGTCAACAAGTCCTGGGACCGCAACAAGGAGAACATGGACGCCTACTGCCTAGAAGTCCGCAAGCTCGAGAACAAGTTCTATGCTCTCGAGTTCCATCACATCGTCCGCGACAACAACGTCGCAGCGGACGTCCTCTCCAAGCTCGGATCCACCCGCGCCCAAGTGCTAGTGGGTGTCTTCGTTCACGAGCTTCACGCGCCATCCATCCCGGAGCCGGCGCCACCGACCACTGCCCCAGCCCATCCAATGGCCGGGCAGGAGGTCATGATGATCGACGTGGACTGGAGGCAACCCTTCATCGACTACCTCAGCGAGCAGAAGGTCCCCTCCGACAAGAACGCAGCCGAACAACTCGTCCGCCGCGCCAAGTCTTACGTCCTCGTCGGAGACAAGCTTTACAAGCGGGGCACATCTTCTGGAGTACTCATGAAGTGCGTCCCTCGCGAAGAAGGCAAGGACATCTTGGAGGAGATCCACAAGGGCGTCTGCGGCAACCATGCGTCCTCACGTACGCTAGCCAGCAAGGCCTTCCGGCGAGCTTTCTACTGGCCCACAGCCTTGGGCGACGCCGAAGAACTCGTCAGAAGGTGCCAAGGATGTCAGTACTTCGCCAAGCAGCAACACGTCCCAGCCTACAAGCTAGTCACCATACCGCCAACCTGGCCCTTGGCCTGCTGGGGGCTCGACATGATTGGGCCACTGCCAACTGCGCCAGGAGGATTCAACAGGGTACTGGTGGCCATACCAGGTCAGATCTGTGGATTTTCTGCAGAAGCACACACAGATGGTCGTCAGGCAAACATCGACTACTACATCAAGTACTACTCGCAAGGATATGGTACTTACAAGTTCGACAGGACAATGGTCATGGCCGGAGCACCGAGGATGCTGGCGATATCAACCAGTCCACCCTCGGCGGGCGCCTCCTCCTCCGCGCTCGCGGCTACCGCCTCCTCCACGGCAGCGGCGGCCGGCGCAGTGGTATCCCGCGCTCCTGAGGCCACCACCTCTTCAACGGCGGCGGCCACGGGTCCCACGCTCCCTTGCGGAGCTGGGGGCTGGCGCTCTAGTTGCGCCAGGATCTCTTCGACAGTGGGGGCTGGACTACGACTTCCAGCTGGCTCCCCCACCGGGTCCCACACGCCCTCGTCGTCCTCTTCGACGGGCTCCGCTGGCGGCACCTCCTGCACACAAGGAGGACTACTCGTCAGCAAATGTACTCGAACAACGGATACTCGACTACTCTACTCAAGACAAATTACCTCCTGAGGCGTGGTCTCTGAGACCTTCAGCTTCTTCGCCACCCGCTTCCTGGCGGGGTTGCGCGGCCTCCGCGGCGGCGCAGCAAGGCTAGCCTCCAGGCTAGCCGGAGGGTCTTGTACCAGAGGAACATGACCCAAGCCCGGGCGGCTAAACCTCGACCGCAGCTGGAAGCGGTCTTGCAGCGTCTCCTCGTCTTCGTCGTCGTCGTCGGAGGTATCCTCCACGACGACGGTGTCGTCGCCTTCACCGACTTCACGCCGCTCCTTCGCCTTGCCTTCCTTCGGGACCTCGATTCCGCTCGGAGGTGGCTGCGGCTCGGAGATGAACCTCTTCACATCATCCTGCACAAGACACAAGACGTCGCAACTCTACTTCAAGTAGTCGCTACTCGACTAGGGTGGTTCGACTACTCACTTCTTTCGGTGGGCGCGCGGCGGAGTACTCCTCGACAGGGCACGCCGTGTACGACGGCATGTCCTTGAAGATCCGCGACAACCTCTCGATGATGTCGTTGTCGTCCAGCTCGCCTCCTGGCATCCGCGACGCGTCGTCGTCGCCGGTGTACTCGAAGCCCAGGGTCTTTCGAGCCATCAACGGCTGGATCATGCGCTTCATGAAGCTGAAGGCCACGTGCTCGACCCTCAGTCCCGCCTCCCTGAGCACCTTGATGCGTGCTAGCAGCTCAGGGAGCTGGATCCCTTCTTGCATGGTGGGCTCCATGTTCCACCATTCACGGTGCCTGGGCTGCCGTCCGCTCGGCTTCGGCAGGCCGGGGTGGTGGTTCGTGATGTAGAACCACCTGGTCTTCCAATCGGTGTTGGAGTCAACGAGCTTGTACGCCAGGTACTGCTCCGCGGCGTCCTCCCTCAGCTGGATGCCGTCTTCCAATCGGTGTTGGAGTCAACGAGCTTGTACGCCAGGTACTGCTCCGCGGCGTCCTCCCTCAGCTGGATGCCGGCTCCCCGACTACTCTGGGATTGGTGGCACTGGGCTGCGGCTTGACGCGGAAGAACTTCCAGAAAAGCGCCCAATGCGGCTTGATCCCGAGGAAAGCTTCGCAGAAGTGGACGAAGACTGACGTGTGGAAGATGCCGTTGGGGTTCAGGTTCAGGTACTCGATCCCGTAGTACCCGAGCAGCCCCTTGAAGAAATCGCTGGCCGGGAGCGCAAGACCGCGCTCCACGAACCGCGCGAACATCGGGATCTCGTCCTCGGCCTTCTCCATCGGATATGGATCTCCAGCGGCGGATCTCCACATCTCGACTTCCTTCTCCCTGATGAACCCACTGTTCAGGAGGGTCAGCAGGTCCTCCGTCTTCACTTTGGATTTCTTCCACTTGCGGCTCGGATCAGCCCGCGGTGGAGACATTGGCGGCCCCGCTCCGGTGGCAGCCGCGACGGCCTCTTCGCGGCCCCTCTTCTTCCCGGCGGCCTTGGACGTCTTGGACGGCGACGGCTTCATCCTCCAAGTGCAGGGCGTCTTCACTCGCATCCGCTCGAGGGCTACCCTAAAGGACTTGGGTGGCGGCGCACTTGGATCTACTACGGCGGCAGCAAGCGCTGGGAGTGGATTCGCTTCAGATGCAAACGGAATGCAGCTCGAATGGGTGAAAAACCCTAAGGCTTTTGGCTTCTATTTATAAGCCAAACCGGCTCCGCAACGGGCGCTGGATAAGTCCACGCGCGGCCGACTCGGCCGGCCGCGCGCGACCCTTCGTATTCTACTAGTCGACGCGCCTCACCTCGGGGGCTCGGCTACTTCTACTCGACTACCTGGGAAGCGGCTAGTCTCAAGAGCATCTCAGGACACATTCTTCAAGAAGACCCTTCAATTCGAGAGGAAGTACTCGACTCAAGGCTCGGGGGCTCCGTGCCACGTGTCCTTCGGTTTTTTCTCTCCGGATTTTTCGGGATTTTCTTGCCAAGACTTCAGATGGATCCTCAGCCAGAGCCCGCGGCTCAAGGCTCGGGGGCTACTCCATGTGGAGTGCGGTTTTGCAAGTCGCACCTCCATATCAGCTCCGGCTTCAAGACAAGACATGCATTTTTTGAAGACCTTCGAAGGCAGTTTTCGAGGACGCTTGGGACTACTCGAGAAGACTTCAAGATTGCTCAAACATCAACTGGAGTACATTCCAGCCTCGGGATGCTTCGACTACTCTTGAGGACTTTTGACTTGTAGCACTCAGGGACACTTGAGGACTACTCGTTAAGGCCGTCAAGACTACTTGCAGCTATCCTTCTCGACTACAAAGTACTCAGGGGCTTGTCGTATGGACCTCCCTGGACCCACTACCTCGGTGGGTGCCAGGACCGACTACTCGGTGGGCCCCTGGGACTACCTGGCTTGCGCTACACTGCACCTGAAGGCGTGGAGCACAAGGACTACACAGGAGTAGTACTCGGTTAGGGAGCTGTACATGTTCCGCACTGTATAGAGGACTCCTAGACGTACTCGACTAGTACTCTCTCCCTACTCCGACTTGTAACCCTGCCTCCCGGACTATATAAGGCGAGGCAGGGACCGATCTCAGGATCATCTCATTCAATCCCCTACAACTCACGGCGCACTATTGCACCATCTTGTAATTGTGCCCTATCAATCCAGAGCTACGCAGCATACAGGACGTAGGGTATTACACACCTCGCGACCCGAACCTGTCTAAATTGTGTGCCACGTGTCTCTTCCTTCGAGTTACCGATCTCGGCGAGTCACATTCATCTACTTCGGGTACTCCCCGTAGTAGGTTGCCGGTCTAAAACACCAACAGTCACTAATGGCCTGCAAAATACATTTGTGTCTATCGTGTATCACACACACGTCCGACACATCTCCCACCACCATATGCTTCAATCTCTCCAGAAACCAATACCAACTGTCACCATTCTCTCCCTCTGAAAAGCAATTGTCAATGGCAACAACTGATTGTTGTCATCTGCTGCCATAGCTGTAAGGATTGTGCCCTTGTATTTTCCTGTTAGGAATGTGCCATCTATGCAAATAACTGGTCGACACTGTTTGAATGCAGCAATAGCAGGATCCAATGCTAAGAATGCCCGCTGCAAGACTTGCTTCCCTGGCCTTGATACATGATCATAAGTCTTGATATCATAATAACTATCAGGATTTAGCATAGCAATTGTGTTCAGCTATTGAGGCAGATTGTCATAGGATGTTTCATAAGTTCCCCACCTCATCTCCATTACCTTCTTCTTTGCCATGTATGCCTTACCATAACTTATGTGATACCTAAATTTCTCCTCAATTGCCAAGATAATGGACTTAGGCTCAAAAGGAAGATTTTCCACAATCTTAGCAAACATCTGGCTAGCCACAAAACCGGATGACAAATTTCGATGGCTTGCATCCAGCTGCTCAAGTACACAAGTGTGATCCACAACAGATTTGATCTCCCAATAATTTTTCCACTTGCCCTTGGAAGCATACACTCGAAAAGGACAATTGGGCTTCAGACAGTGTACATCATATATATGTGGAGAACTCTTCACTACCCTGAACTCTCTCTGCAGAGTAAGGGTGGACCACCTCTTCACTGCATCCTTCACCTCTACTGCACTCTTATACATGGCGCCAACAGAAACTGCATTTTCTCTATACTCCCAGGCCACATTCTCACCAGGATTGATAGATAACTGTGAGAAATTGTAATTGTCCCAATCCCTTGGAACTAGCGGGTCATCCTCATCATCTGAGGAGTCCTCTTCCAACCCACGTTCATCCCCATTGACCTCCCTTTCGTACTGCCTGAGTAGTTCTTCATTAACTCCCCCCTCGTCAATTGCACCCTCGAAGTGTGTGACCATCTCCTTCTTCTTCCTCACTGGAACCACCATCTCCTTCTTCTTGTGGCTCAGTTGCAGGACCATCTCCTTCTTGTAGTTTAGCCTCACCCTGGTGAGCAGCACCACTACCCTCCTCATGCACTTGACTACTAGACCCAGCCTTATGAACAACTTGGATAAACAGCATCACAGGCAAACGAATATCACATGCTGTTTTGATATAACTCCTCCAATGTTCAGTGCCTTGAAGTGGCATAAGCTCCCAATATAATGACTCACTCCTGTTGATTAGAGCCATAATGGACAAGTCATGTTGCTCTAAATCTACATAAAATGCCCTAAAAACTGGGTAATGGACACCCAAGTTCTTGAGGCTGCTCTTTTAATCACATGGTCAACCGAATTAAATTCTGACAAGTCAACTCTATGTTCACCATATCTAATATGCCCATTACCGAAATACAAGTTGACACTGAGATCATCTGACATGTCTGACGGCATGAAAAAAATAAAATGCTATTAACAAGTGGATCTGCAACTACAAAATATATCTACTCAGATCTACACTACAACTATAGTTTTTCTAAGTAAATCTACACTACAACTATAATTTTACTAAATCGATCTACACTAAACTATGTATTTACTAAGCAGATCTATACTAAAACTATGTATTTACTGAGCAGATCTACACTAAAACTTATATCTACTAAGCACATCTACACTACGAAAACTATTAAGTTTGAGAGTATTACCTCTAACGAGACGAAAAACCGGCAGAGCTTCGCACCTTGACCACCTTCTCCTCACTCCCTTCTCCTCTTCCCCCTCTTTTCTTTTTTCGAATTATTATGATATTTTTGGCTGAATTTCGGTGTTATATAGGCAGCCAGACCCTAGCGCCATGGCCCACGACGCTAGCAGCCTTGCTAACGCTGTGGGTCACGGCGCTAGGACCTGACACCACAGCCCAGGGCGTTAGGCCCCAAACGCCACGGCGTACGGCGCTAGGTCTGGGCCACGCTCAGGGCCCACTCATGGCGGCACCTAGCGCCGCGGCCCACGGCCTTATGTCCCTGACGCGGTGGGCCACGACGCCAGATGTATACTTTTGCAAAAATTTTGGCAGACCATATATTTTTGCAAAATCATGATAAAATAAATATAAAAAATTCTATTTTAAAATGCGAGTGAACAGAGGCTAGCTCGTTGGCCGACCCGTGGTGCTGTAGACTGTAGTAGTAGTAGGCCGCAGCCCGTTCACGTATGTACGTGCGTGCGTACGCCTGCCGCGCAGTCACGATACTGCCGCCGTACCCGTACGTAGACCGGATCGCGCGCGGTCGCCGGGGAAATGTGTCCAAACAACACGTGCTGCCGACGACGGGGCCCGCCAGCGGCGAGCGAGCGGCCGCTAGCCGACGTCTTGTGCCACTGTTTCATTTCACCAGCTCCGCCGCCCCCGGATGGCCGTGTTGCCAGGTACAGGACCAGGACGACATTTCTACCGCGCGGGACACACGGTGAACCCCCCGTGCGCGCGCGGGGGCCGGAGGGGCCGGAGGTAGTATACGTGAGGCCGGCTCTTGCTGGCTATTGTGTGGAACTGAATCACGAAATTGTCCCATGCGCACGGTACGCACCGGCGGCCGGGCGAGCGAGAGGCCGGCCGGGATCGAGGGGGCTCCTCCCATGCTCATCCAGGACACCTGGAGCTGGAGCAAACGCGAGGCGGCCGGCATCATGCGGCGGCGTGGTGGTGATTGACAGGGATGGAAACGCGAGGCGGCCGGCATCATGCGGCGGCGTGGTGGTGATTGACAGGGATGGCCGCCCCGGCAGCACGTACACGTACGGGATGTGGATGATGACTCGATCAGCGGGCGGGGCGCGCGTGTGGGACAGAGCGATGCGCGCGCGGGGAGTCTCGTCCCTTTCCGATCCGCGACCGCGACGCACAGGGGGAATGGCCGGGGGCCAGCGACCTACGAGCCGAGAGCGCGCGGTCAGGAGAGGATCAGAGGAGGCAAGCAGCTAGCGTTGTCCTTGTCGTCCTCCGCGGGCGAAAGCGATCGGCCCGATGATCAGGAACGACCTAAAACCATGGATGGCGAGGCCGCTTGTCTGCTGCAAGCAACGACTGCCGGTGCCAGTCAACCTGGCCGGCCTCACGATCGATCACACTTTGTTTGTCTCAGCGGCGCTGCCAGTGCCAGGCTCCCGGCCAGGTCGAATCCAATCCATCGGCGCCGTTTCCGTATACACTCACCAGCTGTCACCTTCGAGAGGGCGAGGCTCTGGATCAGCTTGGGCGTAGACGGTCACTACCGGATTCGCGCGGCCCACGGCAAAGACTAGAATACGCACGGCACAGTCTTTGCCGTGCGCATTTTGCCCAAGCGCACGACAAAGGGCGTACGGCGTATTTTTACCTGACAAAGACCTTTGTCGTGCGCCTTAGGGAAAGGCAACGCACGGCACATTTATTTGCCGTGCGTAATATGTGACGCACGGCAAAGAATAGGTGTTGACGGCCGTCCGCGGGGAGACAGCGTCACACCCTCTCTACCGTGCGCCACCGAACACGCACGGGAACGGCGGTACTCCTTGCCATGCGCCAAGTGGCTCGGCACATGGCAAAGAGTGGTCAAGCCACACGGTTGACCTCGCCCTCTGCCGTGCGTCAAGTGGAGCGGCGCACGGTGGACTATGCCCTTTGTCGTGCGCCACGTGGCGTGGCGCACGGCAAAGGTTGGTTCAGGCGCCCAGTGCACCAGTCCCTTTGTCGTGCGTCTGGTGGCGAGGCGCACGACAAAGAATGGTCAATGTGTCGTGCGTCGCCCCAGGCGCACGACAAAGGGACTATTCTGGCAGCCATTTTAGGTCAATTTGTCGTGCGCCTGCCCCACAGCACACGGCAAATTGACCTAATTTTTTTAATTTTTTTCCAGTTTTTCATGTCCAAAAATTTCCAAAAAACATATACATAACATATATATCACAATATCCATCACATGCATCATATATCACAACATGCATCATATATGTCACAATATCCATCACAGGCATCATATATAATAATATCCATCACAAATCCACACCGAAGTCCGAAGTTCATCGACAAGTGCACACAAAAGTCCACAATTCATCGACAGTGCACATAGTTCATCACGGTTCATAGACAATTCCACAATGCAAATAAGAAGGTGCGGCTTACTGAGGCGGCGGCGTCGTGCGGAACTCCGGTGAGAACAACTGCTGCTGGATCACCGGTGACAAGGCTGGGGACCCATGCAGAGTATTCGATTCCGCTAATATGTTCTTTGAAAAAAAAGTAAAAGGCATGTGAGACAAAAATCAAGTTGTCCAAGTTATAATCTAAATTGTCTAAGTCTCTACTTTGTCTAGGTTTCAAAGTGAGTTTAAATCTCTATGCTCTCTAAGTCTCTAATGTTTGAAATGAAAGAAGAAAGATATCAAGTAACTCACAGCAGGATGTAGCGAACATGGCCCCATTTGCCATTTGTTCGAGTTGATTTTGGTGATTCATGCTAACACAAGTAATTGGACTAACCACATTGTCTACCATGTCTTTGTAGGCATTCCTAGGTCCCATGGATGTTACCACATGTTAACATACCATGCCCAAGCTAACATGTCATACCACAAGTTAACACACCATGAACATGTTAGGTTACTTACAACAAATTTGAGGACTTAGTATATATTTTGAGGCTATAAGTAATGGCATGTTAAGTATGTTAAGTTGAAGCAAAGATCCAAGTTGAAGACGCGAAGAAAATGAAGGACAAAGACACCGTCGGATGAACCGACGGTACCAATATAGAAAGCGTCGGTGCAATCGTCGAACGAGTTGGTACACTGGTTGAAACCCTAGGCACCGTCGGATGAACCGACAGTCCATTTTCTTGTAGCGTCGGACGAGTTGCAGAGGAAGAGCAGCGAAGACAGTAGCAGCGGATGATCCGACGGTCTGAGTGAGGACACCGTCGGTCTATCCGACGCTCAGTTTGAATCAAGACAGAGACGTGCCAAGACAAAGCCTTCAGCACCGAATGATCTGACGCCTTGGTCAAGGTGAAGCGTCGGTTTATCCGACGGTCGCGTGAAAGCTAATAGAGGCGACTTGGTCGTGGGGTCTTCAGCACCGGATGATCCGACACACCGTCGGTGCATAGCGTCGGAGCAGTTGTGTCAGAGAATCTCAACAGCTATGTGACGTGGGAGGGGCACCGGATGAACCGACACTCTGGAAAACCTAGCATCGGTTCATCCGACGCTACCTTTTTCAGTGCCCGTTAGCCAACGGCTAGTTTGATGCCTTGGGCTATTTATACCCCCTCCACTCACCCATTTGAGGTTGCTGGATTGGGTGGAAGTGCAGAGGATTTCAAGACACATTGAAGATCATATCCAATCCATCCAAGTGCTTAATTGCTCATCCTTAGACTTGCATATGCTTTGTGTATGTGCTTAGTGCTAGGCTTAGCTTAGAGCTGAGTGAGTGCAAGGTTGTGCCATCCTTGTGAGGTGATTCTTGAGTGAATCAAGTTGTACAAGGTTCGCCGGAAGCCTTGGGGCCTAAGTGGCTCACCGGCAATCGTCATCGACCCTCCGTCTTGGTGTGGAGCGGCGAGGACACTTTGTGCGGAGGACGTGGAGACCCCCTTCCTTGGTGGAGAAGCTCCTTAGTGGAAGCGGCATCATGGTGACAAGGGAGCTTGGCAAGTGCCTAAGTGGCTAGCCTTTGTGGCAAGTCAAGTGGTGCTCTTGGGAGAGACTTGGTGACCGGGAAGCAATACTCTTGTGTGAGTGCTTCAACAACGTGGACTAGGGGTGGCTTAGTGCCTACCGATACCACGGGATAAATCGCGTGTCAAGAGTTTGCTTCCTCTCACCCCCTTTACGTTTCCGCATTTACTCTATTGCAATCTTTGCTTGCCTTTACTTTCCTAGAGTAGTATCATACTAGGATTGACTATAGGTTGCAAACCTTGTTTTGGAATGGGAGTTTCACACTAGAACAACCCTAGTTGCACATCTAGATAATATGTTCTAGTTTATCTTTGTGTAAAATTAGTGAAGCCATAGGTTAAGTTTTTAGATTGCCTAATTCACCCCCTCCCCCTCTTAGGCTAACGAGCATCTGATTCCTTACATAGGAGAACCTCCCATATGGGGTGGGAGCATCATCAGCGTGGGCATCGGGGGCATCACAGGCGGCGGCGGCAAGACGGGGCACGAAGAGGCAACAGCAACACGGTCTCCTCCTGCTACTCCTTCCCCGGACGTCCGAGGAAACGGACGGGGCTACTCCTTCGACGGTGGATGCGGCGGCGGGCGCTCTCCTGCAAAATTTGACCAAGGCAACATAGTTAGATAAAAAATTCGGCAGCACCTCCCCTGTACGGGAAGGTTTCAAAACCTGCAAAGAAAAGACCACGACACGAAGGTCGGGCCACAAAACAAACGCTCTTCCCATGGCTCGATGGCCGGACACATGAGACTTGCCATTCTTTCCACTTGAGCATAAGCAACATATATAGGTAGTACTCAAGTTTTATTGTTTTGAGTTCAAGCTACTCATCACAAATTTAATCTAACATAGGTCATCACATAGCTATGCATCACTACTCATTTATGTAACGAACAATAGATCATCATAGTAGTTTTATCTAAATGCGATAGAGGTTGAGGGAGTGGTCACCGAGAGGATGGCATACGTGTCGAGATGGCGTGGTGTGAGATCACGGCCGGAGAGCACCACCCATCTTCCCTCTTCACCCTCGGCCTCCTCCTTCTCCCTCTCCTCCTTCCCCCTTCTTCCCTTCCTTTCCTCCCCCCATCTTCCCTTCCTTCCTGCAGTGGTGGCCGGCCGGGGGAGGCGGACGCCGCCGCCAGAGCAGGGGAGGCCGGGGGCGCGCGGTCCGGGCACCCCGCCGGCCGGAGCGGGGGGTGGCACACGGGGGCGGGCGGTGGCGCGGCCGGGGGCGGACGGGGGGGGGGGGGGGGACGGGGGCGGGAGCGGGGGCGCGACGGGGGCGGGTGGTGGCACGCGGGGGCGGGGGCGCGACACGGCGGGGGTGGCGCGGGGGGAGACCGGCGGGGCGCGGGCGCGGCGCGGGCGCGACGCGCGCGCGGCGGTGGCGGCGGCGCGAGAGGGGGTCGGGGGAGGGCGGGTGGGTCGGGGTCACGTGGGGAAGAAACGGCCGGGGAGTTAGGGTTAACCCTTGTCTCGGTCTTTGCCGTGCGCCTCGGGTTCCCGCGCACGGCAAAGAAGAGACTCAACCGGCCCCACAACCTTTGTCATGCGCCGCGGGGCCGGCGCACGGCAAAGCCGGCCCACCCCGCCCCCCCGCCAGTGCTCGACGCCCACAATGGCTGGCTGGCATGTGGGCCCCCAACCTTTGTCGAGAACCGCTTGGGGCTGGCGCACGGCAAAGAAGAGACCCAACCGGCCCCCAACCTTTGTCGTGCGCCGCTTTGGGCTGGCGCACAACAAAGACGGGCCCACCTGCCAGCCACCGGCCGGTGCTCGACGCCCACAATGGCTGGCTGGCATGTGGGCCCCACCCAACCTTTGCCACGTGCGCCGCATGGGGTTGGCGCACGGCAAAGACGGGCCCATCTGCCAGCCACCAGTCGGGGGGCGACGGCTGGCTGGCATGTGGGTCCCCACAACCTTTGCCGTGCGCCTCACGGTTTGGCGCACGGCAAAGAGGCTACATTGAATTTTAAGTTTTTGTAAATATTATGATTAAATGTTTAAATGGATGTAAAAATTACCATAAACTAACATGAGACAATTGCATGTTGTATGTTCACTAGAGAAAACGTTTTGAAGTCAAAAACAAAATTCAAATTTTACTAAGTTTACAAACCAAATGAGATGACTCTAAACACTATAGAACTTCTAGTGAGATGCTTCGGTTTGTAAACACTATGCGTGATGAAATATTCAAAACCTTCCCTACTCTTTATCACAACTTTCCCATAGCATATCATGACCTCTCGATGAATCTCATGATTTTCTAACTTCGTTTGCATTTTTTACAATTAAAAAACTTTACTAATGAACGTCGATTCTCATCCTTCGTGAATCAAATGTACATAATTTCAACCAATTTGGCCGGTAAGGTCTTAAAAAGGACACAATTACACAAATATCATTTTTCCAGGAACTTTACCTTATAATTTCATGTACTTGCAGTTCAATTTTGATTTATGTGAAGAAAATCCTTGTAAGGAAAGAAATTCATAAAAAATACCAAATAAATCGAGATGAGTACCAACTTGAGATACAGAGTACAAAGTAATGCATTTGTAGTGTACAAATCAAAAGAAGTAAAAAACCCAAAGTTTTACAAAAATCTTTGCCGTGCGCCGACATGATGATGTGTCTCTCATATGGGGCGCACGGCAAAGGCTAACGACCGTTAGCGTCTGCCCCCACCGTCCGTCGTGGCACGGGCGTCACACGTGCCCGGGACCTTTGTCGTGCGCCCGTGTATAGACGCACGGAAAGATATATCTTTGCCGTGTGTCCGTGTTTGGGCGCACGACAAAGACGTCTTCACCGTGCGTTTATCTGAGCCGTGCGGCGGGTCCTAGGCGCACGACAAAGAGTGGCCTTTGCCGTGCGCCCAATAGAAAGCGCCCGACAAACTAAATGGTGCACGGCAAAGGCCGTCTTTCCGATAGTGGGTAGACCTTTGCAATTTGCAAGAACACTCCCGTGACCCTATTATATTATTGTTTTACATCTCCAGCAATTTGACTAACTAACTTGGCATCCATCTAAGTTGACCTCCAGCAGTTTGTGACAAACTAACTTGACAAAACTCAACTCCCCAGACGAAAATATGCTACGCCGATCCGGATTGGCATCAGCGTGGCCAAGGGAGGCGTGGGAGGGTGAAAAAAGAATAAAGAATAGAGAAGTATTCTTGATACAAGTTTTCAAAGGGTGAAAGGACATAAATATAATTTTGTTTCTCTATAAGGGTTAATCATGTAAGTTGGATCTGAATTTGACAATAAGCAAACTATTGAAGATGCTCCTATATTTTTGCAGTTGCCACGTGTAAGAGCAAAAATGTACATGGGTGTGACCCCAACCGAAAAGTGATGCATGTTGACGCCGTCTCGGGCTAAAATAACCCTAACTGGATTGCTGGATCGGAGTGACAAGCATGTACATGTTGCTTTTTCTTCTCTCAAACAAAATGTTAAGAGCATGGCCATGACATCTACAAACACCCATCGTACCGTGTCTTTCCCTCAGTGCCATGTATATTGCGTCACTTTAAAATTGATTTTGCTCTCCATTTTGTGTTCATTGTGCCCATAATCATGTGTCCGTACGTGTTGCTAGCGTACGTAATATAAGCAACTATTTCATGTCATGTCAAATTTTAGCAAGAGCAAATTTGACAAATATAATAAAATATCTAATGAAGCAACAGTTTGCTTTAATTTGCTGCCCATCATATCCTGCATTTTCTTATCTATTTGTTTTTCCAGAGAGCATGCATGATCAGCTCCTGTCCATGCATGTTCTCTGGTCTTGGCAACAACCTGCCGGTCTTGCTGAGGATTTGAATAACGTAATGTATCCTATCTTGTATATGATGCACCTTTATTTGGAACAAAAGTTGCAAGCCATGCATGCATCCATATGTAACAAATCGCCATAAGTGGATGGATGCTCGTTGTCATGATTCCTGTTTTCGCATGCTTTGGTGACAATCAATATACAAAGTATCTCTGAAAACAACACGCAAATCGATCCAAGTGTGATCAATGCATCATCGATCGATCTTAGTGATAATCAACTCTAGCAGGTACTTCACTTATTTTTCTTTTTTTTTCTGGTACTAATGTTTGCTGCAACCTTTGTTTTCGATCCTGTATGCCGAGTTATCACTCGTACTTAACTTTGCACAAACAGTTCAAAAACTAGCTTGAATGGCAGTAATGTAAATACTAAAAAACTCGTCAAATCATGTTGACTGCTGTGTGGATGCATTTTCTGAACGAATCGTGCAACCACTCTACCGATTCACCATTTCCGGACACTTCTTTCTTTCTTTTTTTCACTCGCCCCTATCAATACACGTACGCATGACCCTACCTCTATGAGCACCTCCGAAGGACTGAGCACCGGTAAATCTGGAGATTCTCGAAGTCACCACTGACGCCTCGTCGTCAACGGGAATGTCGCTTACCACTTAACGCATAACGCCGGAAAATCCTGGAATAAATCCAGGAAAAGGTGCGAGCACCAAGATTTGAACCCTTGTGGGTAGCATCCCACCGGACCGTCCTACCATTGGACTAGGAGCTCATTCGCTTTCTTTCTTTCTTTCTTTCTTTCTTTCTTTCTCGGAAGACTCTGCCCACCGCTCTCCCTCCGAGCCCTCCTCCGCCTCCTCTCGGGCCCTTCCCCTTCATCCCTGTCGGCGAGCTTGCCGGCGGCGAGAAGGGGTAGGGGACCCCCCACCTAGGAGATCTACTATTTATTTACTGTTTTTAGTTTGGCCTTTATGGCTTTTGCCCTAAGTGGTATGTGCTACCCGGTTGTGCTGCCCCCGTCGCTGCCGCCGCCGCCTTGGTCGGCCTCGTCGTCGCCGTCGTCTCCACTATCTCAGTATGCTTAAATAAACTTCCCCTTTCTCTATCCGCCCAGATCGACGCTACTCAGCCACATCCATCTTGCTCTCTCCGCGAACGAGATCCGCCGCACCTCGTTCCTCTTCCTCCGACGTTCCACTCCGCCTCCACCTCCTCTGTGTGGTCATTGCATCTGCAGATCCGGGCTCCTACTGAGCTCCTCGACTTTAGGCACAGGCTTCATGAGCTCGTCATCCCCTGGGATTTGACGATGAGCTCTTCCTTTTACCACCGACGACGGCTTTCAGAACATCAATCTGTCGCTCGGCGTGATCCCCTACAACGGCTCCGTCGACCCGCCTGCAACCAACGTTATGCGCGGCTTCTCCACCCGACTGTAATCGTCTACGACGCTTCTACAGCCCATCGCCGACGTGCTCGCTGAAGCTTTCACTACCGCTGTCGTGGAGTTTATCTGGTCAAGGAACCCTTTACAATTGAGACCTCTTTGAAGGTCTTTTCTGTAATGTGACCGCATAATATCTATAAAGTGGTTGTTGTAAAAAATCACCATTTCCCTCTTCATGGACAACATTAATGCGGCCCTGGGACTATTCGGCCATGCATGCAGTATATTACTCCATACGACACGTCGGTACATGTACATTCAATAAATAAAACGCGGCCGACATACCTTACTTGGAAGCATATGCACATGTTTCGGCCAACAATAGTGTATGACAAACAGTGTGCAAATTGCAGAACGTGTAACTGATGGTAGATACTACATGTACATTCAATAAATAAAACACGGCCGACATACCTTATTTGGAAGCATATGCACAGGTTTCAACCAACAGTAGTGTATGACAAACAGTGTGCAAATTGCAGAACGTGTAACTGATGGTAGATACTACATTCAACAATATCCATCATGATGAACTGACGTCACAACTGTCAGACACTGAGAGACACTACTTGGCCTTCCAGATCAGGTTTTTTCTCCCAGAAAATTCAGCAATAGTAATAACATTTCTTAGCAAGTGTGGTAGTGTGGTCAGGTACGTATACTACCTCTGCCTGATTGATATTTTACTACCACAATCCTGATGATCAATTATAACTTCTGCTTCTGCTACTCCCTCCGTCGGACTGATATTTGAAAAAGTTACTTTGAAAAAGTCTAAACGAAGCTATATTCTGGGACGGATGGAGTACGTACTAATTTACCAAGACAATGAGCAAAAGTGTTATCAAATATCATGAAGGTTAATCGCTGAGACCTGAAATCCCACTAAACTAACTGAATCATCGTAAAACCCTAGAAAGCAAACCTGACAAAGCAGCAAGTGTTCTTGTCAACAACGTGATGAGCCTGAGTCGACGATCATTACCGATCTTGATGACCCCTTGTTAAAATAATAATATGAATCTGCATCCCTTTCATAACCGGTGGCGACTATTATTAGCATCGCAACTTGCAGGTGCATTTAGGAATTAAAACGAGTTTGAATAGATTATCCTCCCTGACCGTACCAAGAGGAAGGCACAAGTCCCAGCCCCATGTCATCATGTACACTCATTAGGGCAAGTATCACTATTAAATCCTTGCACACAGGAGCTTTTGTGTCGATTAAACAAAGTGATGAATTTGTTGCACTAGCAAACCTCAATCATTTGACACAAGATGCTCACGGTTTAGTTTATCACCCCCATAACGCGACGAATATTCTAGCTTGACATTTCAGGAAATATGTAGGACATCTGTTGTTCTTACGCGGGGATTCTTTTCATACAAATTGTCTATATTCTAATCGATAGGTCATATCATTTCAAATGTCGCCTACTTATTATAATTTTAATCACAAGAATCTCTTAATGCTTCTCTTTTTTTGTGTGAACTAATGATCCTAGCCAATTCATGTACTTGCTTATCAGCCTTTTTCCTGGTGCGTACATATATGTGTTGGCTACTTGGGTAGTGGTTGACTAGTTGTAGTAATCATGTTGTTGAAACTTTGTTAGGATTGCTGCAACCAGCAATGTGCTGTTAGCTGCCTTTCTGGTGTTGCTTTATTTTGAGATTTGAGAAAGAGGTTAACATGTACATTTCTTAGGTCAAAGCCGGTCACCCAAGAAGGAGAAATGCAGTAGTGGTTACTACAGGTACATTTCCATCTTTTTTTTTAAAAAAAGTGTCTAGGAATTCAACCCTTTAGACCTTTGGCCCTTTAACAGCCTGTGGCAGCAATCCACACACTAACTACATGAATACAAATTTGGAACATTCTAATCTCTGCACACGGTGAAGAAGTTAATTTGATGCTCTCTCTCCATTGTGCTAACTAGGTATATATGGCTCTGAATCTGAATTTTCATTTGCTGACTGTGTTTTTCTTATTTCAGCTCATACAATACAAGTACCTTATTCTAAAAAAGAGTTCCTTCTGTACAAGCTTGTATGTGTGTTGGTTGGGGTAATTAAAAATATGAAATGAAAGGGGGCGAAAGGGAGAGTACTGATTGGAGCAAATATATACATCTTGCTACCTTACCTGTGACAACCAACCACTACAGTCTTTATCATAAAAGTCCTTCATGTCAAGCTTCTACACACATTAGATTAAGTAAGTATTAATATGGATGCTCATGTACTCCCTTTGTCCAAGAACACAAGGCATTCTAGAGTTTTAGGTCATATTAGCATGGATAGGAAAAGGTGTTTGTATTAATGACAGTTGCAGATAACAAAAAAATTTAGTAATCATACAAAACTTAATAAGAGCACCCTACTAGAGGACTTCTCTCCCTTCTCAACGTGCCACATCAGTCGATGACATATCATCCATCAAATCCCGGTGCCCCCCTCCCCTTTGGATCCCATCCCACGGCAAATCGCGCCTCCCGATCCCGCGCCGCTGCCGCCCCACCAGTGGCCCCTTACCTCCCCGCCGCTACCCCTTCCCCTCCCCACCGCCGCCACCTCGCCCCTGCTTCGCATCCCCACCGACGCGGCGACGGCACAACACCATCTCGCCTGATTGTCTCCAAAAATTGCCTCCAGGCCGTGCTTCCTCTCCACACGTGGCTACTAATATACCCCACCTCAGGCCACCACTGACGCCCCTCCTCCGCCTCCCATCAGAGCCAACAGGGTTCAACAAGGCGTCGGCATTGGGGGAGGGGCCGCAGCGAAGCGTCAGTGGAGGAGGTTGCCTGCGGAGAGGCCTCAGCAGAGGAGGCGGCCCGAGCCCCGAGGCGAGGTGGAGGAGCTACACGGCGGGCTCTTCAGTCGCGCCCTACCACTGCTACCTCCTTGCCGCAGCGCCACCGGAGCATACTCACGAGTGTCTTGGATGGGCTGGAGCCGCCCATGCGTAGGAGGTTGCTTATTGTATCGGTTGTTGCGAGTCGTCGACACCGGCTTAGATCTAATGCGCATACTTCCTCCTCACACCTTCCTTGGGCATGCTTCTCCTCCTCGCGCATTCCCATGTGGTCCAGGTTGCCAGCCATCACGCGGTGTGCGTAGGTCGAGCTGCGCAGTCGCCGGCCACCTCCTTCGTGTAGTTGTCCATCGCGCAGTGTGTGCAAGCCGAACCGCGTGACGGCTTGCTACCAGTCATCACGGTCGCCCAGATTGATTGAGAGAGGATTTGGTAGGGAAGAGTCAACAGAAAAGATGAGGATTGAGGACGAGAGGATCACGAAAGTTCACAAAAAGATCTTCCCAATTTCACAAAATGACCCTTAATAAAGAGAAATTGTACATAGTTTTTTATGCAGATGAAAAGGACATAAACTAAATAAAAATTCATATTACAATCCTTCCAGAAGGACTCCACATACACCGGGTATTAGATCATCCTCCATAAAAGGACTTAGTTTTAAAAATATTGTATGTGGTTGTGATCTAATTTTTTCATGCATTACTGAGAACCAAAATGACTACAAAGATCAATTATGCTAATCTCATCGTATCAAAATGGGAACCAATATAACTACGACAAACAAATACAATTAATTAAGCCATATAATAGATGGAAGCCATGTAAGAGATTTCATTGTTTTTTCCAGTTTTCTTAACTGACAAACTCTTGAAACTCAGTTGTAAACCATTGTCATACATAGCATTATCGTTATAAAATCGTCATTGCAACAGTGTGTTATCATCCCAAACATCTTTCACATTGATTCATAGTTTATCAAAGACCTCCCTCAAATCCCGCAGCAACGCACGGGGAATCACCTAGTAATCCATCAATCAGTCACCATTATGTTGCCAAACATGAGAGAATTGAATAAGAAGTCATTCCAAATCTGCCTACAATGTCTTGTATTTGAGGATAAATTTCGAGTGCTTGGATACCTTGTATTAGAGGACGGATGGAGTATTACAATGATGAATCTCTCTCCATGTGGCTTAGAGTCACCACTAATGAAGCCTACAAGCGAGAGTACTCTCGCAAGCTCTAGAGAGATTTTAGAGTTGGGGATTTTAGGGTGGGGGTTTACCAATGTTCGGTGGACCTAGAGGTAGCTCCAAGACAGTAGGTGACAAACCTACCAAGGGGTACCCGAGGTAGTAGATTGTGCGGTGGGGGATCGCTAGACCTGGAACTCGAAGGTTAAAGAGAGAGCACGAGACACTGATTTATATAGGTTCAGACCGCTAGAGCAGCGAACCATACGTCATGTTTGGAGTATCATATGTGGCGTCCTGCGCTTGGGTGTTGTTCCCCGAAGGGGTTGGGGATGTGTTGTCTCCGTAGGTACCCGACCCTCCTTTATATAGTTCAGGGAGTGAGTTCCTAGTCGGTTACAAGATAGGAGTCCTAGTAGGATTACATGGTACGAGTCCTAGTAGGATTACAGAGATGAATGATATGAGTTTGTATTCTTCCATGTATAGGTACCTGAGGTGTATGCCCGACAGTAGGGTGGCGAGCAATGGTGGCATGACAGACGGCGACAAGCGGGGCGGTGAGAGGGTGCTGCCCGAGGTGGCGGGCGCATTGAGCTTCAACTAATTAGTGTTGGGCCGGTGGTGGGCAGCATTGGAGGTGGTGCTATGATGTCGGAGATGGACAGGGAGCCGAGGATGGTGGGGGTAGGGGTGGACATTCAGTCTATTTGATCATTTTGGTTCGGTCTATTCAGTGTTAGGAAATTTTGAGTAGTTTTGGAAAAATGAGGACCAAAGTTATAAAAAGCATAATAGGAACCAAACCCAAAGAGACTGATTATTTCGGTCCGGTCTATTCGGTCCACCGAATTAACCGGATTTTTGTAGGTACCGTTGCGGCCTCTTAAATTCAAATTCACAACTCATTTCTGGATTTCAGGACTTCTGGACGTAAGCAAGTAACTAACAAGTTCGTGTCAAAATTAAAATAGTTTAAAATACATAGTTGTAAGTTGTAACATTCATACTCTAAATCAAATATGCAACTACATTGAATTTCGGGTTATTTGGTCTATTTGAGTTGTAGACTATAGGAACCGAAACCGAACTCGAACTGAAACCCTGAATTGTAATATTATCTGGACAGAACCTGATCCCGAACTGACCGACAATTCAGGTAATTTAGTTTCGGTTTGGTTCAGGTTCGGGTTAAAAGTGCCCACCCCTAGGTGGGGGAGCACAGATGAACTGGACAATGGTAAGTAGGACGGTGAGGATGCTACCCCCATAGGAGGTGGTGGACCTCAGTTTGGCCTTGGGTGGTAGAGGTGGCGGGAGCATCAAGCTTCAACTATTTAGCGTTGGGACGACGGTCATGGGCAAATGTGGAGGTGGGATTATGCTGCCGAAGCTGGACGGGGAGCCGCCATGTGGAGGTGGGATTATGCTGCCGAAGCTGGACGGGGAGCCGCCGTGAGGGGGGGGGCACATATGAACTTGAGGAAGTAGATGGTCAGGAGCAACTTTGGTAGAAGGTTAATTTAGCGCCAGTTTGTCGTGGAGAGCACGTAGAGACGCCGCCAGAGTGGGGAGGGAAGGCTATGGGCTAAGAGGAGAACCTGCTGACGCCACCTGCAGGATTTTGATGTGCTTGCGATGTGGTGAATGGATGAGGATTGGAAGAAAAGGAAGTTACATAAAGAAATAGTGTTAGCTAGTTACGTGTGGTTTGGTTTCTCCTCGTACTTTAGCATGCATTTGAGGATTGGGTTCAAAAGAAAAGTATAGGCCATAGCAGCAACCACCTAGCTGGGTAACAATGCATCATCATGGATCGCTGGCAGGCAAACTTGAGACAAGGGTGCGCAGGAGATTATTGCCCTTCCCTCTAAGGTTCTTGCTAGTGCATTGTAGTTCAACCTGAACACCAGGGAGAGTTATATTCGTGTGGTTGGGATATTTTCTTGGTTATTGATTAATTGTTTAAATAAAATAATCAATAAGGAAAACTCAGGGAAAACCGGCCTTTGCAGTGCGTTTCGGGTGCACAGCAAAGGGCAAGAAACGCACGGTAAACTCTTTGCTGTGCGTTTTTCCCGGAAATGCATGGCAAAGGCCGCACTGCAGACTTTTGCACGGTAAAAGACGTTTGCCGTGCGCTTTTTATCACACGCACGGCAAAGGTCACCTTTGGCGTGCGTTAAAAAACGACGCACGACAAAGAAATGCAGGAAGCAGAAAACCACAAAAATTTTGTTCGCCGTGCGTCGTGTTCCAACCCACGGCAAAGATTTCACACAATAATAAAAAATCTCTCGCCACCACCCCATCCACTGTCGGCCCCACACCACATTCACCACAGCCGCCGCACCCGCTACCACCACATCCCGCGCCCGCCGCTGCACCACCGGATCCAGAACGCTGTTGTGCCCGGGGCCACGTGGATCCAGTGCGCCGGAATTCAACCCGTCGTGGCGCCAGAGGAGGGAGTGGGCGGCGTCGTGGAGGAAGAGGTGGCCGCTGCTCGCTGGAGGAGGGACACCGCAGCCGCTGGATTTGAGGCTGGGGGAGCACTGCTCACCGCGACCCACATCTTCTCACCGGATTTGACACCGACACGTCGAAGAAAACGTCGTGGTCGTCATATCCTCTGCCATCTCCTCCTCGCGCTGGGGAGAGAAGATCCGAGTCTGCGTTGACCGGATCCGGGGGCGCCGCCGCTGAATCTGGCCTGGGCGGAGAGGATGATGGAGTTGAGGGGAGAGTAAGGAGGGGCGCCGCCATCTCCTCCTCCGCCCGCGGCCGCCGGAAGGAGTGCCCTGTCGCTGATCTTGAAGGAGGGACAGATGTCGATCTTGAAGGAGGGGCGCATGTAGGAGCTCGGGCTGCCGCGGTCAGGTGCCGCCGTTGACGCCAGCCTTGCCAGATCCGGCGCTCGCCTCGCCAGATCTCACGCCCGGAGGCTGGAGGACGGAGGGGCGTCGGAGTAGCCTAAGTTGAGGACGCCGGAGTTGAGGGGCTAGGTGCGCGGCTAGGTGAGCGGCCAGGGGCCCGGCGCTAGGGGCGCGGCGGGGGCTCCGTGCGTGCGCCATGTCCGCCGCCGCTGTTCGCGAGGGGAGGAGGGAGAGGAGGAATGGCTAGGCTTTCGGGCCGGATGCGGCTTTTATTTTGTGCCCGGAGCGCCTGCTGCCGTCGATCGGGGCGCGTGGACGACCCAGATCGAGGCGCGTGGGGCTAGGGGTGGGGCCGGTGTGCGGGGCGCGTGGGGCTGGGGTATTTCTCTATGCGCTGAGGGTGGGGCCAGGTGCGGGACGCGTGGGTGGTTGGGGTCTTTGTCGTGCCTGTAGAACGCACGACAAAGATTTTTCTTTGTTGTGTGTTTTTTCAAAGACGCACGATAAAGCTTTCTTTGTCGCCCTTTTGAATAGGGCACACAACAAATCCTTTTCTACAATTTTTGTAAAAGTCATAAAAATTTTCAAACAAATTTGAAAAAAAAATCAGAAAATCACCACAAATTAAGATATGTTGTCTTTTGCTTGTAGAAACAAGTTTTGAAGTCAAAACTCAATTTGAATGTAACATCGCTTACAAATCTAACCATAACTTTTGTAACTCAATAAAACTTCATCGAAGACGTTTCGATTTCTAATAATCGTACATTTAAAAATGATAAAACTTTATTTGTATTTTTTTAGAATTTCTAAATCATTTAGACACACGATCATGGTCATGTTTTCTAGTCAAGATGTTCGAAATCTCTTTTGATCTCATGGAAAAGGTCTTAAATTGAGCTAAATAACATGATATCATTTTCCACTCAATTTATTCCATTATTTGGATCACTTGTGGTTCAAAATTTCCCTCTTTTAAAAAATGGCTTGAAATACAATTAACTACTTAAATATAGCAAATGACTACAAGAACCTACCAAAATTTAACATGATGTATCACATACAACATGTTGTATGCATAGAGTTGAAAAAGATTTAAAGGTGAGAAGAATTTTTTTGAGGAGCAATTGGATTTGGGACCTAGGGAAAAATACTTCTAGGTAAAAAAAATTGTTGTCGTGCTCATGAAAGAAAGCACACGCATCTAGGAAAAAAACGCACCGCAAAGTTTTTTTAATAATGCTGCATTTGTTCGGAATGTGGAAGAGAAGAAAAATACTTTGTCGTGCGTCGTGGAGAAAACGCACGACAAACAAGATCTTTGTTGTGCGTTTTATTTCAGGCGCACGGCAAAGTTTTTTTAAAAAAATGATGCTTCATTTGGTCGGAGTGTGGAAGAGAAAAAATACTTTGTCGTGCGTCGTGGAGAAAAACGCACGGCAAACAAGATCTTTGCCGTGCGTTTTATTTCGGACGCATGGCAAAGTTTTTTTTAAAAAAAGCGATGCTTCATTTGTTCGGAGTGTGGAAGAGAAAAAAATCTTTGTCGTGCGTCGTGGAGAAAACACACCGCAAACAAGATCTTTGTCGTGCATTTTATTTCGGGCGCACAGCAAAGGGTTTGTTTGCCGTGCACCCTATAAAAAACACATGGTAAAAAAGCTCTTTGCCGTGCGCTTGATATAAAACGCACGGCAAAGATTTTGGCACACGGCAAACGTAGGTTTTCCCGTAGTGACTACCATTTTTTTTCTAGTGTTGGATTTTAGGCGTGTGAATTCATCAATTTATATCGATTTAATTTTATTATATAAATGAGAGGAACATAGATGGGAGGGAGTCAAATATTGGATGTTTTTTACTAACAATTAGTCAAATTATATGCATGCTCAATGTACAATGATACATTACTAAGTTCGTGCTAAAAATTTTGAAGGATATATTGATCCATTGCAATTAACAATATATATATTGTGTAAGAGAATTAGAGGCCAAAATCTATTTTGGAAGATTTTTTTGTAGATAAAATATGTCTGATATTATAATGGATACAGGGAGGAGTATACGATACGGTAAACATCAAACGTCTAGTTACAAGTTAATCTTCCCTTCTGCTAGCAAAGGTAGAAATCGAATGTTTACCGTCATCGCCACTACTCATATGAGCGCAAGATCAAACAATGCATGCTTCCTTCATATGACTCACCCGTCAGCATGTTATTACTTTCAGGACAATTAGAATATACTCCCTCCACCTAAAATAAGTGTTTGTTTAGAAAATTTTGGACACAATAATTAGTAGTTGAGAGATGACCATGCTATCTCTAATTATTCATATTAGTTGTGGTTGAAAGTTGACTGTCTATTTGATTTTCTAAAATCCAAATAAATGGATGTGCATTGGAGCTAGAGAAAACATATCAAATGATCAATTCATTGGCTCGAATAAATCCTCAATAGACTTTTTATGTGAATGTTGGTTGGGTCTCACAAAGCTAAATGAACACTCTTTGCGGGATAAAATTTGAAAGTTAACCAACATTTATTCTAGAATGGATCGAGAGAGAGAAAATATATAAATGGGGTATTCATTTTTTTCTACGGACTAGGTCGTGCATGAAATATTGAAATCAGTTCTTTTTTAATAAAATTTGGGAAAACCAGTGTGTTCCATTTCCATCGAAGATTAAGCTAAAAATGAGTGACCACATCGAAGGATTCCGAGTGTGCTTGAAGCTACTCCGTTTTCTGGACAACAAGAGAGCTACTTCTCGATCGGCCTTATCCTCATCATCAGTCCTCTCTCTCTCTCGTCTCTCCTCCCTCCCCCCCTCTCTCTACCTTTAATGCGTCGTGATCTCTCTCCTCCAATCCCGACAAAGTACACCATCGTCTCCTGTCTTGATGTTCTCCCTCGCTCCCTCTCTCCTCTCCTATCATATGCTCTCCTCCGGCCTCGCGCTCCTTCTCCTTCCTCCGGCCATCGTCCTCCCTGCAACCCACTAGATTGGTCCACAAAACCAACCAGAACTCCATAAAATAGTGCCGATCTCCACAAGCACACCTCTCTCTCTTTCTTTGTCTGAAAAAATTGCTGCGGAGGTGTTGTTCCCCTAAATCCTAATCCCTAGCGCCTAGCCCTTGCTTGTTTGATCCCACGCTGCAGCCTCTTGCTCCAACGCCGCCGCCGACGGCGCTGCCGTGTGCCTCCACCGCCCCACATCATCCCACCAAATCAGCTCATCAGCCCCACAAGAACCATTCGTAGGTCATCGAATCCATTACTAGCTACCCATATTCCTCTAGCTTCCTGAGCCAAAAACGCCATCCTGTGTGTACATATACCATGGTCTAATCAACCATGGACGTCAGCGGAGACGCCGGCGGAGGTCGCCGCCCCAACTTCCCCTTGCAGCTGCTGGAGAAGAAGGAGGAGCAGCCTTGCTCCACGTCCCCGGCGGCAGGCGTGGGCGCCGGAGCCGGGGCTAATGGGGCGGCGGGTCCGGGGGAGTTGCAGGTGAGGAAGGTGGCGCCGCCGAAGCGGACCTCTACCAAGGACCGGCACACGAAGGTGGATGGACGCGGGCGCCGCATCCGGATGCCGGCGATTTGCGCTGCGCGGGTGTTCCAGCTGACGAAGGAGCTGGGGCACAAGACGGACGGCGAGACCATTGAGTGGCTGCTGCAGCAGGCGGAGCCGGCGGTGATCGCGGCCACGGGCACAGGCACCATCCCGGCCAACTTCACCTCCCTCAACATCTCCCTCCGCTCATCCGGCTCGTCCTTCTCCATCCCGGCACATCTCCGCGCCCCCGGCCTGCCCGGCCCTCGTTTCGGCGGCGCGCGGGGCGACCCGTGGGACCGCGTCGTGGGGCTCGGGTTCGGCGGCGCCGAGGGCCCGCCATCCGCCACCTCCTCGGCGTCGTCCCCGCTGCTACTGAACTTCCACTCCGGCAGCGTCGGTCTAGACGTGTCACCTTCGACGTCATCTGCCGCCGCCAGCTCCGACCTGTCCAGGAAGCGGCGGTGGGAGCAAGAAATGCAGCAGCAGCAACAGCAGCAGCAGTACCAGCAGCAGATGGCGGGGTACACGCAGAGCCAAATGCCGGGCACCGTGTGGATGGTGCCGAGCAGCAACGCTCAGGCCGCAGCAGCCGCGGCCAGCGGCGGAGGCGAGTCGATCTGGACGTTCCCGCAACCGCAAGCAGCAGGCGGCGGTGTCGGCGCGGCGACCTTGTACCGCGGCGTGCCGAGCGGGCTACATTTCATGAACTTCCCGGCGCCGATGGCGCTGCTCCCCGGCGGGCAGCAGCTCGGGCTTGGGCAAGCGGGCGGCAACAACGACAATGGCGGCGGCGGCGGCGGAGGGGAGGGCCACATGGGGATTCTCGCCGCGCTCAACGCGTACCGAGCGCAGGCCGCCTCGGACGCTGCGCAGAACGGAGCGGAAGGCGGCTCCAGCCAGCACCACCACCAGCAGCACGGCGGCGGCGAGCGACAGGAGGAGAGCATGAGCCCCAGCGACGACTCGTAGGTCGTCGGCCTCCGCGTGCGGGTGCGCGTGCGCTGGTGTCGTCCGCTGACGCGTCGTCGTCTCTCCTCTTTTTAATCTGTTCTTTCTTGACTTCTTGTTTGCGGTTTTTTTGGCTTGCATTGCATTGTTATGGCTCCTTCAGATTCTCGCAAGGATCATACAGTTGCATTCCATGGCATCTGGGGATAAAATCATTCTCGGTACTCTTTTCTGTGTCACTGATCACATTGAGAGATCGAAGACGAGGTACGACTACGACGTGAAAGGAATCCATGGAGGAGAGCGATGTTGTTGCATCCTTATTAGGGTTTGAGCTGGGGGCTGCATGCCGGACGATTGAAGGCATACTCCATTGCTCAACTTTGAACAATCAAGATCCTTCTTCGTCCGTGATGTACTCCTCCATCCAGGTGATTATTTCTGATGCCGAATTACCTTCTTCCTTGTGTTTCTCTCGATCGCAAACTCTGATCCATTATTTTCTTGCAAAACATACACGTGAGACCGCCATTTTCTAGCGTTACGTTCTTCTTCAATTCCCCACAAAACATTCGAATCAAATTGTGCACTCACATCACATACCGCCGGCGCCGGCGGTAGTAGAGCTACCAGTACCTGTTTGTACTATACGCCTTTGGTTTGAATCGTATTCGGCACCAAAGTTTCTATGTGCTGCCCGAAAACGAAACACGACAACAGTGACGCCCAACAGTAGCAAACAACGCACGCACCGGCCGTCGGGCCATGCCGGCATGTTCGGGCAGGCCCGCCGGCCGGGCGCAGTACATCCACATCACGCCACGCCGCACTCCGGCAGGGCGCGGTACCAACCGTACGTGACCCGTTTCCAGCATCACGCATCAGCAGGTTTTCTCGTGAGCGTCTGCGCACCAAGTCAAAGTCACCAACCAGACTTGGCACCGGCCGGGAGGTCGATGGATCGGAGGGAGCCGGGAGGCAAGCGAGTCGCGCGGGTGGGGGGAGACGGTTGGCCGTGGCCGGAGGTCGTGGGGGAGAGGACGGCGCGGAGCGGAGCGGCGCGCGCCGACCGGCCCACGCGGGGGCGCTGGCTGCGTTCTGGCGACTCCTGCAGCAGGAGCAGGGAGGCGGCAGTGGCCAGAGTGCGTGTGGCCCGGCCTGCGCTCCTGGGTTGCCCTTATTGTCTCCCGCGCGGCCAGGCCCCCGTACGTACGTGGCCCCCGGCCGGTGGGATCCGTCGTCTCCCCGCCGTCGTCGCGCGCGGGCACCGGCCTGACCCACCGTGTACTACTACACGTCATCAAAATCTCTCAACTCCTCGCTCGATCTCTTGGTAGTTGGTACAGGCGGGGCGCCGCGCGGCACTACACGAGCCGCGACGTTCCGATTGACCAGCAGGTAGCCCTATGCGCATGACGATCGTCGAATCCTCCCGTGTGTGTGTGAAGCATGTGCACGTAATAGCTAGTGACGTAGAGCGGCGGCGGCGGCCGGTATATCTCAGGCGCACTCGTGACTCGTGACTCGTGAGCCGCGGTCGGCTCGATCGGCCTTGCCCGGTCGCGATGTTGTGCGGATCGATCGATCCGGAACGAGTGACGAGCGAGCGAGAGAAGTTGCATGCAGTGTGTGGGGTTGGAACCTGCACGTCGTGTAGTGTGGTAGCACAGATGGAAAGTTGACTGTGCTGGACTGGAACTGTATGTGAGAGAGTAACTCCAGCGGATGAAGTAAATTTAATCCCCTATATGAAGTTATTGGGGTGAAGTAAAAATATTTTTATCCCCAAAACACAATTTGCTCCAACAGTTTCCCTATTTTGCATCCCAACCCGTGGGCCTCACACTGCCACATCATTCTCCTTCCCCTCCCCACGAATCTTCAATCTTTCGGCCGCCGCCGCTCCCATCCCCTCCTGCTTGGGCCGCCCTCCGCTCCCGCCCCATGGGTGCCCACCTCGTCCGCTCGCCGTCAAGCTTGCACGACGTGCCCCTCGCCAAACGCCTCTTCCGCGACCTCTGTCACCGCGGCCGCCCCACCAACGCCTCGATGGCTTGTTTCTGAACACCATGGTTGGCGGACAGAGCTCCTGGCCGTTCCAAATTGACGACGGTCCGGTGGCCTAGGGGTTGCAGAGAGAAGCAGAACCGAAAGAGGGAGAGGAGTAGAGCTCAGGGATGCGCTCACCATGAACAGGGACGAACTGGAGCAATCGGATTTGGAGGTGGCGGTCAGCTCTGTTCTTGCAGACCTGCTCCAACTCCTCCTCCCGCGGCCCGCCTACGCTTGCTCCGCCTCGCCTCATGGGTACAGACCGTCGATCGACGATCCCCACACCCCCAGGTTCCCTACAGCGGTGAAACCCAAGCCCGGCTGGCCGGCGGCGCCGCGGGCAGGGTCTTTTGGATCAGGTTGCGGAGCTTGGATTGGACCCGGTCGAAGTCGGGGCCGGGCATCCTGAGGGAGTGGGGCTCTGGGTCGGAGGGCGCCCGGATGCCGAGGACACGCTCGCACTCGGAGACGACCTCCTCGTAGCCGCGGGGGCGTCGAAGAATAGCATGGCGTGGAAGTGGGTGAGCTCGACGAAATTCGGTGCGAGCTCGACGGCGCGTTGGGCGGCCGGAGCGCGGCCCGCCGGTGGCACGTGCGGGCGGCGAGGTCGTCGAGGACGGAGGTGGCGTAGGCGTGGACGGTGCCGTGGGCACGGAGGAGGAGCGACGGGGCACCCTCACCGAGGCGGGCCACGACATCCTTGATGAGGCGTAACGCCCGCGCGTGGCTCCCGCACTGGAGGCATGCGAGCGCCTTGTCGACCTCGGCAAACGCGGCGCGCATCGCGGCCCGGCCGGCGCAGGCGGCGGAGCCCCCGTGGCCGCGGCGCGTCGTAGGCGCCTTAGCCCCGCCCGGACGACGCGCCCGGCACGTGTGCCCGAGGAAGAGCCGCCTCCGCTCCACCTCGCCGACCGGCCGGCCACGCATCGAGGCGGGGAGTCCTCGGCCGACGCCGGGAGGCCGGAGCCTCGGCGGATCCATGCGCGAGGAGCCCCTCGTCCGAGGTGGCGCGGCGAGAGGAGGGAGCGGCGGCGAGACCCGCGGCCGCGGCGAGGCGGGACGAGCGGGGGAGGTGTGGAGGCAGGAGGGGGCGAGTGGGTCTCACATATAGGGGGTGGAGAAAAGGTTCCCTCTATAGAGGGGATGGAGAGGGGTTTTTAGCCCATGAAGACAAAAAAAGGGGGGCTATAGGGGATCTGCTGAGAAGGTTTCATCCCCTATATAGCTACTTTTTTGGTATTGGGAAGGGGATAGGGAAGCTGGTGGAGTTGCTCTGAGTGGGGTACGAGGGGCTCGGGCTTGACCCGGGGCCGGAGTGTTCCGGTGTGCTAAAATGTGGCACATCCACGTTGTCCCGCGTGTGATGGATCAGTTGCTGAAACATAGCATGGGAGGCGCTATTAGATTTTTTTGCCTATAGCTCACACGAGTGAAACATAGGCCCTCCTCATACGAATTTTTGTAACTATTTACAACTCAGATCTACTATTTTTACTCATCTCTCTGTTACCCCTCTTTCTCTCTCCCTCTCCTTATCATTTCTCTCACCTGGTCGCATCTCCCTCTTCCTTCTAGCGCCACTGCCCCTGACCGCCTCCCCGCCACCCAACCCCTACCGTTGCCACCGTCGTCTCCGACTCCCACTGCGCCGCCGCCATGGATGCTCGCGCCCCAACCTGGCCTCTTCTGTCGTCCTCCACCGCTCTCCCGGTGGCACCCTCGCCGCCCCACCGCCTGCTGCCTCTGTCGGGTCTGCCTGCCGCCGTCGGGCCTTCCTCTATGGTTGGCGGTGAGTAGCAGCCCTCCCCCCACCCAACAGGAAACCCCGAACCCTAACCTTGGTCGTTGAAGTTGGGGAAGACGAAGGTTGGGAGAAGATGGGAGTGAAGAAAATTCATGCTAGGAGGAGCTCCAAATCACATGGGTGAGCTATAGCTTTCCCTTTTTTCTCTAAATGAAGGAAGTATTACTTTGGATTTGAATGACCATATTAATTGTACCTTTTCTGTTGATTGCACATATATTCCTCCTTTCTTCTCGGTCGATGCATATCATTTGTAACTCCCTATAACACCATGTGCTTTGATCTTTGATTCACCCTCTTTCTTCGGTCCAACAATACCATGCTATCAACCCCCCCCCCCCCCCCCATTTTATTGTTGTCTCTTTTGCGGAGCCCTTGCTGATGTTACAAGGGCAGTCCCAATGAGGCATTAATTGTGGTTTCTATCTTCATTAAATAGGATGCCACCTCAGCAAAAAGATGACATGGCAAGTTGATTAATGAAGAAAGAGAAAGAAAAATGAGGAAATCGTTTCTTCCCTGAGAAACGACGTCTTCGCTTGCCCCCATGTGCGTAGAAACGCCAAAATCCCCGTTGGGGAGAAACGACCCCCTCCCGAGACAACACTTCGGATCCGGTGTGTTGCAGCGTGCAGATCCCCACCTCCGCTTGCGCCGTGCGCAGGTCCGGCCGCCGCGCCCAAGCTGGCGAGCTCGGGCTGCAACCCCTCCGGCGAGATCCGGTCGCCGCGCCCGAGCCGGCGAGCCGCCACACACGGGGTTGAACGCCGACGAGATCCGACAGACACGGCCAAGTGGGCGATCCGTCGACGAGATCCGACAGACGCGCGCGGGCTCGACACCGACAAGCCCGGGTGGGCGAGCTCCGGTCGCCGCCCCCGGCGGGCAAGCTTGGGTCGCGCCCCTACCGGCGAGATCCGGTCGCCACGGCCGAGCCGCCGCGCCCGGCCGGCGAGTCCGGTCGCCGCGCCCAGGATGCTGGCGAGCTTGGACCTTCACATCTTCACTGCGTCATGCAGGCAAACGCTCCCCGATGAGAACACCCTCCACCCGGTGCCACGCACACGTACGCCAGGAACGACGGCGACATGGCGCACACACGTGGCAGGGCAGCTTTGGCAGTCGCGTCGTGCCGCGCCGGCGAGCCCCCCGCCGGCTGCCCCGCTCGTATCCTCGCCGCGCGCCGCCGTTCCTAGCGAGTGGCAACGAGCAACGGCTCGCCGCTCCCGCTCGCCCCTCCCGCCGACGAGCCGCATCTCGGCGCGGCCCGCGCGCTCGCCTCTCATGACGAAGGGCGGGGAGCTTGGCGTTGCTCCCGGCGACGAACAGCGGGTTGCCGCCACCCACGCGCCCCGCCTCTCCCAGCACCAGCGACTAACAGGAGGTAGGCGCGGCCCGCGCGCGACCTCTATCGGCGACGAGCACCAGCTCCTGGAGAAAGAGAAAAGGTTGTGTGGGGGTGGCGGTGGTGCACAGAGATCCAGAGATGGGAGAGAGGAATACAGTGGATGGTTGGACAATTTTTTGTCTGAAGTTTCTTGAAAATTTTTGCAGAGATGTAGTTTTTTGATACGGAATCCTATGCTATGGAAATCAGATGATTTCTTCCATTAGGACTGCCCTAACGAATTGGTTTTGAGCGTGTAGTCTCTAAATACACATTGTCGGTCCAGCCACCACCATACCTTTCCTCTAACCCAAGGGGTCACTAATGGACTCCAAAGTCGTACCTTAACCCACCCCCACCCCCCTAGTCTGTTTGGATACGTTTCTCCTAATCACGCTCGGATTATGATCGGAGTGAATATTTTGGCGCTTCTCACTTTTTGGTTGTTGTAGTTTAAAATTCCGAAGCGGACGACTTGCCATATAAGTGAGAATCGGTAAAAGGATTCTCACTTATTACCACCGATAAGCCACTTATAAGCAGAAACAAATGAGACTCTAATCTCGTCACAACTACTATCGAACAAACAACTCCTTGCATTGGTTTGTTTTTGCATGGAACCGTGCACATTATACAAACGAATGGAATGGGTGTCATGGTCGTTGTAGCCATGCCGGTTGATGCCATTCGTATGTGTGGATCTTGTGGTGGCGCTTGTACTACTCCCTCCGTCCCAAAATCACTACCGGAATCCGAGGCTTTGCCTAGAGTTCGTTTCTGTGCCGAGAGCAAAACAAAAAACTCTCGGCAAAGAAGTCTTTGCCGAGAGCGAAATAAAAAACTCCCGGCATAGAAAAAACACTCGGCACAGAGGCTTCTTTGCCGAGAGCCAAACAAAAAACTCTCGGCAAAGAAAAAAACACTTGGCAAAGATTTCTTTGCCAAGAGCAAATATTTTGGCTCTCGGCAAAGAAATTTGAAAAAATCATTTTTTCACATCCAATTTTTTTCTATCCTCAACATACACTTGTACAAAACTTATGCTAGAATTTGGCACAATTTTAACTTTGTTTGCTATATTTAACAATTTTACTTCTTTCTAGGTATTTTTCGCATACGTTCGATATGAACTGCAAGTGCATTAAATTATATAGTAAAGTTGGTGAAAACATGATATTCATGTTCATGAGACATCTCTAAGACCATGTACATGAAATCAAGCCACAATTCTGGCATTTGGTTCTCTAATCATGATGCAGATCGCGAGGTAGAAACGTTTTAAAATTGTATAAAATTCAAATGAAGTTTGAAAATCATGAATTTTGGCAAGTGATCATGATATCATATGTGTTGGTTGTGGAAAAAAATTGAGAATGTTTTGAACACATCGACACGTACGTTGTTTGCAAACCGGAACATCTCACGAGAAGTTTCTAAGAATTTGAACTAATATCAGTAGGTTTGGAGTCTAAGTAAAATTCAAATTTGAGTTTGATCAAAAAAACCTTTTTTATAAGTAACATACAACCTTATTGGTGTCATGTTAAATTTTTTTTTTATTTTTTCACATCTATTTCCTATTTTAATATTTTTTTTAGAAAAAAATTCTGTGCCGAGAGCCAGACTCTCGGCGAAGAGGGCTCGCCGAGAGCCGGCCGACGTGGCTCTCGGCAAAGAACCGCAGCCGGCCCACCACCTAGAATCCTCGTCGGCCCACGAACATAAAGCCCAACGGAGCCCACCAACACCCCCACTACCCCACCGGCCCAACCCGACATTATATAAACCCAACCCATCCCCTCCCCCCTCCAAACCCTAACCCCCACCCCCTCTTCCTCCCACCGCCGCCGCCGCCAGGGCCCTCTCTCTCCCGCGCCGCCACTCCCTCCCGCCGGCTCTCTTCCTCCTCTCCGGCTCGTCGACACCCCTTCTCCTCCCCCAACCCTAGCCCTCTCCGCAACTCCCTCTACCGCCGGCAGAGCCACGCCGCCCCACGCCTTCCCCCTCTGCTCGCCCCTCACCTCATGGAGAGGAGCAGCGGCGGGGTGAGGCTTGGTGGCGGCGGATCTAGCGCCCGCGCGCCTCACTTCCTCCTCCCTGTTGCAGAATCCGCGGGGGCGAAACTCGAGCTTCGACGGCGGGCGGATTTACGCGGCGCGACGGCGGATCTACGTCGGCGGGCTCGGACGGCGGCGGGCGGATCCGCGGCCGGGCGAGGCGCGATGGTGGTGGGCGGGCCGCGGCGGTGGCGGTGGCGGTGGTGGCGGACTAGCGGTGGTGGTGGTGATGGTGGGCGGCGGTGGTGGTGGGCGGTTACGGTGGTGGGGGCGTGGCGGCGGCGGCGGGCGGCGGCGGTGGTTGTGGCGGGTCCGGTGGTGGTGGTGGGTGGCGGTGGTGGGGCCGGGGCGGCCGGCCGGTGGGCCCCGCCGCCTTGGGTTTTCTTTTTTTTTTTTGTTTTATGAAAAATGCTCTGCCGAGAGCTAAGTGGGCTCTCGGCACGCCCGTGCCGAGAGTTTGGGCCCCGACTCACGGCGAGCGGCCTGCGCCGCCCGGCGGTGCGGGAGCGCCGTGCCGAGAGCTCCCTCTCGGCACGGGGCGTGCCGAGAGCAATCGGGCCCGTGCCGAGAGGATCGCGCTCTCGGCACGGGCGCGGATTCCGTAGTGAATATAGGGTCCTGGAGGGTTCAAATTTTGCGCCAAAATATAAAGTTCTGAAAGGATAAGACAAAATTGAATGAGGTTGGTGAGTAGGCGGAGAGTTGGTTGGTAGTGTAAAACGAGAGGTATAGAAGTAATTTCCTCTCACTGTTGTTCCTTGAGTTTGAACTCTCCGAGACCTTGTATTTCGGGACGGAGGGAGTAGCTAGTAACCATACCCATATTTCGGGGTCTGATTATGTCATCCATCCGAGAGGCCTTTTGTTTCCAAATATACACCGCCGGCCGGTGCCACGTACGCAATACATCAGCAGCAGCATATGCACACTGGCAATCTGGCATGCCCCGCAGGCGCAGCTGACGCGCGAAAAAAAAGGAACTGAGCGCGCGCTAGGCCGCTAGCGAGTAGCGGCGAATTGCGCGGGACGATGATGAGGCCAATAACGTGCTGGAGTTGTCAGTTGTTCGTTCTCTCTCTCGCTGCGCCGTCGTCACATGTCGCGCTCCGGCCGGATTGGCTGCATGCTCCCTCGCAATTGCATCGCGTCGCCGTCGCCATCGAGTGGTCCAGCTGGCGGCGGCGTCAGGCAGCACCTGCCGCTGCTGCCCCCTCCTGCTCCCTAACCACATGTATTGTGCCAATCCATAGCCACCTCCTCCACCTCCACCTCCACCTGCCCAACTCGAGGACGCGCTGACCGCACACTTTGACCTCGAGTATTTTTTGAAAAAAAACAGAAGTTTTGACCTAGTAGGGGTTTTGTACAAGGTGAATCTACATTAGGAGCTCGTATTCTTTTCCGTTAATTGGGCAATTCGTAGCTGCTGCAGGGATTCCAACGACTCCGAAGTCATGTGTGTATCAACGAGCACTGGTACTGTACGTACTAGCAGGATTGCGGCACTGGAGCTAGCCGAGGGGAGCTCTGAATTTTGAGCTTTGGGGCCTCGACTGGCGCGCGCAATTCCTCTTTCCAAAAGATAGGCGGGCGGGGCAGGCCTGCAGCGCGCATGTGTGCGTGGCGACCGAGGCGGCAACAAGATCGCAGGAGGGGGCAGGGGGTATCAATCCCCTCTCAATCATTCATAGGGATCATGAGTGGTAAAGCGGCAGTGACCATCTGCTCGCTCCCTCGCTCGCTCGTCGCTCCCTGCCCGCGCACAGAAACACACACAGCCAAGAAGGCAGCGCAGCAGCGATGCGAACCCAGCACCAGCAGAGACGCGTCACTTTCCCTCCTCCATCCATTATCCCTGCTGCACCATTTTCCCATTTGCTCTTGCCCTTGCTCGAGCCTCTGCGGCAGAGGCCGGCCGGCGCGGCCACGTACGGCCGCGACGCAGATCAGCTAGCGCAGGGTCACACGCTACAGTCTACATCTACAGAGGCCATGGCTGGCTTTGCTCTCTACTACTGCCTCTCTCTTTAATCTTTATCGCTTTTGTGGCTAGCTAGCTCGGGATGCGCCACGATGCTACACATGCCCGTTTGCATCAGCGATGTGTGCAGCGGCTAGTTGCCGGCACCGGCAGGCTTTGGCGCCGCGGCCTTTGGGTGGCAGCTACCGGAGCAGCTTTACCAGGCGCGGCCCCCGGCCGCGGACACAGCAAGCACAGCGCGCGCGCGTGTGGTTGTGTGTGTGTGTGTTGCGCGCGCCGCGACGGTGACCGAGGCGCGGCGGTGTTACCCATCATCCCACTCCTCTACCGTTTGCCCTTTGAATCGATGGCCTCTGCGCGCGGCCTTTTCCGCGGCGAGCGCGCGCGCATGCGACGCGATGAATTCCCTTTGCCCGCGCGCGCGGGGTGGAGAGCCTTTTCGCAAAGAGCTCGTCAGCTTTCGTTCGCCGTTCTCTGAAACGCTGCGCCTGCCGGGCTGCCGCCAGCCGCTCCTCGATCGTCGTCTACCTCCCTTCTTTCTGCAGCCTCGTCGGCCGGGCGATGAGGCCATCCCGTGCCATGATTCGCGTTTGATGCGCCGATGATGCAAGAGCATTGTGCCAGCATCTCTCTCATGATTCACCAACGTCCAAGGACCCATCAGTCAGCCACTACTACATGTACATGAGTCGTCTGGTCGACGCAAAGATTGCACAGGCCAGCTGAGGCCTCTGGGCGAATAGACCGGTAGTAGAGTGGTAGTGCTGGCCGACTTGTGTGTAGTCGTAGCTTTCAGTAGCTGCAGGATCGATCGACTGCGAAAAAGTGCCGTGGATTTTAGTGCGGTTCTTGGCTGCCTCTTGTCCCATGAACTGGTAGGAATCACAGCTGGCTACCTACCTGCCAATGCCAATTATTGTCTACTATAGTAGTGCGTGTTTGATTAGCCGATCTAATGGCTACTGAAACCACTGGTAGAGCCTCTGTGTCGTTGCAATATTCGTAGGCGCGACGTAATCGGATCAGAAGGCTCTGATGGTTTTAATTGGGTTGGTCCAGAGACCATTCTGGTCGTGGTCGAGATGCTCCCGTGGCTGACTGGCCTGGGGACAGTGACCTAAAATACGACAGAGTTTCAGATAAGAATATCGCTCTGCTTACGCAGGCGGCCTCACCCGAAACGGAAACTTCCGTACGTGTTTAATTCCATGTGGAGTGTGGATCAAACTAATAAAAACTTGGCAAACGACCGACCTCACCCAATCTTTGTCGTGTCGTGCTGCCATCACGTCACGTGCGCCACGCAGCTCGGGTTCAGTTCAGGTCGCCGTCGGTGGCTGCCTCCGCGCGGAGTCTCTTTGAACGTGCAGGGATAGATTGGTTGCCGACGACGCATGTATCCACTGACCGCGTTTTGGACGAAACAGAGAGAGCTCTGGAAACCGCCAGTGCACTGTGGATGGCGAAGGGAGGATGAGCATTGCTCGATTGGAAAGCGGCGTCGTTTGCTGTTTCGGGACATGCACGGCGGCCGCGCCACGGCACGTCACCATCGATGGTGGCGTCGGCTCGACAGCTACTACAATATCACGTCGGAGTGATCGCGATACGCCCGCGCGTACGTCGTCTCCGGTCGCCGCCGGCGTCGGCCACGAACAGAGACAGGAGCGGTACGGGACGGCGCGCTCCGGCCTATAGCCAGTTTGGCCGGTTGGCTCCGCGTGCACGCCAGCCGGAAGTAGATCCTCTGCCACGTGAACTCGATCCCATACGGCAGCGTCTTACTCTAAGTCTTAGAGGCCCAATGGCATGCCCGACGTCCGAGCCCGATCGGCGATCGCTGTTTTTTAAAAGGTATCTGCTATGTCATTTAAGCACAAGAAGTAATTTTATATCACGAGTCGAAGTTAACACCACCAACACAACAACGCACACGAACAACGCACACAACAAAACACTACACCACCACAACCTGGGAGAAGAGCCCTGAGCAAACCACCGCGAACCGCACCGTCGTCGCCAACGCTGTGCCGCTCCAAAGTCATGGCCCGCTGCAAGTCTGAGCGGCAACCCGAACTCCTCCACCAAGGGGCTATCACTCTCAGGTCAAACCCACAAGAACGTTGATCCTCCTGCTACAGCGTTGCTTCAGCAGAACACCCTCCTCACAACACCAATGAAAATTACTGATATTGGCCACTCTGCGTTGGGGCCTCGCCTCATCCACCGGCTCTCACTCCACTGCCAAAGACTCAGGTATCAGAAACCATTTGAAGAGCACCACCTCCGCCAGCCGAAACCGAGATCACCATTGCAACTTGCACGTCGACTCGAGACATCCAGCACCCAAGGTTCCTCTGCACCTCCCCGCCGACACGGACATGGCACAAGCTATACCACCAACAACCACCAGCAACACTGCCTCAAGTTGTGAGGCGTCTCAGAACACGACGCCTCCAAGAAGGACGTGACGTTGATGGCGCCTCCGCCGCTAGTTCAGCAATGGACATGGTTTTCACCCTGAGAACCCCGGCTGCAAGACCAAGCACTCCGTGATGACACCCTCAACAGAGGAACGACGCCCAAGGCCGCCGCCGCCATTGCCACCAACCCAAGCCGGTGGAGGCTTGCCCGGCATGCCTTGCCTACAACACACTCACAGACTTGCGACAGCAACAACTCCCCACCACCTCTGGCAACGCCCCTGCAAGGAAGATGGCTCACCACTCTCCACAGCTCCACCACGGCGCCATGGAGGTGCCCCTGTACCGGAGGCAAGGAGCAATCCAGTAAGTGACGCCGAACCCAGCAGCCCTGTCAAGAGGAGGGAAGCACCCACCTCGCCTTCACGTCACCAGCTTGTACTCAGACCGGCCACGGCCCACCACGGTCACGCCACCGGCTCCGCCCGTGCCGGAAGTCACCACCGTCGTCGCGAAGTGCCGACCGTAGCAGCTGCCGGCCTCAGCTTCCGCCGCCAACACCTGCTTCGGCCGCCGCCACCCGACCCACCAGAGCGCGCCTCCATCGCGCTGCCGCCGGATCCCGCCGGGGCGCCTCTGGATCTGAAGTCGCCGCCGCCGCCCGAGAAGACCGCGCCGGCGAGCAGACCACCGGGGGCCCGGGTGGTCGCGGCCGCCTAGATGCGCCGGGGGAGGAGGAGAAAAGCTTCGCCGCCGCCTTCCCCACGGGCCGCACGGACATCCGGCGGCCCGCTCAGGCGGCGGCGCGATGGGAGGAGGACCGGAGAGGTGTGGCTGCGGCGGCTAGGGTTCGTCGCCCGTCGCCCCCGCGAGAGCGACTCGGCTTCTTTTTTTCTACGCCGCGATCGCTGTTCACTTTGGAGTCGCGGAGTTGGATTCCCTGAATCTCTCTCTCTCTCTCTGGTGTGAGATTTTCTGGGAGCTTTTTGATGATCCGCACGCGAGCGAGTCGGGCCGCCCAGACATCATTCCAGCAATGGGCCGAAAGGACATGATGTTTTCCCCTCAATAGATGGGCCAGAAAAGGCCACACTGGGCTAGAAATTCAGAATTGGGCTTCACGATTTTGGAATTGGAAAGCAAAAGAAAGGAAGGAAATCGTGGCCAGGAAAGAGAAGATGAACGCCATTCACGGTTCACGCCACGCGCCGCCGCCAGAGCGAGCTGAGCTCTCCGTGGCGGGCGATGATGAGATAACGGGAACGGCGGCGCCACGAGCGGGCAGGGTTCGCAGCCAGGTAAGCCGACAAATCAAAATTGGCACGCCGCAATTTGGCGGCTTGGCCTCCTGGATTCAATGGGTTCCTAGTTATTATTTCTGATGCCCCTCCGTTTCAAAACAGATGCTCTGCGATTCTTCAGACACAAACCCACACAGCAACAGATCATTCAGTAAGCACTGAAAAAGACTTTCTGTGGGCAATGCTGCCCTTCGCTTCCAAGCTCATGGTTTCCGGATGCCGAGCAGCGGCCAGACACCCAGAACCACGTTTTCTCAGGCTGGCGCAATCCAACCGACAGCCTGGGCCATTGGTACAGCTCAGTAGTTCACTGCCCCCTTTCAAATTCTAAAACCCGCAAAGCATCAGCATGACTTGTTACAAATAACAGAGACAATGCCCACACACCGCCGATATCAACTCTCCTTGTCACAAAGTCACAATCCAGAGGGAACAACCCTGGTGGAGATTTTTCCTTTAACACGATGTTTTATTTGCTATATCTTGGTACAGGATGGCATGTGCCTAAAGGATTTTTACTATATGGACAGGGAAATACTTCTACAACACAAATGCGGTCAGAAAGAGAGCAAAAAATCAGGGCAAGTAGTAGAAAACAGGAGAAAACCGTGCTGCTTAATCAGTCTTGCTGTTCTGCTGTGCTTGGTTGAGCTTGACCGGGCGTGCCTCGTACCCACCTCCCTTGCGGGTCTCGAGGGTGTAAGGCATGTATGTTCCGAGGATTTTGTCCCACATGACGAAGAAGGGCTGCGAGAAGTTGTACTTGTTGCCATAGAGCTGGTGGTGGATGTCGTGGTAAGCGCTGTTGTTGCTGAAGAAGACATGGAGGATGTTCCCGGGAAGCCAAAGGCCACAGTGGTCATCGACAGTCTTGATGGTCGCAAAGGAGAAGAAGAATATGCCTGTCCTTGGGGTCATCCCGGATATGAGGAATGAGAGCGCACCCCCGATGGTGTCCAGGATGAGTCCCTCAAGCGGATGGTTGTAGAGAGCTCCAAAGGCGTAGGGGACAACAAGAGTATGATGCTTGGAGTGGACGTGCTTGTACAGGAATTTGTTGATGTGCATGTATCTGTGCATGAAGTATTGCCATGT
Source organism: Cenchrus americanus (assembly GCA_947561735.1). NCBI lineage: Eukaryota > Viridiplantae > Streptophyta > Magnoliopsida > Poales > Poaceae > Cenchrus > Cenchrus americanus. The sequence continues at coordinate 110,214,799 of OX387240.1, forward strand.
GTCCATAACGAACATAGCAACGATAAATTGCAATGCTATTACCAGAGCGGAAGGTTGCTTCCTCACAGTTCCATTCTCATCACCAAGAACCTGCAGTTCCAGAAAATTACATGATTGTAAATCCAGTTGTCACAGGTGAAATTTCAAAGCCAACTCCAGAAGCTATATGCAGAGTTAATGTTGGTCAAGGGTAGAAACAGAAACTTTTGTGGTCATATTGCTAAACTGGATGAACCAATTCAAACTTTAACAGCTCCTTGTATTGCCTTCAAAATTCAGCTTTTTTTTTGCTACATTTCAGTTTCCATTGTAAAATTTCCCTAACATGCAAATAATAAATCTACGTCTGTTTACTTAACAATCATTCAGCTTGAGACTTGTTCAAATGACAAAAGCAAGAGTTGACAATTCAGGTCTTTTGTTAATCTCAGAGATTCCATTATCCTCTTATTTATAGCACACAGACAATGGGTGTAATTACTACTGGCTTCAGACCCAATTCCTGAACCTACTGATTTACCTTCATCAATTAGCATCAATAACAAAACCCTCAATTTTTGAAGGAAAGGTTATCTATCAAATTGCCACTGAGTGTGATCCACATCTGCATGCTTAACTATGGTATCACATCGAAACAATCTCAAATTGCGTCCGCCCAAACTGAACATTTGGAAAACAGCAAATAAATACTACTCCCTCCGTTCTTAAATATATGATGTTTAAGGACGGAGGTAGTAGTACTAAATACTACTAGCTACTACACATTTCAAGAGTTCGGTACAAACAACAATAAGCTTTTCTCAGTAATTAGATGCTGCAAAGAGGGATTACCGTGAAGAGCAGTAGTGAGACGGCGATTTGGAACGCCTGCTGGACGAGGACGCCCCTGACGACTGTCCACTTGGAAACAATGTTCTTGACCTCCTCCCCCTTGGGGTGGAGCCGGTAGTCGTCCATGCCCAGCCCGTCAAGCACGACGTACAGCCCCGAGTAGAGCCAGTACACCGCAATCGGAACGAATGTGCCCAGAATCTCGTCGGAGACCGCGAATGCCATCCTCACTCTTCCCCCAAAAACACTTCAAAGCTCGAATCCTCACCTCTGCAGCAGCTGCTGCCACCACTGGACGTCTGGACCCTGCGACCGTCAGCAAGAACGCAAACAGTGAGATGCTAGCCAGCAGCTGATTGGGCAACCAAACGGCCGCGATGCCTACGCGTTCTGAACTAGGAGTATCAACCGACAAGCTGCAAATTTGCAGTCCCCCAAGAGGATCCCCCTAGCCGATGACCTCAAGAAAGCATTTCCCAAAGAAGAGCGTGAAGAAATCTGGGCGGATCTTGTCCTTACCAGGAACGAACAAGAAGCCTTCCAGCGATTCCTCCTCCTGCAACTCTGCTCCCTGTTGGGAAAGAAGCGCCTTTTCCTTGGATTGCCTCTGCTCCGAGATGGGTGAGATGGGATGTGATGAGTTGGCCGCCTTGTCCGGCGACTACTTATAGCTGGGCGGGGAAGCGCAATGCGGGTGGTGTGAGAAGGCCGGCGAGACCGGCGACTGACTGGCCGCGGCTCAGGGGCGGCCGGGCCGAGAACTGGAGAGAAAGGCGAGTCGCGCAATCCTCCTGCGCATCGGCGTTGCTGTTTTGACTTTTTGGAGGCGCCTTTCCGGCGGACTGGAGGCGGACTCGTTCCGTCCTCGTGCTTCCACGCTGTCAGCTGTCTTGTGTTCCTCTCTTGGCTACCGCCTCTGCTGCTGCTGGAGTACCGGCGGGCGGAGCCGCGGAGGGGCCTTGAGCCCTTGACCGGGCTCAGAGATGGTGGCTGGCTACAAGGTCTAACCCTAACAGCTATAAAAAAATGGTAATGGTGGTGGCACACAGGATTGCAGCAGGATGCGGAGACGGATTTTCTCTGCACAACCGAGGGGATGCTGGCACATGCGTCACTTAAGAAACTTCCTGATGAAAATGTACAATCTGTTCGGGGTCATAATGCAATTGTGAGAGAGCAAAACAATGACTTAAATAACTTGAATTGTAATTTGTTTCTCTTTTTCTAGGGAAGTTTGTTTCTCCCTCTCAAAAAAGTTATAATGTTTTAGTTGGAAGCATGGAGATAAAAATGTTCTTTAGAAGCTCCCTTTTCTATAAAAATTATCATATGTTTTTTTAAAAAATTATCCACAAACTACCAGTATTATCATAAATGCTAAACAATCGATCACCTACCAAAGAACTCCAAGAGACTAGGTAAATTAGGCTAGCTAAATTCACATTTAGCTAGTCATTTAGCAAGTGATCTTTTTCTATATCTCTTCTTCTTCCAACGACCTGGCTAAAATCTTGCTCTTCATATCCTACTTCCTTCCACTCCAACTCACCGACGTGTGGACCCCACGACCTTATCCGCTTTACTTCTTCTCCCCATCCATGGCGGCCGGGCCGAGCAACGCGGCGCGGCCTCACTCTCGGCGGCGCGGCACCGCCGGATCTCCCCTCGCGCGCCCCCATCCTCCCCCGCCCCTCACGCCGTAGTCGTCCTCCCTGCCGGCATCCCCACGCCCACGGCTAGCTCTTCCCCTATCTTCCCCCACGGCGCGGCGAGCTCCTACCGTGCGTGCCGAGCTTCTCCCCCGAGGTCCTCGCGCCGCCGCGTACCCCCGAGTCGCTCCCTCGGCCTCGGCCGTCGGCACCCTTTTCCTCCGTTCCCGCCGGCGACATGGTCCGAGGAGGGGAGGCATAGGCGCTCGACGCCGCGAGTCCCCCGCTCTGCGGTCCCGGCGGGTAGGGGCGAGACCGAACACACGGGAGGTGGGGCCGCGGGGAGATTGGCTAGTGGAGGACGGCGGCCATATTTGGCTAGCGGGGCGGCGAAAATGGCCGGCCCGGGATAGCTTCTCGGCGAGATAGCTAGTCCGTTGGAAGAGTGTCTTTGAGGTTTTTTCTAAAATTTAGCTAGTCCAACCAATTTGGCTAGGTTTGTTGGAGTTGCTCTAAGCTCTTTATTCGAACTAAATGGCTAATAAATAGGTGATTAAACGAACACGGCTAACAACTACATAGCATTTACATGTTGTGTGAACGAACTAAACGTCAAATGCAAAATACCTGATGTAGCTAACGGATAAAGGATGACTATATTCTAAAGTTTTATTTGTGATTTACAAAGGCTTAGCCACTTGTTCACCAAAAATTGTGATTTTTTTACAGTTGCTCATTCTTTTACTGTACCAGTAAAAAAATTACTTGCAACTACAAAGCTACATTTTGAAAATGTAATTCTTTGATTTATGTGGGTGAAAAAACAATATATTTAACATACGACCTAAAGTTGGCACGTTGGGTTTCCTCACAGATGTATACTAAGCTTCCTTCGAAAATAAACGCAAATCTCGTAGACTCGTACGGAGGAAAGCAATTTTCTCTCTTTTTCTTTTTTAATAAAAAAATACTGTCTTCCTTCATGGTAGCCCCACTTGGTACTACCTACGGAGTACTTGTTTTAGTATATTATTACTCGGCTGAAAAATGAAACTTTTGTTAGCTGTTTGTCAACTATGGAGGAAGAAACGGAACGCACGTAATTAAAGACACGTTGAATTTCTTTTTTTAGATGACACGTTGGACATTTGGGTTCAGGGACTGTGGAAGGGTGGAAGCGATTTTAAACCGGACAAGACGACTTGCAAAATCCGAATCTTGAAAGCCATCCATTCTGGACCTGTACGAGTACTACGACGACACGGAATAATGCTCACCGAGTCTTGATGGTGATCTTGATTTGTTACGAGAGAAGAAGACTGGCTTGGCAACTGCTTGGTGGGCGATTTGTTCTGAGAGAAAAGTATTGTTGGCTGGTGGCTGATAAGCAAAGTGAACAACATCTCCCTCTCGAGTCTTTTGTACGCGCTCGGCTCGTCCTCCTGATGCTCACAAGTTGGTCAGCAATGGCGCAATTAACACATGACAGGCAAATGAAATGAAACCACGGAACCTGGCAGTCTGCGATCTGACGATTTCCATCTGTTGCGAGTTGCGACTACATGTAGCCAGATTTAAAATTAGACGTCTTGCTGGCTTTTTTAGTTTTTTACCGTGGAAAAAGCGTTTCGAAGGAGGACATGGATTTTTTTAAGAAAAAAAAGGAGGATGTGGATTCTTCAGTCACATGGTTAGCGTGAAAGGTGAGCTTTACACTCCATTAACCAGAATTTAGGAGTCCCCTGTCGCCCAAATGCTCTGGTTGTCGATCGATCCTCCTCTGCCACTTACGCGACGCAAGCTATTTCTTCCCGCACTCCTTGACTATACATCGTTACTCAATTTTGGCCGTCCGATGCCATCCCAAAGTCAACGGCAACCTCATTGCCTCATCAAACAACCAGAACTCCAGAAGTCCAGAACCGGTTATCCTACTACTACTACTATCTTGGACATTTTCTCTACCTCGCAATCAGAGGAACCTTTTCTTTCCAGAAAAAACAAGAATAAGATCATTGCCACAAAGCCTAGGCATCGCCCTTTTCCGTCGAATGAAGAAATTAATCGGCTTACCAGTTACCACACACTTAACATGTCAGCGCTAGTCTGGAGTCTGGACGGGAGCGTAAACTGTGGGTCATGACTCATGGGTCCATGAAACCAGGTCATCAGACGGGACGGTCAGTAATCTTTCGAAAAAAAGACGGTCAGTCAGGCCGTGCTGCTAACGCAACGCTCCGCATACCACGACTGACTACGCGCGCATGGCTCAGGTCAAAGCTGCTCAATGAAACTGTTCTTGATGATCCCTGTCCCGCCGTGAAAGCACCAGTTGAACGTACTACTACGGAAGCAAAGTTGGGACTACTTGAAGCACAACCACCAGAAAAAAAAGTCGCTTCATTAATCGTTCACAAATTCTGAACTGGCTGTTGGTTATCGGAAAAGCAAAATTCTAACCGGCAGAGAAACAACCAGAGCCTACCATTTATCCAGTAAAAATTGACAGCTTTGAACTCGTGAGTCGTGACCACAAATGCAAATACTCCTGATTCTCGAACAGCTTTCTCCCTGCATAGTCTATTTTGACATTCAAAAATTCGAGTACAGAACATGTGATGCATATCTGTTTCAACACGTGCAGATCCTCAGAAATGAACCTGCATAATTCTCTTTGAAAAGCTTGAACCTGCATAAATAGCCTTGCCAGAATCTAGTAGCCAATCTGCACGGAAGCAGACGGCCCAAACTACCAATACAGGCATGATTCCGTCTGCAGGATAAAATGTGCATCAAGCATGCAGAAAGAGGAGGTAGAACATAAAAGGTACAACATAAAACAGTTTATACCAACCGGATACCGATTGCCGTTCATCCAGTGAAGGATGTTTAAGGAAACTGGTAACATAACCTAAGGTAAACAACAGTTGCAGTTATAATGCCGAACAAACATCCTGACTTCTTACGGTAAAGGTGAGACTAACAAAGGGGCATCAGCGGTACACTGGCCCACCACCAAAGGAATAGAGTGATGAAACTGGGACACCGGGTCCATTAGCCCTTGCAGAGACAGGCCTTGTGCTTGGTTCAGCATAAGCAGGGTGAGTTTCGTACGCAGATGTATAGTAGGTTGAACGGGGGAGGGGGTCCACAGCACGGGTAGCAAGTCGGTCAGAACGGTAGAGGTCCTCCAGACGATCAGCTCGAGTGGCGATCCCCACACGGTCAGCACGAGCAGCAATCTCCCCTGGACGGTACAGGTCCTCCGCATGTGCACCACGAGCAGGAACGCCCCCAGTCCGGTAGAGATCCTCCAGGCGGTCTGCGCGAGCAGGTATCTCACCTGGCACTCTTGCATAATCCCTAGGAATGATTGCTTCAGCCACAGTTCTGTCAGCATGTCTGAAATTTAAGAATTTCAGTTAGTCAAGAGCGCATCATATGGTTCTAGACTTCTATTCTAGATGCAAGGTGTAACACCATGTAACTATTGAATTAAGCATTTAAATCGAACACACCCATAGTATACTTAACATATAATACCGATGATAGGTTGATAAACAACAGTATGGTGCATGTTATCTAGACTGAAACAACAAGAGCCAAATGGTTCATAGCTTACCGCTCAGGCGCCAGATTCTCTGCAGATCGATAATATGAATCACTGGATGGAGCCAAATTGTGGTAATATGCAGCCGGGACATGTCGAAGCTCTGGCACAGAAGGCACATGGTGATGCTCTAGAGCAAGAGGAATGTGCCGAGGCTCAGGTGCAAGTGCTGGTTGATAATATCTGTGATGATCAGCCCTAGCCAAAGGATGGCCAAGCTCAGACTCCACAGGAAGTGGAGCAATGCGTGGAGCCCCATATGGATCCTCAAGAGGAACACGCATAACTGCAGGGCGCCTTTCTTCATCAAACCTTGGCTGACGCACTTCTTCAATAGGCAATGAAGGGCGCCTTTCTTCAAAATGATATGGTTGCCTTCGTTCTTCATAGCGGCGCCTTTCTTCACGAGGGCGCCTTTCTTCACGAGGGCCACGAGGGCGCCTTTCTTCACGGTGATTATTTGGTGCAGGCTGAGGTAAATTGGCCGGCTTAAACAGTGCAAGTAGCCTATGGACCTGCATAACATTACATAGCATTAAGAATATAAATTAGCATTTATGTTTGAACTGCTATTGAAATAATATTTGTAGCATGGTTCCGAGACACTTACTTGTCTTGCAGTGAGCTCTGGGTCAAATTTGCTCCTTGCACTGTAATTTTCCTTAATAGCTTGCTTGATACTACTCTCAGTGAGAGGAAGGCAATCTTTATCAATCTTAAACTTAACCTGCATTGCAAGCATAACATACCATAGTTATAAATACAATAAGAACGAAGAATATTCAGCACCACCTACTATCGCATGATTTTCCAAGTTGTCCTCTTTGGGTCAGCTTCCACTTTAGCTTCCCCATATGAGAAAAGCAGAGCACCACCAAGCGCTAAGATAATTTGCCAACTAATTGGGAAGCAAAAGTTGGGAGTGAATCGAGAATCCCTATAGCTTGCAGCTTTTTCAAAATCTAAAGCTTATGCCAAAGCGGGGGCAACATCATTCTCGTGGATTAGTGTTTGATAACTAAAACTGTGAAAGTGGAAATTTGGAGATGACACTACAAACTACGTTCTCCAATTCTTCATCAAAAGGTTTAAAGGTCATGCTAATGAAGTCAACTAAATACCAATACAAATCGGAAAACCGCAAAAATCCACTTGAAGTTGGGTGTGTTTTAAAAAACTCACCTACAACTCAATTCGATACAATCAAGCAATTACCAGGTTTATGTGTTTTCAAATTCCCCCCGGATACCCATAGATAAAAAATGTCTCCAGTCTTTGCCTTGTTGCTTTGAGTAACCATGAAAAGCTAGCCAATGAGTTTTCCATGACTTTGGTGCCGCCACTGCAAAAAATCTGCTCACCTTCTCCAAATCTAACCGTTATTGTCCTTTATTCTACACTCAGTCAGCTCTGGTACAATTACTCACATCCGTATCTATTATACCTCAGTGCTATGAGGTATGAACTGAGACATGATGAACACCGCACAATAGCAATGTCAATCAGTCAACCAGCATGGAGGGAATATATGAATCGGCATAAACTTAAGATGTAACTAGGTAATTTCGCAACAACATTTTAAAAAACTTCAGTCCACACTACAATCTTACTCATGGCAGCCTTCCAAGTTTCAACCATTAAAACAGAAATTTAGAAAAGGGATCAACGAGAGTAAGAAAGGTATGACTATTACTATATACATGTACAACTAAGACTGCATAATTGAATATGAGTAAAAAGTCGAATTCAAATTTTGAATTAGTCCAAAATCTAGTGAAAGCAATCAGATTGAAATGGGTGTTTCATATTCAAGAGGTTTGGAAAAATAAGGGCAAAAAATACCAGGAAACCAGTTAGTATCAAAGTTGTATTCCCTACATTCAACTATGGAATTCATCATGGATGGTTGTTCAAGAATTCAGTTCATATTTTAAGTTCCTATAATCAGATTACGCCAGAAACCTATCAAAAAAGCCTCCTTAGAAGTTGCTCAAAAGGGCATAGGCATCATATATTAGACTAACATGTAAACTCCAAAAAAGCCTCCACACAGCATGAGACTGGTGTAACGAACTGGCAAGCTCCAACATGTGTCAAATGGTAATCAATGCTGATTGCTGAAAGCTTTGTTGTCTGTAGCAAATCAAAGTCCAGGTTGAAGTGGTCACTGCCAGGTAGTCAACACTACCCAAAAGAAGAATGAAGGTGGGCTTTGCTAATCTTGGGTTTAATTATCCAAAAGTTGCAAACATGCCCAAAGTATTGTAGCCTTGTAGAGATTGAGAACAAAAGAAAGATGTCCATGCCCTTTGTCATCAAGCAAACAAACAAAGGAACAGCCAACATATATTGAGCACAACAGTCACACAAAATAGATACAAAAATCCATCAGTTGGAAACAGCAGAAAAATAATAGGCCTTGCTCAGAACCTAGAGTGATGTAGAAGGGACACTAAGTTAAATGACAGGTATTTTATCTACAGCCATATATTGCTATCAGATTGGCAGAATGAAGTTTTATTTGATAAATGGCCATCCTGAACCACAATTTACCCCAGTAACAACATATATCAGCAACTCTTTCAATGTATGGACATGTGAGTTGACAAACTACTAGTAACAAATGTAGAAATTTGTCTATTACATCTGAAAACACATGTTTTCTAACGTGCATACCTTTCACTACTACTATTTCTCTAGCACAAATTGAGAAAGAAATTTACCAACATCTATAATCCATACATGTCATGTCTGGTATAACCAAGCAGAATACCATATCTACTCCTGTCCATTCTTTAGCATAGCATACCGAACCATAGGTGAACCCTATTCTCACGGATCCTTCAGAACAAGACATAGAGCGATCAAAGCAAAACAGATCACCTACTACATTCGCTGCGTACAAATCTACGGAATGGGAAGGTAGAATTACCTGTGCTGGGAATTTCCCATCAAATGCTTCTTGAACAAGGTTCAGCCCACCATGAGATGCTGCCTTATACACACCATACAGAAGCTTCAAGTCAAAATCATACAGGAATAGCCTTGCCCCTGGCTTGATTTTCTTGACCATTCCAAGCTTCCCACTGGGTAGCCCGAACAAGCGGTTCTGGTAGCACTCCTGCTTAGTCTTTGCATTGCACATGAATATGAACCCTGCTATGTCACCCTTTTCTTCCTTCTTGCCCACAGCCTTCTTACCCTTTCCCTTACTACCGACATCTTCATCAACCTCCTTCCCCTTGCCATTCCTAGACCTCACTCTTCTGCTTTTCATCCTGCCATCACCACCTCTATTATCAGCACCCACGCCGTTGCCCTTGCTTGCGGCAGCCACAGCCGCAGCATCAGCATCAGGGTCAGCGTCAGCGTCAGCGTCAGCTGGTTTTGGGTTCAGCTTTGCCGCCGAAGCTGATGGTTCAGCAGTGGCTGGCGTTGGTGCAGGCTCAGACCCTTCAGCATCACTGGCTGGTTTAGGCGTCTGTGCCACAGGTGATGCCTCAGCAACAGTGGCTGACTTTGGCATTTGGGCATCAGGTGACGCCTCAGCAACATGGGATGGCTGCGGTAAGACCGCGGATGCAGATGCATCGCCACCAGCAGTTCCTGCGCCCACCGAGGCGGCCTCTTCGACAGCTGCAGCGGCGGCCGCTGCCTTGTTGCGGTTGGGCCTGACCCTCCGCCTCTTAAACTTCGAGGTCTTGGCCGACCCAGGGGTGGACGCATTCGCCTTGGATGGTCCGGCCGCCGCGCCGGCAGAGGCCGCAGTGGCCTTGGCAACACCGTTGGGCGTCTTCACCATGGTCGCTGCCCGGTGCAGCTTTGGGAAGAAACGAGAAATATTACCACGAAAGCATAATCGGATCCACAAAAATCGACAGATATTATCTCTCCGAACGGGATAGTCGATCGTACGACTTTAACGAAAATTTCGAGAGAGAGAGAACTACGATTCTATCAGATTCGAGAAAAAAAATTGGGGGAAATCAATCGTGCTCCTCGACAAGAGATTTTGGGAAAACAAGTCTACGATTCCACAAAATTCGAGAGAAAAATTGGGGGATAGTCAACCGTCCGTCCTAAACAAAAGATGAAATTTTTCGACGATTCTATAAGGTTGGGGAGGAAATTTTGGGGGGAGGGATTGGAACGGAGACGGCGAGGGGGAGGGAGGGATTGCAGCGGCGTACCTGGACGGCGATAGTCGGAGGAGGTAGGGACTAGGGATTGGAACCGTGTGCGAGAGGCGACTGGATGGATATATAGGAAGGAAAAGATGCTAGATTTTGCCCGATGGCGTTTAGACGGTCCAGATGAAGCCAACTGATAGAGACTGTTCGGCCGTGTCTTTGGTACTGTTTGGATACTTAGCAGGGTTAGAGTTAGGCGGTTTAGCTACATTCCTAAACTAACTGCTACATTTCTACAGAGGTGTTTGGATGAAAGGGTTAGAATGACGGTAAATATCTTTTTCAATCACTAGGTGTGGATGGAGGGAGAGAAAAGTCACTTTTTTGGACCCAACATGAACTAGTCCCAATAAGTATCTCTTGGGTGGGATAGTTTTTTTGGGTGGGTTAGATCTGTCCATGACAATCTAAGCGCCGTGTTTGAATCTTTTGTGGTAGTTGTTCCAATTGGCAAAACTAACTCTAACCCATGGATCAAACAAGGCCTTTTTTTAAAGTTCGGGGTTCGATTCCCAATCGAGTACTTTTTCCTCAATTGTTTTCCCCCAAAACCGATCCATGCCCGAATTCGTCTTCGGCTAGTTTTTATTAGGAAAGAGTAGGCAAGGTGTTTTTCTCCGAAGAGATTCTATCGTAGATACAAGCATCATCCATCAAATTTCCTAAGATCATATGTGAATATGTGATGGTCACCTACTCTGCTACTCACATGTAAGCTGGTCAACAGGTCAAGTAACGCGAGGTTGACGCTTGCCACGGGTAGGAGGGTGTCACAACCCCATGAAAATAGTGCAACAAATGGTTAATCTAGTGGACGAAAGATTTAAATAAAATGAGTTAACGGTACGTAATTATCTAAAACTATGGTGTCACCGACTAAAAAAGACAAGAAATGAAAAGAAAAAAGAGAGAGAGCAAGAGGTAGAAAACATACCTTGTCTTTTGAATCTTGGGTGGAGTGGTACCCGTAGCCATTGATATCATATAATTTAGATGATCTTAAATACCAAATCGAGATGGTTCTAAGTAGCTGTTATGTTGATTTGTCACAGCTAGATCCGCTCCATTGCTCTGGTCCAATGCCATATTTGCCCTTCTGCAAGCTTAAGATTTGTTTGGATCACTTAACACATGCACCTTGGGTGAGACGAGTTGTTTGGTAGCTATTGATCTCACCCCTTTGCCTAGAAAGCTCACCTCGGGTACTGGTAAGGACATCCTTACTGCTTTGACTCTGCAGTGTGGGCAAGATTCTTAGTTGTATGGAGCTGCTATTGAATTAGACTTGTGTTTTCAAAGTGGTCACTACCATCATCGAATTGAGGTTCACCAGGATCAAGCCCCTCTTCAAATCAAGCCTACTGGCATTGAATCAAACTCTACCACCATCATTGTTGCCCAAGTCGACCTCCGCCACCATCACATCGAACCTTGCCACCATCGGATTAACCTCTGTTACTGAATCAACCTCTATCACCATCAAATCGAACTCTGACACTATTAAATCAACCTCCTGTGCTACCAAATCAACCTCCGTTGTCGTCTAATCAAACTCTACCACCATCGAATCAACATCCACTACTTCCAAATAGACGTCCACCGATGTAGAATTGAACTTTGCCACATTCAAATCTACCCTCACCACTGCTGTATCCACCTCTACCATTGTCGAATTGAAATCTACCACCATCTAATCAACCTCCACTACTACCAATCGACCTCCACCACCATTGAATCAAACTCTACTAATATCGAATCGACCTCCACTACTAAACCTCTGTTACCACTAAACTAAGCCCTGACACCATCAAATCGGCCCTCCATGCATGTATCGATCCCCGCCATCCACTGGATCGAGTCGTGGTTCGAGGTAGGGCAAGCGGTGGCAAGGGAAGCAAACACTCCTCCATGGAGTTTGCCTTGCCTTGCCTGATGAGACGAGCAGTGACAAGGGATCTAAATGGACACTTAGCCTATTCTCTTCCGACTCTGAACTAGAAGGAGAAAAGAGGAGGGAGTGGCGGCGCCGAATGGAGGTTAGGGAAAGACGGTCGTGGAATGAATAGGTAGATGCTTTCTTATACTTAGGGTTAGGAGTTAGTAGTTAACAAAATGGGCTTCGTGGGCCAACCCAATTTTACACGAGGGCCTAGGTAGGTAGTCTAGTTTCTCTTTACATCTCTACCCTTCCCCTTCTTTTATATACTTTCGTATGCCATTATCAAGATTACCAATATAGGCACCTAAGAGATCACCAATTGCCTAGAAATCATGCTCAGGTTAGACATCCATCTATTAAGATACAAAGTGGTAACTAATTTTTACACCAATGCCTTTCTTCCTCGTGATATTAATTAAACTTTCACCACTCTTATACCTTAGAAGAAGCAACCTCTTATCCCTCAAGATTAAGACCCATTAATTTGTGCAATGTTACTTATATACAAAATAATAGATAAGTCTTTAGCCAATAGGGTCAAAGACCATCTCCCAGATTATATTAATTAGGCTCAATCAACCTTTATTGCCAATAGACATATCTCCTCTAATATTATCATCACCTAGAGAATTATTCACCCCTTCAACTAGAAATACTGGAATAATCATGCCTTCATTCTCAAACTTGAACTGGCCAAAGCTTTTGATAAAATTGAATGGTCTTTTATCTCTGCCGCTCTTCATAAACTAGGATTTAATACTAATTTGATAAACCTCATTCATGCATGTATTTCTACCTCTTCCTTAGCTATTTTAGTTAATGATGAACTTATTGAATATTTCCACCCAAAAAGGGTTTTGAGACAAAGCTGTCCTCTATCTCCGTATCTTTTTGTTTTGGCTATTAACGAACTCTACATAAGACTGTAGGAAGCTCTCGAGAACAACAACCTATATGGAATGTTACTAGGCCCTCGAGCTCCACTTATTCACTCTCTTTTATTTGAAGATGATCTCAAATTATGTGGCAAAGAAACATTGGAAGAAGCCCAACTCATCAAGAATATTTTATATCACTTTTGTTAGCAATCTGGTCAAACAACCAACCTTCAACAGTCTTTTATATAATTAGCAAGAATGTTTCCAATCACATAAAAAACCAGATCATAGGTATTGTCCTTGTCCCCACCCTTCAACCTAATACCATGCATCTAGGACTCCCTCTCATCTTTTCTCACAAGGACAAAAAATAGAGCTTACTACTTCATCCACACAAATTTATAGCTAAGTTTAGTACTCTTAAAGCAAATAAACTTAATCATACTGGTAGATTGCAGTATATCAAATATGTGTTATCTTATATTCTTGACTACTACATGTCTACTATTCTTTTTTTCTAAAACCTTCATAGAGCTAACACTATCATTCGAAGGTTTGGTGGGCTGGTGTCCAGGAGGAGCACCAAACTAATCCCATTGTGTTCCGAACAAGGTAGTCTTGGTATTAGAGATATGGAGCTGATTAACAAAAGCTTCATTATTCATTCTGCTTGGAATGTCGCTACTACCAATAAAATATCTTTACTTACAACAACCCTTAAAGCTAAATTTTATCCAGAAAGCACTTTTTGGACAACCCCTACTACTGGCTTTAGATCTGTTTATTGGTCTTCTCTTTTGTAGGTTAAAGTTAAACATCACCTTCATTCTAATGCCATTTTGCAAATTCATGATGACAGCTCTTCCATTTGGTCTTCCCCTTAGACTGATAACTAGGAAACCATCCATGATCACCTGCTTCTACCTATAACTAACTCTCCCTTGCCAGCTATAGTATCTGATCTTTGGGTGCAGGGAACAAAGACATGTAATCATCAGCTCTCTCCACCACCTTCTCCCTCCTGTGGTTCAAGCCATTACATCAATACCAGCAGTTCAATCTCAACAAGATGACATCCTCAGATAGACCCCAACTACTGATGGCAAGTGCTCCTCCAAAGCGGTATACACTACTTGGCAAATCTTCAGGCCCATAGCCTTCCTACACAAGGTATTAGAAACATATCTATTGAGGCCAACTCTATCTTACAAAAGGTGTGGAAAGCTAAATCCATTCCTCCCTTCCTCAAAACCTTTGCTTGGTGCCTCATTAGGAGAGCTTTAGCTACTGCCGAAAGAGCAGGTAGGTACTCAACTCATATAGACCAGAATTGCACTCTTTGTGGAGAAATTGACAATGATGTTCACCTTTTCTTTCTCTGTGATTTACCTATGCAAGTGTGGACTTCCTCCACATCCCCCTACCAATTCATATTCTTGATTCTCATGAGGATGGTATACAACTTGCTTTACCACTCCTCATTTCCTCTAGCCCCTTTGAAGCCTCCCTTTCTCAATTCCTCTTTACCGCATGGTATATTTGAAAAGCACATAATGATAATCATTTCCAGAGGAGAAATTAGACATCTTTTCAGGTTCTCAGGGCAGCAGAGGCTCACCGGCAAACTCATCTTTTAGCAATGGAAGAAATATCACAACCACAACACTTGCAACTACAACCTCCCAACACGGACTCTTCTCCTACAACACACAATAATCCAAGTACAATTGTACCTTCTACAACATCCCAACAGGGCCAACATAGCCATCAACAAATGCAACGAGATTCATTGGAGATGCCAGAAGGAACCAACTGCCAACATTAAACTCCTCCTAAGCCAACCATGATGAACATGTATACTATATCCATGCCGGTAACCCTCTCAGGGATTAGATGCTATGTGGATGCATCTACTACTCTGGATCATCATCCACCAACACCCAGAACAGCAGGTTTGGGTATTTTTATTGTTAACTCGTAGGTACAACCGACCAACACCATCTACATCAGAGCATGTTTGGAGGAGACCCACACTGCCATCTCTGCCGAGGCTGCGGTGATTGCTCTTGCAACTGCACTGCTAAACAAGATGGATAACCAACAAGTTTCCTTCCTCTCTGACTGTGCTCAGTTGATGGCTTCCCTCAATTTGCAGGATAACACATACCCTCCTTACTGGGAAATGAAGATTCACACTCAACTTTTTTATGTTTCCACACACAATACAAGGGCTCAAGTTTACAAGATAGATAGGAATCTTAATTGTACAACGAACACTTTGGCTCGATTAGCTTTCTCCTCCCCTGTTGTGCAATATCAGGATTATGTACCCAGTTGCTCCTATAAGCACCATGAACATTAGTGCCCGACCTCTGTACCCCTTGTTTACACAAGAGTGTGACGCCCCAGGTTTTTAATTAATATTATTAATACTAATGACCGAATCAGCTGGGTCAAACCGGCTAACACTGGTCAAACCTAGGTCAACCTGGGTCATCACCCCGAAAACCTCGCCAATGAACCCTATTGAACCCCTTGACCAAGTCTACGCACACCCGTGGTCAACCCTTGGTCAAAGGCACGGTCAAACCCCGCTTGAACATTAACGTCAGCGAATGTCGTCCGGAACTTTTGTCGCGTTCTCCAAAATTCACCTAAACACTTCAAAATCTACCTTTATGAAAGTTGTCCATCTTGTTGAGGGACACAACTTTCATGTAGATTGGCATTTCAAATTTTGAGTGGAAATTGGTGAAAAACTTGGTCGACCGACAGTACCTCCTGTTTACCGGAACATGGCGACATTCAAAGTTGGCAAGACGTTCCAGAAAAATCCGTTGAGAAAAACACTAGACGGCCTTTATAAAAGTTGTAGAGGGTAGTGAGATCTGCAACTTTCCTATTCACCACTTTGTGCACTTCTATTCAAAATTTTTAATCGAAACGTGGTCAAACACCCAACGCTCCCACGCGCCCGCCGCGCCGCGCCGCCGCGCCCGCGCCCCGCCACCGCGCCCGCGCCGGGTCCCACTCGCCTTGGCGTCCGCGCCACCCCTTGCGCCTTCCCAACGCCGCACGCCTTCCAACGCCTCGGGCCCCGTGCCTCCCGTACGCGCCACGCCTTGGACCCACTGGGTCCGTTCGCGTTCTCCTCTCGTCGAGCTCGCCGGCCGAGGCCTTGGTCCTCGCACCCGCCTCGGCGCCCGTGGGCGCGCCCCGAGGGGGCGGGCCGCCGCGCCTTTAAAAGCGGGCCGGCGCTCGCCCGGTCGAGGGGGAGGGCCGCGCCTCACGCGCCGTGGGTGCCGGCGGCGGCGAAGCCCGCACTCCCGCGCGGCTCCGGCGAAAGTAGTTAGCTCCTCACCTCCACAAACCCTCTCGGAACCGACCCCCACCGCCCGTTGCTTTCCCGGGTCGGAGGCTCGCCGGAACAGGCAGCCGCGGCGGCCACCGCCGCCGGCCGTCCGTGCACCGCCCACCGGCGCCTCCTCTCCACCGACCGAGCCCCCAAATCGAACCCTAGTAGCCCATAGGCCACCCCCCACCCTCCCCCGCCGGGAATCCGGCGATCCCCGGCCGGAATTGCCGCCGGACAGCCGCGGCCCGCCCCGAGGACCACATTGCAAAGAAGAACTTCTTTTCGAGGGGCACGCTTGCAAATAGGTAACTCAAATAGTAAAGCCATGTTGCTGATTCTTGTAAATTGAGTATACAATCGTAGAAAAATCGGAAAAACACAAAACCAATTTTGTTGGATTCGTGGTGAAAAATCCTACAACTTTTGTTATTCTTGCCTAAGCTAATTCCTGACAGTTTTTGCATGACAAATACAAAAGTGAAAACCTAGATCTGCAATATCTGAAAATCTATGAATCCTCTGTGTCCAATTTTTGGATATATTGTGTGTTAGGTCATGACTAGCTTCTGTGACAAAAATTGCACAAAGTTATGTTGTAAATCATTTTATAAAAATGTTTTTCCATTTCTGCAGAATCTGCATAAATGATTTTTATAGCTAAAACTAATTAGGTTTTGGCAACAAACTTTGGTATACTGTCTTTTTATTCCAAAACCCACCTCTGGTGAATTAATCACAATTTTGTAATTAACATAAATATTTATTCTTAATTTGTGCATGTTTTTCTTTGTAAATTTGTGAAGCAAGATCAGTATTGTCTCTAGGTGTACTTGCTGGTTCTTTGGGCTTGTCTAGGGCCAGAGGGCATGCATGAGAAAGTTTGGATCATTTTGATGCTTATTTATTTTTGTATGCATTTAATTTGAATCACTAGCTAGTCTTTGTTATTTTCTATAATATTTTGTTTCCTAGCTTCCAAGCCTTGCTTGTGGGTCCAGTGGACCAGTATAGGTGTTGTTATGCTTAAGAAACACTACTTTGAAATTTTAGTAATTTATTGCTTAATAAAAAGCTTTAAAGCCCTTTTAAAGGTTAAAGAACAATTAAATAAAGGAAATCCCTTTTTAATTCATTTTCCCTTTTTGGAAAGTTTTTACCTAACTTAATTAAAACTTAATAGAACACTCTTGTTGATAAGGAATTAGATTGTGAATAAAAATCTTGTTCACACCCTTGCTAGTGAGAGGAAAAAGGGTTAAACCTTAACATAAAATAACAAGTACAAAGAAACATTAATTCAAATGTGCAATAAAAGAATGAATCACATATACTAATAACCTTCCTAAAGGAGGTGTACTATCTAGATACTTGTTAAGGTGAAAATGACCAACAAGGGTTGGATAAGATAACAACCCGTCACATCACCGAACCTTGTATTGCATTCGTGTAGATCTTCGGACGGTGACTACTCTCTTGTCCGGAGACCGAAGAAGGAGGAGCAGAAGCTTCGCTGCAGTACGTGGAAGTACTCGACGACACCGAGGGTGCCCAGGCTAACCTAGCTGACGAAGGCAAGCTCCGGTGCATCTAACCCAGTTTTCAAATTCTTTATTCACTTATCTATGGATGCTTGTGCATTTAAGTTCAGGAGTTGAATGGAACCCTAGATGCATGATCCCTAGGTACCTTTGTCCTTACTAGTATGGTAGGTCGATAGCTGCTAAGCTATAGGACCGTTACAAGTCGGGTGATGACCTCACTCGCGAGAATAGGTTCCTAGATAGGAATCACAATATATCCTTAAAAGGATTGCTCATGTGGTAAGAGCATGGGATTTGGGCTCCGGTCCAATGGCTATTGTGGTTAAGTGTTTGAACGTACTAAGCACTTGTCGGGAATGGGATCGGTAAGCCCGGGCACCTTAATGAGACGGCTAGGGATGGAACTGTCACTACTCTTGGGGTTTGTCTCACGACTAGCTACCGGTGGTGTATGGTGAGTCCGGGTATCTCGCGGGGTATTTCGGATAGCTTTGCACCAAAGACTGTGGCCTTTTATCCCGACCCGAGGATTTTTGGGAACTGCTTGGGAAGTTGTCCTTGCAGGGGCAACCTACCGTGTGTTTAGGTCTACCTTGCAAGGTTTGAATCAATCGATTGTCGGCCTCTCACCGTTATCCGAGACTGCTTACTCCACTAGCCATGAGATCCCTAATGATGGAAGTTGATGAATACTATGCTTGATTAATTGTATTGTACAACCTTGTCTGTACTAGTTGGCTAATGTAGTAAATATTAAACCCACTAGAACTTGTGCTAAAATCTTGAAAATAAGGACATACTCTTTGTTACTTTTTAGCAAAAGCAACCCAGTAGCCAAAAAGCCTTTCATGCCTAGAGTTGGTGAAGTAGATATCACCGACGGGTAAGTCTTGCTGAGTATTAGTATACTCAGCCTTGCTATAATGTGTTGATACAGGTAATGCTTTCGGTGATGTGTGGCCGGAGAGATCCCGCCCGCGGGGAGTTGGAGTGGGTGGAGGACGACTACTGAGCGCATCATGGATGGCCTACCGTGGTGTTTCCGCTTCCCGTTAGTTTAATTCCGCTGTTTCAAAACTCTGAACTATTTCGTTATGGCAAAAACTTCGGTTTGTAATAATTAAACCCCTCGGGGTACGAATTTGGATGATAATGATGATGTATCTCTGGACTCGCCTTCGAGTGAGTTTTAATGCATGTATTCGATCCTTGTTGCTATTCAAGTGATTTACGGGCGTTAACCCGGCGACTAACGACAGGATGATACTTTATTATCGCTTAATGACCAAAGTGGATCGGTTTAAGCGATAGTACGGTATTTTCCTGGGCGGGTTGTCACACTTGGCATCGGAGAAATTATATGCACCGAGATTAATTAATAATCTTAATCATTGGTTTTTAAATAAAATATGCCAAGATTGTCGATTTTTCAAAATACGTTGGTCCGCTAAGGATAAACTAGGCGAGAGGTCCTAGAGGGAATTTTTAGGTTCTTTCGGGTGGCTTATTTGACTTATGGTTTATTTTGCTAACTCCCAAGCACATTACTTTATGTCGGACTTACTTTCTTGCACAACCAAACTAGATGAGCCACGTGTTTTATACGTGTGCTTTGTACCGCATCACGGGAATTGCGAGGGTTGATGGAGTGATCCATTCCACGGATCCCATCTTCGCGTACGTTTATGAGTTGTGTGTCGCCACGTGTTTCATACGTGTGCATTCCGTATGTCGATCATGCGAGGCAAGGATACACTCCATTCAAACGGAGGGTGTTCGAGGGTTGGACGCCGTCCATGCGGCGGCTTAACTCATGGATGCCGTTTCTATAGTGAACGGTAATGTATGTGGACGCTTTCGTGACGTGCGGCACGAAAGGTTCGTTTTCTGCGTGGTACATAACATCGCTTCGTTAGTCGCTAAGCGAGTACCGTATAGCTCTCGACTAGATATTGTAGGGAGAGACGAATACAAGCCTTGTCACCGGCACTAACTTCGATTTTTGGCTTGATTGCCATGTGAGGTCGGATAGGACGTCTTGCATGCATATTAAAAATCGAAACAACTAAAATGGACCCAAAACTGAATTCCCATATGCTCTCTAAGGAAGATTTTGCTAGTGTGTGCTTTTTATAAACTAGAGTACCTCTCATGCTTAGCTGTTATGCTACCCAAATTTGTTAAAAGTTTGTTCGTCTTGTCTTTACACCATGTTCTAGGAGTAACTAAAATAGGTATGATAAACAAAAGTTGCTCCGAATCTAATCTAGTTCCTGCTCACTGCAAATCACGGTCATAACTTTTGTCTATCTCAAGTTATGCTCGGTGTAGTCAACCTCTGTCCTGCTGTCTTTCCCGGAACCAGATCTAAAACCTTGCCTAATTGAGCAACCTTCCTAGCCTTCTAGCTCAACCTCTCGAGTACCAAAAATGTGTCTCTTAACCTTGGTGAGTTACTACCCAAAAGTTGGGAATTTTTGGAGTTCGGGTTTAAGTTATGAATTTTTGTTCACAACTCGCCGGAACTTTATGTCATTATGTATGTGTGCTCGCTTCGAGTTCTAACATACAACCGTGCCTTTGTACACATGACTACCCCGCATGACTCAACATGAGAAAAGAACTTATGCTAGGCTACTATGTCGGTGGGAA
Organism: Cenchrus americanus; assembly: GCA_947561735.1. Lineage (NCBI taxonomy): Eukaryota > Viridiplantae > Streptophyta > Magnoliopsida > Poales > Poaceae > Cenchrus > Cenchrus americanus. The sequence continues at coordinate 110,235,444 of OX387240.1, forward strand.
TGTCTTGATCATAGAGTTCAATCTTCAATGGTGTTTTCTCCTGTCAACATGTTATCTCCGTCGACTTGTATTTTCCCTCCAACCCTTTTCGTCCTTAAACACGTTGAAGCACTAAGCTATTCTTAGTATTGGTACCCTCGTCGGGTTACTTCGAACTTTCAATCGTGAGCCTATTCTCATGGTCTTGCTCACCACCTTTTGAAAAATAAATAAATAATTATGCCCCTTCTTGAGCATGCATTTGCATAGCATGTGCATTTGGGAACCTTGGGTGAACTAACGTGCATACGCACGGAGTGTTTCAATATCTCCTACTCTATCCATTATGTTTGGTGACGTTGTTATCCCATAACTAAAGGTGCCGTGACGGAACCTAGGGCGTCATGCGCGCTGCAGCCACATGATTGCCACTAGGAGCACACTAGGTATCTTGGTCGTGAGAATGCGACTCGCCACACATATGCCTTCTCAACCTGTGATTGTCCTCTCAATCACTGACTCGTTTTGTGGGCAACCGAGTCATGCTAACATGCATCATAAGCACCATACTACCTGAGCATATGCATCATGTCTTCATAAACATGTGCATCACATCAATTTTTTGAAAATAGTAGTGGCATGAAACAATGCCACCTAAGGTTGCAACCTAAATAACATATGAGAAAGATCATTCGGAAGATCCTATACCAATTTATCTCTCCATACTTTCCGCTTGCATCCGCAAGTAAACTCCGTGCAAAGCTTTCCATTATTTGTCGCCTTTGATTACTCTTATGGGCTAATCTTGGACCCATGGTGGTTATACTCTCTCGACCAATAATCCCATCGTGTTGCGCCCTCGAGTAATTCCGGAAAATTCGAGAGGACCACTTCTCTATTTCTCTATCTTGTCCTTGTAATTTCGAATCTCGGGACGAGATTTTTCTTAAGGAGGTAGGCCGTGACGCCCCGGGTTTTTAATTAATATTATTAATACTAATGACCGAATCAGCCGGGTCAAACCGGCTAACACTGGTCAAACCTAGGTCAACCTGGGTCATCACCTCGAAAACCTCGCCAATGAACCCTATTGAACACCTTGACCAAGTCTACACACACCCGTGGTCAACCCTTGGTCAAAGACACGGTCAAACCCCGCTTGAACATTGACGTCGGCGAATGTCATCCGGAACTTTTGCCGCGTTCTCCAAATTTCACCTAAACACTTCAAAATCTACCTTTATGAAAGTTGTCCATCTTGTTGAGGGACACAACTTTCATGTAGATTGGCATTTCAAATTTTGAGTGGAAATTGGTGAAAAACTTGGTCGACTGACAGTAACTCCTGTTTACCGGAACATGGCGACATTCAAAGTTGGCAAGACGTTCCTGCAAAATCCGTTGAGAAAAACACTAGACGGCCTTTATAAAAGTTGTAGAGGGTAGTGAGATCTCCAACTTTCCTATTCACTACTTTGTGCACTTCTATTCAAAATTTTTGAGCAAAACGTGGTCAAACACCGCCGGCCGACACGGGAAATTCACCCGGCGCTCCCACGCGCCCGCCGCGCCGCGCGCGCGCGCGCCCGCGCCGGGTCCCACTCGCCTCGGCATCCGCGGCACCCCTCGCGCCTTCCCAACACCGCACGCCTTCCAACGCCTCGTGCCCCGTGCCGCCCGTACGCGCCACGCCTTGGACCACCGGTCCGTTCGCGTTCTCCTCGCGTCGAGCTCGCCGCCGAGGCCTTGGTCCTCGCACCCGCCTCGGCGGCCGTGGGCACGCCCCGGGGGCGGCCGCCGTGCCTTTAAAAGCGAGGGCCGGCGCTCGCTGGTCGAGGGGAGGGCCGCCCCTCACGCGCCGTGGGTACCAGCGCCTGCGAACTTGCACTCCCGCGCAGCTCCGGCGAAATTAGTTAGCTCCTCACCTCCACAAACCCTCCCGGGACCGACCCCCGCCGCCCGTTGCTTTCCCAGGCCGGAGGCTCGCCGAACAGCGGCCGCGGCGGCCACCGCCGCCGGCCGTCCGGTGCGCCGCCCACCGGCGCCTCCTCTCCACCGACCGAGCCCCCAAATCGTACCCTAGTAGCCCATAGGCCACTCCCCCACCCTCCCCCCGCCGGAATCCGGCGATCCCCGGCCGGAATTGCCGCCGGACCACCGCTGCCCGCCCCGAGGACCACATTGCAAAGAAGAACTTCTTTTCGAGGGCCTGCCTGCAAATAGGTAACTCAAATAGTAAAGCCATGTTGCTGATTCTTGTAAATTGCGTACAAAATTGTAGAAAAATCAGAAAACCGCAAAACCAATTTTGTTGGATTCGTGGTGAAAAATCCCACAACTTTTGTTATTCTCGCCCGAGCTAGTTCCCGATAGTTTTTGCATGAAAAACGAAATGTGAAAACCTAGATCCGCAATATCTCAAAATCTATAAATCCTCCGTGTCCAATTTTTGGATATGTTGTGTGTCGGGTCATGAATAGCTTTTTGTGCAAAAAATTGCACAAAGTTATGATGTAAATCTTTTTATAAAAATGTTTCTCCTTTTTTGCGAATCCGCATAAATGATTTTTTAACTAAAAATTTATAGATTTTTGCAACCAACTTTGGTATACTGTCTTTTTATTCCAAGATCCACCTCTGGTGAATTAATCACAATTTTATAATTACCGAAATATTTATTCTTAATTTGTGCATGTTTTCCTTTGTAAATTTGTGAAGCAAGATCAGGAGAGTCTCTAGGTGTACTTGCTGGTTCTTTAGGCTTGTCTAAGGCCGGAGGGCATGCATGAGAAAGTTTGGATCATTTTGATGCTTATTTATTTTTGTATGCATTTAATTTGAATCACTAGCTAGTCTTTGTTATTTTCTATAATATTTTGTTTCCTAGCTTCCAAGCCTTACATGTGGGTCCGGTGGACCAAGTATAGGTGTTGTTATGCTTAAGAAACACTTCTTTAAACTTTTAGTAATTTATTGCTTAATAAAAGTTTTAAAGCCCTCTTAAAAGATTTAAAGAACAATTAGATAAAGGAAATCCCTTTTTAATTCATTTCCCTTTTTGGAAAGTATTACCTAACTTAATTAAAAGTTAATAAAACACTCTTGTTGATAAGGAATTAGATTGTGAATAAACATCTTGTTCACACCCTTGCTAGTGAGAGGAAAAAGGGTTAAACCTTCACATAAAATAACAAGTACAAAGAAACATTAATTCAAATGTGTAATAAAAGAATGAATCACATATAACTAATAACCTTCCTAAAGGAGGTGTACTATCTAGATACTTGTTAAGGTGAATATGACCAACAAGAGTTGGATAAGATAACAACCCGTCACATCACCCGAACCTTGCATTGCATTCCGTGTAGATCTTACGGACGGTGACTACTCTCTTGTCCCGAGATCGAAGAAGGAGGAGCAGAAGCTTCGCTGCAGTACGTGGAAGTACTCGACGACACCGAGGGTGCCCAGGCTAACCTAGCTGACGAAGGCAAGCTCCGATGCATCTAACCCAGTTTTCAAATTCTTTATTCAGTTATCTATGGATGCTTGTGCATTTAAGTTCAGGAGTTGAATGGAACCCTAGATGCATGATCCCTAGGTACCTTTGTCCTTACTAGTATGGTAGGTCGATAGCTGCTAAGCTATAGGACCGTTACAAGTCGGGTGATGACCTCACTCGCGAGAATAGGTTCCTAGATAGGAATCACAATATATCCTTAAAAGGATTGCTCATGTGGTAAGAGTATGGGATTTGGGCTCCGGTCTAATGGCTATTGTGGGTTAAGTGTTTGAACGTACTAAGCACTTGTCGGGAATGGGATCGGTAAGCCTAGTACCTTAATGAGACGGCTAGGGATGGAACTGTCACCACTCTTGGGGTTTGTCTCACGGCTAGCTACCAGTGGTGTATGGTGAGTCCGGGTATCTCGCGGGGTATTTCGGATAGCCTGGACCAAAGACTGTGGCCTTTCATCCCGACCCGAGGATTTTTGGGAACTGCTTGGGAAGTTGTCCTTGCAGGGGCAACCTACCGTGTGTTTAGGTCTACCTTGCAAGGTTTGAATCAATCGATTGTCGGCCTCTCACCGTTATCCGAGACTGCTTACTCCACTAGCCATGAGATCCCTAATGATGGAAGTTGATGAATACTATGCTTGATTAATTGTATTGTACAACCTTGTTTGTACTAGTTGGCTAATGTAGTAAAGATTAAACCCACTAGAACTTGTGCTAAAATCTTGAAAATAAGGACATACTCTTTGTTATTTTTTAACAAAAGCACCCCAAAGATAGCCAAAAAGCCTTTCATGCCTAGAGTTGGTGAAGTAGATATCACCGACGGGTAAGTCTTGCTGAGTATTAGTATACTCAGCCTTGCTATAATGTGTTGATACAGGTAATGCTTTCAGTGATGTGTGGCCCGCAGGGATCCCGCCCGGCTGGGAGCTGGAGTGGGTGGAGGACGACTACTGAGAGCATCATGGATGACCTCCCGTGGTGTTTCCGCTTCCCGTTAGTTTAATTCCGCGGTTTCAAAACTCTGAACTATTTCGTTATGGCAAAAACTTCGGTTTGTAATAATTAAACCTCTCGGGGTACGAATTTGGATGTTAATGATGATTTATCTCTGGACTCGCCTTCGAGTGAGTTTTAATGCATATATTTCGATCCTTGTTGCTATTCAAGTGATTTACCGGGCGTTAACCCGGCGACTAACGACAGGATGATACTTTATTATCGCTTAATGACCAAAGTGGATCGTTTTAGGCGATAGTACGGTATTTTCCTGGACGGGTGTTTTAGCAATATCTTGCTGCTAAGTTAAGGAAAGTTTGTTGTAATAAAAATACCATGTGTTCTCGACTACAAACGAACAAATCTTGGCGAAAGCCATTTGTAACATTTGTTAAACGGCTGACAAACTTGTTGTATATCACCACAATGTTCTACATCTGCATCATATTTCAAAGTAGCTAGTTTCGTCCTCACAAAAAAAGAAAAAAAAAGAAAAAAGAAAAAAGGAAAGGAAAGAGAAAGATACTATAAGCACTCCCTCTCTGATCAACCTTTACATGGTGTTTTTAACTGTTTGGTTTGCTTGCAGTTCCAAATGATCCCCGCTGCCTCCCAACTCCCAACTGTGGCGCCTCGGGACCTCCTCCGGCCACCTCGCCACCGTCTTCCTCGGCCACCTCCTCCACCGGATCCCCGATGGATCCCACCGCCGCAAGCTCCACCAACAGCGGCGCCTTGGGACCTCCTACTGCCACCTCACCGTCGTCTTCCCCGGCCACCTCCTCGGTCCCGCGCCGCCACGACCGCGCCTCCGTCGAGCTCAACCGGGCGGGTCATGGAGGCGGCTCAAGAGCTTCCCAGCACCGGCTCTCCCCGATCTCTAGCTTCGACCGCCTGGGTCCACCACGCCCGCCACCGTTCGTCGTCCAGCTCCTCCGTCCCAGCGCGGCCGTCGTCCAGCTCCTCCGTCCCTGCGCGCGTTGGGAAGAGCGGTTGGGGGAATGCCATTTTGGCTGTAGTTCCTGTGAACCCCAGGTACAATTTGGTAAGGAGTATCTGGGTGCGGGCGGAGCCAGGGGGGGCTACGATTTTTGGCTCCCTCGCCCGAAAATGGCTCCAGAGAGCGGAAATCCCGAGTGATTCCGCATGGGAGCCGTTTTTCTCCGCCGTTTGGCAGGGCTCCGCCAAAAACGGCTCGCGGAGCCGCGGCAGAAGCCCTGCCAAACGGACCCGAAGTTAATAGGAGGAATAACATAGCACTTAAAAAAATCTAACTGGTTCGTGCACAAGAAAAGGAATAACCGGGAAAATAAAAGATGCCCAACCTGAACCAAGTAACTTTTCGTTTTTTCCTTATAAATAAATACAATTGGAGATATGCTTGTTATTCGATATTACAGGACTGTTCATCTACAATTTCCTCCCAAAGTCCCAATGGATTACTCATTCTCTATGCTTCAATAATCCAGTACATTTTAGGCGACAAAACATTTACTATCACAAACAAGCTATAAAATCTACAAGAACATTGTTGCCCAGCACAAAGTGCAAACTTCCTTACAGAGGAGCAACTTTGCTGGAGATAATACGGTACCACTTGAGTGCGGTCTAAGCTCTTTTGCCCCAACAAAGATAATGTGTCGGTGGTATCCTTATTATCGGAGATTCTCTTGAATTTCTTCAAAGACCAAAGTTACATAAGGTTAAGAATTCCATTTCACTGTCAACATGCTTTGTCCACAGGGCCTTGTATTGGTTCAAAGCGACATCAAGCCAGGGCTTCATGTTTCCATCGAAGTGTATCACTGCAGCACTTCTGATTGCCTCAGGGCTGATGCTTGGATTAAAGCCAAGACCCATCACATGCCATGATTTGTCCAATGCCTTGGTATTTCCATAGAATGACATCAGTCCTGCTGTTAGAACAGATGTTGGATCCCACAGCTCGCCATCCTCATTCTGCCACAAGAGCATACAAGCATAAGTCACATAGTGCGAAATAGAACTAATTTACAACAAGGGGAAACTATGGGAATTATGACGCAGCAGAGGCCAATGCTGAAGATATTGTTAGTTAAAATATGGAGTACAAAAGCTTAGGTTTCAGAACAAAGCATCAGTGGTGTGCATGAATCCTGTTCTTACTTGGGAACCCTTCCTGGAAAGTAGTGAAGACCAGGAGGTGCACCAACCAGCTATATACTAAAAACTGATACGGCATGGTGCATTCTCAACAAAAAGAAAGAATTTGAAAATAGTATACAGCACGGTTAAGCTGTACACAAAAGAAAAAATACTAAAATTGACAAGAAATAGTTTACATCTTCTCATAAACAAGGAGAAAGTGAAAAACATCAAGCACCCAATTTGGCGACCCTAGTCACATTTGAACCCCAAGGATTGGATGTCAAAATCTGCAACTACATTGAACGAAGAGAATAGTAAACATCATTACACTACAAAATAACCCTCAACAAGATATAACTTAAATAAATCTGAGAATATTCATCTGTGTGAAGCCATGAATAACATGGATTACTGGAAAGATTAGCCAGGAGACACTATTTTCTTCCTTTCAAAATAGTTCATCTGACATCATGTTATGGGCTGAAATATCATATCCTTAAATCTGATGCATAACTATTGACATTTAGAAACAATCTACATCAAGCTTGTGGGAAAAGTTAAGTTGAAGCATGCATGGCACATACTACAGATGCAGCCAATTATCAATGAAGCCCAATGTACCACAATGCTACTTATAAACAGAGATCAGAGCTGCTCACCATTTCCATATACTGATGGAACAGTTCTGTGCAGCCATCCCGCCGCCATGCCTCAAGATCAAACACATTTACCCCATATGCCCATGCACAGGCACCAGGGTTGAACCGATCCCGCACAATGGGCTGGGTGAAGTTGAGATATTTCCTATACCTCCTGAACCCCCCAAAGCACATCTCCACCGCGCCATTCACCTTCCCATCCAAGTCAACCTGCCAAAGCGCCGTCAAATCCTTCTGCACCACCACATCGTCCTCCAAAAGCACTACCCTCTGCAGCCCAGGGAACATATCTGGGAGGTAGAACCTCAGGTAATCCAGCAACGCGACATCCCTGTTGCCGCCCTCGATCTGCCTAACCACCGGCGAGTTGGTGGCGTTGAGGAACGGGAAGACGGAGTAGTCAAGGAGCTGAACGTGCACGCCGAGCGGCGGCGGGCGGCGCGAAAACCAGACGCGGAATGCAGGCAGGTACATGGGCGCGGTGACCACGTGAAAGACGTGGCGCGAGGGGTCGGCCGCGGCGCGCGCGGCAGAGGCCACCACGACGGAGACGGCGAGCACATTGTCGGAGAAGACGGCGTAGTGGTACAGCGCGGGGTCGTCGAACTCGGGGGACGCCTCGGGTTCGTCGGCGAAAGCGGACGGGTTGGCGAGGCGGGCCTCGAGGAGGCGCATGGCGAGGCAGTGAAGCGACTTGGGGGTGGAGCCCGCGGCAATGCGGGAGGACATGCGGCCCGTGCGGCGCGCGCGAGCGAGGTGCTCGCCGACGGCAAAGACGGTGTCGGAGAGCTTCTGGATCTTGGACTGGGTGTCGAAGCCCTCCTTGGCGTCAGCGGCGAGGGCGCGCGCGAACTTGATGCGCTCGCGGGCCTCCTTCTCGAGGGGCCTGAGCGCGTCCTCGGGGAGGGAGGAGGAGGCGAGGTGGGCGGCGAGGCGGGCGGAGAGCGCGGAGAGGTCGGAGGAGAGGGACGAGAACGACAGAGACTGCTCCGCGGACGCCTCCTTGAGCTTCCGCGCGTGCGCGGCGTAGGCCGCCAGGACTGCCGCGTGGTCGGCCGCGTGGCGGCGGACGGCGGCGAGGCGCGCGGACGGCGGGGGCGAGGAGCGGGCCGAGGTGGCGGGCCCGGAGGAGAGGAGGAAGGAGAGGGCAGCGAGGAGGAGCAGCGTGAGAAGCGCCGCGAACGCCGCGCGGCGCGGCGCGGACGGCCGGAACGCGCGGCCGCCGGCCATTGGGGGGGTGGTGGGAGCGGGGGTGAGGGGGAGTGGGGAGTGGGGGAAGCGCGTCACGGATCTGGGCTGACGGCGAGGCGGAAAGAGGGCGATGGACCCAGCGTATCCGGTAGGCCCATCCGGTCAGTGAGGGCTGGACCGGGTATCCGGGTTTTACTCTGGGTCGCTATGTCGGTGAGGTTGGGACTGTTAATAAAGTGGGGCCAGGTTAATCAAGGATTAGTCATGGCTTGGGCCCACGATCAGTGACTGCTACGGTGCTACCGATGGGTGTGGTTGTTTGTGACGTGAACAGTCAAACAAACCCAACGACACTGGAGAGAGAACACAGACATTCCGATCTCGATTTTATAATTCTGCCACTTCGATCCAAATCCAAGATCTTAACCTCAACTATGAATAAACAAATGCACAATTTTGCAAAGCACAGCTGTCCGCCGTCCCACGGTGATGCTCTGGTCAATTGTCGGGATATCGAGGGCAAAAAAAGAACTTCAAAGAAGTCAGTACATTTTACAAAAAATAAATCTCATTTCAACACAAAGAAAATTAATTGTCCTTTCTCCTTTGGAAGAACGAATTGCCACTCTTAAATCACTATAGAATGGCTCTTCTAATAGGGAGGTTTTTGTATAAATCTCGACATTTTTTTTTCTGTTCAGTTTCTTTGACATTATATCTGAATAGATACCTTGGCTGGAGTAACTTTGTTTGGCACTTTGTATTTGCCCCGTTAGAGCAACTCCATCGACGGAGTAAATTTCAACCCCTATATGAAGTTATTAGGGGTGGAGTAAAAATATCTTCATCCCTAAAATACAACTTGCTCCAAATAGCTTCCCTATTTTCCTTCCTACCTCGTGGGTCTCACAATGCCACATCATCTTCTCCTTTATAAAGTGAGTGGGTCCCACCGATAGGGGGTGGAGGAGAGGTTCCCTTTATAAAGGGGATGGAGAGGGAGTTTTAGTCCATTTGGAGAAAAAGAGGGAAGGGGATAAGGAAGGCTTTGGAGAGGTTTTTTAAGATCGATCCCCTATAACACTGTTTTTTGGTATTGGGGAAGTGAAAGGGGAGAGCCGCTAAAGTTGCTCTTACTACTTCCGATGTTCGTCTTGCTCTAATCCCGGCTGTTGCAAATTTCGTCTGCATCACCATCATCACTTGTTTCAAAAAAAAACATCCTCCATCCTATGTCAAATCTCAAGTGGATGCGGTGTTTGAAAACGAAGATCATCATTAGGCGCTAGGTAGACATGGCAATGGGGATTCTTGTGGGCCGACCAGCTCTATCTCATCTACTCCACTCCTTCCATCTAAAAAGATGTCATTTGGAAAATTTTAGGACAGACAAGTAAAATGACCTCGATTTGCATGACCACAAGCGCATGTACACATAACAATTAAGTAAAACAACTTATTTTTTACGCAAATTTTGAATACTGAAATGACATGTTTTTTTAACGGAGAGTGTAGGTAGGAACAGGGCAAAATGTCCTGTGCATCGTTCAATTGCAAGGGCACCAATCCTGTCTTTCAAGTCGTCTCTAGATCTTTGCGTTTTTGTCACATGTGAATGTATTCAGGGACGTATATCATTTTTGCCTTGCTCGTATTGCCATGCTCACGTCGCTTCAATCTGCATTGTTGGCAGTAGTGTGAGAAGTCAGTTGTCCTTCTCTGTTCAGTGGCCCAATCGTACAACTACACCATAAAACCCTCTGTCATTCTGCACCCGCTGTCATTGTTTCTGACAACCGTGAGTTCTCCCACACGCTAACTTTTTTGGTCCTACTCCCTCCCTCACGCTGTACGCCCATACACCACAATGTACCCTTTCATGCTGTTTTATAAAACAACTGATGTACATTGTAGTAAGTGTTACATACTCTCTATTTTCCTTGGAATCTTAAATAAATGTCCTCCTTCCTATGCTCTAGAATATTAAATGATTCTTTCCCTAGACCACATGGAACACTCCCTCCCATGCTCCTCATACAAGAACAAATGTACTTTTGCTCATCCATGCACATAAATGAGGACTCACACCAACATACAATGGAGTTGACAAATAAGGTAAACCCAGGCGGTACTGTACTGCATCCTTCAATATTGTGTGAGAGTTAACACACATGCAAAAAAAATGATTTAACAATATGAATGTTTCATTGTGAAACAGGCAATGGCGCAAGCATTCGTGGACGGAAACTCCTCAAGTGAGAGGTTGAAGGGGAAACAAGTGCTTCCAGCCGGAACAATATGTGTTCGAATGCATGTGGTATATATAGAGGTAGGAAGAATTACGGGATACAACAGCCTGAAAAATAATCTCAAGCGATAACTGTGTTTCACGAAGTTTTCACGGAGGCGATATGCAAAACGTGTTACAACGGGCGATCCCAAGGGACAGGATGAATGAAAAGGGAATAGAGCGTGAAGATGCAGGAGGTCACAGTACACAGGTTAGAGAAATCACTTTGGTAGTGTTTCTGTTTGTTTCAATTGTGTATTTATTCAATAGTTGGTGGAATCATGTATGCAGGTCAGTGTAGCCAATGTTGCACACATAAACCGAGAAGCACCTCCGAGAGCCAAGCCAAAAGAGCGGAGCATACCGGAAACTAGGAAGAAAGATATCTCACTTGGAGCCGGGGGTCCGAAAAAAGGAACAAGGAGATGTGGTTCATGTGGGTACTATGCAACACATAACTCGAGAACATGCCTCAAACCGACGCATAACAAAGAGCGCCTGGAGGATGCAGAACAGGACAAGAGGCAAGCCACTAAGAGCACAGAACAGGAACAGTGCCATCCACTATGGTAGTGTAGGAGAAGAGCATAACGTACCGCGGTCGACAGGAGACAAAGAACTTCCAACGGACAAATATATCAGTATTGATTCGGACAGTGATGATGATGAATTCAACGATATGGATGCGGAGGATTGAGGAGGGGTTATGCAAGTAGGGGTTATGCAAGTAGGTCATATAGTAAGGTTTTTTATTACAGTTTGAGATTTCTTTAGTGATCGAGTGTGCTTGTAAACTAATAGGTTATTCTGCAAACCTTTATCCCCATTCTTCACATTGGGGCAGAACCAGCTCTCCATGTTAGTGCACAACGATCATTTAACGTTAGTTGTCTTGAGATGTAAAAATGCATATTAATTCAAGCAAAATTGTCTCCATTCAGATTGGTTGCTAATAAAATTACTGCTATTTAAATTCTTGAGACGCACAAGGTGACGCGCAAGTGTAGATAGTTCAATTTTTAATCTGAACATAAGCTGCTGCTTGAGATTGTAAAGAACGTGGTTCTTGTGTCATATGTGTTGGATTAAATGGGCCTTGGGCCATTTAGTCTCAATTAATTCTAAGAATTAAAAGGTCCACAAATAAATGCTAGGGATTCAATCCCGCATTGAAAGTTAATGAGAATCTTAACCAAGTTAAAGGGTGGACCAACGGTGGACCACTTGTGAAGTTGGTAAAAGGAGAAGGGCGTGCCACACGCGCGCTCGCTCGCCGCGCCCGAGGCGAGGCGTGTCGTGTCACCTTGATTACAACGGTTCATCGGTAACTCGTCTCCTCCCCGCCATTATTATGGTGGTCGGCGGCGTCCGGGTTCATTCCCCTCTCCTCTCCCACACCCGGTACTCCTCGCTTAGAGACCTCTCTCTTCTCCCTCTCGTGTTGCTCCTCCCCGCCATTCCCAACGCAAGCTTTGACCTCTCTCTTCTCCCTCTCGTGTTGCTCCTCCCTCGCCATTCCCAACGCAAGCTTTGCACGCACACCGCTTGCGTGAGCGCTGCCTCCGAACCTCGTCCGCCTAGTGATCCCGCTCGGGATAGGCGGGCGATAAGGTTTTTGGGGAGCGTACCCGTACGCGCTCGCTCGCTTCCCGCACGACTACGTCCACGTGAACGACTACTTCCCGAAGGCCGTTCGCGGGACTTCACTGCATCAACTCATCACTGCAACAACTCTGTACGGCTACATCGAACAAGGTCCCTCCACAATTAGCATGTCTAATCCAAGGGATAACGGCGCACTGGTTGACTCCGTCAACCGTCCCGCCTTTGGGTACATACTAAATCTCTTGTGTGTATTTGTGTTGTTCAAGTTCTATTTGAGTTTTAACTTGAACACTCGCACATGCTCTGCTCTCACGGGATCACTCATAATTGTCATGAACTTGTTAATAATTTCTGGAAGTAAAATGCACCGAAAATTGCCTAATTTTCTAACAATCCAAAAACCTTATATTGTTGATAGGCTTTCGGTAACTAGTTTTGCCGCATCGCTCAAACCAAATGTTTTCGATGGTTCAAATTACAAGCGTTGGAAGCAAAGGGTTACGTATTGGTTGACGCCGATGAGCATCATGCATGTCATACGGGGAAGCCCGAACAGTTTTCTCCGGAGGAGGAGAAGGCTTTCGGGGCAGCCGATAACCCGTTTCGTGGTGCCATCTTGAGTGTTCTCACCGAAAACCTTGTGGACACGTACCTTCCGTCGCCAAGTGGCAAAGAAATTTGGGATGCGCTTGAGGCTAAGTTTGGAGTTTCTGATGCTGGTGGTGAGTTGTATGTCATGGAACAGCTCTATGACTACAAAATGGTTGAAGACCGTTCTGTAGTAGAGCAAGCCCATGAAATTCAGGCGCTAGCTAGAGATCTTGAGAACTATAGCAAGGATGCACCATGTAAGTTGCCTGACAAGTTTGTGGCTGGAGGTATTATCTCCAAGTTACCACCCTCTTGGAAGGACTTTGCAACCTCTCTGAAACACAAGAGGCAAGAGTTTGTTGTTGTCGATCTTATTGGCACTCTTGATGTTGAAGAGAAGGCGAGAGCAAAGGACAAGACACATGGTAAAGGGATTGCTGGGTCTTCTAGTGCCAACTTGGTGCAGAAGAAGAACCACAATGCATTCAAAAAGAAGAACAAGCCGCATCAGAACCAATCAAAGGCTAAGCAGATGGCTCAGTTCAAGCAGAAGAAGCCGCCAACTGGGAAGTGCTACTGCTGTGGTAGCACGGAACACTTTGCTGCAAAGTCCGGATCGCAAGGATAAGAAAGATAGCAAGAGTGCCAACATGGTTATTAGTGAGACTGGTGGAACGTCGGGGTACGGTAATCTTTTACCTACAGTTCTTTCAGTATGTCATTCACCTGATTGGTGAATCGACACTGGTGCTAATATTCATGTTTGTGCTGACATTTCCTTGTTTTCCTCTTACCAAGCGGGCGGAACTTCCTCCTTGTTGATGGGAAACGGATCTCATGCGCGTGTTCTTCGTGTTGGTTCGGTCGATCCGAAGCTTACTTCGGGAAAGATCGTTTGCTTGAAGAACGTGCAGCATGTCCCTACTATCAAGAAGAACTTAGTCAGCGGGTCTCTTCTATGTAGAGACGGTTTTAAATTAGTCTTTGAATCCAATAAATGTGTAATTTCTAAGTTTGGAAGTTTTATTGGAAAATGTTATGATAGCGGAGGCTTGTTCCGCTTTTCTTTGTCATATGATTGTAATAAAGTTGTGAACCATGTTTCAAACGTTAATGATGAGTCTAATGTCTGGCATTCGCGACTTTGTCATGTTAATTTTAGTTGTATGATGCAAACTTGAGTTTAATTCCGAAATTTACCTTAGTCAAAAATTCTAAATGCCATGTGTGCGTTGAATCAAAACAACCTCGCAAGCCTCATTTTTCGGCTGACGCGAGAAACTTGGCACCTCTAGAATTAATTTATTCCGACTTATGCGAGATGAATGGTGTGTTGACGAAAGGTGGTAAAAAGTATTTCATGACTCTAATAGACGATTGTACTAGATTTTGCTATATCTATTTGTTGAAATCTAAAGATGAAGCATTACAATATTTTAAAATCTATAAAGTCTGAAGTAGAAAACCAACTTGAGAGAAAGATCAAAAGAATTAGGTCGATCATGGTGGAGAGTACTTTTCTAATGTTTTCACCGCGTTCGTGAGGAACACCGAATAATTCATGAGAGGACGCCTCCCTACTCACCTCAATCAAACGGGGTAGCCGAAAGAAAGAACCGCACTCTAATTGATTTAGTTAACGCCATGTTAGACATAGCGGGACTTTCCAAGGAATGGTGGGGTGAGGCTATATTGATCGCATGTCATGTCCCGAATCGTGTTCCCATAAAGAACAAAGAGATAACACCATTCGAGGAATGGGAAAAGAAAATGCTAACTCTTTCATACTTACAGACTTGGGGATGTTTGGCCAAAGTGAATGTGCCTATAACCAAGAAACGTAAACTAGGACCTAAAACTGTCGATAGTATCTTTCTTGGTTATGCTCTACACAATGTGGGTTATAGGTTTTTAATAGTAAAGTCCGAAGTACCCGATATGCATGTTGGCACCATCATGGAATCCGAGACGCTACATTTTTTGAGGACTTTTTTCCTATGAAAGATGTAAATAGCACATCTAGTCATGAATTGTCTATTAATAATGAACCTAAAGAACTTGTTGTTTTGATAGAACACAATGAACAACCACATGAGGAAAATCCTGAGGATGATAGCAATGAAGCTCTTAGAAAGAGCAAGAGACAGAGGATTGCAAAGTCCTTTGGTGATGATTTCATTGTGTACCTCGTGGATGATACTCCTAGAACCATTGAAGAGGCATATTCTTCTCCAGATGCTGACTATTGGAAGGAAGCAGTTCAGAGTGAGATGGATTCTATTATGTCTAATGGTACTTGGGAGGTCGTGGAGCGTCCCTATGGGTGCAAACCTATAGGATGCAAGTGGGTGTTCAAGAAAAAGCTTAGGCCCGATGGTACTATTGATAAGTACAAGGCAAGGGTGGTGGCTAAAGGCTATACTCGTAAAGAAGGAGAAGACTTTTTCGATACATACTCACCGGTTGCCCGATTGACCACTATTCGAGTACTACTTTCCTTGGCGACTTCCCATGGTCTTATCGTTCACCGGATGAACGTTAAGACAGCCTTTCCTAAATGGAGAGAGGAGGAGATCTATATGGATCACCGGACGGATTCGTAGTAAAAGGTCAAGAAGGGATGGTGTGTAGATTGGTAAAGTCTTTGTATGGTCTTAAGCAAGCTCCTAAGCAATGGCATGAGAAGTTCGACAAAACTTTAACGTCGGCTTGCTTTGTTGTGAACGAAGCCGACAAATGTGTGTACTATCGCTATGGTGGGGGCGAAGGAGTGATCCCATGTTTGTATGTAGATGACATACCGATATTTGGGACAAGCCTTAATGCGATTAAGGAAGTGAAATAATTCTTGTCTCAAAGTTTCGAGATGAAAGATTTGGGAGAGGTCGATGTGATTCTAAACATTAAACTAGTGAGAGAAGGTGATGGTGGGGTTGCTCTTACACAATCTCATTATGTGGAGAAAATCTTGAGTCGTTTTGGCTATAACGACCGCAAGCCACCTCCAACACCTTGTGATGCTAGTAAAATGTTGCGGAAAAACAAAAGAATAATGAGAGATCAGCTGAGGTACTCCCAAATCATTGGTTCACTAATGTACCTAGCTAGCGCTACTAGACCCGACATCGCATATGTTGTAAGCAAACTGAGTCGATTCTTGTCTAACCCGGGAGATGCTCATTGGGAAGCTCTTGAACGGGTAATGCGCTATCTGAAAGGTGCAGTGGACTATGCGATTCACTATACTGGGTATCCTAGGGTACTAGAGGGTTATAGTGATTCGAATTGGATCTCTGATGCAGATGAGATTAAAGCCACAAGTGGATATGTGTTTACACTTGGAGGTGGCGTTGTCTCCGGAAGTCTTGCAAGCGAGACCATCTTAACGAGGTCAACTATGGAGGCGGAACTCACCGCATTAGACACCGCCACGATTGAGGCCGAATGGCTTCGTGAACTCCTTATGGATTTGCCGGTAGTTGAAAAGCCGATACCGGCAATCCTCATGAACCGTGATAATCAAACAGGTGATTGTCAAGGTGAACAATTCAAAGGACAATATGAAGTCATCTAGGCATGTAAAGAGGCGGCTGAAATCGTCGGGGAAAATGAGAAACTCCGGAGTGATAGCCTTGGACTACATCCAAACGGCTAAGAATCGCGCGAGATCAATTCACAAAGGGTCTTTCACGTAATGTGATAGACAATGCATCCAGGGAATTGGGCTTGAGACCGTCGGTGTTATTCAAGAGTGGTAACTCGTCCTATGTGATCGGAGATCCCGTGAATTAGGATAGTGAAACAAACTATCGTTTAACAAAGAGAAGAGAACCTCTCGTAAAGGGCTCATTCCAAAGAGAGATGTATTTCTCTTCTAAAATCTGTATGGCAGGTTGGTGAAAAACCTTAATGTGATCCGAGTGGCTCAATAAGGAGCAAAGATGTTGGCCTACAGAACATCTTAAAGGATTGCACCTATATGGGTCTGATTGCTAGTCACAATCTATGAGATAGGGTAATCTCTAAACACCCATGAAAGGCACGGAGTATGACTTATACGCTCCAACCCGAGGGGATGCTTATAGCAGCCTAGTACTGGCAAGGGGCTCTAGTCAAACTTGTTTGCACGAAACTGCCAATTCAAGGCATAGTCCATTGGTCAGTTGCGAATGAGTGTAGCTTTTGCCTCAGGTGGATGTTCAACTTAACAGTCTCCACCATAAAGTCAGTATATCAAAACAAGAGCTGAGAAGAGGACATTTCTTTGTGTACCTTGAAATTCTTGGTGGGGATTGTTGGATTAATTGGGCCTTGGGCCATTTAGTCTCAATTAATTCTAAGAATTAAAAGGTCCACAAATAAATGCTAGGGATTCAATCCCGCATTGAAAGTCAATGAGAATCTTAACCAACTTAAAGGGTGGACCAACGGTGGACCACTTGTGAAGTTGGTAAAAGGAGAAGGGCGTGTCACACGCGCGCGCGCTCGCCTCGCCGCGACGGGCCGTGGCCGAGGCGAGGCGAGGCGAGGCGAGGCGTGTCGTGTCGTGTCGTGTCGTGTCGTGACGAGACCGAGACCGAGACCGTGACCGTGACCGAGACCGAGACCATGTCGGTCATTGATGTCAATCATAATCTCCTGTATTAAAACGACCGTTACTGGTAACTGATGACCTTGATTACAACGGTTACTGATAACTGTCGCTTAATGAGAATTATGGTGGTCAACGACGTCCCGCATTCATTCCCCTCTCCTCTCCTCTGCGCCTATATAAGAGGACTCCCTCCTCGGCACGTATGCACATTCTCACACCCGGGTACTCCCTCTAGGAGACCTCTCTCTTCTCCCTCTCGTGTTGTCGCTCCCCTCGCCATTCCTAACGCAAGCTTTGCGCGCACACTGCTTGCGTGAGCAGTTGCCTCCGAACCTCGTTTGCCTAGTGATCCCGCTCAGGATAGGCGGGAGATAAGGTTTTTGGGGAGCGTACCCGTACGCGCCTGCTCGCTTCCCAGTACGACTACGTCCTCGTCCTCGTGAACGACTACTTCCAGTACGACTACGTCCTCGTCCACGTGAACGACTACTTTCAGTACGACTACGTCCTCGTGAACGACTACTTCCCGAAGGCCGTTCGTGGGACTTCACCGCAACGACTCGTACGGGTATATCGAACAAGGTCCCTCCATGATTAGCATGTCTAATCCAAGGGATAACGGCGCACCGGTTGACTCCGTCAACCGTCCCGCCTTTGGGTACATACTAAATCTCTTGTGTGTATTTGTGTTGTTCAAGTTCTATTTGAGTTTTAACTTGAACACTCGCACCTTTTGCTGCTCTCTCACGGGATCACTCATAATTGTCATGAACTTGTTAATAATTTCTGGAAGTAAAATGCACCGAAAATTGCCTAATTTTCTAACAATATGACAACAATAGTTGCTGACAGCATTAATTTGCTTATCGATCTATTGATTGAGGAAGAGGGGTGATTTTTAATTCATTTTGAAAGGATGGCATGATTTGGTCAATCAAATGATGTCGAATGGTGATTAGATTGTATCGCTCGGCCATTTTTTATTAACTACTTGGTACCCAGAACACCATCAGTGTTCCAAATTTAGTGACTTGTGCAGTTGTGCTGATCATAGCTGTTTAGTGTGTATGTTCAGTGATTTGCCACCATATAGTGAAATTTCAATTAAGTGTGTAGTAAATGGGCGATAGCTACTGCCCACTGTATGTTGGCGTGGATGGCTGTAGCGCCACCCATGGACATTCCATAACACCTGAAGTGGGTTGCAAATCAGGGCTTGATTTTCATCACTGTGCAAAATCCTAATGAAACTTGCACAGCAGGTAGCCAAGCTCAATTATATGTATCGATCCAATTTTACAATTTGTTGTGGTAGCTTCACAACTTAAAGAATTAATAGTACAATTTACAAGGTACTAAGAAGAGAAAAAATGCTAATAAAAAAAGGGGTGGTGATCATCTAGGCGGAACTGAAGGATTTCGTCTGGTAGCGTCGTAGCCTTGTTCGCTGCATGAAAAGTGAGGTAGTACAAGGCCTAAGCTCGCATCTCTTTTGGTTGATCCTGAATAAAATGAGACACAACCAGGGTAAGTGAGTTTGATCACTAAAAGGAATTGCTAGGGGAAAGACTTACAACAGCAATGCAAGTCCGTAGTGATCCATGACCAGCACCATCGTAGAATTTGAGGAACTTCATGGAAAAGAACGGACTGGTTTATTTAGCTGTTATACGGTAGTATTCAAAGGTCGTATGAGTAGTATAAGGGTATTATCGAAAATGTAAAATGATATTGTTGTAATATTGGAAATGAAATATATGAAATGTTTTGAATAGTTTAAGGGGGCAACGGGGAATTTTTTTCCAAATAGTATATATCTATTAAATTACCATTTTACCCATAGAGAAAAACCGATAATACGACCGTACGACCGTTAGGTCGTATTGTGTACCGTAAAAAACCTCTTACCGGGACATGTCTCCAATTCTTGAATAATTTGAATTTGAGAGGTGCAGCATTGGACAAAGCACCACTTAGTCGGTGAATGATTTTCTTCTCCAATTCGGAATGATGCTTGTCCCAGTTCTCACACTCATGGGTATGGTGCATTGGGTCGACCACATCAATCCGTGTTGGATCAAAGTTGACGCAATATACAGACCAATGATGATGATGAAGAACTGGCAGAAGAATCTGCATAATGTGATACATATTAATGTGCTTCGTGAAACCATAAACCATTGGACTTTCAAGGGATGAGGAAAACGTACTAATATGAGAGAACCAGCAACAACACGGAAAGTAAGTTGAAGTAGCATTACATTGATAAATATTACATAATATAACATGGACAATGAGACACGTGGGTAAGTCCACAAAAATGATGCGGAAGATAAAAGAAAAAGGAACATAGAAACATTATAAAAAGAACAGGAACGTCCACTCAACATTTACAATTGACTGTAAAGAACAGAAATGCGTGTGAGGGATTAAAAGTAGGAAATAATGAAAAATGACTTGTTGTAGTCAAACAGGTTGGCAGTAAACGACATACTAAGAGGTCAGTGTCAAGAAATATTCTGTAGCCATGGCATTCTGGTCTGATATAGTAATCATCGTAACTTAGGCAATTGACAAATGCTGTCATAAATTTTGAGTCCGGAAATGAACCATCGGCAAAGGATCGTGCAATCATCTCACCGGTGAAGTGTATGCTACCAAACTGGATCACCGTAGCGCTGCATAGAATGCAATCATCAAAGGGAAAATGGTATGTTTCACAATATGACTGTAAAAAAATAACACGAACAAACCTTCTGACCAAGGAGTCATGGTGGTCCAACAGACTCATTGATGCATCCACATTGGTGTTATAAACGATGGTGAAAATGACGAGAAGTAAAAAGATCAAACCACAAGGAGACACGAGATTTAACGTGGACAACCCTCTCAACACGAGAGGGAAAAATCACGGGCACCAGGCAGAAGCAACTTCACTATGATCGGGGTCCGGTTACAAACGCGAACGGCGGCAGCTTACAAGAAGTAGAATGAATCATTCTTCAATGGAAAAACCCTAACAGTTTAAATGACCCGTATCATACCGTGGGGGGGGGGGGGGGGGGGGCTCCCCGCTACGCTTCGTCGAGGTTAGCCTCGCCTTTTTGCAACGAATTTTGATCATCAATCAACAAACTCCACCTTGAAACAAATTCCTTCTTGTAGCATCATAAGGAACCTTCATCCTGAACACATCACAAGAAAACAAAAAACTCCTGGTGCCAAACAGCCTCTTGGGCTAATTAATAATACCAACTAAGCTTGAGCTAAGCTCAAACTTAGCAACAGGAACTAGCTTTGTCAACATATCAGCTGGATTATTATGAGTGCTTATCTTGCATACATTTATCTTACCCTTTTCGATCTCATCGTACTTGATCTCAATGTGCTTTGTCCTAGCATGGAACATCTGTTCTTTAGTAAGATAAATTGCACTTTGACTATCAGAAAACAGGTTAATGCAAGAATTGTCACACCCGTTTTTCCAAAGAAAACCAAGTGCAAACCTATATGCATGCCAGGATCAATTTCCATGCATATAGTTGACATAAGTGAATATAGGGAAACAATATCACGTAAGAAAAAGGGAGATTATCGAGGTTTACGCTTAATCTCGGGAACGAAGACACCAAACACCACAAGCCCCATGACCGGGGGTTGCGTACGCCTAGAACCAGCAACACCTTCACAAGACTTCGAGTAGCTTCCTCCTTCGAGCAACATTTTATAGCAAGGGTGAGCACTTGTCGTACTCAGCAAGTGTGGGGAAAAGAATGAATGCAAAGGCTTTATAGTGGACGGGGTGGCTATAAGCATTTAGCATTTTAGTTGATCAAGTTTTATTAGCACCTAATTACTAATAAAGTATAAGTTTATACCAACCCACAATTAAGCATAAAGATAAGAGAAACACCATAAGCACATGGCAAGGATAACCATAACACATATCACCATTTAAGTCCATCTTCATGTTCAATTAATCATGTGAGGGTCCAGGCCGCTCTTGACCGTGAGCACGGCTAATCGATTAGTTTAACACTCTGCAGAGGTTGTACACTTTCACCACAAGCAGCGTAAAAGCTCCGAAGAACTTTGGACCCAACCATGCGATGCCGGTGTGTGCACCATACCACACTACCGAGGTGTGGTTGCATAGGGACGCTACATGGCCTTTACAAAGGTTCTCCATCAAGTAGTGACCCACAAGGTCCGGATCAGTTAGCAAGGTATAAAGTCCCCTAGCAGGTCGATACCCCACCATAAAAGAATAACTCACCCAACCCCCCGCTAGAGCGAGTCCATACCCCGCAAGACCGCCGATCCCTTGTCCTTATCGTGTAAGATCACCACAAGCTAAAGTTCCTAATTATTCAGCCAAGACCATTGCCCATTAGTTCTTGTGGTTGTACTCGTTTTCCGGGTGGTTCTCCATGTTCCGATTAATGCACGTTGATCTTGTATATTAAACATCACATAAAGGAACATAGAGCATAAAATGATAACCATGTTGATTATTACCAACCCAATTGAGCAAACTAAGCAATAGCTACCATCATGATTAATTAAAACCGAGTTTAAGATAATGGTCAAAAGAGGCTAGTCATCCTTAACAGAACCCATCAAAGTTAATGCAAAGCAATGCAAAGTGATTAATAAAGTTATTGGGACAAAAGATCAAGGACACACTTGCCTTTAACCAAAGAGTAGTTGCTCGAATCTTCACCTTCACACTCTTCCAAGCTCTCGAACCACGTTCATTCTAAGCGCATCAATCATTGGGCACAAACATGCAAAGCAAACACACGAGTACAACTAAGAACAAAGCACCAATCAAATCAAAGCTTTAAAAGAACGCACTAAAGGATAGGCTTGATTGGATGGGTCACTAAAGAACACAAAGTGCTTGGAAGGGAAAGGCTTGGTTAACTTTGAGGAGATGGTCGCGGAAGATTGAGCAAGGACCGGAATGATCACACTGAGATAGAGCTCAATTCTATTGGTTACGCAAGAAACGTTGAAACAGAACTAAGCTTGAAACTATCGCGAGATCATTATCAAACAACAAGAAACTACGCTTGGCATATTTTAATTAAGAAATCATGTGAAAGAATATTTCAGAGAAATACTCTATGTTACTATTAAACAAGTTACATTTAATTAAAGAAATCGCGATAAACCTAATCATATTTTATTTACAACATTCGAGTAGAAGTTATGTCAAGTTAACAATTACTTTAGAAAGGTAAAGCAAGTATAAGACATCTAGGCGAGTAACTTTATGTCACGTGTTCAACTAAACATATTTAATATTGAAAAGGCGAGCTTATGATGTCATTAGGCATATTAACTTTATTATGAAAACCGATGTTTAACTCTAGCATCTTTTATTTATAAAAACTAGTTATGAATAGGGATTAACCAATTACATCATAATTAAAGAAAACCGGATTATAACCTAATCACTTTTTATTTATAAAAGCATTGGAATAACAATTAGTCGGGATTAACATGCATCTTTGATGTTAAAACAAGTAATGGGTGATACACATGCTAACGTACGTCTTACGTGAAACGAACTAGACGGGTAGCAACGAACTGAACAAAAGGTAAGCTAGACTAGTTGGTAAAGGAACCGATAACAAGATTAGCTCTAAAGACAGTATAGCCGCAAAGGATTGGGCATAAGAACATAGCTGATTCATGAAGAGACACCCTAACTGAGATAGGATAGGCATGAACTAGGTATTGATGAACGAGATACTAAGAGAAACATGAAATAATCATGGTAGAATTACTTGATAAAGAAATAAGAATAGAAACTCTAAGATATCTACTTGGATCACCAAAGCACACAAACCGTGCTTAAAAGGGGAAGGGTCTGAATAGCTGGACATGGTTTGAGCTTGAGCTAACACTAAAAAGATTTAGAACTTCGAATGAACTTGATCAAAGGAGATACTGAGGTAAAGAACGTCTAACGATTGATTTGCACATATATGTGAGCGATCAAGCTTTGAGCTAGGTTTATTTTAATTAACAAAATATATGTAAGGATATTTCACAAAGAAAATACCCCATGTTGGAATTTAAGTAATTAAGCTTTATTTTCAAAACCGGTGTAAAGATCTAGTCAAGTTTTATTTATAAAGATTCATATATGAATTAATCAATTAAATATTTAATTTAGAAAACTAGACTATAGGAACAATCTAAACGAAACTTTGTAATTCGAGTAGATCATATTATTATTAAAAACATTATAATATTGGCATTAATCAAATTAATATTTATTATAAAAGCCGATGTAAAAGCTTAATCCAATTTTAATTAGAAAAGATGAATTAACTATTAAACAAATTAACATTTGGTTTACGAAAACCGAGATAAAGATCTAATTAACTTTTATGTGCAAAAACATGTGATAGAAACATTAATCAAATTAAATTTGCTTATAAAAACGATATATAGATCTATTTTGCTTTTATTTATAAAAGACGTGTATAATTAGTCATTAATCAAAATTAATATTAAATTTATTTTCAGAAAACAAAACATGGTGAAAACACTCCACGAACGCGTGCTTTACATTATTATGGACCTAACGAAACTTGAACGGATTAAATCGGAGCTAAAACAAGAAAGATATGGCTCTTTAAAGATCTGAGGACCTAGATGTGATTAACTATAGATCTCAGGGGGTAGCAGAGGAACTTTGCAATACACACTGAATAGTGCTCGCAAAAAGGTAAAAGATCGGGGTTAGATCTGATAAAAGGCATGGGTTGGATCTGGGTGGAAGAATCTAATAGATCTAGGGGTTAAACTATGAAAAGCACAAGACACACAACCTAGTCTAGGAATAGCAGGGAACTACAGGGGTTTCTTTACAAAAGAGTTCATCTTCTTCCTTGTGTTCAACAAGCGAGGGAAGAGGGGCTCCCGGCGGCTCGGGCCAACGATGGCGCCGGCGTCCCGGCCGTCTTCCGGCTCGGCCGAGGTGAGGAATCGAGAGAGGAGGCGAAGGGGATCTAGTGGGGGCGCTCACCGCGACGAGGCGGAGGACGCGAGGCGGCCGGAAGATGGCCGGCGGCGACGTCGATGGCCGGTCCGGGCCTCAGGTGCGGCGGTGCTTTTGTGGACCCCCAACGACGAGGAGCGGTGCAACATGCGCGGCTCGGCCCCCCGAGCTCTCGGTGGCGTCGCTCCGATGGTCAACGGGGGCCGGCGAGGCGGGGACCGCAAACCGGCGGCGGCGTGCTTGACTCCGGCGGCGGCGGTTCGGCCGCCACGGCGGCGGCGCGCGCGCACGGGCGCGGCGCGGGCTCGCGGGCGCGCGCGCGCGCGCGGTGCCTTTATAGGGGCGCGGGCGCGAGAGACCGGGGGTGCTCACGCCCCAAGCGGCGGCGCGGTCCGCTGTCTCCCGGCCCCGGCACGCCATGGCCATGGCGCCGGCCCGGATGGGCTTTGGCGGGCGCGTCGGGCCGGGCCGGAGCGGACCGGGTTGGGCTCGCGAAGAGGGTGGCGGGTTGGGCTAAAGAAAAGGCCGGGTGAAGGGTGAGCGGCCCGGAAACTTTAGGGAGCTTGAGCGGACTTGCGAGGAATTTAAGGGGGCAATGGAGGCACTAATAGGCGGGGGCGGGGCGGACGGGGGCCGGGGGCGGGGGCGGAGGGGCCTCGCGGGCGGGTCGCGCAAACCGTGTGCATAAGCGGCCGGCCGAGAGATGAGGGGGCACGGGAGGACTTCCTCGCGGTCGGGCTTGGCCCAATAGAAACAAAGGTTTATTTATTTTCCGAATTTAATTTTCGCAGCGAAAACAATTCCAGGAAAACCAAGAAATTGTTTAAAGGCACTAAAAATACTCCGAAAATCACAAAAAATTCCAGGAAAATTCCCGAGCTAGATTTGAGCATGAACAATCCAAATAAAGTATTTGGTGCTCATGAAAAAGATTTTGGAGCCTTCTAATAAATAGAAATAGCTCAATAAAAATGAGAATAAATTCCGTAAAAATCCGGAAAATTCTCGGGAGGGTTTGGACAGCTCCTAAACGCATTTTTGCAACCTTTAGCACTCAAGAAGCACCAAGATGCAACGGCATGAATGCAACACTCACAACTTTTTATTTGATTCCGAAAATCAAACAAGGATTTTTCCTATACTATATTTCCGTAAAGAAAATAAATGTTGGTAAAATTTTTAAAATTATGAGAAAATTATTATTTAATTATTCTTTCTATTCACATCCCGAAATTGGGAATTTCGGGGTGTGACAACTCTACCCCCCTTAAAAGGAATCTCGTCCCGAGATTCGAGAAAGGTTAGCAAGAACAAGGACTCATGGGGGTATTATTGAAGGCTTATCAACTTTCTTCCTATCGACCTTCCTTGCACAAGCACACCGAACATGCTCTTCTATATAGTCCGGTCCCACTTATAATTTATCCATTCTTCTATCACTATGATTTCTCCATTCTTCGCGTTGCTCCATCATAGTCCTTGGTAGATCAACTTGTGCATCAGGATTCTTTTTGATAGGAGTGACATATATAGGTTGAACAATCTTAGGCTGGGGTTTGTCAGAACCAAGTTTAGTACCATTATCTGCCCCTAGATGTGATAACTTCTTCTCTCGTCTCATTCTACGATTTTGTTCATTAGATCGCTTGCATCTACCAGGTTTGTATTCCTTCCAAGTGATAATCCAATCATCAAGGTTTAGGGTCTGAGTATGTCCTCCAACTTGAGAATCTTCTTCTTGAGTTGGGTTTTGTGTGGACAACATCTTCTGCTTATTGATATCTATAGGGTTATGTTGGCGAGCGCTTCGCTGTCACAAGACTAGCTTCCTTCGGGGGACATGAAAGACCATGGTGCTCACCACACGGACACATTTCTGGAGCCTTGTTAACCTCATGTTATTCCTCCATTGTTAGTTTCAGTGCTTCATGCTTCTTCTTCTTTCTTTGATTATTCCATGCTTCAGCAACTTGCCTCTTCACCGACCAATGGGAACTCGTCTTTAGCCATCTCATTACGAAAGTAGGTTGTGCTAGGCTGCATCCTTCCTTGTAAGACTTGAGTCGGCATAACTGGTAGCTTCTCTTTATCAAATGGTGGAGGAGTCATGTTTTGATAGTTATCATTGGTGACAGTATTGTGGGCTTTAGGGAGTGAAGCTTGCTTTGTAACGGACTGATGAATCTTAACCATGGTTTGGGCCATTGCTTGCAAAAACAGAGTTTGTGCAGCGACATACTCCAACATCTTGCGTTCCCATGATGAGGTTGCAAAAGGAATGTTGATGTTGCCTTCATTATCTTTATCTTCATGATTTGTGTTGGAGCTCTCCATCTGATTGGGTATTTGTGATAGGATCGAGGAGATAGATCGAAGAGTGTAGAGAGAGAATGGAAAGAGCAAGGAGGTGGGAGATACAAAAGAAGAACCCAACTAAACAACCGATGTTATTGCCGATATAAGATCCACAACACACCAACACTCACTTCAAAGAACCAACACAAACAATGTCATAAAACCAAGCATCATCATGCAAGCACTCGATTCCACCAACCAAGGCATAGCGAAGGAAACGAACTACACGTTGTTAATAAAGTCGAGGGTATCCTACTAATGGATCAGATGTAACTCCCAGCAAGGGTATCCATAAACAATGGATTTTTCCCAAATCAAGGAGTACGAAATTATGAGTTCATCCCAACTGGAATCACCTGAACCGGAGGTTTAGAACTCGGGATATGAATTAAACAAGATGTCTATGTCAGCAGTGTTGACAGATTCGGAAACCTCCAAAGTTTCGGGCATAACTCTCTGTATATACAACCAAAATTGATGAATTTTGGACAGAGTGAATCTTATGAAATTCCTGAACTACTCCGATTGGATTTACCTCAATCGGAGGTCCATAGCCCGAGATACAGAATATTGAAGGTAACTAGGTCAGCAGAGTTTCCAGATTCTTGATAGTTCCAATGTTTCGGGCATAGCTCCTGGAATATATACTGGATGGGTCTGAATTTTTGATAGAAATTCACTTATGGAATTTAGGAACTAACCCAACTGGTTTCATGTCAATCGGAGTTCTGTAGCTTGAGAAAGAATTAAAACAGTGCTGATGTGTCAGAGATCTGCGCGAACAGATTCGACACCAACTTAACTGGGATGAGAATTAGGTACATGGATACATATATTTGGTGGAGATAGATACATTGGAAATAAGGGGGAGATATATATATATGTATGTATGTATGTATGTATATATTAAAAGGACATGTTGATAGGATTTCAAGGGTAACAATTCACCTTTTTTTTGATTTATTGGTGGAATTGTTTGAGAGGAGTGGAAAGGAGAGACAAGATCAAGATCAAGGGAAGAGTAAATTAACAAACAAGGGTAGGGGTCGTAATCATTTGCAAAACAATGATGTGCAAATGAAAATGTGACAGTCAAAGATGAGCTATCAAGGAGGATTGATGAAGGATATGGTTTAAGGAGCGAGAATATTCATCACGGGAGCTCAAAGGAGAGGTAGTGATGAATTTTAGATCAAAGGGAACCTTAAGAAACGACCATTACTATCTAGGCTCACGTCCTACGGTCGATACGGCTACGATACCACTCTGTCACACCCGTTTTTCCAAAGAAAACCAAGTGCAAACCTATATGCATGCCGGGATCAATTTCCATGCATATAGTTGACATAAGTGAATAACGTAAACAATATCACGTAAGAAAAAGGGAGATTATCAGAGATTTACGCTTAATCCTGGGAACGAAGACACCAAACACCACAAGCAGACGACTGGGGGTTGCGTACGCCTAGAACCAGCAACACCTTCACAAGACTTCAGAGTAGCTTCCTCCTTCTGAGCAACATTGTTTATAGCAAGGGTGAGCACTTGTCGTACTCAGCAAGTGTGGGGAAAAGAATGAATGCAAAGGCTTTATAGTGGACTGGCTATAAGCATTTAGCATTTTAGTTGATCAAGTTTTATTAGCACCTAATTACTAATAAAGTATAAGTTTATACCAACCCACAATTAAGCATAAAGATAAGAGAAACACCATAAGCACATGGCAAGGATAACCATAACACATATCACCATTTAAGTCCATCTTCAAGTTCAATTAATCATGTGAGGGTCCAAGCCGCTCTTGACCGTGAGCACGGCTAATCGATTAGTTTAACACTCGCAGAGGTTGTACACTTTCACCACAAGCAGCGTAAAAGCTCCGAAGAACTTTGGACCCAACCATGCGATGCTGCGCAGGCACCATACCACACTACCGAGGTGTGGTTGCATAGGGACGCTACATGGCCTTTACAAAGGTTCTCCATCAAGTAGTGACCCACAAGGTCCGGATCAGTTAGCAAGGTATAAAGTCCCCTAGCAGGTCGATACCCCACCATAAAAGAATAACTCACCCAACCCCCTGCTAGAACGAGTCCATACCCTGCAGTACCGCCGATCCCTTGTCCTTATCAGGTAAGATCACCACAAGCTAAAGTTCCTAATTATTCAGCCAAGACCATTTCCCATTAGTTCTTGTGGTTGTACTGTTTTCCTGGGTGGTTCTCCATGTTCCGATTAATGCACAGTGATCTTGTATATTAAACATCACATAAAGGAACATAGAGCATAAAATGATAACCATGTTGATTATTACCAACCCAGTTGAGCAAACTAAGCAATAGCTACCATCATGATTAATTAAAACCGAGTTTAAGATAATGGTCAAAAGAGGCTAGTCATCCTTAACAGAACCCATCAAAGTTAATGCAAAGCAATGCAAAGTGATTAATAAAGTTATTGGGACAAAAGATCAAGGACACACTTGCCTTTAACCAAAGAGTAGTTGCTCAGAATCTTCACCTTCACACTCTTCCAAGCTCTCGAACCACGTTCATTCTAAGCGCATCAATCATTGGGCACAAACATGCAAAGCAAACACACGAGTACAACTAAGAACAAAGCACCAATCAAATCAAAGCTTTAAAAGAACGCACAAAAGGATAGGCTTGATTGGATGGGTCACTAAAGAACACAAAGTGCTTGGAAGGGAAAGGCTTGGTTAACTTTGAGGAGATGGTCGCGGAAGATTGAGCAAGGACCGGAATGATCACACGCGAGATAGAGCTCAATTCTATTGGTTACGCAAGAAACGTTGAAACAGAACTAAGCTTGAAACTATCGCGAGATCATTATCAAACAACAAGAAACTACGCTTGGCATATTTTAATTAAGAAATCATGTGAAAGAATATTTCAGAGAAATACTCTATGTTACTATTAAACAAGTTACATTTAATTAAAGAAATCGCGATAAACCTAATCATATTTTATTTACAACATTCGAGTAGAAGTTATGTCAAGTTAACAATTACTTTAGAAAGGTAAAGCAAGTATAAGACATCTAGGCGAGTAACTTTATGTCACGTGTTCAACTAAACATATTTAATATTGAAAAGGCAAGGTTATGATGTCATTAGGCATATTAACTTTATTATGAAAACCGATGTTTAACTCTAGCATCTTTTATTTATAAAAACTAGTTATGAATAGGGATTAACCAATTACATCATAATTAAAGAAAACCGGATTATAACCTAATCACTTTTTATTTATAAAAGCATTGGAATAACAATTAGTCGAGATTAACATGCATCTTTGATGTTAAAACAAGTAACATGTTGATACACATGCTAACGTACAGAGTTACTCGTGAAACGAACTAGACGGGTAGCAACGAATCGAACAAAAGGTAAGCTAGACTAGTTGGTAAAGGAACCGATAACAAGATTAGCTCTAAAGACAGTATAGCCGCAAAGGATTGGGCATAAGAACATAGCCGATTCATGAAGAGACACCCTAACCGAGATAGGATAGGCATGAACTAGGTATTGATGAACGAGATACTAAGAGAAACATGAAATAATCATGGTAGGATTACTTGATAAAGAAATAAGAACGATGAAACTCTAAGATAGCTACTTGGATCACCAAAGCACACAAACCGTGCTTAAAAAGGGAAGGGTCCGAATAGCTGGACATGGTTTGAGCATGAGCTAACACTAAAAAGATTTAGAACTTCGAATGAACTTGATCAAAGGAGATACCGAGGTAAAGAACGTCTAACGATTGATTTGCACATATATGTGAGCGATCAAGCTTTGAGCTAGGTTTATTTTAATTAACAAAATATATGTAAGGATATTTCACAAAGAAAATACCCCATGTTGGAATTTAAGTAATTAAGCTTTATTTTCAAAACCGGTGTAAAGATCTAGTCAAGTTTTATTTATAAAGATTCATATATGAATTAATCAATTAAATATTTAATTTAGAAAACTAGACTATAGGAACAATCTAAACGAAACTTTGTAATTCGAGTAGATCATATTATTATTAAAAACATTATAATATTGGCATTAATCAAATTAATATTTATTATAAAAGCCGATGTAAAAGCTTAATCCAATTTTAATTAGAAAAGATGAATTAACTATTAAACAAATTAACATTTGGTTTACGAAAACCGAGATAAAGATCTAATTAACTTTTATGTGCAAAAACATGTGATAGAAACATTAATCAAATTAAATTTGCTTATAAAAACGATATATAGATCTATTTTGCTTTTATTTATAAAAGACGTGTATAATTAGTCATTAATCAAAATTAATATTAAATTTATTTTCAGAAAACAAAACATGGTGAAAACACTCCACGAACGCGTGCTTTACATTATTATGGACCTAACGAAACTTGAACGGATTAAATCGGAGCTAAAACAAGAAAGATATGGCTCTTTAAAGATGCGAGGACCTAGATGTGATTAACTATAGATCTCGGGGGTAGCAGAGGAACTTTGCAATACACACTGAATAGTGCTCGCAAAAAGGTAAAAGATCGGGGTTAGATCTGATAAAAGGCATGGGTTGGATCTGGGTGGAAGAATCTAATAGATCTAGGGGTTAAACTATGAAAAGCACAAGACACACAACCTAGTCTAGGAATAGCAGGGAACTACAGGGGTTTCTTTACAAAAGAGTTCATCTTCTTCCTTGTGTTCAACAAGCAGGGAACAGGGGCTCCTGCTGGCTCGGGCCAACGATGGCGCCGGCGTCCCGGGCTGTCTCCGGCTCGGCCGAGGTGAGGAACAGAGAGAGGAGGCGAAGGGGATCTAGTGGGGGCGCTCACCGCGACGGGCGGGACGCGGAGGCGGCCAGAAGATGGCCGGCGGCGACGTCGATGGCCGGTCGGGCCTCCGGGTGCGGCGGTGCTTTTGTGGACCCCCAACGACGAGGAGCGGTGCAACATGCGCGGCTCGGCTCCCCGAGCCCCTCTCGGTGGCGTCGCTCCGATGGTCAACGGGGCCGGCGAGGCGGGGACCCGGCAACCGGCGGCGGCGTGCTTGACTCCGGCGGCGGCGGTTCGGGCTACGCGCGGCGGCGGCGCGCGCGCACGGGGGCGCGGCGCGAGCTTGCGGGGCGCGCGCGCGCGCGCGGTGCCTTTATAGGGGCGCGGGCGCGAGAGACCAGGGTGCTCACGCCCCAAGCGGCGGCGCGGTCCGTGTCTCCCCGGCGCGGCACGCCATGGCCATGGCGCCGGGGCCGGATGGGCTTTGGCGGGCGCGCGGCCGCCGGCCGGAGCGGACCGGGTTGGGCTCGCGAAGTGGGCTGGCGGGTTGGGCTAAAGAAAAGGCCGGGTGAAGGGTGAGGGGCCTGGAAACTTTAGGGAGCTTGAGCGGACTTGCGAGGAATTTAAGGGGGCAATGGAGGCACTAATAGGCGGCCGGGACCGGCGGGGCCGGCCGGGCGGGGGGGCGGCTTCTGGGCTGCGCAAGCCGTGTGCATAACAGGCCGGCCGAGAGATGAGGGGGCACGGGAGGACTTCTGCGGTCGGGCTTGGCCCAATAGAAACAAAGGTTTATTTATTTTCCGAATTTAATTTTCATTACGAAAACAATTCCGGGAAAACCAAGAAATTGTTTAAAGGCACTAAAAATACTCCGAAAATCACAAAAAATTCCAGGAAAATTCCCCGAGCTAGATTTGAGCATGAACAATCCAAATAAAATATTTGGTGCTCATGAAAAATATTTTGGAGCCTTCTAATAAATAGAAATAGCTCAAGAAAAATGAGAATAAATTCCAGAAAAATCCGGAAAATTCTCGGGAGGGTTTGGACAACTCCTAAACGCATTTTTGAAACCTTTAGCACTCAAGAAGCACCAAGATGCAACGGCATGAGTGCAACACTCACAGCATTTTATTTGATTTAGAAAATCAAACAAGGATTTTTCCTATACTATATTTCCTGTAAAGAAAATAAATGTTGGTAAAATTTTTAAAATTATGAGAAAATTATTATTTAATTATTCTTTCTATTCACATCCCGAAATTGGGAATTTCGGGGTGTGACAAGAATCAACTCCACAAAGCTTAGCATACAATCCCTTTAGCCAAATCAACTCTTTGCATGCTTCAGCAATGGCCATGTACTCTGGCTCAGTAGTAGACAATGCAACAACAGGCTGCAAAACATCCTTCCAACTCACAGCACAACTGCCAACAGTAAACACGTAACCTGTGAGTGATCTTCGCCTGTCCAAATCACCAGCATAATTTGAATCAACATATCCAATAAGTCTCTTAGCTGTCCTGCCAAACTGCAAACAATGATCTGCCGTCCCTATGATAAAGCTGAAAATCCACTGAACTGCCCTCCAGTGTTCTTTTCCAGGATTAGACATATATACGCTAACAATACTCATAGCATAAGATACATCCGGATGAGAGCAAATCATAGCATACATCAAAGAACTAACAACACTGCAATACAGAATTTTTGACATGTATTCAATATCCTCATCTGAACTAGCACACTGCTCAACAGACAATTTAAAATGCGGTGCAATAGGAGTACTAACAGGCTGTGCATCATGCATGTTGAAACGCTGAAGGACCTTCTCAATATAAGCATGCTGACTAAGAAACAATAAACCAGCTTTTCTGTCTCTAGTAATTTCCATACCTAGAATTTTCTTAGCCGCACCAAGGTCCTTCATCTCGAACTCACTACTCAACAATCTCTTCAATGTAGTGATCTCTTTCATGCTCTTGGCAGCAATCAACATATCATCAACATATAACAACAATTATATAGGTGGTCCATTAACATGCTTGATGTAAACACAACTATCATATTTAGATCTCTTAAAGCCATGTGACAACATAAATGAATCAAACCTTTTATACCACTGACGGGGAGACTGTTTCAAACCATACAAGGATCTCTTCAACTTACAAACATAATTCTCCTTGCCAGGCACTATGAACCCCTCAGGCTGGTCCATGTATCTCCTCCTCAAGCTCTCCATGTAAAAATGCAGTTTCACATATAACTGCTCAAGCTCAAGATCATGTGCAACAACAATACTAAAGAAAGTGCGTATCGAACTGTGCTTAACAACTGGAGAGACCACATCATTATAATCAAGACTAGGAATCTGACTGAAGCCTTTAGCAACTAACCTCCCCTTATACTTTGGAGGCTCGCTAGGAGATAAACTGCCTTTCTCTTGTAGATCCACTTGCAACAAACAGGCTTCTTACCCTTAGGAAAAGGAACAACATCCGACATGCAGTTCTTCTCCAAAGATTACATCTCATCCTGCATAGCTGCAATCCACTCTCATGGCCACTGCAAGCAATGGCTTCAGAATATGTGGCTGGCTCATAATTGCTATAAACCTGTTCAGCACAACTCAAAGCATAATAAATCATGTTACACTCCTCAATAAGACGACGCGGTCGTCCACAACCCCTCTTAGACTTGCGAGTAGAAATGGGCAAATCCTCATCTAGCTGCAAAACAGGGGGTAAGTGCTGACATCATCATGAGCCTCATTATCAACGGCTTCATTTTCCTGGTCATCCACAGGAGGCTCCACCTGCACACCTGTATCATCATGCACATGTTGCTGCACCTGCACACCTTCCTCATCATCCACATGCTCCACCTGCACGCTGATATGCTGTAGCTCTTTATCAAAATTATCTGGAAGATGATCTAAGGTCAAATTGTCATAAAACATCATAGATTTATTGAAAACAACACTCCTGCTCATAAAAGTCTTTCTTGTTTTAGGATTCCATAGCTTATATCATTTAACTCCTGAAACATAACCAAGAAAAAGACATTTAATAGCTCTAGGCTCTAATTTTCCATTATCAACATGAGCGTAAGCAGTGCATCCAAAAACTTTCAATTGTGAATAATCAATGGGTGTGCCAGACCATACCTCAATAGGTGTTTTCTTATTAAGTGGGATAGAAGGCAACCTGTTTATCAAGTAGCACGCGGTGTTAGTAGCTTCAGCCCAGAAATGCTTGTTCATCTTAGCGTTGGACAACATGCAACAGGCCTTGGAGATGATGGTCCTGTTCATGCGCTCAGACACACCGTTTTGCTGAGGAGTATACGGTATGGTGTGGTGCCTGACAATGCCTTCCCCGCCCCGCAATAATCATTAAACGCAGCAGAACAAAATTCTCCACCATTATCAGTACGAAGCACCTTCACCTTTCTATCAGTTTGCCTTTCTATCATCACTTTCCAACCTTTAAATGCAGCAAAGGTATCATCTTTATTTTTGAGAAATTAAGACCATACTTTTCTAGAGTAGTCATCAATAATAGTAAGCATGTAACGAGCACCACCATAAGAAGGCTTATGAGAAGGACCCCATAAGTCAACATGTACAAGAGTACCTTTGGTGGTATGAACAGCAGTATTGAACTTTACCCTTTTATGCTTCCCGAAAATACAGTGCTCACAGAACTTCTTTCCACTCAGCGTACAACCCTTCATTAGGTTTCTCTTCATCAATTTTGCCATACCAAGTTCACTCATATGTCCAAGACGCATATGCCAAAGGTTAGTCTCACAAGGTTTATTATCAGTAACAGCAGCAGCAGCGGAAATAGAACCTACCAAACAAACAAGGGAACCTTTTGATACCTTCAAAACTCTGCCTGAACCGGAGTATTTAAATCCTTTTGAATCAAGTGTGCTGAGAGAAATCAGATTTCTGGACATCCCTGGTATGTATCTCACATTCTGCAGCATGCATGTCATGCTATCACGAGCCTTGATCTGAACTGAGCCGACACCCACAATGTCACACGGGTTGTCGTCTCCCATACGCACAACATCTCCTTTCCGCACAAGCTTAAATGAACTAATCAATCTCTGTTAGCCTCACTATTAGGTTGGCACAAACTGCGACGACGACATAAATGCTTGCTAGCACCTGCAAGCGCCGCCAACGGGTTCACACCTCTAGTAACGGGACTAGGGAACATATGGGGTAAACACACGATCACAAAACGGTCCGCAAGCGCACGAATTACCGTTGTAGCACTTCACCCGGTGGTATTCGGGTTGTCGATTTATATTTTCCCAAGGGAGGCACGACGACAAAGATGACCGAGTAAACGGTGGAGAATAACCAAGACTTGGTAAAGAGCTATAGCGGGGGATAACGAATAAAGATATTCGGGGATAACTTGACACACGCAAGGAGATCTATATAAAGACTAGAGAGGATAGCGAGCTGGGAGGACAATGAGACGAGAAAGGATCCTAACACAATCTATCTATTCTTGTCAACTCTAGGCAAAGGGATAAAGCAAAGGATAACCAAGGCAAGCTAACTCGACAAGCTCTTTGAAACGACCCGAATTTCCGCGAACGGAAACCCGACTCTCGCACCTCCGTGATAGTCCCAGGAAGAGGCTATCACGTGCAATCCCTGTCTCAAGTGGTACAAATCCATACAACACGAGAATAAAAGAAGAATTACATAATATTATTATTACAACATCAGAGTACAACTCTTCGGCACAAGCCGGGTACAAGTCCAACAGGACTGAATCAAGAAAGGTAAAACACCTACGCGGCGGATCTACATAAGCGAAGCGTCTCCAGCTCCACAGGCAAACTCGAGCATAGGACCAGCTCTAGTCTTCACACCATCGTCACAAAGTTGTGGTCGTAGACGGTCACCGAGTCCGAAATGCCGCATCTACCCGATAAGCGGGTAGGTCATGTCGCCTTCCCAACAAAGAGCAAAAGCGGTGGTTGAATCTAGTATGCATGGATAAAACCTATATTGGGGCCGTAGAAAGTTATGCATGCGGCAAAGCGGTAGCAACAATCAAGGTTTGCGAATTTGCGGCCGAGGTCCACACCTCCGGAGGTCCACACCCTCGAGGTCCACACCTCCGAGGTCCACACCTCCGGGGTCCGCACCCCTCAACAAGGATGTCCACACCAAAGCACCGAATCACAACCACGATCCGGCTCCCATCTCTCATCCGCGATGTGGGGCCCACCGCTCCTATCCCCACATCTCAACGGCCACGGGCCGGCTCACACACTCGGGGGGAGAGAAGAAGCACAAGAAAAGAGTCTAGCCGGGTGAGAGATCGAGGACCGTCCATAACCAGGTGGACACGGACTATAGCTATAGGTTTAACACTGCGAGAGGTTGTACAACCGTACCCGCCCGAATAGGGCCGGATGGTAGCGAACCACCCGAAACCCTACCATACGGCCGGAGTCCAAGTAAGTGGATAGTACCCTCCTGCGTCTCCGAGTCCGGCGCGGCCCCCGCCGTAGAGCTCATAGCGCCGGCGAGGGGTCCCTCGAAGCCGTGGAACCCTTCCCGGCCTCGCCGGAGCGAAGTCTTCTAAGGAGGAAGGAGCCGTCTCCCGACACGATCACACCGATCCGCCTACGGGAGGGGTGCTATCCACTACGAGTCTCACCCCGCACCCCCCGCCCAATACAAGGCGGGCGGTTTGTACGGTAAAAGTCCACCGAAGCAAGGTCAGGCGACGATCGGTCCTTAAGGGCCGAGAGCGAGCACTCACCATCTCCATCCCGACCGACACACCGCTCGGGCGAGAGGCCGATCGCATCTCCCCGAGGTAGGCGTTCACTAGTAACCAAACGGCTCGCTCCCGCCGTAACACATCAAGGAAGAACACACCCGAAATCACGCTAGAAAAAACCGAGATCTCCCACATCTCGGTCCAAACCCGAGAGAACCATCCATAATCAAGCAACAAAAGTATGGATAGTTGGTATATGGGACTAGCTAGGGGTCTGTAGCTAGTCCCGAGGTAGGTAAAGCAAGGAAATAGGATATATCAAATATCAAGGCAAGGCTAATCAAATGGCTATGCAATCCATCAAATCAAGTAACATAAATATAGCACTAGCAACTAATAGCATGCATGGGTTCTACATGGTTGGGAGTGACATGACACCGCGCGGTAGTCGTCGTAGAGTAGTAGAGGTTGAGCGTCCTTTCGGGCAAAGTCGGGGTGGTCGCGTCTCCTTAGTCGTCGCAGCTCGGGTCTTCAACACGAACACAAGCCTACACGAGATGCGACGTGGAAATAAATAACGTGCATTCATCTAATGCAAAAACATCGATAAGAACCAATTTAGAAGATCCAAATAAACTCCAAGCTAAATACAATCAGCACTGGTTTAAATAATTGAAAAAGAGCAATTGATTTTAAAACAAAACTAGTTTCAGTAACTAGTTTTTATATACTAGATATCAAGATATGAGCAAGAGTTATTTTACGGATCTCACAACTAATATCTTAGGGAATCAAGCTCGCATGCGGAAAGCGGCGAGGATGAGATCAAGCACTTGCTAGGTTTCAGCTCACAGAGGAATGAAGCATTAGCGCAACAGAAGATGATAGCGAGGCGAGATTGGACATAAACTAGAAAAGGCATTATCATGCCAAGATATGCGGCGACAGCGTGGAAGGGATGAAAGGATCGCCTAGTGATTGATAAAAGGGGGTGATGCGACAAGGCATGTTCAGAGCGCAGCGAGGTATGTGTTGGCGATACGGTGTTGTCCATGGCGAAGTAGCTAGGTTGTAACGCGGGGTTGCCATGCGGGAAGTAGGGACCCCTACTCACGGCACGGCCGTCCAACACGCGTGGCATCCTATTTGAGATCGCACAGCACAACGCACACATCACGTCACAAAGTGAAGTAGAGCAAGAGCGGATTTATGAGAGGAGACAAGAAGCGGAGTAGAGCAAGACAAGCGGCTAGTGGCTGAAGCGAGGTACATGCAAGGACACACTCGCGACACGAAGGGCGGTCAGGCAGGCGTCAGCACACGAGCGATAGCAAGTCGATGGCTGGTTTGACACCGCGGGCGCGGCGCGGCATGGCAGGCCAAGGCGGGGATGTAGCGCAGGCGTGGGCAGCGGAGCACCGCTAGCCATCCATGACCGGGCTTTTCCTTGCGCCTGAGAACGCATGGCATGGCTGCGAGCTGTGGCGTGGGGTTGCGCGTGCACAGTGACACAACCATTCAACACATGCCACATGCAGCAGTGAGAGTGTGATCATGCGTGGGCGAGGCGCACAGCAAGGGAACGGCGAGCGTTGAGAGGGAACCTGCAAAGGATCGCACGGCTCGACGACCGGCATACAGAGCAGCTAGCAGGCCTGGGCGGCTTTAGCCTGGTTAAGCAGCAAGGACCACGGGTCTCAGCAGAACGATTGGCAAGATCAACAAGGCAACAGATGAAGGCTTCGGCCATAAGGGTCTCAAGGGTTCGAGTAGGCACAACATTGAACAGTTGGTGGGCATGCCACGACTGCAGCAAAAGGGCATGCCCTCCATGGTTACTGGTGTTCTGGAAGAAAAATAGAAGCATGCACGGCACAAAGGCCGACCATCACAGGCAGGTAAAACGGAATAAAAGGAGATGGTTGCGTGCGTGCTGCCCACGGGGACTCGTTGACACGGTTCAGGTGCTTCGTCGAACACATCGAAGGCGACCATGGTGGCAGCCAGCGGCAACTTGTTTGTCTGTCTTGTGGTCGTCAGTGCCGTCCACGGTAGCGGCTTTGGTTCGGCTAGAGCTCGTCGTGGTGCTGTGCTTGGTGGAAAGGTAGCAAAACTACAACAGCTTGTGGTTCGGGCATAAGATCGAACATGTTGTGGGCGTCCAAAGGTAACAGCTTCAACCAAGGCAGCCACTGATGTTGGTGTTCCAGGGATATCCGTGAGCAACACAAAGACGATGGCCGGTGACATACAAGCACACAAGGTGAAACAAGCGACTCGTTCGGTTGCGTGCTGCTCACCGAGGGGTTCGTCGGAGGTCACGGCGGGGCGGGGGAGGTGCCGAGGCCGTGTCGTTGTGGTGCAGAGCAGGCCGGCTCGGTGTCGTGGTTCGGCTTGGGCGCGGCGTCGTCGTGGAGCATCCGGGCGGCGAGGACGCGCGGTACCCAACGGTGCTTCAATGCCGACAACGTGACGAAGGCGTTCCGGCGCGGCGCTCCGGTGTCGGCGTCGGAGGTCGCGGCGTCTTCTCGGCACGGCGTCGGCGTGGTAGCATCGGCGGCGGCGGCGCCATGAGATCCTCCGCCTTGGCCTCGTGTGCTTGCGGTCGACGTCCTCCGCGGCATCGAGGGCGTCGTCACACCGGCGGTGGGGGCGCGGCCGAGGTGAGCGACGGCGCGGCGCGACGCGACTTCGAGGTCTTCAACGCCGTGGCGCTCCCCATTCTCTGGCTTATGGACGGTGTTGTGGTCGGCGTAGCGGCCCCACCGGCGCAGGCGAGCGGCACCGCTCGGCGGCGTCGACACCTTGCGGCTTCTTGGCTTGGCGCTCGACGGCGGCATCTTCCCTTCCCCACGGTTTCCCTGCTCTCCTCTCTCCCCCCCCGAATAGCGGCGGTGACGGCTTGGAACCGGGGTTTTCTCCTCGATGGTCTTGTGCTAGAAGGGGGCGGCGGCCGTGGCTTCTATAGCACGAGGATAGGGTTTGGGGGCCTCGGTGGTTTGAATGGATGGCGGAGATCCTCGGCGTCCGTGCCTCGGACGCGTGGTGCGCATCCGGTGGTGCGGGGCAAAGCATTCAAGGCCGGGCGCCGTGTTGCGGTCAAGGGTCGTGGAGCGAGGCATCCAAGGCGGCTTCCGCTTGGTCTTGCGGTGCTCGGGGAAAAGCAAGGGAGGCCCGGCCGCAGGTGCGTGGGAGCGGCCGCCGGCTCGGCGTCCGTGCGCGCGGCGCGGTCGGGGGCGGTCCCCCCGGCCGGGGTGGTGCTCACGCGCGCGTGCGCGTGGCCGCGGTTGGGTGCGGCGGCGGGCGTGGACCGGCACGGGTAGGAGAAGAACGGCGCCGCCGGTCCCACACGTCGGCGAGCCGGCGCGAGGTGAAGGGGGTAAGGTGGGCCGGGCGGGCCACCTTGGCTCGGCGGGGCCGAAGGGAAGGGCGACGGAAGAAAGCGGGGCCAAAACTTGGAGGGGGTTAACTAGACTTCGAAGAGGGTAGGCGGCCCAACGGTTAGTATAGGGTTTTGAAATTAGATTTGAATTAAGTTTGAACTATAGGTTTGAATTTGAATAGAGTTCAAATTCAAACTCCACACAATACGAAACTCCAAATAAAATCCAAGAACTCCAAATCACAATTTATACCATACTCTTAGAAATAGTTTTTATATGGTTTTATTTATATGGAATCTAAGATGAGTGGCTAGCAATTTGGGATAAAATTTTGGGGACACACAAGTTCAAACAAAAAGTTTTAAATTTTTGCGAAAATTCACACATGGTAAATCATTAAAATTTACGGGATGTTACACTCTTCTAGCGTTGCAGGGGCATGCAAAGCCGTGCCCTCAAACTGGGATGAGAAGGGAGGACTACGACACGCCGAATCCTAACGGCCCGAACTAACGTGGTGGACTACAGAGCCCGTCCGGAGTTGTCACCTCCTTAGGGTACCACAACTATTCCGTTGCATGGGACACCAATATAAGACTAAGGTAAGCTCTGAGCACCGTGCTCACAACGAACCAAAGAACCTTTCCCCGGATATCATAAAGGAAGGTTTCTCGCTCCGATGAAACACCGGAGATCAAGCGAAGAACGACCACAACACTATAGGGTTTAAGAGAGCTATGCTAACCAAGACTAAACTAACTTTAGTCTAAACCAAGAATAAAGCTTCTAGAGCAAAGTAAAAGCTGAATGTAATTGACTCAAAAAGTAAGATAGAAAGATAACTTAAATTGTACTTGAGTCTAAACAAAGAAAGGATACAAGAGCAATACCGGAACTCTGAAGAAGACTCCTCCAGAACCCTGAGACTTGCTCGACTCGACTCTAACTCCCAAGCTACACTAATCCTACTCTAAGTGAAAAAAAGAGTGGAAATGAGATGCTCCAGCGTGGTGTGTTCAATCCAGCGGGTGTGAGGCTCCTTTTATAGGTAAGTGAGGTCAGTTGAGGGCGTGGGCCCATTTTCATAGGTGTGTCCGGCATATGATCCACCGCCTCTTGAGTTGGATGCTTCTAATCCTTGCTCCCGAGGCGGTTGAGGGTCGGTTCCTTGCGTCGGTTTTGGCCGGTATGGCGGTTGGGAGGTGCGGCTGGCCCTCTAGGTGCGGCCGGCCCACCTCTGAGTCGTGGGATGAACCACATTCTTTTGGTGACGCTTAGGATGCTCTTGGAATGACTATTGTGGCGGTTGATCGGCTGGAGAGGTGGACCCATTGATCCAAGTGATCACAACTTCATCCATTCGATCAAACCGACGTTTCCTTGATCAATCTCGTACATCCAAGTTGTGCACGCGGGGAAGAAAGTGTTTGGGACCGAGGACATGGCACGGGGCAGGTGCGGCCTGTTGACGGTTAATAGTTGTATCAAAGTTCGTTTAGACTTGCAAGCAGACAAGTCTCCCGTCGTAGTCAAGGGACCCTTCTTCCCTCGAGTGGTGAACCCAAGGTATCGAATCCGTGGAACAAATGTGTGACGCAAAAGATGATCTAGTAATGCCAAGTAACTTCAATCTTCGATGGATAAAACCCTAATGCAATCTAACACAAGAATCAACACAAGAACGAATCTAATCTACTAAATACCAGAGGTAACAAAGATAGAGGGGGTAGATAAACCGATCTAGAGAGATCGGGTTGAGCCTTTTGTTGAAGTTCCAAGTAAAAGAAGAAGTAGCAAATCAAATCTCATTAGAAGCCTCTTTAAACTGTGGTTTCCCGTCCGACTCCGAAAACGCCCGCCTTTCAGAGCCCCCGTTTTGTCACAACGTACTCCTATTCATGCGGGTAGTCTAGGGCGAGTCCGAGGACAAGTCGA
This sequence comes from Cenchrus americanus, assembly GCA_947561735.1. Lineage (NCBI taxonomy): Eukaryota > Viridiplantae > Streptophyta > Magnoliopsida > Poales > Poaceae > Cenchrus > Cenchrus americanus. Next base: position 110,278,238 of record OX387240.1, read on the forward strand.
GTTCTTTCGGAAGATCAGGCGTGCACCTCTAGCCACCGCGGCTACAAGAACACCCTATGTGATCTATCTCAAGAATAGATCTAAAATAAGCAAAGCCAATCGAAAACGAAGACTTCGAAGAAACACTTAGTCGCTAAGAATTGAATTCAACTTGATACATCAACTAGTACAATGATATATGAACAAGATCACCACCGGGATCCTACCTTGATCTTGCTTCTAGCTCCGGGAACTCCGACGTGGTCTTCCTTGCAAGGTTCCCACGTCGGCTAGGGAGACCCTAGTCAACTAGCTCGACCTTCTCCTCTCTAAGATGGTGTCCCTCTCTTCTTTGCTCCTCGGCGGCCGATGACGAATTAATCATTGCGTGGCTCTTGACCCGGGGCTATAAATAGCCCGAATGGCGGCTAGGTCAAAAGGGGGGAGGCGGCGGGCCGGAATGGGCGGGCCGACCGTCCGGGCCGGCCCGGCACGGGCCCACCCCGCCCCGGTTGCTGCCTCCTTCGCGTGGCGTCGGTTCCCGAGTCTTCTAGATCCTTCTCTTTTCTCGCATGTGGGCCCTTGTCGTCAGTTTCTCTCCGAGTTGGACGTAGCTCCTTGTCCTGCAAGATTCGACACTTTTCTGGATAGGTCCTCGGAGTTTGTCATCTTCTCGGGTTTGGTCCCGGGGCTTCTTGGAGTCAAGTTTGCTTCATTGCATGACTTGTACGGGGCTTCAAGGTCTTGTCACAAGGTGCTTGATGAACTTATCCCGAAAGTCTTGCTTTCATCGTCAAAACCCTGCATAAACACTAAACTCCAAAACCGACATGCACGAATGAACTTGTTATATCAAGGGGGTTAGTACCAATGTATAAAGTATAAAACTCATGTCAACACCGAAGGTAAACTCATGGCTAGGTTGACGGAATTTCACCGTCAACATCTCCCCCATGCTTAAACCTTGCTCGTCCACGAGTAAGCCTTTGATGGTGTTGACGTAAAATCAGCACCTCACGCCAAGTACACAGCAAGCCGAATTAGCTGGCTTAACACACGTGACCCGGGCGTCAGAATCCGAAAGCGTGTCAGTCAATTTTCCCTGAAACTGACAAAGGATGAGAAAACGATTAGATGAAAACTGGAACTTGCCGGGTGGTACCAGACAGTTCCGTATTTATGGCTATAAAGCCAGTTAGAACGACATATAGCTACACAAGCTATCTGTCAGCAATTCGAACATCATTCGGGAACTGATAAATCATGTAAATAAGGCACATCCGAATGTATGACGTAAGCATGATGAAAAATCGGTCTTTATTTAAACAATGTTGCAACGCGTAACCATGACCAATTATCAAAGGTAAATCATAATAAAATAAATAAAAGCGAAGCATGATCATAAGTTTGCAGTAAACATGCATGCATAGACCAAAAGCACTAGTCTACCGCATGTCTAGGTACTTTCAAACCCGTCGAGCATGACACCAAACAAGTTAATCCACCGCATGATACAACTTGTTTGAAATCACACCACCAACCAAGAAAAGATCAGTCCACCGCATGATACAATCTTAACATGGAAGGCTAAAAGCATACATTATTTAAAACAAGCTCATGAACATGTTTCACCCGTGATGGGATTGCCGAATATAGCTGTTCAGCCGATTCGGGTTCCGCGAAGAAGGAACAAACTATGCTAGATTAACAAGCTTGAACCTGCAACATGTGACAATCTAGATTGATTCGAATTCGGCTATTAAAGAACACGTGACACGTTCGCCTCATCGAGCCAAAGATTTGAGCATGCAACATGTAGATCGCAAACAAGATAGAGCCGAATCTAGTCAATCTAAATTGGATAATAAGAGTGTTACATGAATTAAACATAAGAGCAAAATTCAAAGCAACACATGGTAACTTGATGAATCTATTAGATCTTGCCAAATCTAATAGAGCCGACAACTAGCTCCAAGCTAGATCTTAGCCTACCGCATGACTCATGATCCAACAAGGAAACCTTCTTGAACCAAGCTTAAATCCATCGCATGATACTAAGCATGGTAGCAAGACTACTTGTATCACGATCTAAATCCACCGCATGATACTAGACATGATACAAGGTTGCCGGTACTTACGGAGGTCGACGGATCGATGGCTCCTCTCGAAGAACTCGACGAATCGACTAGAAGGACTCGAAAGTTGGCACGGGGCCGGTTTGTTGTGAAATTGTTCGATCCCTATTACAAACACTATGGGTTCATATTTATACCCTGGCTCTAACACGACTCCTAGTCGACCACGATTACAACATTTATTGCCTAAAATTAATGTCATGGCGTCATGTCCGTCTTGCACCCGTCATCAATTCATCCTTTCTTTATATTCAAGTCACGTCATCACGCATTCCCGAATGCTTCCTCTTCCAAGTGTGAGACAGCTCTTCTGCCGAATGATGACGTACTCCCGACCGCAGATGCCTTTACCGAATGCTTTGAGGAAAACCTCTTGCCGAATGGTGCTCTTCTACCAAACTCGGCCCACAGGTCAGTCTCTTCCCTGTACCAATTTGTGGTGTTAACAGATGGATATCATCATTGCCCTTCATTGTTTAAACCTTGCACTTGATCATACATGAGAAAACATAATGCTCTCAAAATTTTAATTCGTTAAAGTTCCATAATGTACTAGCCTTCATCTCTACGGAGGGTAGATTCTTAATTAAGCTTATACCACAAGTATTAACATGCTCCAAAGTTTAAATAGATCTCAGAAATTTTGAAATAAAGAACGAGATGAAAAAGAGCTATTTATCATCTTGCATATTGCTCATGAACTCTCATCTCACTTTGTCTCTCAAGCCTATTTATTCTGCTCCTTTCCCTCTCATAACATATATATATGTGTGGCAGGCTTTATATGGAGCTTTTTGGGAAAGTTTAGTCCTACCAAGATATTATAAATGAGATGTTGTCAAAACAAGACAAGCTTCTCATGGTCTTACCGAGACTCGTCAAAAAGGTCATTGGAAAATAATGTTAAGTCAAGGAGGGGAAAGAGAAAAATACACACACTTGAGATAGGTGGACATGTGCAAATGACAAAGAGTGATCCCGAGGCACAAAGGAAGCCCTCGTTATCGGATTGCACATGGTTGGAAAATGAGTATGGATCTTTTAATCGTGAAGCCTTGAAATTCCTAATGCACTTTAGAGAACTGGGGAGTTCACTTTCTTTTATTTTTACACAACTCATATTTTCTATTTTTCTCATATATATATATATTTTCTTTTTCTTTCTTTCTCTTTCTCATTTTTTTCTTTCTCACCATTTTTTTTATTTGTTCCCCTTGAACTCTAAAATGGCATTGTACCTACCTCCTCCCCCATGCTTAGACGTTTGCTCGTCCTCGGGCAAAGAGGTGATAAAGATAAGGTAGGTACCGGGAATACTTTTCCTTTGGAGAGAGACACTTGAATTCTTCAATGTTGGCACCGTCTTGCAATCTTTCCTTGAATTGATGATCCATCCTCAACGATAGGTTGTGGTCAAGGAGGTAATCACAAAAATGATATTTGGTTTTAAGGGTGGATATCCGGCGAGGTTTGTGAGGTCTCCAATGTGGGGATACACAATGCACGGATAATAGGCTAGCAATAAGATAGATACGCAAAAAACGGAATGACCAGCTTCTTAGTCTCGGGCCAGAGAAATCATGGTCTGCAATAACTCACTCAAAAATAAATCTTGTACACTAAGGTTTATGCACTCAAATATATATAAGGCTTTGTATAGGTAGAGCAACACACAAGTGATATTCATGACAAGGTTAGCATTACTTTTAAGAATAAAAATCATCTTTAATCTATCTAAAACTTGAGAGCACATAAAACACTATGGGTCTTTATTTTAATCATAACCTCCGCTAAAGATTAAGCTAGCATTTAGATAAATGCAGACTCATATTTTAAGAGAGCACTAGCTTTAACATGCATAAATCAATTACAAAGATAAACAAAGCGACAATTATAATCATACATCATCATGACACAAATTTCATAATTTTTTCCAAAGATAAAAACAAGGTGGTGTCTTTATTAATGATGGAAACTAGTTGAAGTTCATGCTGAAAATAAACTAACACACTTGCTGGAATAAAAACTGAAAAATACTACACAAACACAAGCAAACACAAGATGAAAATTACAGAAAAAGGTAAAAGAAAAGAAAACTAAAGCTCCTCCTTCTTCTTAATCCTCCGCCGGTGGTTGGTATTGATGATCTTGTTAGTTGTACCCTTGCTCATAGTAGGTTTGGACATCCCCTCCAACGAATTGTTCCGGCGGTACTAGGTGAAGACGTCCAAGCTCATAGGCAATATTTGCATTGCCTTCACCAAGTTGAGCCGCATTGGATTGGATGACTGCGACGTTTTGCATATTTCTCACAGCGTACCCTCCAATTATGGCCATACTTTGTTGTGGTTGGGGGTATTGTGCGCAGGGCTCTGCAAAGGTTACGTTGGGCACCACATAATTTTGTGGGGGCATGGCTGGACCACTCCCCCATGCTTGCATCGTTGGCCCTCCGTAATGATTTGGCGGAGTAGGGATTCCTCCGAATGGTGGCACGTAGTTTGGTTGTGCACCACCCGCTTACGCGGTGGAAGATCCCTCCTCTACAATTCTTCCTCTTTTATTTTTCTTCGCCGGGACAAGGAGTCCCTCCTCCAACCAATCTTCCTTCCCTTGAATGAAAAGCCTAAGTCTTGGGTCCGGAAGGGGTAAGTTCACCTTGGCCACATGAAATCCTCCTCTGTCATCTCCACTAATATATTTTCCTTGCTTCAAATACTCAAATCCGAGAGGGGTCCCACGTAAAAGATGTTCGGGATTCCTTGTAATCCCCGGCCTTAAGGAGATGGCTAACATAGAGAGGTAGCACCCCGAACCAATATCTCCCGATCCCGATGTTGCCTCGCAACACCATCGGTTGATCATAAGGTATGAGGGGTCTATTGGCTGCTTAGCAATTAAAACCGAGTAGAGCCAATTCAACTATGTGTCGATCACCTTCGTTTCCCTCATCCTCCCCATAATCCTCTTGCACATCCAAGAGTGGAATACTTGGATAATGGGGTTGCGGATGGAATCGCGTTGTTGGTGGGATTCTCCGGAGATTAAATTCCAAAATCCATCCAACATGCCATCCGGCATGTCAACTTTCTCTGGAGCTCCCTTTTGGAACCCAAGTAGCTCCCAAATATACTCGTAGGGAACCACTTGTTGGATTCCCTCCAATCGGAATGATAAACTTTGCACCCCGTCATCAAGGATAGGCGCCATAGTCATCAAGATTTCCAAGGCAAACTCCTTGTGGGTGTTTGCCGACACCCCGTTGGAGAATTGCACCCATCCAAGGTGCCCTAACATATAATACATGTCCGTTCCGAAACCCAATGCATTGAGAGCTTGATCGTCGAAATCGACGTTTGCCACAAGCCTCTTCTCAAGGCGAGAGAGTTTCTTCTCCTCCTCCTCTGACAATATGATGAAGCCATATGTGGAGTACCGCGGAGTGTATGGAGGTGGCGCGGATGAACATGTCGATCGACGAGGTGGGACGGGCGGCTCCTCCGTACGCCCTTGAGGTTTGGTAAACCTCATGGACGTGCTCCTTGTTGCTCTCATGCCACCGAGGAGGAGAGTGTCGTTCCTTCTTGGCGGTGCCGTGTCCTCCTCCATGCTCCAAGGAGACTCGGAAACCGAGTGCCTCCTCGAAGACGTTGTCGAAGATGGCTTGGGCGATGATGACCCCTTCTTCTTGGTGAAGAGACTTGTGGTTTTCTTCCACATGATTGCAGCACTCTTCTCTCCACTAAAATTCCGGGTTGAAACCGGTAACTAGGCACTTAAAAACTTATTTCGGAATGTGGACTTTGAGTGGATTAAGGGTGTGAATTGTTTGAGCTATCAAGCTTGGGAAGGTTGGCTATGTCTACAGTGGTTCTGGGCACAAAAACTTGAGCACACAAATAGAGGAATGAGTGGGATGCTTGCCTGCAGAAAATGAGAGCCGGGGGGGCTCCTTTTATAGGGCAGGCCGGCTGGCCTGGGCCGACCGGCCTAGGGTGGTCTGGCCCCCCTTGCTCGGCTCTTTCTCCCAGCACGATCATTTCTCCTCCATGACTTCCTTGCCCGCATGCTCCACGAGTTGCACTACCCAAATGCTCTCGTCCACTCCTTTTCTTGCATTATTGGTCCTTCCACTTGATGCTTCATGCTTTGAGTCATGTCCAGGCTCCCTTGCTCCACTTGCTTCACATGTCACTATGAATTTCCTGCAAAGTTATGCTTGCTGCCCACCCATGCTTGTCCTTTGCATGTGGTCTTAATGAAAGTTGTTGAAAGGGCATCCAATGGTGCATGCATGATTAACTTTAACTAGATTGCCTCCCTCTAAGTATGTTTAAGGCCAAGCACTCCTCTAATTTCAAAAATTAATGTTTTCAGAGCTATGGTAAAGCTCATGCATAAATTTAGAGAAGTTTTTAAACCATTAAAAACAAATGTAAGTCGAAAATATTTTCCCACTACGTTGATATCGGTCTCACCGGTATAGTTTGCCTTCATTGGTTGAGAGCAAACTTTTCCCGGCTTGATCAAGGGGGCATAGATTTAGGCTCTAATTTTGGCTAAATGAGAGAGATTTTGAATGTAATAAAATTAAATGTGGCTTAGAAAAATTTCTAATCTTAGAGAAACCAAGGATATAGATTTTTAAACCAACCAAAAGTTTAGTTTCTAGGTTCACGCGAGTCCTACCACGTGCTGAAATTTAATTAACACCTAGGTACAAGTCGTGGCTCTACTCGTGTGTTTTTAGCATGAAAAACAAGTCAACCACAATATCATAATGAGGATGAATGGTTGAGTTAGGTTCTGAATTTATTTGGTTGTGGTTTCTCGAAAAGTAGCAAACAAACACATAGGAGGGTTCATGTAAAGGGTTTATGATCAAGCAAAATATTCAACCAAGAATTATGTCTCTAATATTGTTCAACCACTTCTAAGTCTAATGTCTTTGCGTAGTAAAATTCAAAACTGAATTAAAAACTCGAAGAACCTAGAATCGGGTTGTCCTCCCGGTAGCTTGTTCCTGACTCGATGAAACGGGTTGCCTCCCGCCTAGCGCTTCGTTTATAGTCCATGGCTAGACTTCTTCACTTGATTACTTCGGATCACGCTCTTTGCGGGCGTTGCAATCTTGGGTACCCACTTCCGCACCGTCTTGGGCACGGGCTTGCCTTCCCGCTTAGTCATTTTTTTGGTCTTCACAGGCGGCTTTTCTTCCTTTGTCTTGACGGATGCAACATCTTCCTTGACTTTCTTCACGTCATTCTTCTTCAGTTCTTTCTTCTTCTTCAGCCCTTCCTTCTTCCTTGGTTCTTCCTTAACAATGCGACGATGAGGTGGAACATTTTTAACTTCAATCATATTGCATACCTCGAGGCGTGGTCGAAACCTGAAGGAACTCCTTTCTCTGTTAATGTCGAACATGATCTCCCCCTTGCCAACATCAATAGTAGCTCCCACGGTCTTGAGGAAAGGCCTCCCAAGGATGAGCGGTGGCTTCTCCCTCTCTCCCATCTCTCGTGACACCCTAAAATTCCATCACTGAAATCACTTAGCAACTTAAAATGTCTTAGGGATTTAAGGAGATTAAAAATGCAAAATAAAATTGAGCTCTAAAAATATTAAAGATAATATAATAAAGATAGAAACAACAAGTGTATGTGCATCATCATTTGGCTTGCATGATTTTGGTTGCTTGAGTAGTCTCTAAAAAGCCTATAAAATATTTGAGAAAAGTTTGCAAAAGTTTGATTTGGTTTTGAATTGAAAATGAATTTGAAAATGAGGTTTGAAAAAGAAAAGAAAAAAAAAACAAAACCCCGCACCCTTACCCTTTCGGCCCAGCCGGCCCAACCCACCACTCCCTGCCGGCCCACCATTTCCCCCTTTCTCTTTTCTTTTGCGGCGGCGCCGACGGGGTGGGCCCCCCTGTCGGCCTCCATCCCCTCCCCTTCCTTTCTTCTTCCCCGCGCCCGCGCCGGCCGCCGCCGCACGCCGCGGAATCCGCTCGGCTCCGCCCCTTCCCCTTCCTTCTTTTCCTCCCCAAGCCTGCCAATTAAGGCAAGTAACTGCCCGTGTTCAATTGGGGGCCGTTTCCCCCTTTCCTTACACCGAGCCGTGATGGCCGCCGGCCATCAATGGCAACCCGCCGCCGCCCTGGCCCCTAGCCGCTTCACTTCCCTCCCTCGGGTCCTATATAAGCCCGCTCACGCGCTCCTTGGCTCCCCTTTCGCCTCTGCAGCACACACGCGCCCGAGCCGAGCCCAATTTCTACGCCGCGCGCCGCCTTGCTTTCCGCCGCCGCCGTCGTCTCGACGCCGCGGTGAAGGGCTTGGTCTCCCACCCGTTTCTCGTTGATCAATAGGTTCGCAGGGAGCTTGACAAGCTCATGTGCTCGGGGTTTGCGCCCTCGACGCCCGTGCGCCCGCGCCCGTGCTCGCCGGAGCGCCGCCCGAGCCGCCGTCGTCATCAAGCCGCCCCGCCGGCCGCCTCCTTTCCACCCTTCGGCCCGTCCTCTTCGCCGCGTGTGGTAAGCAACCCCCCCCCCGCCCAAATCGCCTTCCTATCGTGCCCGGTTCCCTCCCCCGCGAGCTCGCCGGAGTAGTGGCTCCGCCCCCTTCGCGCCGGCCACCGTGAGAGCTCGAACCCCTCCCCCCGAAACCCTAGATGCGTGCGCATTTCCCCCAGCTGCGTGTAGAACCCGCTCGTGCACGAAAAGATGGCCGGGAGCTCACCCCAGAGCTTGCGCCGGCGATGCGCCGCCGCGCGCCGCCGCGCCGCCCCTGTTTACGGCGACTTCACCGCCGCCCGCCGCACGCACTCGTCCGGGACCATTAGATCACGCGCGGACGGGCCGGGATCGCGTACCCTTTCGTTTAAAGGGGGATGGTCCACGGTGGACCCATGGACCGCGCCTACGGCCGGGTCCACGGTGCACCCATGCGCCATCCGCCGTTGGATCTGAGATCCACGGTGCGGAGTGGCAGATTTGATTAAGAGCCCCTGGGATTTCAAATATTAGCAAGCCGGTCCTTCCACCTTTGAAAATAATCACAGTTAGGTCCTGATTCTTGCAAACTAGCCCCTATCTACCCTGTTTAATTCTGTTTAAAGCCCTTTTCACTTCTTTTTGCACATAAACCCTCTGATTTAATTTATAAAAATGTTTTAGCCCCTGAATTTATTCATAAACAACCCCGTAAACATAGTTTTCTTGCATATAGGCCCTCGTAAACTTCGTTTTAATCATATCTTTCTCATTTTAACTCTGTTTTTAGCGTTCTATATATCGAAATGATCGTCTTGATGAGTAGAATCTTTTAAACAGTAAATTCACCAGTTTTATTACTGTTTGGTGTACTGTTTTGTTTATTGATTGTTATCCATGTTTGACTCGTAGATATCGTGCCTGTTTCGTCCGAGCTCCCCGTCGGAAGTGATCCGAAGAACCTGTCTTTGAAGAGGAATTCACCCAGCTTGTAGAGGAAGGCAAGTGGATTTCCCCCTCTGCATAATCTTTTTGAACCTATGACACCGCATGCTAAACAATGTTTACTATTCCCGTTGATATGCATGAATCGATGGGCAAACACCTAGCTAAGGATTTGACTAGATGCTTTACCACTTTACCTTGATCAACCCTGTTTAAACTTATGTTTGGGGTAGATAAATGCTTAGCTTTCTCAACATAAGTTTGGTTATGCTTTGTTTATGTTATACATCTCAGTTTTGGTTATGTATATGCTTGTGCTTTAACAAGATAACTTGATATAATCGGAACATGGAGAACCACCCAAGATAACAGTACAACCACAGTCCACATGGCTCTGGCTTAGCCAATTAATTAGGAGAGTGGGGTAGCTGATAGCTCTTTTCCGAGAGGGGAACAGGGGGCCGGAGTTGAAGGGGTATAGCCCGGTCCTTTTGGGGTAGCGACCTTGGCTAAGGTGTTGACCACTAGGGAGGGTTATGGCCCGCTCCGCCGCCGTAATTGTTGCGGGGCCGTTGGTTTCTCTTCTTTCCTTTGTAAAGGCTTCGTAGTGGACCCCTAGCCACTCACCTTGGAAGTGTTTAAGGGTCTAGCTAACCCGGGCAAGATGGGGAACACGAACGCGTGGGTAAAGTGTACAACCTCTCGCGAGTGTAAACCGATTGATCGCCCGTGCTCACGGTCACGAGCGGCTTGGACCCTCACATGAGTAATAAACTTGAAGATTAATGTAAATCATGGGTTGGAGGTTTGGTTTGAGGTTTCTTTTAAGATTAAGTGGGTTGGTATACACTTACATCTAGTAACTAGGTGCTTGCTAATAAAACTTGACCAACTTATAAAATGCTTACCGCTGTGAACCATAGCCTATCCTTGATGGCCTTGCAATATTTCCCCCACTTGCCGAGCTCCAACCATAAGTGTGCTCACCCTTGCTTACCGCTATTCAGAGGAGAACGTCGGAGGCGAGGACGAGTACTGGAGTGACTTCGAGGAGTTCTAGGCATGCGGATCCCCCGGTCATCATGCCCGTGGATGTCAGCGATGGAGATGCTCGTCGTCGTTTAGTTATCGTCTTGTTCGGACCTTCGAGTCCACCCTTATGGATGTAATAATGGATATCATCTCGGTTTAAACTCTTGTACGTTTTATTACAAGCAATGGTATTACTCTCGTTTTGTCCAATCATGTGTGTGTAAATGATCCGGCGCACATATGAGATGCATTCGGTTTTCCTTGTAAAATCGGGTGTGACAAAGTGGTACCGAGCCGTGATGACTGTAGGACGCAGCCTTAGTTAGAAATGGACGAAATTAAGGATTCATGTTCTAGAAAGCCACATCATGCTTCAAATCATCTTATTTACGCACTAAAAATCTAATTTAACTTTGTTTATCATTTTAAACTATCATTTTGATTTATTCTGCACTCTGAGATCAGTTTTGCTTTGACAGATGGCCAGGACTTACATGACCCCTCGCAAGAGCACTGGTGGGCGCTTTCCTACTGGACAGCTGGCTCCTCGCCACCGCCTTGAGGATGTTGAGGAGGAACAGGAGGAGTTCCAGCAGGAGGTTGAGGTTGAGGAAGACCCAGAGGAGGTCCAGCCAGAAGAAGAAGAAGAGGATCCTGAAGAAGTTGAGATGGAGGAGGAGGAGCCAGAAGAGCCATTGGAACAGCCACAGCTGTACGATGGCACAGTGCTTGAGGCGACGCGGCAGACGGTGACATTGTGATTCCACCGCGCGCTCGCAAGTCAATGAGGAAGCACCCCCGCACCCGCCGATCCTGTGCCGAAGGTGATCCGAAGACTCCGGTGATGATAGTGTGGGTGAGGATGATGGTAACCATCTTCTTGCCGGCAACCCGAGAGGAAGATGAAGATCCCCGCTACCATGGAGCCGAATACCATAAGCATTCTATCGAAGCCGAGAATGGGCGGTTCTGCATTCTCTTGTGGGATGTTCTGAGGTATCTGGGATATACCATAAGGCCTCTCTATGTGACCAAGCATTTCAGTGAGCCTGGAATGAGGGACTACTACACTTGCAAAGTTTACATCAGGAAGCCTCTGAATGATACTGAAGGTTGGAGGTATCGCTCATCTCACCATAGCACAGCTCAGTTCTCTACGGATGATGCTGCGGTGAATGATGCAGACAAGGAGGGCGCTGCGGTCGGTTTGTAATGCTAATCGAGTGCGGCTTGTTCCGGTCGGAGTACCGTCATGTGCCTCGACGTGCAAGTGGCACGAAGTGACCGTGGTGCCGGCAGGAGGCGATGACCGCATCGATGTCTTGGCAAGGGTGACCGCTGCTCCGAATGCCGATCCGGAGGGAGCAACTTTGGAGATAAACAAGTATCATGAAGAGTCAGCAGTCGCTCGAGGGCAAAGATAGCGCGTCTTGAAGCACAACTTGCGGGACGGCGACGCGCCTCGAGAAGTCATGCCATACCGGACTACGGCTTCCCCTCCGCGCAAGAGGCTTCGTTACAACACTGATGAAGCTACTACTCGTCTTGGCTAGGATCCTAGGATGCTCGCCCTTATCATTTACCTTTTCGATAGACCGTTCCTGCGTGAACGTATTTGCTTGTAATAATGAATGCTGTTTGCAAACATGCTTGAGTTGGATCTTTGCTTGATTGTAAATTGTATGGTGGAGTGATGGCCACTATGCAATCTGAAATTTTTAGTTAATCAAAAATTGGTTTGGGTTTTATCGGTTGTCCTTGCTTAATCTCTTATGCAAATGTGATTGGATCAAATCTGTGTTCGCAGTCATATGACATGTCAGTAATGTTTTGTTTATAACTCAAGCTACAGAAATCCAAATGACATGAAACCAGTTGGGTTAGTTCACAAATTTAGAGGATGAATTTCTGTCAAAAATTCAATGGTATACTATACATATTCTGGGAGTTATGCACAAAGTAATGAACATGACAGAATCTGTAAATCTCTGCTGATATAGCTGTACTGTTTGAATTATATCTCGAGTTATACATATCCAAATGAGGTGATTCCAGTTGGGATGGTTCCATAATTTTATACACTATAACCTGGTAAAAATTCGTGGTCATTGGATATTTACACAGAAAGTTATGCATAATCCTTTGAGGTCAACAGAATCTGTCTTAACTGAAGTACATGCTGTCATTTTATTTTGAGTTACTCTCTTATGCAATGATTCAAGTACAATTATCCGAGATATGATTTTTCTAACGGTCAGATGGTAAACACCAGGTCCGGAGGAGGTCAAGACGTGCCACCCGTGATCCGGGCACATATTGCAAATCAACAAAACCCAGCACCACCTCCACCGATCAACCAAGCAATGGACCCGAACATGCAGCAATTCTCGGCAGCGCAGATGCAACTGATTCAAAACCTTACCAACACAGTGCAGCAGATGCAAGCTCAACAAAACCAGCCACCACCACCGATGCCACCACCACCCCCGCCACCAAGGGACGAGCACAAGGAGTTCATGAGCCACCATCCCCCTACATTTTCTCACTCAGCTGATCCACTAGATGCTGATGACTGGCTGAAAACTATTACTAAGAAGCTGGAAATCGTGCAGTGCACTGATAGGGAAATGGTTCGTATGCCGCTTTGGAAGGCTTGTGGGGCAGGCCGCAGATTGGTGGGATGCGTACTCTCAAGCTCATCCCAACAGAGAGAACATCACTTGGCGGGGAATTCTGTGACAACTTCCGTACTTATCATATTCCTTCAGGGGTTCTCAAGCTCAAGCAGAGGGAGTTCTTGTCGCTGAGGCAAGGCAATATGTCAGTGATCGAGTATCTGGACAAGTTCACTCACTTGTCACGTTATGCACCTGATGAAGTCAACACTGATCCAAAGAGGCAAGAAAGGTTCCTGGATGGCTTGATTAGTCCTCCGAACTATCTCTTTCGCAGTCACATCTTCCGGACTTCCGTACGCCGGTAAACAAAGCTATTGGGCTGGAAAGCAAGAGAAAGGAGATGGGTGAACATAAACGCAAGTTTCGATCTCGAAGGGCAGTCTAGCAAGTAACACCCGTCCCCGTTACGAGTTCTCGGCGAGCTCGACTCCATATCGTCCGGTGGACAAGCCGGGAGGTACCCACGAACATGCGGCTCCGGCGCTCGTTTCGGCCACAACGCTTCAATCCTCGGACCCCCATGACTCCTACTCCACGAACCGAATCGTCCTAGCAACAACTGCGGGGCACTGTCGAAACACCAACCCTGTTCGGCCGGTGGATGCTTCAAGTGCGGAGAGCCGGGGCATTATGCTAACAAGCTGTCCTAAGAGGGTGATGCGGACTCCACGAGAGGGACATTGGGAACAGAACCGGGACAGCCATCTTCTCGGGCTCGTACTCCACGGACACCCGGCAAGAGAGGCCAACAGAGTCATGTGCGTGGCCGAGTCAATCATGTATCGGTGGAGCAAGCTCGAATGATGCCGGCGTGGTATTGGGTACGTTTTTCGTCAACTCTGTACCTCGCTACCGTATTATTTGATTCGGGAGCATCACATTCATTCATAACCGATCAATTTGTGGCAAAATATAACTTATCTATGAGTACAATGAAGAACCCACTGATAGTTAGCACTCCGGGGGAGAAATGAAAACGGTCACATATGCCCACAAGTAAAGATAAATATCATGGGGGTAGACTTTCTTGCTAATCCGGTAGTTCTAAAATCATGGGGAATAGATGTCATACTTGGTATGGATTGGTTAAGGAGTTGTGATGGAGTTATTCGGTGTCGGAAGAGGTCGATCGTTAACCGGTCCTCAAGGGGAAAGAGTAGAGTATGTGAGTGCACCCTCATCTGTTAAAGGAGTTATGAACTCTGTTGAAGGCAAGGCCTTGGAGGATATAAGGGTAGTGAATGAGTTCCCTGATGTGTTCCCAGAGGATTTGCCAGGTATGCCACCTGATCGTGACATTGAATTTAGTATTGAACTTATACCTGGTACTGCTCCCATATCTAAAAGACCATATAGAATGGATGTTAAAGATCTAGCTGAATTAAAGAAACAAATTGAAGAATTACTTAGTAAAGGGTTTATCCGTCCTAGTTCATCACCATGGGGAGCCCCCACACTCTTCGTTGATAAGAAGGATGGTTCTAGGAGGTTGTGTATAGACTATCGATCACTTAACGAGGTTACTATCAAGAATAAATACCCTTTACCTCGGATTGAGGATTTGTTTGATCGGATGAGAGGAGCTAAGGCCTTCTCTAAGATAGATCTTAGATCAAAGTTATCACCGATTAAAGATCCGTGTAGAGGATATACCAAAGACAAGCATTCACATCTAGATACGGGTTATATGAGTTCACCGTGATGTCCTTTGGCTCGACCAATGCACCAAAGATACTTTATGTATTTGATGAACAAGGTATTCATGGAGTATCCGGATAAGTTTGTTGTGGTATTCATTGATGATATATTGGTATTCTCTCGGAGTGAGGAAGAACATGAAGAACATCCGAGGCTTGTGTTACGAAGTTACGGGAACATCGACTGTATGCCAAGTTCAAGCAAGTGCGCTTTACGGTTGAAGGAGGTATCTTTTCTCGGACATATCATCACAGATGGAGGCATAGCAGTCGATCCAAGCAAGGTTCGGGATGTATTAACGCGGAGTCCGCCTAAGAATGTGCCGGAGATCAGAAGTTTCCTTGGTCTTGCAGGATACTATCGGAGGTTCATTGAAGGGTTTTCTAAGATAGTGAAGCCACTTACCACTCTGCTCGAGAAAGGAAGAGAATTCAAATGGGATGAGAAGTGTCAGGCTAGTTTTGAGGAGTTGAAGAAGAGGCTGACCACAGCACCTGTGTTGATCATGCCAGACATACACAAAGGGTTTGATGTGTACTGTGATGCCTCTCGGCAAGGTTTGGGATGTGTGTTAATGCAAGAAGGAAAGGTGGTAGCTTATGCTTCAAGACAGTTGAGGAAACATGAGCAGAACTATCCTACACATGATCTTGAGTTGGCTGCGGTTGTTCACGCATTGAAGATCTGGAGACATTATATGATTGGGAACAAGTGTAAGATCTTTACTGACCATAAGAGTCTGAAATATATCTTTACTCAGAAGGATCTGAATTTGAGGCAAAGAAGATGGTTAGAGTTGATCAAAGATTATGATTTGGATATCCAGTATCATCCAGGGAAAGCGAATGTTGTAGCAGATGCTTTGAGTCGAAAGGGACAGACTAATATGCTACTTGGGACACCGTTGCCTCAAGAACTATCTTTGGGAGATGGCACAACTTAATTTGGGATTGGTTGCTTCGAGTGAGACTTTGACATTAGAGATTGAATCGACACTTGAGCGAGGATATCGGGGAAGGGACGGTTGATCGATGCCAAGATTGCGGGAATACAGAAACCGATTAAGTTAGGGAAGGTTCGGAATTCGGAGAAGATGAGCAAGGGACAAGGTGGTTTAAGAACGGAATACGTGTACCGAGAGATCAAGGAGTTGAGAGAAGCTATTTTGAAGGAAGCACATGATTCGGCTTACTCTATACACCCCGGTAGTACCAAGATGTATCGGGACTTGAAGCGAGAGATACCGGTGGTATGGGATGAAGAAGGATGTGGCGGCTCATGTAGCTTTGTGTGATGTGTGCCAAAGAGTGAAGGTCGAGTATCAAAGACCGAAGGATTGCTACAACCTCTCGAAGGTACCTGAGTGGAAATGGGAGGAAATCGGTATGGATTTCATAGTGGGATTACCTCGTACTCGTGACGGGTATGATTCTATTTGGGTTATTGTGGATAGATTAACCAAGGTAGCGCACTTCATTCCAGTGAAGACGACCTATACAGGAGTGAAGCTAGCTGAGTTGTATAATTCAAGGATAGTGTGTTTGCACGGGGTACCGAAAAAGATAGTGTCAGATCGAGGTACACAGTTCACCTCACGGTTTTGGCAGAAGTTGCATGAATCGATGGATACAAAGTTAAACTTCAGCTCAGCATACCATCCTCAGACAGATGGACAGACAGAGAGAACAAATCAGATACTCGAGGATATGTTGAGAGCTTGTGCGTTAAAGAACAGTGGCAGTTGGGATAAGAGTTTGCCTTATGCGAGTTTGCTTATAACAACGGCTATCGATCCGCATCAAGATGGCACCTTTTGAAGCTCGTATGGAAGGAA
The DNA here is from genome assembly GCA_947561735.1 of Cenchrus americanus. Classification (NCBI taxonomy): domain Eukaryota; kingdom Viridiplantae; phylum Streptophyta; class Magnoliopsida; order Poales; family Poaceae; genus Cenchrus; species Cenchrus americanus. Next base: position 110,295,026 of record OX387240.1, read on the forward strand.
GTGTAGAACACCGTTGTTTTGGAATCGGACCGGTGAAAGGCGTTCTTTGGGCCGACAAAGATACGAGAAGCGAGAAAAGCAAGTTGAAATCATAAGGGAGAATCTTAAGGCGGCACGGTCAAGACGAAGAGTTATGTCGATCCTCGACGAAGAGAGGTGATCTTGGAAGTCGGTGATTATGCATACCTCGAGTGTCACCTATTCGAGGGTTACGAAGGTTTAATGTCGAGGAAAGTTATCACCTCGATTTATCGGACCTTTCAAGATTTTGGAACGGAAAGGAGAAGTAGCATACCGATTAGAGTTGCCGGCCACGGTTGTCGGGAGTTCATGACGTGTTTCATGTATCACGGCTAAAGAAATGCACAAGTGAGGTTAGAATAGAACCTATGCGGGTTAGAGGATATTCAAATGGAGAATGACTCGACATACAAAGAATACCCCGTTAAGATCTTGGATGTGTCGAAAGAGTTACCGGGAGTAAAATCATCGGAATGTGTAAAGTGCGGTGGAGTCATCACACCGAGGAAGAGGCAACTTGGGAAAGAGAGGATGAACTCAAGGAGGACTTCCCTCAGCTGTTCTCTAAGTCTTCTGAATCTCGGGACGAGATTCTCTTTAAGGGGGTAGGATTTGTGACACCCTAAAATTCCATCACTGAAATCACTTAGCAACTTAAAATGTCTTAGGGATTTAAGGAGATTAAAAATGCAAAATAAAATTGAGCTCTAAAAATATTAAAGATAATATAATAAAGATAGAAACAACAAGTGTATGTGCATCATCATTTGGCTTGCATGGTTTTGGTTGCTTGAGTAGTCTCTAAAAAGCCTATAAAATATTTGAGAAAAAGTTTGCAAAAGTTTGATTTGGTTTTGAATTGAAAATGAATTTGAAAATGAGGTTTGAAAAAGAAAAGAAAAAAAAACAAAACCCCGCACCCTTACCCTTTCGGCCCGGCCCGCCCAACCCACCATTCCCCGCCGGCCCACCATTTCCCCCTTTCTCTTTTCTTTTGCGGCGGGCGCCGACGGGTGGGCCCCCACCGTCGGCCTCCATCCCCTCCCCTTCCTTTCTTCTTCCCCGCACCCGCGCCGGCCGCGCGCGCGCACGCCGCGGAATCCGCTCGGCTCCGCCCCCTTCCCCTTCCTTCTTTTCCTCCCCAAGCCTGCCAATTAAGGCAAGTAACTGCCCGTGTTCAATTGGGGGCCGTTTCCCCCTTTCCTTACACCGAGCCGTGATGGCCGCCGGCCATCAATGGCAACCCGCCGCCGCCCCGGCCCCTAGCCGCTTCACTTCCCTCCCTCGGGTCCTATATAAGCCCGCTCACGCGCTCCTTGGCTCCCCTTTCGCCTCTGCAGCACACACGCGCCCGAGCCGAGCCCAATTTCTACAGCGCCGCCGCCTTGCTCTCCGCCGCCGCCGTCGTCTCGTCGCCGCCGGTGAAGGGCTTGGTCTCCCACCCGTTTCTGTTGATCAATAGGTTCGCAGGGAGCTTGACAAGCTCATGTGCCTGCAGGTTTGCGCCCTCGACGCCCGTGGCGGCCGCGCCCGTGCTCGCCGGAGCGCCGCCCGAGCCGCCGTCGTCATCAAGCCGCCCCGCTGCCGCCTCCTTTCCACCCTTCGGCCCGTCCTCTTCGCCCGCGTGTGGTAAGCAACCCCCCCTGCCCAAATCGCCTTCCTATCGTGCCCAGTTCCCTCCCCGCGAGCTCGCCGGAGTAGTGGCTCCGCCCCCTTCGGCGCCGCCACCGTGAGAGCTCGAACCCCTCCCCCTGAAACCCTAGATGCGTGCGCATTTTCCCCACTGCGTGTAGAACCCGCTCGTGCACGAAAAGATGGCCGGGAGCTCACCCCGAGCTTGCGCCGGCGATGCGCCGCCGCGCGCCGCCGCGCCGCCCCCGTTTCCGGCGACTTCACCGCCGCCCGCCGCACGCACTCGTCCGGGACCATTAGATCACGCGCGGACGACCGGGATCGCGTACCCTTTCGTTTAAAAGGGGATGGTCCACGGTGGACCCATGGACCGCGCCTACGGCCGGGTCCACGGTGCACCCATGCGCCATCCACCGTTGGATCTGAGATCCACGGTGCGGAGTGACAGATTTGATTAAGAGCCCCTGGGATTTCAAATATTAGCAAGCCGGTCCTTCCACCTTTGAAAATAATTACAGTTAGGTCCTGATTCTTGCAAACTAGCCCCTATCTACCCTGTTTAATTCTGTTTTAAGCCCTTTTCACTTCTTTTTGCACATAAACCCTCTGATTTAATTTATAAAAATGTTTTAGCCCCTGAATTTATTCATAAACAACCCTGTAAACATAGTTTTCTTGCAAATAGGCCCCTGAAAACTGTTTTAATCATATCTTTCTCATTTTAACTCTGTTTTTAGCGTTCTATATACCGAAATGATCGTCTTGATGAGTAGAATCTTTTAAACAGTAAATTCACCAGTTTTATTACTGTTTGGTGTACTGTTTTGTTTATTGATTGTTATCCATGTTTGACTCGTAGATATCGTGCCTGTTTCGTCTGAGCTCCCTGTCGGAAGTGATCCGGAAGAACCTGTCTTTGAAGAGGAATTCACCCAGCTTGTAGAGGAAGGCAAGTGGATTTCCCCCCTCTGCATAATCTTTTTGAACCTATGACACTGCATGCTAAACAATGTTTACTATTCCTGTTGATATGCATGAATCTGATGGGCAAACACCTAGCTAAGGATTTGACTAGATGCTTTACCACTTTACCTTGATCAACCCTGTTTAAACTTATGTTTGGGGTAGATAAATGCTTAGCTTGCTCAACATAAGTTTGGTTATGCTTTGTTTATGTTATACATCTCAGTTTTGGTTATGTATATGCTTGTGCTTTAACAAGATAACTTGATATAATCGGAACATGGAGAACCACCCAAGATAACAGTACAACCACAGTCCACATGGCTCTGGCTTAGCCAATTAATTAGGAGAGTGGGGTAGCTGATAGCTCTTTTCCGAGAGGGGCACAGGGGGCCGGAGTTGAAGGGGTATAGCCCGGTCCTTTTGGGGTAGCGACCTTGGCTAAGGTGTTGACCACTAGGGAGGGTTATGGCCCGCTCGCCGCCGTATGCTTGTTGCGGGCTCGTTGGTTTCTCTTCTTTCCTTTGTAAAGGCTTCGTAGTGGACCCCTAGCCACTCACCTTGGAAGTGTTTAAGGGTCTAGCTAACCCGGGCAAGATGGGGAACACGAAGCGTGGGTAAAGTGTACAACCTGCGAGTGTAAAGGCGATTGATCGGCCGTGCTCACGGTCACGAGCGGCTTGGACCCTCACATGAGTAATAAACTTGAAGATTAATGTAAATCATGGGTTGGAGGTTTGGTTTGAGGTTTCTTTTAAGATTAAGTGGGTTGGTATACACTTACATCTAGTAACTAGGTGCTTGCTAATAAAACTTGACCAACTTATAAAATGCTTACCGCCGTGAACCATAGCCTATCCTTGATGGCCTTGCAATATTTCCCCCACTTGCCGAGCTCCAACCATAAGTGTGCTCACCCTTGCTTACCGCTGTTCGAGAGGAGAACGTCGGAGGCGAGGACGAGTACCGGAGTGACTTCGAGGAGTTCTAGGCATGCGGATCCCCCGATCATCATGCCCGTGGATGTCGGCGATGGAGATGCTCGTCGTCATTTAGTTATCGTCTTGTTCGGACCTTCGAGTCCACCCTTATGGATGTAATAATGGATATCATACTAGTTTGAACTCTTGTACGTTTTATTACGGCAATGGTATTACTCTCGTTTTGTCCAATCATGTGTGTGTAAATGATCCGGCGCACATATGAGATGCATTCGGTTTTCCTTGTAAAATCGGGTGTGACAATCTCGAGCATCATGAAGTCGACGGGGATGAAGTGGTGTCCGACCTTCACGGGCACATCTTTGGCGATGCCCAAGGGATAGCAAATGGAGTTGTCACCCAACTCCAAGCACATACCCGTAGGCTCCAACGGTAGGCGTAGCTTCTCGAACACATCTCTTGGCATGACGCTCACACTTTCTCCAAGGTCGCATAACGCCTTCTCGAACTTGAATGTAGCAACGGAACATGGAATTGTCGGGCATCCGGGGTCCTTTTGCTTCTCTAGCCCATTAGCAATAGCGGCACTACACTCGTCAGACATCTTGACATGATCTACCCCGAGTGTTGCTATCTCATATTTATTTGCAAGTATGCATTTGAAGTAACGAGAATATGTAGGTACTTGAAGGGCATCCAATAGCGGCATGTTGATGCTAAGTCTACGCACGACCTCCACAACTTCTTAAAGTGATTATCAAGTTTACCTCGGAAGTAGCATGGCTTGAGTTGTGGTATCCTCTTGTCTTTTCCCGGCATATCAAACTCGGGCTCTTCGGTGACGATCCCCGTAACTTCCTCCTTAGCAAATTCCTCCGTCCCGACGGATGGCTTAGGCTTCCTTGATCCCGCAGAATGTTCTGGATCTTCGGTCTCCTTTCCCGAACGTGTTTGAATAGCCTTTAGGTTGTCCCGGAAGCTTCCCTTCATCACTAGTGAGGCGCCCCGCGAGTTGTCTAACTTGCGTCTCGAGCATCTTCATCATGTTGAGCACTTGATGGTTGGAGCTTCCGACCTCTGTCACTTTGCTATCAATATTCTCCAACACCTTGTCTATGGCCTTGAACTTGGTGACGGTGTCGTTGTTGATCTTAGCTTGCTCGTCCATGAAGTCCTTCAATTGTATACGAAGCGGAACCGAATTCGGAATGGATGAGCTTGCACTAAATTGAGGTCTACCTTGCCCGTAGCGGAAGTTCGGCAATTCTCCCTTGCTCATGTAGTCGAGCACCTTGGCTTCCTCCGGACAATCTTTGTGGACATGGCCATACTCTCCGCATTCTTCGCATGTGGATCTTGCTTCGGCAGCCTTCAAATCTTGAGTCTCTTTCTTTTCTATCTCGATCTTCTCAAACCTCCTCATGAGTGAATCGATCTTGCCTTCAAGCATGTTCTCCTTCTCCACTTGCAAGACTCCTTTGACGTTCCTCGTGGGTTGAACCAGAAGTAGGCATCTGGACGACGCCCATGTGTCATTGTCCGCGACCTTCTTAAATAGAGTGAAAGCTTCGGTCGGCGTAAGCTCGATGATAGATCCTCCCGCCGATGCATCGATGATCGTCCTTGACGCCATGGTGAGTCCTTGATAGAACTTTTGCACGAGGTCTTCCTTCGGGAACTTGTGATGTGGAACCGCCCGAGTGTACTCATTGAAGCGCTTGAATGCCTCCGAGATAGTCTCCATAGGGTATTGAGCAAAAGTGGCAATCTTATTACGCAAGCTTTGAGTTTTACCCGGCGAGTAGTATTCCTTCATGAAAGCCTTCATCAACGCGTTCCAATTTTGCACCGTCTCCGCCGGTTGAGAGTGGAACCATTGCAAAGCCTTCCCGAGTAGTGAGAACGGGAAAAGCCTTGCCCTCATTTGGTCTTGAGTCACCCCATCCATGTTGAAAGTCTAGCATAGTTGAATGAACGCTTGGAGGTGAAGGTTCAGATCCTCTTTACCGGTGAAGGGTGAATGTTGCACCATGCGGATTGTTGAGGTCTTGATCTCGAACGGTCTTCCAATCTCCTCAAGGTTCAAGATTGGTAGGTCGATGATGTCCGGGGTGCATAGCTCCCCGATCTTGCGTTCTTGCGGTGGTTGTTCACCCATCAGTGGAAGTCGATTCTCCGGAGGACTTTGAGGTGGTGAATTCTTCGGAGATTCCTTCGATCCTCTGTCTTCCGACTTTGAATCTACAAAATCCAGCTTTTTAGCTTGATGTGCTTCGCGTCTCCTTAGCCCGTAAAGTTTTTCTGGACCATCCACAAAATTATTGGGTTTGTTGGAGAGGTAGCCGTCCATCTCCTGTCAGGGTTAGCGATAAACAAAATATGCAAAAACAAAAGTAAAAATAAATCTAAGAAAACTAGGGTTTGACAAACTAGATTAGATTTATTTTGAGGATGATCAAAGTTTAATAGATGCAAAAAGAAAAACTAAAAGAAAACTGAAAATCACAAAAAAGCAATAAAAGATCAAATCTTGATCACTTGTTCCCCAGCAACGGCGCCAGAAAAGGGGCTTGGTTAACGGTTAATAGTTGTATCAAAGTTCGTTTAGACTTGCAAGCAGACAAGTCTCCCGTCGTAGTCAAGGGACCCTTCTTCCCTCGAGTGGTGAACCCAAGGTATCGAATCCGTGGAACAAATGTGTGACGCAAAAGATGATCTAGTAATGCCAAGTAACTTCAATCTTCGATGGATAAAACCCTAATGCAATCTAACACAAGAATCAACACAAGACCGGATCTAATCTACTAAAGACCAGAGGTAACAAAGATAGAGGGGGTAGATAAACCGATCTAGAGAGATCGGGTTGAGCCTTTTATTGAAGTTCCAAGCAAAAGAAGAAGTAGCAAATCAAATCTCATTAGAAGCCTCTTTAAACCGTGGTTTCCCATCCGATTCTCGAAAACGCCCGCCTATCGAGCCCCCGTTCGTCACAATGTACTCCTATTCATGCGGGTAGTCTAGGGCGAGTCCGAGGACAAGTCAAGTTCTTTCGGAAGATCAGGCGTGCACCTCTAGCCACCGCGGCTACAAGAACACCCTATGTGATCTATCTCGAGAATAGATCTAAAATAAGCAAAGCCGATCGAAAGCGAAGACTTCGGAGAAACACTTAGTCGCTAAGAATCGGATTCAACTTGATACATCAACTAGTACAATGATATATGAACAAGATCACCACCGGGATCCTACCTTGATCTTGCTTCTAGCTCCGGGAACTCCGACGTGGTCTTCCTTGCAAGGTTCCCACGTCGGCTAGGGAGACCCTAGTCAACTAGCTCGACCTTCTCCTCTCTAAGATGGTGTCCCTCTCTTCTTTGCTCCTCGGCGGCCGATGACGAATTAATCGATGCGTGGCTCTTGACCCCGGGGCTATAAATAGCCCGAATGGCGGCTAGGTCAAAAGGGGGAGGCGACTGTGCCCCGGAATGGGCGGGTCGGCCGCCCGGGCCGACCGGCTCGTGCCCACCCCCCGCCCGGTCGCCGCCTCCTTCGCGTGGCGTCGGTTCCGAGTCTTCTAGATCCTTCCCCTTTCGCATGTGGACCCTTGTCGTTAGTTTCTCTCCGAGTTGGACGTAGCTCCTTGTCTGCAAGATTCGACACTTTTACGGATAGGTCCTCGGAGTTTGTCATCTTCTCGGGTTTGGTCCCTGGGCTTCTTGGAGTCAAGTTTGCTTTATTGCATGACTTGTACGGGGCTTCAAGGTCTTGTCACAAGGTGCTTGATGAACTTATCCCGAAAGTCTTGCTTTCAACGTCAAAATCCTGCATAAACACTAAACTCCAAAACCGACATGCACGAATGAACTTGTTATACCAAGGGGGTTAGTACCAATGGATAAAGTATAAAACTCATGTCAACATCGAATAAACTCATGGCTAGGTTGACGGAATTTCACCGTCAACATCTCCCCCATGCTTAAACCTTGCTCGTCCACGAGTAAGCCTTTGATGGTGTTGACGTAAAATCAGCACCTCACGCCAAGTACACAGCAAGCCGAATTAGCTGGCTTAACACACGTGACCCGGGCGTCAGAATCCGAGAAGCGTGCTAGTCAATTTTCCCTGAAACTGACAAAGGATGAGAAAATGATTAGATAAAACCTGGAATATCACCGTCAACACGGCCGCACTGCCGGGCCGGCCGTGCCTAGTGGTGCGGCTGTGCCTGGCTCGTGTGGCACGTTGGCTCCATTACCCTCCTAAATGTGTACCTATCCATAAAAATTGCAACACATTCGTGGAACTTTATTAGTATAAAAAATGTGCATGAAACTTGTTGTATACTCCTCTCGAACCCGAGGTTTTGACGGTCGGATCTTTGTTGTAAGGACCGTCAACAAACTTCCCCAAGCTAAACATTTGCTCGTCCTCCAGCAAAGCCTAGACTTGGCCTCGGTGGATCAGCGGTTGCAAAATGTTATCACTCGACAAGTACCTGCGCACAAACTCCATTCTCTTCTTGCAAATTTGAAAAGGTTGGTACGGGAGAAGCTTAGCCTTACTTTACCCGTGGGGCTTTTAGCTTTCCACCTTGCCTTCGGAGGTTGAAAAGTAGAACGAATTTTGACTTTGCATCTCTTACTCTTCTTCTTTTCTGGATCCTCTCTCGGAGTTTTTGAAAATTTTGCAAAGAAAGACAAGGTTCCTCGGATGGTTCCCACGATCGCTCAAGTGGTATTTTTTACCTTACCAAAGGCTTTAAGCGAGCCTCACATTCCTACTCCTATGGCTTGTATGTGGAGCTTTGGGTAGGATAAGTATGAGGCTCACTTGTACCACATGATATTGTTGGGCCAAAGACCGGATCCAAGAAGAAGCTAGTCATGCAACTTGATCGAGATGTTCAAGTGTGTGGAATATTTTTGTGTTTTTCTAAACACTCCTTGCTTTGAGATTCTCCTCTTTCCTTTATTTTGGAGGGGGGTCATGCTCTCTTTTTTCCTATGCTCTTTGATTGGAGCACATTTTTTTATGCTTCTTGAGCATATACTTTTTTCTATGACCCCTCTTTCCTTTTGCAAGATTACAAGAAGAGAAATCTCTTTGAACTTTGGAGTATTTATTTTTGGTGGATGGATGGCATGTTTGCGTAACTCCCGATGTAAGAGTTAGCATGTATATGTGGGTGTACATGATCTCGATCATGGAAGCATGAAAAGATTCTACCAAGGGTCACAACAATTTGGCAAAACTCAATGGGTCACAAGCAAGCATATGTAGAAGGTTTGGACATTGATATCGACATATGGCTTTGGTAGGTAATAAGACCATTGAGGAACTTGCCTTGTTTTACTTTCAAAAAGAAATCAGCGAGATTTCACCACACTTTGAGATAGAGCGAGATCAACATTGTTGCACCATATCATACTAGTCAACAACCTAGATTTGGTCATAAGCATATGCCTCCCACAAAGTTTTATTTCAGGCTCTTGTTCTCAAAATATACCAACAAGTTCAAAAAGGCATAGAGCACAAAGATATGCACTAGGTTCTTCCAAAGCTTTAACTTAGCAACAATTCATCATTTCCAAAGTGCGGGTATAGACTAGATTTCAAGCACATGGTTGAAGCAGACATTTTCTTTTATTCAAAAGAGATAAAACAAGATGTAAAAGAGTAGTTTGGATGGACATACCTTCCTTGATTGAACATGGGGTCTCCCCCAAGCTAAATTTTGGCTCCCTGGTTGGCTTTGTCTTTATTTTGGTGATGGGACGAGCACCTAGACACTTGTAGTGATTGTCTTGATGGATTTGTGAAAAATCATAGGTACAACTATATCACTTGGTACGGTCGGCCCTACTAAATTTTCACCGGGTACTCGTGTTCCCTCCTGAAGTCATCCTGCACAAAAATTTTGTCGAGGGGGAGGTACAGTAGTACCTCTAGGTTCGGCCGTATCACCAAAAAATCTCCAAAACTGATTTTCTATGTCCTGTTTATTTACTAAATGCAATGATGAAAGCAAATTTGAAAACTAAACATGATTGATGCACGGAATAAAATGATTGAAAGGGAAATATGAGATAATTACCGGTTTACCTCTTGGTTAGGGCTCGTCGTTTAGAGTCCGTGAGCGGGACTGCTCCGGTTGCTCAATTAATCTTGGGCTCGTCCAGTCCCAGAGTGGACGACTTGGACGATGCTCTCTTCACTCGCCACACCTTCCTCGTTTTCTTTGGTGGCGATGAAGTCAGTGAGGATTTGGCGGGGGTGTTTTTGATTTCCATCTTCTTTTCTCCCTTAGCTTTGTTGATTAGCTTTGATTTCTTGGGTTGGTGGCGCCGTTGAATGATTTCACCTTGGGTTTGGTCTGGGCCACCTTTTCTTTCTGCACAAGGTCAGAAATTTTTCTATCGATCATTCGTACCTGTGAGCATTGCTCCACCTTTGGTTTGAAGGTGAACCGTTCTTCCTCACCGTTGATGTTGAGGCGGATCTCTCTAGCTCCTACATCGATGTTAGCATTGACGATGCTCAAGAAAGGTCTCCTAAGGATTAGAGGCGTCCTTGTATCGACATCCATGTCGAGGACGATGACGAAGTCCACGGGTACGAAGAAATCCCGGACTCTCACCGGAATGTCCTCCGCTATCCCCGTCGGGTAGCGGACCGATTGATCCGCTAGCTGCAAGCACATGGTTGTAGGCGACAAGGAAGTATAATTGAGCTTGTCGAAGACTACCTTAGGCATGACGCTAACGCTGGTTCTGAGGTCGCATAATGCATTTTCTCCCTTGCTCATGTAGTCGAGCACCTTGGCTTCCTCCGGACAATCTTTGTGGACATGGCCATACTCTCGCATTCTTCGCATGTGGATCTTGCTTCGGCAGCCTTCAAATCTTGAGTCTCTTTCTTTTCTATCTCGATCTTCTCAAACCTCCTCATGAGTGAATCGATCTTGCCTTCAAGCATGTTCTCCTTCTCCACTTGCAAGACTCCTTTGACGTTCCCCGTGGGTTGAACCGGAAGTAGGCGTCCGGATGACGCCCATGGGTCATTATCCGCGACCTTCTTGAATAGAGTGAAAGCTTCGGTCAGCGTAAGCTCGATGATAGATCCTCCCGCCGATGCATCGATGATCGTCCTTGACGCCATGGTGAGTCCTTGATAGAACTTTTGCACGAGGTCTTCCTTCGGGAACTTGTGATGTGGAACTGCCTGAGTGTACTCATTGAAGTGCTCGAATGCCTCCGAGATAGTCTCCATAGGGTATTGAGCAAAAGTGGCAATCTTATTACGCAAGCTTTGAGTTTTACCCGGCGAGTAGTATTCCTTCATGAAAGCCTTCATCAACGCGTTCCAATTTTGCACCGTCTCCGCCGGTTGAGAGTGGAACCATTGCAAAGCCTTCCCGAGTAGTGAGAACGGGAAAAGCCTTGCCCTCATTTGGTCTTGAGTCACCCCATCCATGTTGAAAGTCTAGCATAGTTGAATGAACGCTTGGAGGTGAAGGTTCAGATCCTCTTTACCGGTGAAGGGTGAATGTTGCACCATGCGGATTGTTGAGGTCTTGATCTCGAACGGTCTTCCAATCTCCTCAAGGTTCAAGATTGGTAGGTCGATGATGTCCGGGGTGCATAGCTCCCCGATCTTGCGTTCTTGCGGTGGTTGTTCACCCATCAGTGGAAGTCGATTCTCCGGAGGACTTTGAGGTGGTGAATTCTTCGGAGATTCCTTCGATCCTCTGTCTTCCGACTTTGAATCTACAAAATCCAGCTTTTTAGCTTGATGTGCTTCGCGTCTCCTTAGCCCGTAAAGTTTTTCTGGACCATCCACAAAATTATTGGGTTTGTTGGAGAGGTAGCCGTCCATCTCCTGTCAGGGTTAGCGATAAACAAAATATGCAAAAACAAAAGTAAAAATAAATCTAAGAAAACTAGGGTTTGACAAACTAGATTAGATTTATTTTGAGGATGATCAAAGTTTAATAGATGCAAAAAGAAAAACTAAAAGAAAACTGAAAATCACAAAAAAGCAATAAAAGATCAAATCTTGATCACTTGTTCCCCAGCAACGGTGCCAGAAAAGGGGCTTGGTTAACGGTTAATAGTTGTATCAAAGTTCGTTTGGACTTGCAAGCGGACAGTCTCCCGTCGTAGTCAAGGGACCCTTCTTCCCTCGAGTGGTGAACCCAAGGTATCGAATCTGTGGAACAAATATGTGACGCAAAAGATGATCTAGTAATGCCAAGTAACTTCAATCTTCGATGGATAAAACCCTAATGCAATCTAACACAAGAATCAACACAAGACCGGATCTAATCTACTAAAGACCAGAGGTAACAAAGATAGAGGGGGTAGATAAACCGATCTAGAGAGATCGGGTTGAGCCTTTTGTTGAAGTTCCAAGTAAAAGAAGAAGTAGCAAATCAAATCTCATTAGAAGCCTCTTTAAACTGTGGTTTCCCATCCGATTCTCGAAAACGCCCCGCCTATCGAGCCCCCGTTCGTCACAATGTACTCCTATTCATGCGGGTAGTCTAGGGCGAGTCCGAGGACAAGTCAAGTTCTTTCGGAAGATCAGGCGTGCACCTCTAGCCACCGCGGCTACAAGAACACCCTATGTGATCTATCTCGAGAATAGATCTAAAATAAGCAAAGCCGATCGAAAACGAAGACTTCGGAGAAACACTTAGTCGCTAAGAATCGGATTCAACTTGATACATCAACTAGTACAATGATATATGAACAAGATCACCACCGGGATCCTACCTTGATCTTGCTTCTAGCTCCGGGAACTCCGACGTGGTCTTCCTTGCAAGGTTCCCACGTCGGCTAGGGAGACCCTAGTCAACTAGCTCGACCTTCTCCTCTCTAAGATGGTGTCCCTCTCTTCTTTGCTCCTCGGCGGACGATGACAAATTAATCGATGCGTGGCTCTTGACCCCGGGGCTATAAATAGCCCGAATGGCGGCTAGGTCAAAAGGGGGAGGCGACTGTGCCCCGGAATGGGCCGGGGCGACCGTCCTGGGCCGACCGGCCTGGGCCCACCCCAGCCCAGTTGCCTGCCTCCTTCGCGTGGCGTCAGTTCCCGAGTCTTCTAGATCCTTCCCCTTTCTGCATGTGGGCCCTTGTCGTCAGTTTCTCTCCGAGTTGGACGTAGCTCCTTGTCCTGCAAGATTCGACACTTTTCTGGATAGGTCCTCGGAGTTTGTCATCTTCTCGGGTTTGGTCCTTGGGCTTCTTGGAGTCAAGTTTGCTTCATTGCATGACTTGTACGGGGCTTCAAGGTCTTGTCACAAGGTGCTTGATGAACTTATCCCGAAATTCTTGCTTTCAACGTCAAAACCCTGCATAAACACTAAACTCCAAAACCGACATGCACGAATGAACTTGTTATATCAAGGGGGTTAGTACCAATGTATAAAGTATAAAACTCATGTCAACACCGAAGGTAAACTCATGGCTAGGTTGACGGAATTTCACTGTCAACATCTCCCCCATGCTTAAACCTTGCTCGTCCACGAGTAAGCCTTTGATGGTGTTGATGTAAAATCAGCACCTCACGCCAAGCACACAGCAAGCTGAATTAGCTGGCTTAACACACGTGACCCGGGCATCAGAATCCGGAAGCGTGCCAGTCAATTTTCCCTGAAACTGACAAAGGATGAGAAAATGATTAGATAAAACCTAGAATTTCACCGTCAACACGGCCGCACCTGCCGGGCCGGCCGTGCCTAGTGGTGCGGCTGTGCCTGGCTCGTGTGGCACGTTGGCTCCATTACCCTCCTAAATGTGTACCTATCCATAAAAATTGCAACACATTCGTGGAACTTTATTAGTATAAAAAATGTGCATGAAACTTGTTGTATACTCCTCTCGAACCCGAGGTTTTGACGGTCGGATCTTTGTTGTAAGGACCGTCAACAAACTTCCCCAAGCTAAACATTTGCTCGTCCTCCAGCAAAGCCTAGACTTGGCCTCGGTGGATCAGCGGTTGCAAAATGTTATCACTCGACAAGTACCTGCGCACAAACTCCATTCTCTTCTTGCAAATTTGAAAAGGTTGGTACGGGAGAAGCTTAGCCTTACTTTACCCGTGGGGCTTTTAGCTTTCCACCTTGCCTTCGGAGGTTGAAAAGTAGAACGAATTTTGACTTTGCATCTCTTACTCTTCTTCTTTTCTGGATCCTCTCTCGGAGTTTTTGAAAATTTTGCAAAGAAAGACAAGGTTCCTCGGATGGTTCCCACGATCGCTCAAGTGGTATTTTTTACCTTACCAAAGGCTTTAAGCGAGCCTCACATTCCTACTCCTATGGCTTGTATGTGGAGCTTTGGGTAGGATAAGTATGAGGCTCACTTGTACCACATGATATTGTTGGGCCAAAGACCGGATCCAAGAAGAAGCTAGTCATGCAACTTGATCGAGATGTTCAAGTGTGTGGAATATTTTTGTGTTTTTCTAAACACTCCTTGCTTTGAGATTCTCCTCTTTCCTTTATTTTGGAGGGGGGTCATGCTCTCTTTTTTCCTATGCTCTTTGATTGGAGCACATTTTTTTATGCTTCTTGAGCATATACTTTTTTCTATGACCCCTCTTTCCTTTTGCAAGATTACAAGAAGAGAAATCTCTTTGAACTTTGGAGTATTTATTTTTGGTGGATGGATGGCATGTTTGCGTAACTCCCGATGTAAGAGTTAGCATGTATATGTGGGTGTACATGATCTCGATCATGGAAGCATGAAAAGATTCTACCAAGGGTCACAACAATTTGGCAAAACTCAATGGGTCACAAGCAAGCATATGTAGAAGGTTTGGACATTGATATCGACATATGGCTTTGGTAGGTAATAAGACCATTGAGGAACTTGTCTTGTTTTATTTTCAAAAAGAAATCAACTGAGATTTCACCATACTTTGAGATAGAGCAGATCAACATTGTCGCACCATATCATACTAGTCAACAACCTAGATTTGGTCATAAGCATATGCCTCCCACAAAGTTTTATTTCAGGCTCTTGTTCTCAAAATATACCAACAAGTTCAAAAAGGCATAGAGCACAAAGATATGCACTAGGTTCTTCCAAAGCTTTAACTTAGCAACAATTCATCATTTCCAAAGTGCGGGTATAGACTAGATTTCAAGCACATGGTTGAAGCAGACATTTTCTTTTATTCAAAAGAGATAAAACAAGATGTAAAAGAGTAGTTTGGATGGACATACCTTCCTTGATTGAACATGGGGTCTCCCCCAAGCTAAATTTTGGCTCCCTAGTTGGCCTGTCTTTATTTTGGTGATGGGACGAGCACCTAGACACTTGTAGTGATTGTCTTGATGGATTTGTGAAAAATCATAGGTACAACTATATCACTTGGTACGGTCGGCCCTACTAATTTTTCACCAGGTACTCGTGTTCCCTCCTGAAGTCATCCTGCACAAAAATTTTGTCGAGGGGAGGTACAGCCGTACCTCTTGGTTCGGCCGTATCACCAAAAATCTCCAAAACTGCTTTTCTATGTCTTGTTTATTTACTAAATGCAATGATGAAAGCAAATTTGAAAACTAAACATGATTGATGCACGGAATAAAATGATTGAAAGGGAAATATGAGATAATTACCGGTTTACCTCTTGGTTAGGGCTCGTCGTTTAGAGTCCGTGAGCGGGACTGCTCCGGTTGCTCAATTAATCTTGGGCTCGTCCAGTCCCAGAGTGGACGACTTGGACGATGCTCTCTTCACTCGCCACACCTTCCTCGTTTTCTTTGGTGGCGATGAAGTCAGTGAGGATTTGGCGGGGGTGTTTTTGATTTCCATCTTCTTTTCTCCCTTAGCTTTGTTGATTAGCTTCGACTTCTTGGGTTGGTGGCGCCCGTTGAATGATTTCACCTTGGGTTTGGTCTGGGCCACCTTTTCTTTCTGCACAAGGTCAGAAATTTTTCTATCGATCATTCGTACCTGTGAGCATTGCTCCACCTTTGGTTTGAAGGTGAACCGTTCTTCCTCACCGTTGATGTTGAGGCGGATCTCTCTAGCTCCTACATCGATGTTAGCATTGACGATGCTCAAGAAAGGTCTCCTAAGGATTAGAGGCGTCCTTGTATCGACATCCATGTCGAGGACGATGACGAAGTCCACGGGTACGAAGAAATCCCGGACTCTCACCGGAATGTCCTCCGCTATCCCCGTCGGGTAGCGGACCGATTGATCCGCTAGCTGCAAGCACATGGTTGTAGGCGACAAGGAAGTATAATTGAGCTTGTCGAAGACTACCTTAGGCATGACGCTAACGCTGGTTCTGAGGTCGCATAATGCATTTGTAAAGTGCCCGGACCCGATAGAGCAGCTGATCGTAGGGCACCCGGGGTCTTTCTTCTTTAGAATGGCCACACTACACTCGTCCGTAAGCTTGACCATATCTGTGGTGGGTAGAGGTCTCTTATTGTTGAGGAAGTCTTTGAGGTACTTGGCGTAGGTTGGTACCTGCATAGCCTCAAGAAATGGTATGTGAACATTGAGTTTCTTGATTACCTCAACGAACTTCCCAAATTGCTCATCCACGGTGGGCTTCTTGATCCTTCGAGGAAATGGAAGGAGCGTGGTGTCGACATATTCTTGGGGTGTCGTTTTCCTTAACCCTTCCTCTCCGGGGGATGCCTCCTCGGTGTCTACCTCTTCATCCGACTCGGAGGTCACTTCCTTCTGTTTCTTCTCTATAGTGTTAGGATGTGGTGGATCCCGAGTGGTCTTACCACCTCTTGTGGTCACCAATTTTAAATTCTCTTGGGTAGGCTCGGGTTGCCCCAGGATTCCACCCGACTCAGAAGAAGGCAAAGAAGCAGCAAGCTGAGCTAGTTGAGTTTCGATCATTTTGTTAAAGCTAAGCTGATTCTTCATGGCAGAGGTGAAAGATTCTATGGTGGAATTAAGATTTTCAAGAACTTTCTCATTGGAGGCTAGCTTCTTGTTTAAACTTTCATTAATTGTATCTTGGCCAAAGACAAGATCTTTAATGGAAGGCTGATTATTGAAAGAATTAGACTCCATTTTGATTGTTGAACGGGAAGTTGGGCCTCGAGTTCCACCCTTGATTGTTGTAGTTGTTGTTGCAGAACCCGTTGTTGTTGCCATTGTTGATGAATCTAGCTTCTTCCTTTGTTTTGAGACAATCATTGCCCGAATGACTGACATTACCGCAAACCTCGCACGTCATGTGTGCGTCCATGATCTTGGCGGTTTCCATGTTTGTCGATGCCTCCAATTTCTTCATGAGGAGGTCCATCTTAGCGGCGATCATGTCGATTCCATCGACTTGGTGTACACCGCGGGTACGAGGTTGGAGACGATCTCCATCCCAACCTTGATTTTCCACCATCTTCTCAATTAATTCTTCAGCGGCTGGTACTTGTAGCGAGAAGAAGGCTCCTCCAGCAGCCGCATCTAGGTGCTCACGGGTTGTACGCTTGAGCCCGTGATAGAAGGTCTGAATTAAGAACCACCCTTGCATGCCATGGTGTAGGCACGCGATGATGTTCTCATGGAAGCGTTCCCATGCTTTCGAGATACTCTCATCATTCTGCTGCTGGAAACCTGAAATTCTTGCACGGAGGGCATTGGTTTTGCCTACCGAGAAGAACTTTGCGAGAAATGCCTTTTAGCACTTATCCCATGTGTTTATGTCATCTCGCTCCGCATAAAACCATTACTTCACCTTCCCGAGCAATAAGAATGGGAATAGGCGAAGACAGATGGCATCGTCCGTCACTCCACGAATAGCGAAAGTCCTACACACTTCCAGAAAATGTTGGAGATGTGCATTGGCATCTTCATTTGACTTGCTGGAGAACAGATTCGCTTGTACTATGTTGATCAACGCCGGCTTGAGTTCAAAGTTTCCGTCTCCCACCGTTGTGGTTAGTCCGGTAGGGACATTAGTGTTGGAGGGGTGGAAAACTCGCGGATCGTCCTCTCGGCCATTGGTGCTGACGAGGTGCTATCTACGAGATCGATGGTGTTCGTCTCTTCAGTCAAGAGAAACTTTTGAGGGATGATTACACGGGGTCGCACTCTCCTCACAAGTGACTCCAGATTGTCGTTAAAGTTGGACGGTAGGTCGAAACCGGCCATGCACTACTCTGCGTACGCGAGAGTAGAGAAAGGGTAAACCCGCTTAAAATAGCGGTTTATCGAACCTTGATAATTCTGTCATGATGTCTAAACGATATCTTATGCCTATTGCCTCCCCGGCATTGGTGCCAGAAATGCTTGTTGACGTTTCTTAGCCTCACTACTAGGTTGGCACAAACGGCGATGACGATGGAAATGCTTGTTGGCACCTGCAGGCGTCGCCGACGGGTTCACACCTCTAGTAATGGGACTAGGGGACATCTGGGGTAAAATACACGATCTCAGAAAGTTCTGCAAGTGCACGGATTACCGTTGTAGCACTTCACCCGGTGGTATTCAGGTTGTCAATTTATATTTTCCCCAAGGGAGGCACAACGACAAAGATGATCGAGTAAACGGTGGAGAAAGACCAAGGCTTGGTAAAGAGCTATAGCGGGGGATAACGAATAAAGATATTCGGGGATAACTTGACACACACAAGGAGATCTAGATAAAAGACTAGAGAGGATAGCGAGCTGGGAGCACAACGAGACGAGAAAGGATCCTAACACAATCTATCTATTCTTGTCAACTCTAGGCAAAGAGATAAAGCAAAGGATAACCAAGGCAAGCTAACTCGACAAGCTCTTCTAGCGTTGCAGGGTCATGCAAAGCCGTGCCCTCAGATTGGTATGAGAAGAGAGGACTACGACGCGCTGAATCCTACCGGCCCGAACTAACGTGGTGGACTATAGAGCCCGTCCGGAGTTGTCACCTCCTTAGGGTACCACAACTATTCCGTTGCGCGGGACACCGATTTAAGACTAAGGTAAGCTCTGAGCACCGTGCTCACAACGAACCAAAGAACCTTTCCCCGGATATCACGAAGGAAGGTCTCTCTCTTCGGTGAAACACCGGAGATCAAGCGTAGAACGACCACAACACTATAGGGTTCAAGAGAGCTAAGCTAATCAAGACTAAACTAACTTTAGTCTAAACCAAGAATAAAGCTTCTAGAGGAAAGTAAAAGCTGAATGTAATTGACTCGAAAAGTAAGATAGAAAGATAACTTAAATTGTACTTGAGTCTAAACAAAGAAAGGATACAAGAGCAATACCGGAACTCTGAAGAAGACTCCTCTGGAACCCTGAGACTTGCTCGACTCGACTCTAACTCCCAAGCTACACTAATCCTACTCTAAGTGAACAAAAGAGTGGAAATGAGATGCTCCAGCGCGGTGTGTTCAATCCAGTGGGTGTGAGGCTTCTTTTATAGGTAAGTGAGGTCGGTTGAGGGTGTGGGCCCATTTTCATTGGTGCGGCCGGATCAAGGGGTGCAGCCGGCCCTATGATCCACCTCCTCTTGACTTGGACGCTCCTGATCCTTGCTCCCGAGGCGGTTGAGGGCCGGTTCCTTGCGTCGGTTTTGGCCGGTATGGCGGTTTGGAGGTGCGGCCGGCCCTCTAGGTGCGGCCAGCCCACCTCTAAGACGTGGGATGAACCGCCTTCGCTTGGTGATGCTCAAGATGCTCTTGGAATGACGGTTGTGGCGGTTGATCGGTTGGAGAGGTGAACCCATTGATCCAAGTGATCACAACTTCATCCATTCGATCGAACCGACGTTTCCTTGATCAATCTCATTCATCCAAGTTGTGCACGTGGGGAAGGAAGTGTTTGGGACCAAGGTTGTGGCACGGGGTAGGGCCGTCCGCACCTGCCAGGTCGGCCGCACCTGCAGGACCGACCGTGCCTGGTGGTGCGGCCGTGCCTGGCTCGTGTGGCACGTTGGCTCCATTTCCCTCTTAAATGTGCACCTATCCATAAAAATTGCAACACAACTCATGGAACTTTATTAGTATCAAAAATGTGCATGAAACTTTGTGTATACTCTCTCGAACCTGAGGTTCTGACGGTTGGATCTTTGTTGTAAGGACCGTCAATAGAGGCGCGAAGGAAAACGCGGTCAGGCACATCCAGGAGGTGTAGCCATGTGACATGACCCCAGGCCTGGGCCCACTCGAGGCGATCAGGGCAAGCTCTTCGACTTGTTTATACGCCCCTCACCGCCTTTTCGCGGGGCGGATGGGTGAGGTGTTCACGATTCCCATCGAGTGGGTCACGAATCATGGATCCCTCGTTGAGCTGCTAACAGGTAATTCAAGTGGACGCCCGTGCCCCGTTCGATAAGGGTCGGCTCGTGGTCCGAAGACACGTCCATAAGAGCACTTTACGTGGGTATGCTAGGCAGGGCTTGGTCCCGTTCGATTGGGACTGAGGGTGCAGAAGCTCTCCCTCGGTGGGATCCCTCAACTAGCTGCCCTAGCTGGCCTTGAACACGAACTATGGGCGCCCTCGAACCTGTGAGTTTGAGGACCAGCTCGAACGCGCGTGGCCTGGTCGTCCCTGACTCTGTTAATGTGAGGCGCCTGTTCAAACCCGCTGGGGGTCAGGCTTCATACCACTGATTAGTAGGGCCTTTGCAGGGTGGTAACAGGTGCCCCCGTCTCGGTCGATCAGTGGCGCTTGCTAGATTGCCGTTGAGTTGAGCCTTGAGCCACCGATCGGTAAATCCTCAAATCGAGGGGCATCTGCGGTGCCCACTGTTCCCTCAGTGGGTAGGGCTTCGAACCTCCGATCAGTAACTCCTAAAATCGAGGGGCATCTGTGGTGCCCACTGTTCCCACGGTGGGCAGGGCTTCGAACCGCTGATCAGTAACTCCGCGTGGGCCCAGTCCTTGGGGACCCTTGAGTCCGTTCTCGGACGGTGTGTCAGTAAGCCGAGACTTCGCGACTTTACCCCTTTTTAAATTAGGGCATTAACCACACTCTTGAGGGGTCAGCCCTCGAGCGCTCGGCTCTAGTTTCTTGAGGAGCTTATCCTTACACAAGAAGGAATCCCGTCATTAACGAGCTGCGATCATGGCTATGGGTCGTCCAGAACGGACACACCTTTTTATTCGGCGCAGTGCGGGCGTCGTGGGCGACGTGGGAAGGTGATAGAACAGGGCACTGTGCCCCCTGGTTTTCTGCACTGTAATCCTGGCATGCGCATGCGTCTGGCCGTTTTGGCGTGGCGAGGCCCATTTGTTAACGGCACGGGGCGCCGGCCGCATTAACTGACGCCACGTGCGGAGTTCCTGGGGGCGTCACCCCTTCGGATCTTATAAATTACGGGGGAGCAGGAGGGAGGCTCCTTACCTCTGCCATTCGCACAGATCTCTCACATGCTTCATCTTCTTCCCTGCTGCGCGCCTCACCGTTTCGAGTTCACCCGCACCTTTCTCTCTTCCACCGCTGCCCGTGCTCCCCATCTCTTCCTCCATGGCTCTGATTCGGGTGCTAGACCCCTTCGAATGGCCCCGGTCGACGGCGGACTGGCCGTAGCTGGAGGCGTTGGTGCTCGGCGGGCGGCGGCACCGGCCGGCGGCGGTGCAAACCCGGCGTGGATGGTCCCGCCGGCGTAGGACAGGGAGCCCAACCCTCCGTCGGTTTACGTCACCAGCTTCATTCTTCTGCACGAGTGCGGCTTCAACGCCCTCGCAAGCAGGTTCACACGGGGGTTGTGCTACCACTACGGGGTGGAGCTTCACAACTTCGCCCCCAATGCCATCTCGCAGGCGGCTTCCTTCGTCACCGTTTGCGAGGGATTCTTGGGGATCCCAACGCATTGGGACATGTGGGTCTACCTCTTCCGCGGCGAGCTCCACACTCTCGCCACGGGAGAGAGAGGGACGCGCAGAGCAGTTCGCGTCGGCGGCCTCACGCTCTTGTTGCGCGACACCCGCAAGGAGCTGTATCTGCCGTGCACCATGATGTCAAACAATGCTGACTGGGAGAGGGGGTGGTTCTACCTCCACAACGACGGCCCTGGTCTCCCGCCGTACACCGGGAAGGTGTTGAGGGAGAAATCTGACACCAGGGTGTACGGGGTGTCACCCTCTGCGAGGCAGAGGAGGCTCGAGCCTCTCACCAATGCCCTACACTAGTTGGCAGATTCCGGGCTGGCGGTGGTGTCCGTCATCAACAACTTCCACCGCCGGCAGATCATCCGCCTCATGGAGAGGGAGCTCCACATCTATGAGATGAGCAACACGACCAATCCTGTGTCCTTGGCGTGCTTGTGGCTATTGGAGGAGCCGCTCGCTCCGGGATATGCGGCCACCTAGTTGAGGCACGCAATAAATCCCAAGGCGGTGCAGCATAGCGACGACGACCTATGGTCGCTCGCGATGCTCCCTGACGCCTGTCAGGTGAGCACCGCCTCCTTGCGCCCTTTGCTTTCCTTTCCTGCACATTTGTTCTGACGGTTGCTGCCTGGCGGCAGGCGGTGGGCGTCAACGTCCCCAAATCAAATCCGCAGACTCCTCAGTCGCAGGCCGCCGGTTGCGCTACGCAGCAGCTAGAGAGGGACCGTGCGGCCCGCGCGAAGGAGAGGAAGATCAGGAGGCAGGAGCATCTCGACCAACACAACAAAGACTACCAGCTGCGCAAGCAGTTGGGTCTTTCCCCTTCGCCGGCGCTGGTGATCTCGTCCTCAGACGAGGAAGAGAGGGAGGGGGAGCGGAACACCTCTGATAGGTGGGAACCCGCAGTGCCCCCGTCTCCAGGGATCAAGGGGGTCATCACGGGACCGACCCTCGAGGCAGACACTGAGCCGCCTGTCATTGGGTCGACGGTAGGGGCGTCGGCGGGCGCCCCGGAGGCACCCCCTGAGCCCTCGAGAAAGCGCAAGTGAGGCTTCTCTAGCTTGAAGTGAGTAACATTCCTCCCTGCGCGTTTTCAATTTTGTAATGCAGTCGCTCATCCCCTGCCCTTCTTCTTTGTCGTCAGGGCGTCACCGACCGTCCCCGCCCTCGCGCCCGTCAAGGCGCTCAAGCTGAGGACGTCACTGGTGATGGGTCGCCGCTCTGAGAGGGTGCCGCGGGCAGCAGCAAGCATGATGGCGACGGGAGAGCCATCGCACATCGCGACCGCGGCCGCGGCAGCAGGAGGATGTGGCGGCGGCGGCCGCGCGGGCGGCGGCTACCCGCGATCCCACCAAGGGCACGGGCGGGCTCGCACGGAGAGCCATGGTGCGGGGGGTCGCGGGGGCGGCCGAGGCCCCCGTTGGTGGTGATTCCGCCGCCGGAGGGGGGCCGGTCGAGGGGGGGTGGTCGGATCGGCCCCCCGGGCCCGCGCTCGGGGGTGCCGGTGGTGCGGCCTCGATGGCCGTGTGATGTCGCGGCGCCGGCGCCCGACGCCGGGCGTCGACATCTCGTGCCGCTGCCCCGGCACTTGACGCCATCTCGCCGCGGCGGGAACAGGGGCTAGGTCACCCCGGGGTGCCGCAAGGCCTGCTCGACGAGGCCAGGTCCGAGAGAGCGCTGTGGCAGGAATTCCGTGCCCCCAACGCCTCTCTCAGTGCCGCCCTAACCGAGGCGCTCCGGCTCCACAGAGGTAGGTCGCTCCAAATTTTTCATGTGAGGATTCTTGTTCGATGGTCGCTCGTTTTCTCGCTCTCTCTCGCCCAAGCCTCCTTTGTCCTGATTCTTTTATCTACCCTCTCGTTGCTGTCCGCAGGAGCTGCAGGGCCAGGCGGGCGAGAAGTTCAATCGCCTCGCCGAGCTGAGCTCTGACCTCGATTGGTAGCGGGGACAATATGAGTCCCTGGATGCCCTGGTGGAGGCCATGCAGACGGACAATGGCTGGCTGGGGTACAATCTGATGGACGTGGAGGATGCCTTTACCGACCAACGCACCCTGGCCTCCGAAGCAGCCAAGAAGGTTGACAAGGTGAAGGACACACTTCAGGAGAAGGAGGGGGCGCTGGCGACGGCGAACGACAAGCTGCAGAAGGCTCGCGACGCCCTGTCTGAGGCGCGGACCACACTGGCGCAGAGGGAGACAGCCTTGGCCGAGGCGTAGACCCAACTCCAAAAAATCTGCACCACCCTCGAGGGGGCGCGGTCTTGGCAGATTCAGGCAGAGCAAAAGGCCTAGGAGGCCAAGAAGCTGAGCGCTGCGCTGCAGGAGAAGGCCACGATGCTTGCTGTAGTGGAGGAACAACTCCGCCAGGAGTGCAGCGCGCACGCGTAGGTGGAGACCCAACTTCAGCAGGAGTGGGCCGCACTTGGGGACGCCTGATCTTCCGTCCAACGCAAGCACTCGGCGCGGGAGGAGGTACAAGGCCAGCTTCAGCAAGAGCGCATTGCACTAACGAAGGTCAAGGCCGCGCTTCAGCTCCGAGAATCGGAGGTCGAGCGACTCACCGGGGAGTTGGTCCAGGAGAGCGTGGCCTTCGAGGACTTGAGGATCGCCGGCGAGGAGAAGGACACCTCGGTCCTGTAGCTGCAGCGGGAGGCCGAAGCCTTGCGCGCAGACCTCAAGAAGGAGAAGAAGCAGGTCAAGGGTAAGTTATGGCTCTTGGGCCGTTCATTTGTTAGTTGGTTTTGCCGGGATTTGCTCTCTTCCCATCTCTTTTTCCTTCCAGGCCTGCAGATAGCTCTCGGGTTGTCGGCGATGCAGGTGGAGGTGCTCCATGCAGTCTACAACTCCTCCCAGCAGGACCTTGTGTTGACGGTGAAAATCCGTCAACCTAGCCATGAGTTTACCTTCGGTGTTGGCATAAGTTTTATACCTTATCCATTGGTACTAACCCCCGTGGTATAACAAGTTCACTTGTGCATGTCGGTTTTGGAGTTTAGTGTTTATGCAGGGTTTTAGCGTTGAAAGCAAGACTTCCGGGATAAGTTCATCAAGCACCTTGTGACAAGACCTTGAAGCCCCGTACAAGTCATGCAATGAAGCAAACTTGACTCCAAGAAGCCAGGGACTCAACCCGAGAAGATGACAAACTCCGAGGACCTAACCAGAAAAGTGCCGAATCTTGTGGGACAAGGAGCCGCGTCCAATTCGAGAGAAACCGATGACAAGGGCCTACATGCAAAAGGAAGAAGGATCTAGAAGACTCGGGAACCGACGCCACACGAAGGAGGCCGGAAGCGGGCCCGGATGGGCCCGGGCCGGTCGGCCTAGGCCGGCCGGCCCGGTCCGGGGCCCATTTGTCCCCTCCTTTGACCTAGCCGCCATTCGGGCTATTTATAGCCCCGGGGTCAAGAGCAACGCATCAATCAATTCGTCATCGGCCGCCGAGGAGCAAGAGAGAAGAGAGGGACACCATCCCGGAGAGGAGAGGGTCGAGCTAGTTGACTAGGGTCTCCCTAGCCGACGTGGGAACCTTGCAAGGAAGACCACGTCGGAGTTCCCGAGCTAGAAGCAAGATCAAGGTAGGATCCCGGTGGTGATCTTGTTTATGTATCATTGTATTAGTTGAATTATCAAGTTGAATCGATTTCTAGCGATCAAGCGTTTCTTCGATGATTTCGTTTTTCGATCGGGTTTGCTTATTCTAGATCTATTCTTGAGATAGATCACATAGGGTGTTCTTGTAGCCGCGGTGGCTAGAGGTACACGCCGGATCTTCCGAAAGAACTTGACTTATCCTTGGACTCGCCCTAGACTACCCGCATGAATAGGAATACGTTGTGATAGAACGGGGGTTCCGAAAGGCGGGCGTTTTCGGAGTCGGATGGGAAACCACGATTTAAAGAGGCTTCTAATAAGATTCGATTTGCTACTTCTTCTCTTGCTTGGAACTTCAACAAAAGGCTTAACCCGATCTCTCTAGATCGGTTTATCTACCCTATCTATCTTTGTTACCTCCGGTCTTTAGTAGATTAGATTAGTTTTGTGTTCTTTATCTAGATGCATTAGGGTTCCTCTTTGAAACGACCCCGGATTTTCGGTGAGGAAAACCCGAGTCCCCGTACCTTTGCGATAGTCCCGGGATCGGTGGCTATTGTTGAAGAAAAATGTGCACCTAGCGCCAAACACACAGCAAGCCGAACAAGCTGGCTTCACACGCGCAAAGAGTCACGAGACGTGCCAGTCAATTTTTCCTGAAAATTAACAAAAGATAAAGTAGTTAGATACCAAAGCTTGGAACTTGCCGGGTGGTACCAGACAGTTCCATATTTACGGCTAGGAAGCCAGATGGGATGACACATAGCTATAAAGAGCTATCCGCCAATAAACTGAAACCATTCGGGAACTTATAAAAGAAAAAGTAACATTGCCGAATGGATGACATAAGCATGACGATGATCGGTCTTTGTTTGAACAAAGATGCACATGCACGAGGCCATGACCGATCCCCATGATAATTAACATTAAGTAAATGAATAAAGTAAAGCACGAACATAAGCATGTAATAAACAAGCATGCATAGATCCAAAGCACTAGTCTACCGCATGTCTAGGTACTTTAAAACCTGTCGGGCACGATGTCAAGCAAATCTATCCACCGCATGATACGACTTGCATGAAAACCGTACCACCTTCCACAAATAGATCTATCCACCGCATGATACAATCTAAATATGGAAAGCTAAAAGCACACGTTATTTAAAGCATGGATTATGCACGTGTTCTACTCGTGAAGAAACATAACCGAATACTATTTGAATGTACCGATTCGGGGTCCATGAAGAAGGAACGAACATTACCAAGCGAATAAATCTATCGATTGATTTGAAATCTAATCCACCGGATGACTAGCTCCAAAGCAACCCAAAAACCTCGCATCTACCTCATGATACTCGGTTCTTTCAAGATTTATACCAACGTTGGCAAGCTTGAACCCGCAACACGTAACAACCTAGATCGATTCGGTTTCGGCTATCGGAAAGCACAAGATCCACGTGTTAAAACACGAATTCTATTCGCATGAGGATTACAAGAGGGATAAAGCCGATCCAAACCCATCTAGATTGGGCAAAAGGTGTTACATGAATCTAAACATAAAGTAAAAACTCAAAGCAACACGAGGTAACTTAATGAATCTATTGGATCTTGCCAAAACCCAATAGAGCCGATAACTAGCTTCAAGCTAGATCTTAGCCTACAAAGCATGGCTCATGACCTAACAAGAAACCCTCTTGAACCAAGCTTGAATCTACCGCATGACACGAAGCATGGTAACAAGACTACTTGCATCAGATCTAAATCCACCGCATGATACTAGACATGATACAAGGTTGCCGGTACTCACGGAGGTCGACGGATCGATGAACCCTCTCGAAGAACTCGACGACACGACAAAAGGACTCTAGGGTTTGGCGTAAGGCCGGTTTGTATTGAAGAATGATTGTGTGCATTACATACATTCAGGGCTCATATTTATACCCTGCCAAGTACAATCTCGAATGGATTCGCCGCCTAACTTATCTCTAAGCTTGATCGCCTATCCATCCATTCGTCCTTCCCCGCTTGAGCCACGTCACCGTCCAATCCCGCAAAATCAGCTCAACTGTTCCTTTGCCGAACGGGAGCAGATAGCCGACCGCAGACCTCTTTGCCGAATACATCTGAAAAAATCCTTTCCTTCCACCAAACGGACTCCTCACCGAGCTGGACCCACAAGTCAGACTCCTTACCAAATTTTGGTGTTAACACATGCCCCTTCAATTGCGGGATAAAAGTGATTTTGTTCCGCAATTGACTCTAGCCACGAACATTTTCAAATCGAATCTGTCAACACCTGTTCTTCTTTCTTCGCAATCCGCCGGAATCCTCGTCTAGATCCAAACCCTAGATCCCCTTGTTCTAAGCTCAAATTCCCAATGGCGGCTCAAAACCAAGATGCTCGTGTAAATTCCCCTCCCGTAAGCTTCATTCGGCATTTAGGTTTTCAATTTTACCCGAGATTTCCTTTCCGCTTTTCTTCAGAGCCTTCTACCGAGCTTTTGATTCGCACCGAGGCCAATTCAAGATCCTATTACCTTGGTCTCGTGGGAAACTCGATCCTCGAGATTTCATTGCGGGTCGAATCTCGGAGGATCTCTTTCAAAGTGGCTCTGTCCCCACCTCCTCGGTGGCAAGATGCTTTCAAGAACCGGCCTTTGCCTCCAATCACAAGGCTGGAAAACTTGGTACCGGAGGATCCTCGCGGACAAGAGTGCCATAACCCAAAACCGGGATACCCTCCGCATTGCTCGGTGCTTGGAGTTATCCTTGGCCCGGACCCCAAAGAATGAAGACCTCCCGATAGCAAAGCTTGCCATTTTTGGTCAAACGGCATCAACGCCTTCCTCTTTGGCCATGGCCCGATGTCTCCAACTGCGGCCGATGTGTATATGATCACCGGCCTCGACATTACGAGATCCGTTCAACCCACGGGATTTCAGAAATTCTTCACGGCAAACAGGGGTGAAACCAGGGAGCGGATACAAGAACTACATCTTGAAACATATGAAGGACAAACCCCTTGGTGAAATTGAATACAGGGCATTTCTGAACATGTGGCTATGCAGGTTCGTCTTCTGTGGTAAAGCCAATGAGCCTACCCTGAATCACATTGCCATGGCCTCTCATCTGGTCAGTGGCAACCGCCTCCCCCTTGGGAAATTCCTCCTAGGCAGTGTGTACCATATGCTTCACCAAACTGTCACCCAGATGTACACTAGCCAGAGGATAGCATGTGTCAACGGTCCTTGGTGGTTTGTTCAAATGTGGCTGCAGCTTCACATGCATCAGATCGTTGGTGTCGATTTGAACACCAGGCTCTTCCCTTCATCCAATCACCCCGAAGGGGAACCCCAAGCCACCGAGAGGGTGCCGGAATTATGGAGAAGTCGTGCTTCAATCGTTCTTATTCGACAGACATCGGCCGGCCTTTTGAGTTGTTCTTCAAAGGTTTCCAGAATCCTCTCTGGCTCCCTTATCTAGACAATGATACTTTGATTTTCCCCTGTGAATTCTCTTTTGAATCCGAACGCCAAGATGGGAGATTCCCCGGAGATTCTCAACATCATAATCCGCCCATGCATGCTCGCCGCCGAATTCAATGGAGGAAGGCTGACCTATAGCACTTATGAATATTATCAGCCCAATGTAATGGCTCGGCAACTTGGGTGTGGCCAGATGCCCCCAAGACTGTTCCTGCATGAATTCCTCAAGCCCAGAGAGGAAATCAAAGAACTTATGCACAGTAGCAGAGTCTTCCATTATGTGTGTAGTCCCACTGTCTACACCTGGCCTTTTGTGCCCACAACCATAGCTCACTCCACCTTCAATTCCTGGTGGCAAGAATTCCATGATCATATCTTCAGTGAGCCTGTGCACTTGTTCTCGTGCGAGTTTCTTTACATTTGCACCCGTGAATCTTGTTTTTCCTTAAACGTATCCGGAACCTGTCTTGAGCCGAATACGCGAGAACGGATGCCCCTTGGCGCAAAATCCACGGGAAGATCCCCGATTCGGCAATCCGTAAGCACTGTTCAAGCAAAAACCCTTCGCATCCGGGAGAAAACCCCCGCCGTTTGGTATTCCAACGGTATGTACCGCCGCTCATCACTCCCAATGCACCCCTTCGGTCAATAAAATAGCCTCGCCGAGATGCCCCGCAAATCCACTCGCACACTCATCCATCATTTCTCATCTCCTCCCCCGTCTCCAGAGGAAAAAACCCCAAGGCCATGGACAAGGGCAAGCAACCCCATGAGAGCAGCCCTCCAAAGAAATGCACGATTCGAAGGTGATTTTTCTCTTGATTTACTTCCCGTTTCCCACATGATCTTGCGCTTTACCTCCTCTTCTTTTTTCCTTTTCAGCCTTGATTTGCTTCCCGAAGAAATCATCGGGACCGAAGATGTGTCCGAGTACATCTCCTCCGATTCCTCCCTCGGCGAGGACGCCACGCCCGATCGAGGACGAGCCATCACCCGCGCCGCCGTGTTCGGCACACCGGAGCACGGCCTCGGGGACATCACCGCCCGTTGCCAAGCCGAGCGCGAGCGTCGCATGGCCCCGGAGGCACTAGTGGGGGGTAAATGCTTCGACTCCTTCTTGACTCCGTGCCCACATCCGGATTTCTTGCCCCTAACATCCACTCCTCTCGTCTCGGATGTTTCGACGGTACAACAACCTAAAAGCGGCTTGGGACAGCTTGGTGGAAGCCGCAAACCATGGTCACCCCCGTGCATTCCAAGTTGCCGTCACGGTGGTCCCGGGAACAACCGAAGAGGGAGCGACGGAGAAGAAGCAATGAAAAGATTGAGTCATACTTTCGCTTCTTCCTCCACGCCTTCTCGCTTCCCACCTCCTTGAGGTCCCGATCACCGGGGTTGTTGGATGTAAACCCGCAAGAAGCAGTTGTAATGTAGTTTTTGTGCTAAGGGCAATGCATCTAGGCACCGGCCATTTCTTCGTTTGTGAATTTTTTGTTACGAAGGCGGCCTCGTTCTTGAGCGCCGGGCCGTTTCGTGTCGATGTGTGTAATCCGCGCCGCCGGTGATCATCGATCGATCTCAACGCTAGGATAATATTTCTTCGAGATATCTTCCATTTATCGCGGCGGAAAATTCTTCTCCCGAGAAAGTTTTCGGTATATATGCATTACCGGGGACGCATCTGACCACACGAAAAGGTCCTTCCCAGTTAGGGGACCATTTGCCGAATTCGCTATATTTAGTTCCAATCGGCAATAGCGCTTTCCAAACCGGATCGCCTTCTACGAATTGTCCGACTTTTACTTTCTTGTTATAGTACTTGGCAACCCGCAGCTTGTTTTTCTCGATGTTTTCCAGGGCTCTATGACAGATCATGTGTAAATCCTCTAGCTCATCCATCATCAGGCCACTGTAATCTTTGGAGCTCAAGTCTTTCTGTAACACAACTCTCCTTGAATCTGATTGCATCTCCCAAGGCAGAACCGCGTGGTGTCCATAAACCATTCATAGGAAGAGGTCTTTGTAGCTCCATGGGGGTCCATTCGGTAAGCCCACAGCGCCTCACTGAGTACCGAATGCCACCTTTTTGGCTTCTGGTCGATCTTCTTTTTTATCAGCTTGATCATGATTTTATTAGAAGCCTCCGCTTGACCATTAGCTTGGGCATAATAGGGAGAAGAGTTAAACAATTTGATTCCCATGTTTTCGGCAAACTCCCTGAACTCTAGTGACACGAATTGTGCCCCTTGATCAGTGGTGATTGCCTGAGGGATTCCAAACCGATAGACAAAGTGGGATCGCCTCAACCCATTTAGTAAAATAATCCGTAGCCAAAAGCACGAACTTATGCCCCTTACTAGATGGTGGATTAATTTGGCCAATCAAGTCTATACCCCGGCCCCCCGAATGGCCATGGCTTGATGATGGGATTCAATGCTGACGCGGGGACCCTTTGAATATTTCCAAACCTCCGGCAATCCCGACATCCCTTGTAATACTCAAAGCAATCCTCTAATATCGTCGGCCAAAAGCACCCGCCTTGTCTAATAACCCATTTCATAAGGTAGGCCGATTGGTGTGCTCCACATATCCCATCGTGCACTTCGCTCATCATGTTCTTGGCTTCTTCCGGGACCCGGGCATCGTAACAATACCCCATCTAATGATTTATAGAACAAATTGTCATCCGGAAGAATGAATTTTATGGCCTTGTACCGAGCTTCCTAGAGACCTTTCGGGATGGATCCTTCAAGTAATCAACGATCTCTTTCCTCCAATCATCTTCTCGCAAGATCCGTCCCCGGTGCACATACCTCGCAAGGCAAACGCTTCTTGACTCTCTTTGTAACCGAGGCGCTTTGAGCCAGCTCGTTTGCTTCTTCATTATGTTCCCTAGGAATATGTCTGTAGACTTACCAACGGGAAGCTCTTCAAGATTTCCCCGCACTCTTCGTAGTAACTCCTTAGCGCTTCACTTTTGCACTCGTATTGGCCGTTCAATTGCTTGATCACCGGCTCCGAATCTCCATAAACTTCAACCGAAAGCAGCTTGAAACTTCTCTCAAATATTGAAGCCCTCGGCGTTGCCTCGTACTCGGCCTGATTGTTTGTAACAGTGGGCTGTATAGGGATGGCAAATTCAAACATCTCACCCCTAGGTGAAATTAGTAGGATCCCTACTCCCCCACCTTTACCACATGATGATCCATCAAAAAATAAAGCCCAAGGGGTAATTTCAAGCAAATCAATTGACGGATCGCGATGTTCAGTTATAAAATCGGCAATGATCTGTCCCTTGATAGCCTTTGCCGATTCGAACTTTAACTCGAACTCGATAAAGCCAAGATCCATTTGCCAATCCCGCCATTCAAAATCGGCATAGATAACATATGCTTTATTACATCGAACTTGGAATACACGGCGCATTCGGCATTCAACAAGTAGTGCCGAAACTTTGTACACGAGTAGTACACGCACAAGCACGGCCTTTTCCGTAGCCGAATACCTGGTCTCGGGATCAAGTAGTTTTCGGCTAAGATATGCTACTACCCGTTCCTTCCCCTCGAATTCTTGAATGAGGGCCGATCCAATGGTTTGGGTATCGGCCGCCACGTACAACTTGAAAGGCTTATCTAGCCGAGGAGGGACCAACACCGGTGGCTCCTTCATGTCTTGCTTGATCTCATCGAAAGCCTTTTGTTGTTCGTCGCCCCATGTGAACTTCGATCTTTCTTTAGCTTCACAGTGGAGAGAATGGCAAAACCTTCTGTGACAAATTTGAAATGAATCTTCTCACGAAATTAATTTTGCCGAGTAGTGATTGCAACTCCTTGAGATTAGTTGGAGGAACAACTTCATCGATGGCCTTCATGCTCTTCTTGCCCACTTCAATTCCCCCCTTGTGGACTAAAAATCCCAAGAACTCTCCAGCTGATACCCCAAAAGCGCACTTGTTTGGATTCATCTTTAAACCATGCTTCCGGGTACACTCCAAGGTCCTCTTCACATCTTCCAAATGTGTGTCATGACTTAGGGACTTGATTACCACATCATCAATGTAGATTTCCACAATTTTGCCGATCAACTCGTGAAAAATGTAATTCATGGCTCGCCGGTAAGTTGCACCGGCATTTTTTAACCCAAACGTCATGACTATCCATTCAAATAGGCCTATATGACCAGGACACTGAAGGCCGTTTTTGATATGTCTTCTATTGCCATGAAGATTTGGTTGTATCCCGCATTGCCATCCATGAAACCGATCACTTTGTGTCCGGTGCGGCGTCGATCAACAAATCGGCAATAGGCATGGGGTAACCATCCATCGGAGTAGCTCTGTTCAGATCCCTGAAATCTATGCAGACCCTCATCTTTCCATTCTTCTTGTAAATAGGGACAATGTTAGAAATCCACTCCGCATATCTGCATGGCCGAATGAAGTTTGCATCAAGTAATCTTTCAACTTCTTTCTTCACATCGGCCAATACCTCATCCTTGTAGATTTTCCGGGGTGGTTGCTTGTATGGTTTGAAACCGATTTGATTGGCAACCGATGCTCAACGATAGAACGATCCAATCCAGGCATCTCCGAATAATCCCGGGCGAAGCAATCTCTCGTACTCCTTAAGCGGCTTGATTAACTTCTCCCCGAAGTCCGGCTGCAAGTTTGCACCGATGAACGTCGGCCTTGGCTTATCACCGCTTCCAATGTCAACCTCTTCTAATTTATCGGCCCGACATAAATCCTCGCCCCAACTTTCCATCGGTGCCATCTACGGGGTTCTCCATTAAAAATTGCTATAAGAGCCGATTGCTTGAATCGGCCGTTGATCGCCGCCGACGGGTTCAACGAGACCTTCTCCCCGCCTTTCCCCGAGAAACAATCAATACCTTGGTATTCCCGGAAAGGTTGGTTCCATGTTCGCAACGCTCACGGAGTCATCTTCTTGGACGACCTCAATATCATCATCCACCCACCGGATAAGCCTCGGTGCATGGTGGATGGAACGCAACAATTGGCATGAATCCGGTCCGTCTAAGCAAAGAGGGTCGTAGGCTCCTTTACCTTCAATAACAAAGAAGGTCGTGAGCGTGTCTTGGACCCGATCATCGGATCCACGTGAGTGCATCCCTTGGTATCCGAAGGATTCCCGGCAAAATCATTCGGTATTATGCTCGTGGGCGTCGGATCGCTCGGGCCCATGCCAAGTTTTTTGAAGGTGGTGTACGGCATCACGTTGATCGCCGCTCCACCGTCGACGAACATCTTGGTCAATGGCTTGCCATTGACATATCCCCTCAAGTACATCGGCCTCATGTGTCGATTTTTGGCCGCTTATCGAAGATGGCCTCGCTTGGCCGCACACCGGTTGTGCCATCATCCCCTCGACTCGCTCATCATCTAGGGACGCCTCTTCCGCACAACCCGGTTAGCGGGAGCCATGAATTCGTTCGGCGAGAAAATATACCATGCATGTTGGAGCCGAACGCCTTGATCCTTCCGGTTGGTCGTTTGGACGCCACACCCGCTTTGTGTGGATCCCGGCTCGCCTCGGTTCACGGTTCCTCAAGCGTTGAACCCGTCTCTTCGACTTTTGCGTAGGCCGGGCGGGCACCATTGCCCCTTCTCGCCGGATGTACTCGTCCTCATCCTCTTCTTGATCGCCCCACCTTAAATCGGCTTGCCGCTTCCTAGGGTGATCAATGATTTCAATTTTTTTGGCGCCGATCCTCGTTAGGGTAGATCCTTCCAATTCTATCATGGACGGATCGGCGATTGGCGATCTCCGCCCGTACTCAAAATATCCGTCATTGCACTCGGGGCGGTTCCTTAGCGTGGGCGGCTTCAAACCCTCGTTCCAACAATTCCCGAAGAATGCACATCCTCGGTGCGCGCACTCGCTCGCGCGTGTATTGCTCCCGGTCCCTTCGTGTGCTTCCTCTTCGGCTCGCGCTTCTCCTCCTCGTATCTTCGCTTCGGTAGCGCTCCTTTTCCATATGGCGCCGCCACTTGTTGAGGAGGATGCGCGTGGTCACCCTGGGCTTGGCTCTGGATGATTCCCCGATTTCGATGTGGCTCTTGAGAATGCGGGGGGCTTCACCATGCACCTGTTTCGAGTTACTTGGCGCTCCGGTCCACTCGCTCCATCCTGTCTAGCCCTGGCTGAGGTCAAGACCTTGACCTTGCCCTTCTCCTCGCCGTCACCATGTTGACAGAGAAGCCCACCATGTTCTGAGGGAAGGGGTGGCCATCCAGCTTCATCTTGTTGTCGAATTTGAGGTGCCCCTCCTGGATGGCTTTCTGGATCCTCATCCTGAAGACCCTGCAATCGTTGATGGAGTGCGAATCCCTGTCGTGGAAGCCACAGTAACGTTTCCCCTTGACTCCATCGGGCCGAAGCATGGAATGCCCTTCAGGCAGTCTGATTCGGCCTTCCTTCACTAGGAGCTCAAACAGCTTGTCAGCCTTCGTGATATCGAAATCGTAGGTGCCCTTGGTCTGTTTGACCCAGCGCTGATTCATCGTTAAAGGCTCTTTCCCCCACATGATTTCGGCGCGGCCAAATCCGGTTCATCATCGAATCCTCAATCAGGTCGGCCTTGTCCAAGAACTGGTTGTAGATGTCCGCCACGTCATGCTGCTTGCCAAACCCGGCATCCTTCTTGAAGCCATACGCACCGGTTGCTCATTAACGACGCTTTTGAGATAGCCGGCCCGGGTTTTCAAACTCCATCCCAAACGAGTTTCTCACGCACGGCGGGAGCATCCCAGCGACGGCCATGTCAGCCAACTGGTCATCTGGCAAGTTGAGCGAGAAGCACATGCCTTTAACCTCCCTGAATCTCTTGAGAAATTCCAACGGCGTCTCGCTGTGCCTCTGTTTCAAGGTGGCAAGGTCGATCAGCTTCTTCTCTGAGCTGCCGCTGAAATAGTGGGCGTGGAATTTCCTTTCCAGGTCTTTCCATCTGCTAACTGACTCAGGGGGCAAGGACGAAAACCACTGGAACGCCGGGCCGGTCAGTGACGCGGGGAAGTAGCGGACCCTGAACGTTTCCTCAGCCGAGCATTCTCCGAGCTGCATCAGGTAACGAGCAATGTGCTCCACTGTGCTTGTGTCGTCTTGCCCGGAAAATTTCGTGAACTCCGTCGGAGGTTTCACCCTTGGCGGAAGGAGCACGTTGAAGTACCATTCTGGGAACGGCGGCTTGTAGGCAGGTCCCTGCATTTTTGGCTTGAGGCCGAACTGATTTTGCATCAACTCGGCCATCTTCCGCGCCAGGGCGTCGTCCTCTTGTGCGCCTGCAGCTGGCGCGTAACCTGGATGCGGGAAGGTGTCAAATGCCCCATAGTTTCCCACCTAGTGGTAGCCTCCGCCGTATAGGTTCCTCTGCAACCAGTTGTTTGCCGGAGCAATCCCCGTGGCCGGAGGCAAGTGGGGCCCAGGCGAGCCGAACGCTAGGTCTCCGTACGTGGGCTGGTACGGATTCGGCCGTTGCACGGAGTTGACCCGTGCCGCCCGCGATGGTGGCCGGATTGGCTGCCCTCCCCGAGGCCCGTAGTGGGGGGCCGAACCGGTTGACCCCCGGCGCCTCGCGGAGGAGGCCGGAAAGCTTGGCTTCCGGCGCTCCGAGGAGGAGGCCGAACCGGGCCGGCTCCGTAATGGTGGTTGAAAGCTTGATTCACCCGGCTCCACGGTGCCCCCTTGGACGGGTGCCTTGCCGAATGCCTCGCTCCATGCCCGGGCCAAAAATAGCCACCATCATTTGCCGGAACGCACCAAGGAAAGCTTTGTGGTGCTTGCTCAACATGTAGTCTGCGGACTCCCGGAATGCTTGCATGCACTCCTCTCTCTCCCCGCCGTGTCGTGGCGTCGCTCTCCGCCGGTAGCAATACCCCGGGCATCTCATTCTTCGGGTACGGGACGCCACTTCGTTTTTCTTGAAGGACAGCAGACACTTCGCCGGAACCGGTCCATGGCGTCCCGGAGCCGCCGCCGTTGTTCGGGAGAGAGATCCTCAATGTTGACGTCCATGATGTCCGCGATTTCAGGCATCTTGATCTCTTCGGCTGTGGTCCCACTGGGCGTGCCAAAAAGTGTATTGATGCAAAATGTGCACCTAGCGCCAAACACACAGCAAGCCGAACAAGCTGGCTTCACACACGCAAAGAATCACGAGACGTGCTAGTCAATTTTTTCCTGAAAATTAACAAAAGATAAAGTAGTTAGATGCCAAAGCTTGGAACTTGCCGGGTGGTACCAGACAGTTCCATATTTACGGCTAGGAAGCCAGATGGGATGACACATAGCTATAAATAGCTATCTGCCAATAAACTGAAACCATTCACGAACTTATAAAAGAAAAAGTAACATTGCCGAATAGATGACATAAGCATGACGATGATCGGTCTTTGTTTGAACAAAGATGCACATGCACGAGGCCATGACCGATCCCCATGATAACTAACATTAAGTAAATGAATAAAGTAAAGCACGAGCATAAACATGTAATAAACAAGCATGCATAGATCCAAAGCACTAGTCTACCGCATGTCTAGGTACTTTAAAACCCGTCGGGCACAATGCCAAGCAAATCTATCCACCGCATGATACAACTTGCATGAAAACCGCACCACTTTCCACAAATAGATCTATCCACCGCATGATACAATCTAAATATGGAAAGCTAAAAGCATACGTTATTTAAAGCATGAATTACGCACGTGTTCTACTCGTGGAGAAACATAACCGAATACGGCCGAACGTACCGATTCGGGGTCCATGAAGAAGGAACGAACATTACCAAGCGAATAAATCTATCAAATTGATTTGAAATCTAATCCACCGGATGACTAGCTCCAAAGCAACCCAAAAACATGCATCTACCGCATGATACTCGGTTCTTTCAAGATTTATACCAACGTTGGCAAGCTTGAACCCGCAACACGTAACAACCTAGATCGATTTGGTTTCGGCTATCGGAAAGCACAAGATCCACATGTTAAAACACGAATTCTATTCGCATGAGGATCACGAAAAGGATAAAAGCCGATCCAAACCCATCTAGATTGGGCAAAAGGTGTTACATGAATCTAAACATAAAGTAAAAACTCAAAGCAACACGAGGTAACTTAATGAATCTATTGGATCTTGCCAAAACCCAATAGAGCCGATAACTAGCTTCAAGCTAGATCTTAGCCTACCGCATGGCTCGGGACCTAACAAGAAACCCTCTTGAACCAAGCTTGAATCTACCGCATGACACGAAGCATGGTAACAAGACTACTTGCATGAGATCTAAATCCACCGCATGATACTAGACATGATACAAGGTTGCCGGTACTCACGGAGGTCGACGGATCGATGAACCCTCTCGAAGAACTCGACGACACGACAAAAGGACTCTAGGGTTTGGCGTAAGGCCGGTTTGTATTGAAGAATGATTGTGTGCATTACATACATTCGGGGCTCATATTTATACCCCTGCCAAGTACAATCTCGAATGGATTCGCCGCCTAACTTATCTCTAAGCTTGATCGCCTATCCATCCATTCGTCCTTCCTGCTTGAGCCACGTCACCGTCCAATCCCGCAAAATCAGCTCAACTGTTCCTTTGCCGAACGGGGAGCAGATAGCCGACCGCAGACCTCTTTGCCGAATACATCTGAAAAAATCCTTTCCTTCCACCAAACGGACTCCTCACCGAGCTGGACCCACAAGTCGACTCCTTACCAAATTTTGGTGTTAACGACTATCACATACGGATCTCATCACAGAAGGTAAATCACAACCGTACATCGCATCACACAAATATTAGTACATAATTTATTACATGTCCATAATGGAGTACAACATTACAAGCCTCAAGGCTGAATCAGAGTAAAATTCTACGCGGCGGTAGCTAGCATCTCAGAAGGGTCTCCATCTTCGTTCTTCACGCCCACGAGCATCCTTGAGCGAAGCGACGTATCCCTCGGCCGTACCATCCGTCAATGTTGTTGTCGAAGTCGAACTCGCAACCCGCACACTCAAAGTCTATCCCCAAGGAGTGGGATGGGTTCACGTCACCGATCGTATGCAGCTTTAAGTGGCCTATCTTCTAAAGGGTAAGAAAAGAGGCAAGGCAGAAGCTCAGGTTTCCTATGCAGCAGCAGCAAGCTTAAACAGAAATCATCTCCATATAGGTCCCAATCCAATCTCTCAAACACAGCTCGGAACCACCTGGTACCCCAGGGCCCCGTCTCCACAACCTATCTCCATCTAGGGTCGATGCGAGAACTTCCTCTCCTCGCACCTCAATGATTGCAATCGGATCGACGAGGTAGAGGGAGCCACTCTCCTCTAACCGACTGCAACCACGGCTCACCACACTCTCAACTACGGGGGGGAGGTAGAAATCCCAAAACATGAGGAACAAGCATGTCTTCAAGGCTTGTCCATGACCGAGGACGCGGCTATACGTATAGATCGAAACTTTGCGAGAGCGTGTACACCCGTACCCAACTCGGGATGGTACCCGACGGTGATCGCCCAACCGAGCCCATCCTACCGTGCGAACTCTTGGTAGTTACAATCCCATCCCGCATCCGGCCCTCAACGCGATCCCCCTCGCAAAGGGAATTGCACCGGAACTGTGAAATGCTCCCG
This sequence comes from Cenchrus americanus, assembly GCA_947561735.1. Lineage (NCBI taxonomy): Eukaryota > Viridiplantae > Streptophyta > Magnoliopsida > Poales > Poaceae > Cenchrus > Cenchrus americanus. Next base: position 110,334,101 of record OX387240.1, read on the forward strand.
TGTGGCCACACGGGAGACGCTCCGAGAGGGTGGTCTCACCTCCACCGCTCCCCTACGCATACCCTCTATCCTTCCTAAGCGGGGTATGGTTCCGCACTTGCCGAGCTCAACTCGGCCCTATCCCCACTCTCGGCGAGGTGGTGTGTACGAAAGTCCTATCGACAAGGTTGATCCACTCGCTTTCGGACCGGGGCAAGCTCATGTCCTCTATCCGCAAGTAAAACCCCAACACCTAGGCTCCAAAAACCGTCAAAGTAGGGATACACCGAGGAGTGTACCCCTATCCCCGATCCCGGATCGGTTGTCTCGAGCTCACCCCCGCCAAAGTACCCAAAACGCCTTCTCCCTGCCGGTTTTTACCCCACTCACGCCAAGAACCACTATTCCCATCCCAAACACATGCATCGTGAAGCTCAGCGCATATACACGCTTATATACACATATATAGTAGTAGGACAATCAAGGACAGGATAATAAAAGTAGGCAGTGCAAGGTTCATCATCATGCATTTAAAGTAAAGCGCTAGCATTCTACATAGCAATGCCTAATAGGTATTTCGAATCGGTCGGGCGTGAACACTCGCGTGCGAGTAGTCGTCGGCGGCGTAGTCGTAGGTGTAGTCGATCTCCGAGCTTAGCTCCCGGCTCCGGCCGCTCCTATTAACGCGCAATTAAAATAAAGGCGGGTCCTATTGCAATTAACTCCAAATGAACAACAATTAAGAGCCAAAAGAGAGCGAACACTCGCCTAACACGGAGTTTATAACTTTAGAAGAGCTTTGGAAAAGGTTTCACAATTTTCGGAGTTGAAATGAGTTTTCTAGGATTTTCCAAAGATAAAATAGATTTCTGAAATTAAAATACGCATACACAATACACTTAACTATAAGCTAACTACGAAAAGTGCTCAAAAGGGCTCTAAGCTATCTACGAGTGGTCGCAAGCTAGCTCTTCAAGCTCACATGGCTGCCACATAGGTAGCTATAAGCCGACCCATGCACAAGTGGTCGCCCACATGGCTGAAGGTGTGGCCGCCACAAACGATCTCGGTCGGATCTGCTGCGGCTCGCACCGAGCGGCAGGTGTGGTGCTTTTGTGGCTGGTTGACCGCACTAGATCCGACAGATCCAATACGGTAACGAAGGCGTGTGGGCGCGTGGGTGCAACTATCCCCTACGGGGTTCCGGCGTGGGCGCCGGGTGCTCGATGGTAAGTCTCGGAGGAGCGACGGGCGGAAAGGGGCTCGTCGGCAGCGAGGTGGGTCGGTGACTCGAGCTCACGCGACTTGACGCGGCTCGGTGCACCTAGGGATCCTCCTAAGCAAAGAAGAGCGTTGCCTTGGTCGGAAACCCGCACAACGGTGACGGAGAGCAGCTTGGCGCGCGGTGCAAAGCAGAAGGTTTCGGCGACGAGGCTAGGGTGGCCGGCGTCGATGAGGTTGTATGCGCTCGCGTGCCTGAGAGCGAATGCGTACACGAGTTGGTCCGGCGCTCGCGCGCCTCGGCGAAAGGATGCTCTTGACGACGGGGTTCCGGTCGCGACAGATGAGCGGCGGTTAGGTTCGGCTCACACGCGTGAATGCGTTCACCGGACTCGAGCAAGGAGAGCAAGGGCGACGGCTCGGTCGAGCGCTTGCACGAGCGTGCGCCCATGAGATGAAGCTCCCGGACGAGCACGGCGGCGCGATGGTAAACGACTCGGTGCGGCTCGAACTCCGCGGCGTCGCGACTGGGGTGTCCGCGGCGGCATGGCAGCTCGCTTGCGAGGGCGTGCGTGCGCGTGAACATGCGTGTGCACCGTTTGGACGGGGAGAGTAGGGCTCGACTCCCTCGGGTGCGAGTGTGCGAGAGCGAACGCCGGCGGTGAAAGAGAACGGCCGGCGCGGACAAGGTCGGGCGGCGAGGTTCGGTAAGGGAGGCGCGAACGCCTCAACACGTGCTAGGTCGCGTCTTGGCTTCGCTTGAATGCGGAGAAGAAGCGTGCGCGGTGGTGAGCACTGTCCGGCCAAAGGCAGCGTCCATATCCTTACTTGAGCGCGTAGGCCTGTCGATGGCTTGGCCACGGCGGCGAGCTCCGCGGTGGCACACCGGGGTGTTCGCCTGCGTGCATACGTGTGGACGAACACGAGCACTGACTTGGCCTGACGCTCGTGCGCCTAGGCGGAAAGACGTCCTCGGCAGCGAAGTAGAGCGACGGGGTGGTCGCGATCTGGATGCTTTGGTTTCGCTCGAGGTGGGGAAGGCGACGACTGGGTTGGCGCGCTCATGCGCCTGAGCAAGTGTGCAAGAACGGGATCGAGTTGGCGCTCGCACTCCCGGGGAGGAAGGATCTCCATTGGCGGCAAAGCCGCGTCCCGTGGCGGGACGGAGTGCCGACAAGGTCTGGCGCGAAAGGGAGCCAAAGGTTTGGCCTTGACCTCTCCAGGTAAGCGCACGCATGGTTGCGCGGCTAGGCACGGGCACGTGCGTGCGTGGTTGCACAAGGCAAGGGCGAACGCTTGCGCGGCGGTGGGCCGAAACGGCAGCGGCGTGACCATGGCGACAACGCGACTGCGGCGGCGTGCCACAGTGACAGCGCAAAGAAAGGAGAGCGGCGACCAGGCTAAGGCCGGGAGGTGATAAGGATCAAGGCGGCCAAGATGGTTCGGCCTCGCATCTGATGGCTTCGGGGAACAAAAGTGTGCCGACGCGTTGGGGTTCGCGGCGGCGGCAGAGCGCTGCGAGATGGGGCTCACCGACGCAAACTCTTGTGCGGTGCCGGTGAGGATCAAATGATCACATGAAGAAACCGAGCGTGAGTGTGCGCACGATTACGTGTGCGGTTGGACGGGGAGAGCAGAGGGGTTCGACTCCTCGGATGTACGTGTTTGCATTTGTGCGAACGTCGGCGGCGTGGCCACGGGGGCGACACAAAACCGACGGCGCGTGCACGGCGACGACACAGAGACGAGAGCTCAACGAGCAGATTTAGGCGAGGCGGTGTTCAGGGTCGAAGTGGCCGAAAGGTTCGAACTTGGGGTCGATGGCTCGACGGACACACGTGCGCCGGTGCGTTGGGGTTCGCGGCGACGGCACGGCGGAACGTCGAGCACGGTCACAGATAGGTGAAGCAGGGGCTCGGCCCCTCGGTTGCGTGTGTTCGTGTGCGTGCTGAACGCCGATGGCACGGCCATGCCGCCGACACAAAATTGATGGCAAGCACTAGGCAAGGGAACGAGAGAAAGGGGAAAACGGCGAAGAATGGCCCGGCGGCGTTGGTTGGGGGACCTACGCCGGTGAACGACCTTGCGTGTGTGTGAGTGCGCGTGCACCGGTTCGGCCGAGAAGGACGGGGCCTCGACTCGGTGTTGGTTGTGCGGGTAAAAGGTCGGCGGCACAGCCGTGGCGATGGCACAACGCCGACAACATGTGCACGACAAGGGTTTGTGCTCACACGACCCCAGGCCAAAGAAAGGCAGGGCCTTCGCTCGACGGTGGCGTGCTCAGTGTGTGGGTGCCGACGGCGAGCCGGAACTCGGCGAGCACTCGTAGGAACGAAGGTACGACACCATTGCAAGGCAAGGGAGCGTGCGCGTTGCGGTAGGCAGCGGCACCTGCAAACGACCGGCTCGGCTCGATGGCCGGCTCTCAAGAGACGGCGGGTCTGCGCGGCGGCGCGGTGCGGGACAGCGGTCATCTCACAAACAGCGAGCCCATAAGGCTCAGTCCAGCCTCGGCTTGAAGGCCGGGTCCACAACAAGGTCGAGGGGGTTTCTCACCTCGCGTTCCTGGACACGACGGCGAGGCAGCGGTGAAGGGCTCGACGAGGGGGATGCAGAACAGTGGCGGCGCGGTCCCTGACTCCATGGCCTCGTCAGCGCTTCCTTGAACGCGGCGACCTCCGGCCTTCGCGCAGCCGGCGGTCTCCTCGGTCTTGCGGCGCGGCGGCTTCGGTGCTCCTCCACGGGCGGTAGACGGCGAAGGCATGCTGCTCCCCGAATCCTCCACGGCCGGCCTTCCTTAGCGGCTCCACCACGGCGTTCCCCCCGTCCGGCGGCCTCGCCGCGGGACGGGCGGCCGACCGGTTGGCCCGGCGGCGGCGCGACGGCGTCGAGCGTCCTCCCACGGGTGGGCCCCGTTCCTCCTCCTTCGTCTTCTCCCCTCGCTTCTCCTTTCTTTTTCTTCCGGGACGGCCGGCTCGGGGATGGGCATGGCGCTTGCGGGGATGCGCCCTCACCCCCGCCGGCCGCCAAGGGCTCGCGCGCCGGGCGGCGGTCCCGGCCTCCCCCACTCCCTCCTTCTTCTTCCACTCCTCCGGCTTCTCCTTCTCCCCCCTCTTCTTCTCCTTCTTGTGGTGGACGGGGAGGATCTCCCATGGGGCGGCGGCGTGGTATAGGGAGGAAGATGGGGCGGCCGGCTTTATAGGGCGGCGGCTAGGGTTTCGGGCACGGGAGCGGGCGACGAGGATGCGGTTCGGGGGGCACGCGGCGAGCATCCGGGTGGCCGGCGCGGTGGCCATGGGGCCGGCGCGTCCGGCGTCGCCCCCTGCCCCGCGCCCCCACGGTGCGTCACGGGGAAGAGAAACAGGGAGAAAGGGATAAGGATGGTGGCTGACGGCTGGGGCCCACTTGGCAGTGAAACTAGAAGAGAGGTGGGTGGTAGACGGGCCGGCTGGCTGTGTTGGGCCGAAAGGGATAGGTGGGCTGCGGCGTAGGCGATCCAGAGGAGTAGCTTGAGGTGGTCTAGAAGACTTAGTGCACTGAGTTGAGGCCCAGAGTGGCAGGGAAGGTTTTTCCTATTTTCTAAACACCTAGCTCCTAATTAAACTACGATTCGAATTTGAATTTAGAATTCAAATTTGAATCCCACACAATTAAGATGCAAAATAAATCCCATAAGATCCGAGGTTCTCACACTAGCAAATTATAATTCCTAAATTTTATGTTTTTGCTCAAAATAAATCTAGGAATTCAGGGAAGGTTCAAAGAAGACAGCCTTACATATTAATTATGCACTCAATTTCAAATCGAAATTTTGAAATCCACATTTTCACATTGCTAACGTCCCGAGGAAATTCCGAATGTTACACTCTTTATCGAAGATTGAAGTTACTTGGCTTTACTAGATCATCTTTTGCGTCACACATTTGTTCCACGGATGCGATACCTTGGGTTCACCACTCGAGGGAAGAAGGGTCCCTTGACTACGACGGGAGACTTGTCCGCTTGCAAGTCTAAACAAACTTTGATACAACTATTAACCGTCAACACCTTGGAATTCTGGAGCTGGCAGCCCTCGAGGCGTGCTAGAGCATCGACGAGGGTGCCGGTCAGGCGGGGAGCTCGGTGGCAAGTCGCCTTCGAGCTTTGGGCGGCCACGTCGTCACATGCATGAGAAGCGCCCTCCGCCTAGGCATCCAGAAGACCCTCGGCGTGGTGCAGTCACACTACATCGTCAATCTCGCGGCGCTGGACACGGGCTACATCGTCGCGGACGACCTTGACGACGACGAGGCACAGGCGGTGGCGGACCGACTTGATGCTCTTGCTGCACCCGCCGCCGCGGTCCTTACTGACGACTTTGAGGAGGTCCTCTTCCTGAACGCTCCTCCCGCCGAACCACTCGAGCCCTGAAAGCGTCCGGACGCTCGGCCATTAGATTGTAGTTAGGATTTGAGCCGTGTGGCTTTTGTAACAAGACAATTTGCTTTAAGAACTTGTAAATTAAGCGTAGTTCGTTTCATTTTATTGTGCTGTTCCGTCCCTTTCCTGTCACTTAGGCAAGTTTCAGCTGGAATCGATCGTTTTCACGAGTAGCCCATAGGCAAAGTGGTGAGGGAGAGGAGCCGTATCCTTCCGAAGGCGTAGGCTGTCCCCAACTCGCCCGTCTTCGCCCTTTGGCCACTCGCGCTCCGCGTCTTTTTGCCCAAACTCCCGGATAGGGACGTATTTAGCATTTTAGAATAAAGATTTTTGCAAAAAATAAAACCGTTTAAGGGGGTGCCCCCACAGTAGCCCCCGAGGGGACTTGGTTTTCGGAAAGAAAGCCCAGTCACCCTCGACTTTATTCATAAACTTAACATACATACAACCGACTGGGGTGTCGGATATACACAAATTACTTGGAACTTTTATCTGAGGGTAAAAGTGACATAACTGTTGGATGTTCCAACCGTTGGTGAGGACTTCACCTTGCTCGTTCGCAAGCTTGTATGTGCCGGGCTTAAGCACTTCAACGACGATGTAAGGCCCTTCCCAGGGTGGTGATAACTTGTGATGGCCTCGATTGTCTTATCGTAGTCTTAGCACTAGGTCGCCCTCACGGAAGTCTCGACGCTAGATTTTCTGAGCCTGTTATCGCGGGAGTGCCTGCTGGTATCTTGCCGAGTGCATCATTGCCACGTCACGGGCTTCATCCACCTGGTACAACGAGTATTTGCGAGACCGCTAGTTTGAATTTTCCTCATAGGTCCTAAGCTTGGGCGATCCGTATTCTAGGTCCATGGGAGGACAGCCTCCGCGCCATAGACGAGAAAAAACGCTGTGAATTCCATGGCTCTGCTCGAGGTGGTCCTGAGGCTCCAAATGTCGGGGTTCTCTACTACCGGCAGTAAATGTGTCAATCGTGCGTCCGGCTCGGATGGTTAGCACAGGAGACAACGAGATTAGACTGGTTCGGGCCTCCGAGGAGTAATACCCTACGTCCGGTGTCGAGTGGCCGTGTTCCCGGGCTAGGGGTGTTTGTAGTAGGGGTTATAAACTGGTTGGGAGAGGGCGTCGGACCCAAGTCCCTTGAAGTGGTGTTCGATCTATATGAGGTCTAACCCTTGTAACGGTTGCTCTCCTCTCCCTTTTATAGTCACAAAGGGGAAGTAAAAAAGAAGTACAGTGCTCGGTTGCTGGGATGTCCCGTCGCGCGTCGCTGTTCGTAAGGGCGCATTGAAGTGGAGTCGCGCTACTTAGTTGTGGGGTCCGCCATGTGGCCGGGCGTGGCTATTCGCCCCGGGATGCTTGGCATCTCCTCCGAGTAGTTTGCTGTTGTCTTGGCCTGCCCGAGTACTTGACCAGCCCGCCACGCTTGGGCCTAAGTCTAGGCTTGAGCTCATCGTAGAGGGTGCTTGAGTGCCTCGGGCTAAGCTTGCATGTGTCAGAGTTGGAGATGATGTTGATGTGATGGTTGCACAGCTGGGCAGACCCGCATTAAGGCTCTTGTCGGGGCCAGCTGCTTGCATGGCCGCCAGCTGGCGCATTTGCATGGCACGGGTAGTCATTCCCCCACACGTCATAGCTAAGGTACTCGCGCCTCAGGCCGTGCCGCATGTCATGACCCACTCACCAGTCAGAGTCGGGGGAAGCTCGTGTGAGGTGGATACTTGTCGTGCGAGGCAGAGACTTGTTGGAGGGGATCCCCCTTGTGGGGAATTGGTCGGAGATGCTGCCAACTGGTCGGAAGCGTGACGTCTTGCCAGTATGGGTCTTGATCAGGGTCCTCAGTCTACCTCGTCTTGAATCTTGACATTGTCAATATTGGTCTTCACGTTGTCAATGGTGTTGGATTTCCTTGTGATCAGAGAGATCTTTTTGCCGTCAAAGAGGGCCATAATCCGTGCCCTCGTCAGTAGCCCCCGAGCCTGTGGGTGAGTCGAAGACTCACACTCAGGATCTGCTGAGTGGGCTTGGTGTGGGTGCTGTTCTTCGTTGTTCTTAGTGGGTGCGCGTGAGCGCATCTGTCAGATGTAGCCCTTGAGCCCGTGAGGGACTTGAAGACTCGCTCGCGGGCTTTTATGTTTGATTGTAGCCGTTGTAGCCTGGGAATACTTTGCCGGGGTAGTCATGGTCGTCGTGGTTGTAACGGTCATCGTGGGTGACGTGGTAAATGCGGGCGAAGTAGTGGGCGTGGGCATCTCGGCCTACATGACGGATGGGACTGTTCGACGTGACCGTGCGCGGGCGTTGCAAGTCCCCGTACTCTGCGGGGATCGAGGGATCGCGTGAGTGGGCGCCTGTTTCACTAGGGCACGCGCGCATGGACGAACGTTTCGCTGACGCGGCGGGCCCAGAGTTGAAGGTGTGCGGCCACACTCCCCCCTTTAAAACCCGCGTGTCAGGCACAGGTTCGGAACTTTTCTCTCCAATTATCTTCTTCCTCTGTTCTCACATCTTGCTCCCCATGCTCTTCCGCATTCGCAGCGCCGTCACCTCTTGCACCCACAGCCCGCCTGACTCTCCGCCGCCGCGATGTCAAACTGGACGCGATCCAATGTGTCCCGTGAGCAGCTGCTTCGTCTCGTCGAGGTGGGCCAGCTTCCTCCACTCACCACCGCTGTGGAGTGGAAGGTTCCAGGTGACGAGTCCGTGCCGCGCCCTCCCAAGGGGTTCGTGGTCTCGTTTGTGGCCTTCCACGAGCGCGACTTCTACGTCCCCGCCGGGCGGTTCATCCGCGGAGTCCTCTTTGAGTACGACCTCTAGCTGCAACATCTCAACCCGAACAACATCCAGTAGATGGCGACATTCGAGGTGATGTGCGAGGGAACCTGGGAATCAGTGCCCATTGGCACCTTTTCCGGTACTTCTTCAAGTTCGCATGCTTGAAGGACGGCTCTCAGGCGGCGACGATCGGCTGCGCCAACCTCCGAATGAAGCAAGGCCGGGGAGATGACTACATCTCGTTGTCCCTGACTAGCTCGAATAGTGGCTGGCACAAGGGTTGGTTCTATCTGCGGAACGACCCCGAGTTCGCGCTTCCGGCATTCATCGGAAATTCCATCAGCCAATCGCGGTGGAACTGGTTGGACGGCCCCGCGAAGGCGGAGCAAGAAAAGATCTTTAGGGATCACTGGGTGGTGCTAAGGCATCTCCAAGGAGCTGGGGTCACCTTGTCCGATGTCCTCGGGCAGTACCATGCCCGAGGAGTTGTGCCGCTTCGGAGGCGGCCGCTTCGTCTCTCCGAGATGACGGCCGACTGCCCCCCTGGACGAGGACCGTGATCGCTCCGACCCTCCCGTCGCCGCTCGACGTCCAGCGCCGCGTGGTGCAGGCGATCGGGAGGGCGTCCTACTCGTGGCTGCCGATGCGACTTATCCCGATGCTCCCCCACGAGGGGACTAAGAAATTGGTAAGTTACCGCCTTCTCGATAAACTTTGGTCGATCTGTATTCTTCATTGTGGTTCTAGCCTTCTCGGAGGCCTTCTACATCGACTGATCCCTCTGTCTTCTTGTCGTTGCAGTTGAGATGTGCACACCTCATTCCGACCAAGGCGCCTCTCCCAGAGGAGGCGATCTTCAACTGAAACCAAGCGGCCGCAGAGTGGCGGCGTGCCGTGCACAAAGCGCAGCACAAGGAGCGTGAGATCACCAAGCGCGATCAGAATGCCAACCACATCAAGAGGCGGAAGGCGGGGGAGCGCGACGACTCCTCCAACGAAGATCCACCGCCGGAGCCGTCATGGAGCAGCGACATGGCCAGCGCGGCAGTGGATTGGAGTGACATGTCGGGGTCATCCATGTCGTCGCCTCCCCATGCCACAGAAGTATCATCATCACGACGGCCACAGATAGCCGCGCACGAGAAGAATGTGGGCTTGAGCTCGCGATGAGCAGCTCGCCCCGCCCGAGAAGACCAGCGGGTGGTCCGCCCCCGCGTGGCGCCCGGTGGGAAGGGCGCTCCCGAGGCGCAGAGAGTCCCGCCTCGTCGGGCCGACCCACCGAGGCGGTCGAAGGAGCAGCCGGCTCCAGCCCGCCAACTCTTTGAAGGCTCCAACCACCCCGACTCGGACTCCCTACAGAGGCGCCGGTTGCGGGCGAGGTTGACAGACTCGGTGTCGACGTCGAGCACGCCGCAGGAGGCAGATTCCAGCGCCGCCCCGCGGCACCTTCAGTCATTGCTTATGCGGGGCGGTGGAGCCCCGGATGTACACGTTTCCCTTGCCGCTGGAGGGGGCTAAGGACCAACCCCTGCCGTGGCAGAGGCTGGAGGATCAACCCCCGAGCAGCCGGGGGAGCGCAACGCCGACGTTGAGGTGGTGGGTCGAAGTGGGGTAGCCCCCAAGTCGGTGAGCTCCAAGTGCGCAGCCCCTGAGCAGGGCTCATCGGGCCGCCCGGTGAAGAAGCCCTGGGTGCGCTTCGAGATGTAAGCTCTTGTCCTCGGAGCCACCATCGCGAACTCTTCAGCTTGTTTTGTTTGCTAATCTTGGTGCCATGTTCTCGCATGCACGCCGACACCAACGTCCTCAGCCTAGCGCCTCTGAAGCGCTTGTCCTTGAGCGCGCAGGTCGTGCCTTCCTAGCCTCATCCTTAGCCTCCATACGCCGAGCCGCTCTCGGTGCAGGTCGAGGGAGGGCTGGCCGTGACCACCGTGGTGGAGTCGGCCGCGCCGCCACCGCCAGCGGCCGCCGCCGTCATCGAGGAGGAGGGAACGGTCAGGGAGATGACCGCCCACAAGTGACATTGGAGCCACTAGCTGGGACCGGCCCAGGTGGCGAGGACGTGGTGATGGTGCCCGCAGACGATGGTTTGGCGCCACCCCTGCCGGCGGGGGAGCTTGACGTTGCAACGTCAATGGCGCTTGAGCCTTCAACGGTCGCGGTCGCAGCGTTGGTCGAGGGCGCGGCGGACTTGTTGTCGTCCTAGTACGTGGGCTTCCCTGGCATCGGAACCATTGATCTCGATGTCGCTGAACTCCTGAGCAACGACCGGTAGATCCTGGAGGTGGCGACGGAGCGCATGTTCGCCGACTGTAAGTGCAATCAAGCCGTATGAGGGTTTTTGTGATGTTGAACACCAATTAAAGAGCTAATGAGCCTTTGAGTTTATTGTGCAGTACAAGAATGTTTTACAGGTGCAAAAGAAGGAAAGGAGACCCCTGAATTACATGAAGAAGGATCCCTTTGCTATTTGGAGAGGTTTATTTATTTTATCATTTGAATTTGAGTGTAGGACAATCCGTACTATCAAGAGGGATACTAATGGTGAGTTAGGGTGGATTCAACTGCTCAAAGAATATCTATCATAAATCCTAACCCATACCTTAAGGAGAGAGACCTGCTGCTGTTTTGCCCTTGTTGTTTCCTTGTTCGGAGGTTCCGAGTTTTATCTCGGAGGTTCCGACCATACGGGCTACAGTCAGCAGAGGTTTCAGAGTTTGGAAGTTCTGAGATTTTTCTCGGAGGTTTCGACTTTGAGATATGACCGTTACTATTCTGGATCTGGGGGTATTTATACCCCTTGGTCCCCCAACGGTCATTCTCTCTTCTCTCACGAACAGTAACCCGTTCTAGCTTCATTCTCTCACCTAGCATTGACTCCAAACCTACTCTCTTCCAAATCCTTGCCTAGCATTGATGGAGAGTTGAAATTGAAGTGAGATTGTGAGCAAAAATCTTCCATTCCTTATTCTTGAGCACTTGGAGAAGTCCTAGCAAAGCTTCGTGGATCTATTACTCTTGAAGCCTTGCTCCTAGACGGATAGAGGTTCTTGGAACCTCTCCAACCCGATTTGTGGAAGCTCCACGGTGTTTGTATTACCCTTGTGAATCTAGTGGAAAGTCTCCACCTATTGCCCAAAGTGATAGGTGAGAGAGAGAGGATTGGATCTTTGTGGTCCTTAGCCTTTGTGGCTTCCTCAACAACGTGGACATAAGCAAGCCTTTGTGACGAGCTGAACCACGGGATAAATCGCGTCTCGTGTGTGCTTTGATTTATATGCTTGCTCATCCATGTTCATGCTTGTTCTTGACTAGATCTATTAGGGTTTGTCTCCGATCTACTTGGTGGTAGTTTCCTAGTTGGTTCTTTGTTTAGAAATCATCTTGCTAGGTCCTAAGTATCTTCTAGAATTTGGTAGATCTGTTTTTCATCAAGTAATCCGCAATTTATCTCATATTTTCTCTAAACTACTAGATCTCGGAAGTTCTGTGATTATTTTCGGAGGCTGCCTCGTTCGGATGTTCCGTAAATAATCTCGGAAGTTCCGAACCCTGACAGTCACTTTGCAGAAAAAGTTTAAATTTGTGTGCAGGCCTATTCACCCCCTCTAGGCCATATTGCCTCGATCCTTTCAATTGGTATCAGAGCGGGTTATCCTTGCAAACACTTAACCGTGTGAGGATATGGCAAGTGGATATGACAAGCAAGAGGAGGAGGAATTTGAAGACTTACCAAGTGAAGTTGAAGGTGATGCCTCGGAGGTAGGCAACACCTCAGCCCAAGAGAAGTTTGACAAGCTCAAGAAGGCTGTCAAAGGAAGTTCCAAGGACAATGGCAAGAAAAGTAAGAAAGAGGACAAGAAGAAAGAGAAAGAAGAAGAAAAGAAGAGGACAACAAGCAAGAAAAGAAGAAGAAAAGGAAGAAAGAAGAAAAGAAGAGAAGAAAGAGAACACCTTCACCATCTCCATCACCATCTTCATCTAGTGAGAATGGAGATCGGGATGACGAGTACTACGACACAAGAATTCCCAAGAGAACACTCAAGCCCAAGCCAAAGCCCAAGGCCAAGTCTAAGAATGATTATAGAAGCGTATCCTTTAACTATGATTCTTTGGAGACTAAATCCAAGGATGATATTACTATACCCGTTAGCAAGTTGCCCCAATTTGATGGGACCAACTTTGATAAATGGAAGCATATGATGAAAGCTTTTGAGTTTGGAGTTGTGGAACATTGTGTGTGTAGGTTTTGATGATCCCGAAGATTTTGGAAACCTCACCCCACGTGATCTCCGCAACATCAAAAGAAATGCTCAAGCAGGGGCGTAGCCACAGGGGGGGGCGCACAGGGGCCTGGCCCCCTGATACCTCCGTAACACACCACAGGTATCTCTTGATTAATTTTTTAATTGCCTTGATTAGCCTATGTGGCCACATCACAGTCATAAATAGGCAACATTTAGTCAATCGGAGGCGCATGGAACAATTAAGGTCCCTACCAATTCTCAAAAAATTAAGGTTCCTATCCAATTAGTTTACAGCCTACAATACGCTAACAATTAAACTTCCTATCCGATTATTGCTTTGGAATCTATAATTGATTAAATAACATGGTAGCTGCTCCCTTCTTTTTTTCTCAAATTGCATGACATTTCCCCCCTAATCTTCGAGCTATAGCTGATTGTGTTAGCTAAGATGAAGAGGATAATGATCCATTAGGGCATAAGTCGGTTGTTTTCTGAGAATCCCATTATAAAAAATAATCAAGCTAAGCTCCTGAGTCAGTAGAAATGCAAGCTTCAAAATTAGAATAAAAATACATATGCACCATCACACCGTAGAATTAGTACAAAAGTCAAAAAAATGTGATTTTCCACTTGGTGTCTTGGCCCCGCCTATGGTGAAATCCCGGCTACGCCCCTATGCTCAAGCTACAAGCATACTCCTTAGTGCATTGAGTGCTCAAGACTACAATCGAGTTAATAGACTAGAGATTGCTAAAGAAATTTGGGACACCCTCCTCATTGCTTATGAGGGTGTTGACAAAGTGAAGAAGTCCAAGATCAACATTTTGATTGCCGATCTTAATAGGTTCACTATCTTTGATGGAGAAGGGCCACAAGAGATGTTTGATAGATTAATGGTCATAGTAGGAAAGATACGAGGTTTAGGTGGTGATGAGTTGGATGACCACTATGTTGTGAAGGTGATGGTGGAGGCCTTTGCTCCAAGGAACCCTACTCTAGTCAACTTGATTAGAGAGAAGAAGAGATTTGAAGAGTTCTCTCCAAATGATGTTCTTGAGAGAATTCTTACTGATGAGCTTATGGACAAGGAGATTCAACATGGGAAGAAAATTGGTGAGCTAGAAGCTAAGTTGAACAACTTGAAGGTCAAAGAGGTTGCTCTCCATTCCAACAAGTCAAGCAAGCCTACTACTTCATCCAAGCATTCTACTCCATCCAAGCCCTCCAAGACAAAATCCAAGAAAGTGGAAGTAGAGAGCTCTATAAGTGACTCAAGTGAAGATGAAGATGAAGGCTCTCATGTTGAGATTGGGGACATGGCCTTGTTCCTGAAGACATACAGAAGAGGCTTGAAGAAGCAAGGGTACAAGTTTGCCAAGGGGAAGTTTCCCAACAAGAAAAAGAGAACTTTCTACAACTGTGGAAGCACCGAGCACTTCATTGCAGATTGCCCTAATGAGAAAAGAGAAAAGAAGAATGACAAGGGCAAGGGGAGCTACAAGAAAGATAAAAACCACATCAAGAAGCTATAGTGGAGCTACAAGAGAAGAAACTATAGTGGAGAGGCTCATATTGGTTATGAATGTAATTCCAGAGATGAGAGCTCTAGTGAAGAGGAAGGGAAGAAAATTGCAACCGTAGCTATCAAGAAGCTTCCCTCTACGTCAAGGTTGTTCAACAACTTGACCAATGATGAAGAGAGCTCATCAATTCATTGCTTCATGTCCAAGGGTGAGAAGGTAAAAATTAACTCAAAACCCTCTCCTCAACCTAGTGATGAGTCGGAAATGGACTCTAGTGATGAATTTAGTGATGAGGAAGCAAACCAACTTGTTAGTGAGATGGATAAGCAATCTAGATATTTTATGGCTAGGTTAATAGTGGAACTAGAGAAAAGCCAAGATACTCTTATCTCTGAAAGAAGTGAGCTTGAGGGTTTGCGTTTGGAAGTTAACCAAGCGGAGAGTGTCATAGCTACTCTCAAGGAAGATCTTGCTGCCTCTCAAGCTCGATGTAATTCTCTCAAGTCGAGGAATGAAGAGCTTGAGGAGCAATATAGTCTCCTTTGGAGTAGCACCTCACATCCCTCGAAGGTAAAAGGTGACTCTAGTGCCTCTACTAGCAAGGGCTGTGATAGGTGTTATCATGTTGACATTGAATCCTATGCTACTAATCTTGCTAAGATGGAAGCTATGAAAAAGGAAATGCTAGGTTACACTCAATCATAGCTAGAGGTTGCATGAGTGAAGGGAACAAGAAAGGAAAGTTCTCCAAGAGGAAGATGTTGGAGAAAAGTGAGAAACCAGGTTTTGGATATGTTGAAGGTGGCAAGACCAATGAAAGAAAGATCATCAAGGAAAAGGAATGTCTTGAATTCAAGAGCACTGGGTTTCTGTTTACCCAGACCCTGGAGGTTCCGAGCTCAAAGCCCGGAGGTTCCGGAGTCTGGAAGCCTCAAGCCACTCAGACAGCCGAACCCGGAGGTTCCGAGAAAATTCTTGGAGGTTCCGGGGTCTGCAAGGATAGAACAAAGAAGAAGGGCAAGGCTTAGCACCAGCATGTTTCCAAGACATCTAACACTTGTATGCAGGTCCAGAATCATCCAATAATGCCTAGAAGGAATTTGTACCCCAACAAGAACAAGCCTCATGCATCTAGAGACATTCCCCCTAACGATGTGTTGAGACGCAACAATCTTGGTAAAGTTGTTGCCACATATGTTGGAAGTGAGTCCAACATATATGTGAAAATATCT
This sequence comes from Cenchrus americanus, assembly GCA_947561735.1. Taxonomy (NCBI): domain Eukaryota; kingdom Viridiplantae; phylum Streptophyta; class Magnoliopsida; order Poales; family Poaceae; genus Cenchrus; species Cenchrus americanus. The sequence continues at coordinate 110,349,503 of OX387240.1, forward strand.
CTATGGGTTCCAAAGGTTCTAGTTGCTAACGTGGAAGGCCCCAAGTCAAATTGGGGACCTAAAAGAAGGAACAAAATTGTTTTGTAGGCATACTCCTCCGGTGGATCAAGTTGGGTGCTTGATAGCGGATGTACACATCATATGACCGGAGAAAAGAGTATGATCTCATCCTACCACTATTTGGAAGGACCAAGAGAAACTATTGCTTATGGAGGGGATATAAAAGGAGAATTCATCGGTGTAGGTGATATCCCTATCTCTCAAAAATATTCAATTACAAATGTTCTTCATGTTGATCCGTTGGGTTACAATCTATTATCGGTTTCACAACTTAGTGAGATTGGTTTTGATTGTCACTTCTCGGGTAAGTGTGTGTCCATCATAAGAAGGGAGGATTCCTCTATCGTCCTTACGGGTCGCTTGAGGGAGAGGCTTTACCTAGTTGATCTCAACAAAAGTAAGGTTTCTCCCAAGACTTGTCTAGTGGCAAAATCTAGCATGGGTTGGCTATGGCATCACCGACTAGCTCATGTTGGCATGAGGAACTTGGCCAAACTTTTCAAAGATGAACACATCCTTGGACTAACAAATGTACATTTTAAGAAAGATAGGATATGCAAACCATGCCAAGCCGGAAAGCAAGTAGGAGCACCTCACCCACCAAATAGCATCCTCACTACATCAAGCCCGTTGGAGCTCATTCACATGGATCTATTTGGACCGGTGGCCTACATAAGCATTGGTGGTAACAAATATGGTTTGGTTATTGTTGATGATTATTCTCGCTTCACGTCGGTGTTCTTTGTGTTTGACAAGAGTGAAGTACAAGGGAAGGTGAAGACCTTCATAAGGAGAGCACAAAGGGAGTTCGAGCTACCAATGCAATCAAGAAAGTAAGGAGTGACAATGGCTCGGAATTCCGAAATACCAATGTTGAAGAATTTCTTGATGAAGAGGGCATCAGGCATGAATTTTCAGCTCCTTATACCCCTCAACAAAATGGGGTGGTTGAGAGGAAGAACCGGACTCTTATTGAGATGGCAAGAACCATGTTGGACGAGTATAAGACTCCAGACATATTTTGGGCCGAAGTAATCAACACGGCTTGCCATGCCATCAACCGCCTCTATCTTCACAAGTTTCACAAGAAGACCTCCTATGAGCTTATCATCGGTAAAAAGCCTAAGGTGTCCTACTTTAGAGCGTTTGGGTGCAAATGTTTCATTCTCAACAAGAGGCCCCGAACATCTAAGTTTGCACCAAAGGTTGACGAAGGTTTTCTTCTTGGCTATGGTCCTAATGAACATGCATATCGAGTCTTCAATCTAACCACCAGAAGGATTCAAGTCACGATAGATTTGACCTTTGATGAATATAATGGCTCTCAAGTGGAGCAAGTTGACTTAAATGTTGTAGGTAATGAGAAACAATATTGTGAAGCAATCAAACAATTGGCCATAGGTTATGTTAGACCAGTTTGTCGTATGGACCTCCCTGGGCCCACTGCCTCGGTGGGTACCAGGACCGACTACTCGGTGGGCCCCTGGGACTACTCGGTTTGTGCCACACGGCACCTGATGGCGTCAGGCGCAAGGACTACGGTGGAGAAGTACTCGGATAGGAAGCTATACATGTCATGTACTATGTAGAGAACTCCTAGCCGTACTCGACTAGTACTCTCTCCTCAAACCGACTTGTAGCTCTGCCTCCCGGGCTATATAAGGCGAGGCAGGGACACCTATCTCTCTCATGCGCATCATCTTGTAAACACACCCAATCAACTCAGAGCTACGCAACATACAAGACGTAGGGTATTACACACCTCGCAGCCCGAACCTGTCTAAATTGTGTGCCACGTGTCTCTTCCTTCGAGTTACCGATCTCGGCGAGGCCACATTCATCTACCTCGGGTACTCCCCTTGGTAGGTTGCCGGTCTAAAACACCAACAGCTGGCACGCCAGGTAGGGGATCTCGCCGAAGATCTCATGGCGAACTCGACGGCTTCAATCTTCATCAAGCTAATCGTCGCTTTCAACCGCGGTGACACCTTCGTCTTCGGGTCCTGGGTGTGCATTGCTGACGGCGCCGGATCCTTCCAACGCCGCCACACCATGACTCCCAACCCGAGCACTGGGCTCGTGACGCTTCTTGAAGTAGTCACGAGCGAACTCGCCGGAAAATTCAGCGAAATTTCGCTCTTCAACCAACACGCCGATTTCGAGCCTGGGTCCGCCTCCAACTCGAACTTGACGTCCCCGTGGGCCATCGCATGCGAGCCGGCTGTCGAGCCATCGTGTGCGGACTCCCCACTCCATGAGCACTTCCCATACGGCCTCTGCAACGCTAGCAAGGCCCATGCGAAGGCTCTCACCACGCGCCGGGCTGGCAAGGAGATCATCTCCAACTACATCTCGGACTTCAACCCCGTCTCCGGCTACTACTCAGACTCCTCCTACGAGTTCGACTTCGGATCGGACCCAGACGAGCCCGAGTCTGAGATCTCCACGACTGAGCGACCTCTGTCAGGACCAGCCACCGACCTGGTTATAACATCTACACCTGCCGGGAGATTCGTCTACTGGCCAGACCGCAAGCCTGCAGACCTGACAGACGGGAACTCACGCTGCGTCGCCTACCTCGACTCGCTTCCCTTCCAGGAGGGAACACCACTAGCTCCAGCAGAGGAGCACACTCCAACAGATGTGGCGACTACCGACTCTAGTCTCGGCTCTCCTAATCGTCAAGTCTTTATGACTACCAACGAGACGCCGGGACCTTCGGGGACACGGCTTGACCATTACCTCGAAGATATCTTAGTAGACGAGTTGTCTGCCAATGCACCCGCGGATGAAACTAGCGACGACAAGAACGCCCGACGTGAGCACAACAGGAAGCGTAATGAACGGCGTCGATGTCTCCGTGAGAGCCTCCCCATACGGAACCTCACAGAGGCACTTAACCAAGTCGAAGGCCGGGTGCATACTACCCCTGAACAGTGCCTCATGTATATCACCACAATAGCACGTCAGGCTCAAGGGAAGCGCGCAGGAGAAGTCATCACCAAGCTCGCGGAGGATGCCTACTTCATGAGAGTCAACAACAGAGTCACTCAAGTGCCTCCCCTCAGAACTCGTGAAGCCAACCATGAAGCCACAAGTCGCAGTCCAGCAGACAACGGACGCAACCGTACTCGAGGAGAACTACCATAGAACCCCAAACACACTAGGGCATCAGCTGGCGGACCCTCTCAGGGCGTCCACAGCGTCGGTGGCGCTGGCGGCAGTCGCACCGTGGTGGCTCATGGTGTCACTGGCGGCGGAGGCAGCGGAGGCGGGAGCTCCTCACACGGGGCTGGAAGGAGAGCCGGGGGCAGAGGAGATCACGGAGGCCGAGGCCACGCAGATAGCAACGTTACCGGTGTCTCACGCGGCGGCTACGACGCCTGTCGCAGAATTGAAGAAATCCGACGCAAGAAATCCTCCACGGCAGGCGAGAACGACGGCTTCCCCGCCTTCTCTGCTCGACATCGCAATCTGCTCCTCCCAGAGAAATTCAAGCCTCTAGGGATCACCAAGTACGATGCAGAGCAAGATCCAGTACAGTGACTCAGATGCTATGCCCTCTCCATCGAGAATGCTGGTGGCAACAACGACACGAAGTGCCTCTACTTCTCTTTCTGCCTGGACCAAGCTCCACTTACATGTCTCGAGTCACTCGAAAAGTACTCGATCGACAAGTGGGACCAGCTCAAGGAACAATTCACCAGCAACTTCGTGGGTGCCATGGGGCGCTCGGGTACTTGCATGGACCTGGCTATGGTGAAGCAGGAACAGGGCGAGACCTTGCGCAAGTACATGCAGCGCTTTTTCGACAAGCGCACCACCATAGTCGATGTCACCAACAAGGAAGTAATCGACCTTTTTCAAGACGGTCTCTACCAACGTCGCACCTTCGAAGACTTCGGTCGCCGCCGCCCGAGCTCCATCACCAAGCTCAAAGACATGATCACTTCATGGGTAGACGAAGAAGACAAGGCGAACGCTAAGTACGACGCTATTCGCGGCAAGATCAAGCAAAACGCGGGCGGCAGCAACAACAACAACCGGGATCAAGGCAGTCGCAACAACAACTACTCGGGTCCTAATCGCAAGCGCAAGCCGGACAACACGATCGCGGCTATCCGGCGCCTGCGAAAGACAACTTGTGACGCCCCGCATTTTTAATTAGCGTCGTTAACGCTAATGACCAGATCAACCGGTCAAACCCCGGTCAAACACCGGTCAAACCTAGGTTAACCTGGGCCGTCACCCAAAAACCTCGCCATTGAACCCTATTGGACCCTTGACCGAGCCTACACACACCCGTAGTCAACCCGTGGTCAAAGACACGGTCAAACCCCGCTTACACAGTGACGTCAGCGAATGTCGTCCGGAACTTTTGCCGCGTTCTCCAAAATTCACCTAAACACTTCAAAATCTACCTTTATGAAAGTTGTCCGTCTTGTTGAGGGACACAACTTTCGTGTAGATTGGCATTTTAAATTTTGAGTGGAAATTAGCGAAAAACTTGGTCAACCGCCAGTACCTCCTCGTTTTTCGAACGTGCCGACATTCAATGTTGGCACGACGTTCCTACAAAATCCGTTGAGAAAAACACTAGACGGCCTTTGTGAAAGTTGTAGAGGGTAGTGAGATCTACAACTTTGGTATTCACTTTGCTCGGTGCACTTCGGTTCATGTTTTTAGAGATAAATGCGGTCAAAGCGAGGCTACATCTTCACGGTTAGGCGGCCTCGCGCGCTCCCGCGCGTCGGCCGCGCGCGCGCCGCGCCGCGCCGGCCGCGCCGCGCCCGCGCCGGCCCGCCGCGCGCGCGCCCGCGCGCGCGCCGTTCGCGGGTGCCGGCCGCCGGCCCGCGCCCCGAGGTCCGCCCCGTCCCGAGGCGCCTGCGCCCGAGGTCCCCGCGCCCCTAGTGCCTGCGAATCCGTGCCGCGGCGTGAATTCCCCTGCGACGCCGTACCACGGTCGTGACAGCCCGGTGACCGGTGGTCCGTCCGCGGCGGTACGGTGCGCTCGAGCTCGTGTATAAAGGCCGACCCGCCTCGCTCTCGCGCGTGCACACGCCCGTCCGTCCCCCGCCCCCGCCTCGCGCGGCGCAGGCACCGCCCCGGCCGCGCCGCAGACCGGCCGCGGCGGCCGCAGCTCGCCGGCCGCGCGCGCGCGCCACCGCCGGCGCCGCCCCCCGCCCTCTCCAACCCCCAAAACCGTGCGCACGTGGCCCCTAGACCACTCCCCCACCCTTCCCCGACCGCGAGCGCCGGCGAGCTCCCCCAATTCCGGCGAACGGTGAGCTGGCCGCGCCCCCGGGGGTGACATTGCAAGGGTACCAATCTTCCCAGGGTCTTTCTTTCAAAAGTGCAACTCCAATAGTAAAACCGTTTTGCTGTTTCTTGTAAATTGCGTAGAAAATCACAAAGAAATTAGAAAAATGCAAGGCTAATTTTGTTGGATTCGTCGTGAATTATTATACAACTTTTGTTATTCTGGCCTGAGCTAATTCCTTTTTGTTTTTGCATGAAAAATACTAATGTGAAAACCCTAGATCTGCAATATCTCAAAAAAAATAAATCCTCTGTAGCTAAATTTTGGATATGTTGTGCGTTAGGTCATGGCTAGCTCCGGAGCCAAAAATTGCACAAAGTTATGAAGTAAATCTTTTTATAAAAATGTTTTTCTATTTCAGGAAGATCTGCATAAGTAATTTTTCTTGTTAAATATATTTATGTTTTTGAGCCCAACTTGTGCACACTGTCTTGTAATACCAAAGTACACATCTTGTGGATTAATCATGATTTTTGGATTAACAGAAATAATTATTCTTGATTTATGCATGTTTTCCTTTGTAAATTAATAAACCAAGTTCAGTAGAGATTCCATGTGAACATGCTGGCTTTTTAGACTTATTTAGGACCAGAGAGCATGCACAAGAAAGTTTGGATCATTTTAAGGCTTATTTAGTTTTATGTGCATTTAAAATGGAATCACTAGCTAGCCTTTGATATTTTCCATAACATTTAATTTCCTAGCATCCAACACTTACATGTGGGTCCAATGGACCAGGATAGGTGCTAGTAGGCTTAGGAAACACTTATTTAATTTTTGGTAATTTAATTGCTTAATAAAAAGCTTGAAAGCCCTTTTTAATATTAAAGGGAGATTAATTAAATAAAGAAAAACCCATAATTAATTCTTTTTCCTTTTTGGAAAAGTATTATTTAATACAATTAAAAGATAATTAATTATCATCACTAATAAGAAATTAATTCTTAAATAAAAATATTAATTACACCTTTATTGGAGAAGATAAAAGGAAATGAAGCTTTCACATGAAATGATAAGTATAATAAGAACCTTTATTCAAAAGTTTAATAAAGAATTGCATATTGTTCCTTTTTGGAGGAGTATGCTAAATGTATTCTTATCTAGGTGAATGTGTCCATCAAATGCACCCTATGGTTGTCTTTCGTTGTTTGTGATTAATTAAATTGAAATCATCAAATAAACCTTGCATTGCATCCTCGTGTAGATCTTCCGAGCGGTAGGCCGTACGCGTGTGCGGACGGAGCGGACGGAGGAGGCCGACGGAGACGTGCACCACGTCTCTATAGAGCAAGACCCGGACCAAGTCCAGAAGGGCCCAAGGCCAACCTTGCCATCGAAGGCATGCCCGGATCATTAACCCATCTTTTAAAATTATGCAATTATGTTTGCTATGATTGTGCATTTACGTTTCGGGAGTTGATTTGAAACCCTAGATGCATGATCCCTAGGTACCTATGCTCTATCACTAGTATGCTAGGTCGATAGCCGCTATGCTATAGGACCCATAGAAGTCGAGTGATGTTCGTCACTCGCGAGAATAGGTTCTTATGTTGGAATCATAAGATCTTTATAAATGAATTGCTCATGTGGTAAGAGCATGGGATTGGGCTCCGGTCCGGTGGCTTTCGTGGGCTAAGCTTTTGAACGTACTAAACATATGCGGGTATGGGACCGGTAAGCCTAGTACCCGATTGACGCGGTAAGGGAACCTTTCCCTACTAAACCTGGGGCACTTGTGTCCCCCTGCTTGCAACAGTGTGGTACCCGCGTGAGTCTGGACGTTCGTGTGGGAGCGATCCAGTAAAACCTTGTACCAAGGAATGTAGGTTCCGCTCCCAAGCTGAAGATCGACGGGAACGGCCTGGGAAAGTTGTCCTTGCGGGGGCAGCCTACCGTGTGTTTGGGTTTACCTTGCAAGGTTTAAATAAATCGATTGTCGGCCTCTCACCGTTATCCGAGACTCGCTTAATCAATCGGCCATGATATCCCATAATGATGGAACTCGAGGAATATTGTTGTATGAATTAATTGCCTGTCCAATTCTTGATTGAATTAGATAGCACACTTAGAAATTGTAATCAACTAGAACTTGTGTTAAAGTTTTGAAAGTAAGGATCTACTCTTAGCGATTTGTTTAGCAAAAGAAACTCCACCGGTCAAAGCCTTTCATGTCTAGAGGTTGGTGATGTAGTCATCACCCGACGGTTAAGTCTTGCCGAGTATTAGTATACTCGACCTTGCTTTAAAATTGTTGTTGCGGGTGTGATTGATCGGATGTGTGACGACAAGTGATGACATCACGGATGGCCTCCTGTGATGTCTACCGTTGCGCTAGTTTATTTTATTTCCGTCGTATCTTTGAACTGCGAACCTTTACTCCATGTCATGAACAATGGTTTGTAATAAATTGTGTTAACTCATGTTGTACTCGGACTCGCCTTCGCGTGAGTTTTAATGCATGTGTCGATCCTCTCGTTCGATGTCCAAGTGATTTACCGGGCGTTAACCCGGCAACTAACGACGGGATGATACTTTACTATTGCTTAATGACCAAAGTGGATCGGTCTTAGGCGATAGTACGGTATTTTCCGGGCGGGTTGTCACACAACTCGAAGAAGACCTCCGGCGGCTTCAAGGACTTGCTGAAAGAGAAGTGCCCGTGGCACCTAGAGGGCAACCACACTACCGAGTAGTGCTACCAACTCCGGCGAGCACTCAAGGACTCTCCAGACCCACGGCCTCCTCACGACAAGAAAGGCAAGAAAAAAGTCGACGAAGGCAACGACGACTTCCAAGAACCCGAGAAGACGGCCAATGTCCTCTTCGGCGGACTACGCACCAAACGGTCTCAGAAGGCCACTCGACGGGAAGTCTTGAACATTGAACCAGCGGTTCCGACCCCCCTCAGGTGGTCGGAAGTACCCATCACCTTCTCCTGCGCGAATCAACGGACAAGCTTCTCTGAACCAGGGCGGTTTCCTCTCGGCCTGAAGCCGGTAGTTGCGGGCTCCAGACTCAACAAGGTACTCATCGACGGTGGAAGTGGGCTCAACGTCCTTTTCACCAAGACCTTGGAGAAGATGAAGCTCGACATCACTCACATGCTCACCAAGAGCACATCGCCTTTCTACGGCATCGTCCCCAGGAACGCGGCCATCCCACTGGGCTCAGTGGTCCTGCCAGTTACCTTCGGGGAAATAAGAGAAAATTACCGCACCGAGTACATCAAGTTCGAAGTCGCGGACTTCAAAACTTCCTATCACGCCATCCTCGGCAGACCAGCTATGGCCAAGTTCATGGCGGTACCCCACTACACGTACTTGGTACTCAAGATGCCAAGTCCGGCCGGTGTACTCTCGCTACAAGGGGACTTGAAGATATCCTTCGACTGCGACACAGAAGCTGTGGAACTCGCAGCCACCAACCAAGTACCCAATGCCATGATGGAGATCTATGCTGCATCAAAGAAGCTTGCCCCAAGTGAACTCGATATCCCAGAAAAGTCGGATAAAGCCAACAAGCCTCAACCATCCGAGGAAGTGCCAGTCAAGGCAATCGATCTTGGGACGAGCGACGGCGATAAGACTACCATGATCGGGGCAGGCCTTGACCCGAAATAGGAAGACGCGCTCGTCAGCTTCCTCCGGGCTAACTGAGAAATCTTCGCTTGGAAACCAGCGGACATGCCAGGGGTGCCCAAGAATCTGATCGAGCACTCACTCAACGTCGACCCTAAAGCTACCCCGAAACAACAACACCTCCGCCGTTTCACCAACGACCGACGGGATGCCATCAAGAAGGAACTCACCAAACTACTCGTGGCTGGCTTCATCAGAGAAGTCTTCCATCCTGAGTGGCTCACCAACCCCGTCCTCGTCCGCAAGAAGAACACCAACGAGTGGAGGATGTGCGTCGACTACACCAACCTCAACAAACACTGCCCCAAAGACCCCTTCGGGTTGCCGTGGATAGATCAAGTCATCGACTCTGTGACGCCCCAGGTTTTCGGCCGGGTTAATTAACCCTAACGATCCAGTCAACTGGGTTGACCTTGGTCAAACGACGGCCAACCAAGGCCATCACCTCGAAAACATCACCAACAAACCCTAATGACACCCTTTTGGTCAACCATGGTCAACCTTGGCCAAAACCCCACTCAAAAAACCTTGACTCCTTGTTGACCCCCCATGTCAGCCGGAACTTTTGTCGAGTTCTCCAAATTTTCCCTAAACACTTCAAATTCTCCCAATACAAAAGTTGTGTATTTTGTCGAGGGACACATTTTTCATGTTGAGTGGCATTGCAGGTTTGGAGTGGAAATGGGTGAAAAATTCAAGTCAACGCTTGTAAGTACTATTCACTAGAGCCGAGACATTCTGCATTTTGGCATCCAATGTGTGCAAAAATTATTGAGAAAAAGGCTAGACGCCCTTTGCGAAAGTGGTAGAGGATTAGGAGATCTACAACTTTGCTGTTGATCACCTTGTTCACTTCTGTTCAAAAAAATGGAGTTTTGCACAGTGGAAAAGGGCTAATCGAATTTGAGCCGGCGCTCCCGACGCCAGAGCGCGCGCTGACGCGTGCGACATCGCGACGCGGGCGCCACGCGAGCCGCCCCCACGCGCCGCCGTACGCGCACGCCGAGGACGGCCAACACCCACCGGTCCGTGCGCGGTGGGACCACCCCCGCGAACCGCCATCCGCGTCCACTCCCTTAGCGCCACGCGCCTCACGCCCGCGGGCGGCCGCACCGGCCGCGCCGCCCGCCTATGGCGTCGGCGCCGTACCCCGCCCCGCCGTGCTGCCCTTGGTGCCCATGCCTTGACCCTTGACGTCCGTGCGTGTGGTCATGAACCCCTCCCCAAGGCACGAACATTTATAAATGGATACAAGCCGTCGCCGCGCGTGACGCCACGGGCTCGAGCCGCCGGCGTCCGCCATAAGAACCACCGCGGTGAACTCTACCCCCAACCGTCTTTCACCACAAGTGCGTGTTTCTCCGGCCTGCCTTAGGACCCCCAGTAGCTACCCTGCTCGCTTATTGCTCAAACCGAGCCGCCAGCTCACCCGAGTCGAGCTCCCGCGGCCGCCGCCGGGCAAGCCTTGCCGAGCCCGTGCCCCCTCCTGCTCTCCAAGTCAATGGGCCCTCGTAGCATCTCCTCTAGGTCACACTGAAGCTGCGTGCGTCGCGTATTGCTTAGCCGGGCCTTTCCCCTTGCCGGACTTCGCGCCGCCGCGGCCGTGCGGCCCCGTGCCGCCGCCACCGCTCGCCGGCGACCGCTCCGGCCGAGCTACCACCGACAATCACTCAGTGGTGAGCCCAATCGCTTTCCCCGTCGCTCGCTTGCCTACCCGTGCACGCCCTTGCAGCCGGCGAGCTCGTCGTCGCCGTCGGTCCAAGGGGGGGGGGGTGAGGACCTGATTTTAATAGTTTGAAATCTTTCAAGGGCCTAAGTGTGTAAAGATTCTTTACTCTTTGTGTGTTTTAGCTGGAACTTGTAAAATCCATAACAAATCACAAAAAAATTCAATAATAGCAAACCCAATTTTGTTGTGCGCTGTGTACCCAAAACTACAACTTTGTCCAAAGGTGTATATATTTTTGAGCTTTAGTTTTTGCTAGAAAAATACAAATGTAAAATACCTAGATCTGTGATTCTGTAAAACCTACAACTGATCTGTAGCTGAACCTTGGATATGTTGTGGCTACTAGTATGTGTAGGTTCTGTGCCAAACATTGCACAAAGTTACAGAAGAAATCTTTTATTAAAAATCATTTTGTGAAATTGATAAATTTGCCTAGATGATTTTTGTAGCTCCAAATATAATTGTTTTTGAGCCCAACTTCTAGCTATAGTCTTGTTATGTTAAAAAGCAACTTTGGTGAATTTACCATGATTTTATCTCTGTTAGAAATATTATTTACTCATTTATGAATGTTTTTAATCATAAATATGTGTAGCATGTTTCCTAAAGGCCATATGTGTGCTTGTTAGTTCCTTAAGCTTGTTTTGGATCAAAGAATGTGTGAGAGGAGGTTTGGACTCTTTTCTGTTGTAATTATTTTAATATGCATTATTCCCTTATATGCTAACTAGTAATGCACTTAATTGGGTCATTATTTTCAGTGGCACAAAGGCTAGTCGTTTCTTTGTCCAAGGAAGTGCTCTGGTCATTAGGACCGTAGGTGCTGTTGTTGGTTAGGTTTGACATGTTTTAATTGGTTACAAGGAGTTCAAACTAGATTAACCTAATAAAGGAGAAATAGGAAAAATGCATCCTTGTGTATGAGGTAGGAGGATGAGCTAAGGAAGTAAAATGGTGGTATTAAAAGTAAATTTCATTGCTGTTGGCAAATAAAGGTAATTTTCTTTTATAATCATGCATGTATTCACCATCATGCAAGTGTCACATAGTCTTTTGTGTTGCTTCAAATAAGTAAATGTTTAAATGCTTTTCTTAAGGTGAATATGACCAACCTTATGCCATTCGTAGCCGTTCTTTGCGGTTGTATGTGAATTTCAACGATATATATATATATATGTATATATATATATACATACATATATATATATATATGTATGTATGTACACGATTACCATTGGAAAGTCTAGATAAGAAAGTTTTGCGCTATCTCTTTATAGGAAGAGTATGCTGAATGTATTTGTTATCTAAGTGAATGTATTCCAAATGTGCACCCCGTGTGTCATAAGTTGTTTGAAATCATTTAAATACGAGTTGTCACTCAAGCTTTGCATTGCATCCTCCGTGTAGAAGTGCCCGATGGTAATTACATGCTCGTGTCGAAGAAGTGAACGAGGGAACTGGAGGAGACGTGCACTACGTCGCCATAGAGCAAGACCCGGGCCAAAGTCCGGAAGATTGTCTAACTGCTTGTGCTAGCGAAGGCAAGCCCCGGTTTATTCATTAAACCCTATGTTTCTTTAAAACTTCTGAATTTACTTCTTGTTATTGTATGTGCATTTACGTTCAGGAGTTGAGATGAAACCCTAGTTGCATGATCCATAAGTACCTATGATCTTGTACTAGCATGTTAGGTCGCTAGTTGCTATGCTTAAGGATCCGGTACAAGTCGAGTGATGCTCGTCACTCACGAGAATAGGATCTTCTTTATGGAATCACCATATGTTTAAATGGATTGCTCAAGTGGTAAGAGCATGGGATTTGGGCTCCGGTCCAGTGGCTTCGTGGGCTAAGCTTTTGAATGTACTAAGCACTTGTCGGGAATGAGACCGGTAAGCCTAGTACCTTAATGAGACGGTACGGGATTTTACTACTACTAATCTCGATTCGTCTCCTGCCCGGCTTGCAACCGGAAGGAGGGTACATGAGTGAGGCTGGATGCACTGTGTGGGGCATTCGGATAGCCCCGTACCGGGACTGTAGGCTATCATCCCAACCCGAGGATTTTTGGGAACCGTTTGGTCGGTGTCGGCTACTCGTGGGGCACCACTCCTTGTGTTTAGGTTACCTTGCAAGGTGTATGAATCAATCGATTGTCGGCCTCTCACCGTTATCCGAGAGCGCTTAATCGCTGGCCATGATATCCCGTAATAATGGAACTATGTGAAACCTTCTGTGTGAATTAAATGTGTTGTACAATTCTTGTTTTATATTAGTTGCTCTTTTAGTAATGATAATCTCACTAGAAATCGAGCTAAAATGTTGAAAGTAAGGATCCATGATCTTAGTTGTTTTTGGCAAAACAAACCCACTAGCCAAAAGCCGGCGTGTCTAGAGGTAGCTTTTGGTCGGGTAAGTCTTGCTGAGTATTAGTATACTCAGACTTGCTATAATTGTTGTTTTCAGGTGAAGTTGTTTGGCCTGGTAAGGTTCCACCCGGCTGGGAGCTGGAATGGGTGGATGAGGACGTTGAGTAATGGCGTCACAGATGGCCTCTGGTGATGTCGTAACGTACCGTTATTAGAACTTCCGCTGTTTTAATAAAACTCTGAATGATTTACTTCCATGTCGGAAATAATGATTTGTAATAATTTGACCCTACGGGGAGATTGGTATTTATGTGTAAGGCACTCGGACTTCCCCTGCGTGGGAGTTTTAATGCATTCGTTCGATCCTCTCTGTGTTTCCAAGTGATTTACCGGGTGTAAACCCGACAATACTCAACGGGATGCTTCTTTATTATCGCTTATTGACCATATGGAGTGGTTTAGGCGATAGTACGGAATCATCTCGGGTGGGGTTGTCACAGCTGGTATCAGAGCGATTGAATGCACCGGAGTGATTAGCTTAATACTAATCACATGTTTTACAATAAAACTTGCTAAGATTGATTGGATTTCGAAAATCCGTCGGATCGTTAAGGAATGATCTAGATCGAGAGGCCCTAGAGGGAATTTTGGGTTCTTTAAGGTGGCATAAGAATCTATGGTTTATTTTGCTAACTTCCAGTACTCTACTTTATGTCAGACTTACTTTATTGCATAACCAAACTATATGAGCCACGTGTTTCATACGTGCGATGTTCCGCATCACGGGAATTGCGAGGGTTGATGGAGTGATCCCTTCCATGGATCCCATCTTCGCGTCTAGATGTGAGTTGTGGTGTCGCCACGTGTCTCATACGTGTGCATTCCGCATGTCGATCATGCGAGGCAAGGATACACTCCATTCAAACGGAGGGTTTATGTAACACCCGAAAATTCCATCACAATAAAATATTGCTAGCAACAAATTAGAATTTTAATTCTAAGGTTTAATAAATTTGAATAATTAAATTTTCCTTTAATATATATGAAATGATAATTAATTAATTTAGAGAAACCAAGTGTTTGTGCATCATGTTGAATGCATGGGTTTTGATTGATTGTGTGGTTAAAAGTTTGTTTAAAAATTTTAAAAAGGTTTTGAGTCAAAATTTGAAAAGGAAATAAAAGAAAAGGAATTGAAAAGAAAAAAAAAACCAAAACAGTCCCTCACCCATTCCCCTTCCGGCCCGAAATAGCCCAACCCACCTTTTCTATTTCTTGCGCGCGGCCCAACTCAAATTCCCGGCCCATCCTAACTTGCGGCCCACCTAACCCGGCCCGGCCCGCTAACCCTTCTCTCTCTATCACACGCCGCGACGGGTGGGGCCCCCTGTCGGGGGTCGTCTTCAACCCTCGGGCGCCGCCCCCACCTTCCCCGGCGCGCGCCGCGCCCCGATGCCGGGCGCCCCCTCGCCTCCCCGTCCGCCCCGTGCCCGTCCGCCTCCTCCATCGAGCCATTAAGGCACCGCCCCACTCACCCACCGCCGCCTCACCCCTTCCTCTCCCCCGAAACCGTCGTGCACCAAGCCGCCGCCCTAGCCATTAATGGCGCGCGCGCCACCGACCTCCTCGCGCACCGCCTTGCGCACCTCCTCCCTTTCCCCCTCGCCCTATAAAGGGGCGGCGAGGATCTCCTCTTCACCCCACACCACTTCTCCTTCATTTCCCTCGTGCATAGCGCCGCCACACCGGAGGAGCCGCCGGAGCTCCGCCGCGCCGCCCCGATCTCCTCCACCGGCGCCTCTACCTCCCTTTCAAGGTTTCGGTGAGTTCCTCGAGCCTTCCTCTTCTTTTCGGTGCTTTTCCCGTGCGAATTGGTGGCCGGGAGGCCATCCTTGGCTCTTCTCCGGCGAACTCCGCCGCCGGCGCCGCCGCGAGCCGCCGCCGGCCGGCCGTCCGCCGCCGCCCGCCGCTCGCACGCGACCCGGGCCGTCCGATCGGCGCGGACGGCCCGGATTAAAAGGGGCGTTGTACCCCTTCGGTGGTCCACGGTGGACGGTGGGATCGGGTCCACCGCGCCGGTCCACCGCTGGCGTCACCGCTTGCGTCACCGTCTGCGTCAGCTTGCGTCAGCACGGCCAATCGCAGCACGCCACGTGGCGCCACCGCAGCCCCTCAGCCGGCCGCCCAGTCGTATTTGCAAAAAGAACCCTGCAGTTTTCAGAATTACAAATATGCCCTTCCACCTTATGAAGTAGCCCCTGGTTTTTTCGGTTTGAACCCTGGCTTTTCAAACTTATCCGACCCACGATCCGGGGCTTACCCTTTTGCATCTAAACCCTCCTAGTTTCACACATAATTATGTTTAGGTCCCTGAAATCTTGCAGAAAACTCCATAAACTTTCGGATAATCACAATTTAGTCCCTAAATCTTGTTTCGGCCATATCTTTTCCATCCTAGCTCCGTTTTACGCGTTCTTGGTGTCCACACGACCGTCTCTCGAGCCCGTCATTTCTAAAAGCTTGTTTTAGTCTTTTGGTAATGTTTGATGTATTGTTTTTATTATTGTATGTTTTCTTGCATGATCGTAGCCAATGCGCCGTTCGAGGACGAACAAGTGCGAGCTTTGCGGATAAGGAAAATAGCTTATCGTTGGAGAAAGGCAAGTGACCCTAACCACCCTTCTACCTATGCTTTAATCAAGAATACTATAAATTAATCGGAACATGGAGAACCACCCGGGAAAACGGTGCAACCACGGTCCACATGGCTCGGCTTAGCCAATTAATTAGGTGTGTGATTGTATTGACGACCTTATCCGAAAGGAACACATGGGGCTCCGGGTTCTTGGGGTATAGCCCGGTTCTTTTGGGGTAGCGGCCTTTGCTAAGGTGCCGACCACTAGGGAGGGTTATGGTCCGCCCCGAGTCAGAATCGTCGTGGGTGAGGACCGGGAGCGTCCGGTGGTCGATGGATGACCGCTCCTCGGTGATGAGTGATTGACAACGGGTGTTGGACCGACTCTTGGCTTAGTGCACGGGTGTAGGCCGCGGCCTAGTTCGTGTAGTTGCGGGTGAAGAACGGGCGCGAAAGGTCTTCGACCTTGAGGGGCCTCCGGGAGATGGAGAGACAAGTAGGCTCGGTTCGAGGGACCGGTGGACGGCGGGGATCGGGTGCGGGCCACATGGTGGCGACACAAGCAAGACGAAGTCATGGACAAGCGAGCCGGTGCACGGTGGCGGTCGAGTCAAGTGGTTTGGCGGGAGGCCGGACCGAGCACGCGGGGTTTGGTGGTTTGGCCACAAAACCATCGGCGGACGGTTTCTTGGTTTGGGCATCAAAACCAAGTCCGAGGGCCCAACACGACGGAGACGGGATCCGGCATGTCGGGAAGCTTCGAGGCGGAGGACACGCGGCGGGATCGCATGGCTTGCGTCGGGAGGACGCGGGGGTGCGGCAAAGGCGTGGCCGTCCGATGGCAAGACCCACAAACATTACCTAAATGGCCCTACGTGGGTTGTATCGCCAGTAGTTAAGATAGGGGTAGTCGAGTCATTTACCACTCCGGCGGGACCTGATATATAAGCCATGAGTGTGTGTGGATGGCTCTCACTCTCCGCGACTTAGGGTTTCATTTCCTCCCTCCCATTTCTCATTTTCGTAGCTATTTTTCTTCCATTTTCTCTAGGCTAGCATGAGAGCTTCATGAGAGATTTGTTGAGAGGGATGGATGCTAGGGCGGCATGCTAGACTCTGTGAATCTTTCCGGTTTGTATAGAAGATTCGGAGTTGTGTTTCTTGTGGTCTTTTTGTGCTTGTTTTTGTGCCTTTGTTCTCGGTGCGATTCCGCGGATTTGAGTGGGTTTCTCCCCGGATTTCTTTGAGGGAAATATGGATAGATGTCTCGTGCATCTTTGTGATTGATCTTGTGCCCTCAAACGCCGGGAAACCACTTCGATTCAAAGATTTTCGTTCGGTGCTCTAGCTTTTGGTGGTGCTCAAAGGATTCACGATTCCGGTGATTTATGGAGTTAGGAGGCAAGATTTCCGGGCTAGAGCATCCTTGTGTGACTCTTTTCAAGTCCCCAAACCCTTGTCTCCACACAGCTTCAACCTTTGGGAAATCCGATCATGATTTGGGGGAGTTGACTTTCGGGGTCGGGCTGTTTTCAGTTCTGTCCGTGCCTGGCGGACGGTCCGCGAGGGTCAGGCGGACGGTCCGCGTGAACAGTGTTCGTCAGGTGTTCTTCGTGTTCTTGCTCGCCTTTTGTTTCGATCTGTCGTGGCTTTGAGTTTTGGTTGGACGAAGTTTCGGACGGTCCGCGTGTGCGGGGCGGACGGTCCGCGGGTGCATGGCGGACAGTCCGCGTGCTCCCCGCGGACGGTCCGTTATTCGGGTGCGTCCCTGTTGGTTCTGTGTGCTTTATCGGACGGTCCACGGCTTAGGGCCGGACGGTCCGCGGAGGTTGGCGCGGACGGTCGCGCGGCTTCGGGTCGGACGGTCCGCGAGGCCGGTGCGGACGGTCCGCCCCTCCGGCCGGGACGGTCCGCGAGCTCGTGAGCTTTGCTTCTTGGTTCGATTCCTCCCTTCCTTTCTCGTGCTTCCGCGTGTGCTTCAAGGAATCGTTCCTAAGGCTAGAGGTTGATCCATAACCTCATTGTCTTGGCGATTGGTGTGTGATTCGATCCATCGCTTGTGTGTGACCGGGGTTTGACTAGGGCATAGGCCGGGTTCTTTGGGAAGAATTTTTACCGGCTCCTATTCACTCCCCCCTCTCTAGTCGCCATTTGATCCTTCAATGGGTTGTCGGTGCTTTTGCATATCTTTGTAAAGGCTTCGTAGCGTCCCTATGCAATCACACCTCGGAAGTGTGGTATTGTGCACGATCAAGCACATGCGTGGTTGGGTTCAAAGTTCTTCGGAACTTTTACGCGAACCGTGGTGAAAGTGTGCAACCTCTCGCAGTGTAAAGGCGATCGATCAGCCGTGCTCACGGTCAAGAGCGGCATGGACCCTCACATGATTAATTGAACTTAAAGATGGATTAATATTGCTTTCCGGTTATTCCGTGGCCTTGCTGAGTACCAACCATAAGTGTACTCATCCTTTCTTACGCTGTTCAGAGAAGAATCCCGGAGTGGAGTACTTCACCGACTACGCGGAATTCTGAGGATGCGATCAACCAGTCAGAAGCCTGTGGAAGATGAAGATGGAGTCACGTCTTCATAGTTATCGTTGTTCGTGTAGAGACCTTCGTGTCCACCTTCGTGAGTGTAATAAAAGTTAATAAACCTTTTCTGTACGTTTTGAGCAATGTCTTGTGATATTACACTCATGGGTCTATCATATGTGTGAAATTGTGATCCTGGCACACATATGAGATGCATTCGGTTTTCTACGGAAAATCGGGTGTGACAGCTTTCCGAGGTTGGATGTCGTCCATGCGGCGGCTTTACGCATGGATACCGTTTCTATAAGTGAACGGTAATGTATGTGGACGCTTTCGCGACGTGCTGGCACGAAAGGTTCGTTTTCTGCAGGTACACTAACCACGCTCGTAAGTCGTTAAGTGCGATTCGAATAGCTCCGAATAGTTATTATAAGGAGAGCCGATTATAAGCTTGCCACTGGCACTAACTACGTCTTTTGGATCTAGTTGTGTAAGGTCGTATAAGGGGTGTGCATGCATAATTAAAATCTTGATAAACCTAAGATTGGTTCCCAATTGCTTGAATAATTTTGCTAGGGTGAATTGCTTGATCTTAGAGCATCTCCAAGAGTTTGCCAAAATTTACTTGGCAAATCCCGTGTTTTGCCAACTTCTAAAAAGCTATGCAAAGTAAAAAAAGAATTCATCTCCAATAGTTTAGCATAATTCACTTGCTAAATCCGGATCTAACTTACATCGGGAATCCCGAGAGAAACAAAATTATGTATGTTCCCTTCCACCTCTTGAAAAACTTACATCAGGAATCCTTCTCTATTCTTTATTTCTTTTTCACCCTCCCACCAAGAGGGAAACAACGATGGCAACCACGATCCGCGTGCGCATATATGCGCGTGGGGAGGTGAGTTTTGCCAAATTTCTATTTTTGCCAAGTTGGTTTGCCAAACTGTTGGAGGCCAATTTTTCTTATTTTGCCAAAATTATATGGATGCCAAGTTGGTTTGCCAAACTATTGGAGTTGATCTTAGATAAGGTTTTCCGCTCTTTTGCATTTAGGAAAATGTTGGCAGATTCTGTCTCTGTCATTTCACAATTTTTGCAGCCAAATCTGTAAGGAATCTGACTAGACATCCTTTAGGAAAGTTGTTTCTTGTGAAGTTGAGCATCCACTGTGAATTTTCCAGGATTTTAGGAGTTTTCTGTAAAAAGTTATGCCCAGTTTAGTTCGTCCCTGTTCTGCTGTGTTCAGAACAGATTTCTTCTGCAGATGAAAATTTTCGATCATGTTCCAATCCAATCTAGTCCTACCATTGAATACCAAAAGTGTGCATATTTAAGTCACCGAGTTGCTACCAAGAATTGGTAATTTTTGGGGTTACAGGTTCTGAGTTATGATTTTTTGATTCACAACCCCCGAACGTTACGCCATCATTTTATGCGTACTCATTCGAGCTTTGGCATGTCTTGCACCTTTTGCTGATGGATGTCCTGAATTTCACCAAATTGATAATCCAACTGCCCTTTTTCCTAATTGAAATCTTAGGAAAGTTGGAAACCTTTAGTAGTGGTCTGGGGAGGCAACATTCCCTTGTAATCACGAGAACTTAACTCTGTACACGTGTTCGCCTCTGGTTCTGACATTTGTCACTTATTCCAGATGTCTGCCTCCGGATCCATGAACGTTGACGCGCAGGCATGGACTCACTTGAACTGCCTCGAGGAGGGTGGTTTTCCTGCACTTTTGTGGGACACTCTAAAGGACTTTGGGTACGCAGTGTATCCCGAGTACTCGGCATGTGAGCTAATCACAACAGGCCAACTGCTTCGTTGGGAAGTGAATGTAAAGATCCCCGTGTGTCCGACACGTCCTACTTGGGAAGAGTGGGAGGTGAAGGCACAAGGGTGGAAATTGGCTGGCACCGTGCAAAAGGCTGCGTTGGAAGCACTCACAACTTTTTGTGAGGAGCATGCCGATTTGGTAGCTAGCACTACAGCTAAGGTGATTCCATTACCTAAGCAGCATTCCGGGCAGGGTATCGAACGCGAAGTTTCTCTCTCTGCTCAGGGTAATCCTCACTATAGTCCTGAACTTGACACCTAAGTCCGTTTCTCCGAAGCTATGTTTGACCTCTATCAATCAATGGTTGGAGAAAGTATGTTCTATAGGAACCAAATTTATAGACAACAAGTCAACGGTGCAGGAGCTATCGCCCAAGAGTTGAAGGACGCTCGAGCAACGATAGCCAATCTTAAGAAGAAAAGAAGAAAGGACAAAAGAACAATACAAGAATTGAGTGAAGTCATTCATGAACAGAACTTCTTGTTGCAGCATAATGATCAATATATGCTTGACTTAGAGAATCAACTAGAAGCTGTAGCAGCTCCACCTCCTAATCCAGAAGAGGAAGAAGATCCCGAAAAGATCCTGGGAGAATCTGGAGTGGAGTCTGGACCCGCTTCACCTTAAGAGAACTTAGGCTATAAGTGTATCTAGTTGATGTTAATTATGCTTTCAATAAAGTAACGTGTTGTAAGAATGGATCTTGAAATGACGTTGTCTCTGATCGACTTGGACCATGTGATGGATAGCAACTTATGTTAAATGTTGGGAAATCTGGCTCGCTGACTGTTATCATGTTTGCATGTGCGTACCGAGAATTATGGTGATTTACGTACACCTAGGCCTTAGGTGACAACAACTAGGCAGAATCTCGGTTACAGAATTTTTCGAGCATGACAATGTTGGAAATTGACTTAAAGTTGAATACCAACCTTGGAGCATAGGAAATCATGCATCCACTGACCAAAAATGAGAATTTTCGGTGTATAAGCAAGGATTATGAACTTTATGCTTATGACTATCGTGCGGCCCGATTCTGAAAAGTTGCCTCGAATGAGTTTTCGTCGTACATATTGTACTTGTTAATTTATATGAGCAAGCTTACGGATATGTGTTTAATGAGAGCTCAAAATTTTCAGATGGTCGGACCGACACGTAACACCCCCAACGGTTTTGACGCATCGGGTAATGGTGATCTACCACCGCCGCCACCCATGACGCCAGTGGAGACTTTCATGGCCGCTCGGACTGAAGTGTTGCGCCGCATTTGCGGACACAACAAAGCAAATCGCGCAACGGATGCACCGAGAGACCACCAGGTGGGAGCTAATCCGGATGGACCGCGAGATGGTTACCACATATTCCCCCGTTTATCGGGATGAAGCCCCCAACCTTCACCAAAGCCGAAGAACCCCTTGATGCGGATGCATGGGTTAGGGCCATTGATGCCAAATTCTCTCGCATTTGTCCTACTGTGTTCTGAGGAGCACAAGGCTAGGTTTGCAGCCTTGCAGCTTCGTGGAGAAGCCTTAATGTGGTGGGAGCACTTTAAGATCATGCAACCTGCTGGACACGAAGTTACTTGGACGGAATCCAAGAGAGCTTTCAAGGACCACCACATCCCAAAAGGACTCATGGTCAGAAAAATGAAAGAGTTGCATGCTCTTAAGCAAGGGGATGACACAGTGTATCAGTATGCACAGAAGTTTAACAGCCTTTGTCAATATGGAGAGCATCACGTGGACACCGATGCCAAAAAGGTGGAACGTTTTCGTGATGGTCTCAGGAGTGAGTTGTACGAAAGACTAAACCTATTAGAGCCAAACAGTTATCATGAGTTAGTGAACAAAGCTATCTCGCAAGAGGATGCCATGATGAAGGTACAGAAGAAGAAGAAGAGGCGTAATGAATTTGCTTCGGGAATTGAATCAGGCAAGAAATTTCGTTTCGTCAAGAAGAATGTGCATGGTTCGTCCCAATCATATGCATCAGGCCATTGGAGAATGACTCCATCTCAGCATAAGCCTTCGGGAAATTTTCAGTACCGTCAGGCTCAGCCACAAGTCTTCAAGCCAAAGGAAATTCAACCCCGTGTCTGCTACAATTGTAGACAACCCGGGCATTATGCCAATGAGTGCCCAAACCCTAAGAGGATCAAGACCGAGCAACAGCCTCCGAACCCCGGAGAAGCTAAGGGCAATCGTGACAAGAAGCCCATGATTCAAGTGAAGCAAGGTCAGCTTAACTTCACGGGTAACCTTTCTATCCGAGAGCATGCCTCCATACCGTTACTTTAATGATGGGACTTACCCCCTTTCCCACATTCTAGTTGTTTTAAGAGCTAAACCCAGAAATCTTGGTGAACAAATGTAATGACACATTTGTTTACTAGCCTTCCCTTCCTTCATAGAGACCTTTAAAGTAATCAGCTCTTTCTCAACTTCGTATATCCACCGGAATTCCCAAGTTTCACACCAATCCACCGGATCAGTTGAAGGAGTAGGATCAAAGATTTCTTGAGAAATCACGGTCACATCTTTGGACCGTTGGACCCCATTCGTTTCAGTGCCACGATGGTACGACACTGTAGCGTCGCCCTGGCATCTCTTCTCCCGCGACCACGATCACGTCGTCGAGACCTCACGGGCTGACCATTATCGAGCCCCGTGTGGCAACCGCTGAATCGCTCCGCGAGCCCCTACCTCAGTCGGTTGGGACGACCGTTGCGTCTCGTGGGGCTATATAAGGGAGAAACCCTTCCGCGGTGTGTCCATTGCCAAGTCTCGCCTGCCTTCGAGTTCGACAGTGTCGCCACTCTTATTTGTCCCTCTGGCTAGTTTTGGCCAACCCACTACTAGTCCATCTCTGCTGCTGCTTCACCCACTCGCCGAGTAGGCTGGTTAGCCATCTTCGTCAACCACCTCCAGAAGAAGCTCGAGGAAGACCGAAGGAAGAACCCGACTTCATCGTCGACCATGTCCCAGATCGTGGAGATGTTTGAGTCCCTCCGCTGGACGCTTGTAGCGATGTACCTCTGCATTGTCAGCGGAATTTGTCTTCTTTTAGTTTTCCATGTACACATCCATCGTCCTCTCCCTCATGAACTGCGAGGAGGCAGCGAGGAGAGTCCCATGTATCTTTTGCCCTATATGAATTCTCGCTACCTCGAAATGTAAGCGAGTACATATTTCGTCTTGTAACCCCTATCTTGTAGAAAGAGTTGTTCTAAGCTGGTTGTCGAATCTCGGGACGAGATTCTGTTTAAGGGGGGTAGGCTGTGACGCCCCAGGTTTTCGGCCGGGTTAATTAATCCTAACGATCTAGTCAACTGGGTTGACCTTGGTCAAATGACGGCCAACCTGGGCCATCACCTCGAAAACATCACCAACAAACCCTAATGACACCCTTTTGGTCAACCATGGTCAACCTTGGCCAAAACCCCACTCAAAAACCCTTGACTCCTTGTTGACCCCCGATGTCAGCCGGAACTTTTGCCGCGTTCTCCAAATTTTCCCTAAACACTTCAAATTCTCCCAATACAAAAGTTGTGTATTTTGTCGAGGGACACATTTTTCATGTTGAGTGGCATTGCAGGTTTGGAGTGGAAATGGGTGAAAAATTCAAGTCAACGCTTGTAAGTACTATTCACTGGAGCTGAGACATTCTGCATTTTGGCATCCACTTTGTGCAAAAATTATTGAGAAAAAGGCTTGATGCCCTTTGTGAAAGTGGTAGAGGATTAGGAGATCTACAACTTTGCTGTTGATCACCTTGTTCACTTCTGTTCAAAAAAATGGAGTTTTGCGCAGTGGAAAAGGGCTAATCGAATTTGAGCCGGCGCTCCCGGCGCCAGAGCGCGCGCCGACGCGTGCGATATCGCGACGCGGGCGCCACGCAGCCGCCCCCGCCCGCCGCCGTACGCGCACGCCGAGGCCGGCCAACACCCACCGGTCCGTGCGCGGTGGGACCACCCCTGCGAACCGCCATCCGCGTCCACTCCCTTCGCGCCACGTGCCTCACGCCCGCAGCTGGCCGCACCGACCTGCGCCACCCGGCCTATGGCGTCGGTGCCGTACCCCGCCCCGCCGTGCTACCCTTGGTGCCCATGCCTTGACCCTTGACGTCCGTGCGTGTGGTCGTGAACCCCTCCCCAAGGCACGAACGTTTATAAATGGAGCCAAGCCGCCGCCGCGCGTGACGCTACGGGCTCCGAGCCGCCGCCGTCCGCCATAAGAACCACCGCGGTGAACTCTACCCCCAACCGTCTTTCACCACAAGTGCGTGTTTCTCCGGCCTGCCTTAGGACCCCCAGTAGCTACCCTGCTCGCTTATTGCTCAAACCGAGCCGCCCGCCCGCCGACTCGAGCTCCCGCGGCCGCCGCCGGCAAGCCTTGCCGAGCCCGTGCCCCCGCCCTCGCTCTCCAAGTCAATGGGCCCTCGTAGCATCTCCTCTAAGTCACACCGAAGCTGCGTGCATCGCGTATTGCTCGGCCCGGGCCTTTCCCCTCACCGGACTTCGCGCCGCCGCGGCCGTGCTGCCCGGTGCCGCCGCCGCCGCTCGCCGGCGACCGCTCCGGTCGAGCTACCACCGGCAATCACTCAGTGGTGAGCCCAATCGCTTTCCCCGTCGCTCGCTTGCCTACCCGTGCACGCCCTCGCCGCCGGCGAGCTCGTCGTCGCCGTCGGTCTAAGGGGGGGTGAGGACCTGATTGTATTAGTTTTAAATCTTTCAAGGGCCTAAGTGTGTGAAGATTCTTTACTCTTTGTGTGTTTTAGCTGGAACTTGTAAAATCCATAACAAACCACAGAAACATCCAATAATAGCAAACCTAATTTTGTTGTGCTCTGTGCACCCAAAACTACAACTTTGTTCAAAGGTGTATATATTTTTGAGCTTTAGTTTTTGCTAGAAAAATACAAATGTAAAATACCTAGATCTGTGATTCTGTAAAACCTAAAACTGATCTGTAGCTGAACCTTGTATATGTTGTGGCTACTAGTATGTCTAGGTTCTGTGCCAAAAATTGCACAAAGTTACTGAAGAAATCTTTTATTAAAAATCATTTTGTCAAATTGATAAATCTGCCTAGATGATTTTTGTAGCTCCAAATATAATTGTTTTTGAGCCCAACTTTTGGCTATAGTCTTGTTATGTTATAAAGCAACTTTGGTGAATTTACCATGATTTTATCTCTGATAAAAATATTATTTACTCATTTATGCATGTTTTTAATCATAAATATGTGTAGCATGTTTCATAAAGGCTATATGTGTGCTTGTTAGTTCCTTAAGCTTGTTTTGGATCAAAGCATGTGTGGGAGGAGTTTTGGACTCTTTTCTGTTGTAATTATTTTAATATGCATTATTCCCTTATATGCTAACTAGTAATGCACTTAATTGGGTCATTATTTTCAGTGGCACAAAGGCTAGTCGTTTGCTGTCCAAGGAAGTGCTCCTGGTCATTAGGACCAGTAGGTGCTGTTGGTTAGGTTTTACATGTTTTAATTGGTTACAAGGAGTTCAAACTAGATTAACCTAATAAAGGAGAAATAGGAAAAATGCATCCTTGTGTATGAGGTAGGAGGATGAGCTAAGGAAGTAAAATGGTGGTATTAAAAGTAAATTTCATTGCTGTTGGCAAATAAAGGTAATTTTCTTTTATAATCATGCATGTATTCACCATCATGCAAGTGTCACATAGTCTTTTGTGTTGCTTCAAATAAGTAAATGTTTAAATGCTTTTCTTAAGGTGAATATGACCAACCCTATGCCATTCGTAGCTGTTGCTGCTGTTGTATGTGAATTTCACTGATATATATACATATATATATATATATGTATGTATGTATGTATATGTATGTATGTATGTATGTATGTATGTATGTATGTATGTATGTATGTATGTATGTATGTATGTATGTATGTATGTATGTATGTATGTATGTATGTATGTATGTATGTATGTATGTATGTATGTATGTATGTATGTATGTATGTATGTATGTATGTATACAGTTACCATTGGAAAGTCTAGATAAGAAAGTTTTGCGCTATCTCTTTATAGGAAGAGTATGCTGAATGTATTTGTTATCTAAGTGAATGTATTCCAAATGTGCACCCCGTGTGTCATAAGTTGTTTGAAATCATTTAAATACGAGTTGTCACTCAAGCTTTGCATTGCATCCTCCGTGTAGAAGTGCCCGATGGTAATTACACGCTCGTGTCAGAAGACGTGAATGAGGGAACCGGAGGAGACGTGCACTATGTCGCCATAGAGCAAGACCCGGGCCAAAGTCCGGAAGATTGTCTAACTGCTTGTGCTAGCGAAGGCAAGCCCCGGTTTATTCATTAAACCCTATGTTTCTTTAAAACTTCTGAATTTACTTCTTGTTATTGTATGTGCATTTACGTTCAGGAGTTGAGATGAAACCCTAGTTGCATGATCCATAAGTACCTATGATCTTGTACTAGCATGTTAGGTCGCTAGTTGCTATGCTTAAGGATCCGGTACAAGTCGAGTGATGCTCGTCACTCACGAGAATAGGATCTTCTTTATGGAATCACCATATGTTTAAATGGATTGCTCAAGTGGTAAGAGCATGGGATTTGGGCTCCGGTCCAGGTGGCTTCGTGGGCTAAGCTTTTGAATGTACTAAGCACTTGTCGGGAATGGGATCGGTAAGCCTAGTACCTTAATGAGACGGTATGGGATTTTACTACTACTAATCTCGATTCGTCTCCTGCCCGCTTGCAACCGAAGGAGGGTACATGAGTGAGGGCTGGATGCACTCGTGTGGGGCATTCGGATAGCCCCGTACCCGGATCGTAGGCTATCATCCCAACCCGAGGATTTTTGGGAACCGTTTGGTCGGTGTCAGCTCTGTGGGGCACCGCTCCGTGTGTTTAGGTTACCTTGCAAGGTGTATGAATCAATCGATTGTCGGCCTCTCACCGTTATCCGAGACTGCTTAATCAGCTGGCCATGATATCCCGTAATAATGGAACTATGTGAAACCTTCTGCGTGAATTAAATGTGTTGTACAATTCTTGTTTGTATTAGTTGCTCATTTAGTAATGATAATCTCACTAGAAATCGAGCTAAAATGTTGAAAGTAAGGATCCATGATCTTAGTTGTTTTTGGCAAAACAAACCCACCAGCCAAAAGCCGGCATGTCTAGAGGTAGCTTTTGGTCGGGTAAGTCTTGCCGAGTATTAGTATACTCGTACTTGCTATAATTGTTGTTTTCGAGGTGAAGTTGTTTGGCTCGTTAAGATTCCACCGCCGGGAGCCGGAATGGGTGGATGAGTGTTGACGGTTAATAGTTGTATCAAAGTTCGTTTGTGACTTGCAAGCGGACAAGTCTCCCGTCGTAGTCAAGGGACCCTTCTTCCCTCGAGTGGTGAACCCAAGGTATCGAATCCGTGGAACAATGTGCAACGCAAGGATTCAATCTAGTAAAGCAAGGTAAAGCTATCTATTGAAGAGGCTAGTTGCATCTAATCTACTAACTCATAAAGAAAACGAATCTAATCTAATCTACTAAAGAGGTAGCAAGAGAAAGCAAGAGATAACCAATCTAGAGAATCTAGATCATGCTTATGTTGTAGCTCCAAACAAGATAGATGAAGATAGTAAAGCGAATCTCATTAAAAGCATCTTTAAATCGTGGCCTTCCCATCCGACTCCGAAAACGCCCGCCTTTCGAACCCCCGTTCGTCACAACGTATTCCTATTCATGCGGGTAGTCTAGGGCGAGTTCGATAGAACAAGTTGAAATCACTTGGCCGGTCCGGTATGCACCTCTAGCCACCGCGGCTACAAGAGCACCCTATGTAATCTATCTTAAGTATAGATCGTAGAAGAAGCAAAACCAAGAAGAAAACAAAATCATCGAGAAGGCACTTGATCGCTAGAAATCGAATTCACTTACAAACTTCACCATGAATGATTACATGAACAAGATCACCACCGGGCCCTCCCTCGATCTTGATCCTCGCTCCGAGCTCCGACGTGGTCTTCCATGCAAGGTTCCCACGTCGTCTAGGGAAACCCTAGACAACTAGCACGACCCTCATCTCCGATATGGTGTCCCTCAAGCTTCTCTCGCTCCTCGGCGGCGGATTACGACTTCCGTTCTCCGTGGCTCTCGGTCGGGGGGCTATTTATAGCCCGAGAAGCAATTAGGTCAAAGGAGAGGCCGATTGGGCCCCGAATGGGGGGCCGGGCCGGCCGGCCGGGGCCGGCCGGCCCGGGCCCAACTCGGCCCATCCCGCGGCTCCGCTTCGCCCGGTGTTGCTTCCCACGTCTTCTAGATGTTCTCCCCTTTTGCATGTGGGCCCTTGACGTCGGTTTCTCTCCGAATTGGACTCAACTCCTTGTCTTGCAAGATTCAAGACTTTTCCGGTTCGGTCCTCGGAGTTTATCATCTTCTCGGGCTTGGTCCTTGGGCTCTTAGAGTCATGTTCACTTCATTGCTTGACTTGTATCGGGCTTCAAGGTCTTGTCATGAGGTGCTTAATGAACTTATCCCGGAAGTCTTGCTTTCAACGTTAAAACCCCGTGTAAACACTTAACTCCAAAACCGACATGCACAAGTGAACTTGTTATACCACGGGGGTTAGTACCAATGAATAAGATACAAAAGTCATGCCAACACCGAAGGTAAACTCATGGCTAGGTTGACGGATTTTCACCGTCAACATCTCCCCCATGCTTAAACCTTGCTCGTCCTTGAGTAAGCCTTCGATGGATATCATCGTTGCCCATCAATGTTTAAACCTTGCACTTGATCATACATGAAAAAAAAACATAATGCTCTCAAAAGTTTAATTCGTTAAAGTTCCATAATGCACTAGCCTTCACCTCTACGGAGGGTAGATTCTTATTAAGCTTATCCCACAAGTATTAACATGCTCACAAAGTTTAAATAGACCTCGAATTTTTGAAATAAAGAACGAGATAAAGAAAAGCTAAACCAAGTTCACAAATTTAAATCATCTTGTATATTGCTCATGAACTCTCATCTCACTTGTCTCTCAAGCCTATATATTCTACTCCTTTCCCTCTCATAACATATATGTGTGGTAGGCTTTATATGGAGCTTTGGGAAAGTTTAGTCCTAACAAGATTTTATAAATGAGGTGTTGTCAAAACAAGACAAGCTTCTCATGGTCTTACCGAGACTCGTCAAAAAGGTCATTGGAAAATAATGTTAAGTCAAGGAGGGGAAAGAGAAAAATACACACGCTTTTAGATGAGTGGACATGTGCAAATGGCAAAGAGTGATCCCGAGGCACAAAGGAAGTCCTCGTTATCGGATTGCACATGGTTGGAAAATGAGAATGGATCTTTTTAACTTGAAGCCTTGAATGCACTCTTAGAGAACCAGGGAGTTCACTTTACGCACATATATTTTTTTTCCTTTCTCATATTTCTCATTCTTTTCTTTCTTTCATTCATTCATTATATATATATTTTTTTTCTTTCTTCACCTTGGAAGTCCCGTATATCGCCGAATTTTTTCTTTCATCATTATATTATAATTTTTTTAAAAATACTCCCTTTTGAACTCCAAAACTGCACCGTACCTACCTCCTCCCCCATGCTTAGACGTTGCTCGTCCTCGAGCAAAGAGGCGAAAAATAAGGTAGGTACCGGAAATATTTTTCCTTGGAGAGATACTTGAAATCTTCAATGTTGGCACCGTCTTGCGATCTTCCTTGAATTGATGATCCATTCTCAACAATAGGTTGTGGTCAAGGAGGTAATCACAAAAGATGATATTTGGTTTTAAGGGTGGATATCCGGCGAAGTTTGTGAGATCTCCGATGCGGGGATACACAATGCACGGATAAAAGGCTAGCAAAAAGATAGATACGCAAAAACGGAATGACCAGCTTCTTAGTCTCGGGCCAGAGAAATCATGGCCTGCAATAACTCACTCAAAAATAAATCTTGTACACTAAGGTTTATGCACTCAAATATATATAAGGCTCTAGATAGGTTGAGCAACACACAAGTGATATTTGTGACAAGGTTAGCAATATTTTTGAGCATAAAAGACATCTTTAATCTATTCATAACTTGAGAGCACATAAAACACTATGGGTCTTTATTTTAATCATAACCTCCGCTGAAGATTAAGCTAGCATTTAGATAATTTCAGATTTGTATTTTTAAGAGAGCACTAGTTCAAACATGCATAAATCAATTACAAAGATAAACAAAGCGGCAATTATAATCATATATCATCATGGCACAAACTTTGTAACTTTACCAAAGGTAAAAACTTGGTGGTGACATTATTCATGATGAAAATAAAAACTAAGACACACGCTGAAAAATTAAACTAACACTAAAAATTAAAGCAAAGCTGAAAATACTACGCAAACATAGGCGCAAACAAGCTGAAAATTAAAGAAAAGGGGGTAAAGGAAAGATAACTAAAGCTCCTCCTCTCTCTAATCTTCCGCCGATGGTTGATATTGATAGTCTTGGTTGTTGTACCCTTACTTGCAATAGGAATGCACCACTCCTCCTATGAATTGTCCGACGGTGCTAGGTGAAGGTGTCTAAGCACATAAGCGATGTTTGCATTTCCTTCACCCATTTGGTTTGCATTCGTTTGGATGGCTGCAATAATTTGCACGTTCCTTGCAGCGTATCCTCCAATGGTGGCCACATTTTGTTGTGGTTGAGGAAGGTGTGCATATGGCTCCGCAAAGGCTACATTGGTCACCGCAAAAATGGTGGGGGTATGGCTGCACCACTCCCCCATGCTTGCATTGGTACACCACCGTAGTGATTTGGCGATGCCGGAATTTCTCCGAATGGTGGGACATAATTTTGTTGTGCACCTCCTTCTTGGGACATAGAAGATCCTTCTCCTATAATTCTTTTCTTTTATTATTTTTTTTTTCGCCGGCACAAGAAGTCCTTCCTCTAACCGATCTTCTTCCCCTCAAGAAAAATCTTAATCTTCAATCCGGAAGGGGCAAATTCACCTAGGCCACTCGGAAGCCTCCTCTCTCATCTTCACTCTTATATTTTCCTTTCTTCATATATTCCTAGGGAAGTCCCGGGTAGGAGATGATTCGGGTTCCTTGTAATACCCGGTTTTAAAGAGATAGCCAATATGGAGAGGTAACACCCCGAACCAATATCTTCCGAACTCGATGTTGCTTAACAACACCACCGGTTGATCATAGGTGAGTGGGGTCTATTGGCCACTTGGCAATCAAAGCCAAGTAAAGCCAATTCAACTCCGTGTTGGTTATCTTTGTCTCTCTTGTTCTCCCAAAAATCCACTTGCACAAAAGCGACACACTTGGATGATGGGGTTCCGGATAGTATTTCTTCGTTGATGGTCTCTTCCCGTGATCATACTACAAAAACCTTCCCATGTGCCTTCATGCACATACTTGTTCCGAGCTCCCTTTTGAAAATAGGAGACACTCGCCCATGGGTCTACGATACTAGAACATGCAATCATTTCGAACATGAAAACCAATCTAATCTATCGGGGGTTGTGACCACGGTTTCGCCCTTTCCCTCCTCTCGTACTCTCACTACGCGAAGGTATTCATGACTAGACCTATGATGGTCACGGTGAAAGATGATAGATAGATAATCCAACAAAGTATGATCACATCTCAAGATCGATTGCAACCCATGGATGAAAGGAGATTACCCCATCAAGGTGCTAGAAATAGCATCGTTGATCAAGGTTACCCTTCCGACGGTGTCTTCCTTCTTCTCCACTTGTGGGCTCCCTCCAACGGAATGAGAGACTCAAGCACTCCTTCATCAAGGGTATGCGCCATGGTCACGAAAATTTCCTAGGCGAATTCCTTGTGGGTGTTTGCCGACACTCCGTTAGAGAATTGCACCGGTGTCCCGTGTGAAACCCAATATGTGGAGAGCTTGGTCGTCGACGTCGACGTTCGCTACAAGCCTCTACTTAAGGCGAGCGAGCTTCTTCTCCTCCTCCGTCATGATGACATACCCCTCGGAATACCGCGGAGCATATGGAGGTGGAGCGGATGATCGTGTCAAGTGGCGAGGTTGGACGGGTGGCTCCTCCATATGTTATTGAAGTTTGGTAAACCTCATAAACGAGTTTCGTGTGGCCCTCATGCCACCAAGGAAAAGAGTGCGATTCCTCCTCGGCGGTGCCGTGTCCTCCTCCATACCCCGAGGAAACTCGGAAACGAGTGCCTCCTCGAAGAGGTTGTCGATGATGGCTTAGACGACGATGATCCCTTCTTCTTTGGTGAAAAGGCTTGTAGTTTTCTTCCATGATTGCAGCACTCTCCCTCACAAATATATATATCCGGGGTTTTCACCCGGTAACAAGGTATACAAATATTATTTTGGAGTCTGGACATTGAGTGGATTAAGGATGTGATTTGTTTGCACGAAACAAACGAGGTGGATGGCTAAGTCTAAGGTGGTTCCGGCCTACAAACTAGAGCACACGAACAATGAGTTGGATGAAAGACTTACCTCTCTCCTCCTCTTGGCTCGGTTCTTCTCTAGTGCATGTTGCTTCGTGATCGCGTACACCTTCCAAACGTTCCCGTCCACTCCTTCGCTTGCATTATTGCTCCTTCCACTTGATGTTTTCGCTTTGACTCACTTCCATACTCCCTTGCCTCCCATGCATCCAAGATATACCTACAAAACAAAGCCTTGGCTGCCCCCCATGCTTGTACTTTGCATGTGGTTTAAATATGTTGGAGGGGCATCCCGTGATGTATCATGGTGCATGCATGGTTAGGTTAACTAGATTGCCTCCCTTTAAGTGTGTTTAAGGCTAAGCACTCCTCTCATTTCGAAATTTAAAAATATTTTTCAGAGCCATGCAAGAGCTCGAGCATAAATTTAGAGAAGTTTTTAAACCATTAAAAACAAATGTAAGTCGAAAATATTTTTCGACTACGTCGATTTCGGTCTCACCCGGTATAGTTTGCCTTCATTGGTTGAGAGCAAGCCTTTCCCGGCTTGATCATGGGGGCATAGGGTTAGGTCCTAATTTTGATTAGATGAGAGAGATTTTGAATGAAATAAAATTAACTCGAGGCTTAGAAAAATTCTAATCTTAGAGAAACCAAGGATATGGATTTTTAAACCAACCAAAAATCAAGTTTCTAGGTTCACGCGAGTCCTACCACATGCTGAAATTTAAATAACATCTAGATACCAGTTGTGGCTCTACTCGTGTGTTTTTAGCATGAAAAACAAGTCAACCACAACATCTTAAAGAGGATGAAAGGTTGAGTTAGGTTCTGAATTTTCTTTTTTTTTTGGTTGTGGTTTCTCGAAAAAGAAGCAAACAAACACATAGGATGGCTCATGTAAAGGGTTTATGATCAAGCAAAATATTCAACCAAGAATTATGTCCGTAATATTGTTCAACCATTCTAAGTCTAATGTTTTGCGTAGTAAAATTCAAAACTGAATTAAAAGGACTCGAAAAACCGGAATCGGGTTGTCCTCCCGTAGCTTATTCTTGACTCGACGAAACGGGTTGCCTCCCGCCTAGCGCTTCGTTTATAGTCCATGGCTAGACTTCTTCACTTGATTACTTCGGATCAACGCTCTTTGCGGGCGTTGCAATCTTGGGTACCCACTTCCGCACCATCTTGGGCACGGGCTTCTTCTTCGGCTTAGTCAATTTTTTTTGGTCTTCACAGGCTGGCATTGTTCTTTGGTCTTGACGGATGCAACAACTTCCTTCATGTAGTGGCTCGGCATCTCGAACCCCGGTCTTCGGTTGTGATCTTCATGGTGATCCTTCATCTTTCCCGAATGAGTTTTAGTAGCCTTCGCCGTCTTGGGACCTTGGAGTTGTCTCGGATATTCTTCTTTGTTACCCATCGGGCACCCTGCAAGTTGTCCCACTTGCGTCTAGCATCTTCATCACGATGAACACTTCACATATAGAGCTTCCGACCTCCGCCACCTTGCCATCTAAATTCTTCAATATTTTTTCCATAGCCTCGAGCTTAGTGACGACATCCTTGTTGATCTTAGCTTGCTCGTCCATGAAGTCCTTGAATTGTGTACAAAGAGGAACCAAATCTTGGATGGACGAACTTGCATTAAATCGGGGTTACCTTGGACATGGTCGTACTCCACACACTCCGTGCATGTGGATCTTGCTTCGGCGGCCTTTAGGTGTTGAGCTCCTCTCTCCATCTCCATCTTCTCCATCCTCCTCTTAAGTAAACCGATATGCCACTCAAGGAATCCGGCTCGTATGCATTCGGCTCTCGCAATCGTCATGCGGATAGTTGAGACTTTGATCTTGAACGGCCTCCCGGTGTCTTGAAGGTTTATGATAGGTAGATCAACGATGTCCGGGTGCGTAGCGCTCCGGTGGTTGAGGTTGATCTCCCTTTGTACTTGGAGGTGGTGATTCCCTTGGAGATTTTGATGGTCCTTCGAGCTTCAACTTTTGAATTTCCAACCCTTTAGCTTGTGTTGCACGTCACCTTTGCCTGTAAAGTTTTCCTGGATCATCCACAAAAAAGTTTGGGTTTCTTGGAGAGGTAGCCAACCATCTCCGGTTAGGGTTAGTGATAAAACAAAAATCTAACAAAAGAGAAATTAGGGTTAATCAAAACTAGATTAGATTAATATTTTTTTTCTTTTTGGGGATGATCAAACATAAGAGATGCGAAGAAAATCAAAAGAAAAACCGAAAGATAAGCGATACTAGATCGAATCTTGATTGCTTGTTCCCCGGCAACGGCGCCAGAAAAAGGGGCTTGTTGACGGTTAATAGTTGTATCAAAGTTCGTTTGTGACTTGCAAGCGGACAAGTCTCCCGTCATAGTCAAGGGACCCTTCTTCCCTCGAGTGGTGAACCCAAGGTATCGAATCCGTGGAACAATGTGCAACGCAAGGATTCAATCTAGTAAAGCAAGGTAAAGCTATCTATTGAAGAGGCTAGTTGCATCTAATCTACTAACTCATAAAGAAAACGAATCTAATCTAATCTACTAAAAAGGTAGCAAGAGAAAGCAAGAGATAACCAATCTAGAGAATCTAGATCATGCTTATGTTGTAGCTCCAAACAAGATAGATGAAGATAGTAAAGCGAATCTCATTAAAAGCATCTTTAAATCGTGGCCTTTCCATCCGACTCGAAAACGCCCGCCTTTCGGAACCCCCGTTCGTCACAACGTATTCCTATTCATGCGGGTAGTCTAGGGCGAGTTCGATAGAACAAGTTGAAATCACTTGGCCGGTCCGTATGCACCTCTAGCCACCACGGGTACAAGAGCACCCTATGTAATCTATCTTAAGTATAGATCGTAGAAGAAGCAAAACCAAGAAGAAAACAAAATCATCGAGAAGGCACTTGATCGCTAGAAATCGAATTCACTTACAAACTTCACCATGAATGATTACATGAACAAGATCACCACCGGGGCCCTCCCTCGATCTTGATCCTCGCTCCGAGCTCCGACGTGGTCTTCCATGCAAGGTTCCCACGTCGGCTAGGGAAACCCTAGACAACTAGCACGACCCTCATCTCCGAGATGGTGTCCCTCAAGCTTCTCTCGCTCCTCGGCGGCGGATTACGACTTCCGTTCTCCGTGGCTCTCGGTCGGGGGGCTATTTATAGCCCGAGAAGCAATTAGGTCAAAGGAGAGGCCGATTGGGCCCCGAATTGGGCTAAGCCGGCCGGCTCGGGCCGGCCGTCCCGGGCCCACTCGGCCCATCCCGCGGCCTCGCTTCGCCCGGTGTTGCTTCCCACGTCTTCTAGATGTTCTCCCCTTTTGCATGTGGGCCCTTGACGTCGGTTTCTCTCCGAATTGGACTCAACTCCTTGTCTTGCAAGATTCAAGCACTTTTTCGGTTCGGTCCTCGGAGTTTATCATCTTCTCGGGCTTGGTCCTTGGGCTCTTGGAGTCATGTTCACTTCATTGCTTGACTTGTATCGGGCTTCAAGGTCTTTTCATGAGGTGCTTAATGAATTTATCCCGGAAGTCTTGCTTTCAACGTTAAAACCCCGTGTAAACACTTAACTCCAAAACCAACATGCACAAGTGAACTTGTTATACCACGGGGGTTAGTACCAATGAATAAGATACAAAAGTCATGCCAACACCGAAGGTAAACTCATGGCTAGGTTGACGGATTTTCACCGTCAACAATGAGGACGTTGAGTAATGGCGTCACAGATGGCCTCTGGTGATGTCGTAACGTATCGTTATTAGAACTTCTGCTGTTTTAGTAAAACTCTGAATGATTTACTTCCATGTCAAAAATAATGGTTTGTAATAATTGGACTCTACGGGGAGATTGGTATTTATGTGTAAGGCACTCTGGACTTCCCTGCGTGGGAGTTTAATGCATTCGTTCGATCCTCTCTGTGTTTCCAAGTGATTTACCGGGTGTAAACCCGGCAATACTCAACGGGATGCCTCTTTATTATTGCTTAATGACCAAATGGAGTGGTTTAGGCGATAGTACAGAATCATCTCAGGTGGGGTTGTCACAGACTCGACGGCGGGCTGCGACCTGCTTGCTTTACTGCTACTCCGGGTACCACCAGATTGCTATCAAGGAAGAAGACCAGGAGAAGACCGCGTTCATCACCCCGTTCGGCGCCTACTGCTACACGACCATGTCGTTCGGGTTGAAGAACGCCGGCGCTACCTACCAGTGAGCTATCTAGGTCTGTCTTAAAAGGCAGCTCAACAAGAACGTCGAGGCTTACGTGGACGACGTGGTCGTCAAGACTAGAAACTCCGACACGCTCATCGCCAATCTTGAAGAGACTTTCGCATCTCTGCGAGAGTACCGCTGGAAGCTCAACCCGAAGAAGTGCATCTTCGGCGTACCGTCGGGAAAACTACTCGGCTTCATCATCAGCCATCACAGCATCGAAGCCAACCCCGAGAAGATCTCCGCCATCACCAATATGAAAGCTCCCACCTGCATCAAAGATGTGCAAAAGCTTACCGGGTGCATGGTGGCCTTGAACAGATTCATCTCGAAGCTTGGAGAACGGGGGCTACCCTTCTTTAAACTACTCAAGCATCAAGAGAAGTTCGTGTGGACTCAAGAGGCAGATCAAGCTCATGCTCAGCTGAAGGATTTCCTATCCAAGCCGCCAGTCCTCACGGCTCCTCACAAAAAAGAGCAGCTACTGCTCTATCTCGTTGCGACTACTCACGTGGTCAGTTCTGCCATCGTTGTCGAGCGGCAGGAAGACGGCCACGCCTACCCAGTTCAGCGACCAGTCTACTTCGCCAACGAGGTCCTGTTGGAATCCAAAGCACGCTACCAATTAGTACAGAAGCTACTTATGTAGTGCTCATTACCTCGCGGAAGCTACGACACTACTTCCAGGAGTACTCGATCTCCGTCGTCACCGACTACCCGCTCGGTGACATCCTGTGGAACCAAGATTCTACTAGAGGAATCTCCAAGTGGGCAGTCGAACTCGGCACCCTCAACATCGACTTCAAGCCACGAACAGCCATCAAGTCGCAAGCACTAGTCGACTTCATGGCAGAATGGCGGGAGAATCAGCTACCAACTCCAACCGAGTGACCAGAGCATTGGGTGATGTACTTCGACGACTCACTCAAGCTCGAAGGTGCGGGTGCAGGGGGTATTCCTGATCTCCCCAACGGGCGAACAACTCAAGTACGTCCTGCAGATCTTTTGGAAGGTCTCAAACAATGAAGTCGAGTACGAAGGTCTACTACACGGGCTCCGCCTCGCAGCTTCTCTGGGCATCAAGCGACTACTAGTGTACGACCACTCTGCAGTGGTCATTAACCAAGTCAACAAGTCTTGGGACCGCAACAAGGAGAATATGGACGCCTACTTCCTAGAAGTCCGCAAGCTCGAGAACAAGTTTTATGGTCTCGAGTTCCATCATATCGTTCGCGACAACAATGTTGCAGCGGACGTCCTATCGAAGCTTGGTTCTACTCGCGCTCAAGTACCAGCGGGTGTCTTCGTCCACGAGCTCCACGCGCCATCCATCCCAGAGCCGGCGCCTACGACCACTGATCCAGCGCATCCGCCAGCTGGCCAGGAGGTCATGATGATCGACGTGGACTGGCGACAACCCTTCATCGACTACATCCGCGAGCAGAAGGTTCCTTCGGACAAAAACTTGGCTGAGCAGCTCATTCGCCAGGCCAAGTCCTACATCCTAGTCGGGGACAAGCTATACAGGCGGGGTGCCACTTCTGGAGTACTCATGAAGTGCGTTCCCCGAGAAGAAGGCAAGGACATCTTGGAGGAGATACGCAAAGGCGTCTACGGCAACCACGCATCTTCACGTACGCTGGTCAGCAAGGCCTTCCAATGAGCTTTCTACTGGCTCACAGCTCTGAGCGATGACGAGGAACTCGTCAGAAGATGCCAAGGGTGCCAGTACTTCGCCAAGAAACAACACGTCCTGGCCTACAAGATAGTCACCATACCACCAACCTGGCCTTTCGCTTGCTAGGGGCTCAACATGATTGGGCCTCTTCCAACTGCGCCAGGAGGATACAACAGAGTTCTGGTGGCCATCGACAAGTTTACCAAGTGGATCGAAGTCAAGCCAGTCACCTGTCCCAAGGCCGACAGGGTACTCGACTTCTTGGACGAACTCGTGCACCGCTACGGACTACCCCATCGCATCATCACAGACCTGGGCTCCAACTTCAACAATCATCAGTTCTGGGAGTACTGCGAGAACAGCGGGATCGATGTTCGGTATGTCTCAGTCGCCCATCCACGGGCCAACGGACAAGTTGAGCGCGCCAACGGGATGGTACTCGACGCTCTCAAAGAAGCGACTGCACGATGCTGCTAACACAAAAGGAGGCAAGTGGATCAAGGAACTGCCCAATGCTCTC
Source organism: Cenchrus americanus (assembly GCA_947561735.1). Classification (NCBI taxonomy): domain Eukaryota; kingdom Viridiplantae; phylum Streptophyta; class Magnoliopsida; order Poales; family Poaceae; genus Cenchrus; species Cenchrus americanus. Next base: position 110,388,502 of record OX387240.1, read on the forward strand.
TGGAGGCTGCGTACTCAACCCACCAAGCCGACGGGACAGTCACCCTATTTCCTGGTCTACGGCTCCGAAGCTATTCTACCTGCCGACATCATGTAGTAGTCGCCGGCAGTAGAGCAGTATGACGAAGGCATATCCGAAGATAGCAGACGAGTTGATATCGATGAACTCGAAGAAGCTCGCTGCGCTACCCTCGTCCAATCAGCAAGGTACCTAGAGGGTATCCGATGCTACCACGATCGCAACGTCAAGGAACGCTCCTTTAACGTTGGTGATCTAGTCCTCCACCGCATCCAGAACACAGAAGGATTACACAAGCTCAGCTCGCCATGGGAAGGTCCCTTCACAGTCGCAAAGGTGACCGGACCAGACTCGTATCACCTCCAGACACTTGAAGGCAAAGACATCAGCAACTCGTGGAACATCGACCAGCTTTGTCGATTCTATGCATAGTCTCTTGACTACTCTGGGGGCTCAAGTCTACACGACTACTCCCAAGACCTTCGCTGTAAGTGGCCTCCGGGTCCAGGCACTAGTCTCTGGACTACTCCACTCCGAGATCCAGCGCTAACGGCTACTAATGGAACTCGGGCTACTCAGAGCGTCAAGGACTCTAGCAGCGGTCTATCAACAGATCATGTACTTCTAGATCCAGTCTATACGACTACTAACGGATCTACTGCTGTAAGCGGCCACATGCCCTAGCACTACTCTAGCCGTAGGCGGCCTCTGGGTCCTGGCGACTACACTTGTAAACAGCCCTGACCATCCAGGTGTATTTTTTCAGTAATAAAGTTCGACTCTTGATCAACTTATTTACTCTGTCTCCCTCAACGGGTCTATTACCGAGTACTACTCGCGACAACTCCACAGATGGGCACTCCACATACAACATCGCGACAACGAGTACTCATTCGATGGAAGTCTTTTCATTAATACTGAAACAAGTTCATTACAACTTTGTTTATATACAATTGCTACTACAAGCTAACCCTACAGGATAACTACTGGAGGTTCAGCTTCTCGGCGACTTGCTCTGCGATCGGCGCCATCTGCTCCAGGAGCTCTGTGTACTTCTCATCTGTGCAATTGGCGGCTAGTCCACATGTGACTACATCCACCGGAGCCTTGGGGAAGTACGACTTCATGAACGCCAAGACCTGGTTCGGGATGGACTTCGCCAAATGCTTGACATAAGTGGCCAGGCGTCCGAGGGGTTCTTTCAGCCAGTCAACCAGAGGAGCTATCTTCGGCCCGCCTGGGTGTCGCACCAGTAGCCTCGCGATGGGGAGTGTGGCTTCTTCGAGTTCCTTGAGCTGCCCCCGCAACCTCTCGTAGTCTTCATTTAGCTTCTGCAGAGATTTATAGCAGTTGACAAGGTCACGATCCGAGGTGATCCGAAGCTCCATGTGCATATTACACTCATGGGCCAGCTGCTTATAATCGTACTCAAGTACCTCGCGGGCATCCTTCTCTCGGTAGAAGAGGTTCTTCATATCAACCTCCGATGCCTTCAGCTGTTCCACTCGGGCCTCAAGATCTGCAAACAACTCAAAGGGAGATGTCAGACTACTATAGGGTACCCACAACAAGTACTCAATAGGATGACATCGGCATGCCTTTGTTCCTCTGGCGCAGTGACTTGTTCTTGCAGACCAACTCATCGCTATTCACCTGCATGTCCTGGACCTCATTGTGGTACTGGGCGAAGGCACCATCAAGCTTGGACTGGAGCATGGCATAGTGCTTCCTGGCGTTGTTGAGTTCTTTCTCAAACGTCTCTGCTCGGAGCACCGTATCACCATACCCCTAGAGCATATCAGACTTCTGTCAGGATCTCTCCACGACATCCTGCAGAAGGCAATAATTATTATTCGGGTACTCAAGTCTGGCGGATTTCGACTACTCAATGGTACTGTTACGTACCTTCATCCATGCTCGGCCCGGCGCATCGACTCCAAGTTGCGGGCTACCATTGCCGGGTTGATAAGGTCATCTGCGAGAAGTTCGAGCCCATCGCGACTAGTCGCTGCGGCCTCAGACATTGGTGCCGAACAGATCGGCTCCACGTCCTAGATTTCCGGCGAGCGGATGACTGTCCAAGCTCGTTTCCGGCAGTGCATCGTCATGTGCCTCTTCTGTCATCTCGGGGGCTGCTGTCTCCGCCGGCTTAGTCACTGCTCCTGTGACCACCTCGGCTTCCGGCACGACGCCTTCAACCGGCACGGCTTCGGAGATGGTGCTTCCCTCGACTTCTGCCCCTATTAACACAAGACATACCGTATCAGTTCCCCCGGGGCTCTGACTACTACTCGAGGAAGGCTGCATTACCGCAGTCTACTCACCTTCCACTACACTGGCTTCAGACAGTGTAGCCTCTGCGACCGGCGCCGTGATTTCGGCCTGAGGGAGGGGAGTGGACTCCTTGGGAGCGGGCGTTGGGTCTTCTTCAACCGCTGTCGTGCTGGGCTCATCTCCTTCCCAGGACAGACCGGTCTACTTCCTGCATAATACAAAATTGGTGATCAACCAAGTAAGATTACCAAGTTACAAAGTACTACTCGGGAAAGGTTTTCACTTACAAGCTAGATCGGGCGACAGTCACGGTCGGAGCGCCAAGTATGCTGGCGATGTCTATAAGCCCAGCTTTAGCGGGCGCCTCTTCTTCAGCTTGAGCCGCTACTGGTTCTTCGGCACCAGTAGTTGCGCTCGGTTCTTGCCTACTCTCCACGACCGGCGCCTGCGGCTCGACAACTCTTGTCGTCCGCCGTGTCATTTGCGACACCAGTTCCTCAACGGTGGGGGCTGGACTGCGGCTTCTTTCAGTTGGCTCGCCCACCGTCTCCCAGTCATCTCATTCCCCTTGATCAACAGGGTCAGAGTTGGAATCTCCTGTGAGAACTCAGAATTCAAGCGTCAGCATACACAATACTGCAAGACAAGTACTCGGCTACTTTACTTGAGGAGCTTACCTCTTGAGACGTAGTCTCGGTGACTTTCAACTTCTTGGTGACATGTTTGCACGCCACATTTCGCGGCCTCCTCAGCAGCGCAGGCAGACTAGCCTCCAGGCTAGTTGGTGGATCATCGATGAGGGGCACATTCGGTAGTCCAAGACGGCTGAACCTGGACCGTAGCTGGAATCGCTCCTGCAGTATCTCCCTGTCCTCCTCGTCGAACGTATCTTCAATGGTGACGATGTCGTCACCCTTGCCGACTTCACGACACTCCTTGGCCTTGCTCTTGCCCTCCTCTGGAATATCCACAAGTCGAGGAGGGTAAGCTAGGTCGGAGACAAACTTCGTAAGGTCATCCTGCAACAAACAGTTTGGGTGAGCTCGACTACTACAATACATTCACTACTTGAAGACAAAGTTCGATTACCAACCTTGTTTGGCGGACGAGCCGCGGAGTACTCGGGGACTGGGCACGGTGTGTATGGTGGCATATCTTTGAAGATCCTACCCAGTCTCTCGACAATTTCTTCATCATCGACTTCATTACCGGGCATCCTTGACATGTCGTCGTCGCCCGTATATTGGTACCCGAGGGCATCGCGCGCCATCAGCGGCTGCACCCTCCTCTTCATGAAGCTGAAGGCCACATATTTGGCCCTCAGCCCGGCTTCTCTCAAAGCCTGGATCTTTTGCAGCAGTTCGGGTAGTTGAATACCCTCCTGCATCGTCGGGCTCCGTGTTCCACCAGGGTTAATGCTTCGGCTGCTGCCCGCTCGGCTTCGACAGCTCCGGGTGGTGATTGGTGATGTAGAACCACTTCACCTTCCAGTCTTAGTTGGAGTTGATAAGCTTGTATGACAAGTACTGCTCGTCAGCGTCCTCACGCATCTTGATGCCGGCTCCTCTGACTACTCTTGGGTTGTCGACGCTCGACTGCGGCTTCAAGCGGAAGAATTTCTGGAACAAGACCCAGTGGGGCTTGATCCACACGAAGGCCTTACAGAAATGGACGAAGACAGAGACTTGAAAAATCCCGTTAGGGTTCAGGTTCAAGTACTCAATACCGTAGTACTTGAGGACACCCTTAAAGAAGTCACTCGCCTGGAGGGCCAGCCCGCGCTCCACAAACCGGGTGAACATCGGGATCTCGTCGGGTTTCTTCTCCATCGGGTACGGGTCTCCCGCGGCGGCGCGCCACATGTCCATCTTCTTTTCCCGGAGGAAACCGCTGTTCACCAGCACCAGAAAATCTTCGGTCTTCGCCTTGGACTTCTTCCACTCCTTGTTTGAATTCGGGAGCGGGGGAGATGTCGGCGGTGTTGACCTCTCGGCGGATCCAGCTGCCTCATCACGGGATCTCTTCTTTCCGGCGCTAGTCTTCATGCTCTTCGACGGGGAAGACTTCATCCTCCAAATGCACCGGGTCTTCACTCGCATCCGCGCGGGGGCTTCTCTAGTGGCAAACAGCGGCGACGCGCGTGGATCTGCAGCCTAAGGTGTAGCGGCAGTGGCACGGGTGGCCGACTCTTGGCTAGATCTGTTTCAAATGGCTGCGAGTGTGGGGGATGGAAAACCCTAAGGGTTTTGGCCTCTATTTATAACCCAATCGGCGGCGCTGCAACGGCCAGATGGATAAGTATCGCCAGCTGACTCAGCGACGGCCGCATGACCCTTCATCTTCCAGTAGTTGACGCGTTCCATCTCGGGGGCTCGGCTACATCTACTCAATTCCCTGGGTGATGACAAGATTCCAGAGCAACTCAGGACACATTCTATAATCAAGATGACCCTTCAATTTGAGAGGAAGTACTCGACTCAAGGCTCGGGGGCTCCGTGCCACGTGTCCTTCGGTTTTTTCTCCGGATTTTGCGGGATAATCTTGGCAGAACTTCCGATTGACCCTTAGCTGGAATCTACGATTCGACCTAAGGCTCGGGGGCTACATTCTATATAGAATGCGATTCTTATAATCGCATTTTCCATATGGTTTCTTCTTCAAGACAAGGCGAGTATTATTGAAGACCTTCAAGAGAAGAACTCGAGGACGCTTGGGAACTACTCGAGAAGACTTCAAGACTACTCAAGGATCAGCTGGAGTACCTTCTAGCCTCGGGATGCTTCGAGTGCTCTTGAAGACTTTTGGCTTGCAGTACTCAGGGATGCCTGAGGACTACTCGTCAAGGCCATCAAAGACTACTCGAAACTATCCTACTCACTACAAAGTACTCAGGGGCTTGTTGAATGGACCTCCCTGGGCCCACTGCCTCGGTGGGTACCAGGACCGACTACTCGGTGGGCCCCTGGGACTACTCGGCTTGTGCCACATGGCACCTGATGGCGTGAGGTGCAAGGACTACGGTGGAGAAGTACTCGGATAGGAAGCTATACATGTCTTGTACTATGTAGAGAACTCCTAGCCGTACCCGACTAGTACTCTCTCCTCAAACCGACTTGTAACTCTGCCTCCCGGGCTATATAAGTCTAGGCAGGGACCCCTATCTCTCTCATACGCATCATCTTGTAAACACACCCAATCAACTCAGAGCTACACAGCATACAGGATGGCTCGAACCTGTCCAAATTGTGTGCCATGTGTCTCTTCCTTCGAGTTACCGATCTCAGCGAGAGCCACATTCATCTACCTCGGGTACTCCCCTTGGTAGATTGTCGGTGTAAAACACCGACACAATTGAAGAACAAGATGAAGATGAGAACCAAATCCAAGCTTCAACACCACTCGAAGGGCCTGAAGTCACTGGTTCAGCAGATGTACAAACTTTAGAGGTTCCGGGAACTGCTACTAAGACTCAACCTCCGGGAAATTCTCTGGAGGTTCCGGGGTCTGGAAACTCAGCACCACAAGACACTGTGAACTAGCAAACTAATCAGCAAGGGGCTGCTCGAGCAAGTACATCTGAGCCCCAAGCTGATGAAGATGATGGAGACCAACCTCTACACCAACCTCTTGGACCATCACATCCTCATGTACATCAAGTTATACAACGGGATCATCCTGTTGACAATATCCTTGGGAGCATAAGGAGAAGGGTAACAACATGATCTCGTCTTAAGAATTTTTGCACGTTTTACTTGTTTGTTTCCTCTCTTGAACCCATTAAGGTAGAACAAGCTCTTGAGGATCCGGATTGGGTGGTGGCTATGCAAGAGGAGTTGAACAACTTTGAAAGAAATCAAGTGTGGGAGTTGGTGGAAAGACCAAAGACAAATATCATTAGCACCAAATGGGTCTTTCGAAACAAGCAAGATGAGTTTGGGATTGTGATTAGGAACAAAGCAAGATTGGTTGCTCATGGGTACACTCAAGTTGAAGGACTAGACTTTGGAGAAACATATGCACCGATAGCAAGACTTGAAGCAATTCGGTTTCTACTTGCTTTCGCTGCCCATCATGACTTCAAGCTTTACCAAATGGATGTCAAGAGTGCCTTTCTCAATGGACCACTCTCCGAAGAAGTATATGTTGAGCAACCACCGGATTTTGAAGATCCCAAGCGTCATAATCATGTCTACAAACTCCGTAAGGCGCTCTATGGGCTCAAGCAAGCACCAAGAGCATGGTACAAATGCCTTAAGGATTTCTTGCTCAAGAAAGTCTTTGAGATAAACCGATGCTACTCTCTTTACTAGAAAAGTTGATGGTCATATCTTTGTGTCCCAAATATATGTCGATGGCATAATATTTGGTAGTACTAATGAAACTTTTTGTGAAGAGTTTAGTAGGGTGATGACAAAGAGGTTTGAGATGTCCATGTTGGGTGAGCTCAAGTTCTTTCTTGGATTTCAAATCAAACAAGCAAAGGAAGAGACGTTCATATGTCAAACCAAGTACACAAGGGATATGCTTAAGAAGTTTGACATGGACAAGGCAAAGCCCATCAAGACCCCAATGCCTACCAATTGACACATGGACCTCAATGAAGAAGGGAAATCCGTGGACCAAAAGGTATATTGCTCCATGATCGGCTCTCTTCTTTACTTATGTGCATCTAGGCCGGATATTATGCTTGGTGTGTGCATGTGTTCTAGAATTCAAGCTAACCCGAAAGAGTTCCATCTCATGGCCGTAAAGAGAATCTTGAGATATCTAGTGCATACCCCTAACCTTGGCTTGTGGTATCCTAAGGGCTCCACTTTCGATCTACTTGGCTATTCAGATTCCGATTATGCCAGTTACGAAGTAGATATAAAGAGTACATCGAGGACTTGTCAACTCCTTGGTAGGTCCCTAGTATTTTGGAGTTTTAAAAAGCAAAACTCAGTAGCCCTTTTGTTGACGGTGAATTTCCGTCAACCTAGAGTACTTGTTATACATTGGTTTCAATTATGATTTGCAACTAACCCGCCACTAGGCATACTAATGATGTAACAAGTTCACACTTGCATGTCAATTTTGGAGTTTGTTGTTTATGCAGGAAATTAACGTTAAAGAGGAGACTTTCGGGATAAGTTCATCAAGCACTTCAAGAGAAGATCATGAAGCCCGTCACAAGTCAAGACACGAAGTGAACAAGACTCCAAACAACCCAAGGACCAAAGTATCAACATGCAAAACTCCAGGGACTTGGATGTTTACCAACGAGATCAACTCAGCCCGAGAGATATTCTCGCAGCCCAGGATAACATGATCTTTCGGTACAGATTCGTAGACTTAAACGACCTTTAATGGCAAAAGTTTGACTACCAAAGTTGTGGGCCTCGACAATACCTTCGATTTGGACATGTTGTGGAAGGCCCAATTCGGATAAGGGAGCTAGGATATATGACCCCCAAAATCCTTGCTGCGTAGTCAGTCTGAAATCAGAACAGATTATCTTCCAAGGCCGATTTGGAGATCTTATCTTCGTTTCCAAGGAAAGAAATTAATTCCAAAGTTGAAGATAATTTCGTGACACACAACCTGGACACCGAATTTGCATTATTTGGAGTCCGGACGTGGGAGATATAGCGCCGGCAAGGAAGGGCTGCGAATCAGGAAAATCTGGACGAGGCTGATTTCATGGAAACCAAGCTTGCTTCTCTCCCAAGGAGGATCTCGTGCAAGGCAAGGTGGAGCACGCCCCAAGGCACCCCAAGGACACAAATACAACCCCCTAGGCGCCCCAAGATGGTTACCCATTGACATCCATTCATCGGAGAGCCGCCACAAGATGAGGGATGAGATTAGATGAGTTCGTCGCAAGGATCAATGTCGGTGGAGGGAAGGAAGCAAGAGAAGGACTCCAAGCCGCTGGCCTAGGGGTGTTCCCAAGCTTCATCGCCACCATCTTCATCGATGGCGTTCTCCGGAGTCTCAGTCACCCCTATGTGCTTTAATCTTTGTAAGATGATAGGGTAATGTCTCCGTTCACCCCAAGGATTAGATGGATACATGCTATGTGATCACTACTTGATTCGTGGTTTCAATCTATTGCTTTCATGTTGATGATGCTTTGATGATTAAGGTTAGCTACCGTGTTTTTCGGGCGTATGATATCCACTACTCCCATAGATTCCATCAACATACAGTGTCCATCATAGGTCTAGTCACGATTACCTCAGCGTAGTGACAGTACGGCGGAGGGAAGAGCTAAACCGTGGTCACAACCCCTGGTAGATTGGTTTACCACTCTCGTGTACACTACGTGAAAAACTGCCTTTGGTAACGGGCAATGCGCCCGTTACCGATCAAGTGTTACAAATAAGCCAAGAAAGGTAACAGGAAGATGCCCGTTACTGATAAGACATATTCTTAATGGGCACTAAACAACGATCGTTACTAAAACTAGCCACCGGTCACGTGAAATGGCTGTTTTTCTGGGCCCACAGAGAACTTTCGTAATAGGCACGCGAAGCCCGTTACATAAGCTCAATATCAGAGACGCCAGATGTGCACCTGCGTCTCTACTATCTTGACGAAATGAGATGCGTCTATTTCACGCGCGTCTCAGCACAACTAGTATTCGTAACGGGCATCAAACAACGACCGTTACCACAACTAGTCACTGGTCACGTGAAATGGCTGTTTCTCTGGGCCCACATGGAACTTTGGTAACAAGCATGAAACAAGAGCTCGTTATCGTTAAATTAACATCGAGACGCATTCGTGAACCGGCGTCTCCATCGTCTCGACAAAATGAGACGCATCCGTTTCTACACACGTCCGCTTTCTCTCTATTAAAGGAGACGCTTGCCGTCAACCTATGTCTCCCGTATCTCAATGAACGGCCAGGTCCTGGGGCCCACCGGTCAGGACTGGTAACGGGCTTTTATACTGCCCATTACATTGTGGGCATTTTTGTAACGGGCTTTCCGAATGAAGCCCGTTACTTACTGATCAGTGTTTGTAACGAGCTTTAATTAACGCCCGTTACGGATACGGTGGCTATCCCTACGGTAACCTCGCCGGTTGCGGTGGCATCCTGGAACCAGCCAAGATTTGGCAGCCACCAGGGGGTGCATCCTAGAACCGACCAGGATATGGCAACCACCACAAGTAAGGAGACATCACAAACACATTCTCACATCACGGATATTGGCAAAGCAAGATCACATTTATAGACAAGCTAGCTAGGATCACATCAAGTTTCAAGTTACTCTCATCGGGGCTTATTTGGATGGAGTCATGAGAAAACAGACCGAACCGAAAGATTCGACCCCAACCAAGCAAGCCAAGCGAGGTTTCTCGGGCAACAACACCGACTAAAGAAGACTCGAATGAGTTTCAAGTTTCGGTCACAATAAACTCACGGTGTGCCACCGTAGAACTTGCCCTTTCGGTCGATGGTCTCCTTAAGAATGTACTCACACAAGCATCTCCCGGACGGGTTTTACATCTTCTCGTGGAAACATCTACGGGAGGTTTGAAATCCTACAAAATACAATCATTTATCGGAATACAAGTAGAAATCATTTTCTAAAATCGGATGGATAATATGAGTAGAGACAAGGTTGAGCATTATTATCTACTTACAACGACCTTCTTCATGTCGGGTATGTCATCGAGTAGTCTTAACATATGGAATACCACATGGAATCCACACAAAGAGGACCCCCGTGGCTCGCCGAGCACACTTGCATCGAGGTAACAAAATGACAAGTTAATGCGAGACAAAATAGGTAAGAAGGGACTATAAAAAAACCTCGGTCTTACGGCGAGATTTGTTTTGTCTTGAGTGTGGCTTTTGGCTTTTTTTTCTTTCCTTTCGCCACTCGTCCTGTGCATCACCAAAGGCCCCGCATGATCAGCAATACCAATTAGAAACACTAAGAGATTGATTTTTTGTGAACAAAAAATATTGTACCAAAGGCCCTGCATGGTCAGCAATACCAATTAGAAACACTAAGAGATTGAATTTTTGTGAACAAAACCTACAAGAAACTGACCAGTTCAAAACATTTTGGAGGTCTGTGAACTTTAGCGGTGGATGTTGTTTAGCAGAATCTAGATACCAAACCTCTTTGAACTTCATACAGATGATCATTATTACCTAGTGGCTAGTGCAGTAGGCACCCACCACGTAGTAGTTGTTCATCATTGTATTTGAGATTGCTTTGCCAACCTGCTGAGAACATTGAGAAATATTTGTTGAAGTAAACAAATCTGGATCTAAAACCCAACACTGATCTACTTCTCCACTGCCTTGTCCATCATTTTCCTACAAAAAATCAAATTGTTAGCATGCATGAACTTTGCGGTCAAAATTAAAGAAATAACTTTTTAGGTTTTAAAGGACTTACAATGTCCACAACCTCATGAAGGTAACATCCAGAGAAGCCAAGGTTAAACACGCTACTGAATTCAATGTTTAACATTAAAGCACCACAACCACCTTTAAAGTAGTCTTGATCCACCTTTGCTGGAAAGGCAAGTTTATCCTTACTGTGTTCCATGACATAAGCATGCAACTTGGCACAATTTGGTCCAGCAGCCTTAACATTTGCTTCTGACAACATAGGTGCACTAGGCTTATATTTTGGTCGGTCCTGTTCTATCCCATTAACATAGTTAAGAATCTCAACTTTAGACAGAGGTTTCCTGGCCTGGTTCCCCTTCGCAGGGGGAGATTGTCCGGGCTCCTCCCGTTGCGCAGGCCGCTGTACTTGTTGCATCCGTCGCTTAGGGGGAGATTGCCCGCGCTCCTCCTCCCTCGCCGGGAGAGGCCGCCGTTTCGTCCGTTGGTTATCCTCATGTTGCGGTTCGTTGCTTAGGTGTAGTTTGCTTGGGCTCCTCCTGCTGTTGTCGACACTCCCGCTCGGGTTGCAGAGGCTACTCTTGTTTCGTCCGTTGATTATCCTCAAGTTGCGGCTTCGCTTAGGCGGAGTTTGCTCGGGCTCCTCCTCCGGTTGTTGTTGACGCTCTCGTTGCGTAGTTTTGCTGATCGGCCGTTGTTGTTGAGCCTTCTCTTGCGACACCGAGCCGCAAAGCACCTCCATTTGATGTTGTACCCCTGCTACCTGTTGCGGTTTCAGGGTTGGGATGTCTCGTCATGGGTGGTATAATGATCCTGTCCTTTGTCCATTGGATCCTTTGAACGAGGGCCGTAGCTAGGGTTGCTACATCACCCTCAGCAATTGGTACATGCAACGGGTATTGACTCGTATTGGCCCACACATAAGTAGGTTGCACCACAACATATCCATCCTGCACCGGTACTGAATGGCAAGCCTTTTGAGATGGAAAGACTTTCGCTGGTGCGAGCTCCACGCTGCCATCCAAAAGGCTGCACACGGTTGGCTCTGTCAGCTTATCTATTGTGTCCAGCATAGGTGATCGACTATCACTATACACTTCATTCGCTTCGTCACTGTTGGCATTCCAATGATCTTGCTCTCTGCCATCTTCCTCCCTGACATGCACATGTTCTTCCTCGCTGGCATGCCCATCTTCTTCCTCAATGCCATCCATATCTTTTTCCTCGCTGCTACTGACAGGCGCTGGTAATTGGGAAGAAAGAAGTGCATTTTTGGGTATGTTGATGCCTGATAGTCTTAGAGCATGGACAATTGATTTAAATGTTTTGTCCTCCATCACATCATGAGCATCAGACCTCTTGTTCCTCTTCTTCCTGTACATTCTAGCGAACTCTTCACCAAAACCTTTACCCCAGCCAAGTGAACTAGACACGCCTCGGACCCGACCTCGATGCTCTGGAGTCTCAAGTGCTGCAGTGAGGATATCATCCTCCCTAACCCCAGAGAAAGAACCATCGCTACCCCGAGCCGCAAGGGTTTTCACCGTTTCGCTACCCCCACCACCGCAGGGTTACTGAATGTTATGCCCCCGCTTCCTTCACTAGTATTCTTCTTCTTCTTCCCTACCCTTGCCCCGAGATAAGGCTTAGCAAAGGGAGTCTCCTCTTCACTCACATATTTTTTCTTAAATGGGCCTTGAACCGTCGTTGCAAGGTTCCAATCTGTGATATAGCTGCCTTAACCGCCTTCTTGCGAACATATTCTTCCATATTGGCTGGGTAATCTAGCTTTTCCTCTAAAACTATAAACAGATGGTCCTTTTCAATTGGTGAAAGATCATCAACCGCCTTGTTGATTGACACCCTCTCCCGAGCAATGAGACCACAGACCAATACAAATCTATCCCTCACAACATCTGGGGTAGGCCAAAAATTGGCATCAAGTCCAGTTGCAGTCAACTTGTCTTCTGGCCATTTGTTTTGTGTCCTTGACCCGCGGGATCGAGTACTACTCGTAGAAGTCTATGCTGAGTGACCCTATGAAGAAGGTTCACCGACGATGGGCTGTGATGATGCACTGGAGGTAGAGGAGTTTGTTGTTGTGGGAGACTGCATAAATGATATGTCAGGTTTGTCAGTAGAGTGACATAAGCAAGACTGAAAATCTAAACTTAATTCTTATTAGATAAATTCGTTTTCTCGACGAGCAAAATAGGCCGATACGATCGTAAATAAAATTAGCATAGACATACACAGTTCATATTTTACTTAATTAGCATACAGGGATAGGTGCTAACCATTTTGACAGGGACACAACAATACTCTTATATATCAAAGTAGAGAATAAATTCCTTCAACCCGTTCCTTGTCCAACTTGAGCAGCGATAGATTGTGTGTTCAGTATGTACATGCAACAGGAGGATAAAGCAATGGTCATGACATTATATATGAAAGTAGTGAAACAACACTCACAACACATCATGACACCAACAATAATAATATATATGATAGTAGTGAAACAATTAACACTCACAACAAAGCATAAGACAGTCTAGTTATCAATACATTCAAAGCATAGCAGAATTAAAGTATGTTAACATCCTTTATGCTTTTCATGAATTTACAGTGCAAAAATTATAGCAGTAGGAACATGAAAATGAATTTCAACATTTCATATAACTTCATCTGTTAGCAACAATTTATTCAAAATAGACTTTGAGCAACAAAATTCATCCATCAAATCCACAATCAATCAATTGAAGATGAACTATTAAGGCATGTCTCCCTAATCCACCTTGACATGAATATACATTAGATTGGGTGGACTACATTATAAACCATTGCGATGCAATTCCCACTGACCTTACGTGGCCATCAGAATTAAAGTATGCTAACAGGTCCAAAGCATAAGTGTCGATCCGAGCATAGCGGAATTAAAGTATGTGCTAACGAGTCCAAAGCATAAGCGTCGATCCGGTACATTCGAGCATAGCAGAATTAAAGTATGCTAACATCCTCGATGCTTTTCATGAATTTACAGTGCAAAAATTGTAGCACCAGGGACATGAAAATGAATTTCAACAGTTCATATAACTACATCTGTTAGAAACAATTTATTCATACAGACTTGGGGCAGCAACATCCATCAATCAAAACCACAGTCAATCAATTAAAGATGAACTATCTAGGCATGTCTCCCTAATTAATCCACATTGACATGAATATATAGCAGATCGATTTTGGTGGTCGATGAGAGAGAGCGTTGGGGGTTCAAGCAGGACTAACCTCTGTCGCGAATGAAGTAGTTGTTCTCGTGATGGTCGGAGGGGCCGGATCCACGGCGGCTCGTGGCCTGAGGCAGCCGGCCGGCTCGTCGTTGTGGCCGGGGACGACGTCGACGGATCCACGTCAACCGTCTTTAGGTTGGCCGGACGTACGTTCGCACGCCGAACCGCGTCCTCGTCACCGTCGTCACGCGGGGAGCGGTGGGGGCCGGGAGAAGAGGCGGGGCCGCGGCGGAGAGAGAGCGGCGAAGGCGAGCGGGGCAAGCGGCGGCGGCGGTGGGGAGAATGCGAGCGTTGTGGATCTGTCTAGCGAGGAGCCGAATATGAACGACGTGTGTAACTGTGTTTAATGAAACTTACTGGCATGCCCTTGACAGCTCTGTGCAACATTGGAATTTCATGGGCACTATAGTAAATATAGGTGGGAACTTTTGAGCAGCCTGCGCACGGTTCGCCTGCTAACGCTGACGAGTGGGCCAGTGTCATGGGCGACAATGGTTAGTGAACCCGGATCGCCTTTGTTGGGAGTTGGGTCAGTGGTTATCTTTTTTATATTGGCTGCTGACGCTGACGCGTGGGCCTGTCACAATTTTTTTTGGAATAAAACTTGCTTCCCTGATATATTAGAGCCCATAAAACAGCACCTAAAAATCATAAAAATACGAACAATTCGTATTTGGACATTTAGTATTTGAATAAGATATCAACAGTCACACTTGTGTGCCCAAGATTCTTAGAATCCGTTTTTACATCCCATGATAATGATGTAATAATTCTACTAACATCTAGTGTGCTCTAAAAATCTACAAATTGACATGCCAACATAAATTCGGTACCTAGACTTGTCTTCAAAATTTCAAATGGTTTAGATAAAGGAATTATATACTTGTGTACAAATGTCTACATCTCTCACATAGTTTCCTAGAATGTTTGCTTGAACATTGAAGTTTTCCACACTTTGCAACATGTTCAAACTCATATGCATTTGAAAACGTAACAAAACCTTGTGTTCACCTTAAGCTTATGAAATGTAAAGTTCCATCACTAATGGTTGTGTAAAACAAATATTATTTGTATGTTGTACTTACAAAGAACAAAATAAGGCATATAAACATCACTCGGCAAACGAAATGTACACTAAACAATGAAATTAATGAATATATGGTGATTTTAGAAAAATTTAGAAAAAAGCATCAAATTTGGACTAAAAATGATGAAGATATACTTCTTACAACATTTGGTTGCAGATTAAAAGAAGAAATGAGAACTTTTCTTCATTTGAATAGAACTGGCCCCCACAGTCATTTGAATAGAACAAAGGAGGAAGCAGAGGGCACTGCCGACATCCCGAGATCCCGATAAAATCAAATCCGCGTTTAGAATATCTAATAATTTACATTCAAGATAGATAATGTTCATATTGATGCTTGCGCCTACATCCCGATGTTCATCCTGCTGACGGCGTGCTCCACGGCGGGGCGGAATTTACGCGTCCAGAGGTCGAACTCATGACGGATGCGACACTCGGTGCTGCAGTAGTGGATGATCTCTTTGGTATCCGGCTCGTAGTGCCTACATCCCACTTCCTAAATGCAGATGTGGGGATTCTGGACGGGCAGCAACGGAATGTCGTCGTCGTCGTCGTCACCATCATCAAGCCAATACAACCACGCAATGTTGTCGAGATCCTGCTTGACGAGGTAGTGTAGCCGCCGCAGGTTGTGGTTCTTCCATCGGTCGTCAGGGGGCGACGGGCCGCCGCTGATTTCCTGGAGTAGTGTCATGGCTTCGGGGTCCGCCGGGTTACAACGGTACTTCAGCATCACTGAAAAGTACTTGGCACCGGAGTCTTCAGCAGCGGCGACATCTCCGATGAGCTTCATACCCTTTTTTTGAGCGAGAATCGTGGGGCAATGCCCCCCGGCAAAATCGATTAGAAAAGAACAAAAAGAGTTACAAAGGGAGAACTTACAGCTGGACCAACTAGTGGTTAGGCAACGAGGAGGGATGTCTAAAAGCAACTAACTAAAAAGAAGCAAAGATGAGGGAGGGAGAACAACACAACAGAGAAAATTACAAAGCACGAAGCCAGAGTTTGATCGAGGAGTGGAGATTTGACATGATTCTACAGAGATGATCCATGACAAGAGCTTTGAAAATAGCTTTCCAAGCAGCAAGGTGTGGAGGCTTTCCTTCAAAAATGACATCATTTCTCTGTTTCCAAAGGCACCAGGCACCAATCATAAAAATTTCCATGAAGAAAGGCTGTCCAAAAACGAGCTGGGCTTGCAAGAGCTTCTGGTGGACACTTAAGTTTTCCTCCCAAACAATTCCCAAAGCAAACCATCTCCGCCGGCAAATTGCAGGCGATTGAAAAAGAGATGAGCTGCAGTTTCTTCCTCACTGTTATGGCACATCACACAGTTGTATCCTTCATCCAGCACTTTCTTTCTTCTTCTCAAAATATTCCTCGTATTTAACCTATCATTGAGAAGCAGCCAAGCAAAATTTTGATCTTCGGGTTACACTTGGTTTTTCATATGCCAAGAATGGCTCGACTAGGCCTGAGCTCTCTGAACTGATAATGATAGAAATGACAAGCCAGGAACCTACGCTGCCCCCAAATGAAGTGCCAGGAGTCTTTGGAGTTAGGGTTAATGGGGGGAAGGTTATTCAGAATGTCCTGTAAATCAAGGAACTCATTGTATGCAGCTCTGGTCATAGGAATTCTGAAACAGTCCAATAGATTATCAGCATTTCTAAGGGTGAATAGGGATATGGCGGGATCTCGAGCAAAATGCGAGCGAGGTGGGGGAACTTCTCGGAGTGAAGGACACCATTAATGATATCATCCCGAAAGCGATGGTATCCCCTTGATTCGGGTTCAAATGGAAACACCTCTCGTACCGAGTATGAAGCCGAAAGATGTCCTTCCACCGAAGGAGCCTTTTTCCCTTGCCGGATGAGGAACGAGTATTGCCGTAGTATTTCTGCCAGATGAGTGCAACCCATTGTATATTTTCCTTACGATAGAACTTATTCAGTTGCTTGAGAAGAAGAGCATCATTCTGAATACTTAAGTTTATAACTCCAAGCCCACCTTTATCTTTAGGTTTTCTGAACAAATCCCAAGCAGCAAGGTTGTACCCTTTTCTATTAAAATCCTTTCCTCTCCAGAGACAATTCTTTCTGTGTCTATCAATAATCTCAATGACAATGAGGGGAAGTTTCAGAGAACACATATAATATGTTGGAAGAGAAGAGATGACAGAATTGACTAACTGCAGCCTTCCAGCATATGAGAGAAACTGAGAAGTAGCAGACATCCTTATTTCAATTCGACAGATTAAAGGGGCATAATCTTTCACTTGAGGCTTTGTTAGACCCAGAGGGAGACCAAGATAGGTAAAAGGAAAAGAGCCCACCTCACATCCAAAAGCTTGGGCCAAGGAGCAGGCCTTCTCAGGGGAAATGTTAATTGGGACAAGACAAGATTTGTGAAAATTAATCACAAGTCCACTTGAGAGAGTAATGTTGTGCAATAGTCTTTTTAGGAGGGCCAACTGATCCTCATCAGCTTGCATAATGAGGATGGTGTCATCAGCATACTGAATGATTGGGAAGAGAGTGTCAGTTCTTTGAGGAAAAGGGGGCAGAAGATTGCCAAGATTATACTCCCTGTTGATAACACATTGAAGTAGATAAGCAGCAATTGCAAAAAGAAGTGGGGAAAGAGGATCCCCCTGCCTAACACCTCTGGAACATTTAAAATCCTTTCTAGCAGTGCCATTGAGGAGCACTAAGGAAGTAGCAGTGGACAACAACTCCTTAACCCAACTCAGCCATTTAGGGGGAAACCTTTAGCATGTAACATTTCCAAAACAGTGGAATGCTCAACAAGATCAAAGGCTTTTTCAAAGTCCAGCTTTAGAATAATAATCTCCCTCCTAGAGTGGTGACATTGATGGAGAAATTCAAAAGCCCATCCAAGACAGTCTTGGATTGTTTTACCTTTAATGAATCCATATTGATTTTCATGGACAACCCTTAGAGCAACAGATTGAAGTCTGTTGGCAAGCAGCTTTGAGATCATTTTAATGGATGGGTTTAACAGCGAAATTGGCCTAAAGTCATTCACAGATTCAGGATCATCTTTCTTGGGGACCAAAGTAATGAAAGAATGATTGATGCTTTTGAGGTCAGCCTGATGATGGAAAAAATCCTGGCAAAGCTTGTACATGTCTCCCCTAATGATATGCCAGGATTTCTTATAGAAGAGATTGTTAAAACCATCTGGGCCAGGAGCCTTATCAGAAGGAAGATCAAGAATGACCCCATCAATTTCCTTAGAGGAGAAGGGAAGACACAGAAATTCAAGATTGGAATGCCTCTGAACCAAATCCTGAAGATCAAATTGCATGGTCACCCCCACAGAGGAACCCAACCTCCTTTTGAATTCCTGCCAAAACATAGAACTTAATTCCCCATGATCCTGAACCATTCTACCAGAGCCATCCACAATCTGGGAAATGAGATTCCTCCTATATCTCTCAGTGGCCATGGAGTGAAAGAATTTTGTGTTCTCATCCCCAAACTGCATAATTCTGTGTGTGAATCTCTGCTTCTAGTATTAATTCTGCATTCTCAGAAGAAATCTGATGTGCTCCTTGATGATATCTCTAAATTTTAATTCAGTGGGGTACAGAGCTCTAATTTCTTCCAATCTATCAAAGAAAGTGACCGTCATATTACAGTTTGCAATCAGTTTTGATAGGTTGGAGAGGTTTTTGGACCATAACTTGAGAGATCTGCGAAGAAGTTTGAATTTGGCACTGATAGTATGAGCACTGTTGCAGACATTGACTGGGGTGAGCCAAACAGTCTTGATTTGCTCCAAACATTCAGGATGATGAAGCCAAAAATTTTCAAATCTAAAAATGTTGGCCTTGGGGATGCTGGTGCCAATCTGGACTCTACAAGGCAGGTGATCAGACGTGATCCTAGCTAGAGGAAGGACCATTGAAAAGGGGAAGACACCAGTCCAAGCAACAGAGGTAAAGAACCAGTCAATTTGCTCAATGAGGGGGACATCTTGCATATTACTCCAGGTATAGCTTATGCCCTTTATAGGTAATTCAATGAGGCCCAAATGACTAATGATATTATTGAAGATTAAAGAGTCCTGAAAATTTCCCCCAGCTTTATTTCTGTTCTCAGCGTATCTATAAAAATTAAAATCCCCCATGATCATCCAAAGCTCATCATCCCTAATTTGCATGTTAAGAAGCCAATCAACAAACTGATCTCTAGCAGGTTGTCTACAAGGACCATACACCACAACAAGATTCCAAGAGATTTGAGAGTGGGTGGAAAGCATTTTAAGATTGATTGCAAAGGGATGCTTCTCAATAGTACTAACCGAGAAGTAATTGGAAGCCCAACAGACAAGGATGCCCCCAGAAGCCCCAGCAGAGGGGTAGAAATCGAAATTATCAAATCTTTTAGGGGCAAAATTTCGAATGAACTGCAAATCAATAGCCTCTCTTTTAGTTTCTTGTAGACAGAAAATGTTAGCACAACTTTCCTCAATCTTATTTCTAATAGGATCCCACTTATCCTTGTCATTTAAACTTCGAATTTTCTGGCACAAGACATTCCAAGCACGATTAACCATTATAGACAAAAGAAAGAGGAAAAACAAAAGGCTGTGGGGCGCAACCACCACAGAAAACCATAACAGGCAACCAAGTTTTAATCAGCACCCAAGGATACACAAAATAGCAGCCAAGTTCAAAAGACCACCAGGTGCAGAAACCAACATTGAGCCACCAGGGGCTAAAAGTTTTCCAAGCATCCCTGATCATTGATCCTCCCCTTCATGAAGCAACGTGGCAAGGTTCAACTCCGAAGGAGGAACACCACAGGAGCAGATACCAAGGTCAACCAAGGTTGAGGCTTGAATAGGAGCAACTTCAAACTCTATGAGACCTTCATCAAGACTACTGCCAACGATGGCTTTCTTCAGATCAGTGACTAAGGAGAAGGACATAGACTTCTTGGTGGCACCTTTCCTTCTTCTTGGCTCGCCATCTAGCTGAATGTGATCATGATGAGTTTCATTCCTGAGTTTGGCACTTCTATGAACCTCATCATCAACAATGGGAGTGTGATGCCTTCCTCTACGCTTCTTGGCAGTGGTAGAACTGAAAATAACTTTTGAAACAAAGTGAGTGGGGGAGTCAAGTTCTATGTCAACCACCCAGCTATTAGATGCTTTCTGATCAGTATTTATCATGGGACCTATGGTTAGATGGATACATGTTATGTGATCGCTACATGAACACTATGCCTTTCGATGCTTAATGGTCTATGTCTATGCGAGTGCTTTATTCACATATGTATGTACGACATGTGTTCTTAGTAGGGTTTGTGGTAATCGTGGTGATTAGCTTAACCCTATGGATGCTTAGGTATAGATGCGGTTATACGTGAAAGTGTTTGATTACCTTGCCTAGTGACAGTACAGTGGAGGGAAATGGCTTAGCGTCCGGATAACTGCCATGAAGTTAGTGTAGGCAACACCCGTTTCATGTAGTAGATGCATGTTCATGTGATCCTAAACCCTAGGGAGGGAACGCTTATCTACCTTAATCTCTCTCTTGTGTCCACCCTTTGCCATCTAGTTTCACCATAGACTTCTTAGATTAACATAGGTTAGATTGTCTTTACCTTTAGATTAATACTCCTTTCAAAGGTTTCCCATCAACTAGATTAGTACTTGGTTAAGTGCTAGAAATCCCCTTGCTCCGTGGATTGACAAGAACCTTGGGTGTCACCCCGTGGTGAAAAAGGTGTAGGTCCTTACGCTTGCGGATTGAAGATTGTTACGTGTTTCAACTGTCAACAAGCCCCTTTTTCTGGTGTCGTTGCCGGGGAGCAAGCCAGTTTGCTATGTTTAATCTTGTATTAGTTTTGTTGATTACTAACATCTAACCCTCGTTTTCTAGAAAAAATCTTTTTTGTTTTTCTTTCTATTTTCTTGTGCCTAGATGGATTTGTTCGCCTCACCATTGGAAGACGAAGAGATGTCGCTACGGGATCTAGCAATGCCGTCAATGGAAGACATTGAGATGCAAAAATCAGATTTGACGCTTGCTACAACCCACTATGAAGTGAAGCCTGGAATCATCAAGTTAGTGGCGACAAACCCCTTTAGAGGATTGGAGGATGACAACCCATATAGACACATTAAGGAATTCACGATGATATGCAACACGGTGCAACAAGAAGGAGTTTCGGCCACTTGGTTAAAGCGGAATCTTTTTCCATTCTCTCTCGAAGATGAAGCGCGAAGATGGTACACACTTGCGTCCGTTGAAGCAAAAGGAAATTGGGATGAGCTAGTGAAGAAGTTTCTTTTGAAGTTCTTTCCCATAAGCAAGGTCCAAGACTTAAGGAGGCAAGTGTTCACTTTCAAGCAAGGAGAGGATGAAGGAATTGATGAAGCTTGGGACCGTTTTAATGAACTAATTGAGCGAGGCCCGAACTTAGGATTTTCCGGTGACTTGATGTTGCATACCTTTTATTTTTCACTAACCCCTAACTCGTCTCGTTTTGTAAGCATGTGTGCAGGTGGTGATATAATGGATAAAACAATTAGTGAAGCCACACAAATCTTACAAAGGATAAGAAATGGACAAAGAATGCAATGAGATTGGCAAAGACGTTGTCGGGAGGAGCAAAATGATAAAAGCAAGCCCAAGGTGCTTGCTGAATTTCTGAAAAAGATGAACTGGAGGTCAAGAAAGATGAACCGACCATACGAGAAATTGAAGATCCACTTCCCAAGGTAAGTGAAGTCATTTCGGATGTTAGAAATATTGAAACTAACATGAATGCGGGCCGAAGTATGTGGAATGCTAGACCATTGGCGGAGTTCAATCAATTCGGTTGGATTCAAGTTGATTTTGCCCCACTAATCAACTACCGAAGGATGGAGGAACACCGACACGTCGCCAAGAGAGTTGAAAACATTTTTGATCAAGAGATGAGTGGAGAGTCGATTCAAAAGATATTTGAAGAAAAAAGAGAAGAAGATAATGAAGGATGGATCAATCAATTTGACAACTCAAAGATTTGCAATGAAGGAAGATAAGAGTACAACCGTGATGAGCCTAGTGACCCGAAGGATAAATGGGAGAAAATAGGACTCAAGCTAGAAGATGAATGAGAAGGAGTTGACTTACTCCAAGAAGGCCCCTCCCCACAAGGTGATAGCTTGTGTGCTATTGAAGCCTACACACTAGCAAATCAAGACATGGGAGCACTCAAGGATGAAGAAAAGAGTGAATCAACGATAAGCGATCTTGACGACATGTGGTACACGGGAGATAAAGAAACTAACATACAAGACTTTGAAGACGAAGATTGGGATGATAATGAAGACTTCAAAGAAGAGACAAATGCAAATGTAGTTGATGGATTACATGTTCCACATGATGAGGGAGGGGGTGCAAAAAGGTAACAAAGAGACACCTTCACTCGTTGAGATTGATTCGCCTTCAACACCGCTAGATGAACCAAATATCACTCTTGTTGAAAAAGCTCTAAGACGCGCTGAAATCTCAAGATGAACCAATTAGTCTCACATCTAAAGAACCTTTGCCTAATCATGAGCTAAGTGCTATGCATGAAACATATGCTTCTTTTGTTTACACCTTGACTTGTTGCTACAATTCGCATGTGGTGTTAATTATGTACGCGTATGTTTACAATAAGTTTTGTAAATCTCGATCATGCTTTGCACTTGGTCAAGCTAATGACCTTAAAGAAGAACATGTTGGGAAAGACCCGATTTTCACTAACCATGTAGACAAGGTTCAAATAATTAAAAAAGAAGTCATGCCTAAAAGAGTTGCAATATAAATCATCAACCTCTCCAAATCCCGCAATGGATGTTGTTATCTTCATCAATTTGAGAGCTTGTTAAAAGGTGTACAAATGAATAAAATGAGACATTCAGAAGCTCCATCAAGTTGCTATTCTGACGCATCAAGAACCAACGAATTTGAAGACCCGTGCAAGAAGTTATGGAGAAAACATTGAGCGTTGCACGTTCTGAAATTTCAGGACAAATTTCATCGCCGAAGTAAAACGAACATAACTCTCTTGTTCGGAGTCCGATTTGGGAAATAAAGACTCATTGGAAAGTAAATTTTGTGCACTATGCAATGGAGTAGAGCTTGGGTATACTTTTTGTTCTGGACATTAAAGAAAAATTTATGGAGTGAAGGCAGTACTGAAGGGTGATAAAGAAGGAGATAGCGATGAAACAAAAGGATGCCTTGGGCAAGTCTTCTATAAGTGATCAAGCACAACATGGGAAGTAAATTAAAGCTGCATTGGTATCTTTTCTTGCATGAAGGTCCATGGCTATGCGACGAAAGGAAGGTATGTGAGAAAGTCGAGCTCTATGACTTTAAATGAAGCGCTTTTCGGGAGGCAACCCGTTTCCTTATGTTTTTATTCCTTTCTTAGAGAGAATAAATAATGGCACCATATTATGATGATAAACTTGTGGTTATTAATATAAGTTTAGTTTCACTTTTTAGAATCACCATCATGTTCATGATCATATTGATTTATTTGCATGCATTGCATTTTATTATCAACGTGATGTTTCTTTGTGTATACATGTTTTGCACATAGTTGGCTTGATTGTTTTATATACTTAATGATGTATGCTTTATTTTCCATGTTAATGCTTCATAAGGCCTTATGAGTATTTTATTTTTGTGATCTTGTGTAAACGTGGTGTTTAAACATGATTGCGGACCATCATCGTTAAGTTCGATAAACCTTGCTAGCTTTTCATATGTTTTCATGTTGCATTGGTTAGTTTATAAGCTTTGCAATGCGTTTAATTTTTCTTGTGCATAAGAGTTATTGATCTAGGGATAGACATGGTATTCTAACCCTAGATTTATCAACCTTTATGGCTATGGAGAAATTCGGCAACCTAGTTGTAAACATGGTGTTTAAAACTAGGTGAAAACATTGTCTTTGTTTATATGCTTTCCTATCATGTGCATACACACCTTGCACCACGTACACTCATTAGGTTTTTATTTCTCATTAGACTAATTATGCCACAAGTTAAGAATCTTAGAGGTATTGTTGGATTGTTGGCAATTCTATCTACTCCCAACCGTCACCTTGGGGGTAGAATGTGCACTTAAAACGTCTTGCGGGCAAGATAAAGACTCTCACTACAAGGAAATTGAAGGATGGATAAGATAAAAATGTTTTGTCTTATACTTCCATGACGAGCAAAATGCTAAGCATGGGGGAGACCATGAATCTTCAACACGGAAGTGCACATGACGATAAAGATCATTAACGTCTTCGGATCAATGCGCAAGAAGCCACTGATCTCATCAAACTTCTGCGTGGTCTTGAAGGGAAAACACTGTATATTTTTTGGATATTTAGAAGCCCCATGAAGATATGATTCCAACAAACCAAGAATCAAGACAATTGGAGGTTCCTACAAGTGGTTATGCCCGAATCACCGACTGCAACCTGTCTTGAAATCAGTTTTTGACAGCACGCAGCGCTGAAGTAAGAAGGACATAGCTCCCTTGTTTGAACTCCGTTTTCTATGAATGACTACACGTTGGAAAGGTAATTTCATAAACTTTTTAATAGAGCTATATTTTGATATATGTTCTGTTCTGGACAGAGGGGAAATCTATGAAAAAGAGACAGCAAGGAGATGATGAGAACAAGAAAGAAGAGATGGTGATGACAACATTGAAAAGAAGGGCGATCAATGACTCCATTAAGCATACAAGATCAAATTCAGAAGTTTAGGAGCATTGATAAAACAAGACAAAAGCCAAAGCCACATCGATACAAGGAGATGTCAGAAGAAGGTGTCGGGGACGGCCATAAGGGTCCCCTAAACAACTAGGGAAAACCCGCTTACCTTCGTAAAAAACAAACGCAAACGAACCTAAAAACACGCGTAAGATAAACTCACGAGCCCACGGCCCACCAGACAGTCGGCCTAGCCACCCTCGGGCGGGACTCCGCTTCGCACGAGGGGCACGGTGCCGCACTGGTAAAGCTCCGCCTCGATCGAGGGCTGGTCACCTCGCTCGAGGCCGGGCGCCCCCTTGAGCGGGATTCCGCCTCGCTCCGGGGCTGGACGCCCCCTTGAGCGAGGTCCTGTCTCGATCGAGAGCTGAACACCCCCTCAAGCGAGGTTCCGCCTCTCTCGAGGACCTCACAGGCCCGCTACCTCCATACCTGCTCCCTCGACAGGGGCATTGAATGCACTGACATGCGCAGGCGCACATGTCAAAGACGGATCCACGCCATGACACGCCTGGGAATCACGCCCGGCACTATTCCGCCAACTCCCCCGGTGAGGCCATCCCCGCCACTATGCGACGCTATGCGGCATGGCCAGCGATAATCCCGTGGTACTGTGCCACCCACTCCCGTACGGCCGATGCGACGCACCCTCAAAAGAGGACGGCGGAGCCCTCGAAGGGAAGACGGACGACTACGCCACGCCCGCACAGGACTACGCCGTGACGTCGGGCCGACGGGACCGGTCACCTCCGTCGCCATCGGTCCTGTGCGGCCATCCCCGCCGTCCCCAACACCATCCCGAGCACTGCATCACTATCCCCAACACTGTGGGGGGACGGGGTGACAAGATACCGCCACGTCGGCTGCTGTGCGCCCTGCGGCCTCCCGTCAGCCGCACCCTTGAGCCTATGTACGGGCGACGACCAAACGGGCGACCCCTACAACGCCACCCTCGAAGCTGCTCCTGGACGGATACAGGGCACGCCATGAAGCCCTGCCAGATGCAAGATTCGCCAGGACGGTCGTCTACTCCACAACGTTGTACACCATGCCCCTACACATAGACAAAACAGTGTGGCACGCTTGTAAACTGCCGCCTCCTTGCCCTATAAAAGGAGGTGCAGTCTCCCAGCTGCAGGGGGAGGACGGACAGCGCTCACTTGCACGCTTTCCGCCTTCACCACGATATTTTCACTTGACTCAATTAGTACCTCTGGGACCTGGAGGATCGGCCTGCTCTCCCGCCTCGCTTGTAGCCCCCCTCTGCAAGCACTACGGTGCAACGCAATACAATGCCCCAAGCACACCCCTGCTGCACGTACGGCCCCGGCCGGAACCAGGATAAACCGCAGCGTCACTAGTTGCTTAGCACCGGCCATCGAGAGATAGATCTCACGCATCTACTAGTTAGTGTCGGGACTACTTTCCGCACCGACAGTTGGCGCGCAAGGTAAGAGGATCGCGCGCTGAAGATCAACTCCCACCAGCCATCTCGATGGTGATTCGCACCGAGTACCGGGGCCAGAGGTACTCCATGGGCAGCTCAGACCCCCTCCCAACCGGATTCGAAATTCGTTTCGGGAGTCTGAACTTTTAGGCCACGGGGAACGGCTACCTCATGCACATCACTAACCGTGACGAGCTTCACCCGTGGCGGTCGACCGGACCGAGACCGGTCCCCGTCACGCCCTGTGCTTACGCCCTGGCGCCCGTCCAAGTGGACGCTGTGGGCCCTTCAACACCACGACGCCGCCGACGCTCCGGCCAGCGCTCTCGACAGGCGCGGATGGAACAACGTCAAGCAGCGCGCGTCACCTCACAACGCGGCGCAACAACTTGCGAGATGGCGACCGCTCCCGCGGGGGAGCGAATGGTTCCCGAGCCGCAGTTCCCCCACGGCATGCGCAACGCCGCGAAGGCGTATGCCTCATCCGCCAGCACCAATGTGGCGGTGCGCGAGGGCCGTCCTGACCGCCACTTCCTGGCGGCCGGGAACCTTACCGCCACCACCAACGACGAGTCCTACCACGGCTCCGCCAGCGAGCTGCCACCCGCCACTTCGCACGGGTCCGCGGAGTGGGACTTCTCCGGCGTGCCGGACCCGGTGATGTTCCAGCGGTTCCTTGACGTCACAGACTACTGGTTCGGCTACTCCAACGACTCCAGCGCTGGGAGCTACGACCCCTCGCGGTAGTACTTCGTCGTGGTCGTCGACGACCAGGCGAATGGCGCGAACGCGACAGGAGCTGGCGACGGAGAGGTCCCCCTCAACCCGGGAACTAGACCACTACAGGGCTCGGGCTAAGTGTGCCCCCACCTCACCGGCGAGGGGTGCCGACATCAATGCGCAGCTAGCCCAAGCGCGCGAGCTCGAGGCCAAGCTTGCGGAGGAGTATCGCGCGGTGCAACTGCTTCGCGCCTCCATCGCTGGAGAAGCTTCCTCACGTGGCGAACGCGCGCGCGAGCTAGGCAGGCAGACGCGCGACTGCATCAACACCGACTTCGACGTCAACAACCCGAGCACGCCCCCGTGAGCGAGCCAGAAGCTCATCGCGAGCTGCGACATCGCTACGAGCCATGCCGCTCCCTCGACGCCCGAAGCACAAAACATGCACCGCGAGGCACGGGGCTCCCATTGAGCGAGGAGGTCGTGCAACAGGCCGAGAGCTCGGTGTCTCGCATCCGCCAGTAGGGAAGCGCGCAGGACGACGGGGGTGCGCAGGGCCCCGAGGCGTCGGTTCACACGGGCGGCGTGACGAGACAACCTGCCAACCAAGGCCGAACGTCGGCCAAGGAGCGGATCCTTGACACGCGCGGGCAAGCCCAGGACGGCGACGCTCGTAACGTCATCAATGCCCGGTGGACGGGCAACGCGGAGACACGGGCGATGGTGGGCTACCACCCATGGTGGGGTGGGCGTTACGATAGTCGTGAAGACTGCTCACCAACGCCGGAGCCCCTGGGGACCCGTGTGTTCAGCCGAGAGATCCGCACGGCGAGCTTCCCGCAGCGCTTCCACCAGCCCACATCGATCGACAAGTACACGGGAGAGACGGTCCCCTGAGTATGGCTCAACGACTATCGTCTGGCATGCCAGCTGGGCGGAGCCACCACCGACGAGATCATCATCCGCAACTTGCCGCTACACCTCGCCGACTCGGCGCGGACGTGGCTCGAGCACCTGCCGCCCAGTCAGATCCACAACTGGGACGACCTGGTCTGCACCTTCGTGGGGAACTTCCAGGGCACGTATGTGCGCCCTGGGAACTCCTGGGATCTGCGCGCATGCACCCAGAAGCCCGGCGAGTCGCTCCGGGACTTCATATGGCGCTTCTCCAAGTGTTGTACGGAGCTCCCGAGCGTCGCCCAGTCAGAGATTGTGCACGCCTTCCTCGAGGGTACGACCTGCCGGGACCTTGTGCGCAAACTCAGGCGCAGCCCGCCGGTCGACTCCAACGAGTTGTTCGACATCGCCACCAGCTTTGCCTCCAGTGAGGAGGCGGTGGGGGCCATCTTTGACGGAAAGAAGGGCAAGCATGTGGACGACGCGCCCGCAGAGGGCAGCAAGTCCAAGGAGCCCCAGCAGAAGCACAAGCGGGGCAAAAAAGGCAAGAAGCCGCGCCGCGGGCGCACGCACAGGGACGCGACGACGACAGGGACGAGGCCCTCGCTGTTTACCCAGCTCGAAGGGGTCCTCGAGCGGCTCCTCGAGGCCCCAGCGTATTCGACAACATGCTCAAGAAGCCCTGCCCGTACCACAAGACGTCGGTCAACCACACCCTCGAGCAGTGCGACCTACTCAAAAGATACTACAGCTGCGCCGCTGCTAAGGATGGCGAGGCTAAGAAGGATGGGGGTGACGGCGACGTCGGCGGCTTCCCCGCGGTGGAGAACGTCTTCCTCATCTTCGGGGAACCGACCGTGGACATGTCCAACAGCCAACGCAAGTGGGAGAGTCATGAAGTCCTCGCCGCGGAAAAGGCTCCTCCCTCCTTCATCGACTGGTCGGAGGACGCCATCACATTCAACCGTGAGGATCACCGGAACCGCATCCCTAACCCGGGCCAGTACCCACTAGTCGTCGACCTAGTCATCGGCAACGCGCGCTTCTCCAAAGTGCTGATGGACGAGGGCAGCAACCTCAACATCCTCTATGCGCACACTCTGCGCCTGCTAGGGATCGGGTTGGACCAGCTGCGGCCCAGCATGACGCCGTTCCATGGCGTCGCGCAAGGCAAGCGCGTCCAGCCCCTCGGGCAGATCGACCTGCCTGTCTGGTTCGGCACGCCGGATAACCCACGCAAGGAGACACTCACCTTCGAGATGGTGGGGTTCAGGGGCGCATACCATGCCATTCTCAGGCGGCCATGCTACACCAAGTTCGTGGCGGTCCCGAACTACAGCTACCTCAAGATGAAGATGTCGGGGCCCAAGGGTGTCATCACCGTGGGCTCATAGATCGAGCACGCGTTCGACTGCGACGTCGAGTGCGTGGAGCACGCTGAGGCACTAGCGCTGGATGAAGCACTCGTAGCGAGCATGGAGAAGCTGGTCAACGAGGACCTCGACTCCACCGCCAAGCACGCTGGCAGCTTCGAGGCTGCTGAGCAAACCAAGGAGGTGCCCCTCGACCCTGCTGCCCCTGAGGGTAAGGCGTTGAGGGTCAGTTCCACCCTCGACCCGAAATAGGAAGTGGTCCTCGTCGACTTTCTCCGCGCCAACGCCGACATCTTCGCGTGGAGCCCCTCGGATATGCCAGGCATCCCGAGGGAGGTCGCCGAGCACTCCCTTGATATCCTACCTCACTCCCGCATCGTACAACAACGGCTACGCCGCTTTGATGAAGAGCGGTGCCGGGCAATCGGAGTAGAGCTGCGGAAGCTCCTTGAGGCCAGGTTCATCAAGGAAGTGTTCCACCCTACGTGGCTAGCTAATCCTGTACTAGTTAAGAAAAAGAATGGGAAGTGGCGGATGTGTGTAGATTATACTAGTTTGAATAAAGCATGTCCTAAAGTTCCTTTTCCTTTGCCACGAATCGATCAAATCGTTGACTCGACTGCAGGGTGCAAACTCTTATGCTTTCTTGATGCCTATTCCGGGTACCACAAAATAAAAATGAAGGAGTACGACCAGCTCGCGACTTCATTCATCACGCCCTTCGGGATGTACTGCTACGTAACGATGTCGTTTGCTCTCCGAAACGCGGGCGCTACATACCAGCGATGTATGCAGCACGTTTTCGGATACCACATCGGGCGAACCGTTCAGGCTTACGTAGACGATATAGTCGTAAAAACCAGGAACGCGGACGACCTGGTCAACGACCTACGCGCGGCATTCGATTGCCTGCGGGCCAACGAGGTGAAGTTGAACCCCGAGAAGTGTGTCTTCGGAGTGTCGCGAGGCAAGCTTCTGGGATACATAGTTTCCCAACGGGGCATCGAGCCCAACCTTGAGAAGGTCACGGCCCTCGAGCGGATGGGCCCGATTCGAGACCTTAAGGGGGTCCAGAAGGTGTTGGGGTGCCTTGCCGCCTTGAGCCGCTTCATCTCGCTGCTCGGCAAAAAGGGACTGCCCCTCTACCGACTCTTGAAAAAGCACGAGCGTTTCTCCTGGACCGTCGAGGCCCAGGAGGCGCTTGACAAGCTCAAGGCGATGCTCGCCCACGCACCCATCTTGACGCCACCCCAGGACAGCGAACCTCTGTATCTCTACATCGCCGCAACCACTCAAGTGGTCAGCGCCGTCATCGTGGTGGAGCGTACAGAGGAAGGACACGCCCTACTAGTCCAACGGCCCGTGTACTACATCAGCGAGGTGCTGTCCGAGACCAAGGCGCGGTACCCGCAGATCCAGAAGCTGCTCTACGCGGTGGTGCTCGCACGGCAAGCTCCGCCACTACTTCAAGGCCCACCCGGTTACGGTAGTCTCCTCCTTTCCGTTGGGGGAGATTATCCGAAACCCGGACGCGGCGGGCAGGATCGCCAAGTGGTCGGTGGAATTAATGGGCGAAACACTCGCCTATGCGCCGCGCAAGGCGATTAAGTCCCAGATCTTGGCGGATTTTGTTTCCGAATGGACGGACACACAACTGTTGCCGCCGCAAATCCACGCTGAGTGTTGGACCCTCTACTTCGATGGGTCGGTGATGAAAAAGGGGCATGCACGGGCCTATTCTTCATCTCACCCCCTCGGGGAGCACATGAGGTACGCGATGCGTCTTCAGTTCCCTGCGTCAAACAACATGGCGGAGTACGAGGCCCTTCTCTGCGGCCTCAGAATCGCCATCGAGACGGGCATCAAGCGCCTCGACGTTACGGGGGACTCGCAGCTCGTGATCAACCAGATCATGAAGAATGCGAGCTGTCACGACGACAAGATGGAGGCATACTGCAATGTTGTATGGGCCCTCGAAGACAAGTTCTACGGCATAGAGCTTAATCACGTGCCCCGCCGGTACAACGAGGAGGCGGACGAGCTCGCCAAAATCGCATCGGGACGAAGCACCATTCCCCTGAACGTTTTTACACGGGATGTTGCTAGACCATCCGTCAACCTCGAGCCAACACACACAAATTAGGAGGAACCCTCGGGGGCTCCCTCGGACCCAACGGGCGCAGAGCCTATGGGCGAGGACCCCTCGAACGAGGCGTTCATACTCTCCTTGCACGAGGGGTATGGCGCGGACGAGGCCGAGGCCATGGACACAGAGCCAGTCCCCCACGCGGAGGACTGGCGAGACAAATACAGTGCCTGGATGGACCGAGGGGAACTTTCCCCGGACACATCGCCAGGATGGCCAAGTCGTTCGCCCTCGTCGACAACGAGCTGTACAAGCGTGCCGCGTCGGGCGTCTTGCAGCGATGCGTGCCCATCCCTCAGGGGCGCGAGCTCCTCCGAGACATTCACGTGGGCGTGTGTGGCCACCACACGGCGCCGCGCACCCTTGTGGGCAACGCATTCCGCCAGGGCTTCTATTGGCCCACTGCGGTTGTTGATGCCAGCGAGGTCGTGTGCACCTGCGAGGTGTGCTGATTTTACGCCCGCAAGACCAACCTCCCTGCGCACGCCCTCCAAACAATCCCCGTCACGTGGCCCTTTGCCGTGTGGGAGCTGGACATCGTCGGGCCCTTGCGAAAAGCGCTCAGGGGCTACACCCACCTGCTGGTTGCCATCGACAAATTCTCCAAGTGGGTCGAGGTGCGCCCGATCACGAATCTCATGGCAGAGCAGGCCGTGACGTTCTTCACTGACATCATCTATCGGTTCGGGGTGCCTAACTCCATCATCACCGACAACGGGTCCCAATTCACAGGCAGGAAGTTCCTGGAGTTCCGCGACAAGTTCCACATCCGCGTGAATTGGGCGGCCGTGGCGCATCCACAGACCAATGGTCAAGTGGAGCGCGCCAACGGCATGATCTTACAAGGTCTCCAGCCCAGGATTTTCGACAGACTGAACAAGTCCGGCCGAAAATGGCTCCAGGAGCTATCGGCGGTCGTATGGAGCCTCAGAACCACCCCGAGCAGAGCCACGGAATTCACCCCGTTTTTCCTTGTCTATGGCGTGGAGGCCGTTCTCCCCCATGGACTTGGAATATGGGTCGCCCATAGTTCAAAGCTACGACGAGGGTGCCAACCAGCGAGCCCGCGAGGACTCACTAGACCAACTGGATGAGGCTCGCACCGTGGCCCTGATGCATTCAGCAAGGTACCAACAGGCTCTGAGGCGTTACCAGGCCCTGAAGACACAGCGCCGAGACTTCAACGAAGAGGACCTAGTCCTAAGGCTGCGCCAAGACAATCGAGGCCGCCACAAGCTATCACCCCCGTGGGAGGGACCCTACGTCGTGGTCAAGGTGCTCAAGCCTGGCACTTACAAGCTGGCCAACGAGGATGTCTCACCAACGCTTGGAACATCCAACAGCTACGTAGCTTCTACCCTTAGAAAGGATTTCCAAGCTCTTTTTTGTTATTTACACACCCAACACCCCAGTTGGCTGTACGAATGTAAATTCCATCGAGATAAATAAATGTAAAGGGCAACTCGGCTTACCCCTGAAAACCAAGTCACCCTCGGGGGCTACTACGGCGGGCATCCCCGCGACGCCCCGGGTTTTTAATTAACCTTAATAGCCGGTCAAATGGTCAACCGTGGTCAAACCATAGTCAACCTGGGCCCTCACCTCGAAAAACTAACTAACCCACCCTAGTGACCCTAATTGACTAGTAAACACACTTGTGGGGCCAACCCATGGTCAAAGGTTGGGTCAAACCCATTGCCACCCCAGTGTCCACAGGTGTCTGCCGGAACTTTTGCCGCGTTCTCCAAAATTCACCTAAACACTTAAAATTCTACCTTTATGAAAGTTGTAGATCTTGATGAGGGACACAACTTTCATGTAGATTGGCATTTCAAATTTTGAGAGGAAAAACTTGAAAAATCCCTTGCAAGCCAGGATTCACTGTTTGCCAAACCCTGCTGACATTCAAAGTTGGCATTCTAATAACTTTTGATGCGGGGCGAGAAAAAACCCTATATGGCTTTCGTAGAAATTGTTGTTGGTAGATAGATCTACAACTTTGGTATTCATCACTTGGTCCGGTCCTATTCAATTTTTTGGAGAAAAATCGGTTGGAACGGGGCACCGCAACACAATTGAGCACGGAGCGCCGCCACGCGCGACGTCGTGCGCACTCGAGCGCCGCCGCCGCCGCCCGCCGCCGGCCTTGCCCCCGCGTCCACGCCCGCGCCGCCCGAGGCCACGCCGGCCGAGGCATGCTCCATCCCGAGGCCTCGCGCCCCCCGGCGCGCCTCGTCCCGAGGCGCCCGGCGTCGGCGCGCGCGCGCGCGCGCGCACGCCGCGGACCGGCGGTCCATCGGCCGTGCCGCCGCCGTACGCGCGAGCCCCCGAGCCGCCGTAGCATGGCGGGTATCTCCCCGGCACCCCTATGTCACCCCGGTCACGCGGAGCAAGATATATAAGCCCACCCGTGCCCCCCCCCCCCCCCCCCGCGCGCGCCACCCGAACCACCCGCCGCCATGGCCACCGCCGCTCGGTGCTAGCTTCTCCCCGCCCGTGCTCGTCGGCCGCCGCCCGCTCTAGTAGCTTCCTTAGGTTACGGTGAAGCTCCGGCGCTCGCTTGTTTGCCCACATTTCGCCTTCCCGCCGCCTTTTCCCGAGCCGCCGCGGTCACCGCCGCCGGCCACCGCCAAACCTCGCGGCCCGGTCAACCCACCGCCTCCCCTCCGGTTCCCTCGCCACCCCTAGGTGAGCCGATGGTCCCCCACGGCCGCTTGCCGGCCGGGGATCGCCGCCGGCTCGCCGGATTGGCCGGACCCGCGCCCCCCCCTCGTCCAGGGACCCAATTGCTTCGATCTGAATCTTGTTAGGGTGTTTAGGGTAAACTTGCAGGGCCTGTTTGTGAAGAACCCTATCTAGTTTTTCTTGCAGTTTAGTCCACTTTCTTGTAAAATGCCTAGAAATTCATAGAAAAATCAGAAAAATCCCAAACCAATTTTGTAGGGTTCATGATGATAAATCCCACCACTACTTATGTTATTTGCACATGGCTGGATTCTAAATAGTTTTAGCATGAAAAATACAAATGTGTTAAACCTAGATCTGTCATAACTTGAAATCCATAACTTCTCTGTATCTTAATTTTGGATATGTTGTGTGTTAGGCCATGGCTAGATGCTGTGCCAAAAATTGCACAAAGTTATGCAGTAGATCTTGCTGAATAAATTCTTTTCCATTCTTGCAGAAACTGCCTAAGTGATTTTTCCTGTTAAATATAATTATGTTCTTGAGCTCAACTTCTGCACACTGTCTTGTAATTCCAAAATGCACATCTTGTTAATTGATCATGATTTATGGATTAACAGAAATAATTATTCTTGATTTATGCATGTTTTCCTTTGTAAATTAATAAACCAAGTTCAGTGAAGTTCCTAGATATATATGCTGGTTCTTTAGGCTTGTTTAGGACCAGAGGGCATACATAAGAAAGTTTGGATCAATTTGATGCTTATTTATTTTTGTATGCATTTAAATTGAATCACTAGCTAGCCTTTGTTATTTTCAATAGTATTTAATTTCCTAGCATCCAACACTTGCATGTGGGTCCAATGGACCAGGATAGGTGCTAATTTGGTTAAGAAACATTTCCTTAATTTTTGGTAATTTAATTGCTTAATAAAAAGCTTAAGCCCTTTTAATATTAAGGAGAAAGTAAATAAATAAAAGCCCCTATTTAATTCTTTTTCCTTTTGAAAGTATTATCTAATCTAATTAAGAGATAATTAATTTTCATTGCTGAGGAGAAAGTAATTCATGGATAAAAATATTATTTATACCTTTGCTTATGAAAGGAAAAGGAATTAAAGTCTTCACATGAAATGACAAGTATAATAAAAACCCTTACTCAAATGTACAATAAAAGGATAACCCATGTACAGCCAATAACCTTCCTAAAAAGAGAAACACTATCTAAATGCTTGTTACGGTGAATATGACCAACCAAGAGTTGGATAAGACAACTAACTGTCACATCACCTGAGCGTGCATTGCATTCCGTGTAGATCTTCCGGACGGAGACTACTCCCTTGTCCCGGAAACCGAGGAAGGAGGAGCGGAAGGTTCACCGGCAAGACGTGGAAGTACTCAACACCGAGGGTGCCCAAGCTAACCTAGCTTACGAAGGCAAGCTCTGGTGCATCTAACCCAGTTTTCAAATCCTTTATTCAATTATCTATGAATGATTGTGCATTTACATTCAGGAGTTGAATGAAACCCTAGATGCATGATCCCTAGGTACCTTTTGTCCCTACTAGTAAGATAGGTCGATAGCTACTAAGCTATAGGACCGTTACAAGTCGGGTGATGACCTCACTCGCGAGAATAGGTTCCTAGATAGGAATCATAATATATCCTAAATGGATTGCTCACGTGGTAAGAGCATGGAATCTGGGCTCCGGTCCAGTGGTTATGTGGGTTAAGTCTTTGAACGTACCAAGCACATGTCGGGTATGGGACTCGGTAAGCCTAGTACCTTAATGAGGCGGCGAGGGATCCTACCGTTACTACTCTTGGGATTCGCTCTCACGGCTCGCCACCGTGGTGTATGGTGACTCCGGTATCTCACGGGGTATGCGGATAGCCCGCACCAAAGACCGTAAGATTCGATCCCGACCCGAGGATTTATGGGGACGGCTCGGGAAAGTTGTCCTTGCGGGGGCGCCCTACCGTGTGTTTGGGTCTACCTTGCAAGGTTTAAATCAATCGATTGTCGGCCTCTCACCGTTATCCGAGACTACTTACTCCACTAGTCATGAGATCCCTAATGATGGAAGTTGATGAAGATGATGCTTGATTAATTGAATTGTACAACTTTGTTTGTACTAGTTGGCTAATGTAGTAAAGATTAAACCTACTAGAACTTGTGCTAAAATCTTGAAAGTAAGGACCTACTCTTTGTTACTTTTAGCAAGAGCAACCTAGTAGCCAAAAAGCCTTTCATGGTCTAGATTTGTTGAAGTAGATATCACCGACGGGTAAGACTTGCCGAGTATTAGTATACTCAGCCTTGCTATAATGTGTTGATCCAGGTAATGCCTTCAGTGATGTGTGGCCCGGAGAGATCCCGCCCGGCCGGGAGCCGGAGGACGACTACCGAAAGCATCATGGATGGCCTCCCGTGGTGTCTTCGCTTCCGTTAGTTTATTTCCGCCGCTTTTCGAAAACTCGAACTATTCCATCGTGACAAAAACTATGGTTTCTAATAAATAAACCCCTCGGGGGTAAGAATTTGGATTTTAATGTTGTTGTATCTCCGGACTAGCGTTCGAGTGAGTTTTAATGCATATATTCGATCCTTGTGCTCTTCAAGTGATTTACGGGCGTTAACCCGGCAACTTACGACAGGATGGTACTTTATTATTGCTTAATGACCAAAGTGGATCGGTCTTAGGCGATAGTACGGTATTTTCCGGGCGGGTTGTCACGATTGGCATCGTAGCTTATATGCACCGGGAGATTAATTAATAAACTTAATCAATGGTTTTTGAATAAAATATGCCAAGATTGTCCGATTTTCCAAAATACGTTGGTCCGCTAAGGATAAACTAGACCGAGAGGCCCTAGAGGGAATTTTGGGTTCTTTCGGGTGGCTTAAATAACCTATGGTTTATTTTGCTAACTCCCAAAGACATTATTTTATGTCGACTTACCTTCTTGCACAACCATACTAGTTCATCACGTTTTGCCATACGTGGTGGTACCACGAGGGAAGTCCCGTGAGAGACTAGTGGGACCTATTCCAATGGGTGTCACGTCGCGTCCGAGTCTCGTCACGTTTTGCCATACGTGGTGGTACCACAAGGAAGTCCCGTGAGGGACTAGTGGGACCTATTCCAATGGGTGTCATGTCGCGTCTGAGTCTCGTCACGTTTTGCCATACGTGATGGTACCACAGAAAGTCCGTGAGGGATGAGTGAGGCCTATTCCAATGGGCACTCACGTCGCGTCGAAGTCTTAAATAGGACGCCGTCCATGCGCGGCTTAACTCATGGATGTCGTTTCTATAGTGAACGGTAATGTATGTGGACGCTTTCGTGACGTGCTGGCACGGAAGGTTCGTTTTCTGCAGGTATATAACAGCGCTTCGTTAGTTGTTAAGCAAGTACCGTATAGCTCTCGACTAGATATTATAGGGAGAGACGATTAAAAGCCTTGCCACCGGCACTAACTTCGATTTTTGGCCTGGTTGCCATGTGAGGTCGAATAGGACGTCTTGCATGCATATTAAAAATCGAAACAACTAAAATGGACCCAAAAATCGAATTTCCATATGTTCTCTAAGGAAGTTTATGCTAGTGTGTGCTTTTTATAAACTAAAGTACCTTTCATACCTAGCCGTCATGCTGCCGAAATTTGAAAAGTTGTTTACCTTGTGCTAGGTCTAATTAAACCAAACTGCTAAAAACGAATGCTCCTTAACTAGCTATCTTGTAATAGCAAGTCTCAATCCTAGTTCTTTTTGGGTTGGTTACACTTTCCTAGGCACATCCAGGTTCAAGACTCTTCATCTTGTTTCCTTGATCGATGCTCAACCTTAAAAGTTTAATTAAGAGTATTGAAGGATTAATCTAAAACTTGGGAAATTTTGAGGTTTCTGGATTTTTGGTTATGAATTTTTATTCACAGCTGCCAGAACTTCACCATTGGACATGCCGTTCTCTTTGAGATCTGACATGGGTTACATTTGTGTACAGATGGATTTCCCCGTGTTCCACCAGTTCGACGCTAACGGTACGATCCGTACCAACGGGTTGCACTGGGAGGGTTTTCCGCACCTTGCGTGGGAAGCACTCGGTGCCGCAGCTACCTCACCCCCGCCGACTTACGAGGTGAAGGAGTTTGAGCGCTATGGCGTTCCCCGCCGCAGAGTGATCATTGCGTTCGCCATACCCGGACTACGCCGACCGGTTTGACTTGAGCTTTATCTACTCGGGGATTTATCACTCACGAGTCCGTTGAGTCGGCCCGCCCTCGAGTGTTGACGGACTTCGTGACCACAACCCCACCGTGGTAGCTCTCTCGCCGTTTGGACCGTTTCCCCGCCGTGAGTCCTCACGACCCAAAGCATGGTTGGACCGTATGGACCACCTACGGGAGCTACCGACCCTAGCGCAGCCATTGGATGTTACTCGGACGCTAGCCCGTTGTCCGAATGTGGTCTTCACACTTCGGGGGGGCGCGCTATAGCACCGCAACGATTATTGGGCAGCGCTTGGAGGCATCTAGGCGCGATTGGGCGCAGCTTTCGGCGAAGACACCGGCGGCCTGAACTTCACTCTTACTCGGGTGCAGCGAGAGAATGACAAGCCGCGTGCTAGGAGGTTTCGGTTAGAGCTTGAGAGAGGTGATCGCTTACGAGAGGATCGTAGATCCGGAGGAGGAGAACCATGCACTAGAGGAGGATGCCGATGCGCACAAGATTGAGAGGCCGACGCCACCGCAGAACATTGCCGATATGCAGCAAGGACAGTGCGGGAGGCCGAGGTACGGGTGGCAGCCTTGCGGCTATAGTGGCCTTGACGCCCGCCGCCCCCGCATGTGCACACTCGGAGGAGCAAAGCGGGCCTTGTCCGGTCCGGATCGACGAGCCAGGCAGACCACCGCTACCGACTCCCCCAGCTTCGCCTACGTACAGTGGTGCTTCAGTGGGCAACTAGGTTGCCGACAGCAGGGATAAGAAGGATGTCGATCCAATCGAGTTGTCTTTGAGATGTTTAGAGTAATTGGCTTGACAGCACGTCTTCGTGCCAAGTAACTGCTTGTATCATGTCATGTCTTGTTTCAAATTCGAGTTGTAATGTCCCTGAACCTTGTTCTATCGGGATGTAATAAAGAATGCTTAAGCATGTATGCTTTAAGTAAATTTCGTTTGTCATTTAATTTGAAACCTTCTTGCGTATGAATACCAGATCCTTGGATAAACCGTTGCAAATGACCACGCTTGTCAATTTTGCATTCTCACCTAAAAACGTTGGTAAACCAAAGCATTTCTAGAGGCATCACTCATTGCCAGCGAATAAGTGCTCATTCGTATACCACCTTCGTTGGTATCCGACATGACAATGATCGTTCGAGGGTATTTATGAACCGTGCAATTGAGTAATCGCAGTCCTAACCATGTTGAGAAGAACGATTCTATGAATCTTGGTGGCTATAGAATATTGTTGATTGTTGCTGTCCTCATTGTTTAAGTACTAATGAGATGTGATTATGCATGATCGTGCTTGTCATCATTTGGAGTAAGATTTTGGTTATCTCACTAATAAAGCTCACTTTTCAGATGGTGGGAACCACGCGCAGCTCTCCCAACGGTTTCGGAGCAAGTGGTAGTGGTGACTTGCCACCACCCCCGCCCATGACACCGACGGAGGCCTTCATGGCCACCCAAACAGAGGTGCTGCGCCAGATCCTGCAGACGCAGCAGCAGATCGCCCAGCAGATGAACCGAGGGCCGCCACACGGGGCCAACCACGAGGGGCCTAACCAGGTCACTACGTATGCCCAGTTCATCGCTATGAAGCCGCCAACCTTCGCTAAAGCGAAGACCCCCGGAAGGCGAGGCTTGGGTCAAGGCCATAGAGGCAAAATTCTCTCGCCATTGTGTTGCCTTGCTCCGAGGAGAACAAAGCGAACTTCGCAGCCGCCGCAACCGCGAGGGGGAAGCTTTGATGTGGTGGGACCACTTCAAGTCAATGCGGCGAGGGCACGCCGTGACTTGGGATGAGTTCAAGCGGGCTTTCAAGAGCCACCACATTCCCAAGGGACCGATGGATAGGAAGATGAGGGAGCCGTTGGCCCTCCGTCAAGGATCCGACTCGGTGTATCGCTATGCTCGAAGTTTAATAGCTTGTGCCGTATGGTGGGCATCATGTTGATACCGATGCCAAGAAGATGGAGAGGTTTCCGACGAGCTTGATGGCAAGCCGTATGAGCGTCCGAATCGCTCGAGCCCGCAAACTTCCATGAGCTAGTGAACAAGGCTATCTCCCAAGAGGATGCTATGAAGAAAGCCCACGGGGACAATAAGAGGATGTCCGGTTTCACCCCGTGCGGCGGAACAGAAAGAAGTTTCGCTTTGTGAAGAAGGAAGCTCCAGGCCCATCCTAGCAATCTTCAACTGGACGCTGGACGATGAAGCCACCTCAGAGCAAGCCCACAGGGAACTTCCAGTTCCGCAGTGCCCAGCAGCAGGCTCCAAAGCCTAATGCCCCTCCTCGCGATGTTGGAGATCGTCGTTGCTACAACTGTGGCCAGCCAGGGCACTACATTAGTGAGTGTCCCAAGCCCGAGCGCATCAAGCCCAACCCGCGAGAATCGTGGTACGAGAAGCAAGCCTACCACTCCGCCAAGAAGCCTATGGTGCAAGTGCGTCGAGGCAAGCCGAACTTCATTACCATGAATGACATCCCGGCGGGGAGCTTCGGTACTCACGGGTACTTTCTCTATCAATGACACTCCTATTAAGGTTTTATTTGATTCGGGAGCCACCCATAGTTTCATAAATGAGAGCCTACTAGACAAATTAGGTCTAAGAGGAGTACAAACCAAATCGCTTATAAAATTACCACACCAGGTGGAAACATCACATCTCAATTAGTGACTTTTGAAGTTTCTCTAAGACTAGGAAGTAGGGTTATTCGATCTAATCTTATAACCATCAAATTGGGAAGCATGGATGTTATCTTGGGTATGGAATGGATGGATCAACATAAGGTGATTCTAGATATATCGGATAGGGTCGTAGAGATTAATTCTCCTACGGTCGGGCACACTACCTTGTACCTACCTTTCGGGGACGGTCCCGACTCTTGTGCCTATGTGACCATTATCTCCTCTCTTGATGAAATTCCAGTAGTGTGCGAGTACCCGGACGTCTTTCCTGACGAGTTGCCTGGTATGCCACCAGACAGAGATGTCGAATTTGTGATCGAACTCCAGCCTGGTACCGCACCCATTTCCAAGAGACCCTATCGCATGCCACCCAAAGAGTTAGCCGAGCTAAAAGCCCAACTCCAAGAATTGTTAGATAAGGGTTATATTCGCCCGAGCTCTTCTCCTTGGGGTTGCCCTGCTCTCTTTGTCAAGAAGAAAGATGGTAGCTTGAGAATGTGCGTAGATTATCGACCACTCAATGCAGTCACCATAAAAAAAATACCCGATTCCCCGAATTGATGTTCTTTTTGATCAATTGGCTGGTGCCAAAGTCTTCTCTAAGATCGACCTTCATTCTGGCTACCACCAAATCAAGATTCGACCTTGCGATATTCCTAAAACCGCTTTTTCCACTCGTTATGGTCTTTACGAGTTCTTGGTCATGTCTTTCGGACTCACTAATGCTCCCGCCTACTTCATGTACCTCATGAACTCCGTGTTCATGATGGAGCTCGATAAATTTGTCGTGGTCTTTATTGATGATATTCTCATCTATTCTAAGAGCGAGAACGATCACGCCAAACATCTCCGAGTTGTCCTTTAGCATTTGCGAGATCATAAGCTTTATGCTAAGTTCTCCAAATGCAAATTCTGGTTGAAAAGTGTGAAATTCTTAGGGCACACCATTTCCCACGATGGTATCTCCGTAGATCCTAGCAAAGTTCAAGAGGTGATTGATTGGAAACCACCCAAGTCCGTGCATCAAATCCGCAGTTTACTAGGATTGGCGGGATACTACTGTCGATTCATTCCTGACTTTTCCAGAATCGCATAACCCATGACCGAGTTACTCAAGAAAGGAGTGAAATTCGTGTGGAGCGAAGCATGTGAGAAAGCTTTCAACACCCTAAGGCAACATCTAACTTCAGCCCGGTGCTAGCTCAACCCGATAATTCCAAACCGTTTGAAGTCTTCTTGACGCATCAGGCACGGGTCTCGGCTGTGTCCTTATGCAAGAAGGCCGAGTCATTGCCTATGCTTCACGAGCCCTCCGACCCCATGAGCTCAATTATCCTACCCATGATCTTGAGTTAGCTGCTGTTGTCCATGCC
This sequence comes from Cenchrus americanus, assembly GCA_947561735.1. Lineage (NCBI taxonomy): Eukaryota > Viridiplantae > Streptophyta > Magnoliopsida > Poales > Poaceae > Cenchrus > Cenchrus americanus. The sequence goes on from OX387240.1 coordinate 110,430,874, forward strand.
CTCAAGATATGGAGGCATTATCTGATGGGTAATCATTGCAATATCTTCACCGATCACAAGAGCCTCAAATACATCTTCACCAAGTCAGAATTGAATATGAGACAGAGAAGATGGCTTGAGTTGATCAAAGATTATGATCTAGAAGTGCACTACCACCCCAGCAAGGCAAATGTTGTGCGGATGCTCTTAGCCGCAAAGATCATTGCAACCACCTAAAGTTGGAGCCAGTCAGTGAACCATTGTGTGAGGAAATGAGGAGGCTCAACTTAGAAGTGGTACCGCAGGGAATCCTTTATGCCTTGACGGCAGAGTCAAATCTTTGTGACAGAATTGTCACCGCCTGCCGCGATGATGCGGATATTCAAACCATCCGGCGTAAACTAGCGAGAAGGAGACCCCAAGTATACTTGTTTCCGGAAGGATCACCAAGATGTGGTCCGGTTTGGGAAACGTCTAGTGGTTCCCGTTGACCCGTAAATTAAGAAAATCATTCTAGATGAAGCTCACGAGTCCAAATTCTTTATTCATCCCGTAGTACCAAGATGTACCAAGATCTGAAACAGAACTTTTGGTGGTCCAATATGAAGGTGGATGTAGCCAAGTATGTAGCCGAGTGGGATACTTGCCACCGGATGAAAGCAAGTCATTTGAAATCGGCAGGAGTACTCCAACCCCTGTCGATACCTATGTGGAAGTGGGACGATATTAGTATGGATTTCATTGTGGGTTTACCCCTAACAGCTAGAAAGAAGGACTCTATTTGGGTAATTGTGGATAGACTCACCAAGACCGCTCACTTCATTGCGGGCACACCACTTACTCCGTACAACAATATGCGAGTTGTACGTGGACCACATAGTTCGTCCGCATGGAATCCCAAAGACTATAATCTCCGATAGAAAGACTCGCTTGTAGCTCGTTTTTGGGAACAGCTTGCATGAGTGTTTGGGAACTCACTCGATCCGCGGTTCCGGTTATCATCCACGGACCGATGGTCGGACGGAGAGGATAAATCAGATTTTGGAGGACATGTTGAGAGCAAGCATCTTGCACTTTGACAAGAGTTGGGACAAGTGTTTGTCCTTGGCGAGTTCTCTTACAATAAGAGCTATCAAGCCGCCTTGAAAATGGCACCGTTCGATGCTCTATATGGACGTAGATGCCGCACTCCACCGAATTGGTCGAGGCCCGGAGAGAGAACACTCTTTGGGCCGGAATTAGTTAAAGAGGCCGAAGAAAGGGTACAAGTGATAAGTGAGAATTTGAAGATGGCACAGATGAGGCAAAAGAGTTACCATGACAAAGGAACCGCACCTCGACACTTTGAAGTGGGAGATTATGTATATTTGAAGGTATCCCCCACCAAAGGTGTGCAAAGGTTCGGAGTCAAGGGAAAGTTAGCCCCGCGCTACATTGGACCATATGAAGTTATAGAAGTATGTGGACCCGTGGCTTACCGTATCCAATTGCCAGAACGGTTTTCCGCAGTTCACAATGTGTTCCATGTAACTCAATTGAAGAAGGGAATGCCTGTGCCGGAGAATGAAATCATCACGGAAGCTAATGCTTGGATTGAGCCGGATTTCTCGCTCGTCGAGCATCCATTGAAAGTACTAGACCAAAAAGAGCGAAAGACCCGAAGGCAGACCGTGCGAATGTACAAGATCCAATGGAGCCATCACACGGAGGAAGAAGCAACATGGGAGACGGAGGACTATCTTAATACTAAGTATCCGGGCTTCCTACAGTCTCGAAACCGTGAGTCTTTCTCCCCAGCTCTTCGTTATCAAATCAAATCTCGGGACGAGATTCCGTTTAAGGGGGGTAGGTCAGACGCCCCGGGTTTTTAATTAACCTTAATAGCGGGCCCAATGGTCAACCGTGGTCAAACCATAGTCAACCTGGGCCCTCACCTCGAAAAACTCACTAACCCACCCTAGAGACCCAAATTTACTAGTAAACACACTTGTGGGGCCAACCCATGGTCAAAGGTTGGGTCAAACCCATTGCCAACCCGGTGTCCACGGTGCCTGCCGGAACTTTTGCCGCGTTCTCCAAAATTCACCTAAACACTTAAAATTCTACCTTTATGAAAGTTGTAGATCTTGATGAGGGACACAACTTTCATGTAGATTGGAATTTCAAATTTTGAGAGGAAAAACTTGAAAAATCCCTTGCAAGCCGGGATTCACTGTTTGCCAAACCCTGCTGACATTCAAAGTTGGCATTCAAATAACTTTTGATCTGGGCAGAAAACCCTATATGACTTTTGTAGAAATTGTTGTTGGTAGCTAGATCTACAACTTTGGTATTCATCACTTGGTGCAGTTCTATTCAATTTTTTGGAGAAAAATCGGTTGGAATAGGGCACCAAAGAACACAATTGAGCACGGAGCGCCGCCACGCGCGACGTCGTGCGCACCCGAGTGCCGCCGTCGCCGCCCGGCGCCGGCCTTTCCCCGGCGTCCACGCCCGCGCCGCTCGAGGCCACACCGGCCGAGGCATGCTCCATCCCGAGGCGCCGCGCCCCCGGCGCGCCCCGTCCCGAGGCGCCCGGCGTCGGCGCCGCCGTACGCGCGCGCACGCCGCGGACCGGCGGTCCGTTGGCCGTGCCGCCGCCGTACGCGCGAGCCCCGAGCCGCCGTAGCACGGCGGGTATCTCCCCCGGCACCCCTACGTCACCCGGTCACGCGGAGCAACATATATAATCCCTCCCGTGCCCCCCTCCGCGCGCCACCCGAACCACCCGCCGCCATGGCCGCCGCCGCTCGGTGCTAGCTTCTCCCGCCCGTGCTCGTCGCCGGCCAGCTGCTCTAGTAGCTTCCTTAGGTTCTCGGTGAAGCTCCGGTGCTCGCTTGTTTGCCCACATTTCGCCTTCCCGCCGCCTTTTCCCGAGCCGCCGCGGTCACCGCCGCGGTCACCGCCGCCGGCCACCGCCAAACCTCGCCGCCGGTCAACCCACCGCCTCCCCTCGGTTCCTCGCCACCCCTAGGTGAGCTAATGGTCCCCCACGGCCGCTTGCCGGCCGGGATCGCCGCCGGCTCGCCGGATTGGCCGGACCCGCGCCGCACCCCCTCGGCGGGGACCCAATTGCTTCGATCCGAATCTTGTTAGGGTGTTTAGGGTAAACTTGCGAGGAGCTCGTTTGTGATGAACCCTATCTAGTTTTTCTTGCGGTTTAGTCCACCGTCTTGTAAAATGCCTAGAAATTCATAAAAAATCAGAAAAATCCCAAACCAATTTTGTAGGGTTCGGGATGATAAATCCCACCACTTTTGTTATTTGCACATGGCTGGATTCTAAATAGTTTTAGCATGAAAAATACAAATGTGTTAAAACTAGATCTGTCATAACTTGAAATCCATAACTCCTCTGTATCTCAATTTTGGATATGTTGTGTGTTAGGTTATGGCTAGTTTCTATGCCAAAAATTGCACAAAGTTATGCAGTAGATCTTGCTAAATAAATTCTTTTCCATTCTTGCGAGGAACCGCCTAAATGATTTTTCCTGTTAAATATATTTATGTTCTTGAGCTCAACTTGTGCACATTGTCTTGTAATGCCAAAATGAACATCTTGTGAATTAATCATGATTTTTGGATTAACATAAATAGTTATTTTTTATTTATGAATGTTTTCCTTTGTAAATTAATAAACCAAGTTCGGTGAAGTTCCTAGATATATATCTTGGTTCTTTAGGCTTGTTTAGGACCGGAGGGCATACCTAAGAAAGTTTGAATCAATTTGATGTTTATTTATTTTTGTATGCATTTAAATTGAATCACTAGCTAGCCTTTGTTATTTTCAATAATATTTACTTTCCTAGCATCCAACACTTGCATGTGGGTCCAATGGACCAGGATAGGTGCTAATTTGGTTAAGAAACATTTCCTTAATTTTTGGTAATTTAATTGCTTAATAAAAAGCTTAAGCCCTTTTAATATTAAGGAGAAAGTAAATAAATAAAAGCCCCTATTTAATTCTTTTTCCTTTTGAAAGTATTATTTAACATAATTAAAAGATAATTAATTTTCATTGCTGAGGAGAAAGTAATTCATGGATAAAAATATTATTTATACCTTTGCTTATGAAAGGAAAAGGAATTAAAGCCTTCACATGAAATGACAAGTATATTAAAAACCCTTACTCAAATGTGCAATAAAAGGATAACCCATGTACAGCCAATAACCTTCCTAAAAGAGAAACATTATCTAGATGCTTGTTAAGGTGAATATTACCAACCAAGAGTTGGATAAGACAACCTACTATCACATCATCCGAACGTGCATTGCATTCCGTGTAGATCTTCCGGACGGAGATTACTCCCTTGTCCCGAAACCGAGGAAGGAGGAACGGAAGGTTCACCGCAAAGACGTGGAAGTACTCGACACCGAGGGTGCCCGAGGGCTAACCTAGCCGACAAAGGCAAGCTCGGTGCATCTAACCTAGTTTTAAAATTCTTTATTCAATTATCTATGAATGATTGTGCATTTACGTTCGGGAGTTGAATGAAACCCTAGATGCATGATCCCTAGGTACCTTTTTAAGGACCATGTGTGGTTCGAGGACCGGTGGATGGTCGCTTCCTTGTGTGATGAGTGATTGACAATGTTGTGTGGACTGATTCTTGGCTAAGTATTGCGGGTGCGGGTTGTGGCTTGACCGGTGTTGGTGCGGGGTGAAGAACTAGCGCGAAAGGTCGTCGCGGGTGAGGCCTCCGGTGTGGACAAGACAAGTAGGCTTCGTTCAAGGGACCCGGTGGCCGGCGGGGTCAAGTGCGGGCCTCATGGTGGCATGAACAAGCAAGATGAAGTCGTGGACGGTTTCTTGGTTGAGCCTCAAAACCAAGGTTGAGCCGGGACTACGTGGGAGCCGAGTAATGAGTGGAGATTGGCGGAGGCTACACCGAGTTCGCGGGGTTTCCGGTGGTTCACCGGAAAACCACTCGGGTTCTTTGGTTGAGCCTCAAAACCAAGGTCGAGCCGGGACTACGTGGGAGCCGAGTCATGAGTGGAGAATGGCGGAGGCTACACCGAGTTCGCGGGGTTTCCGGTGGTTCACCGTAAAACCACCGGGTTCCTTGGTTGATCCACAAAGCCAAGACCGAAGAACCGAAGATGGTCTTGCAGACGCCGCTGGACCGGCCCGACCGGTGGGTCCGGCCGGTCGGACCGGTGGGGACCGGTCGGCCGGTGAGGAGCACCCCGGCCGACCGGTGTGCGACGACGCAGTCCGGAGACTTCGAAGCGGAGGACACGCGTCGGGATCGCATGGCTTGCGTCGAGGCTACGCAGGGTGTGGTCGCTGGCCATCCGTCCGACGGTGAAGACATGAAGACTTCCAAATCCGCCCTTGAGGGGCTTGTATCCCTAGTTAGTAGAGAAGGGCGTTTTAGACATTCGGTTGCCTCCATATAACCCAAGAGGTGAGAGGATGGCAGCCAACTCTTGGAACCCTAGCTCATTAGTTTTCCTATTTTCCACCTATTTTCCTTAGGTTTTCCTTAGGACTAGCAAGAGAGCTTCACGGAGAGATCTTGTTGAGAGGGATGGATGATCGGGCGGCTTGCTAGACCTTGTATGAACCTTTGTTTCATGTATAGATGATTCGGCGTGGTTCCTCAAGGTTTGGATGTGTTTTCCCGGTTGTTCTTGGTGGTGATTTTCGGAGCCCTCTCTCGGTGATTTCTTTGGGTTGTTTTCGGGGCTTTTCTCTTGGGGATTTGATAGGGGAAATTTGTGGGAACCCTTTGTGGTTCTTTGGGCTGTGATTCCCCTCCCAAATCCGTGAGTAAAAGTGCTCGATTTTGGGGTTTCTTGAGTTCTTGGGTTGGAAGTGCTTTCGGCGGGATTTCCTCAATTCCTCCTTTTTGGACAATATTTGGTGGGATTAAACTTGGCTATGGACTCCTCATGAGGTGTTCCCGATATCCCCATAGTCTTGTTCAAGTCCGTGGAGTGATTCGGGAGATCGAGATTTGGATTTGGGGGAGTTGACCGCGGGTGCTTGTTCATCCCGAGTCGCCGAGCTACACCGGTCGACCGGTGCTCTTGGCCGGTCGACCGGTGCGAGCCCTTGTGGGATTTTGCTCGGGTGAACGTCTTGGTTTGTTTGTTGTTGTCTCGTGTTGCTGTTGTTTCGAGTTTGGATCTGTTTGGTGGTCGGTTGGCCTGTTTGGTGCCTTGGGGGCTTTCAGGCTGCTATCGGTCTGACCGGTGTGTCTCACCGGTCTGACCGGTGTGCACCACTTAGTGGAAGTTGCTCAGTTTCACCAGCAGGGACCGGTCTGACCGGTGGTGCTCACCGGCCTGACCGGTGTGGGTCTGTAGACTCGAGGTTTGGTTTTTCCGCTGCGTTTCTCGGGTCGGAAGGTTGTGTGTTGGTTCCTAGGTCCAGTGGCACTCCGGTGGCTACGTGGGCTTGACCAACCTTGGTAGTGAGTCGGAGACGTGTGTTGGAAGCCGCGTTCGTCTTGTTGGAGTTCTCATCTCCTTCGAGAAGATTTTTTTATCGGCTCCCATTCACTCCCCCCCCTCTCTGGTTCGCCGTATCGGTCCTTCAAGTGGTATCAGAGCCGGTTCAGGTCTTCGTTGACTCTAACCAGTCTAAGATTCAAGGATGGCGTACCAGGAACGGGGTTCGGGTCCTCCACACTTCAATGGCAAGCACTACCAGATGTGGAGCAAGCGGATGGGTGCTTTTCTCCGCGGAAAGGGTCAGATCCTTTGGGATGTCACGGTGGACACGGGATATGTCCGGCCGATGGACTTCCTCGCTCCGAGATCGAGGGACGGATTCGACGCCAACAATAATGCGGTCGACTACTTGTTTCGTGCTTTGTGTCGGCACCGAGTTCGATCGGATGCACACCGAGCACTTGGCTTGTAGGATTTGGGCGGTGTTGAAGGAGTCTCATGTTGGGAACGCCCGAGTGCGGGCACGGATGTATGCGACCTACCGGAGAGAGTACGAGAACTTCACTCATCTCCCCGATGAGTCCATCGATGCCTTGTTTCAGAGGTTCACGGTGGTGGTGAACAACATGAGGGCCAATGTGGACGTGCTCCCGTATGATGATCATGATAGAGCGGTCAAGCTCTTACACTCTTTGGATCGTACGATATGGGGCGGGAAGTTTGAGGCCATTGTCGAGTCGGAGAAGTATGACACTGCGACGGTGAACGAGCCGTTCTCGAAGCTCAAGTCGGGCCGAGGTGGATAGGGGCATGATCGCCAAGCTCGAGGGACCGACCGATTCCCATAGTCTTGCCCTCGTTGGTGGTTCCAAAGGAAAGGCTAACTCTAACCCATCCACCAGGATGTTCTCCTTTTCCTCTTTGATGTCTATGCCGGATGAGGAGTTTGATGACCTTGGAGAAGACGAGCCGGCGCCGTTGACGAGGCGGTTCGAGAGGCCGCACGAGAACCGCGTGAACATGAGGAGGAACACGAGGACTTGCTTCCGGTGCGGCAAGCGGGACACTTCGTCGCCGACCGCTCGAGAAGGCCGAGAACAAGGACGGCTAAAAGCACAAGCCGAGGATGGACGGCAAGTACCGTTCGAGGCGCGACCACAAGAGCAAGTACAAGAACAAGTACAAGGACGAGCGACGATCGGGGGAAGAAGGAGGGCCGAGGCAAGGCCCGAGCGATGGTTGGAACGAGCGACGTCGACTCCGGTTCCGCGTACTCCACCTCGAGCTCGAGCGGCGGTGAAGACGAGGGAGATCATCGCAAGAACAAGAAGTCATCCAAGAACCCGAGCGGGCCGAGCCGCTTCGCGAGAGATGGCTTCGCACCATGGCATTGAGCTCGGCAACAAGAAGAGCACACGGAGCGACTCGGACTGCGAGTCCGACGACGAGGTGCGTGATGAACTTCCCTTCTTGCGCCGGGAGAATGAGAGGCTTGGCTCTTTGCTAGATAACCGTGATGACATGCTTAGAGAGGCCAAGAAAATGAGGAAAGAGCTTAGGGCTTCACTCGAGGATGCTAGGACTAGAGTGGGCCGAGCTAGAGACACGGGTGCTTGATAGCAAGCTTGAGATTGATTCTCTTAAGGCTAGCCCCGTTGTTTTGGATGAGAATGATTGTCTTGATTGCTCCATATTCCTTGCGATCTTGCTTTGTTTAAGGAGAAGCATGCCTCCAAGTGTGAGGAACTAGATGTGCTTAGGGTTGAAGTGGGCCGAGCTCAAATCTAGACCTGCTTTGCTAGGTGCTTGCACTTCTTGCCCGTTTTGCATGCTAAGATTGATGAGATGCATGCTTACACTAGTTCACTCGAGGCTAAATTGAAGGAACCCATGCCTACATCTTGCTCTACCCGTGAAATGCATGCATTGAAAAATTTGGAGCTTGCACATTATGTTGATCGTTTGCGGGATGAGAATGATGACTTGAGGAAGTTGATGGGTTCGTTTTCCGGTCATGAGCCTCGGTTGAGGATGATGATCGAGGCCTTTAAGAGGCAAGATGGTGAGGGGCTTGGGGCAAACAAGGTTGGTGAGGGAAGTGGAGAGAATATCCCGGAGCCAGCAAAAACCCACCACAAAAATGATTTCCCTCCAAAACCTAACCATCTAAGGAACCGACTAGACACAACCCCTGCTCCACCCGTGTTTCCTACACCCACAAATGACCTACAAAAGCCTATCAAGTTTGTGAGCACTTCGGGGAAAGTGTTCTTTGGGAAGGAGAGTGAGAAGGCTAGTGGTGAGAAACCGGTGGAGGGATTGAGTGGAGAGAAACCAAGTGAGCGACCACATCCCAAGCCTAAGCCTATGAGGTTCCATTGTGGCTATTGTGGGAGAGATGGCCATAAGGAGGAATTTTGCTTCAAGAGGAAGCGTGAGGAGAGAATGGAGAAGGAGTGGGCTAATAAGGACAAGTACCACCCTTCCGATGGTGTGCTTGAGCCTCGTATGCGGATGCCCGGGGGCAAGGCGAGTGTGAGGACGAGTTCGTGCTTGGGGAGAGCGGAAGGGCTGCAGGTGGTGCTCGTTGCCCGGAGTCACACGGTCGGACCGGTGTGGGGCACCGGTCGGACCGGTGTGGGGCACCGGTCGGCCGGTGCGGGCTCGAATAGACAGCCGTTTGGGTTTCGAGCTCGTACGGGTGCGAGGGTTGTTTACGGTGGTCGTAGTTGTGGTGGTTGGGCCGGAAAGGGTGCGGGTGGTCGGTTGCTAGGCGTTCTCCTCCTCGTGCTCAATACGGGGATCGGAGGAGTCGTGGCTTTGAGTTGGAGAGGAAGGACGTTCCACGGGCTTTCTTGCGTGGATTTGGTCCTCCTCCGGGCGAGAGAGGGGTGGTTTCCTCGGGGGTGGTTACCGTGGTGGTGTTCGTGGAGGTAGCTTTGGTAGGAGAGATGCTTTGGTTGGTGCTAACCCCACTTTCGAGCAAATGGCTCGGCACCGGTTTTACTCTTTTGGTACTAACCCCGGTCTTTGAGTCGTTTGTTCGCTCACGTGCTCGTTTTTTGAATTTCGGGTGGGAGACTTGAAGAACATTTGGTTGATTGACTCCGGTTGCTCGAGGCATATGACCGGGAGAGGGGGTGGTTCTCAAGTCTCGTCCGTGGTGACGAAGAGGTACATCACCTTTGGGGACAATGGGCGTGGGCGTGTACTTCCGGAAGGTGAGATCAAAGTGAGTGACAAGATCACTGCGAGGCGTGTTGCTCTTGTTCAATCGGCCGGGGTACAATTTGCTTTTCGTGTCCCGGTTGTTGGATGAGGGCTTTGAGGTGTTGTTTCGGCCTGGTGGTTCTCGGATTGTGGACTCTCGAGGGGACCTTGTCCGTATGGTCGTTCCCGAGGGTCGGGTGTTTCGTGCTGATTTTTCTCGGTCTTCGGGTGTGGAGCGTTGCTTCTTGGGCCGGTTCTTCGAGTGAGTTGTGGAAATGGCATAGGAAGTTGGGTCACTTGAGCTTTGACCTTCGTCTCGCTTGAGTAAACTCAATTTGGTCCGAGGATTGCCACGGTTGAGGCTTGAGAAAGAGTTGGTTTGTGCGCCGTGCGGGCATGCCAAGATGGTAGCCTCTTCTCACCCGCCTCTCACCGATGTGATGAGCGAGCGTCCATGCGAGCCGCTCCATATGGACCTTGTTGGCCCGGCTCGTGTGCGATCTGCGGGTGGGAAGTGGTATGTCCTTGTTGTGGTGGACGACTATTCTCGGTATGCGTGGGTGTTTTTTCTTGAAGATAAGGGGGAGACGTTTGGTTTTGTTCGAGATCTAGTCTTGCGGGTTGAGGAACGAGAGGCACGGAGATGCCATACGAGCTATCCACAGTGATAATGGCTCGGAATTTAGAAACTCTCGTTTTGAAACCTTTTGCCATGACTTGGGTCTTGAGCACCAGTTTTCGAGTCCGTATACGCCTCCCCAGAATGGTGTTGTGGAAAGGAAGAACGGGACCTTGTGCGAGATGGCTCGGACAATGCTTGATGAGCATAGGACTCCGAGGAGGTATTGGGCTAAGGCGGTGAATACCGCGTGCTATGTGTCGAACGAGGATATACCTCGAGTGCACAAGAAGAAGACTTGCTATGAGTTGATGCATGGTCGCACACCCAAGGTGAGTCACTTGCATGTCTTTGGTTGCAAGTTTTTCATTCGAAGAAAGAAAGGAAGTTGGATAAGTTTGAGGCTAGGTCTGTCGATGGCATTTTCTTTGGTTATGCATCTCATTCTAGAGCATATCGTGTGCTCAATCTTGAAACTAACCAAATCGTGGAGACTTGCGAGGTAACCTTCGACGAGACGAGCCACGTAGTCGGCTTGTCTTTGAGTGTGCGGTGATGATGAGCTTGGCGAGGAGATCTTTCGGGGAAGAGGAGCATGAACATGGTGATGATGAAGATGGCGGTGTGGTGCCCCCGGCTGAACATGTACCCACTACTTCGACTACGGTGATGGATGGACCCTCTGCTACACCTACGACGACAAATCAAGAATGAGGAGAAGCGATGTTGAGGGGGGAGGTAGCTTCGAGGCGAGAACCTCCCCGGTGAGTTCAAGTGGATCACCCGGCTTCGAGGATCATCGGCGACATGAATGAACGCACTACACGGTCGAGGGTTCGAAACAATTCCCATTTCGCTCATGCTGCATTTGTTGCTTCTTTCGAGCCCAAAGACATTGGACACGCACTATCCGATCACAATTGGGTTAACTCGATGCATGAGGAGTTGGAGAACTTTGAAAGGAATCGAGTGTGGGAGTTGGTTGACCCTCCCCCATGGTGTAAGCCGATTGGTACAAAGTGGGTGTGGAAAAACAAAGAGGGAGAGAAGGGTGAGGTTGTGAGGAACAAGTCGAAACTTGTTGCTCAAGGGTTCGATCGAGAAGGAGGGGATCGACTACGAGGAGACCTTTGCTCCCGTAGCCCGTTTGGAGGCGATTAGGATCCTTCTAGCCTTTTCCGTGGCTAAAGGGTTCAAGTTGCACCAAATGGATGTGAAGAGTGCTTTTACGAATGGTGTCTTGGAGGAAGAAGTGTATGTGAGACGACCTCCGTGGTTTGAGAGTGAGAAGTACCCCCACCGGGTGTACAAGTTGAGGAAGGCGGCGTATGGGTTGAAGCGGGCGCCTAGAGCTTGGTATGGCAAGTTGAGGGTGTTCTTGTTTGAGAGAGGTTTTGAGATGGGGAAGGTCGATCGGACCTTGTTTTTGTTGAGGCGGGGGCGGAGATATCCCGATTGTGCGGGTGTACGTGGATGATATTGTCTTTGGTGGCTCGTCTAACTCTCTTGTTGCAAGGTTTGCGAGATGATATGAGCGGGGAGTTTGAGATGAGCATGATGGGTGAGTTGCGGTTCTTCCTCGGGCTACAAATCAAGCAATCAAAGGAAGGAACATTTGTGCACCGGGCTAAGTACACCAAGGACATTGTGAGGAAGTTCAAGATGGAGGACTCCAAGGCTATGACGACGCCGATGAGTACGACTACGGCTCTTGATGCGGACGAGGAAGGTGAACACGTGGACCGGAAGGAGTGCGGAGCATGATCGGGTCACTCCTCTACTTGACGGCGACGAGGCTGGACATACAGTTCTCGGTGTGTCTGTGCGCTCGGTTTCAAGTGTCTCCGAGCACTTCGCATCGGCAAGCGGTGAAGCGAATTTTCAGGTACTTGCGTCACACTCCCGACTTCGGCCTTTGGTACTCAGTGTCCTCTTCTTTGGCACTTCATGGTTTTTCAGACGCGGATTTTGCCGGGTGTCGGTTGGATAGGAAGTCCACTTCTGGGACTTGCCAGTTTTTGGGTTCTTCTTTGGTGTCTTGGTCTTCCCGCAAGCAGTCGAGTGTTGCTCAATCCACGACCGAGGCCGAGTATGTTGCGCTGCTAGTTGTTGCTCTCAGCTCCTTTGGATCACCTACACCATGAGTGACTTTGGTGAGGAGTATACCCATGTCCCACTTCAATGTGATAGCACCGGTGCCATAAGCGTTGCAAAGAACCCGGTGCTCCATTCCAAAACCAAGCACATAGAAGTGAGGTATCATTTTTCGAGAGATAACGTAGAGAAGGGGAAGATAGCTTTGATCCATGTACCCACACATGACCAACTAGCCGATATTTTCACCAAACCCCTAGATCAAGCAACTTTCACTCGTTTGCGGGGGGAACTTGGTGTGTGTTTGATTTCTGAGTTGGGTGTGTGGGAGCTCTCTTTTGCGGTGGTGTCGAGCCCGTTTTGCCTCCCCTCGAGGAGCGGTGGTAGCATATGTATAGACTTTCTTTGTGCATTTCTTGCATTTGGCATGGCATATGTAACATGATGTATAGGCATCCTTGTATCTTAGATTGCATGCATTTTGTATCATATGCATCGGTTAGGAAAAGCTTCTCTCATATACATTGTTCACCATGGAATGAGATATATGTCTTTGTGAGCTTGTTTGGTATGATATGGTTAGTTTGGCTTAGCTCTTGATGATCTTGATGAATAATCCATGGTTGATAGCTATGTTTTTGAAAAAGGTCACATGTATGCTCTCTCATGTGTAAATGCCTTTACATGCTCTTGACATGTTTTTGTGGTCTTGCTATGCTTAATTTGTGGTTGGATAGCAAGTTTATTGATCATATGGGGCCAAAGGCTCATTTGCCATCATGAACGTTTAGCCCTCTTGATTTATCTTGTGGAGGAGCATAAGTTCCTTTTTGTCGCAAAGACATTTCATGTACCATTTACCAATCTGAAAATGAAATGAAAAATGCTTGGAAAATATGCTCCCATGTCATATGTGCTGAATTTAATTTGTTTTGGGTGCTAAACCGTTGCATGATGCCTACCAATTGAGGACCATGTGTGGTTCGAGGACCGGTGGATGGTCGCTTCCTTGTGTGATGAGTGATTGACAACGTTGTGTGGACCGATTCTTGGCTAAGTATTGCGAGGTGCGGGTTGCGGCTTGACTCGTGTTGGTGCGGGTGAAGAACAAGCGGGAAAGGTCATTTCCAGTGAGGCCTCCAGGTGTGGAGAAGACAAGTAGGCTTGTTTCGAGGGACCCGGGTCAAATGCGGGCTGCATGGTGGCGAGAACGGCAAGATGAAGTCATGGACGATTTCTTTGTTGAGCATCAAAACCAAGGTCGAGCCAGGACTACGTGGGAGCCGAGTAATGAGTGGTGATTGGCAGAGGCTACACTGAGTTCGCGGGGTTTCCGGTGGTTCACCAGAAAACCACTGGGTTCCTTGGTTTATCCACAAAGCCAAGACCGGAGAACCGAAGACGGAAGTGCGGCGGCACCGGACCGGTCCGACCGGTGAGGAGCACCGGTCGACCGGTGTGCGACGACGCAGTCCGGAGACTTCGAAGCGGAGGACACGCGTCGGGATCGCATGGCTTGCGTCGAGGCTACGCGAGGGTGCGGTCGCCGGGCATCCGTCCGATGGTGAAGACATCAAGAATTCCAAATTCTCCCTTGAGGGGCTTGTATCCCTAGTTAGTAGAGAAGGGCGTTTTAGACATTCGGTTGCCTCCATATAACCCAAGAGGTGAGAGGATGGCAGCCAACTCTTGGAACCCTAGCTCATTAGTTTTCCTATTTTCCACCTATTTTCCTTAGGTTTTCTCTAGGACTAGCAAGAGAGCTTCACGGAGAGATCTTGTAGAGAGGGATGGATGATCGAGCGGCTTGCTAGACCTTATACAAACCTTTGTTTCATGTATAGATGATTCAGCGTGGTTCCTCAAGGTTTGGATGTGTTTTCCCCGGTTGTTCTTGGTGGTGATTTTCGGAGCCCTCTCTCGGTGATTTCTTTGGGTTGTTTTCGGGGCCTTTCTCTTGGGGATTTGATGGGGGAAATTTGTGGGAACCCTTCGTGGTTCTTTGGGCTGTGATTCCCCTCCCAAATCCGTGAGTAAAGGTGCTCGATTTTGGGGTTTCTTGAGTTCTTGGGTTGGAAGTGCTCTCGGCGGGATTTCTTCGATTCCTCCTTTTTGGACGAGTTTTTGTGGGATTAAACTTGGCTATGGACTCCTCATGAGATGTTCTTGATATCCCCAAAGTCTTGTTCAAGTCCGTGGAGCGATTCGGGAGATCGATATTTGGATTTGGGGGAGTTGACCCGCGGGTCTTGTTCATCCCGAGCCGCCCGAGCTACACCGGTCGACCGGTGCTCTTGACCGGTCCGACCGGTGCGAGCCCTTGTGGGTTTTTGCTCGGGTGAACGTCTTGGTGTGTTCGTTGTTGTCCCGTGTTGCTTTGTCGTTTCGAGTTTGGGTCGGTTTGGTGGTCGGTTGGCTTTGTTTGGTGCCTTGGGGGCTTTCGGGTTGCCATCGGTCCGATCGATGTGTCTCACCGGTCCGACCGGTGTAGAGCCACTTAGTGAAAGTTGCTCGGTTTCACCGGCGAGGGACCGGTCCGACCGGTGGTGCTCACCGGTCGGCCGTGTCGGTCTGTCTCGTAGACTCGAGGTTTGGTTTTTCCGCCGCATTTCTCGGGTCGGAAGGTGGTGTGTTGGTTCCTAGGTCCGGTGGCACTCCGGTGGCTACGTGGGCTGGACCAACCTTGGTAGTGAGTCGGAGACGTGTGTTGGAAGCCGTGTTCATCTTGTTGGAGTTTCGATCTCCTTCGAGAAGAATTTTTATCGGCTCCCATTAACTCCCCCCCTCTGCGGTTCGCCGTATCGGTCCTTCAAGTGGTATCGAGCCGGTTCGGGTCTTTATTGACTCTAACCAGTCCATGATCCAAGGATGGCGTACCGGGGAACGGGGTTCGGGTCCTCCACACTTCGATGGCAAGAACTACCGGATGTGGAGCAAGCGGATGGGTGCTTTTCTCCGCGGAAAGGGTCGGATCCTTTGGGATGTCACGGTGGACACGAGGGCTATGTCCGGCCGGTTGATTTCCTCACTCCGGGATCGAGGGATAGCTTCGACGCCAACAATAAGGCGGTCGACTACTTGTTTCGTGCTTTGTGTCGGCCCGAGTTCGATCGGGTGCACACCGAGCACTTGGCTTGTAGGATTTGGGCGGTGTTGAATGAGGCTCATGTTGGGAACGCCCGAGTTCGGGGGCACGGATGTATGCGACCTACGGAGAGAGTACGAGAACTTCACTCATCTCCCCGGTGAGTCCATCGATGCCTTGTTTCAGAGGTTCACGGTGGTTGTGAACAACATGAGGGCCAATGTGGACGTGCTCCCATACGATGATCATGATAGAGCGGTCAAGCTCTTACACTCTTTGGATCGTACGATTTGGGGCGGAAAGTTCGAGGCCATTGTGGAGTCAGAGAAGTATGACACTCTGACGGTGAATGAGCTGTTCTCGAAGCTCAAGTCGGGCCGAGGTGGATAGGGGCATGACTTGCCAAGCTCGAGGGACCGACTGATTCCCATAGTCTTGCCCTCGTTGGTGGTTCCAAAGGAAAGTCTAACACTAACCCATCCACCGGGATGTTCTCTTTGTCCTCTTTGATGTCTATGCCGGATGAGGAGTTCGACGTGCTTGGAGAGGACGGCTGGCGCTCCCCGACGAGGGCGGTTCGAGAGGCCGCACGGGAACCCGGGTGAACATGAGGAGGAACACGATGACATGCTTCAAGTGCGGCAAGGCCCGGACACTATTTCGCCGAGTGTCCGAAGGTGAACAACCACGACAAGCACAAGTTCAAGGACAAGAGGAAGAAGTCCAAGAAGAAGGATCATGGACATTAGAAGAAGACACGGTCTCGAGAGAAGATGAAGAGATCAAGCGATATCGAGTCAGATTCCGAGGACACGTCTTCAAGCTCGAGTGATGAAGACGAAGAGGATGAGAAGAAGAGGAAGAAGGAGAAGAACCTTGGCAAGTGTCTCAATGGCCTTTGTGTGACGGGCCTAAGCCTCAAGGACGACACGCGGCATGGCTCGCGGTTCGAGCGACAAGAGAAGCCAGAAGGACGCCTCGGACTTGGATTCCGAGGATGAGGTATGTGATGAGCTCTCTTCTTTGCGCAAGGAGAACGAGGAGTTGGTTGACTTGCTTGATAATCGCGATCACATGCTTAGAGAGGCTAAGAAGCTTAGGAAGGAGCTTAGATCTTTGCTCGAGGATGCTAGGAATAGAGTGGCTGAGCTAGAAACACAGGTTCTTGATAGCAAGCTTGAAATTGATTCTCTTAAGGCTAGCCCTGTTGTTTCTGATGAGAATGATGGTGCTGATTGCTCTGCTTTCCTAGGCGACTTGACCGATCTTAGGGAGAAGTATGCCTCCAAGTGTGAGGAACTAAATGTGCTTAGGGTTGAGTTGGCTGAGCTACAATCTAGACCCACTTTGCTTGGTGCTTGCACTTCTTGCCCTGGTTTGCATGAGAAAATTGTTGAGCTTCGTTCTCGCGTTGTTTCACTAGAGGCTGATTTGAAAGTGCCTATTCCTACTTTTTGCTCTACATGTGAGTTGCATGCTATGAAGAATTTGGATCTTGCAAAATGTGTTGGTCGCTTGCAAGATGAGAATGATAAATTGCGTGAGGCGCTGAGTTGGTTGTCGAGTCAAGAACCTCAGCTTGGTATGATGATTGCTAGCTGTAAGCGCTTTGACGGTTGGGCTTTGGGATTGGATAAGCTTGGTGAGGGCAGTGGTGAGAGAGAAAGGAAATTTGGGAATGTTTCAGTTCCACCACAACCCACACCCAAAGACAAGTTTGCATGCAAGCCAAACCAACCAAGAGAAAAACCGAGTGAAAAGGCAAGTGAAACGCCTAGTGAGAAACCAAGTGAGAAGCCTTGTGAAGAGCCTCATCCCAAGCCTAAGCCCAGATCGATCCGTTTCCATTGTGAGTTTTGTGGAAAGGATGGTCACAAGAGAGCGTTTTGCTTCAAGAGGAAGCGTGAGGAGAGAATGGCGAAGGAGTGGGCTAACAAGGACAAGTACCACCCTTTCGATGGTGTACTTGAGCCTCGTGTGCGTTGCCCGGGGCCAAGGCGAGTGTGAGGTCGGTTCGGGCTTGGGGAGAGCGGAAGGGTTGTTGGAGGTCTTGCTACCCGAGCTACACGGTCGGCCGGTGTGGAGCACCGGTCAAACCGGTGCGAGCTTGGACGAGGCGGCGGTTTGGGTTTCGTGCTCGTACGAGGTGCGAGGGTTGTTTACGGGAGGTCGTGATTACGGTGGTTGGTACGGGAAAGTTTGTTGGAGGCCGGTTGCTAGGCATTCTCCCCCTCGAGCTCACTACGGGGATGGGAGGAGTCATGGCTTTGAGAAGGAGAGGAGGGGGTGGTCCACGGGCTTTCTTTCGTGGTTTTGGTCCTCCTCCGGGCGAGGAGATGTTTGGTTACCTCATGGTGGTTACCATGGTGGTGTTCGTGGAGGTAGCTTTGGTAGGAAAGATGGTTTGGTTTGTGCTAACCCCACTTTCGAGCAAATGGCTAGGCACGCGGTTTTACACATTTGGAACTAACCCCGGTGTTGAGTCGTTTGCTTGCTCTCGCTCTTGCTTTTGAGTTGCGGGCGGATAGCCGGAGAACATTTGGTTGATATTGGGGGTGGTTCTTCGGCTTCATATCCCGGTGGTGACATGTAGGTGCATCACTTTCGGGGATGGTGGACAAGGATGAGTGAATTGTGAAGAAATGATAAAGGTAAGTGTTTTTGTGACCTTCGAGTGTGTGGCCTTGGTCAAGCCACTTGGTTTGTTTTGCTCTTTGCCTTATCTCATGTGTGTAAGGTGAGCTTTGTACGCTCTTTGGCCTTAATGCATGAGTTTAGGGGGGAGCTTGTGAGTTTGGTGCTCCTTTGCTCTTTTGCGGTGGTGTCGAGCCCGTTTTGCCTCCCCTCGAGGAGCGGTGGTAGCATATGTATAGCTTTTCTTTGTGCATTTCTTGCATTTGGCATGGCATATGTAGCATGATGTATAGGCATCCTTGTATCTTAGATTGCATGCATTTTGTATCATATGCATTGGTTAGGAAAAGCTTCTCTCATATACATTGTTCACCATGGAATGAGATATATGTCTTTGTGAGCTTGTTTGGTATGCTACGGTTAGTTTGGCTTAGCTCTTGATGATCTTGATGAATAATCCATGGTTGATAGCTATGCTTTTGAAAAATGTCACATGTATGCTCTCTCATGTGTAAATGCCTTTACATGCTCTTGACATGTTTTTGTGGCCTTGCTATGCTTAATTTGTGGTTGGATGGCTAGTTTATTGATCATATGGGGCCAAAGGCTCATTTGCCATCATGAATGTTTAGCCCTCTTGATTCATCTTGTGGGGGAGCATAAGTTCCTTTTTGTCGCAAAGACATTTCATGTACCATTTACAAATCTGAAAATGAAATGAAAAATGCTTGGAAAATATGCTCCCATGTCATATGTGCTGAATTTAATTTGCTTTGGGTGCTAAACCGTTGCATGATGCCTACCAATGAGAAGTCTCATAAATAGAAGTAGGCATATGGCTCGGTGGCTTTGACGAGGACATGAGGTGCTTGTGGGTGTTTGTGATGGTCTTATGATTAGAATGGCTGTCCTAGCATGAAGTTTGTGTGGCTTTGCCATTTTGATATGCTTTGATCATGTTTAGGACTTTGCTCATGAGAGGCAAGTTTTTCGCAAAATTGCCAAAATCCATCTTAGCTTCGTCCAATGGTTGTGAAACTTGGTGATCATGTAGTTGAGATCGATACGAAGCCGTAGAGTATCTAACTTGCTCATTTGGACATGTGTAGCATTCTTTGTTGAATTTTGTATATTTGAGAAGCTCTCGGTTGAAAATTTTGCATTTTTGGCTTGATTCATGCATTGCCAACAAGGGGGAGAAGTTTGAGCTTGAAATGGCTTGTTGGACGCATTTAGAAGGTTTTCGGGTGGTTTCGAGCCATTTTCGGGGGCTCTGTTGTACACCGGTCGACCGGTGTGAGTCTTTGGTCTTGTGCACATCTTAGGCACCGGTCGACCGGTGGTGATGACCGGTCGACCGGTGTGAGCTGAAATTGCTGCAGCTGCACCTTGTTTTCGATTGGTTTGCATGCATTCGTCCGGGGGGGGAGGTGCATTGGTTCGGGGGGAGCTTGCATGTGTGCGGGGGGGAGCTCTTTGTGGTTTTTCGAGCTTTGTTTTGGTGGTTCGCGCTCTTTGCTTGAGCTTTGTTTTGTCTCGGATGTGTCGAGCCGTTGCCCTTGCCTAAGGGGTCCGAGACTTGTCTTCTTCAAGTGGTCTTGCTCTTTGCCTTTGTTTGGCTTTCGATCGCTTGTTGGAGTTTCTTTTTGTTCGTTTCTTTTCTTTTTCTTTTCTCTCTTGTTACTTTCGTGTGGGTGTTGTCAATGCACTCATCAAGGGCGAGATTGAGGACCATGTGTGGTTCGAGGACCGGTGGATGGTCGCTTCCTTGTGTGATGAGTGATTGACAACGTTGTGTGGACCGATTCTTGGCTAAGTATTGCGGGTGCGGGTTGCGGCTTGACTCGTGTTGGTGCGGGTGAAGAACAAGCGCGAAAGGTCGTTGCGGTGAGGCCTCCGGGTGTGGAGAAGACAAGTAGGCTTCGTTCGAGGGACCGGTGGCCGGCGGAGTCAAGTGCGGGCCGCATGGTGGCATGAACGACAAGATGAAGTCGTGGACGGTTTCTTGGTTGAGCATCAAAACCAAGGTCGAGCCGGGACTACGTGGGAGCCGAGTAATGAGTGGAGATTGGCGGAGGCTACACCGAGTTCGCGGGGTTTCCGGTGGTTCACGCGGAAAACCACCGGGTTCCTTGGTTGATCCACAAAGCCAAGACCGGAGAACCGAAGACGGAAGTGCGGCGGCACGGACCGGTCGGCCCGACCGGTGAGGAGCACGGTCCGGCCGGTGTGCGGCGACGCGGTCCGGAGACTTCGAAGCGGAGGACACGCGTCGGGATCGCATGGCTTGCGTCGAGGCTACGCGGGGTGCGGTCGCCGGGCATCCGTCCGATGGTGAAGACATCAAGAATTCCAAATTCTCCCTTGAGGGGCTTGTATCCCTAGTTAGTAGAGAAGGGCGTTTTAGACATTCGGTTGCCTCCATATAACCCAAGAGGTGAGAGGATGGCAGCCAACTCTTGGAACCCTAGCTCATTAGTTTTCCTATTTTCCACCTATTTTCCTTAGGTTTTCTCTAGGACTAGCAAGAGAGCTTCACGGAGAGATCTTGTAGAGAGGGATGGATGATCGGGCGGCTTGCTAGACCTTGTACGAACCTTTGTTTCATGTATAGATGATTCGGCGTGGTTCCTCAAGGTTTGGATGTGTTTTCCCCGGTTGTTCTTGGTGGTGATTTTCGGAGCCCTCTCTCGGTGATTTCTTTGGGTTGTTTTCGGGGCCTTTCTCTTGGGGATTTGATGGGGGAAATTTGTGGGAACCCTTCGTGGTTCTTTGGGCTGTGATTCCCCTCCCAAATCCGTGAGTAAAGGTGCTCGATTTTGGGGTTTCTTGAGTTCTTGGGTTGGAAGATTTCTTCGATTCCTCCTTTTTGGACGAGTTTTGGTGGGATTAAACTTGGCTATGGACTCCTCATGAGGTGTTCTTGATATCCCCAAAGTCTTGTTCAAGTCCGTGGAGCGATTCGGGAGATCGAGATTTGGATTTGGGGGAGTTGACCCGCGGGTCTTGTTCATCCCAAGCCGCACGGAGCTAC
The DNA here is from genome assembly GCA_947561735.1 of Cenchrus americanus. Taxonomy (NCBI): domain Eukaryota; kingdom Viridiplantae; phylum Streptophyta; class Magnoliopsida; order Poales; family Poaceae; genus Cenchrus; species Cenchrus americanus. Next base: position 110,451,966 of record OX387240.1, read on the forward strand.
ACCGGTCCGACCGGTGCTCTTGACCGGTCGGCGGGTGCGAGCCCTTGTGGGTTTTTGCTCGGGTGAACATCTTGGTGTGTTCGTTGTTGTCCCGTGTTGCTGCTTGTTTCGAGTTTGGGTCGGTTTGGTGGTCGGTTGGCTGTTTGGTGCCTTGGGGGCTTTCGAGGTTGCCATCGGTACGACCGGTGTGTCTCACCGGTCCGACCGGTGTAGAGCCACTTAGTGAAAGTTGCTCGGTTCACCGGCGGGGACCGGTCGGCGGTGGTGCTCACGGTCGACTGTGTCGGTGCCGTAGACTCGAGGTTTGGTTTTTCCGCTGCATTTCTCGGGTCGGAAGGTGGTGTGTTGGTTCCTAGGTCCGGTGGCACTCCGGTGGCTACGTGGGCTTGACCAACCTTGGTAGTGAGTCGAGACGTGTGTTGGAAGCCGTGTTCATCTTGTTGGAGTTTCGATCTCCTTCGAGAAGAATTTTTATCGGCTCCCATTCACTCCCCCCCCTCTGCGGTTCGCCGTATCGGTCCTTCACCAATGAGAAGTCTCATACATAGAAGTAGGCACATGGCTCGGTGGCTTTGACATGACATGAGGTGCTTGTGGGTGTTTGTGATGGTCTTATGATTAGAATGGCCGTCCTAGCATGAAGTTTGTGTGGCTTTGCCATTTTGATATGTTTTGATCATGTTTAGGACTTTGCTCATGAGAGGCAAGTATTTCGCGAAATTGCCAAAATCCATCTTAGCTTCGCCAATGGTTGTGAATCTTGGTGATCATGTAGTTGAGATCGATACGAAGCCGTAGAGTACCTAACTTGCTCACTTGGACATGTGTAGCATTCTTTGTTGAATTTTGTCTATTTGAGAAGCTCTAGGTTGAAAGTTTTGCATTTTTGGCTTGATTCATGCATTGCCAACAAGGGGGAGAAGTTTGAGCTTGAGATGGCTTGCTGGGCGCATTTAGAAGGTTTTCAGGTGGTTTCGAGCCATTTCTGGGCTCTGTTGTGCACCGGTCCGACCGATCGGGGTCACCGTCCGACCGGTGTGAGTGCTTTGGTTCGTACACATGTTGCACACCGGTCGACCGGTGGTGTTGACCGGTCCGGCCGGTCGGGGCTGTTTTGTTGCGGCTGCCTGTTTCAAGTAGTGTCTTGCATGCATCCGTCCGGGGGGGAGTTGCATTGGTTCGGGGGGGAGCTTGCATGTGTGCGGGGAGGAGCTCTTTGTGGTTATTCGAGCTTTGATTCGGTGGTTTGCGCTCTTCGCTTGAGCTTTGCTTTGTCTCGGATGTGTCGAGCCGTTGCCCTTGCCTAAGGGGTCCGAGATTTGTCTTCTTCAAGTGATCTTGCTCTTTGCCTTTGTTTGGCTTTCGATCGCTTGTTGGAGTTTCTTTTTGTTCGTTTCTTTTCTTTTTCTTTTCTCTCTTGTTACTTTCGTGTGGGTGTTGTCAATGCACTCATCAAGGGGGAGATTGAGGACCATGTGTGGTTCGAGGACCGGTGGATGGTCGCTTCCTTGTGTGATGAGTGATTGACAACGTTGTGTGGACCGATTCTTGGCTAAGTATTGCGGCTGCGAGGTTGCGGCTTGGCGGTGTTGGTGCGGGTGAAGAACAAGCGCGAAAGGTCCTCGCGGTGAGGCCTCCGGGTGTGGAGAAGACAAGTAGCTTCGTTCAAGGGACTCGGTGGCCGGCGGGGGTCAAGTGCGGGCCGCATGGTGGCATGAACGGCAAGATGAAGTCGTGGACGGTTTCTTGGTTGAGCCTCAAAACCAAGGTCGAGCCGGGACTACGTGGGAGCCGAGTCATGAGTGGAGATTGGCGGAGGCTACACCGAGTTCGCGGGGTTTTCGGTGGTTCACCAGAAAACCACTGGGTTCCTTGGTTGATCCATAAAGCCAAGACCGAAGAACCGAAGACGGTCTTTGCGCGCAGCGCGCCGGACCGGTACGGCCGGTGGGTCCGATCGGTCGGCCGGTGGGGACCGGTCGACCGGTGAGGAGCACCGGTCGACCGGTGTGCGACGACGCAGTCCGGAGACTTCGAAGCGGAGGACACGCGTCGGGATCGCATGGCTTGCGTCGAGGCTACGCAGGGTGCGGTCGCCGGGCATCCGTCCAATGGTGAAGACATGAAGACTTCCAAATCCGCCCTTGAGGGGCTTGTATCCCTAGTTGTTAAGAGAAGGGTATTTTAGACTTTCGGTTGCCTCCATATAACCCAAGAGGTGAGAGGATGGCGAGGCAACTCTTGGAACTCTAGCTCATTAGTTTTCCTATTTTCCACCTATTTTCCTTAGGTTTTCCTTAGGACTAGCAAGAGAGGTTCACGGAGAGATCTTGTTGAGAGGGATGGATGATCGGGCGGCTTGCTAGACCTTGTACGAACCTTTGTTTCATGTATAGATGATTCGGTGTGGTTCCTCAAGGTTTGGATGTGTTTTCCCCGGTTGTTCTTGGTGGTGATTTTCGGAGCCCTCTCTCGGTGATTTCTTTGGGTTGCTTTCGGGACTTTTCTCTTGGGGATTTGATGGGGGAAATTTGTGGGAACCCTTCGTGGTTCTTTGGGCGTGATTCCCCTCCCAAATCCGTGAGTAAAAGTGCTCGATTTTGGGGTTTCTTGAGTTCTTGGGTTGGAAGTGCTTTCGGCGGGATTTCTTCGATTCCTCCTGTTTGGACGAGATTTGGTGGGATTAAACTTGGCTATGGACTCCTCATGAGGTGTTCCCGATATCCCCAAAGTCTTGTTCAAGTCCGTGGAGTGATTCGGGAGATCGAGATTTGGATTTGGGGGAGTTGACCCGCGGGTCTTTGTTCATCCCGAGCCGCCGAGCTACACCGGTCGACCGGTGCTCTTGGCCGGTCCGACCGGTGCGAGCCCTTGTGGGATTTTGCTCGGGTGAACGTCTTGGTGTGTTCGTTGTTGTCTCGTGTTGCTTCGCTGTTTCGAGTTTGGGTCCGTTTGGTGGTTGGTTGGCCCGTTTGGTGCCTTGGGGACTTTCGGTGCCATAGGTCCGACCGGTGTGTCTCACCGGTCGACGGTGTAGAGCCACTTAGTGGAAGTTGCTCGGTTTCACCGGCGAGGGACCGGTCGCCAGGTGGTGCTCACCGGCCCGACCGGTGTGGGTCCGTAGGCTCGAGGTTTTGTTTTTCCGTTGCGTTTCTCGGGTCGGAAGGTTGTGTGTTGGTTCCTAGGTCCGGTGGCACTCCGGTGGCTACGTGGGCTTGACCAACCTTGGTAGTGAGTCGGAGACGTGTGTTGGAAGCCGCGTTCGTCTTGTTGGAGTTTTCATCTCCTTCGAGAAGAATTTTTTATCGGCTCCCATTCACCCCCCCCCCCCCCCCCTCTCGGTTCGCCGTATCGGTCCTTCACTTTTGTCCCTACTAGTATGATAGGCCGATAGGCCGCTAAGCTATAGGACCGTTACAAGTCGGGTGATGACCTCACTCGCGAGAATAGGTTCCTAGATAGGAATCATAATATATCCTTAAATGGATTGCTCACGTGGTAAGAGCATGGGATGCGGGCTGCGGTCCAGTGGTTATGTGGGTTAAGTCTTTGAACGTACCAAGCACATGTCGGGTATGGGACCGGTAAGCCTAGTACCTTAATGAGGCGGCGAGGGATCCTACCGTTACTACTCTTGGGATTCGCTCTCACGGCTCGCCACCGGTGGTGTATGGTGACTCCGGGTATCTCGCGGGGTATGCGGATAGCTTGCACCAAAAAGGCGTAAGATTCGATCGCGACCCGAGGATTTATGGGGACGGCACGGGAAAGTTGTCCTTGCGGGGGCGACCTACCGTGTGTTTGGGTCTACCTTGCAAGGTTTAAATCAATCGATTGTCGGCCTCTCACCGTTATCCGAGACTACTTACTCCACTAGTCATGGGATCCCTAATGATGGAAGTTGATGAAGATGATGCTTGATTAATTGAATTGTACAACTCTGTTTGTACTAGTTGGCTAATGTAGTAAAGATTAAACCTACTAGAACTTGTGCTAAAATCTTGAAAATAAGGACCTACTCGTTCTTACTTTTTAGCAAAAGCAACCCAGTAGCCAAAAAGCCTTTCATGGTCTAGATTTGGTGAAGTAGTTATCACCGACGGGCAAGACTTGCGAGTATTAGTATAGTCGGCCTTTGCCGTAATGTGTTGATCCGGGTAATGCCTTCGGTGATGCGTGGCCGGAGAGATCCCGCCGGGCCGGGAGCCGGAGTGGGTGGAGGACGACTAGCGAAAGCATCATGGATGGCCTCCCGTGGTGTCTTCGCTTCCGTTAGTTTATTCTGTTCGCTTTTCGAAAACTGCGAACTATTCCATTGTGACAAAAACTATGGTTTGTAATAAATAAACCCCTCGGGGTAAGAATTTGGATTTTAATGTTGTTGTATCTCTGGACTCGCCTTCGAGTGAGTTTTAATGCATATATTTGATCCTTGTGCTCTTCAAGTGATTTACGGGCGTTAACCGGACAACTTACGACGAGATGGTACTTTGTTATTGCTTAATGACCAAAGTGGATCGGTCTTAGGCGATAGTACGGTATTTTCCTGGGCGGGTTGTCACAATCCCCCCCCAAAAAAATGGTCCCATTTTTTCGCAAAAACCCGTCGCAAATGTACTAAGTACGCCTCGACCCAACTTCTGGGTGAGCTTACGTGGGACGCGAGCGGCCAAAGGGTGAAGAAGCGCGAGTCGGGGATAGCCTACGCCTCCAGCAGGATATGGCCCTTCCCCCTCGCCACTTCGCCTACAAGCTACTCGTGCGAACGAAATTCTCCCAGCCAAAGTTCACCTAAGAAAATCGGGAGGCAGAATAGTACAATTGCCGGAGTGAACAATCTACTACTTCGATTCACAAACATTAAAATGTTCTGAACTACAAACGTTTATTACAATAGCCACATGGCTCGAATGCTAACACATCAAACAACAAGGGCACAAACGCCCAGTGATCTTCAGGCTTGGGGGCCGCCTGCCGCGGGAGCATCTGGGAAGAGGAAGTCCGTGAAGTCCTCGGCAAGCATGTCGATGGCAGGGGCGGCGAGCGCGTCCGTACGATTCATCACCGTCTCGTCATCGACGCCGTTGAGGACGATGTAGCCCATGGAGACAGCTTCGAAGTCGACTTGGTAGTGGGACGCCACCACGCCGAGAGCCTTCTGGACGCCCAGGTGAAGGGCTCAGCGCATGCACCGGGCGACATGCCCGCCGAGGGCGCGGAGGCGACTCGCCACCGATCTCCCAGCCTGCGCCTCGCCTTCCTCGACCTCCTGGCAGGCCTCGAGGGCAGCGGCCCGCAGCTCCTCGAACTCTTGTTGCAAGGAGTTGTAGGTCGTCTGCACAGCCTGAGCCTGGGTAGTCGAGTTCCCCAGGGCGATCCGCAGGCCTAAAAACCGTAAGCAAGAAACAAAAATTGGGAACGGATCCCAAAAGGTCGAATCAACAAGTAAAAAGGCAGGCGAAAGGTAACCCACCTTCAACTTGTTTCCTCTCCGCCTCAAGGGAGGCACGTGCGTCCTCAGCCACCTGCCGCAGGTGGAGAACCGTAACCTCCTGCTCCTCGAGGGACTGGCGCAGGTCCTCATGCGAGACGCTGAGTTGGGTCAGCTCCCCGTTGAGCCGCAAGACTTCTTCGTCCCGCTGCTTGAGGGTCACCTGTACCCCCTCAAGTACGGCGCGCTCTTGTTGGAGCCGGCCCTGGGCCTCTTCCCGTGCCAGATGCTCGCACTCAAGGGCAGCCCGAGCCTCAGCAAGGGCGGTCCGCTCCCGCTGGAGCTGGGCCTCCACCTGCTGGCGTGCGACCTGTTCCTGCCGGAGCTGCTCTTCCGTAGTGGCGAGCGAGGCGGCCTTGTCCGCCAAGCTGGTCCTCAGCTCTTCCGCCTCCTTGGCCTTCTCTTCAGCCTGGCTCTGCCAAGCACGCACTCCCTCGAGGGTTGCGCGGTCTTGTTGGAGCTGGGCCCGAACGGAGGCCACCTCGATCTCTCACTCCGTCGCCAAGGTCCGCGCCCCTGCCAGGTCCTCCCGTGCCTTCTGCAGCACCTCCTCTCGATCCACGAGCACCGTCTTCACCCTCTCAACTGCGGAGACGTCCCCCATAGCCCGGGCATCTAGCTTCGGGAGTTGGTCCCGCGGGACTTCCGCCGGTACACCGGCCACCCGTCGACGGTCCTCGGGGGCCTCGACGAGGGCGTCGAGGGCGTCGTCATCGCTCCGGTACCCGGCCCGAGTTCGGCGTCCAGCCGGTCGAGAGCGTCGTACCTCTCCCGGGCCCGACCCTCCAACTCCTGCCGCCGGCGGACAAAGCAAAAAAAACACGGGTCAGAGGAAGCGCAAACGCGGAAGAAACGAGAGCGGAGAGACCGCAAAACCTGGCGAGAAGTCACGAACCTGGAAGATGCGCCATGCGGGACCTCCATGGATCCGTAGTGCCTCATTCAGCGCCCGATTGAGCGAGGCGCCGTGGTCGCAGAACTCCTGCCATAGCGCCTGCTCGGCCTGGGCTTCACTGAAGTGGACCGGCGACGCGTTGACACGCTCCCGCTCCTGCTCCTAGCGTGCCGCAGTGTCGTCCAAAGCGGGAAGGACGGTGCGGGACGACGAGGCCTCAGCGTCGTGCGTTGGGCGCCCCGACATCACGCAGTCGTCCTCCCTCATCACGAGCACCCCCAACGGGGGCTCGGGGGCTGGTGCGGGCAGATTCTCCCACTGGCCCCATCCGGGCGGCGGGACGTCGTCATCCGGGACATCCACCACTGCCACCTGATCACCGTCGGCAGGAGCAGACGCCAGCAAAGCTGACGGCGCGGTGGTCGCCACGGTCACGACCTTCGTCGTGGCCGTCGCTCCCCATCACCCTCGGCGGCCTCGATGAACGCCGCCTCGTGGGGACGAACGCGTCCGACCTAAGCGCCTTGGCGGGCGCGAGAGGGGGAACGGTCGGCGCCACCCTGCAAACACAAAAACAAAAAGATTAGACTCCTGCCCCGAAACCGGGGTGCCCAGAGGGGCGATTGCTTACCTCAAGGTGGAGAAGCCCCGCTTCCTCTTCCTCGAGGGCGCGACAGGCGCTGTGGAGGCAGCCGGCATCACCACTGCCGCGCTCCCAGACGCCTCTGCGGCGCGCGCCGCCTCTTTCGTAGACCGCCTGGTGGCGGGCGCTCCGCGCCCACCCCAGGCGCTTGCTCCTCTGCCGCCTCCGCGGCTCTCGGTGAGGGGGGCGCAGGATCCCACCTCTCAGGGGGGGCTGCCCCCTATCGCTTTCTTCCTCTTCTCCCTCTCCCGATGACGATTACTCCAAGGTCGCCGGGGGACAGAGCCCCTGCTGCTCGCGCAGCCGGTATTCCTCATCCCACTATTCCCGGCGCTCCCACCGCCGGATCCTTCGCTCCTTCTTGCATGCCGCCCGCTCTTGCTCCCACCGCTACGCCACGTGCGTGCGCGCGGGCTCGGGGCGTGGGCAGGTCGGACCGCGCGGCATTCACGGACACTCTCTGCTAGGAAGAGCGAAATGTCAGAATCGCAGTGGCGCATTGCGGATGAAAAAAGTAAAGGGGGGAGCCTACTCACCGACAGGGCGTCAGGAAGCATAACAAACGACCAGAGGTCTTCGATGTCGTGCCTGAAGGCCTTAAGACTGATGGCGCGCCTCGCCCTCATGGCCGCATACTCCAGGGGGAAGCGGTCGTGCAGCAACCACGAGCGCGCCAACGACACGGGGTTGGCGTCTTGCCCATCTCGTAGATACGGAGCTCCCTCTCCATGAGGGGGACGATCCTCCTGTGGTGGAGGTTGGCGAGGACCGAAGCCACGCCCAGCCCAGCGTCCGCCAGGCCCTTCAACGCGAGCAGGGCCGACTCCATCCGATCCTAGTGCGAAGAGGGGGACAGGCCGTGCCACCAAGAGTCAGCCTTCTCCTTCAGAACCTTGCTGGTGTAGGGGGAGAGGCCGGGCTCATCGTCGCGGAGGTAGAACCACCCCCGCTCACACTCTGCATTGTTGGAGGTCATCGTGCTAGCAATGTAAAATTCCCTGCGCGAGTCCCGCAGCGAAATCGACATGCTGCTGGCGCGCACCGCGCGGCGCACCCGTGGTTCGTGCGTGGTGAGCGTGTGCAGCTCCACGCGGAAGAGGTGAACCCAGAGATCCCAGTTCACTGGGATCCCCAGGAACCCCTCGCAGACGCCGACGAAGGTCGCCGCCTGCGAAATTGCGTTCGGGGCAAAGTTGTGCAACTCCACCCCGTAATGGTGGCATAGTCCACGCATGAAGTGGCTCACCGGCGCGGTGAAGCCACGTTCGTGGTGCCGGATGAAGCTGACCACGTAGCCGAACGGAGGGTTGGGCTCCCGGTCCGCCGCCGGCGGAACGATCTACGCCGCGGGCTGCCCATCCACATTCGGCGCCAGCTGACCGCCGTTCACGAGCTCGTTCAGCGCGAAGTCTGTCACCGTGGAGCGATGCCATGGCAGCGGGTCCAGCACCTGGATTGGCTGGGTGGGAGCCATTGCGGTTGGCAGAGGAGCGCGAAGGCGAAGCGAGCACTAGGTGGAAACGAAGGGGTGCACGGCGCTCTGGAGCGGAAACAAGGGGCAAGGGGCGACGACTGCTAAGTGTTGAGGTAAGGGACTCCCCCTCCCTTCCCCTCGGATTTATAGATCTAAGGGAGCCACACTCCCCGAACCGAGCGCGCCGCGCGCATTAACTGCAGGCAACGACGCCTGTCAGTGACGAACGGGCCCCACCACGACCGAAACGGCCAGGCATGTGCACATGCGCGATCATTACGGCGTGGCGACCGAAGAGCCGCAGTGGGCCGTCACGTCCACCCCCCACGATGCCCACTACGTGCGCGGCTGCATCACCTGAAAAGGCGCGCCCGCGATGTACAATTGTAGCCACGGCTGTGGGCGTTTAATGGCCCGGTCCCTTACCAAGTAAGCGTGACCCTCGCACGGCCCGAGCCTAGGGCTCGAAAAATCAAACCCTCGAAGGGTACGATTACTGACCAGTGGTCTTGAGACCGCTTGACGAGAGAGGACATCACAGGTGCCCTCGATTCCAGAGGATTACTGATCAGCAGCTCAAGGGCCGACCTAACCACGGGCCCATGAGCCTTGCAGATGTAAAAAGGACGAGGGTTATCTAGATGCCACTCCGCAACGGCCCTACTGATCAGGGGTTCGAAGCCTGACCCTCGAAGGGTTCGAACAGGCGCCCCAGATCGTCAGAGTCAGGGATGACGAGGGCGCGCGCATTCGAGCCTATCCTTGAGCTCACCAGCTCGAGGGCGCCCCACATGTCGTATTCAAGAGCCAACGAGGGCAGCTAGACGAGGGATCTCATCGAGGGAGAGCTTCTGCGCCCTCGATCCCCAGCGAACAGGACCGAGCCCTACCTAGCAAACCCGCGTAAGAGCTTCCATGGACGAGTCTCCGGACCACGATCCTACCCTTATCGAACGGGGCATGGGCGTCCACTTGAATCACCCAATAACAGCTCAACGAGGAATCCGTAATTCGCGACCCGCTCGATGGGAGTTACGGAAACCTCACCCTCTGTCCCGTGGAGAGACGGCGAGGGAACGTACGAAACAAGTCGAAGAGCTCGTCCCGATCGCCTCGAACGGGCCCAGGCTCGGGGGCTCGATGCACGGCTACACCTCCTGGGGTGCACCAAACATAGACAATGCCAAATACTTGCGCGTGGCACTACCGAGGCTAGCTGGAACATCGCCGATGCCGGCTGAAACCAACACCCAGCACACCGGCGGAACCTGCGAAAAAACCTTGCAAGAGCACCCACGCTCCTGCAAGGCTTCAGGGGCTAGACCCGCGGGTCCGCTTGCGTGACCCCACGAAATAACACCAGCAACCAGGGGGAAGAAAGTCCCATCAGCAGGCGTCAGCATCTGCGGGATCATCACGGATACACCCGCAGATGCTCGGGGGCTACTGTCGGGGACGGCCATAAGGGTCCCCTAAACAACTAGGGAAAACCCGCTTACCTTCGTAAAAAACAAATGCAAACGAACCTAAAAACACGCGTAAGATAAACCCACAGGCCCACGGCCCACCAGACAGTCGGCCTAGCCACCCTCGGGCGGGACTCCGCTTCGCTCGAGGGGCACGGTGCCGCACTGGTAAAGCTTCACCTCGATCGAGGGGTGGTCGCCCCCTCGAGTGAGGCTACGCCTCGCTCAAGGGCCGGGCGCCCCCTCGAGCGGGATTCCGCCTCGCTCGAGGGCTGGACACCCCGTCGAGCGAGGTCCCGTCTCGACTGAGAGCTGAACACCCCCTATAGCGAGGTTCTGCCTCGCTCGAGGACCTCACGGGCCCACTACCTCCATACCTACCCCCGACAGGGGCATTGAATGCACTGGCATGCGCAGGCGCATAGGTCAAAGACGAATCCACACCACGACGCGCCTGGGAATCACGCCCCGGCACTGTTCCGCCAACTCCGCCGGTGAGGCCATCCCCGCCACTGTGCGACACTATGCGGCATGGCCAGCGACAATCCCGTGGCACTGTGCCACCCACTCTCGTACGGCCAACCCACCGCACCCTCGAAAGAGGACGGCAGAGCCCTCGAAGGGAAGACGGACGACTACGACACGCCCGCACAGGACTACGTCATGACGTCGGGCCGGCGGGACCTGTCAGCTCCATCGCCATCGCTCCTGTGCGGCCATCCCCGTCGTCGCCAACACCATCCCAGGCACTGCATCACCATCCCCAACACTGTGGGGGGGATGGGGCGACAAGATGCCGCCACTCCGGCTGTTGTGTGCCCTGCGGCCTCCCGTCACCCGCACCCTCGAGCCTATGTACGGGCGACGACCAAATGGGCGACCCCTACAACGCCACCCTCGAAGCCACTCCTGGACGGATACAGGGCACGCCATGACGCCCCGCCAGATGCAAGATTCGCCAGGACAGCTGTCTACTCCACAACGCTGTACACCATGCCCCTACACGTAGACAAAACAGTGTGACACGCTTGTAAACTGCCGCCTCCTTGGCCTATAAAAGGAGGGCAGTCTCTTAGCCGCGGGGGGAGGACGGACAACACTCACTTGCATGCTTTCTGCCTTCACCACGATATTGGCACTTGACTCAATCAATACCTCTAGGACCTAGAGGATCGACCTCCTCTCCCGCCTCGTTTGTAGCCCCCCTCTGCAAGCACTACGGTGCAACGCAATATAGTGCCCTGAGCACACCCCTACTGGACGTACAGCCCCGGCCGGAACCAGGATAAACCCCAGCGTCACTAGTTGCTTAGCACCGGCCATCGAGAGATAGATCTCAACGCATATACTAGTTAGTGTCGAGACTACTTTCCGCACCGACAGAAGGCAACGAAGAACTACAAAAGATGGTAACAACTCCATGGACCTTCTCTTTTCCGAACATAAATGCTTGTAAGTATGCCTTCAACCTTAGGTGCAACATTTTGTTTTTCTCTTCCAACAATAACATGGCTACTAGGAGGATAATCTAGGTTTATTTTTATTTTCAATAGATAGACATGACCATGTGTTCACCTCGATATTTTATATTGCCTATGCTTACGGAAAGATGATGAAAGTTGTCGTTTTGTTTTACCTACATGAAGTTATACATGTCTTGGCTAATTGCTCTCTATAACATGATCTAAAATTTAATTTTAATACTGGCTCTTTTATTTCTGGAGGTGAAATGACTATGCTCTAGACCCACATACATATCTTTGCTCTTTGATTTAAGTTTATGGATAGTTGGATAACTTGTTGTTTTTATGAAAACTTAACTTTTATGCTTTTTACATGTTTGTGATGCTCTTGCAAAGTTCTACTTACTAAAGCCATATACATATATGTTCTATGATAACAAAACCCGTAGATTGCAAACACATGTTTTGATGAGTTCGATTAGGATTGATTTCTATGGTTCGAGGCTAAGAAGCTGGTCATTCATTTGTGTAACTTTTCATGCTAGCCTTTTTGTCCATGCATTATGGATTTTCACATCGAAAATTTCACAAACTTCGCTGGGCATCCACCCTAAACCAAAAACATCTATTTTGTGATCACCTCCTTGTCGACAACCCAATTTGAGTATGGAGTAAAATTCTCGATGGAGATTCAAATATTCTGCAAGATTATGGAACTTATACTAACTTTGCAGTCATTTACCCTCTCTTTTATGCTCGAGGACGAGCATCGTTCAAGCATGGGGGAGGAGTCATTACATCATCTCTGACAAATGCTATGTAAGTATTATGTTGAAAAAGTTCCTGAGGAGCAAAAGAAAAATATGAAAAATGAAAAAAAATATGATGAGAAGAAAAGAAAAGTAAGGAAAAAAGAAGAAAGAGAAAAGGAAAGAGAGAAAAGTGAGAAGGAAATAATATAAAAGTAGAAAAATAATAATAAAGATGCCATCGGTTCTTTTTGCTTCATAAGTTCTCAAGTGCCTTGATGACAAATCCATACTCAAATGTGCCAACCATGTGCAATCCGATAACGAGGACTTCACTCGTGCATCGGTATCATCCATTTGCCACTTGCACATGTCCACCTATCTAAATGTGTATGTTTCATCCCTCTCTTTCCAACATTTATTTTCCATGGCCTTCTTGACGAGTCTCGGTAATTCCAATAGATCTCTCTCTTAATTTGACAATATTTCAGATGTATGTTTTGCTAGGATTGTTTTTAACCTTCCAAGATCCACATAAGCCTTCCACTATCGCATATGAGTGGAATAGGTTGAAAATAATCTAGTATAGGCTTGAGTGACTTTATGAGATTAGTGTTTCCATGAGCTTTTGCAAGAGATATTCACTTATGTTGGATATGCATCTTTTTGAAAATTCTTCCATGTAACAAGGTAATGGTTTGAAATTCACTTAAGTTTGAGAGCATCATGTTTATTAAATGTGGCTTGTTCTTTATTGTTAGTCTATCTTCGATAATGAAAAAGAAGTTGGTCACAACTTGAACTTTATAAATAAGTTCTTAAGAGAGAGCAATTTGTCTCGTCATGAATGACTAAGTGCAGGGACAACATTGGAAGGCAATATCGATTTCCCTTTTAAGCAAGGATTACTTACTCAAGGAAGAGCAAGGTTTAAGCATGGGGGAGATGTTGACGGTGAATTTCCGTCAACCTAGAGTACTTGTTATGCATTGGTTCGATTATGATTTGCAACTAACCCGCAACCTAGGCACACTAATGATATAACAATTTCACTCTTACATGTCGATTTTGGAGTTTATTGTTTACGCAGGAAATCTACGCGAAAGAACAGACTTTCGGGATAAGTTCACCAAGCACTTTGGAAGAAGATCACGAAGCCCGACAAGAGTCAAGACATGCAATGAACATGACTCCAAATGACCCGAGGACCGAAGCGTCAACGTGCAATTCTTCAGGAACTCAACTGGAAAACAATGAAGCTTGGATAGCAAGTATTCAAGCCTTAACCGTGAAGGAAATGACGTCTAAGGCCCACATGCAAATGCACACAAATAAGGAAGCACACGAGAAGCAATCGGGGAGGAAACAGGGGCCGAACCGGGCCGAAATGGGCCTGGGCCGGACGGCCTGGGCCGACCGGCCTAGCCCACTCCAGGCCCGGTTCGGCGCCCCCTTTGCCCTAGGTGTTCGTCTATTTATTGCCTCTTCCTCCGTCCACCGCCACATCAAACAAATCATTCTAATTCACTAGAAAACCACCGCCACAAGATGAGGGAGAGAGTTGGATGAGCTTGTCGCAAGGATCAACGCTGGCGGAGGGAAGGAAGCAAGAGGAGGACTCCAGGCCGCTATCCTAGGGGTGTTCCCAAGCTTCATCGCCGCCATCTTCGTCGACGACGTTCTCCAGAGTCTTCATCACCCCTATGTGCTTCAATCCTTGTAAGATGATGGGGTAATGTCTCCGTTCATCCCTAGGGTTAGATGGATACATGTTATGTGATCGCTACATGAACACTATGCCTTTCGATGCTTAATGGTCTATGTCTATGCGAGTGCTTTATTCACATATGTATGTACAACATGTGTTCTTAGTAGGGTTTGTGGTAATCATGGTGATTAGCTTAACCCTATGGATGCTTAGGTGTAGATGCGGTTATACGTGAAAGTGTTTGATTACCTTGCCTAGTGACGGTACGGTGGAGGGAAAGGGCTTAGCATCCGCATAACTGCCATGAAGCTAGTGTAGGCAGCACCCTTTTCATGTAGTAGATGCATGTTCATGTGATCCTAAACCCTAGGGAGGGAACGCTTAACTACCTTAATCTCTCTCTTGTGTCCACCCTTTGCCATCTAGTTTCACCTTAGACTTCTTAGATTAACATAGGTTAGATTGTCTTTACCTTTAGATTAATACCCCTTTCAAAGGTTTCCCATCAACTAGATTAGTACTTGGTTAAGTGCTAGCAATCCCCTTGCTCCTCGGATTGACAAGAACCTTGGGGTCACCCCATGGTGAAAAAGGTGTAGGTCCATACACTTGCGGACCGAAGGTTGTTACGTGTTTCAACCATCAACACACCTCCTTTTATAGACCAAGGGGAGGCGGCTTACAATTGTGTCGTGTGATCCTTCGTACAAAATCGTGATACCAGCGTGCTGTACTTGTGAATTGATGGTTGTCCTGACGAATTCTGGTCCTTGCACGCATCGTGACGACTCCTGTGCCGGCCCAGAGGCGACTTCGAGGGGTGGTCCTGTTGGTGCCCACGTCTGGTTGTCGTCCGTACCCCGATTCGAGGGTCTAGCTGACGGGGGGACTTGGGCTGCACAGCGAGCGGCGTGGCGGCGTCCCGTCAACACAGGTCCCCACAGTGTTGGGGATGGCTCTGCAGTGCCCGGGATGGCAGCACAGCGTCGGGGATGGCCGCACAGGGCCGGAGGTGATGGGGAAGACATGCTTTGCTTGCCTTGCGTCACGACATCGTCTTGGATGGGCATCGGGTTGGTAATCGTACGCCCTTCGAGGGCGTCGCTATCCCCTTTCGAGGGATGCGGTGTGGAGGAAGGACGGGGGTGGGCAGCAAAGTGCCAAAGAATGACACCGGCCATCTCGCACAGCACGTGCATAGCACCGGGTATGGCTGCACAGCGGCGGGCTGTTCGAACAGCGCCGGGATCGGATTCCCTGGCTGTGTTAGGGGATCGGCGTGGCGGGGATTCGCCTTTGACCCGGGTGCCTGCGGCGGGCCGGGGCATTTAATGCTCCGGTCAGCGGAGCAAGTGAGACGACGCGGGCTGAGGGAGGCCCGAGCGAAGAGGAGACTCGCTTGAGGGACCAAGACCCTCGAGTAAGGCGGAGACTCATTCGGGGGGCGCCACGGCCTCGAGCGAAGCGGGGAGTTTGGTGATGCGGTGCCTGACCCTCGAGCGAGACGGAGGTTCACTCAGAGGGTGGCTGGGGATGGTGGTTCGGTGGGCCGCCGGGGCTTTTGGGCCATGGGCCTTATCCATTTTTGGGCTGCGGGCGGTATGGCGAGCGATTTGGCGATTATGTGTTAATTCTTTTTAGGATAGGGTGATTTTCCCCGTGATTTTCCCCTATGGCTATTCCCGACAAGGATCACAGTAAGACATTGAATATGCAAAATTAACAACAAATGCCTGCGTTAAACTGTTAACTAAATAGGTGACAGTGTATACATTAAACCGATTAAAAACAGATAGGAAACATTATTCAAGTTGACGTTCATGACGAAGATTATCAACATCTGTAGCAGGACATAACAATCGATGAACTCAGTGTTAACAGCCAAAAGGAACTAGAAGGCTTACAATTAGGAAAACAGAGCATCCAAATATTGTGTGTCTCTGTTGTTACTTGTTACTCCCATGCCATCTACGGATTGCAGTCTGAAGATCATTGAATACTGCCTGCGAGAAGTCTACTACACTGAAAAATTCAGGATGCTGAACCATGGTGATGTCACTGGAACCAATGTTGGAGCTGCTCGTTGGGAACAACAAACAGTTGAAAAGAATCATAAAAAAGCATTTGAAAAAAAGTGGGTCCACCCGTCCCTTTAATATCTCCTCCTGCAAATTGGATATGTTGCTCTGATCATCATCCATGAGGAGATCCTGGTTTAGTTCAGAAATCAACAGCTTCAAAAACTTGGATAATTCTGTCGGTGAAGAAGAATGGAGGCTACATCCACCAATATGAAACCCAAGAACCATACTGATTGATTCTTTTGTTATTGGCAAAACCTTCCCTGGCCCGATGCGGACAATCATGTCAAAGGGGCTTGCCCTGTCCATGAGCCAAGCAATCAGCTCCTTGCACTCTACTATATCAAAGTCCATCCTCAGTAGGTGACCAAAACCTAGAGATTCGACGGCCGCATACTGCGCAGGGTTGAGAAGCTGTATTGTGGAGATGACATCAGAGGGGTTGCACCTAATGTTCAGAATTCGAGAAGGCTTTGCACATTTCTTGGGTCTTCGGGGAACCTTGCATGTAGACATGATGTATAAGGTTCATTATATACATAGGAAAAGGCAAACGACACTAAAGTCAACCATGTAAACAAAATGTGGTAGCTACGTGAAACATCTGGCTAATTTTTGGAAGCAAGTAATGAGAGATCAGATAGTAGAATAATATTATCCTGCTGTACTAATTGATCGTCAATCGTGGCAGATGAACAACTTATTAGACTTATACCTCTGTGCCTCCCGAGCAGGGAAATAATCGGTTAACACCCTAGTATCATGAGATGCAGTGTTGTTTTCATTTGAGTAGCAGTGAGATGACTGCAACTTCTTCGACCGGCGAACTCCAACCCCAGTGCGTTCATCGGAGGCATTCCTCGAACGGCTACCAGATTTGTTGCGCCCAAGGTCATGGCCTCACAGAAATCACCAATGGAGTCATCAGGAACAAAACTCTTTTGGGAATCACTTGGGTGTGGTTGTTGTTGGAAAGAAGGTCCGGGGGCACCACCCACTGTATAGGTGGACTGAATCCCAGGTCTGAGAGGAACCTCGAACCTGAAATGAGACACATTTAATTACAGGGTACTGACTATATAACTATGAAAAAACATTGGACAAAACAAGGGTTAGACAAATTTAAATCAACTCATACCTCTCGTGTGTGCTCTCGAAAACAGCTAGCTTGGGGTTGCTAGGCATCCGATTCACCAAACTGACCAGTGTCATGCATGGTATACAAATCAAATTGCACAAATATTGTGAACATAATGTGAAGTTTGGGAATGTGGTAAAATGACACCTAGTCAACAGAAACAAGATAAACAAGACCAAGGAAAATGCTGGAGACATGACCTTCTAGTTGATCCGATATGAGGTGAACCTCGCTGCAAATCATCCGGCAGTAATGGCACTGAATCTACACATGAATGAAATAAATATGGTGAACTAGAAATACTATTCCTTCTGTGTTTGTCTGCCAACTGAGCACACATTGACACATCTGGAGACTCCATGGGCAAGGATTGAGCCGACGACCCGCGGGCGTGGCGTGCACACAGTGGGGGCCCTGGACGCCGACGTCACAGTGCTAAGATGAGGAGGGCGAAGGTGGATTGAACCGGAGGGGATGCAGCTCCGGCGAGCAGGAAAGGTAGCCACCTGGGAGCGTCGAGCGGTGGACGGACTCGTCGATGGAAGCTCTAGGGTTGTAGACGGGAGGCGAATGGACCAACCGGCGGTGAGCAGTGGCGGACGTCGGCGAGTGGGATGCGTCCGCGGTGGGGACGGGCCCGGACGGTAGAGAGGAGCTGGGAAGTAAGGCGCGGATAGAAAGGGGGCATATAGGGCCGGCGACGACGAAGGTCCGGCACCTGGAACGACGGGAGATGGGCGCCGACGAGTCGGGAATCCGGGATGCGAATGCGGTGGGGAGCTCGGAATGGATAAGAGCAGCTCCAGCGTGCGATTTTGAGAGGCTGCTAAGACCATCCACACTCGTGTTCGTTTATTTTCTCCTTCAAAACAGAATATTCCGTCCCAATCAGCAATATTCTCTCCTTCATATCCACTCCTCCTACACTCATGTTCCTTCATATTTCTTCTCCATCCCAACAACCCACTCATGGGGCCCACGTGTCACCTCTCCCTCCCTTGCCTTTGGTTCCTCCGCCTCCCTCCTCCTCCACTCTCCTCTGTTTTCTCGCCCCTCCACTCTCGTCACCACCCGGCCGTGGCAGAGCTCCATCTTCGGCCCTCCCTGCGCCAACCATTGGAGCCAGTCCCGAGCTCGAGCGCCGGCGGGACAACGGCCGGCGAGGGGCCGAGAGATCGAGTGGCGGTGGAGAGGGGACCCGTGTCCCCCGCGGTGAAGGAGCAGCGGCCTCACCAGTGGGCCTAGCGACGGTGCCGCCCCTTCTCCTCACGGCGCGCGGTGGAGGCGTACGACGACGGCGACGGCGCGGTGCTCCCTACTCCCCACGCGCCCCGGATCTTCATCCCCACACACACGGTGACGGCGATGGCACCGGGCGTCCCTCTCCCCGCGCCGTCCATCCCCCATATGCGGCGTGCGAGATGGGGTTCTTCCACCGCGCGCCACTCCTACTCGAGCACCGGCGGCCGAGTCGAGCGGGGGACGGGCCGCGAGCGGATCGAGCAGAGCCGGCGGGCGGATCTCCCCAAGACCGGCGACACATCCATGGAGGTGGAGGTGTGTGTGGTGGCCGCGGCGTGGAGGAGCGGGATCTCCCTCCCGGCGGCGCGGTCTCGGCGGGTCCTCACCCCTCGCACCATGCGCCCGCCCCTCTCCCCGGGCCGAGGAGGAGCAGCCCGAGCTCGACGCGCCGGCGGAGGAGCCTGAGCTCGACGCGCCAGCGGAGGAGACCGAGTTCGACGCGCCACCTTTCGACTCGGCCCGGATTTGACTCCTCGCCATGCCCGACGAGGATAGCGCAGGGGCGGTGCTGCATCTTTGTTGGCGGGGAGGCGAGCAATGGCACTTGGTCATTGGGGCGGCCGCATCAGGACGCCTGGTGGACCCTCGCGGAGCACACGCAATCCCTCTGGATCTGGAGGGCGCCGGGGGGCAACGCTTTTTTCCCGGGCTCCTGCAGGACACCGCTGCGGCACATTCTACGGGAAAAGTCTCCTGGATCCGGATGGTGTAGCCGGATGCAGTAGCCGGTGTGGATGGTCTAAGGCTTGTCTGACAAAGATTCCCAGTAGCCACACGGTGGAGGGGGCGCTCCGGAGTAGCATGCAAGCAATAGCTCTCTACTTTGCCCCGTTGCTCCAAATAAACTAGTATTATTTCATGTCACCATTGCTCTTTGCCTCGTCTGTACCCCGCACCCCTTCACAAATCTGAGATGAGGATGGCTTTTTTTATTAGGACAGAGCTACACCGCTTGGACTAAGGGCATGTTTGGGAGAGCTCCACGCAGCTCCAGATCCAAAAAACAGCTCCACTCCATTTTTTCCTGCCAAACACCCCAGCTCCAAAAACTCCAGATCCACCAAATCCATGGATCTAGCTCCCAACTCCACCAAATCCATGGAGTGCCTCAAGGGGTACTCTGCAAACACGTTTTTCATAACCACTCGTGGAGTTGGGGGTAATTACCCACCTTTGCCACAGATTACACAACATACCGGTTCGTTCTTTTTTTCCTCCCCACCGCGACCCATCACCTCCCCGCGATTGTTCCTCTTCTGCGCCGCCGCCTCCATCATGAACAGGACGCCGCCGGCGCCCTTCCCTCCGCCGAGTCGCCGCGGATGAGCCGTCCGCCCCCCCCCCCCCCCTCCGCCTCCTCCTCTCAATTCCGGGCGTCGAGTTGGCCTTTCCCGTCCTCCTCCTCCTCCAACCCTAGACGCCATGGATGGCAATGGAGTGGCAGCCACCGGAGACGAGGAGCAAAACGAGCTCATGGCGTGGTCCGGGAGGATTCATTTGCTCCGTTTTCGGAAGGATTTGAAGCGACCGGCGAGTTAGGCGAAGACATGGCCGGCGGCCTTGGCACGAGCGCCGCCGACGGTGCCACGGCCGGGGGCGCAACCGGCCCGGAGGTAGGCTCGGCCGGCGGCCCGGGGAGAGGCACGGCCGGCGGCCGGCCGGCGGCCCGGCCGGGGACGCGACGGACCTAGCCGGGGGCGCGACCGGCCAAGGCGGGGCTGCCGCCGTCGCCCAAGGCGGGGGCCGGCCGGGGGCATGGCCGGCCGCCCGGCCGGGGCCGCGCAACGGCGGCCGCGACGGGGGCCTAGCCGGCCCTAGGCACGCCGGCGCCGCCCATTCCGGTGGCGCGGCCGGCCATGGCGGTGGTGCGGCCGGCCTCTCCGGCGGCCCCGCCGGTCCGGGCAACGAAGGAGACGGTCGGGGGAGCAAGCATGATCGGGCGTTTTGAAACGGATCCCTCCATCGGCGATGCGTTTTTGGTGTCTCAAGCATCCTCTACCTCCGGTGCTCGAGAGAAGGACACATGCTGCATCAAGCAAAAGGGTCAGAGATGATGAGGTATAATTCGATGTCTTTGCCTTGTTCTTTGTTTTTTAAATTTGTAGATATAAATTGGACTGTCATAAATCATGTATAGGGCGGAGATTATATTGATTGGACTGATGAGAATACCACCCTAGTTTGCCAATTGTTTGCTGATCAAAAAAGGAAAGGAAATAGACCAAACACACATTTGAATAATGTGGGGTATTGTAAGTGCAATCAAGCCCCTAAGTGGGTTTTGGTGATGTTGACCACTTAATTAAAGAACTAATGAGCTTTTGAGTATGTGTGAGAGGTTTAAAAGGTAAAGAAAGGAGAAAAGGAAAGAAAGGTGACCCCTCATTATTTGAAGTGGCTTCCTAGAGCTCAAGACAAGTTTTAATTTCATTTTCTATTTTGAATTTGAGTATAGGACAAGCCGTACTATTAAGAGGGATACTAATAGTGGCATGGATGATACCAAGTGCTTAAAGTCTACTCTAAAAACAAAAATTATCCCAGCCACAAATGACCCATCGCCCACCGACTTAGCCTTGTAAACACCTTTCCCAGAACCTCCGAGCTTTTCCGGAAGTTCGGGTCGTTCCCAAGTCGGCCCGCCGAAGTCACCGGATCCCGGAGGTTCGGGATCCGGCTGGAGGTTCCGGGGTTTCGAAGTAACCGTTGCAGATCCAGATCTGGGGGTATTTATACCACCTCATCCTCCAACGGTCAGCTTCTTCTTCCCTACCCCAAACAGTAGCTTTTGCTCCCCTTCTCTCTCAAGCATTGACCCCCACCAACTTGAGTCCAAATCCAACCCTAGCATTCAAGTGTGGAGTGATTCCTTGTGAGCAAAACAAAATCCAAGCCCCCTCTTGTGTTCTTGAGCACTTGGTGGACCCCTAGCTCTTTGGTGGATCTTTTACTCTTGGAGCCTTGCTCCTAGACGGCTAGAGGTTGCTTGGAAACTCTCTAATCGATTGTGGAAGCTCCAAGAAGTTTGTATTACCCTCATTTGCTTAGTGGAAACCCTCCACCTATTACTTTTGTGATAGGTGTGAGAGAGGAGCGGATCTAGAGAGATTCCATAGCCTTTGTGGCTAACCTCAACAACGTGGATGTAGGCCAACCTTTGTGGTGAGCTGAACCACGGGATAAATTGTTGTCCCTTGTGCTTAATCTTTACTTGCTGTTGGTGGTTAATCTTTTTAGGTTGCTTGCTCACTAGATCTATTAGGGTTTGCTTTGTGTCTTGCTATCTCTAACCCTAAGGTTGTTAGTGTGCTTAGTATCTCTCCTTAACCTCTTGTAACCAATTGTCTGCCATATTTCTGCTCTCTAATTGTGTTTCACAGAGCAAATCGTCAAGGGAAAGAATACCCTGAAGCTCCTGGAAAATACACTGAAGTGCATTTTCCCGGAGGTTCCGGGGTAAAGCCCGGAGGTTCCGAGGTCTGGGCAGAAGTTGGCAGAAATTGGTCGAGTTTGTTTTGCAGGCCTATTCACCCCCTCTAGGCCACTTGCATTGATCCTTTCAATTGGTATCAGAGCGGTTATCCTCGTCAACACCTAATCGTGTGAGGATATGGCAAGTGATGATGACAAGCAAGAAGAAGAGGAGTTTGAGGACATACCAAGTGAGGTTGAAGGTGATGCCTCGGAAGTGGGCAACACATCAGCCCAAAAGAAGTTTGAGAAGCTTAAAAAGGCTGTGAAGGAAAGCTCCAAAGAAGGAAGCAAGAAAAGCAAGAAAGAGAAATAAGAGGTAAAGAAGAAAGAGGACAGGCAAGCAAGAAAGGAAGAAGAAAGGGAAGAAAGAAGAGAAGAAAAAGAACACCTTCACCATCTCCATCACCATCCTCATCATCCTCATCATCATCTTCATCTAGTGAGAATGGAGATGGGGATGACGAGTACTATGGCACAAGAATTCCCAAGAGAACACTCAAGCCCAAGCCAAAACCCAAGGCTAAGTCCAAGAATGACTATAGAAGCGTATCCATTGACTATGATTCTTTGGAAACAAAATCTAAGGATGATATCACTATACCCGTTGGCAAGTTACCCCAATTTGATGGGACTAACTTTGCTAAATGGAAGCATATGATGAAAGCTTATCTAACAGGTTTGAGTGTGGAGTTGTGGAACATTGTGTGTGTAGGTTTTGATGATCCCGAAGACTTTGGAAACCTTACTCCACGTGATCGCTGCAACATCAAAAGAAATGCTCAAGCTACAAGCATACTTCTTAGTGCTTTGAGTGCTCAAGATTACAATCGGGTTAATGGGCTAGAGAGCGCCAAAGAGATTTGGGACACCCTCCTCATTGCTCATGAGGGTGTTGACAAAGTGAAGAAGTCCAAGATCAACATTTTGATGGCCGAGCTTAATAGGTTCACTATCTTTGATGGAGAAGGGCCACAAGAGATGTTTGATAGATTAATGGTCATAGTTGGGAAGATACGTGGTTTAGGTGGTGATGAGTTAGATGATCACTATGTTGTGAAAGTGATGTTGGAGGCCTTTGCTCCAAGAAATCCTACACTTGTCACATTGATTAGAGAGAAGAGATTTGAGGAGTTCTCTCCAAATGATGTTCTTGGGAGAATTCTTACTCACGAGCTAATGGACAAAGAAATACAACATAGAAGGAAAATTGGTGAACTTGAAGCCAAGTTGAACAATTTGAAGGTCAAAGAGGTTGCTCTCCATTCAAACAAGTCAAGCAAGCCCACTACCTCATCCAAACACTCTACTCCACCAAAGCCCTCCAAGTCAAAATTCAAGAAAGGGGAAGTAGAGAGCTCTACAAGTGACTCAAGTGAAGATGAAGATGAAGGTTCTCATGTTAAGATTGGGGACATGGCTTTGTTCATGAAGACATACAAAAGAGGATTGAAGAAACAAGGCTACAAGTTTGCCAAGAGGAAGTTTCCCAACAAGAAAAGAGAACTTGCTATAATTGTGGAAGCACCGATCACTTCATTGAGGATTGCCCAAATGAGAAGAAAGAAAGCAAGTATGACAAGGGCAAGGGAGTTCACAAGAAAGATCAAAGAACATATCACAAGAGAAGGAACTATGGTGGAGAAGCTCACATTGGTCATGAATGGAATTCCGACGATGAAAGCTCTAGTGAAGAAGGGAAGAAGGTTGCAACTGTGGCTATCAAGAAACTTCCCTCCACATCAAGGTTGTTCAACAACTTGACCAATGATGAAGAGAGCTCATCCATTCATTTCTTCATGGCCAAGGGTGAGAAGGTAAAAACTACCTCTCCTCCTTCTAGTGATGAGTCGGAAATAGACTCTAGTGATGAATCTAGTGATGAGGAAGCAAATCAACTAGTTAATGACATGGATAAACAATCTAGAGATTTCATGGCTAGGTTGATAGTAGAACTAGAGAAGTGCCAAGACACACTTAGATCCGAGAGAAGTGAGCTTGAGACTTTGCTCTTGAAAGTGGACCAAGCGGAAAGTGTTATAGCTACTCTCAAGGAAGACCTTGCTGCTTCTCAAGCTCAATGTAATTCTCTCAAGTTGAGGAATGAAGAGCTTGAGGAGCAATATAGTCTCCTTTGGAGTAGCACCTCACATCTTTCGGAGGCTAAGGTTGATCCTAGTGCTTCTACTAGCAAGGGTTGTGATAAATGTTATAACATTGATCTTGAATCTTATGCCACTAACCTTGCTAACATGGAAGCTTTGAAGAAAGAAATTGCTAGGTTGAACTCAATCATAGCTAGTGGATGCATGAGTGAAGGTAACAAGAGAAGAAGGTTCACCAAGAAAGAAAAGTTGGACAAAAGTCATAAACCAGGTTTTGGATATATTGAAGGGGGCAAGACAAATGGAAGGAAAGTTATCAAAGAAAAGGAATGCCTTGAATTCAAGAGCACAGGGTTTCTGTTTGCCCAGACCCCGGAGGTTCCGAGCTCGAAGCCCGGAGGTTCTGGAGTCTGGAATCCTCGAACCTCACAGACAGTAGAACCCGGAGGTTCCGGGAAAATTCCCGGAGGTTCCGAGGTCTGTAAGGACAGAATCAAAAAGAAAGGCAAGGTTCGGCACCAACAAGTGTCCAAGACCCCTAACACTCGTCTGCAGGTCCAAAGCCATCCAATCATGCCTAGAAGGAACTTGTCTCCCAACAAGAACAAGGCTCATGCATCAAGCAACAAACCCCCTAGCTATGTATTGAGACGCAACAACCATGGCAAAGTTGTTGCCACGTATGTTGGAAATGAGTCCAACATATATGTGAAAAGATCTCTATTGGTTCCCAAGGTCTTGGTTGCTAACGTGGAAGGCCCCAAGTCAAATTGGGGACCGAAAAGAAGGAACTAAATTGTTTTGTAGGCATACTCCTCCAGTGGATCAAGTGGGGTGCTTGATAGCCGTTGACGGTTAATAGTTGTATCAAAGTTCGTTTATGACTTGCAAGCGGACAAGTCTCCCGTCGTAGTCAAGGGACCCTTCTTCCCTCGAGTGGTGAACCCAAGGTATCGAATCCGTGGAACAATGTGCAACGCAAGGATTCAATCTAGTAAAGAAACATAAAGCTATCTTATGAAGAACTAAGTTGCATCTAATCTACTAACTCATAAAGAAAACGAATCTAATCTAATCTACTAAAGAGGTAACAAGAGAAAGCAAGAGATAACCAATCTAGAGAATCTAGATCATGCTTATGTTGTAGCTCCAAACAAGATAGATGAAGATAGTAAAGCGAATCTCATTAAAAGCATCTTTAAATCGTGGCCTTCCCATCCGACTCCGAAAACGCCCGCCTTTTGGAACCCCCGTTCGTCACAACGTATCCCTATTCATGCGGGTGGTCTAGGGCGAGTTCGATAGAACAAGTTGAAATCACTTGGCCGGTCCGTATGCACCTCTAGCCACCACGGCTACAAGAGCACCCTAAGTAATCTAGCCGCAAACTAGATCGTAGAAGAAGCAAAACCAAGAAGAAAACAAAATCATCGAGAAGGCACTTGATCGCTAGAAATCGAATTCACTTACAAACTTCACCATGAATGATTACATGAACAAGATCACCACCGGGGCCCTCCCTCGATCTTGATCCTCGCTCCCGGAGCTCCGACGTGGTCTTCCATGCAAGGTTCCCACGTCGGCTAGGGAAACCCTAGACAACTAGCACGACCCTCATCTCCGAGATGGTGTCCCTCAAGCTTCTCTCGCTCCTCGGCGGCGGATTACGACTTCCGTTCGCGTGGCTCTCGGTCGGGGGGCTATTTATAGCCCGAGAAGCAATTAGGTCAAAGGGGAGGCCGATTGGGCCCCGAAAAGGGCCGGGCCGGCCGGCCCGGGCTCAATTCGGCCCATCCCGCGGCTCGCTTCGCCGGTGTTGCTTCCCACGTCTTCTAGATGTTCTCCCCTTTTGCATGTGGGCCCTTGACATTGGTTTCTCTCCGAATTGGACTCAACTCCTTGTCTTGCAAGATTCAAGCACTTTTTCTCGGTTCGGTCCTCGGAGTTTATCATCTTCTCGGGCTTGGTCCTTGGGCTCTTGGAGTCATGTTCACTTCATTGCTTGACTTGTATCGGGCTTCAAGGTCTTGTCATGAGGTGCTTAATGAACTTATCCCGGAAGTCTTGCTTTCAACGTTAAAACCCTGCGTAAACACTTAACTCCAAAACCGACATGCACACGTGAACTTGTTATACCACGGGGGTTAGTACCAATGGATAAGGTATAAAACTTATGCCAACACCGAAGGTAAACTCATGGCTAGGTTGACGGATTTTCACCGTCAACATCTCCCCCATGCTTAAACCTTGCTCGTCCTCGAGTAAGCCTTCGATGGAAATCATCATTGCCAAACAATGTTTAAACTTTGTACTTGATCACACATGAGAAAATATAATGCTCTCAAAATTTTAATTCATTAAAGTTCCATAATGTACTAGCCTTCATCTCTACGGAGGGTGGATTCTTATTAAGCTTATCCCACAAGTATTAACATGCTCACAAAGTTTAAATAGATCTCAGAATTTTTGAAATAAAGAACGAGATAAAGAAAAGAGCTAAACCAAGTTCACAAATTTAAATCACCTTGCATATTGCTCATGAACTCTCATCTCGCTTGTCTCTCAAGCCTATATATTCTACTCCTTTCCCTCTCATAACATATATGTGTGGTAGGCTTTATATGGAGCTTTGGGAAAGTTTAGTCCTAACAAGATTTTATAAATGAGGTGTTGTCAAAACAAGACAAGCTTCTCATGGTCTTACCGGGACTCGTCAAAAAGGTCATTGGAAAATAATGTTAAATCAAGGAGGGGAAAGAGAAAAATACACACACTTTTAGATGAGTGGACATGTGCAAATGGCAAAGAGTGATCCCGAGGCACAAAGAAAGTCCTCGTTATCGGATTGCACATGGTTGGAAAATGAGAATGGATCTTTTTAACTTGAAGCCTTGAATGCACTCTTAGAGAACCGGGGAGTTCATTTTACGCATATATTTTTTTTCTCTTTCTCATATTTCTCATTCTTTTCTTTCTTTCTTTCTTTCTTTCTTTCATTATATATATTTTTTTCTTTGAAAGTCACGATCATCGCCGGATTTTTTTCTTTCATCATTTTTTAAAATATTCCCCTTTTAACTCTAAAACTGCACCGTACCTACCTCCTCCCCCATGCTTAGACGTTGCTCGTCCTCGAGCAAAGAGGCGAAAAATAAGGTAGGTACCGGGGTATTTTTCCTTGGAGAGATACTTGAAATCTTCAATGTTAGCACCGTCTTGCGATCTTCCTTGAATTGATGATCCATTCTCAACAATAGGTTGTGGTCAAGGAGGTAATCACAAAAGATGATATTTTGTTTTAAGGGTGGATATCCGGCGAAGTTTGTGAGATCTCCAATGCGGGGATACACAATGCACGGATAAAAGGCTAGCAAAAAGATAGATACGCAAAAATGGAATAACCAACTTCTTAGTCTCGGGCCGAGAAATCATGGCCTGCAATAACTCACTCAAAAATAAATCTTGTATACTAAGGTTTATGCACTCAAATATATATTAGGCTTTGGATAGGTTGAGCAACACACAAGTGATATTTGTGACAAGGTTAGCGATATTTTTGAGCATAAAAGACATCTTTAATCTATTCATAACTTGAGAGCACATAAAACACTATGGGTCTTTATTTTAATCATAACCTCCGCTACAGATTAAGCTAGCATTTAGATAATTTCAGATTTGTATTTTTAAGAGAGCACTAGTTCAAACATGCATAAATCAATTACAAAGATAAACAAAGCGGCAATTATAATCACATATCATCATGGCACAAACTTTGTAACTTTACCAAAGGTAAAAACTTGGTGGCGACATTATTCATGATGAAAATAAAAACTAAGACACACGCTGAAAAATTAAACTAACACACTTGCTGAAATTTAAATAAAAACTGAAAACACTACGCATACATAGGCGCAAACAAGCTGAAAATTAAAGAAAAAGGGGGTAAAGGAAAGATAACTAAGGCTCCTCCTCTCTCTAATCTTCGCCGGTGGTTGATATTGATAGTCTTGGTTGTTGTACCCTTACTTGTAATAGGAATGCACCACTCCTCCTATGAATTGTCCGACGGTGCTAGGTGAAGGTGTCCAAGCACATAAGCGACGTTTGCATTTCCTTCACCCATTTGGTTTGCATTGGTTTGGATGGCTGCAATAAATTGCATGTTCCTTGCAGCGTGTTCTTCAATGGTGGCTCCATTTTGTTGTGGTTGAGGAAGGTGTGCATATGGCTCCGCAAAGGCTACGTTGGGCACCGCAAAATTGGTGAGGGTATGGCTGCACCACTCCCCCATGCTTGCATTGGTACATCACCGTAGTAACTCGGCGGCACCGGGGTTCCTCCCAATGGTGGGACATAATTTTGTTGTGCACAGTCTTCTTGCGCCATAGAAGATCCTTCTCCTATAATTCTCCTCCTTTTATTTTTTTTTCTTCGCCGGCACAAGAAGTCCTTCCTCTAACCAATCTTCTTCCCCTCAAGAAAAAGTCTTAATCTTCAATCCGGAAGGGGCAAATTCACCTAGGCCACTTGGAAGCCTCCGCTCTCATCTTCACTTATATATTTTCCTTTCTTCATATATTCCTAGAGAAGTCCGGGTAGGAGATGATTCGGGTTCCTTGTAATACCCGGTTTTAAAGAGATAGCCAATATTGAGAGGCAAC
This sequence comes from Cenchrus americanus, assembly GCA_947561735.1. Classification (NCBI taxonomy): domain Eukaryota; kingdom Viridiplantae; phylum Streptophyta; class Magnoliopsida; order Poales; family Poaceae; genus Cenchrus; species Cenchrus americanus. The sequence goes on from OX387240.1 coordinate 110,480,613, forward strand.
ACCCCGAACCAATATCTTCCGAACTCGATGTTGCTTAACAACACCACCGGTTGATCATAGGTGAGTGGGGTCTATTGGCCACTTGGCAATCAAAGCCGAGTAAAGCCAATTCAACTCCGTGTTGGTTATCTTTGTCTCTCTTGTTCTCCCAAAAATCCACTTGCACAAAAGTGACACACTTGGATGATGGGGTTCCGGATAGTATTTCTTCGTTGATGGTCTCTTCCCGTGATCATACTCCAAAAACCTTCCCATGTGCCTTCATGCACATTTCACTTGTTCCGGAGCTCCCTTTTGAAAATAGGGGACACTCGCCCATGGGTCTATGATACTAGAACATGTAATCGTTTCGAACATGAAAGCCAATCTAATCTATCGGGGATTGTGTTGAATGGATCCAAGGAAGGATAGAGCCCTTACTCCCTTTACGGCATGGTAGCTAACCTTAAGCATTAAAGTATTTCCAACACAAGATGATAGATAGATAATCCAACAAAGTGTGATTACATCTCAAGATCGATTGCAACCCATGGATGAAAGGAGATTACCCCATCAAGGTGCTAGAAATAGCATCATTGATCAAGGTTACCCTTCCGACGGTGTCTTCCTTCTTCTCCTCTTGTGGGCTCCCTCCAACAGAATGAGAGACTCAAGACTCCTTCATCAAGGGTATGCGCCATGGTCATGAAAATTTCCTAGGCGAATTCCTTGTGGGTGTTTGCCGACACTCCGTTAGAGAATCCCGTGTGAAACCCAATATGTGGAGAGCTTGGTTGTCGATGTCGACGTTCGCTACAAGCCTCTAATTAAGGCGAGCGAGCTTCTTCTCCTCCTCCGTCATGATGACATACCCCTCGGAATACCGCGGAGCGTATGGAGGTGGAGCGGATGATCGTGTCAAGTGGCGAGGTTGGACGAGCGGCTCCTCCATATGTTATTGAAGTTTGGTAAACCTAATAAACGAGTTTCGTGTGGCCCTCATGCCACCGAGGAGAAGAGTGTGGTTCCTCCTCTCGCGGTGCCGTGTCCTCCTCCATACTCCGAGGAAACTCGGAAACCGAGTGCCTCCTCGAAGAGGTTGATGGCTTAGACGACGATGATCCCTTCTTCTTCGGTGAAAAGGCTTGTAGTTTTCCTCCATGATTGCAGCACTCTCCCTCACAAATATATATCCGGGGTTTTCACCCGGTAACAAGGTACACAAATATTATTTTGGAGTCTGGACTTTGAGTGGATTAAGGATGTGATTTGTTGCACAAAACAAACGCGGTGGATGGCTAAGTCTAAGGTGATTCCGGCCTACAAACTAGAGCACACGAACAAAGAGTTGGATGAAAGACTTACCTCTCTCCTCCTCTTGGCTCGGTTCTTCTCTAGTGCATGTTGCTTCGTGACCGCGTACACCTTCCAAACGTTCCCGTCCACTCCTTCGCTTGCATTATTGCTCCTTCCACTTGATGTTTTCGCTTGATTCACTTCTATACTCCCTTGCCTCACATGCATCCATGAGATTCCTACAAAACAAGGCCTTGGCTGCCCCCCCATGCTTGTACTTTGCATGTGGTTTGATAAAAGATGTTGGAGGGGCATCCCGTGATGTATCATGGTGCATGTATGGTCAAGTTAACTTGATTGCCTCCCTCTAAGCATGTTTTAAGGCTAAGCACTACTCTAATTTCGAAATTTAAAAATATTTTTCAGAGCCATGCAAGAGCTCGAACATAAATTTAGAGAAGTTTTTAAACCATTAAAAACAAATGTGAGTCGAAAATATTTTCGACTACGTTGATATCGGTCTCACCGGTATTGTTTGCCTTCATTAGTTGAGAGCAAGCTTTTCCCGGCTTGATCATGGGGGCATAGGTTTAGGTCCTAATTTTGATTAGATGAGAGAGACTTTGAATGAAATAAAATTAAGTGAGGCTTAGAAAAATTCTAATCTTAGAGAAACCAAGGATATGGATTTTTAAACCAACCAAAAATCAAGTTTCTAGGTTCACGTGAGCCCTACCACATGCTGAAATTTAAATAACATCTAGATACAAGTCGTGGCTCTACTCGAGTGTTTTTAGCATGAAAAACAAGTCAACCGAGCACCATAATGAGGGTGAATGGTTGAGTTAGGTTCTGAAATTTTTTTTTGGTTGTGGTTTCTCGAAAAAGAAGCAAACAATCACATAGGATGGTTCATGTAAAGGGTTTATGATCAAGCAAAATATTCAACCAAGAATTATGTCTATAATATTGTTCAACCATTCTAAGTCTAATGTTTTGCGTAGTAAAATTCAAAACTGAATTATAAAGACTCGAAAAACCCGGAATCGGGTTGTCCTCCCGTAGCTTATTCTTGACTCGACGAAACGGGTTGCCTCCCGCCTAGCGCTTCGTTTATAGTCCATGGCTAGACTTCTTCACTTGATTACTCCGGATCAACGCTCTTTGTGGGCGTTGCAATCTTGGGTACCCACTTTGGCTTAGTCATTTTTTTTGTCTTCACAGTCGGCTTTGTCCTTTGGTCTTGACGGATGCAACATCTTCCTTGTGGCTCGGCATCTCGAACTCCGGTCCTTCGGTCGTGATCTTCATGGTCTCTAGTGTGGTCCTTCATCTCTCCCGAATGAGCTTGAGTAGCCTTCGCCGTCTTGGGACCTTGGAGTTGTCTCGGATATTCTTCTTTGTCACCAATCGGTTGTCCGGCAAGTTGTCCCACTTGCGTCTCTAGCATCTTCATCACGATGAACACTTCACACTCCTTGCATGTGGAACTTGCTTCGGCGGCCTTTAGGTGTTGAGCTTCTTTCTCCATCTCCATCTTCTCCATCCTCCTCTTAAGTAAACCGATATGCCACTCAAGGAATCCGGCTCGTATGCATTCAGCTCTCGCAATCGTCATGCGGATAGTTGAGACTTTGATCTTGAACGGCCTCCCGGCGTCTTGAAGGTTTATGATAGGTAGATCAACGATGTCCGGGGTGCGTAGCGCTCCGGTGGTTGAGGTTGATCTCCCTTTGGACTTGGAGGTGGTGATTCCCTTGGAGATTTCGACGGTCCTTCGACTTCGCCTTTTGAATTTCCAACCCTTTAGCTTGTGTTGCACGTCACCTTTGCCTCGTAAAGTTTTCCGGATCATCCACAAAAAAGTTTGGGTTTCTTGGAGAGGTAGCCAACCATCTCCGGTTAGGGTTAGTAATAAAACAAAAATCTAAACATAAAAACTAGGGTTAATCAAAACTAGATTAGATTGATTTTTTTTCTTTTTGAGGATGATCAAACATAAGAGATGCAAAAGAAAATCAAAAGAAAAAGCGAAAGATAAGCGATACTAGATCGGATCTTGATTGCTTGTTCCCCGCAACGGCGCCAGAAAAAGGGGCTTGTTGACGGTTAATAGTTGTATCAAAGTTCGTTTATGACTTGCAAGCGGACAAGTCTCCCGTCGTAGTCAAGGGACCCTTCTTCCCTCGAGTGGTGAACCCAAGGTATCGAATCCATGGAACAATGTGCAACGCAAGGATTCAATCTAGTAAAGAAACATAAAGCTATCTTATGAAGAACTAAGTTGCATCTAATCTACTAACTCATAAAGAAAACGAATCTAATCTAATCTACTAAAGAGGTAACAAGAGAAAGCAAGAGATAACCAATCTAGAGAATCTAGATCATGCTTATGTTGTAGCTCCAAACAAGATAGATGAAGATAGTAAAGCGAATCTCATTAAAAGCATCTTTAAATCGTGGCCTTCCCATCCGACTGCGAAAACGCACGCCTTTCGTAACCCCCGTTCGTCACAACGTATCCCTATTCATGCGGGTAGTCTAGGGCGAGTTCGATAGAACAAGTTGAAATCACTTGGCCGGTCCGGTATGCACCTCTAGCCACCGCGGCTACAAGAGCACCCTAAGTAATCTAGCCGCAAACTAGATCGTAGAAGAAGCAAAACCAAGAAGAAAACAAAATCATCGAGAAGGCACTTGATCGCTAGAAATCGAATTCACTTACAAACTTCACCATGAATGATTACATGAACAAGATCACCACCGGGGCCCTCCCTCGATCTTGATCCTCACTCCGAGCTCCGACGTGGTCTTCCATGCAAGGTTCCCACGTCGGCTAGGGAAACCCTAGACAACTAGCACGACCCTCATCTCCGAGATGGTGTCCCTCAAGCTTCTCTCGCTCCTCGGCGGCGGATTACGACTTCCGTTCGCGTGGCTCTCGGTCGGGGGGCTATTTATAGGCCGGGAAGCAATTAGGTCAAAGGGGGAGGCCGATTGGGCCCCGAAAAGGGCCGGGCCGGCCGGCCCGGGCCCAATTCGGCCCATCCCGCGGCCTCGCTTCGCCGGTGTTGCTTCCCACGTCTTCTAGATGTTCTCCCCTTTTGCATGTGGGCCCTTGACGTCGGTTTCTCTCCGAATTGGACTCAACTCCTTGTCTTGCAAGATTCAAGACTTTTTCGGTTCGGTCCTCGGAGTTTATCATCTTCTCGGGCTTGGTCCTTGGGCTCTTGGAGTCATGTTCACTTCATTGCTTGACTTGTATCGGGCTTCAAGGTCTTGTCATGAGGTGCTTAATGAACTTATCCCGGAAGTCTTGCTTTCAATGTTAAAACCCCGCGTAAACACTTAACTCCAAAACCGACATGCACACGTGAACTTGTTATACCACGGGGGTTAGTACCAATGGATAAGGTATAAAACTTATGCCAACACCGAAGGTAAACTCATGGCTAGGTTGACGGATTTTCACCGTCAACAATAGCGGATGTACACATCATATGACCGAGAGAAAAGAGTATGTCCTCATCCTACCTCCATTTGGAAGGACCGAAGAAACTATTGCCTATGGAGGGGATACAAAAGGAGAAGTCATCGGTATAGGTGATATTACTATTTGTCAAAACCATTCAATTACAAATGTCCTTCATGTTAATCCGCTAGGTTACAATCTATTATCGGTTTCACGACTTAGTGAGATTGGTTTTGATTGTCACTTCTCGGATAAGGGTGTGTCCATAATAAGAAGGGAGGCTTCCTCTATTGTCCTTACGGGTCGTTTGAAGGGGAAGCTTTACCTAGTTGATCTCAACAAAAGTAAAGTTTTTCCCAAGACTTGCTTAGTGGCAAAATCTAGCATGGGTTGGCTATGGCATCGCCGACTAGCTCATGTTGGCATGAGGAACTTGGCCAAACTTTTGAAAGATGAACACATCCTTGGACTAACAAATGTACATTTTGAGAAAGATAGGATATGCAAAGCATGCCAAGCCGGAAAGCAAGTAGGAGCACCTCACCCACCAAATAGCATTCTTACTACATCAAGCCCGTTGGAGCTCATTCACATGGATCTATTTGGACCGGTGGACTACATAAGCATTGGTGGTAACAAATATGGTTTGGTTATTGTTGATGACTATTCTCGCTTCACGTGGGTGTTCTTTGTGTTTGATAAAAGTGAGGTACAAGGGAAGGTGAAGACCTTCATAAGAAGAGCACAAAGGGAGTTCGAGCTACCTATCAAGAAAGTGAGAAGTGACAATGGCTCGGAGTTCCGGAACACCAATGTTGAAGAATTTCTTGATGAAGAGGGCATCAAACACGAATTTTCAGCTCCTTATACCCCTCAACAAAATGGGGTGGTTGAGAGGAAGAATCGAACTCTTATTGAGATGGCAAGAACCATGTTGGATGAGTACAAGACTCAAGACATCTTTTGGGCCAAAGCTATCAACACGGCTTGCCATGCCATCAACCGCCTCTATCTTCAAAAGTTTCACAAGAAGACTTCCTACGAGCTTATCACCGGTAAAAAGCCTAAGGTGTCCTACTTTAGAGTGTTTGGGTGCAAATGTTTCATTCTCAACAAGAGGCCCCGAACATCTAAGTTTGCACCAAAGGTTGACGAAGGTTTTCTTCTTGGTTATGGTCTTAATGAGCATGCATATCGAGTCTTCAATCTAACCACCGGAAGGATTGAAGTCACGGTAGATTTGACCTTTGATGAAACTAATGGCTCTCAAGTGGAGCAAGTTGATTTAAATGTTGTGGGTAAGGAGAAGCCATCTTGTGAAGCAATCAAGCAATTGGCCATAGGTGATGTTAGACCAATTGAAGTACAAGAGGAAGATGAAGAACAACATCAAGCTTCAACACCACTCGAAGGGCCAATGGTCACCGGTTCGCAAGAAGAGCAGACCCGGAGGTTCCGAGGAATTCCCGGAGGTTCCGGAAATGCTTGCTGGAAGCCAACCTCCGGAATCACTCCGGAGGTTCCGGGTCCGGAAGTTTAGCACCTCAAGACACCGAGAACCAGCAAAAAGATCGAAAGGGGATGCTAGGGCAAGTTCACCGAATCTCAAGCCGATGAAAATGATGAAGACCAACCTCTACACCAACCTCTTGGACCATCTCACCCCCATGTACATCAAGTTATACAACGGGATCACCCCGTTGACAATATCCTTGGGAGCATAAGGAGAGGGGTAACAACACGATCTCGTCTTAAGAATTTTTGTGCATTTTACTCGTTTGTTTCCTCTCTTGAACCCATCAAGGTAGAACAAGCTCTTGAGGATTCGGATTGGCTGATGGCCATGCAAGAGGAGTTGAACAATTTTGAAAGAAATCAAGTGTGGGAGTTGGTGGAAAGACCAAAGACAAACATAATTGGCACCAAATGGGTCTTTCGAAACAAGCAAGATGAGTTTGGAGTTGTTATTTGGAACAAAGCAAGATTGGTTGCTCAAGGGTTTACTCAAGTTGAAGGACTAGACTTCGGAGAAACTTATGCGCCCGTAGCTAGACTTGAAGCAATTTGGTTCTTACTCGCTTTCGCTGCTCATCATGACTTCAAGCTCTATCAAATGGATGTTAAGAGTGCATTTCTCAATGGACCACTCTCCGAAGAAGTATATGTTAAGCAACCACCTGATTTTGAAGATCCCAAGCGTCCTAATCATGTCTACAAACTCCATAAGGCGCTCTATGGGCTAAAACAAGCACCAAGAGCATGGTATGAATGCCTTAAGGATTTCTTGCTCAAGCAAGGCTTTGAGATAGGCAAAGCCGATGCTACTCTCTTTACTAGAAAAGTTGATGGTTATATCTTTGTGTGCCAAATATATGTCGATGACATAATATTTGGTAGTACTAATGAAACTTTTTGTGAAAAGTTTAGTAGGGTGATGACAAAGAGGTTTGAAATGTCCATGATGGGTGAGCTCAAGTTCTTTCTCGGATTTCAAATTAAACAAGCAAAGGAAGGGACGTTCATATGTCAAACCAAGTACACAAGAGATACGCTTAAGAAGTTTGATATGGACAAGGCAAAGCCCATCAAGACTCCAATGCCTACCAATGGACATTTGGACCTAAATGAAGAAGGGAAGTCTCGTGGACCAAAAGGTATATCGCCGCATGATTGGCTCTCTTTTTTACTTATGTGCATCTAGGCCGGATATTATGCTTAGTCCGTGCATGTGTGCTAGATTTCAAGCTAACCCGAAAGAGCGCCATCTCATGGCCGTAAAGAAAATCTTGAGATATCTAGTGCATACCCCTAACCTTGGCTTGTGGTATCCTAAGGGCTCCACTTTCGATCTACTTGGCTATTCGGATTCCGATTATGCCGGTTGCAAGGTAGATAGAAAGAGTACATCGGGGACTTGCCAATTCCTTGGTAGGTCTCTTGTGTCTTGGAGTACTAAAAAGCAAAACTCAGTAGCCCTTTCCACTGCCGAGGCCGAGTATGTTGCAGTCGGCGCTTGTTGTGCTCAACTACTTTGGATGAAGCAAACCTTAAAAGATTACGGATGTCATTTTACCCATATCCCACTTTTGTGTGACAATGAAAGTGCCATCAAGCTTGCAAACAACCCTGTTAGTCACTCTCGTACAAAACATATAGACATCCGTCATCATTTCTTGAGAGACCACAAAACCAAAGGAGATATCGTACTAAGTCATGTGAGCACCGACAAACAACTAGCCGATATCTTCACTAAGCCTCTCGACGAGTCAAGGTTTTGTAGTCTAAGGAATGAGCTAAATATACTTGATTCTCGTTACGTGGTTTGAATTTTAGCACATGTTGCTTGGTTATTGCATTGCTGAAAATCTTTGAAAAACTTTAATATATGTGCTTCAAAATGAATTTTATTTCCCCAACTTGTTCCAAAAGGCTATAGCAGCGTGTTGATTGTTATTTTCTAGCCAATTGGAACAAGGAGTCCATGACCTAAGTGTCAAAATCTAGTAAGAGTACCTAAATTCTTGAAGAACAGCAAGCTCTCAGTCCTCTGGCATCAGCATTCGGAGGTTCCGGGTTTTTCCCGGAGGTTCTGGACCCTTATCTGTTTAGCCTATCAGCTTCTGCATCAGAAGACAGCGCGGAGGTTCCAGCTTTTCTCCGGAGGTTCCGGACTTGGGAAGATTACAGGCAAATCAAAACAGGAGAGGCGTCTCGAAGGGAATATTCTGTGAATCAGATCTTTTACCCCCCTTTGGGTAACTCACCCAGTCAACCCTATCCCTTTCACCACAGTAGATCGAGATCTACTGCCTCCTCCTTCTCTCGCTCGCACTGCCGCCATCCTCTGCTGTGCACCGTCGCCGTCGTCCCTACCGCCGGCCGCCGGACTTCTTGAGAGAGGGGTCGACCCACCTCTCTGTGCAGGGTGGAGATCTTGAAGGGGAAGCACTCGGGTGGCTACACTAACCTGTTCATCCTCACCGCCATCCGCCAGAAGATGTCCCAGATAGGAGTCACCTTTGCTCGTCTGCATCTACTTCTCCTTCTTCCTCTCCCTCTTCAATTTCAATTCCAAGGTAAAAACCTAACCCTAGATCTGTCTATCCATCTTTGATTCTCATGTTCTAGGAGCCAAATCTTGTATGGAATCTCTTCTAGATGTATCTCCAGTGCCCTCGGCTTAGATACAGTGTGTTAGTACTCAATTGAAATTTGAATCAGATTTCACAGCTTTGAAACTGTATGCAGTCCGGAGGCTCCGGGGTTTTCCCAGAGGTTCCGAGCTCTGCAGCAACAGATGCTCTGAAACTGTATGCAGTCTGGAGGCTCCGGGATTTTCCCAGAGGTTCCAGGCTCTGCAGCATCAGTGATTGTGATGCTGATTCAAAATTCAAATGAGTAATACCACAGTGCTAATTAAGCCTTGATATCTGTATCTCACAATCATTCCAATCCTTTCAACTCTCTGAGCCTCATTCATTCCATCTCCTATATTCAGATGTCTGGAGACTCATCCAGAAGAAGGGACAAGAGGCCTATCCCCTTTGAGGACTTAGAAGGTGAAGAAGCCTTCAATATTGTTGTCAGGCAGATTGCACCCAAGAAAGCAACACCCAAAAGAGGTAGAGGAGCAGGCAGCATATCTGGGGGCTGAGGTTCTTTAACTGGACAGCATGTGGATGACAATGGAGGTCAAGAAGGGAAGACAATTCCCATTGAGGTCAACACAACAGTGAGACTTGGTGAGATAGATTCCTCCTATCTAGTGCATTACCCTCTTTTTCCCAAGAAGAGGCCACCCACCAAGTATGACAGCTCTCTGCAACTGGAATACTAGAGTTATGAAGGAACTTATGTTCAAGTTAAACTAGCCAGGGAAGAAAATCCATATTCTAAACCCAAGCATGCTGGCATTGACAAGAGATTTTGGTCTCTGATCCATTATTCCTTTTACTCTTCTGTGTGTTTGAGCAAGCCTAGGATCAGAAAAATGCAATGGGTTGACTGGCAGCATTTTGAAAACTTTGACAAGCCTAAGGTGGAAGAGGTTCTTGAGATAGTCGAGAAGTTCCAAGTGAAGGATTTGATGGGTTTTAAGTATGATTGGAATGCTGAAATCATTGCACAGTTTCATGCCACCTTTTTCTTTGACACCTACACAAATCACATTCATTGGATGACAGAGGGTGTTCACTACAAGATCAGCTTTGTGACTTTTGCTAGACTGCTGGGCTTTGGGAAGGCAGATAGGGAGAGGGACACAATTAACTTTGAGAACCATCTGAAGAACAATCAGATAGCAGATGCTTATTTTCTGGATGAGATGGCTCAAGGGACTACTTTGGGGCTCAAACCTGTTTATTATGTGCTGAATAACCTTTTTAGACAGACCATATACCCCAAGGGAGGCAGTGACTCCACTTCTCTTAGAGGCCTTGCACCAAGTCTTATAGCTAGAATGCTTCCTGGTGCTGTTCCTTTCTCTATCAGCAAATTTATTTGGCATGACCTGATCACAAGCATGGACAATGGTGTGGATAACTTTCCCTATGCACCTTATATTATGTATACCATTGAGCTTGTGTCTGGGTACATATTCAAGAAGGACTGTGAGCACTGCTCCTATCAAGTTAAGCAGTGGCAGCACCAAAAGACTGAGGTAGCTGTGCAAGCCTGTATTGATTCAGCCAAAAAGTCAGCCAAGAAGCCTGCTGCTTATGAGGAGGAAGCTGGTCCAAGTAGGCCCAAGAAAAAGGAATCCACTCTCAAGAGAATGAAGGAAATCATCAGACACTCTTTCTCCTTGTGCTCCTACGCAGCCACTCAGGCCTATGATGCTAGGAAGACCATCAACAGTCTGCTGTCCCACCATGGCCTATCTACTCAGTCCATCTCACCTCCTATCTTCTTTGATGATTTTTCCCTAATGAAGAAGAGGCTCCAGCAACCCCCCAGCACATCAGTTCCAGTGAAGATGAGGAGCCCCTCAGTGCTAAGCTTCACAAAATGAAGAGCCAGGCCAAACCCAGACCCAGAGGCATCAGAAAGGGTGTTAAGGGGACTGCTGGTCGTGGCAAGCGCCCTCCATCGGATGAAGATCTTGGCTCTGAGGATTCTAGTGAAGATTGGAGTGCATCAAGCTGATCAAGTCCAGATGACCCTCTTCCTCTCTTCTTTTTCCCTTTTTGTTAACATGTTGACAAAGGGGGAGAAGGAAGATTGAGATGTAATTGCTTAGGGGCTTTAGCTTTTGTGAGATGAGAGAAGCTGCTGTTGTGCCTTGCTTTAAAATCTTTCAGTTGAACTCATTTTCTCAGGGTCTGTAATATTTGTGGTACTATGTTGGTGGTTGCCTATGTTGGCAATTTGAACCTGGTTATGGACAAGTAGGGGATCTTAAAACTTTGTGGTGCTGTAATAGGACTAGATGTGCTTGCTATGCTATGTTATGTCTAGTTGCTATTTATGTTATATCTTGCCTGTGTTGGTTGTTAAGGCTGGTTGCTGCCAGAGTCCGAAAATTCTAGGATTTTCCCGGAGGTTCCAGGGTCTGGACCAGAACCTGGAGGTTCCGGACTTGTTCCCAGAAGTTCCGGGGTCTGGGCACAACCAGTCTCCTGTTTGTTTCTTTTATGACATATGCATCACGTTTACATGCTACACCTTTCTTTGCACCCCACGATGAGTTGAATACACTGCAGTCACTACACATGCCCATAATGTATGCCTATATATCTTAAAAGGATTCTTACTCTCTATTCAAAGGAGAAAGGCATACATTAAGGGGGAGCTTTGTATTCTAGTCATCAAAAGCTCGATCTTCTTAATTAAATGTAAGATTTAATTAGGTTGTCAACATTTACCAAAAAGGGGGAGATTGTAAGTGCAATCAAGCCCCTAAGTGGGTTTTGGTGATGTTGACCACTTAATTAAAGAACTAATGAGCTTTTGAGTATGTGTGACAAGTTTAAAAGGTAAAGAAAGGAGAAAAGGAAAGAAAGGTGACCCCTCATTATTTGAAGTGGCTTCCTAGAGCTCAAGACAAGTTTTAATTTCATTTTCTATTTTGAATTTGAGTATAGGACAAGCCGTACTATTAAGAGGGATACTAATAGTGGCATGGATGATACCAAGTGCTTAAAGTCTACTCTAAAAACAAAAATTATCCCAGCCACAAATGACCCATCAGCCAGCTGACTTAGCCTTGTAAACACCTTTCCCAGAACCTCTGAGCTTTTCCCGGAAGTTCTAGGCTGTGCCCAAGTCAGCCCGCTGAAGTCACCAGATCCCGGAGGTTCCGGGATCCAGCCCGGAGGTTCCGGGGTTTCGAAGTAACCGTTGCAGATCCAGATCTGGGGGTATTTATACCACCTCATCCTCCAACGGTCAGCTTCTTCTTCCCTACGCCAAACAGTAGCTTTTGCTCCCCTTCTCTCTCAAGCATTGACCCCCACCAACTTGAGTCCAAATCCAACCCTAGCATTCAAGTGTGGAGTGATTCCTTGCTTGTGAGCAAAACAAAATCCAAGCCCCCTCTTGTGTTCTTGAGCACTTGGTGGACCCCTAGCTCTTTGGTGGATCTTTTACTCTTGGAGCCTTGCTCCTAGACGGCTAGAGGTTGCTTGGAAACTCTCTAATCGATTGTGGAAGCTCCAAGAAGTTTGTATTACCCTCATTTGCTTAGTGGAAACCCTCCACCTATTACTTTTGTGATAGGTGTGAGAGAGGAGTGGATCTAGAGAGATTCCATAGCCTTTGTGGCTAACCTCAACAACGTGGATGTAGGCCAACCTTTGTGGTGAGCTGAACCACGGGATAAATTGTTGTCCCTTGTGCTTAATCTTTACTTGCTGTTGGTGGTTAATCTTTTTAGGTTGCTTGCTCACTAGATCTATTAGGGTTTGCTTTGTGTCTTGCTATCTCTAACCCTAAGGTTGTTAGTGTGCTTAGTATCTCTCCTTAAGCTCTTGTAACCAATTGTCTGCCATATTGTCTGCTCTCTAATTGTGTTTCACACAGCAAATCATCAAGGTAAAGAATACCCTGAAGCTCCTGGAAAATACACCGAAGTGCATTTTCCCGGAGGTTCCGGGTAAAGCCCGGAGGTTCCGAGGTCCGGCGAAGTTGGCGTAAATTGGTCGAGTTTGTTTTGCGAGCCTATTCACCCCCCCCCCCCCTCTAGGCCACTTGCATTGATCCTTTCGGGTATGATGAGGTTATCAAAGGGTTTTTCCAGTCCACCGTATCATGTTAAAAAGAAGTCAGCTTAAGAACAAATGGGATAAGTTGAAGAATGATCCGTCCGTTTGGAGAAAATTGACGAGGAAACAAACTGGAACTGGTTGGAGTTGGAGCACAGGAAGTATCAACATGGATGTCGAGTGGTGGAAAAAAACAAATCTGTGAGCACCTAACATTTGCTTTCATTTATAGTTTGTTGGTAATTATACACTTGCTTACTGTAACTAAATTATGTAGAGATAACTGGTGTTGGAAAATTTACCACGCACACACACATGCTGCACGCACACAGCACACAACACACCATGCACACACCCATGCACACACCCATGCACCTGTACACACCCATGCACGCACACATGCACACCCCTGCACACAACACTGACACACACCATGCACACAGCATGCACACACCACGCACAAGTACACACGCATGCACACACAGGACACGCACACACCACACATGCAAGCAAAACAAAAAATTAAGGGCAAAAGAGGGTAATCAATTCAAATCTTCATTTTTCGGAGCTGGAGTTGTTGTCTCAGCCAAACACATCTCCTCAACTCCAAAGGGAGAGTCCAGCTCCATGGTGGAGCTGCAGATTGGTGGAGTTGCTGCTCCAGAGTTGGTTCGGTGGAGCCGGAGCCCTCCCAAACACTCCCTAAAACGCTGGACGGTACGTGACTCCGTAGCTTCTCCGTGACGTGTCAGGGCACTTAGATTTTTTGCCAAACATACGCTGCCCTTGCTCTAAAGGGGCGAGAAACGAACGGGGCCGGGTGGAGGAGGTGGTGCGCCCCACGATCTGTCAACCCAAAAAAACTAGGAGAAAAAAACCAACAATAGAACGGGGGAAAACCTGGGGCCGGGTGGTGGTAGTGGTGGATGGGCTCGGTAGATGTGCTCGGGGTGCTGAATAAGCATTCAGTACCCGAGCCGCTCCACCGGTGGTAGCCGGATCGGACCACGAGCCCACTAATGCTAAAGTACATTTTTATTTAATTAGAAAAAATGGTTCTTTGGCAGTTCCACCCCGAGGTGTGCGCTGCTGGGCGGAGCCGCGGAGGGGATGACACGGCGGTGGCGAGATGCCCCTGAGGCCCGACCCTCTCAGCTTCGTCAGCCGCTGGATCCACCTCCTCTCTTGAAGGTGAATTCCCTTTTCTGTTTTGCGAGAGATTAATGATTGGTTTGGATCTATGGTATAGATTTCCAAATAGCCCATGGGCCGGCGGCACGGCCCATGGGCGGCACGGCTGCCACCGTGCCTGTGTCGGCACGACCCGAAGGCCCGTGTCGTGCATGGGCCGCCGGCCTGGCCCACAGCACAACACAGGCACCCACAGCCAAGGGGAGTAGCACGATGGCGGCATGGCCCGGCCCCCGGCGGCCCCAACGCCTAGGTGGCCCGGCTCGCCGGCCACGGCCCGCGGCCGTATAAAAGCCGCCCGTGGCGCCCCCCCCCCACCCCAATCCCTAACCCTAATCATTACCCCCTACCACGCAGCCCGCCGAGCCTCGCTCGTGATCCGATCCGCCGTCGCGGCACCTTCGTTTGCCTTGAGCTCGCCGGACCTGCTCCAATGACCTCGACACCACCTCGCCGGCCACTCCTTCTCCCTCTCCTACCTCCTCTCCTCTCCTCCTCCTCCTCCTCCTCCTCCTCCTCCTCCTCCGGTGCACCATGTGAGTCGTTGAGCTCTCTATTCTTCCGCCGCCACTCGCCGTCGGTGTCTAACGGTGCTTGTCTCATCGGTATCTCTTCTCCGCTTGGATGCTGGCTCCCTGGCCTCTTCTCTGGCACTGGGCTCCGGTGACGTAGGTGAGTCTCCAATCCCTAACCCTAACCCTAGCATCTTCAACATCTTCTCTGCAACTTCTTCATCTTCTAAGTTCTAATGCTCCTTCTTCTTCTCTGCATCTTCTTTGCAGGTTGGTGCCTGACGCTGCGTCCTCCTCCTCTGGAGGTGAGATGGTAAAGCGCCCCTGCGTACCGTCGAGGGACGGTGCTGGAGCTGCGGTTAGGGGCCGGAACCGGCCTCCCCACCCTCCTGTGGCCGACGGCGAGCACCCCGATCCCGAGGAGACCATGGAGGAGATGGAGATCGAGAACGACGACGGCATCCATGAAGGCGCATATGCGCTGTTCGGCATTGATCTCAGGGATGCCTCCCTACTGATCGATGTCGACGCCGGCGGCGACGGTCAGGTGGACGGCTCTGAGGACACAACAAATGGTACCTCATCTGGTAAGCGCACTTCTGCTTGTTGGGAGGATTTTGTGCCGATCTTTGACGAGAATAAGGTGAGAACACATGCCATCTGTAAACGTTGTGGTAAGAAATTTTCTGCTAGAGCTTCGATTGGCACTGGATCCTTGAACAAGCACATGGCTGTTTGTAGAAAAAAAAACTAATTAATGATCGTAAGGTCCAGTCTAGGCTTGCTATGAATGCTGATGGGTTGCATAACTGGGTTTATGATGCTTCTCGTGCTCGTATGAATTGTGTCGGTTGATTGCTAGGCTGGACCTTCCATTAGGCATTGGTGCCACACAAGCCTGGGAAGATTACATTAAGAATGCTCATAATCCTAGATTCTAGAAGATTTCTAAGCAGACCACTACTAGAGACATGCACAAGTTGTTTGCTGAACAGCATGCTTTGCTCATCCATGATTTGTTGCCTGCTTGTTCATCTGTTTCTTTAACTTCTGATATCTGGTCTGGTAATGCTAAGGAGGATTACATTTCTGTTGTTGCTCATTATGTTGGGGCTGATTGGGAGTTGCATAAAAAGGTTATTGGTTTTAGGCTTATTGAGGCATCACATACTGGTGAAAACATTGCTGAAAAAATAGCATCTGTTGTTGAGGAGTTTGGTTTGATTGATAAGGTCTTTGCTGTGTCTCTTGATAATGCTTCAGCTAATTCTAAGGCTTTTGATATCTTGCAACCTGTCTTATTTGGTTACCTGGGCTCTTATCCCGCTCCTACTCGTGATGATCCTCTCAAAGTCAAGTACTTGCTTGTGCATCAAAGACCGTGCATGCCATATTATTAATCCGATTGTTAAGTCCAGCTTAAAGAGGTTCAATCCTTATCTTGAACATTTTAGAACTACAATTAACTTTTTGAATTCCTATAATCAAAGAACCGCATTGTTTAAAAATTACCGTTCGCTAGGGGTATTAGACCTAGAAAGTTTGGTTTGGATATGGATGTTAGGTGGAATTCCACCTATTTGATGCTTAAACATTTGTTGTCATATAAAGAAGTGTTTTCTCGTGTGGTTTGAGGCAAATTATGGTGAGACATTGTTGTCTCCCCGCATTGGTATCTTCGCTGAACGGCATCATGAAGTTCCTGGAACTGTTTTATGAGGCTACTGTTACATTATCTGGTGTTTACTATCCTACTGCTCCACTAATTCTGCATCATATCCTTGACTTTGCTGAGCATTTGCATAATGCTGAAAATGATCAGGGCTTTAGAAATATTGCAATTCCAATGAAAATTAAGTTCCTTAAGTATTGGGAGAAGATTCCACTGATATATTCTTATGCATTCATTCTGGATCCTAGAGCTAAGCTGGAAGGCTTCTCTAATGCACTTGAATTACTTGCTTCACATACTGGAACCTCTTATAGTGTTTACTTTGGTCATGTGAAAGATGAAATGTCCAGATTGTTCGCCAAATATGAACAGAAATTTGGTGCAGCTAGGTCTGAAAGGCCTCCTATGCCACATGTTGGTCCTAGTAAACGGAAGCAAGCATGGGGAAAGATCTATGCTGGTCCTCGTGCATCCTCTAGTTGTCCCCCTGCTTCGTATTCTCCATCTGGTGGTGTTAATGAATTGTCAGCATACTTGGGCAGTGATCCTATCAAGGATTGGGAGGTCCTTTGGCCTACTACTTTGGTGGCGTGACCATAAGCTAACCTATCCCGTCTTATCCATAATGGCTCGCGATATCATGTATGTTCCTGTATCTACAGTTTCTTTTGAGTCTTGTTTCAGCTATACTGCCAGGATTCTCGAAGACCGGCGACGGCGCTTGTTGCCTGAGCATGTGGAGATGCTCACCCGCATGAAAGATCGGGGCCAAGCAGTTAGAAAGGAACAACACGCACCTAAGGACATAGACTTGGAAGAGATGTTCGACAACTTGTACCCGGATGAAGGTGAAGGCGGCGGCAGATCGGCAAGATCGCTATCGCAGCCTACGCCTACAGTCTTGTGCCGGGTGAACATCTGGAGAAGGTAAATACCTAATTCATATTTGCATATTCTAATACCTAATTCATCTTTGCATATTCATGTTTCATGTTCTAATACCTAATTTTGCAGGCATTTCTCCATCTTTTGGTGCTACAAGACTCAAGTGGTGGACTGGTGGTCCTGGTGACCTGCCAGACCTAGTGGAAGATTGGAAGATGAACATCTTACATCTTGTAATAGGATAAAACTGTGATGTTTAAACTTTGTCTTGCCCACTTGATGACTTGAAAAACTTGCCACTGATGTTGGCTATTGTAATAGGATAGATGAACTAAGACTTGTGAAACTTTTGTTGTGAGATGGCTGTACTCTTTTTCCCTTTCTAGGGTTTCTCACAAGGGTGAGTTTTACCTAGAAAGGTTTTTAATGAGTGTTGACGGATAAAAGACATATCCCTCTACGATCCGCAAGCGTACGGACCCACACCTTTTTCACCACGGGATTCCCAAGGTTCTTGTCAATCCGCGGAGCAAGGGGATTACAAGCGTTTGATCTACCTCTACACACTAGATACTCAAACCCTAACTATGATCAAACTAGAAAACAACTAAACTACACTAGAGAGAATGATTAAGCAATCAAGATAGGAGACACTCGCCCATGGGTCTACGATACTAGATCATGCAATCGCTTAAAGACATGAAAAGCAATCTAATCTATCTGGGGTTGTGACCACGGTTTCGCCCTTTCCCTCCTCTCGTACTGTCACTACGCGAAGGTATCCATGACTAGACCTATGATGGACACGGCGTATTGAATGAATCCAAGGGAGCATTGGAGCTCTACTCCCTTTACGGCATGGTAGATAACCTTAAGCATTAAAGTATATTCAACGCAAGATGATAGATAGATAATCGGACAAAGTACGATTACATCTCAAGATCGATTACAACCCATGAACGAATAAGGAGATTACCCCATCAAGGTGCTAGACATAGCACCGTTGATCATGGTCACCCTTCCGATGGTGTCTTCCTTCTTCTCCACTTGTGGGTGCTTCCTTCGAGGTGGTTGATCTCCCCCCGGAGATCTCCCTCCTCTCTCGAACTTGTGGATGGCCTCCTGGTGCAAATGGCTCTCTCCCTCCGAATGGCGGCACCTCCAGGGTTTTAGGGTTGAAGATCCTTCGGGTGCAAGGAAACGGGGGCCGAACCGACGCCGAAACTGGGCTGGGCCGGCCGGCCTGGGCTGACCGGCCCAGGCCCACCCGGCCCGGTTCGGTCGCCCCTTCGCTCCCGTGGGTCCTCAGGTGATTATGCACTTTGCCCCCTCCACTTGCATGATTTTGATGATGTCATCCTCGCGTTCAAGATGGAGGTTCTCCGCGCATGAAGTTCGGTCTTTTACGCGTCAATCCCCGGGGGTGTTCCTTCGTAGCACTTCGGTCCTTGCCACCATTGAAAGTGATTTCATCAAGCTCATTAACACGAACAAGACTCCGTAAATGCTCCTTTGAACTTGTTGTGAATCCGTCCTTTATGTCCATGTTTTCCTGCATAAACACAACACTTCCAAATGCATGCACATAGATGAACTTGTTATATGATTAGTGTGCCTAGTGGCGGGTTAGTTCCATAATCAAATCCAAACCAAAGTGTAATGAACATGCTTGGTGTACCAAAATACACCGTCAACATCTCCCCCACGCTTAGCTCTTGCTCGTACTCGAGCTAGTACTCGTAAAAGAACTTCGTCCAAAGTGTTGTAATCGTGTACCGCTAATCCTTCTTCGCAAGTTAGTCAATCTTTTCGTCTTTAATACATAAACATAAAGTAATGATCATCATATATAAACATGGGAGTTTAGAATCTTTACCACGTCAAGATTTACCCCACAACTCAAACTCTTCACTCGGAGCCCTTCAATCTCAGCCATGCTTACTTCTTTGCTTCCATCGGAGGGTTTTTTATGATTTTCAAAAATAAAATTCCTGCAACAAGTATTAGACAAAAACCTTTCTCCAAGCTCTCTCAAGTCGCTCATATAAATGTGGCTATCCTAAACAAATTTTATATAACTCTAACCTCCCATAAATCTATCATATAACATGTAAAGTGGAGCTATAGTAGGGCTAGTGCAATCAACACAAATATTGTCAAACTAAGAACTTCATATAATGATTGTTTACCTTTCAAAGCCAATGATCATGAGAATTAATCCATTTGTAGGGATATCAAGGATAAGAAGATTTAGAATAGTGGACATGTGCAAGGGCAAAAGAAAATTATGACTTCGAGGCACCGATGACGTCCTCGTTATCGGATTGCACATGGTTGGAAAAAGAGTGAAAGTTTCGTCTCTCAACAACGTGACATCCTTCCTTGCACTTTATTTTTTCTTTTCTTTTACTTGATTCATCCCTCTCATATCTTTATTGCCACTCCTCTTTTCTCTTTTTCTTCTTTTTTTCATTCTCATATTTATTTATTTATTATCTTTCTTTACTTTTCTATTATATATTCTTTCTTTCTTTCTTTATTTTCCATACTCATACTTTTCTCTTTATTTTTCCTTCTCTTGACAACTTTCCAAAGCTCTCAACTCCTCTCTTTCGTGCATGCATACAATCTGAAATTTTAAATAAACCATGCTAGAGACGAGACGAAACTTTGAGGGTAGTTTGTGTTCAAGGAATGCGATGTACAAAAGAGATGTATAGGGTTGGGTATGGAATTCGGCGATGTACGGGACTTCCGATCTGAAAGTCACGTTATCGAATGCATGATGAGGCTAGCAACAAAAGATAAGCACAAGAACATGATCATTGCTCGAAATTAAAAACTCCCAAGAGAGAAGGGTCCTAGCCCAACTCATCGTGCTAATCACACTTATGGTGGAGCAAAAAAATTAAATTTGGCTTTGTATAGGATTTTTTTCTTACTCTCAACTTGAAAAAAGAGATTTTGCTAACCTTTATTACAAGGGTTTTTAGATAATTTTCAGAATTGAAATCCTCCAACTTTTAGCATTGAACATAGCACAACCAACATGTGAAGCTCAAGATCGAAGTGTGGTAAGGATACTTTTAGTAATAGAAATTCCACTAAGCACCACGATAAACGTTTTTCAAACCACACACTTATGTTCATATATCAAAAACTAAAGATGAACGAACGAGTAAATTAAGATAAGCAATACACAAAATTTTAAAGGACTCTTTTTATTTGATTTTCTTTGACTTAACACTAATTTAAGACACTTGCAAAAATTTAAAGACGCACTCAAAAACTAAAGACTCTTTAAACTCTAAGACTCTCTCGAAGAATAAACCAAACCTAAACTTGAAGCTCAAAAGCTAAGGCTAGCTAACTAGCTCTCCCCCACGCTAAAAACATACGAAGTCCTCGTCGTATCTTACAAAATTCTTAAGGGGAAAACTAAACATAGTGGTACTTCCCGCAACTATTGCACCACTTGCCTCTCATGTTCCCTACCATGCCAAAATGTTTGCACACGTTTCGGTTTAGGAACTTGTAGTCGTCTTCAACTACACGCTCCAAATCCTCCATACGCTGCCTCATCGCCTCCATGGCTTGGAAACATTCGTCGACCGTTGCGTAGAGATCCGAGATGGAGTGATGTCAAGCCGCACAACACATCGGATGCAACCCGAAAGGGTCGTCATTGCCAGGGTCTCTGCCGTCATCGTCGCCGTCGTCGCCACCACCATTGTCGTCGCCGCCATCGTCACCACCGCCGTTGGGGCCTTCAGGAGTCTTCTCCTTGGGCACCTCATCCCAAATGTAAAGATCGTTATCATCTCTTCCAGCGGCCGCCCACGAGCTCGGGCTACGATCGTCGGAGTAGTCGCTACCCCCATAGTCCTTAGGCTTGGGCGACACCTCCTTGTAGTCCTTCCGCTTCATACCTCGGATGCACGCCGACCTTCGAACGGTAGTAGGGACGTTCTCCTTCTTGACGGGGTCGCGAGATGTGATAGCTCCGGTCAGGACATGCCCTCCACAACGGATGCGAGCGGTCCTCTTGATCTCGACGGGTAGCTTGAGCTCGCATCACTTCGCCTCCTCCATCAATGGCTCCTTGACGCCTTACTTCAACTCTAAGCTCCTCGGGGACACAATAACTGCTGCGTGGGTGCAAAATATTGCTTGATGGGATTGATTCCCGAGCTCCCAATTCGGCCAAATAAATAGTTCGAAGAGGAAAACCCTAGGAACCTCATTTTCCTTATTCAAACTTCCCTTAAAATTTTCTGACCGAAGAAGGAAGTCAAAAAGGACCAATTCGGGCAAAAACTGAGACCAACCGCCGTCGGGACCCACCTGGACCGGTCGGACTGGGCCGGCCGGCCCACCCCCCTCGGGGGCCGGCCGGCCGTTTTTTCGTGCACCGCCCTTTTTCGCCTTCTTAGCCCATGGGAAAAAGTTGGCCCAAGAAATCTTCGCGAGAAACTCCAAAAAATTAAAAGAAAAACTATTTACAAAAAATCATGCCTTGTTTTTCGTCCTAGGCGGGACGTTCGGGCTCTTCTTCCATGGTGAAGACATCAACATGGTGAAGGGGCACAACGTCGGGTTCGTAGTAAACCTTAAGTCGTTGACCATTCACCATAAATTGATCGCCTTTTACATCCATAATGGTTATCGCTCCGTTGGAGAGCACCGAATGCACAACATAAGGTCCGTCCCACTTGCTTTGCAATTTTCTTTTTCCGAAGGTTTTAAACCTCGAATTGTAGAGGAGGACCTTATCTCCTTCTTTAAACTCTTTCTTTTTCAACCTTTTATCATACCACCTTTTGATTCTCTCTTTGTATATGCTTGCATTTTCATATGCTTTCAACCTCATCTCCTCTAGCTCGCTTATTTGGATTCTTCGTTTCACCACCGCGGCATCGAGATCAAGGTTCATCTCTTTAATCGCCCAATAGGCTTTATGTTCCAACTCAACCGGAAGGTGGCAAGCCTTTCCATAGACGAATTGATAAGGGGTCATACCTATCGGTGTCTTGAACGTCATTCGATAAGCCCACAAAGCTCCGTCTAATTTCTTTGACCAATCCTTGCCTCCCTTCTCTCTCGGTTTTGTTGAGGATGCTTTTTAATTGCCTATTTGATGTTTCCGCTTGTCCGTTGGTTTGTGGGTGATAGGCCGTAGAGACCCTATGCTCAATTCCCAACTTGGACAAGCACTTTTTGAAATTCTTCCCGGTGAAGTGAGTTCCTCCATCGCTTATCAAGATTCTCGGTGTACCAAAACGAGGAAAAATCACGTTCTTGATCATAGTAATGGACTTCTCCGTGAAAGCTTTACGACATGGCATGGCCTCTACCCACTTGGATACATAATCAACCATGACTAGAATATACTCATATCTGTGTGAGTTTTTGAAAGGCCCCATGAAGTCTATACCCCATACATCGAATAAATCGATTTGTAGATTGTATTTCAAGGGCATAGAATTTCTTTGAGAGATGTTTCCGGTTCTTTGGCATTCAGGGCATGATGAAACATATCTTTTAGTATCTTCATGCATCTCCGGCCAATAGAATCCGCTTGACAATACTTTTGCTTGGGTCCTAAAATGGCTATAGTGTCCACCGTACTCCGCCGAGTGGCACTTTCTCAGAATTTCTACCCTCTCTTCTCTTGGCACACATCTTCTTATGACTCCATCATTGCCAAGTTTGAAGAGGTATGGTGCATCCCAAAAGTACTTCTTACTTTCGGAGATTATCTTCTTTTGGGAGTTTTTATCTAGATGATCGAGAGGCATCTTCCGAATCGCTCGAATGATATCAATCATCCAAGTGTCTTTATCGAGCACTCGATAGAGGTGGTCATCTCTCATCTTATCTTCTATGGGCTCTTTATCATCTTGTCCACGATTCATCCTAGACAAATGATCGGCCACAACATTCTCCACCCCCTTTTTATCACAAATTTCAACATCAAATTCTTGGAGAAGAAGGATCCAACGGATCAAACGTGGTTTGGCTTCCTTCTTAGCCAAGAGATACTTGATGGCTGCGTGATCGGTGTAAACAATGACCTTCGAGTTCACGAAGTAATATCTGAATTTTTCGAAAGCAAACACCACCGCTAGCAACTCCTTTTCCGTAGTGGCATAGTTTAATTGTGCCCCATTAAGAGTTTTGCTAGCGTAGTAAACGGCGTGAACTCGGCCTTCCTTTCTTTGACCCAAAACCGCGCCTACGGCGTAGTCACTTGCGTCACACATGATCCCGAAAGGTTGGCTCCAATCCGGAGGATGAATAATGGGAGCTCTCACCAACGCACTTTTCAAGGTCCGAAATGCCGTTAGGCACTTCTCATCAAAGTTAAAAGCCACATCCTTTTGAAGGAGATGCGTTAAAGGCTTAATGATCTTTGAGAAGTCCTTAATAAATCTTCTATAAAATCCGGCATGGCCTAGAAAGCTCCTTAAGGATTTAACATCCGTCGGAGGTGGGAGTTGCTCAACCTTCTCTACCTTAGCCTTGTCCACTTCAATGCCTCTCTCGGATATAACATGTCCGAGCACTATGCCTTGCTTAACCATGAAGTGGCACTTTTCCCAATTTAACACCAAGTCTACCTCTGAGCACCTCGTGAGGACCTTATCCAAGTTTGCCAAGCAATCCATGAACGTCTTCCCGTGAATGAAAAAATCATCCATGAACACCTCGACAATTTCTTCGATGAATTCCGAGAATACAGCCATCATGCAACGTTGAAAAGAGGCCGGAACGTTGCATAGACCGAAGGGCATCCTTCTATATACAAACGTTCCATAAGGGCATGTAAACGTTGTTTTGTGTTGATCGTCCAGGTGAATGGGAATTTGCATGAACCCCGAGTACCCATCGAGAAAGCAAAAATAAGCGTGGTTTGCTAATCACTCGAGCATCTCGTCAATGAACGGTAGGGGGAAGTGATCTTTCTTCGTCGCTTTTTTAAGCTTACGATAATCGATACACATCCGCCACCCGGTCACGGTTCTTTGTGGTATCAACTCGTTCTTCTCATTCTTTACCACGGTTAAACCTCCTTTCTTTGGTACACAATGTACCGCGCTCACCCACTCGCTATGCGGAACCGGGTAGATGATTCTGGCATCAAGTAACTTGATGACCTCTTTCTTTACTACCTCTCGCATGGCATGAGTTAGCCTCCTTTGGTGGTCCACTACGGGCTTACATTGGTCTTCCATTGGTATACGATGAGTGCAAAAGTCTGGGCTAAGACCTTTGAGATCATTAATCGAATATCCAATCACCTTCCTATGTTTTTTAATAAAATCAGCAACTTCTCATTTTCTTCGGGACTCAACTCGTCACTCACAATGACTGGATAAGTCTTGTCTAGGCCCAAAAATTCATACTTTAATCCTTTGGGTAAAGGTTTAAGGTCTACCTCGGGCACTTGTGGCTCCTCGAGTTTAATTTCTCCTATGTCCTCGAATTTTTCTTCCTCCACGCTTCCATCATGTGGTTCTAAGCCTTTTGTTGCTTCTTCTAGTTCTTCATCTTGTTGATTACTAATTTGATTTTCCATCGCTCTGCAGCGGGTCTCTAAGGGTTTCAACAAAACAAAGACTATCTACCTCCTCTACTTCTTCTTCGGGAGGAAAGGGTGTATGGTGTTTAGAAACATGAAGAAAGTTATATGTGTACTTTGTTCCATTAAGGTTCATTGTTACTTTGCCTTCTCCGGCATCCAACATGGCATCAACCAACTTAATAAAGGGTCTACCTAGGATTATGTGATCATGATTACTATGGTAAGCATCAATAACAAAGAAATCGGTTGGTATACATTTTCCAGAGATTTTTACTTTCATATTGCAAGCAATACCTAAAGGTTTAATAGTTCTACCATCTCCCATAATTAATTTTGTTGATGTTGGAGCTAAGTCTAGGTTGTGGTCTTGAACTTTATTGTAAATTTTAGAAGATAGGACACTTACTTGGGCTCCGATGTCGCATAAAGCTTTGTATTGAACTCCGTTGATCTCGCAACTCAAGTGTGGTGCCATCTTCTCTTCTTCTTCGGATCCTATCGCGTAAACTTCGGCGAGGCGAGCGTATGGTGATGCTTCGGGCTTGATCCCCATGATTCTCTTCAGCTCGGCTATGTGTTCCGGATCCACTTCATCATCTCCAAAGAGCTTTTGAAAGATCTCACCGTGGTTTCAAGGTTGTATGAATGTTCCACTTTCTTCGACGGTGTGAAATCCACTTCCAATGCTCTTGCCATCCCCTTTTGATTAGGGAACGGTCTTCTCTTGTCGAATACTTCTCCGTAATCGATAGGAACCCAATCCATTGGTTTGAACTCCCTTAGTGGCTTCGCGCTTGGCATGCTTCTCTTGTTTGTCTCATTTAGTATGACGAAGTCAACGCTCGGGGTAGTTCTTGACTTGATGTGTTCTTGTTCAAACTTTTCCGGGATTAGCTCCTCTTTTGTGACTTCTGGGTTGCCTCTTTAGAAAATTCAGCACACTTCTTCTTCCTTGAATTATATTCCGGCTCTTCCGCAAGTCTTGTTTCCCAATCTCTTCGCATGGCAGTCGCTTTACTAATTTTTTGTAGAAGTTGAGCGGCTTCCGTGAGTGTTTTCTCCATGAGATCCCCACCTGCACACATTTGGACGTGTTGCATGCAACTAGGGGTTAGGGAAAAGAAAAATGTATGCAAGAGTACGTCACCGGATAAGCCGAGTATTGGTCCTTCATCGATCAACTCATTAAACCTATTCCAAGCTTGGTCTATCCCTTCCTCTTCTCCTTGCGTGAAAGTGATCACTTGCCTCCTTAGATATTAAACCTTGCTAATTGGAAAGAACTTCTCGCAAAACTTTTTTGTCAACTTGTTCCAATAGCCTTCAACTTCAAAGGACGCAAACAAGTACCATGTCTTTGCTTCACCGGCAAGTGAGTAGGGAAAGAGATTCCATTTGAACCATTCATCAGGGACTCCTTCTTGACGCACCGTGTTGCATAGCGTCGTGAAATGCCTTATGTGTCTATATGGGTTCTCCGTAACCATCCCTTAAAACGGGTTTGCCGCCACCATCTCGATGATCTTGGATTTAATTTCATACTTGGTCGCTTCGAGCTTCGAATCCGACTCTTGTACTCTTATGTCTTCACATCGAGGGTTAGCGTAATCCCTTAATGATTTCTCCGGTTCTTCCATTGGTTGATTGACGAACGTCATCTAAGACAATAAGATAAAAACAAAAACAAAAACAAACAAAGTGGTTTTCTAGATAATATGTGTTAGATATAGCAAACAAAAGATAAACTAAATATAAAACTAAGTTAGATGCAAACCAAACGATGTAAACTAGCTTGCTCCCCGGCAACGGCGCCAGAAAAAGGGGCTTGTTGACGGATAAAAGACGTATCCCTCTACGATCCGCAAGCGTACGGACCCACACCTTTTTCACCACGGGATTCCCAAGGTTCTTGTCAATCCGCGGAGCAAGGGGATTACAAGCGTTTGATCTACCTCTACACACTAGCTACTCAAACCCTAACTATGATCAAACTAGAAAACAACTAAACTACAATGATTAAGCAATCAAGATAGGAGACACTCGCCCATGGGTCTACGATACTAGATCATGCAATCGCTTAAAGACATGAAAACCAATCTAATCTATGGGGGTTGTGACCACGGTTTCACCCTTCCCTCCTCTCGTATTGTCACTACGCGAAGGTATTCATGACTAGACCTATGATGGACACGGCGTATTGAATGGATCCAAGAAAGCATTGGAGCTCTACTCCCTTTACGGCATGGTAGCTAGCCTTAAGAATTAAAGTATATTCAACACAAGATGATAGATAGATAATCCAACAAAGTAGGATTACATCTCAAGATCGATTACAACCCATGAACGAATAAGGAGATTACCCCATCAAGGTGTTAGACATAGCACTATTGATCATGGTTACCCTTCCGACGGTGTCTTCCTTCTTCTCCACTTGTGGGTGCTTCCTTCGAGGTGGTTGATCTCCCCCCGGAGATCTCCCTTCTCTCTCTAGCTTGTGGATGGCCTCCTGGTGCAAATGGCTCTCTCCCTCCGAATGGCAGCGCCTCCAGGGTTTTAGGGTTGAAGATCCTTCGGGTTCAAGGAAAGGGGGGCCGAACCGACGCCGAAACTGGGCTGGGCCGGCCGGCCTGGGGCCGACCGGCCCGGTGCCCACTCGGCCCGGTTCGGTCGCCCCTTCGCTCCCGTAGGTCCTCAGGTGATTATGCACTTTGCCCCCTCCACTTGCATGATTTTGACGATGTCATGCTCGCGTTCAAGATGGAGGTTCTCCGCGCATGAAGTTCGGCCTTTTACGCTTCAATCCCCGGGGGTGTTCCTTCGTAGCATTTCGGTCCTTGCCACCATTGGAAGTGATTTCATCAAGCTCATGAACACGAACAAGACTCCGTAAATGCTCCTTTGAACTTGTTGCGAATTTGTCCTTTATGTCCATGTTTTCCTGCATAAACACAACACTTCCAAATGCATTCACATAGATGAACTTGTTATATGATTAGTGTGCCTAGTGGCGAGTTTCCATAATCAAATCAAAACCAAAGTGTAATGAACATGCTTGGTGTACCAAAATACACCGTCAACAATGAGGCAGCATTGCACACAGCTCCTTTTGATAATAGTCAGTTTCATAAAATTTGGATTTCTGTTGTTTGCTTTGTACTTGATAAGTTTGTATATAATTTTGTTGAAGTGTTCATGTTGGCTTGGCGTGCCATGCCGGGTGAAAATGACTGTGGCCCATGGACGGCACTGCACGGGAAACGACCCATGTGTCGTGTCATGGGCCGCACCCCTAGCCCATAGCACGGTCACGCACGCGGCACGGCGCCACGTCGCAGTGCCGTGCCGCGTGTTGGGCCGGCACGGTTAGGTGGCCATCTATAATCTATGGAGGTATTCTTCCTTTTTTTTAATTTGATCAAATCCTTTTTCCGGACTCAGATTTAGTGACCGCATGTACATGGGCCCCACGTGTCAGTCACTCAATGTCGCTGGAATGTCACATGAATCCCTTTCCTCCCGCAGGTGGCGACGGCCTCACCGTGCCTGAGCTCGTCGGCCTCTCGCCCTCCGCAGGCGACGGCGTCTCGCATGGCCCTTGGGGCCTCTCGGCCCTCTGTAGGTGACGGCACCACGCAAGGCACTTGGGGACTCTCCGCCCTCTGCAGGCGACGGCGTGCGGCGCCTCATCCTACCGGCCTCTCCGCCTCCGTAGGACCGTAGGTGAAGGCGCCGCGCAAGGTCCTGGGCTTACATCACGCAAGGCTTGGCTGCGAGCTGTTCGTCTTCAGTTCTTCTCCTATGGCCAGCATCAGCTTCTTCCATTGCTAGCTCTCTACAATCCCCGGCAAGGTACCAATCCGAAACCATCCTGTTTCTATCTTCATGAGATGTTGGATTTGCTTGCAAAAAGATCGAGCTTTTCTAATAGATTTGTATTGTACAGTTTGGATGGGGATGGATTACGGTAAAGCTGATTTGGGTAAGATGAAAACTCGAGACTATGAGAATGTTCTTCGTATCTACTGCAGGCCCTGCGTGCTTGAGCTCTTCACCTCCATCCTCAGCCTCAGATTGTGCGATGATTCTGACCATGATGGTCCCTCTGATGGATTCTGGTGAGCTTATTCATCCCCATTCATATGTATTCAGTATCGCTAAATACATAGCACATTCTCTAATTCTGAATTAGATAGAATAAGCTGTATGCTAGAGAAATCAGAACAATGCCGAGATGAAGCACTGCAAGTTTTTTTTATCCTGATTTCCTTCTTTTAATCTGCAAGTGATTTTTTCATCATTTCGTAATTGCCCTGGTTTGTGCTGCTTGTTACATGTAGCCATGCTATTAATTATTATAGGATTATCTCATAAAAATAGAATCATACCTTTCACTTCCTGAACTAGTTGTATAAATGTTGGAAATTATTTTTTTTTGACAAGGTTATATGCAGTTTTGAGCTCCTTCATAACAATGGAGATTATTCCTAAACTTTGCACGGCTCTTTTATACTTTGCAACAACTCATGCGGATGTGCTTAATTGTCTATGTAAGCTAGCATATTTTTTTTGACTTCATGTCCATACGTATCCTACTGATTTCCCTGAGCTATAAAGTATGCTAGTGTATTATCAGCTCATACAGCTAATGTTCCAAATATGCCTGTTGTTTTTATCCATTGTCCATATTCAAATCCACACCCACCTCAAATAGGGAGGGTATGGGTAGAAAATAATTATCCATTGAAGAAATGGGGAGGGTAGGGTGTGGGGAGGGTGCAAATAATCAATTGGGTATGTATAGAATCTAGTACAAAATTAGTTATCCATTGGGTATGGGTGGGAATGGGGAGGGTAAGAAGTGGATAATAATTATTTGGATTTGGGTATGAACAAGAGTGGATTTGTCCATACCCTCCCCAGTGGCAGGCTTAGTTCCAAATCAGTGCCATCACTGTTGTTTCTTTAATGTTGAAAATACTTATTAGTGATTTGCTTTAATGAAACCCATTCAGGTATTCAACATTTTACTTTCAGAGACGTAAACTATATCTTCTTTCCTGAGCAACTACTTTTATTCAGATCCTTTAGTTGCACAATGATACTATATTTTTAGATCAATTAGTATGATAATCTTATATTCTAGAAGCAGATATCGCTTATTTTTTGTTTCGTGTACTTGAACGAATGTTATCTTCATCTTGCCAATCCAAATCTGCTAGCCTGCTAGGTGCAGACCTGGTTGGTTCAGCTTTATTTTTTTTATTTCCATGTAGCTAGTTTCCACCGTATAGAGTAATGGTGCATTTAGAAATCTATATGAAATCACACATACTCTGTAAATTTGTTTTTTTTCGGCTAAATTTGCTTATATGACAGTGGAGTAGCTAATCCTCTCATGTTAATTTATTTTGATTACTTGTACTTGAGATTACAACAACATGGTTGAAGGTCATTACTACTACTATTATTAGTAGTAAAGAAATTCTTCAGATGCTACTATTGGTGCCGGTTGTTTTGGTGGATATATCAATCCAATTTCCACTTCTGATTTTCACCCCTGCCTGCAGATCTGTGTCCATGGGAGAAGATGACCTATTTCATCAGGTTGATTGGGAGCATGGAAGAGATATGCCATCATACATGACTCACACTGCTGCTCAGTTGGAGATGGCAGCAACCTCACAAGGATTGTGCACATATGAGAGCATGAAACCAGAGCCCGAGACGGCATGTGTGCTCTACTGCTCTTATTGTTGAGAGCAGGGTGCCCTGTAATTTGGCAATGTATTATGTTGTGAACTTAGAAATTTCTGGAACATGCACACTCCCGTTCATTGACTGGATACATGTTCATTGACTGGATACATATTATACACACAGTACATAGGCCCTCGGGCCTCCACACACGCATACACACAGCCCAACACTCCCCCTCAAGATGGATGATAGATATCTATCATTCCCATCTTGTCACATGCATCATTACAATCTTTTACCCCTAAACCCTTAGTAAGACTATCCGCTATCTGACCACTTGAGTATACATATCTCAGCTCTATAGTACCATCATCTAACTTCTCTTTGATGAAGAAACGATCTATCTCCACGTGCTTTGTTCGATCATATTGAATTGGATTATTTGCAATATTGATAGCCGACATGTTATCACACCATATTCTCATTGAACCTTTCCTTAGCACATTAAGCTCCGATAGGAGATTTCTTACCCACAACATCTCACTTACCACAAGAGACATAGCTCTGTACTCAGCCTCAGCCGTAGAACGTGATACCACTGATTGTTTCTTACTCCTCCATGAAACCAAATTTCCTCCAACAAAAACACAATAGCATGAAGTTGATCTTCTATCATCAATGCAACTTGCTCAATCAGCATCACAGTATCCCTCCACATTGAGGTGACCATGGCTTACCCCTTTCCAGGGCAACTCTTCAAATATCTTAGAATACGATATACAACATTTAAATGATCACTCCTAGGGTCATGCATATATCTGCTCACAACACTTACAGCATAGGATATATCTGGTCTTGTATGGCATAAATACATCAGACGGCCCACAAGTCTTTGATAGCTCTCCCTATTCACTGGCTCATCACTGGCTCTCCTGATTCGGCACATAACTTATGGTTTGGATCAATAGGCGTTGATACAGGTCGACACCCAGTCATGCCACTCTCACTTAGTAGGTCTAGAACATATTTTCTTTGTGAGAGAACTATACCTTTTGGAGATCGAGCAATCTCAATACCAAGAAAGTACCTAAGCTGACCAAGATCCTTGACTTCAAACTCCTTACTTAAATTTTCTTTAGGCATTTAATCTCCACTTCTTCATCACCAGTAATAATAATATCATCAACATATACAGCCAAGATTGTGATCCGGCGTCCTGAATATCGATAGAATAAAGTATGGTCTCCATTGCATTGCTTGTAGCCCATACCACACAATGCACGCCTAAATCTGTCAAATCATGCCCTTGGAGATTACTTCAAGCCATAAAGTGACTTCTTCAACTTTCATACCTTCCCAACTGTCTCATGATAAGTAAAACCAGGTGGGATTTCCATATAGCCTCTTGAAGGTCGCCATGCAAGAAAGCATTTTTTACATCTAATTGATGCAAGGTCCAACCAAAATTAGCAGCACAAGAAATCAAAGTTCTCACGGTACTCATTTTTGCTACAGGTGCAAATGTCTCATCATAGTCAATACCATATGTCTAACTATATCCCCTAGCAACGAGCCTTGCTTTATATCTTTCTACCATGCCTTCTAGATTTTGCTTCACAGTGAAGATCCATTTGCAACTAACTGTTCCTGGTGGCAGTTTTACAAGATCCCAGGTCTTATTCTTCTCAAGGGATCTCAACTCTTCTAACATGGCCTCATGCCACTTAGGATCTTGCTTTGCTTCTTTCCAATGTCTTGGTATTGCTACACTTTGCAATGAAGCAATAAAGGTTCTATAGCCGCCTGATAAATTCTCATAAGAGACATAATTAGATATGTCATTCCCATTATTATTATCATCCTCAAACCCATATCTCGATGGAGGCTTTCCTGCTATGCTCCTTGTTCCCTTTCTTATAGCAATAGGCAACTCAATAGAAAGATCATTGTTTTCTCGCCCTGCCTCATTTACTTGATCAATCTCATTTTCAGTAATTTAGCACCATTTCTAGCACCATCAATGGCTGAAGAATTATGTCGCTCCATCAACTGTGGATGCTCTACTTGCTGCTCCACTTGTTGCAGTTCATTATTTTTGTTTCTTCTAGTATAAACACGCCAAGTGCCTTGTTTTTGCGTTGCATGTATATTTCCAATGTCCTTGTTTTCTTGCCTCCTGTCCACATAGGAATTACTCACCAGAATTGGAATTAATCCTGTGATAGTTACTGCTTCCCTTGAATCATCATTTTTCTTCTCTTGTAATTTATCTACACCAATCTCCCCCTCTCGACCATCCTGATTTACACTTGGATCACCAAGCTCAAACAATGAACTCAAATCTGTCTTCTCACCATAATAGGGTTTTGATTCACGAAATGTCACATCCATGCTTACAAAGAGGCGATGCTCGGTAGGACACCAACACTTGTACCCTTTTTGACTTGATGAATATCCCACAAATATGCACTTAATTGCTCAAGGGTCCAACTTTCCCATAGAAGGCCTATGATCCCTAACAAAGCAAGTACATCCAAATATCTTAGGTGGAACAATGAACTCATTTACTCCTTGTAACATCTCAGAAGGTGTTTTCCAACCAAGCAATCTTGAAGGTGTGCGATTAATCAAGTATACCGCTGTCATTACCGCCTCACTCCATAGAAAATTTGGCACATTCATAGTATACATAAGTGAATGAGCAACCTCCAAGATGTGACGATTTTTCCTTTCAGCTACTCCATTTTGTGGTGGTGTATCAGGACATGTGGTCTGGTGCAATATCCCATGAGTTGAAAGAAAATTGCCAAACTCATCATTCACATACTCAGTCCCATTGTCTGTCATAAGCACCTTAATCCGAGCATCATATTGATTCCCAATAAATGAGCAGAAATCTCGAAAACATTTTATTACTTCACTCTTGTGTTTCATGAGATATATCCAAGTCACACGTGAAAACAGCCAATAAAGGTAACAAAATACTTCATTCCACTTATAGAGGTAACTGGACATGTCCACACATCAGAGTGAATAAGCATAAAAGGAGATTGTTCCTAAGTCCCTTGCTTATGTAAGTTTCCCTTGTATGTTTTCCATATTTGCATGCATCACAAACAAGTTTCCTGTTGTCCACATTGTTCGTCATATGTGGGAATAGTTTGGCCATGGCACCAAATGACAAATGGCCTAATCGACAATGCTCAAGCATCACCTTAATTTCATCTTCATTCATACTTGCTATCAAAGCAGCACCCATAGACTCACCACCATTCTTTCGATCCAAGTACCACAATCCACCATGTCTGATGACGATTCCTAGTTCCTTTCCTGTCTTCCTTTCTTGAATGAGACAATAATCCCGATCAAAAGAAACCTGACAGTCCATTTGATCAACCAGAGCACTTAAGGAGAGAAGGTTTACTGGAAAGGAGGAAACATGCAAAACTGATGATAGCATAATTGATGGAGACCACTTAACTGTACCAACACCTTTAATTGGTTGACGTGTCCCGTCAGTTGTTTGAATGGTCTCTTTATATGTGGATGGATATGGAGTATATGATACAAATTCATTTGCTGCCCCGGTGACATGTTTAGATGCACCTGAATCTAGTATCCAATTTGCACAAGATGTACCTATCACAGGGCGAGCAAGGTTGATGAGATTGCCGAGAACAATTGATGTCTCTTCTCTCCTCAAGACATTGTTCTGTTCATTAGGCCCCATTGAAGCTGAGATTAGTTTTGAATTCTTCTCTTGAAACATTTGAGTCATCTTCTCCAGCTCCTTTGCTGTGAGGATTTCAGCCATGGCCTCAAACATCTACTCAATTCTTCTGCTCTCTGCCATTGCTTTAACTGTAACAGCCTCAACCAATCAGCAAAAAAACACCGTCCCTCGGTTCCTCCAATTTCACGTGCACAACAACACCCAGTCAACAATTTCTTCACTTCTCGCTCTCCAAGCACTTCCACCAGTTACTAGTTATACTAGAACAATCCGGCGCGCGATGCGCGCCCTACCGAGAGTGCTTCTCATCATGATCAAAATTAACAGAAATCAAAAGACCCTACTGTTTCAGCAAACAAATACAATTGAATATATGGAAAACACAAGTGAATATATACATGGTTATCTGGGCAAATTCATTACGAAATCATAGCACTTCAATATAAAATTATAAAGATAGAACTCCTTAACATATTGGCATCTACATGAAACAATCATACTAAGTACAAAATACATGTAAATTTGCATTCCCTGCATCTGCATGAAATTCCAGATCTCATGTAAATGTTGTGTGAAACAATCAATCAAAGCTTAACAAAACAACAAAAAACGCAACATGAACTGTTCCTCGAAGACATGTTCTGTGTTTTGATTGCAGCTCAATCACCAGACACATACTTTGATTGAATGGGCAAGCAAACCTCTGTCACAAAAAATTGAAATAAGAGTTTAGCGTACAGTTCACGAGGTATTGAGTATGTAGAGTTTAAAAAAAACCTTCACCTTAGCTCTTAAAACATGTCTAAAGTTATTAACAATAAAAGCAGATTTTGGACAAGGACGTGATTGTAGAAATAGTTGAAACAAACAAGCAGAGGGAGGCTCAAAGCAACTTTGTGGCTAAAATGAACTAAGCGGACTCTGAAATCCCTAAAAAATGGTTGCAAGATGTAGGTGTAGCATCTCTTAATTCATGAATCTGGTAATTCTTTCTTGGATTCTGGACTGAACTCACTAAGCGAATCCTGGAAGATGGTGTTGGACACAATGACACCAGAAGAGCTCATCAGCTCAAGTAGGTGAGACCTTGTGTAGGGTAGTACTGTACCTTTATTCCACATACCCCACCACACACTGCCTTGACCATCAATAGTTCCATTCTCACCTACACAGATCACGATTACAATAACAAACTATCATTCATGTGAACCTAACTGAAGATCGAATTTATTATGAATAATGTCATTCTGTGAGTCTGCACAAATTGTTTTGTTAATAGTTTTTCTAAATACATTGTGATTGGAGATTGAAATTTCTGATATTTTTGCATCTTAGTAATTGCTACATAGCATGTTTCTTGAGAATATGACTGCAAAATAAGCATAACAAGTTTCCTAAAACTAAGACATCACTACAAATCAGATATCATAAATAAAAATATGAGTGTTGACGGTGAAATTCCGTCAACCTAGCCATGAGTTTACCTTCGGTGTTGGCATAAGTTTTATATCTTATCCATTGGTACTAACCCCCTTGGTATAACAAGTTCATTCGTGCATGTCGGTTTTGGAGTTTAATGTTTATGCAGGGTTTTAGTGTTGAAAGCGAGACTTCCGGGATAAGTTCATCAAGCACCTCATGACAAGACCTTGAAGCCCGGTACAAGTCAAGCAATGAAGAGAACATGACTCCAAGAGCCTAGGGACCCAACCCGAAAAGATGACAAACTCCGAGGACCTATCCAGAAAAGTGTCGAATCTTGCGAGACAAGGAGCTTCGTCCAACTCGGAGGGAAACTAACGATAAGGGCCCACATGCAGAAGGGGGAAGGATCTAGAAGACTGGGGAACCAACACCGGGCGAAGGAGGCCACGAACTGGGCCGAAATGGGCCTAGGCCGGTGGGCCCCGGCCGGCCCAGCCCGTTTCGAGGCCTAGTCGGCCCCCCTTTGACCTAGATGCCTCTCGGGCTATTTATAACCCCCTCACCGAGAGCCACGCATCAAATCAATTTGTCATCCGCCGCCGAGGAGCAAAGAAGCTTGAGAGACACCATCTCGGAGATGAGGGTCGTGCTAGTTGTCTAGGGTCTCCCTAGCTGACGTTGGAACCTTGCATGGAAGACCACGTCGGAGCTCCGGTGCAAGGATCAAGATCGAGGTAGGATCCCGGTGGTGATTTTGCTCATGTAATTATTCATGGTGAAGTATTTAAGTGAATCCGATTTCTAGCGATCAAGTGCCTTCTCGATGATTTTGTTTTCTTCTTGGTTTTGCTTCTTCCCCAATCTATACTTATGATAGATTGCATAGGGTGCTCTTGTAGCCGCGGTGGCTAGAGGTGCATACCGGACCGACCAAGTGATTTCAACTTGTTCTTATCGAACTCGCCCTAGACTACCCGCATGAATAGGAGTGCATTGTGACAGAACGGTTGCTCTGAAAGGCGGGTGTTTTCAGAATCAGACCGGAGGCCACGGTTTAAAGATGATTTTAATGAGATTCGCTTTTCTATCTTCATCTATCTTGTTTGGAGCTACAACATAAGCATGATCTAGACTCTCTAGATCGGTTATCTCTTGCTTTCTCTTGCTACCTCTTTAGTAGATTAGATTAGATGTGTTTCCTTTATGAGTTCTTAGATTAGATGCAACTTGCTTCTTCAAAAGATAGCTTCCCTTGCTTTACTAGATTGAATCCTTGTGTTGCACATTGTTCCACGGATTCGATACCTTGGATTCACCACTCGAGGGAAGAAGGGTCCCTTGACTACGACGGGGGATTTGTCCGCTTGCAAATCCATGTGAACTTTGATATGATAATCTACCGTCAACAATGAGCTGGAGCAAGCAAGCAAGCAATGGAGAGTTGTTTTTCCAAATTATGTCGTCATTATAACTGATGATATTTCTAAATGCAAAGTCTACTGAAATGAAAATAGGCATGAGCATGACCCTTATTCTGCATCGCTAGGAAAAAGTAACATGGAAACAATTCAAGTGCTACAAAAGCTTACGCCATGTAAATAGTGAGAAAGCCAGAAAGAGGTATATGAGGTGTGGGGACCAAGCAGCATGATTATACAAACATTATGCTATATTTGTAAAATTCCTATGCGCTTATACTAATAAAAGTTCGGCATAAAGCTAATGTCTAATGCTATTTTGATTACAATTTTCTTTTTGAAAACATACACACCATGCTGAATTGCCCAGGTCAAGTTAAAGAATATTTTTTACTCATAAATTGAAAGAACATAATTTACAGTTTTGTCCAATTTATTTTTTACTTGTAGATAAAAAGAGTCTCTAATTTATTTTCCCAGACACCTTTAATTATCATCATGCAAAGTTTAACTGGACTTTCCTTCACAAAGGATGGTTATGGACGGTGGAAATTACATGCTGCATTCTAATCCATGGAACATACTGAATACACATGTATAAACGAATGAGTTATCTAATTAAACTATTCTGTATAATTAGAGCCATAAAATTTAGATCTCAAAATTGAGACTGGCCCTAATTTAGCGATCAAAAATCTGTATTTGTACATGAAACTTTTGAGCAGCAGTCAGGAGAAAGGGGAAGAAATAGAACCCCACAACTGGAAACATTTTAGCAATCCATTTAGACTAAAAAGATAAAGCAAGCACAGACCAAAACACACAGCACCTAGACATTTGGATTTTTAGCTGCAAAA
The DNA here is from genome assembly GCA_947561735.1 of Cenchrus americanus. Classification (NCBI taxonomy): domain Eukaryota; kingdom Viridiplantae; phylum Streptophyta; class Magnoliopsida; order Poales; family Poaceae; genus Cenchrus; species Cenchrus americanus. Next base: position 110,518,536 of record OX387240.1, read on the forward strand.
GTTTACTAATTTCATTGGACCTGTGTGTATGCAGCAGGCAGAGCAGTGGAATGCTCAGAAAATGACTATACATGTTTGATAAAATGTGTGTTTCTCTACTAATATTTGCACACCATTCAGATCACAAAATTATTATTCATGAGTGGTTGTTTAAAGGTCTGCCCATGTTTCTGCTGATGTTCTAGTGTGGAAATTACATTGAGACATCTAAATTTGATTCTTCAAATGCTTGTAGTTCTAGTTCATATGAGATGTACTACCTCTAACTACCTACCACACAGACTGATGAATCCTCAGGAAGGACCTATTTAATTAGAAACTCAGAAGCATGAGAGCATCTAGATGGGGAAATCAAAGAAGAAGGCATTAACCCACCTTCAAATTCACCTAATCAAATGCAGGCACAAGGAAGAAGAGAAGTTGCAGTCCAGCAACAATATCAAATATGAATGTACTCTAAACCCAAATAACGCAGCAGGGATCTCACCTCTGTGTATGGACATCCACTCTCAGATCTTAAGTCACTGATGCCATGTCCAGCCTTGCAGCTCTACAAGCACAACAAAGAATTGCATATTAGTATAATGTATAGCATATCAGATGCAACAAAATGGAATCAAAATATAACAAATCACCAGAGCTCACGAATCTGCATAGCATGGTCCACGAAGGGTTAACAGGCAGAGGTTGGAAGATAGGAGATCTCATGTGTTGCTAGGGTTTGGGACCAGATGGAGAGGGAGGAGGCACCTAAAAGGCAGAGCACATACAGATGGGGGGTTGGGGAGGAACTTATCTCAGCGACGGTAGCAGTCGTAGGACAAGGGTACAGGGCAGCAGCCGGGAGCGTGTTGCCCGCGTCGACCCTGCCTGTCGCTCAGTGGCTCTTTTGCAGGGAGGTTACCGCTGTGGGTCTAGGAGCAGCAGCCTCGGCCACATCCGCGCCTTCGGTGGCGATGGAGACGAGGGTGGCACGAGGAGGTAGCGGCACCGCCGGAAACGCTCGCTCGCGCCGCCCAGCTCGCCGCTCTAGGGCCGCCTAGGCCAGATCCGCACCTCTGTGTGGTGTCGTGGCCGGCTGGGAGCTCTTGCCCGAGTACCTGGGGTGGATCCGCGAGGAGTCGAGGGAGGCGGAGCTGCTTCGGTGATGAGGAGCTCCTCCATGGCTCGACCCGCTACCGCCGAATCAGGTAAATGCAGGAAGCGGATCAGCAAAAGCAGGAACTGGCGGATCAGTCCAAAGTCTAGGTCACCTCTGCACCTGGAATAGAAGAGTAAGTTGGTGGGGATCCGGTAAATTCGCAACGAAAACCAAATCAGTAGTGCGAGGAGTGGTCAAATAGTAGGAGGTACCAGATCCGCACGCCATGGTTGACACCTCAGAGCAACAGGAGTAAGGAAGATGGAGAAGGGGATGCTAGGTTTCGTACAGGGGTTGAGAGGAAGAAGAAAGTGGGGAAAGGATACGGGGTGATGGGGAACTTATCTGCGATGCCGCCGGGCAGCCGCGCGCATCAAAGCTTGGAAGGCCGCGCCCCCCAACTGCCTCCCCAACTGCTCCCATGCCGCGCGGCGCCATGGGGTGGCTGCTCCGACGAGGCCCCCGGGCGGATGGAATGACTCGGCATTCGCGCATTGCCTGGAAGATGGGGGGCCAGGGTGGAGGAGGACGCAGGCCTCCACAAGCACGGCGACCCCGGCATGGAGCGTTGCGGCCCTTCTCCGCTCCGCGTCGGCACAATCCACAGCGACCGCCAAGCGGGGCCAGCTCAGCTGCTGGGCCACCTCTCAACGACGTCGAGCGGCGCAAAAGCGCCGAACAGGCGCAGGAGCCCCCCCGGTACCCCGGGCACTGCCGCTACGTGGGGAGTCGGCGGATCAAAGGGGCGGGTGGCACCGCTCCGACGCCGCCCTCGCACGGCCACCCACCCATGGAGCCTCTCCGCCCGCACTGTGGCAAGCGGGGCCACAAACGGTGCGCCCCCATCGCTCTGCCGGGGAGGGCCTCGCAGCGCTCGCGTCCCACTCCCACCCCAACCACGTGGCCCACCGCGCCTAGGACACGACAACACCAGATCGCTGTCGAAGGCCAGGCAGCTGACAACAGGCCCCACCCTTACGCACGACCCACATGGCAGCGGCGCCGCACACGCCCCCGCGCGGCCTCAGGTGCCATCCTGCGTGTCGCGCGCTCGCCGCTCGCTTCGGCGGTCACTCGGAGGCAGCGTTGCGCGACACGTAGGCCGTGAAACGCGGGGAGCGTGAGAAAGAGGGGTAGCTTTTCATTACCCCGATGGCCTCGTCCTCTTCTCCTTTACCCTAGCAATCAACACTCCCTTATCCTCAGAAGCACTTCACGAAGTAGCGGCACAGCTCACAGCTGCCTCCAACTTGCACATGTTGCTGCCTCCTCCAACTCCAATTGAGCCAAATTTTCCCTCGCCGACAGCTGCACTGCAAGATCTGAGCACAAATCCAGCACAGCCTCCTCCTTCAAACTCCACACGAATTCCACCGCTGTCGATGATAGGCTCTGCTCAGACTTGCCTTCACGCACTCCTCTGGCCATGCTCTTCTACTACTTACGCACAACACACCTCCAGGCGCAGCACGAGCTCCACCTCCGCTGCCGCTCACTCCTCTGCGGCTCTGCTCGTGCAAGCTCGCCGCCGCCAAGCACCCATATAGCAGGACCAACAACTCACCATCGTACTCCACTTGCGTTGTCCCCTTTGCCAGGAGTTCCTCCAGATGCGCCGCCTCCACGCACACAGGGCCGTCCCGACTAAATCAGAGGCTTGTACGTATAGATGGCCACCGTGCCGTGCTGGCCCAACACGCGGCACGGTCGTGCCGTGCCAGCACGGCGCACCGCAACGTGCCGCGGCGTGCCGCCGTGCCGGTCGTGTCGTGCCAGACCGTGCTATGAGCCAGGGGTGCGGCCCATGACACGGCACATGGGCCGTTTACCCGTGCCGTGCTGCACATGGGCCACGGTCATTTTCACCGTGTCATGCCGCCCCATGGCACGCCAACATGAACACTTCAACAAAATAACATACAAACTTATCAAGACTATTATCAAAAGGAGCTGTGTGCAATGCTGCCTCATTAAAAACCTTTCTCGGTAAAACTCACCCTTGTGAGAAACCCTAGAAAGGGAAAAAGAGTACAGCCAGCTCAAAACAAAAGTTTCACAAGTCTTAGTTCATCTATCCTATTACAATAGCCAACATCAGTGGCAAGTTTTTCAAGTCATCAAGTGGGCAAGGCAAAGTTTAAACATCACAGTTCTATCCTTTTACAAGATGTAAGATGTTCATCTTCCAATCTTCCACTAGGTTTGGCAGGTCACCAGGACCACCAGTCCACCACTTGAGTCTTGTAGCACCAAAAGATGGAGAAATGCCTGCAAAATTAGGTATTAGAACATGAAAGATGAATATGCAAAGATGAATTAGGTATTAGAATATGCAAAGATGAATTGGGTATTTACTTTCTCCAGATGTCCACCCGTGCACTCGTAGCCGTAGCCGCGTGGCAGATCTTGCCGATCTGCCGCCGCTGCCTTCACCTTCATCAAGGTACAAGTTGTCGAACAACTCTTCCAAGTCTATGTCCTCAGGTGCATGTTGTTCCTTCCTAACTGCTTGGTCCCAGTCTTTCATGCAGGTGAGCATCTCAACATGCTCAGGCAACAAGCACCGTTGCCGGTCTTCGAGTATCCTGGCAGTAAAGCTGAAACAAGACTTGGAAGAAACTGTAGATACAGGAACAGACATGATATCGCGAGCCATTATGGATAAGACGGGATAGGTTAGCTTATGGTCACGCCACCAAAGTAGTAGGTCAAAGGACTCCCCCCAATCCTTGATAGGATCACTGTCCAAGTATGCTGACAGTTCATTAACACCACCAGATGGAGAAGATGAAGCAGGGGGGCAACTAGAGGATGCACGAGGACCAGCATAGATCTTTCCCCATGCTTGCTTCCTTTTACCAGGACCAGCATGTGGCATTGGAGGCCTTTCAGACCTAGCTGCACCAAATTTCTGTTCATATTTGGCGAACAATCTGGACATTTCATCTTTCACATGACCAAAGTAAACACTATAAGAGGTTCCAGTATGTGAAGCAAGTAATTCAATTGCATTAGAGAAGCCTTCCAGCTTAGCTCTAGGATCCAGAATGAATGCATAAGAATATATCAGTGGAATCTTCTCCCAATACTTAAGCAACTTAAGTTTCATTGGAATTGCAATATTTCTAAAGCCCTGATCATTTTCAGCATTATGCAAATGCTCAGCAAAGTCAAGGATATGATACAGCATTAATGGAGCAATAGGATAGTAAACACCATATAATGTAATAGTAGCCTCATAAAACAGTTCCGGGAACTTCATGATCTGTTCAGCAGCATACCAATGCTGGGGAGACAACCATGCCTCACCATAATTTGCCTCAAACCACACAGAAAACACTTCTTTATATGGCAGCAAATGTTTAAGCATCAAATAGGTGGAATTCCACCTAACATCCATATCCAAGCCCAACTTTCTAGGTCTAATACCCCTAGCAGAATAGTAATTTTTAAACAATGTAATTCTTTGATTAGAGGAATTTAAAAAGTTAATTGCAGTTCTGAAATGTTCAGGATAAGGATTGAACCTCTTTAAGCCAGACTTAACAATCAGATTAATAATATGGCATGCACAGCGCTGATGCACAAGCAAGTACTTGACTTTGAGAGGATCATCAGGAGTAGGAGCAGGATAAGAGCCCAGGTAACCAAATAAGACATGTTGCAAGATATCAAAAGCCTTAGAATTAGCTGAAGCATTATCAAGAGATGCAGCAAAGACCTTATCAATCAAACCAAACTCCTCAACAACAGATGCTATTGTTTCAGCAATGTTTTCACCAGTATGAGATGCCTCAATAAGCCTAAAACCAATAACCTTTTTATGCATGTCGTATGGACCTCCCTGGGCCCACTACCTCGGTGGGTACCAGAACCGACTACTCGGTGGGCCCCTGGGACTACCCGGCTTGTGCCATACGGCACCTGATGGCGTGAGGCGCAAGGACTACAATGGAGAAGTACTCGGATAGGAATCTATACATGTCATGTACTGTGTAGAGAACTCCTAGACGTACCCGACTAGTACTCTTTCCCTGAACCGACTTGTGACCCTACCTCTTGGACTATATAAGGAGAGGCAGAGACCCTTCTCTCTCATACGCATCATCTTGTAAACACATCCAATCAATCCAGAGCTACACAGCATACATGACGTAGGGTATTACGCACCTCGCGGCCCGAACCTGTCTAAATTGTGTGCCACGTGTCTCTTCCTTCGAGTTACCGATCTCGACGAGGCCACATTCATCTACCTCGGGTACTCCCCTTGGTAGGTTGCCGGTCTAAAACACTGACAGCTGGCGTGCCAGGTAGGGGATCTCGCCGAAGATCTCATGGCGAACTCGACGGCTTCAATCTTCATCAAGCCCACCGTCGCCTTCAACCGCGGCGACATCTTCGTCTTCGGCTCCTGGGTTTGCACTGCTGACGGCGGCGGATCCTTCCAACGCCGCCTCACCATGACGCCCAACCCGAAGACCGGGCTCGTGACACTTCCTGAAGTAGTCACGGGCGATCTCGCCGGAAAAATCTGCGAAATTTCGCTCTGCAACCAACACGCCGACTTGAGTTTGGATCCGCCTCCAACTCGAACTCGATGTCCTCGTGGGCCATCGTACGCGAGCCGGCTACTCAGCCATCGTGTGCGGACTCCCCACTCCATGAGCACTACCCATACGGCCTTCGCAACGCCAGCAGGGCCCATGCGAAGGCTCTCTCGGCGCGCCGGGCCGGGAAGGAGATTGTCTCCGAGTACAACTCGGACTCCAACACCGTCCCCGGCTACAACTCGGACTCCAACCCCGTCTCCGGCTACTACTCAGACTCCTCCTACGAGTTCAACTTCGGGGCGGACCCTGACGAGCCTGAGTCCGAGAACCACACGACTGAGCAACCGCCGTCGGGGACCGGCTTCCGCCCGGTTATAACATCTACACCCGCCGGGAGAGTCGTCTCATCGGCCGGACCGCAAGCCCACAGACCTGACAGACGGGAACTCACGCTGCGTCGCCTACCTCGACTCACTTCCCTTCCAGGAGGGAACACCGCTAACTCCAGCTGAGGAGCACACTCCAACAGAAGTGGCGACTAGCGACTCCAACCTCGGCTCTCCTGATCGTCGAGTCTTCATGACTACCAACGAGACGCCGGGACCCTCAGGGACACACCCTGACCGATATCTCGAGGATATCTCAGCAGACGAATTGTCTGCCAATGCACCCGCAGACGAAACCGACGACAATAAGAACGCCCGACGTGAACGCGACAGAAGGCGGAACGAACGGCACCGACGTCTCCGTGAGGCCCTACCCATACGAGAATCTCGCGGAGGCTCTCGACCAAGTCGAAAACCGGGTGCACACTACCCCAGAGCAGTGCCTCATGTCTATCACCACGATAGCATGTCAGGCTCGGGGGATGCGTGCGGGAGAAGTCATCGCCAAGCTCGCAGAGGACGTCTACTTCATGAGAGTTGACAACAGAGTTGCTCAAGTGCCTCCCATCAGGACTCTCCAACCCGACAACGAAGCCACAAGTCACAGTCCAGCTGACAACGGACGCAACCGTACTCGAGGAGAACTACAAGCTAACCCCAACAGTACTCAGGCATCGGCCGGTGGACCTTCTCAGAGTGGCAACAGCGCCGGCGCCGCTAGTGGTAACCGCGATGTCGTCCCTCATCGCGATCCTGGCGGCGGAGGCGGCGGCGGCGGGAGCTCCTCACACGGGGCTGGAAGGAGAGCCAGTGGCGGGGGCGATCGCGGCGGCCGAGGCCACGCAAACAGCCACGTCACCGGTGTCTCATGCGGCGGCTACGATGCCCGTCGCAGAATCGAGGAAATTCGGTGCAACAAATCCGCAGGCAAGAACGACGGCTTCCCCACCTTCTCTGCACGGCTTCGCAATCTACTTCTCCCGGAGAAATTCAAACCACTGGGGATCACCAAGTACGGTGCGAAGCAAGACCCAGTACAGTGGCTCAGATGCTACACCCTCTCCATCGAAAACGCTGGTGGTAATAATGACACAAAGTGCTTATACTTTCCCTTCTGCCTGGACCAAGCTCCGCTTACATGGCTCGAGTCACTCGAGAAGTACTCGATCGACAAGTGGGACCAGCTCAAGGACCAGTTCACCAGCAACTTCGCGGGCGCTATGGGTCGCTCGGGTACTTGCATGGACCTGGCAATGGTGAAGCAGGAACAGGACGAGACCCTACGCAAGTACATGCGGCGCTTCTTCGACAAGTGCGCCACCGTAGTCGACGTCACCGACAAGGAGGTCATCGACCTCTTCCAAGACGGTCTCTACCACCATCGCACCTTTGAAGACTTCGGTCGTCGCCGCCTGAGCTCCATCACCCACCTCAAGGATATGATCACCTCATGGGCTGATGAAGAAGACAAGGCTAACGCCAAGTACGACGCCATTCGTGGAAAGAGCAAGAAGAACACGGGCGACAACAACAACAACAGGGATAAAGGCGGTCGCAGCAGCAACTACTCCGGTCCTAATCGCAAGCGCAAGCCAGACAACACAGTCGCGGCTATCCAGCGCCCTGCGAAAGACAACTCAAAGAAGACCTCCGGCGGCTTCAAAGACTTGCTAAAAGAGAAATGCCCATGGCGTCTGCATGGAAACCACACTACCGAGCAGTGCTACCAACTCCGGCGAGCACTCAAGGATACTCCAGAACCACGGCACCCTCACGACAAGAAAGGCAAGAAAAAGGCTGACGAAGCAAACGACGACTTCCAAGAACCCGACAAGACGGTGAACGCACTCTTCGGTGGACTACCCAACCGACGGGCTCAGAAGACCACCCGGCGAGAAGTCCTAAGCATTGAACCAGCGGTTCCGACCCCTCTCCGGTGGTCGGAGGTACCCATTACCTTCTCCCATGTGGATCAATGGACAAGCTTCTCTGAACCAGTGCGTTTTCCTCTCGTCCTGAAGTCGGTAGTCGCGGGCTCCAGACTTAACAAGGTTCTCATCGACGGTGGAAGCGGGCTCAACGTCCTTTTCACCAAGACCTTGAAGAAGATGAAGCTCGACATCACCCACATGCTCACCAAGAGCACTTCGACTTTCTACGGCATCGTCCCCGGGAACGCGGCTATCCCACTAGGCTTAGTGGTCCTGCCAGTTACCTTCGGGAAGATAAGGGAAAACTACCGCACCGAGTACATCAAGTTCGAAGTCGCGGACTTCGAGACTTCGTATCATGCCATCCTCGGCAGACCAGCTATCGCCAAGTTCATGGCGGTACCTCACTACACATACTTGGTACTCAAGATGCCAAGTCCGGCCAGTGTACTCTCGCTACAAGGGGACTTGAAGATATCCTTTGACTGCGACACAGAAGCTGTGGAACTCGCAGCCACAAATCAAGTACCCAACGCAATGATGGAGATCTACGCTGCATCCAAGAAGCTTGCCCCAAGTGAACTCGACATCCCAGAGAAGTCGGACAACGCCAACAAGCCTCGCCTAAGCGAGGTACAAGTCGAGACGATTGACCTCGGGACAGGCGACAGCAGCAAGACCACCACCATCGGGGTGGGCCTCGACCCGAAATAGGAAGACGCGCTGGTCAGCTTCCTCCGGGCTAACCGAGACATCTTCGCGTGTAAACCAGCGGACATGCCAGGGGTGCCCAGGAATCTGATCGAGCACTCACTCAACATTGATCCTAAAGCTACCCCGAAGAGACAACACCTTCGCCGTTTTGCCGACGACCGACGGGATGCCATCAAGAAGTGAAGCGTCCCCTCATCGAGAGGTGACCAAATGTGACACAAATACCAGTCCCAGGAGGCTGGTAGCACATTTATTACAACAGGTGGAATCAGTCTTTTACATTACGGTTACAGAAAGGGCACGGTAATGCCAACGCTACAATGAACAACACAAACGCTAACGACCACACTACGATAGCAAAGGCTTCCATAGCCTCCTCAGAGTACCACACCATGGAAGCTTTAGGTAGGGCCCTGGTACACAGGCACGGTTGGGTGTAGGGCAATGACCTACTCAACGTCTTCTGGGATGTAATCGGGATCCTCCTCTGTAAAATAGTTGGTAAAACAAGGGTGAGCACATACGTACTCAGCAAATCCAACCCCACCCATGGAGGGGCTTATAGGAAGAATCATGCATAAAGTATAACAAGGATCAGAGTTAAGGTTCATTTCGCAAACTTACACATGCGGGGGTTCATTTCAAAAGGTTTTCGCAAACACTTTCATAACCGAGTGACTCCATTGTTTTAGGAAAACCACTCGTGGAACTACGGACTTCCCGTCCGTCGTAGCCCGTGCACACGCCCACACTCTTTTACCCGGAAAACAACTCACGCCGAAATCATCCCATCCCCAAAACACTAGTTTTTGTGACCACACCGTGACTCGTCCAATACCGTGGACACGGCTATTCGAATAGGTTTGACACTGCGAGAGGTTGTACATCTTTACCCACAAGTAGGGTACCGTCACACGGACACCTCGGTCGGTACGGATCCTATCAAAGCCATTACCCACCTTAGCTAACACTACGAGCCACCACGGAAGCACCCAAGGGGTTATCCCACATAACCAGGGCGTACCTCACACAGAGCGTACCCCTACTCCTTGGTCTCCCGCTGCTCACCCGCACACCAGATGGCAAGTAGATTAACTAGTGGGGTTTATGCTAAGCCGTTGCCTCATACAACGGTCGAGTGGTTGTACGATGTTTCGGGTCAGGTGAGATGTCACGCAACCCGGTCCTTAACCGACAAGATGGACAACTCCCAACACGCTCAACCACACAGGTACGAGCTCACCCATACTCCGACACACACGTCCATCCTGTCTACCCGAGTTCAATACTCATTTTCCAAAAATACCCATTTCCATTTTTAAAGCACTCACACATTTTGAAAGCACTCACACATTTTTAAAGCACACATTTAGGCCAAAACAAGGTTCAATCATAACGAGTCAAGGGTGGCTATCCTACCATGTTTTGCGAGTAAAACAATATGCAATTTATAAAACGGGTATAGGGCCGTGTTTATAAAACTAGGACGAGAAGCATGCATCAAAGGGGGAGGTTGAACTTGCCGTCTTCGAAGTCTTCGGGGAGTGCGGCTCGGCGTCCGAACCTCGGGCACACCGCTCGCGTAGTCGGCTTCGGCCTCGGCTCGGGGTACCTCACTCCTTCTACTTCGTTGGCTATGGCATACACACAAGCAAGCAAGCAATGTTAGCATACATGTTTCCGACCGAGCTCGGGGAGTGGGAAGTGAGCGGAGGAGGGTGTATATATATAGGTGCGATAGGGTTCGGGAAGGGCGTGTATGAGAAGGGGCTAGGTTAAGGGAGAAGGGGTATAGATATCAAGGACCTTATTGGTAATTTCTATTAACAGTAAAAGGGTGTTTATGCTAATATACACTAAGTTAGGGTTATTTTGTAATTTATTCTAGGGTTTAATAGTGTTTAACCTTTGATTAACCATTAACTCGGGGGCTTATTTGGAAATAATAGGGAAATAGGGTAGGAGGCTCGGTTTTTGAAGCAATAAGGGAAAACGGGGGGGGTTCTTGGCAAAACGCCATCTTCTTCCCCCCTCCCCCCCTTCGGATTAGACAGAGAACGGGGGGAAGGGGGCGGACCGTGCGGGGGGCCGGCGGTGGGGGTGCTCGCCGGCGGCTCCGGCCACGGCGACGGCCAGGGATGGGGGGAAAAGAGAGAGGAGGGCGAGGGGGAGTCTATTCCCGTGCTCACCTCGCGCTATTGTATACGGTGGAGGCGGCTCCGCGAGGAGGCAGTGGCGCGGCGGCGGTGCAAGGGGGGCGGCGGGCTGTGGAGCTCGTGGGAGGGGAGGAGGTGGCTGTGCGTCTGCTGTGTCGAGGTGCGGCGGTCCGGGGAGCCGTCGGTCCCTTTTATAGGCGGCAAGAGGCGGTTCGGAAGGGGGGGATATTTTCTCCGGCGAGGTCGCCGGCGAGCTCGGGCGGCTTCGCGATGGCTCGGCCGGTCAACTTGAGCGAGGGGATTCGGCGGGGGATTAGACCCGTCGTGCGGGCGCGGGGGCGGCTTCGCCGGCCGGTGGTGGAATGGACAGCTCGGTAGGGGATTAATGGCGGCGCGGCGGGTTGGCCGGAGGTGACGGCTCGGTCGTCGCCGGCGCCGAGGAAAGGTCCCTTCGGCCGCTTGGGCGGTGAGGAGAGGGGAAGACGGTGGCGTGTTCGGGTGGGCGGCGTGGTCGGCGTGCGGCCACGCGGGCCCGTGCCGCCGGCCCGGCCGTCAACGGCGCGCGCGCGCGGCCCGACGTGAGGAGAGAGGAAGGGGAGGAGGAGAAGGGGTCCCGGCGCGGTGGCGGGTCGCCGGCCGGGCGCGGGCCGGCGTGCGGCCGTCCCGGCCGGCCCTCGGCCGTGGAGGAGGCGGGCCGGGGGTCAACGTGTGCCGGGCGGGGGGGGGGTCGGGGGTGCGGGGGCGCGCCGCGCGGGAGGGAGAAGGGGAAGGGAGAAAGAGAAGAGAGAAGAAAAAAAAGGAAGGGGGGAAAAAAGAAAAGAGGGAAAAGGAAAAAGGGAAGAAAAAAAGGAAGAAAGGAAAGAAAAAAAAGGAGGAAAAGAAAAGAAAGATAAGGAGGAAATTGGGAAAAGATTTTAGGAAATTAGGAAAATTGTTAGAGAAATTAAGGGAGGGTTTTGTGGGGTTTTTCCGTCTTTCCGGGCGTAGGCGTGCTTTTCGGGACGGCGGTGATGGCGAGGCGGACCGGCCGGCGGGACCGCGGCGTGCGCGGGATTCCCGCCGGTGGCCGACCGCGGCGTTGGGAAGGCGCGCGGGGGTGTCGGCCGAGGTGCGGTGCCGGCGGGATTCGCGGCACGCGCGTTGGGGAGAGACGGCGGCTAGGGTTTGAGTGGTAACCGAGCTCGGATCGGTTTTCGAAATTACGCGTGATTTAATAGGTGATTTATTAGAAGCTAAAAACGCGGGCGTTACAAACCTACCCCCACTTAAAATGAATCTCGTCCTCGAGATTCGGCTAAGTTTCGAATAGGTGGGGGAATTCTTTCCTTAGTGCATCCTCTCGTTCCCATGTAGCTTCTTCCACCCCGTGTCTACTCCATTGGACTCTGCACACCCGTACTTCGGTCGTTCTTGTCCGCTTGACCACAGTGTCTAGGATCTTGACGGGCACCTCCCGGTACCTAAGGTGCGGGCCGTAGGTCGATGGTCTCTCACGGTACTCGCTTCTCTTCCGGAACCTTCAAGCATCGGCGTAGGCCGGGAGACGTGGAATACCGGGTGTATATCCGCCATTTCTTCGGGTAGCTCCGGTCGATATGCTACGGCTCCAACTTTCTTGATCACTTTATACGGGCCGATGTACCGAGGGGCCAATTTCCCGTGCACTTGAAATCTTCGAGTCCCTCGGATGGGTGAAACCTTGAGGTAGACGAAGTCTCCCGGGTTGAAGCTCGCTTCGCGCCTTTTCTTGTCCGCGTAGCTCTTCCGTCGGGGACCGAGCGGCTTTCAATTTTTCTCGGATATCGGCTACTCGCTCCTCGGCTTCCTTTATAAGCGCGGGCCCAACCAGGGCACGCTCTCCTACTTCTCGACCACATCGGGGGTGTCCCGCATTTTCTCCCGTATAGTGCTTCGAATGGCGACATTCCCGGACTTGCTGGTAGCCATTGTTGTAGGAAAATTCTGCATATGGCGGGGCTCTCGCTCCCAATCTTTGCCGTAGGTGAGGACGCATGCTCTCAACATATCTTCCCCAAAATTTGATTCACCCTTTCGGTCCGTCCGTCCGTCCGTGGGTGGTATCCGAGCCGAAGTCTAGCTTGGTGCCCATGGCTTTGTGCGAGCTTTTCCCGGAACCTAGAGGTGAACTCGGGTCCCTCTCGTCCGAGACTATTCTCGCTAGGCACTCCATGCGGCTTCACTATATTTTCTATGTAGAGTTTCGCCAATTTCTCTCCACCGTAGGTGGTTCGTACGGGTAGAAAGTGAGCGACTTTAGTGAGTCGATCCACGATCACCCATATGGAGTCATGTCCCTTCCGAGTCCTTGGCAACCCTACTATGAAATCCATACCTATCTCGTCCCACTTCCATAGCGGGATTGGTAAAGGTTGCGGCAGCCTCCGCGGGCTTCTGATGCTCGGCTTTGATCCTCTGACAAGTGTCGCAGTGGGCGACGAACCGTGCAATGTCTGCCTTCATCCCATTCCACCAGTACTTCTGCTTTAAGTCCATGTACATCTTGGTGGATCCCGGGTGAATGGAATATGCTGAGTTGTGTGCCTCATCCATGATGGTCTGTCGGAAATCTCCACCTTCGGGCACGCATATCCTGTTCTTGTACCACAGGGTGCCTTGGTCATCTACCCTGAAGTCAGGGGCCTTGTTCTCTCCGGTGTGCTTGCGGATCCTCATCAGATCCTCGTCGGCTTCTTGGGCCTTCCGGATCTTCTCTTCTAGGGTAGGCTGAACACTCAGCTGGCGGACGTAGCCTTGGGGAACGATGTGTACGTTGAGTCGGGCCATCTCTTCTTGCAACTGGGCACTCTTGGGTGCCGCCTTCTCGTAGGTTTTCCGGCTTAGGGCATCGCCTACTACATTGGCCTTCCCCGGGTGGTAGTGAATCTCTAGGTTGTAGTCCTTGACTAGCTCTAGCCATCTTCTCTCGCCTTAGGTTTAAATCGGGCCGAGTGAAGATGTACTTTAGGCTCTTGTGGTCCGTGTAGATTTCACACTTGTTCCCGATCAGGTAATGTCTCCATATCTTCAGGGCATGCACTACGGCTGCAAACTCCAGATCATGGGTGGGATAGTTCTGCTCATGGGGTTTGAGCTGACGGGAGGCGTATGCCACTACCTTCCCATCTTGCATGAGAACACATCCCAACCCTTGTCGGGAGGCGTCGCAATACACGACAAAGTCCCGTTGGATGTCTGGCAGGGTTAGCACTGGGGCTGTGGTCAACCTCTTCTTCAACTCTTGGAAACTTCTCTCACAGGCCTCGGTCCAGTTAAACTTCTTCTCTTTCTTGAGCAGTTCTGTCATGGGTCGGGCGATCTTGGAGAATCCCTCGATAAATCTCCGGTAGTACCCGGCTAAACCTAGGAAACTCCTCGATCTCACTCACGTTGGTTGGTTGCCGCCGTTGGAGACCTGTCTCAACTTTCCGGGGTCTCCGCCTACTCCTTCGCAGTCAATATGTGCCCAAGGAAGGATATTTTCTCTAGCCAAAATTCACACTTGCCGAACTTGGCGTATAGCTTGTGTGCCCTTAATTTTCCCGGCACTACTCGAAGATGTTGCTCATGCTCCTCCACGCTCTTGGAGTACACAAGTATGTCGTCAATGAAGACCACGACAAACTTGTCCAATTCCTCCATGAACACCTTATTCATGAGGTTCATGAAGTACGCTGGGGCATTGGTTAGTCCAAAGGACATCACCGTGAACTCATATTGCCCGTAGCGAGTGACAAAGGCGGTCTTGGGGATGTCACTTTCCCTGATCTTGAGCTGGTGGTACCCTGATCTTAGATCCACCTTCGAGAAATACTTGGCTCCCTTCGGTTGGTCAAACGGGTCATCTATTCTGGGAAGAGGGTACTTGTTCTTGATAGTGACCTCGTTCGGACGAGCGATAGTCCACACACATCCTCATGCTCTTATCCTTCTTCTCCACGAAAAGCACTGGGGCTCCCCATGGTGATGAGCTTGGTCCGATGAACCCACTTCGCCGGAGCTCGCTAGCCGCTCTTCTTCAATTTCGCCAACTCGGGGCTGCCATCCTATAGGGCCTCTTGGCTATGGGAGAGGTTCCGGGGATAAGGTCGATCACGAACTCTATGTCCCCGTCCGGTGGCATTCTAGGGAGCTCTTCGGGGAACACATCCGGGTATTCTCGTACTCCGGGACATCTTCTATGGACTTGGCTTCTATGTTGAAAACCATTATGTCCGGCCTGTGTCCCCGGGTGTGGCAGGTCACTTGTATCCCGTCTGGGTTGGTCAGGTGCACTACTTTATCGGCGCAGCTTATGAGGCCATGGTGTTGACTTAACCAGTCCATACCAAGGATCACATCTATCCCCTTGGATTTCAGTACTACCAGGTCTGCTAGAAACTCTACCCCACTTAAAATAATTCTTACCCGGGGGCATCCCAGTTGACAATTAATGTCACCTCCGGTGTTCGAGTCATTAGGGGTGCTTTGAGTAGTACCGTGGGTATGCTATGCTTTTCCACAAAGCTTGAGGATATAAATGAGTGTGATGCTCCCGAATCGAACAAGTATGGTAGCCAAAAGCGAGCCGACCGAGAACTCACCGAGTACCACTCCTTGTGCTTCCGCGCCTCCCGCGCATTGATGTGATTCACTCGGGCGCGTCCATACGATTGCCGGGGCCGCCTCATCCGCCGGTTGCCGGTGTTGTTGCCGAAGTTGTTGTTGCCGCGCACCGGCATGCGGTTGGCTCCGACGCAAGCGGCCTTGGTCCGTTTACCGAGTTGGAGTAGGTGGTGGTGGCCGGCTTTTTAGCATAGGGGCAAGCTTGGCGATGAAGTGCCCGGTTTCCGGCGAGTTGAAACACACGCGGGAGGCGTTGTCGTTGTTGTTGTTGGTAGTAATCCGGGGCCGGTGTTGTTCGTGGGGGCTTTATGGCATTCTCGGTTGTAGGAGGGCTTGAACGCGGGCTCGGGGGGCTTGTGAGCTTGTGGCTTGGGTTTGGGTTCGTATCGCATAGGGGCTTGGAACCCGGACATGGGGTGTCCAAAGTTTCTCGGTCTCCGGGACCGCTCTTGTCGCTTGGCCTTGTGTTCCATGAACTTGCGCTTGTTTTCCTTCTTCTCCTCGGCCTTTGCCCTTTCCGTGAGGATTGCCATGTTCATAAGGGTGTTGAAGTCGGGTAAATCCGAGGAGTCGGCAGGGGGTCCTCAATTCGGAGTCAGCCCCTTCTTGAACATCTCTTGCTTTTTGGAGTCTTTATCCACCTCCTCGGGGGCATAGCGTGCCAGCTCTATGAATTGGTACGTGTACTCCTCCACAGACATGTTGCCTTGGCGGAGTTCGCGGAACTCATCTGCCTTCCGCTTCAGTGTAGCTTCCGGGATGTGGTAGCGGCGGAACTCCTCCACGAATTCATCCCATGTGATGGCGGAGGGATCCTTGGGCTCGCGGCGCAAGTAATTCTCCCACCAGGCTAGGGCTGTCCCAGTGAGCTGGTGAGCTGCCAGGAGAACCTTGTCATGGTCCTCGCAGTGGAGGGGCTCTAGTTCCCTCAGGATGGCTCTCGACCAATCGTCGCATCCGAGAGGATTCACCGACCCGCTGAAGGTGGGCGGCTTAGTCCTGAGGAACTCGATCAGCTTCTCATTCATGCTCATGGCACGGGGTCTTGGGCGGTTGATGGCATTGAAGATGGCCTCCATCAAGACAAGTCTGGTTGGCTAAGACTTGAGCCAAGTCAATAGGAGGGGGTGGTGGTGGCAGGACCACGTTCTCTCCTCCATCCTCATTTTGGTTAACTTCTTGTTCGGGGAGACGCTCCCTCCGATCGGCTTGCGATCCCTCGAGATCCGATCGGTGGGTCCTGACAGGGCGCCTGGAAACCATCTGTAAAGAAGCGGGTTTCTAAGAGATCTAGTTTTATGTGATGTTTAAGTGGATTATAACGGATTTCTTTTGAAAAGGCGGGGTTTATTCCGCGGTAAGCACACAACAAGCATACAAAGCAAACAAGCAAGCACAAACAAGTTTTCATTACAAACTAGTGAGGAGGATACATCCCGACTACGCGGACACACTACACGACTAAAGGCTAAGGGCGCGACTTGGACCGTACGGCTTCATTCCCCGGGTCCGGGGCACACTACTCGCGAGGAGAGCCGTCT
The DNA here is from genome assembly GCA_947561735.1 of Cenchrus americanus. NCBI lineage: Eukaryota > Viridiplantae > Streptophyta > Magnoliopsida > Poales > Poaceae > Cenchrus > Cenchrus americanus. Next base: position 110,535,578 of record OX387240.1, read on the forward strand.
TCTCGGGGTCGAGTGTTCTTCCGGCGGGATGAGCGCCTCGTCATCGTTTCCTCCTTCGGGGTCTCCGTTTTCCGAGGCCGTGCCGCGGCTTCGGTGGTGGCCGTTGGGGTTTCGGTGGATCGTTGGTGGTGCCGATGGGACTTCTATGGCTCCTCCCCATCCTACCGGGGGTGTTCCCGGCGGAACTTGAGGTTCTCCAATGGCCGGAACGGGCGTTCCGCCATGGGTCCATTCTTGCATGTGTTGGTCCCGGATCCTTCGAGGCTTTCCCCGGGCACCCGCTTCCCCGCTTATGGCCGCGGCGGTCCTCGCTTCAGCTTGAGCCACTCGGACTTGGTGCATCCGTACTGTGACTTCAGCTTGCTCGGCCCGGCTGATCTGTTCCCTCAAGTGTCTGGCCTGGTCATCAAAGAGCTTGTCCAGGGAGACAAGGTAGGCGACTACGTGGTATAGCAGGTCTTCTTGGTGGCGGCGTCGCTCCAAGTTCCTCATGCGGGCCTGCCAAACTGGGGTCCTGATGGCGGGAGGGAAGTACCTCATCGGTGTGGGGACGAGGTGCTCTTCGTAGATTCGGCACAGGTAGCGGAGGGCTTTTCTGAGGGCCAAGGGATAGGTATCCCGGTGTCGGAACCCCCGTGGCGGTCACGCGCCACGGCTCGATGTTGGCGTGGCGGTTGCTTCTAGCGACGGAGAGGACCACTCTACGGCGAAGAGTGCCGAGTTGCTCGTACTCTCTCGCTCGTAGTACCTAGGGCGCTCGGTGATACCGAGGCGCTCCAGGGAGTGGATGAGCGGGCGAGCAAAACCGGGCTCCTCCCCGGCACACGCCTTGGGTCCATCCATCTTCCGCCATCCGAAAACAAAGATAGGGTTGAACAAAGTTGTGGTGGGGTACAAGAGATGGATAACTTTATTTAGTAGGAAGGTTGGGGTACATCCTTCGGGGTACACTTATTATTACTAGGACTCGGCCTCTAGCCTAAACCCTAGTCTTATCCTCACGGTGACTCTTCCTCTAGCTGGATACGGCGCTTCTTTAGTGGGAGATCTTGCTCCGTATCTCATCTTCGGTCCGGGGTCCCTTTGTCCCGGTGGGTTTCTTCGGGTTCTTCTTCATTCAAGTCGGCTTCTCTTCTTCGCCTTCTACGTTCCTTTTGGAGCTCATCCCAAAACTTCTCCGAACGTTCTTTTTCCCCGAGGTAGTCTTGCGCCATGTTGTGTCGTTCAACTTCTCGCTATGGTTGTCTTTACCCTTTCTAGTTCTATCCTCTCGTCTCGCTCTTTCCGCCTCCGTCGATCCGTCGCTTCGCTTGCCGGGCTTGCTCCTGATAGAGGTGGTCTAGGCCTCTGAGGTATATGGATAGGTGGGAGACTGCCTCTTCTAAGTCTTCTTCCTCTCGTTCCAAACCTCTCATGCGATCAATCCACGAGCGTCCTCTTCCTCCGGAAGGTGGAAAGAATCCCATTGGAGTCCTTCGGAGGTGCCGTCTATAAACCACTCGTAGCTGACGCAAGGCCTTCCGAGCAGCCTTGGGGTAGGTGTCGGCAAAGCGAAAACCAGTGGCGTTGACGAACCATGGCTCAATGTCGGGGTAAAGCGTGCTTCTCCCCACAAAGATCAGCAGCTTACACCGAAGGGTGCCGAAGCGTTCGTACTCCCGATAGACGAACTCTGGCGGATCCCTTACTCCGACGCGCTCTAGGCTGAGTAGCAACAGGTTAGGGAGGCCAGGCTGGACGGGGCAAATTCCTCCGTTCCACTCGGGGTTAGGCATCCGGGAAGCCGGCAAGAATCAAGGTAAGAGTTTGGGAAAAGGTGAGTTTAGCAAAGGAAAGGTTAGAGGGGCCGGAGGAGGTCTCGTATCCTAGGGGTCATGTCCTACGGCCAACCTCGCGGCTCGATACCACCCGAAGCGTCCCCTCATCGGAGGTGACCAAATGTGACACAAATACCGAGTCCCGTGAGGCCGGTAGCACATTTATTACAACGAGTGGAATCGTCTTTTACATTACGGTTACGTAAAGGGCACGGTAATGCCAACGCTACAATGAACAACACAAACGCTAACGACCACACTACGATAGCAAAGGCTTCCATAGCCTCCTCGCAGTACCACACCATGGAAGCTTTAGGTAGGGCCCCGGTACACAGGGCACGGTTGGGTGTAGGGCAATGACCTACTCAACGTCTTCTCGGGGATGTAATCGGGATCCTCCTCTCGTAAAATAGTTGGTAAAACAAGGGTGAGCACATACGTACTCAAGCAAATCCAACCCCACCAATGGAGGGGCTTATAGGAAGAATCATGCATAAAGTATAACAAGGATCAGGTTAAGGTTCATTTCGCAAACTTACACATGCAGGGGTTCATTTCAAAAGGTTTTCGCAAACACTTTCATAACCAGAGTGACTCCATTGTTTTAGGAAAACCACTGTGGAACTACCGGACTTCCCGTCCGTCGTAGCCCGGTGCACACGGCCACACTCTTTTACCCGGAAAACAACTCACGCCGTAAATCATCCCATCCCCAAAACACTAGTTTTTGTGACCACACCGTGACTCGTCCAATACCGTGGACACGGCTATTCGAATAGGTTGACACTGCGCAGAGGTTGTACATCTTTACCCACAAGTAGGGTACCGTCACACGGACACCTCGGTGCGGTACGGATCCTATCAAAGCCATTACCCACCTTAGCTAACACTACGAGCCACCACGGAAGCACCCAAGGGGTTATCCCACATAACCAGGGCGTACCTCACACGAGAGCGTACCCCTACTCCTTGGTCTCCCGCTCGCTCACCCGCACACCCGGATGGCAAGTAGATTAACTAGTGGGGTTTATGCTAAGCCGTTGCCTCATACAACGGTCGAGTGGTTGTACGATGTTTCGGGTCGTGTGAGATGTCACGCAACCCGGTCCTTAACCGACAAGATGGACAACTCCCAACACGCTCAACCACACAGGTACGAGCTCACCCATACTCCTGACACACACGTCCATCCCGTCTACCCAGTTCAATACTCATTTTCCAAAAATACCCATTTCCATTTTTAAAGCACTCACACATTTTGAAAGCACTCACACATTTTTAAAGCACACATTTAGGCCAAAACAAGGTTCAATCATAACAATCAAGGGTGGCTATCCTACCATGTTTTGCAAGAAAACAATATGCAATTTATAAAACGGGTATAGGGTCGTGTTTATAAAACTAGGACGAGAAGCATGCATCAAAGGGGGGAGGTTGAACTTGCCGTCTTCGAAGTCTTCGGGGAGTGCCGGCTCGGCGTCCGAACCTCGGGCACGCCGCTCGCGTAGTCGGCTTCGGTCTCCGGCTCGGGGTACCTCACTCCTTCTACTTCGTTGGCTATGGCATACACACAAGCAAGCAAGCAATGTTAGCATACATGTTTCCGACCGAGCTCCGGGAGTGGGAAGTGAGCGGAGGAGGGTGTATATATATAGGTGCGATAGGGTTCGGGAAGGGCGTGTATGAGAAGGGGCTAGGTTAAGGGAGAAGGGGTATAGATATCAAGGGCCTTATTGGTAATTTCTATTAACGGTAAAAGGGTGTTTATGCTAATATACACTAAGTTAGGGTTATTTTGTAATTTATTCTAGGGTTTAATAGTGTTTAACCTTTGATTAACCATTAACTCGGGGGCTTATTTGGAAATAATAGGGAAATAGGGTAGGAGGCTCGGTTTTGAAGCAATAAGGGAAAACGGGGGGGGGTTCTTGGCAAAACGCCATCTTCTTCCCCCCTCCCCCCCCTTCGAATTAGACAGAGAACGAGGGGAAGGGGGGCGGACCGTGCGGGGGCCAGCCCGGGGGGGGTGCTCGCCGGCGGCTCCGGCCACGGCGACGGCCGAGGGATGGGGGGAAAAGAGAGAGGAGGGCGAGGGGAGTCTATTCCCGTGCTCACCTCGCGCTATTGTATACGGTGGAGGCGGCTCCGCGAGGAGGCGGGGGCGCGGCGGCGGTGCAAGGGGGGCGGCGGGTCGTGGAGCTCGTGGGAGGGGAGGAGGTGGTCGTGCGTCCGTCGTGTCGAGGTGCGGCGGTCCGGGGAGCCGTCGGTCCCTTTTATAGGCGGCAAGAGGCGGTTCGGAAGGGGGGGATATTTTCTCCGGCGAGGTCGCCGGCGCGAGCTCGGGCGGCTTCGCGATGGCTCGGCCGGTCAACTTGAGCAGGGATTCGGCCGGGGATTAGACCCGTCGTGCAGGCGCGGGGCTGGCTTCGCCGGCCGGTGGTGGAATGGACAGCTCGGTAGGGGATTAATGGCGGCGCGGCGGGTTGGCGGAGGTGACGGCTCGGTCCGTCGCCGGCGCCGGGGAAAGGTCCCTTCGGCACCGCGCGGGCGAGGGAGGAGAGGGGAAGACGGTGGCGTGTTCGGGTGGGCGGCATGGTCGGCGTGCGGCCACGCGGGCCCCGTGCCTTGCCGGCCCGGCCGTCAACGGCGCGGCGCAGCCCGACGTGAGGAGAGAGGAAGGGAGGAGGAGAAGGGGTCACCGCGCGCGGTGGCGGGTCGCCGGCCGGCGCGGGCCCGGCGTGCGGCCGTCCCGGCCGGCCCCGCGCCGTGGAGAAGGCGGGCCCGGGGTCAACGTGTGCCGGGGCGGGGGGGGTCGGGGGGTGCGGGGGCGGCGGCCGCGCGGGAGGGAGAAGGGGAAGGGAGAAAGAGAAGAGAGAAGAAAAAAAAGGAAGGGGGAAAAAAAAGAAAAGAGGGAAAAGGAAAAAGGGAAGAAAAAAAGGAAGAAAGGAAAGAAAAAAAAAGGAGGAAAAGAAAAGAAAGATAGGGAGGAAATTGGGAAAAGATTTTAGGAAATTAGGAAAATTGTTAGAGAAATTAAGGGAGGGTTTTGTGGGGTTTTTCCGTCTTTCCGGGCGTAGGCGTGCTTTTCGGGACGGCGGTGATGGCGAGGCGGACCGGCCGGCGGGACCGCGGCGTGCGCGGGATTCCGGCCGGTGGCCGACCGCGGCGTTGGGAAGGCGCGCGGGGGTGCCGGCCGAGGTGCGGTGCCGGCGGGATTCGCGGCACGCGCGTTGGGGAGAGACGGCGGCTAGGGTTTGAGTGGTAACCGAGCTCGGATCGGTTTTCGAAATTACGCGTGATTTAATAGGTGATTTATTAGAAGCTAAAAACGCGGGCGTTACAAGAAGGAACTCGCCAAACTACTCGTGGCCGGCTTCATCGAGAAGTCTTCCATCCCGAGTGGCTCGCCAACCCCCGTCCTCGTCCGCAAGAAGAACTCGAACGAGTGGAGGATGTGCGTCGACTACATTGACCTCAACAAGCATCGCCCAAGGACCCCTTCGGGTTGCCGCGGATAGACCAAGTCATCGACTCCACGGCGGGCCGCGACCTGCTCTGCTTCCTCGACTGATACTTCGGGTAGCACCAGATCGCTATCAAGGAAGAAGACTAGGAGAAGACTGCGTTCATCACCCTGTTTTGCATGTACTGCTACACGACCATGTCTTTCGGATTGAAGAACACTTGCGCTACTTACCAGTGAGGTATCCAGACCTGTTTCAAGAGACAGCTCAACAAGAATGTCGAAGCCTACGTGGATGATGTGGTCGTCAAGACCAGAAACTCCGACACGCTCATCGCCGATCTTGAAGAGACTTTCACATCCTTGCGAGAGTACTGCTGGAAGCTCAATCCGAACAAGTGCGTCTTCGGCGTACCGTCGGGTCAACTACTCAACTTCATCATCAGCCATCGCGGCATCGAAGCCAATCCCGAGAAGATCTCCACCATCACCAACATGAAAGCTCCCACGTGCATCAAAGACGTACAGAAGCTCACCGGGTGCATGGCGGACCTGAACAGATTCATCTCGAACCTTGGAGAACGGGGGCTCCGCTTTTTCAAATTACTCAAGCATCAAGAGAAGTTCGTGTG